>OZ014519.1:310410004-311766004 GCA_963966055.1 Lathyrus aphaca
AAGAAGTTCACAGATTGTGAACCTAGATACTCGATGCTTGAAAAGACGTGTTGTGAACTTACATTGTCTTTCAAGTGATTAAGGCAATATATGTTTACTCACATAACACTGCTAATTCCAAAGATGGACCCCATCAAGTATATCTTTGTTATTCCAGTATTGACCGGAAGGGTTGCACGATGGCATATGGTTTTGACAGAATATGAAATTCAATATACTTCCTAGAAAGCCATTGTAATACCTCAAAATTTTCCCTCTCATTTCCTCAAAATTTTGCATAGCATTTAGCATAAATAAATTCATGAAATAATCAAAAACACTGCATCATGTGCATCATAGCTGAGGCATAGGCATGTGATCATTGATTGGAGTAATTGAAGGCCATACAGAGGCAACCAAGGAGCCACAAAGCTTCTCAACCTTGTGAAAAGGGTTCACAACATCCCACAAGTCTTCACTTGAAGCCACAAGTCATGAAAAGATTTGAATTGATCAAATGAGCCAAGCAGTGCGACATCTCCTATTGAAAAGGGACAAATTAGGGTTTCATTTCTACTGGGCTTCTCAATGAAATTTTGATCCAAAGTGGTTTCCATTTTCTTATATATGATGACAAGTGCTTATGGTTCAAATTCCATCCATAGAAACATTTTGGAAGAGGTTCAATTGGCCAGATGACTGGAAATCAAGGGAATTGGGGAAAAGTCAACCATGTTGAGGAAAAAGTCAACTCCTGACTTTTTGAGATCAAAATCATGAAATTAGGGTTACAAGGATCCTATGGTTTAAAGTTGGTCAAAAAATGATGGAGGAATCAAGAAAACTAAACTTACCATTTTTGGAAAATTAGGGTTTCCAAAAATGGCAAGTTTTGGCCATTTTTTGCAGCAACTTCAAGAGAGGCCTTCTCCTAAAATATAAGGGCTATAAAAATTATACCTTGAGCCAATTAAGGGCCTCAAATGAAATTTCTTTGAACTACAAAGTTGTTTATTGCCATGTTTCCAACAACTTTGATGTTCAAAGATTTTTTGTTTGATCAAAGGATTAAGAGTTATGGGGAGGCAAAATGAGGATGTTCAAACTGAAATTGCACAAGGCATGTTGCACAAGCCAAGGCAATGCTATGCAGGCCCATAATGCATCATTAGAGTGTGATGTTAAAAGGGGCATTTGAAGTGTCTAGAGTCCATGTTCCACATAGGTTTTAACTACAAATTGGTTGTATGCAACATCTACTTCAAATTGAGCACAAGAATCATATCATTTGGTGGCTTGTTCATGAAGAAACATTCAAAATAAGATGACAACATGCCATCTGTTTTCTTGCAGACTAAGGCAATGTATCTTATATGCAAATTCAGTTCATTCAAGAGTCACTACATCATGTTATGTTCAAACTCATCACAATTGAGGAGAGAGCATCATCTCATGTTGCATGATCACTTCATTTACCATGCACACCTTTGAAAATCAAGCAAAATGAGAATTGCATTGACATCACATAAGCTGCACCACTTTGGTTAATTCAGTCACATTTCATTCCACTAAACCTCACCATAATTGATATGAACACCATGGTACATGATCACACTCGAGCAAAGCAAACCTGAGTTGAACTAGATTGATCTCCACACCTCTAATTACTCATTTGAACTCAAGTTAAGAACTAACTCTAGTTCTAACCATCAACTAGAGTTAGTTAGACTTAACCATAGATATATAAGCCTAACCTTTAACAGAATTACACTAAGAGTTTCATTTGCTCAAAATCACACACATAACACTTCAAAGGCTCTGAACTCTCATCTGGTTTTGCAGAAGCTTTGCAGTGCAGTTTTGCTTTGGATCAACTTCGTCTTCACCATTTCAAGCTCATGATTCTTAAATCGAAGATGTTCATCCTTCCATACATCATTGCCATGGATCAATTAGTATGAAATCTCCAAGGATTCAACTCTGCATCACCACTACATGAGCATGAATTCAATTGAAGTTTTCTATTGATCTTCACCAAATACACTGACCTCTGCATCAAGATTTTGTTCATCATCATCCTCTGATCAAAATTCATGGAAGAATGAAGTCGATCCTCTAAGTGGAAGCTTAGTATCAGTTCTGATGTTATCACATTGCAACAAGATTCAATTGGTTTGAAGTTTTTATTTCATTTTGTAGAGGTCAAGAGCAAGGTCATCATCTCTGGTTTTCTTTGTCTGATCCAAGTCTCTGCACATCAAGGTGAACATCTTGCATTTGCTCTGCTTGTAAATTTTGGATTAAGACCTTATTTGTGAGTGATGTGAGTCCATAACAAGAACAAACTGTTTCTGGATAGTAATTAGATCTGTTAGAGGTTCTTGAATATTTTAGGGCAAAATTTGAAGCGTTCGATCTAAGTTGTATACGAGTCTATGAATGATTTGAGTGTTAGATTTGAGAAGTACATGATCTTAGCTTTCATTTGATATATTGTTCTTGAGTTTCTGGAAAATTTAGAGCTATGGTGCCGGTGAGGTGGCCGGAGAAGATGACCAGAATCTTCTACGGCCAGTGAGGGTTCAGTTAGGGTTTTAGGAATCAGAACAGGTCGTAGCCGTTAGATGAGTTCCATCCTAGGGCCCTAGTTCAGCCAACACATAAATGATAAGCATGCCTACCACGTGCAAAATTTTGTGAACAAATTCTCAGGTTTCTAATAGCACCCCATGTGCGTGTGTATAAGGCCCATTGCAGTGTATTTGGTTGTTGTTAGCACCCCCCAGGCCCACTCAATTAAGTCAGTACATTTCATTTTATTTCTCTTCTTCACATTTTATTACATTTTCGTTTTTGATTTTTAAAAATATCAAAACCTCGTCAAAAATTCCAGACTAATTCATAAGAGATCCTCATATTTTTTCCTAATTTTCCATAATTTTTGTTTCCTTTTTTATTTTATTCTTTAATCAGAATTAATTTCCCAATGAATAAATTTCCTATTTTTTCCATTTCTGACCAATCCATTTGTCTATTTTCTTTCTTCCAAACCACAAAATATAAATGATTCATTCTTTTTGCATTGATCATAGGACTCATTAAATTTCTCTAATATATTTTTGTTTTGATTTTTAGGTTACTATAAGTCAAGTTTTGGTCCATTTCTTTCACATGTATACATGCAAACCTTAACTCACTTCTACACTTCATTTGACCACCGAAAAATAAGATGCTTTGTGCGATTTTTTGGATATAAGTCATACACTGGATTTTGTATTCAAGTGTCAATTTTCATAATTTTTCATGATCATTTAGTATTTTTCCAAGTTGCTTAATTCATAAGTCATTTTTTTGTTCATTTCTTTCACCTCCTTTGGTCCCATTAGAATGAGGCATTTATGCCATTAACTTGAGGTCTTAATTTTGAGTCTCATAAGTCTTAGGGGATGTCATTAAGTGTTAAGAACAATCCTTAGGTCTTCACCTTTGATTTTTAGGGGTTCCTTGAGTCTTAAGTCACCTATGTCCCATTTTAACTTAATTTCACTTTTCCTTCCATCTTAACCATCTCAAATTGCATTTGTACATAAGGTAACTTCATAATATCTTTTTTTTTGTGTCTCATAATTGTTTTGTGATCATTCTCATATGTTCATATACATTTTAGACCCATTTTGAATCTTTTTGAACTTCATTTGCCATCTAAAAGATATTAAAAAACCTAATTTGGTCACCTAGCCTTAGGATGCCTCTTGCCACCTCATTTGTGAATACTTTCCAAATCTAACTTCCATTCTAATTTGTTGTCAAGCCTCTGGTTTTTGTATGGGGAGTTCAATTCCCTTTGGTCATTTTTGAATTTTCTTCTAAGTCATTTTGTTTAACATTTAGAACCATGTTTCCATATGCATTCTCCCACTTTTCAATCTCATGTTTGAATACATTTGACTTGAATCTCTTCTTTCTCATTTGAAATAATCTCATCCTTCACTTCCATATAGTGTTAAGTTCTGGATTTTTCATTGACCTTTGATTTTAGGAGATTTTAGTTTGCTAAACACTTAGGTTTCACTTTTAACTTCATCCTTAGGTTTCATTAGGATTTAGTAGCACTTTAGGGCATAGTTTGACTTTAGTTCACTTAATCCCGTTAGATGCTTTCAAAATGATTTAGCTACTAACTTTTAAAGTGTCTTACCTCATAGGATACCTTAGACTTAGGTCTTAACCTTAGAAGTTCACTAACATCTTTCTTAAGCTAATGTGAGTTCTTAATTGATGTTTGCCATGTTATAATTGTTCATATTACTTCATCATGCTAACATCTGTTTTGTAGGGGGAAGATGAGGTAATCATTCTTCATTCCTATCTCTTATGCATGTTATTTTATTTGCCTTAGCACTTTTTGCTTTGTTCATAGGCTTCCCTCTTGTTCTTTAGATTCAACTTAACTTCCTTAGGAAGTAAGTTGAATTCTAACTTGCTTTTCTATTACTTAGGTTTAGATTACCTCACAAACCATAGGATCACCTTTTATACATAATAAGATAACTTAGGATTGTGTCTTAGTCCCCCATTAGCTTTGACCTTTGCCTTTTGAGTCTTCTTTTCTCATCTTCAAACAAAAATTTAAAAAAAGACTTAATAAATGCATGAAAGAATCTCTTGTGTATAGCCTTACTCCATGGGGCACTTGCATTCATTCCATCTTGGAATAGTGTGGGCTTGTCTAGCATGATGTACAAGTCAGATCAAGAGGTTATTTCACAAAGAAAACCTAAAAGATACTTCTTCACAAAAGCTACAGAAACATGTAGTAATTTCAACAAGCTAGTGAACTTAGACCCTGTTCCAAATTCATAGAAAACTCTTAAAAAGCAAACAACGAACAATAAGCGACTTTCCTGCGGGAACTTATTTTCTCACCTCATTCATTCTCAAACGCGAACTTGCGACGACTTGTCTCGAATGCAAGGCGTAAAACACACTCGTACCAGACGAGCCTGTAACACCTGAGCATAGACATACGCAGTTCCAGCATAAAAAACACAAACAAATAGTTCCTGCCTTAGTTAGGCGAACTACGTCGACTATGATCCTCATTTTCCTGATGTGGTACGTAGGTAGCGGGGTAGGGCCCGTTCGAGCACATTCTTTATTTTCCCTACATTTCCCCCTTTTATTTTCCAAAGTCCTTTCTCATTGCAGTTCCAGTTAGCAGTTCATTTGTTCAGCAGCAGTTATATTCTTTTACCCTTTGAAACAAAACAAACAAGCATGGATCCCGTCGGGTACGGCGGTCGATTTGGGGTGCTAATACCTTTCCAGATTGTAACACTCTTCCGAACCCAGATCTTTGGTTCGCAGGACCTTGTCATTTCCTTCTTCCTCAGGTTTGTGCAGCATTGCCTTTCCCGTTCATTCGGGATAAAAATGCCTGGCTGGTAACTCTACATTTTCCATGCCACTTTCGCGTTTGTACTAGGATGAAAATCCCGGGAGCGACAGCTAGCGACTCTGCTAGGGATCGAACCCAGAATCTCTGGTTTCCCTCGTAGAGTCAATCCTAGCGCCTGTTTGTTTTTGTTTCTTTAGGTGTTTGCATGTGTGTTGATGTGTTTTTATTTACTGTTTTCGTTTACAGTTTACTTTACAACTTTATTTACTGCTTTCAGTATTTATTTTCACATGCATCATATACTAGACTGTGCTAGTTTTATTTTTTCTGTGAGATGAGATTTGTTACTGTGAGATGAGCTCGTAACCGGGGCTTGAGTTCACCTTAGGACTTAGAGTTGTTCCACTTTGGCTTCATGGCATATTTCTATGTTGGTAGTAGTGAGTTCCACACCTTGACTTGCGACCTTCTCGGAAATGTATTGATACCAGAATCTTTCTGGGGCAATACACAACCTTGATAGTTATGTGTAGTCAGGGGACCGATCATTGAGGGCCTTTGTGGAAACATCCCTCTCTAGTGATGACTGTGGCATACCACATTTGTTAGCAAACCCACTCGCATCTGAGGGCCCACTAGGAACTCGCATAGGATGGCCTGGTTCTCTCATAAGAATCTAGTTAAAGCAAACTGTTCATATGACAAAAGTATTGTACGCTTCAGGATGAATGTACTATTGTTTCTCGATTCAGTGCTTGAAGTTGGGGACTTATGAGGGATGCTTGTTTCCTTGGACTCAGTTGAGACCTCCTTGAGTAGTACATAATGCCAAACTGATTCCCTGATTTGGACTTGAGCCATTTCTCGGAGATGGTGAACGTATTATTGCTGCTCGGCTTTGAGAGTCTGTGATGTTGACCCGAGTAGCACATCTGTGAGATTCAGAGGGGTTTGCAGGATTGCAGGAACCCTAACCTTTAACATACCCACTATACCAGCATGCTTCAGTATTGTGATCTGTTTTGTTACATATAGATTATGAGATTTGAACCTCTGATCAGAGAGATGTTTGTGATGATGTTGTGGCCCTGCACAGACACTTGATTATATGATTAACACTACACAGACACATCACTGATCACGTGCCTTTCCTTGCATAAGCATCATAACATCATTAATCATATGTGTTTTTTTATTCTCAGGGTTAATATTACTTCCGATTCCCGGTCATATTCCTGCTTTAAGAGGGAAACTATAAGGAAGAAGAATGTCCACTATACTTTCCCACAACCAGAGACAGAGGGTATTCAGAAGTTGATTAGCTTGATGAGTGACAAAATTCTTGATGACTTCAAAAGAGAGTTTGGAAAGATTCTGGATTATGTGAACAAGCCAACAGTTGAGCAGATGGATATCCTGCATTCCTTGTTGCAATTCTATGACCCACAACTGAGAGTCTTTGTTTTCCCAGATTACATCTTGGCACCTACATTGGAAGAGGTCTCTAGTATCCTGAATATTCCATTTAGAGGAGGTATGCCTTATTATGCTTCAGAGATAAGCCCTCTATACGAAGACATTACTGCTGCCTGTCACTTGAGTATGCTCAGATTCAAGATGCGGCTAGAAGCCAGCCAGGGTAAGGGTATTCTTTGGAGTTTCTCATCACAGAAGCTCATGTTATGGAATTAGGAAACAAATGGACAGATTTCAAAGCATTGTTAGCCATGATAGTGTATGGGATCTGTTTATTTCCAGGAGAGAAAGGAATAATCAGCATGAAGGCTATCACCATGTTTGTCAAAAGAAACCCTGTGCCTACATTGCTGGGTGACTTCTACTGTGGGGTTCATTACAGGAATGAAAAGAGAAAGGTACATGTGAACTGTTGTGCTCCCTTATTTGTTGATTGGTTTGTAAGGCAACTCCCAAAATCAGGACCCTTTCAGGATTTGAAACAATCCTGGAAGTGGTCCAAAATATTGATGGGCTTAACCTCAGATGACATTTCTTGGGGATGCAACAGAGATCTTGTAGACAAGAAAATCATGGTTAGTTGTGGGAGCTTTCCAAATGTATCCTTGATAGGAAGGAAAGGTGGAATCAGCTATAATCCTATCTTGTCCAGAAAAAAATTTGGTTATCCTTTGAGGGCTATACCATTTATTGAAGAGATAAGTGAGTCACTATACTTTCCAGCAGAAGGTAACATAAGGATGAGTATACTAGCATCCCAAGCTTGGGAGGCTAGAGTGATGAAGGGAAAGAAGGACTTTGGGAGAGTAGATCCAAAGACTTATGATCCTTTTGCCACCTGGTTGGAAGATCGTGTAGAAGCTCTATTGCTCCCATTCTCTAAGGAACCACCTATCTACCCTAAGGATGTAATTCCCATAACTTCAGTTCCTCTTCAGGAGTATCAAAAATTGGAAGCCTTAATTAAACAACTTAGGATGGAGAATCAAAAAGCCAATAACTCATGCCAGAAGTTGAAGATTCAAAACCAAAAGTTGGAAGAGATGGCTCACCAAGCTGAAGAAATGGACAGGCTCAAGCAGCAGGACTTTCAGGAAAGAGATCTCTATTTCAAGAAAAGGGGATTAGATGAAACTCACAAGGCGGCCCAGCGCCGAAAAGATAAGAAAGAGTTGAATGAAGCTAATGAAACTATCACTTTATGGCAAGAGAAATGGGAAGACAACTTGAAGAGGCAGAAAGAGCTGGAAGTCAGGTACAAGTTAGAGATCAAAGGTCTTCAAGATTCTTTAGATAAACAGGGAGAGCTTCTTCAGAAGGCTCACCACCAAGAGAAGAGTCATCTTCAAAATATAGCAGAGAGTCAACAGGCAGTGATGGATGCTCAGAAAGAGATAGAAGAGTTGAAGCTGAAAGATGATGTCAAGAAGACCAAGACTGATTCCATTACAAACAAGGAGGGTGAGAAGGTGTTCTTGCAAAAAATTAAGGAGTTGCATGCCTCCTTTGACCTTAGGTATCTCTTGATTCAAAAGCTCGTACAGGAACCAGACCATCCAGATATAACCCAGTTGCTTCAAGGTGTCAAACGCCTTAGCTGGAGGTTGCAGGATGTAAATTTTCCTAGGCTTTAGTCTTATATTCATGTGACTTGGATTACCCATATGCTTGTTGTGGGATTCCACTCTCTTGATGTACTTTTTTCTCTTTGATGTATGAACTTGTATCCTACAGGGACTTTGCTATTCCCATTATCGTTTGATTTACCTGAAGTCTCTGGTTGTTATCTGTTGCACGAACAGGGGGTATTGAATACTGCCACTTCACATCTGAATGTCATAAAGGTCTCCTTTCAAAGGCTATTCTCTTAATACCAGAATGGAAAGTAAACAAAGCCTTGAGGATAACAGGAACATATTGCATTGCATACATATCATTTGCATTTTTCTTTTTGCAGGTTTCTCCAGGTTATTTAACTTATCTATTCAACATGCAAAGATTGCGAGAGCTACCAAGATCCGACACTTTAGACAAAATATTCCTCATCGGTACGCAACACGCAACAACCAAAGGACTATAATGGATGCTATGCAAACTGAGCTCAATGAATTATGCACCAGGATGGGGGAATTTATGGTTATGATGCAAGGAATGGCCCAAGGACAACATGACTTAAGGAATGCCATACATGGGCTCAATACTCCTCAAACTAAACCTCTTGTAGTCACTCCAGAGGTTCAGGTGAATCCCCCCAACAACAACAATGGAGCAGGTGGACCTCCAGTTCCAGAGACTGGAAAACCAACTTTCATTCCTGTGGTAGACCAACAAGAGGATCAATTCCCTCCTCTTAACAATGATATGGGATTTGGCATGGAAGGTAAGTTTCAAGACTTTTTGTTGCTAGCTGAAAAGGTCAGGGCCCTTGAGTGTAGAGACACCCTTGGGATAGATGTATCTGACATGGGTTTGGTTCCTGGAGTGGTCATTCCTCCCAAGTTCAGGCCACCAACTTTTGATAAGTATAACGGTAATTCCTGCCCCAAAACTCATTTGTAGGCTTTTTACCGGAAGATTGCTGCCCATACTAGGGATGAGAAACTCTGGATGTACTATTTCCAGGATAGTCTTTATGGAGGCTCCTTGGAATGGTATATGAAGTTGGAGAGAAGTTATGTTCGAAGCTGGAAAGAGTTGGGGGAAGCTTTTCTTAAAAAATTTCAATATAACATTGATATGGCGCCTAGTCGCACTCAACTCCAAAGTTTGGCACAGAAAAATTCAGAGAGCTTCAAAGATTATGCCTAGAGGTGGCGTGAAGTAGCCGCCAGGGTACATCCACCGTTGCTAGAAATATAAATGGTAGACCTTTTCATGGACACCCTTCCTAGGAACGTCATGGAAAGGTTGGCAGGGTGTTCTTCAAGCGGTTTTTCAGATATTATCTTGACTCGTGAGAGGATAGAGAGGTGGATTAAGCAGAGAAAGATCCAGAATGGTGGTGCTTCAGATTCTGGTATCAAGAAACCTTTTGTGAAGAAGAGGGAAGGAGAAACTGGGGCAGTGTATGCACAGAGAAGCGGAGGCAATAGAGGTGTTTAACAACAACTGGCTCCAGTTACTATTTCAGCTCAACTAAATCAACAACAGGTTCAACAATCACAACCGCAGTGCCAACAAGGTTATCAGCAACAGAGGGCTCCTCGTCCCTATTATTCTCAAAAGACTAGAGAAAGGCATCTTGAAACTCCACCTATGTCTTACTCACAGCTCTTGAAGAATCTTTTCCAGCTCCAAATGGTCCAGCTTAGAACTTTACAACCTCCGAGACTAGGGCAGATCCCCAAAGGTTATGATACAAATGCCCGATGCGAATTCCATTCTGGAGCCCCCGGTCATACTACAGAAAACTGTAAAGACCTGAAGCACCTAGTTCAAGACTTGTTAGATTCCAAAGCGATTAATTTTGCTCCCACTCCGAATGTGATACAAAACCCCATGCCTCCTCATGGAGGTACAGTTGGGGCAATTGATGACAGAGAGAATCTGAATTTGGTGCATGATGTCAATGACCTGCAAACTCCGTTGAGTACTGTCAAAGCTTGTTTGGCCGAAAAGGGAATTTTTCCAGGTTGTAAGAATGATTGTCCAGATTGTGCTGAGGCTCCTGATGGTTGCGAGCAATTGAGAACAGGAGTACAAAGCATGATTGATGAAGGGATCCTGCAGTATGATCCATCACAAGCTCCTCCTCAAGCCAGAGTGTCACCAATAACTATTACTATTGCAGGTATTGTGATGTACCAAAGTGATAAGGCCATCCCATGGCCTTATGGAGGCGAAGTGTATTGTAATGGCCAGAAGCAAGACTTGGCCACACCTTTTATATCTCTAGCTCAGGTAGAGAATGTTGGAGTGGGAGGTTTTACTAGGAGTGGAAGATTGTTTGCGCTGGAGACACTGAGAAACAGCGTAGTGCCACCCAGAAATACTGCTGAGGCCCAAGCCAGGGCTAGGGGCAAGCAGCCAGTAACTACTAATGAGCCCACACCTATGGTTGACCCTGGAATTACATTTGACAAAGAAGCTGAAGAGTTTTTGAGAATCATCAAGAAGAGCGATTATAAAATCGTGGACCATTTACAACAGACTCCATCAAAGATCTCCATCTTGTCTCTGTTAATGTGTTCATACTCTCATAGAAAAGCTCTCTTAAAAATCCTGAACAAAGCCTATGTACCTCAGGATATCTCAATAAACCAACTAGAAATTGTGGTGTCCAGTGTGAACACCAGTCACAGACTGGGTTTTACTGATATGGATCTAACATCTGAGTGTCGTTCCCACAATCGGGCACTGCATATTTATCTGGAGTGTAAGGGTGTAATGTTATCTCATGTATTGGTGGATATAGGGCCATCCTTGAATGTTCTTCCCAAGAAGACGTTAATGAAATTGGATTACAACAGAGTTATTCTGAAGCCCAGTGACTTGGTGGTTTGAGCGTTTGATGGATCGAGAAGATCAGTGTTTGGGGAAGTGGACTTACCAATCAAGGTAGGGCCGCAAGTCTTCAATACCACATTCTATGTAATTGATATACTACATGCATATAGTTGTTTACTGAGGAGGCCCTAGATCCATTCGGCAGGGGCATTATCGTCTACGCTTCATCAGAAATTGAAATTCGTATGGAAAGGGAAAATCGTAACGGTCTGCAGAGAGGAGGATATCTTTATCAGCCATCTGGCTTCATTTAAATATGTAGAGATGGACGGTGAGATTATTGAGACTCCGTGTCAAGATTTCGAGTCCTTGAAGACTGAATTGGCATCTTCATCAGCAGCTTCTTCCGAAGATCCAAAGAAAGGAGTTTCTATAGCTTCTTACAAACAACCTCTAAAGGTGGTGGAGTCAGGAATACGAGAAGGTTGGGGAAAATCGATAGAAGTATCAGAAAAGAAGGACATGTTTGGTGTTGGCTACCATCCTGGGCAGTCATCATCTGAACAGAGTGCTAGAGGTCGACAAGGCCCGATTACCTTCACAAGTGCAGGATGGGTTGATTATGGGAATATCGGTGTAATGCAAGATGACAAAGTTGATATTGATTGTGACTTGGACGAGTGGATCAAGCCTTGTGCTCCAGAGACTCAGCTCAACAATTGTTCATCTGAAAGGCTCATTTAAGTCACTTCCTTTGAAGAGTAATGGTTTTTGTTTTTTGTCTTTCCTGTATTCAAGCGTTATGCCTTGCCCGGGGCATAATAGCTCATTGTAAGGGTTCCATTGTTCATAACACAATACCATGATCATTAATAAAGTGGACGTTTTGCATTAATCCATGTTGTTCCTCGTCTTTCATTTTTTTCTTTTGTTTCAAAAAAGGAAAGAAAAGTTTTAAAAGTGGCAATGTTTTTCATTTCTCAAACTCTTTCTAAAGACTTGCATGAATCATCATTCATGCAGGTTCTCTTCACCGGGTCTCATCCATGACGACCATGCTATGGTTAAGTATGACTTTGACAATCTGATTTACCAAGCCGATGAGGAAGGTGAAGAAGATTGCAAATTACTTGAAGAGTTATCCAGATTGCTTAAACAAGAGGAAAAGATGATTCAGCCACATAAAGAGGCTATTGAAGTGGTAAACCTGGGTACCAAAGATGACAAGAAAAAGGTAAAGATCGGGGCTGCTTTAGAAGAATTTATCAAGACTCTTCTAATTTCCATGCTTCGAGAATATGTTGATGTCTTCGCCTGGTCTTATCAAGACATGCCTGGTTTAGACACAGATAATGTGGTGCACAAGCATCCTTTGAGAGAAAAATGGCCGCTAGTGAAGCAAAAGTTGATAAGTACATGCCCTGATATGGAAATCAAAATTAAAGAGGAAGTACAAAAGCAGTTTGATGTTGGATTCTTAGAAGTGACCAGTTGTCGCTCCCGGGATTTTCATCCTAGTACAAACGCGAAAGTGGCGCGGAAAACGTAGAGTCGCCAGCCAGACATTTTTATCCCTAAGGAACGGGAAAGGTAATATTGCACAATCCTAAGGAAGAAGGAAAAGGACGAGGCCTTGTGAACCAAAGATCTGGGTCCGGAAGTCGGTTACGAATTGAGAAGGTATTAGCACCCCAATCCGTCCGCCGTACCCGACGAGATCCATGCTTATAAGTCTGTTTCAAAGGGTGAGAAATACGATGCTGTTCAAATGAAAGAATGGCTATCTGGAATGGAATGTAAATGAGAAAAGAAATGGAATGGGAGGAAAAGGGGAAAATGTAGGGAAAAAGAATGATTGTGCTCGAATGGGCCCTACCCCACTGCCTATGTACCTCATCGGGATAAATGAGGATCAGAGTCGCCGTAGTTCGTCTAACTAAGGCGGGAACTTGATTATGTTTTTTAGGATGACGTTGCCATAACTCTAGCTCAGGCGTTACCGGCTCTGACTCGAGGGTGTTTACCGTATCGCTGTTTGAACTGTCGAGACAAGTCACATTCGTCCGCAAAGAGTATGAGATGAGAAGAGAAGACGTGATGTCTTGGTTTGTTGTCTTTTAGAAGAAGTGTTTTGAGTTTGTGTTTATTGTATATACAACACTAAAGACTATGACACAGGAGCGAATACTTTCCAAGATCGCCCCCAATGGAACGTTTGTAAAGTATCCTAGAAGAGTGGAGGAGACCTCCACTAATCATTTCCCGTATAGCTTAAGGCTCGTGGCGTATTGTACACATTTTCCTTTATTAAGTGTTTTGATTTTTCTTAAAGATGAGAACTGAGACTCAAGTTACGAAAGGAAAAATCTAAGGGAACTAGACTTACCCTAAATGATTATGTTAAAAGGTGAATCTTATGGTTAGTGAAGTTTGAACGAAAAAACTACCTAGGCGGATATTAAACCTGAAAATTAAAGTATACACAAAGTAATGATGACTACGGTCCTCCTATGTCGTGGTTGGTGAGAACGTATCATAAGTCATGAAAGGAAATGGAATAATGGATTGGGTGGGTCGATTGTGTGGTCCTGAATCACACGACTTATGGTTCGTGACATACAAGGTTTATGCTTTGGTTTATTGGAGTGGGGCGTAGGTTTAATCGTGGAATCCTAACATCACATGAAACTTATTCCTTTAATATTCTTTTTTTCGAAATTATTCGACATTGGATCAAATATTTCTTTTCTTCATTTTTGAAATTTGGTTTTCTAAACGTTTCGTTTTTATCTTTTTCTAACCTAATTATGAGTATCATACAAGCATGAAAATGTTCTAAGCTACTACATCATAAAGACATAAAACCACAAAAAATACAACAAAGTTTAATGTAAAAAACAATCTGAATCCGTAAGCATAGAACTCGAATATTACCTTGCACAATAAAAAAAATTGTTAGTAAATGAAATTAAAATGGATATGCAATAATATGAACAAAATGGATTAATGTGTAAAATTATGAAAATTACTAAAAAACACATAAAGCATAAAATTGAAATAAATGCCAAAATAATTGAAAAATGAATTAAAAAAACAATCTATTTTTTATTATGCTAAAATGCTATTTAAATTTTCCTGGAATTTTTTTAGTGTAAAAAACTATTTTTTGAATTGATTTTATTAGGGAATTATAAAAGAAATTGAAAGAAAACAAACAAGGGTGAGTAAATAGAAATTTTTAGTTTAAAAGAAATATGGGCCAGAAAAAAAGGTTGCAGATAGTAAGAAAACCTTAGGCCCAAACGCCACCAAGGCCTGAGGGTGCATCATGGTCTTAGTCAACTATATTGACTTCAATCTGGAGCATTGGATAAAAGTCTCCACCAATTATTCTCAACGGATGTATTATAAAGTGAAAGTGCATGATAATACAGTAGGGTGGCCTGCGCTGAAACAAATTCATTGGTCCTACCGGACGGTGACACTTGTCACCGCCGGAATGGATCCAAAAGGAATGAATCTTATCCCAATTAAATTTGACGGTGAGGTTGATGGATTTTAATGCTCTTTAATAATTTTTGGTGGTAATTAAGGCATTTTAAGAGTTTTCAATGGCTTTTAAATCCATAACCTAAATTAATTAATTCATAAACAAACGATCAGACTATTAAACCTCTCTCTCTCTCTCTCAAAACGTGTTTATGCTCTCTCATTCTCACAACTTCACGTTTCATCTTCAACAAAACCCTAGCCACCGTCGCGGCAACTTCCCCCTATGATGAACCTCTCCAGACCGCAAAAAGTACGAAGGAACCTCCACTCTTTTCCTCTCCTCATCTAAATTCCCCTACTAGCTTAGCCGAATTCCTTCTCACACCTATTGATCTAACCACAAATCCGAAACACAAATAGAAGGAGGAAATCAAGATTCGCATACCTTCAATCGAAGTGTTGAAGGTATAGAACGCCTTGCTTGTTATGATGAAGACGAAGATGCCACCGGAAGCTTCGTGGTGACGATGAATATGCCTCTCGATGAACCTACATGATGAAGATGCACGTGATCGACATAATTACTTTTCAAATGAAGATCGACGGTGGTTTGTTCTTCGGTATATTGCTTTCTTTGATTTGGTTATGTAGGTTTTGCTTATTCGGTTTTGCTTTTCTCTATGACATGAGTGTTGTTCTTTGCAGTTGGATTCACGTGCTGCGTTGTATGAATATCTTTGCAGCTTGAGATTCAATTCAAGGTTAGAGAGGATTCTTGATGAAGCGACTTGAAGACGATGCTGCAGTGGATCAAGATAAAGGTTATGGACTTTGGGAGGTGAAATAGAAAATTGAGTCAGAGAGGTGAAGGAGATTGAAGGTGAGTTGTGTGGAAAAGGTGACGAACTTAGCCTCTCTCACTTCATTATGTTGAATTCTCCGTGTAATTCTCTTCTTCTTCCCCCTCACTTCTGCTTCTGTGATATTGTGTAATTCAATATTGGTGTGATTTATGAGAATTTTTGCGATTTGTTGTTGTTGTGGTTATTTCAATTCCATTACATTGATTTGTTGCAGGTTTTGAGGATTTGTGAGGGTGGAAGATGAAGAAGAAGAAGTTTAGAGTTGGAGATGATTCTTGTTGAAGAGTTGAAAAGAAGGTGATGAATGATACAGAGAAATGGCATGTGAGAGATGAAGATTAATGGAGAGTGAATCAGAAAAAGAATGGAGGGAATGGGTGAAGAGTATGATGAAGAGGAGTGAAGGAGAGGTTGAATAAAAATGGAGTAAGGAGAGTGTCTGAAGAAGAAGAGTGTGTGAGAACGATGAAGAGAGGAGAGGAAGAAGATTGAAGCAGAATTCAGAAAAAAAATTCAGCGCTGAAGAAGAAGCGGAGCTTCTGACTTATAGAAGATCGAAGGGGCCATTTTGAGATTTCATAGGTAAATTTCGGTTATGAGTTGTTAGAGATTCAGTTAGGAGTGTAATCCTTCTCCATGAAATGACTTTTCTTCTGATAGATTTGATGCAGTCCTGTTGCTATTGTTCCATATATTTTTATCTTCGACTTTCTGCTATGAATTTTTTCCTTCTTCTATTCTCAAGTCTTTGTTCTATATTCTGATGTAATTTTGTTATATTCTTTTTTGCTATATTAGTTGGATGCAGCCCCCAACAAGCTTCCTTCTTGATGGATTTTGAAGAAGAGTTGATGAAGACCGATGAAGATTAGCGAAGGAGTTTCTGAATTTTCCCCTATCACCCCTGTGATTTTTCTATTTTATGTTTTTTTTGTGAACAATTCCTGGTGTGATTTTTGCAATGTAATCCTATTCTGGTGTAAAACTTGTAAATGATCCTCATTGTAACTGAACTTTGTTGAGTTCTTTTCTTCTGATTTTCTTCTGAACTTTCTATTGATATTTTTCTGTATAAATTTTCTTGGTGGGCATAATAAAGAAGCTTCTTACGAACACCCATTGCCTTTGGAAATGCAAGACTTATTTGGCAATGCAAGACTTATTTTCTGCACTGATAAATTCTAAACTTAAAATCACTTATTTTCTGCACTAATAAATTTTGAACTTAAAATCAATGTTATGGACATATTCAAATATGAGACTTTTGGTATAACTTCAACTGATAAATTATGAACTTAAAATCACTTATTTCCTGCAATAATAAATTCTGAACTTAAAATCAATGTTATGGACATATTCAAATATGAGACTTTTGGTATAACTTCAACGAGACTAAGTTCATCTAAGGATCCCATTAGTGATTTTGCCTGACAACCAGCTGCCCTGAAAGAACTTACATCATGATGTCCAACTAGAATTCTGCATGCTTCTTGCATTGTTGGAAGATTAAGCTCCTCATGTACATGCCATGCTCGATCTTTCTCCAAGGTTGACAAAGATTCTAGTTCATGAGGTTGTAACGCTTCACCAGACTTCCTTTTGCTGATCCGTTTGATGGCTACATGACAAACATTTGACAAAACATGCACTCCAGCATCAATTTGACTCAAACAAATAACATAAACTCGTGTGTCTAATTTTTTTATACAAAAAGCTTCCTAAAGAACATCAACAACGGTATGGTCAGTCAACTGCTTCTGAGAACTACAGAAGCGAGTTCTGATGTACTTAATCGCCGACAAGTAGCGTTGAATCTTTCGGTGTTGGTTCATCTCTTTCTTTTAATCTTCTTCATCTTAATGATGAGCGTGTTATGAACACTTGAACATGGTTTTTCAAAACAAGTCGGATATTGATTAAGCTGTGGGCATATAAGGAGACATTGGATCAATATATTTAGTTTTCAAGCCGTGGACGTGGATTTGGCTATCGACTTTGATGAATGGATATAAGTCTTGAATTCCAAGTAATCTCATTGCCCATGTTTAATTTACAACAAACCTTCATTCCAAAGCACACTTGTATCTTCAATGAACCATAAATCTTCAGTTTACTTTAAACTCAAACATCGTGATCTTGTTATTACAAGCAGAAAACCGTGTCACAGCCTGTGACAAGATATCCTGTATTACATCCCAATGTTCCTTTGTCATAGCCCCAAGTTAAGCACACATCACTCTTCAACACCTTGCATCTCAAGTAATGATAATATCCATCGACGAATAAAATCCATTGACGGATAAACATCACCCTTAAGTTCCCTTGAGTGTCAGCTAGTTAGGGAAATAAACCCTAGCTAAATGATTAGGATGAACACCATCCAATCTCCTGCTTTGATCTGAATGAATCATCCTCACAGTAAATAAGAAACCATATTACAAAGGAATTCTTGATCCCGTATTTTAGGAGCCCAATGAAATGCACGATTATGAGTTTATGAACTAATGGATGATACAGGTGAATGTGAAGCGTAAGCCAGTTAGTGGTAGTAAATATAAGGGAAAATTTTGTGGTGTTACACCAGTTACCCTCCATGGGTTGCCAATATTGTGTTAGTCCCTAAAAAAGACGGTAAAGTCAGAATGTGTGTAGACTACAGGGACCTAAATCAGGCCAGCCCTAAAGATGATTTCCCTCTGCCTCACATAGATGTGCTAGTGGACAACACTGCTCAATTTTATGTATTCTTTTTCATGGACGGGTTTTTCAGGTTATAACCAGATTAAAATGTCTCCTGATGATATGGAAAAGACTACATTCATTATGCCTTGGGGAACTTTTTGTTATAAAGTCACGCTGTTTAGTCTTAAGAATGTTGGAGCCACTTACCAACGGGCAATGGTAACACTATTTCATGACATGATTCATCACGCGATTGAGGTATATGTTGATGATATGATAGCAAAGTCCCAAACAGAAGAAGAGCACTTGGTCAATCTAGCAAAGTTGTTTGACAGACTCCGGAAATTCAGATTAAGGTTGAATCCGAACAAGTGCACTTTTGGGGTACATTCCGGCAAGTTACTGGGTTTCATTGTTAGTGAACGAGGAATCGAAGTCGACCTTGCAAAGGTAAAAGCCATCCAGGAGATGCCTGAACCAATAATTGAGAAGCAGGTACGTGGTTTCTTAGGGAGGCTAAACTACATTGCATGATTTATCTTGCACCTAATAGCCATGAGCCTATTTTCAAGCTTATGAGGAAGAATCAGGCTATCAAATGGAATGAAGACTTCCAACAAGCATTCGACCGAATCAAGGAGTACTTGCTAGAACCTCCGATTCTCATGCTTCCAGTGCCAGGGAGACCCTTAATTATGTACCTTACTGCACTCGAATGATCAATGGGATGTGTGTTGGGTCAGCAAGACGAGTCTGGTCGAAAAGTGCATGCCATTTATTACCTTAGCTAAACGTTTACCGATTGTGAGACACGTTACTCACTACTCGAGAAAACTTGTTGTGCTTTGGCATGGGCTGCTTGCCGACTAAGACAATACATGCTGAATCACACCACTCTCCTAATTTCCAAGATGGATCATGTAAAGTATATCTTCGAGAATCCGACTGTAACAGGAAGGGTAGCCCGATGGCAGATGATTCTAACAGAATATGATATCCATTACACTTTGCAAAAAGCAAACAAAGGGAGTGTATTGTCAGAATGCCTGGCTCAGCAGCCAATTGACGACTATCAGCCTATGAGATTAGAGTTTCTGGATGAGGACATCATGTTCCTCAAGTTGGAAGATTGTGAAGAACCACTTCCGGAGGAGGGACAGACCCTGAATCCAAATGGAAGTTGATGTTTGACAGAGCTGTAAATGTAAAGGGAAGCAGAGTAGGTGATGTCATTATCTCACCAGAGGGTGTCCATATGCCTTTTGCTGCTCGACTAACTTTCGAATGTACCAACAACAAAGCAGAGTATGAAGCTTGCATCATGGGGGTTGAGGAGGCAATCAACTTGCAAATCAAGAACCTCGAGATCTTCAGAGATTCTGCTCTGGTAGTGAACCAATTCAATGGCAAGTGGTTAGTTCATCAACCTCACCGGGTTCCTTACAAGGATTACACCAGGAGGTTACTAACTTTCTTCACCAAAGTCAAGCTGAGTTATATTCCTCGAGATGAAAATCAGTTCGCTGATGCTCTAGCAACTTTGTCATTCATGATTAAAGTCTGTCAAGAGAATTATGTGCCTCAAATCATGGTCTCTCATCTTGAAAGACCTGCCTATGTCTTTGTAGTTGACAGTGGTGAAGATAACAAACCTTGGTATCATGATATCAAGCAATTCTTGAAGTCTCAAGAGTACCCAACTGGGGCATCCAGTAAAGACATGGAGACTCCTAGAAGGCTAGCAGGTGGATTCTTTTTGAATTAAGATGATGTGCTATACAAGCAAAACTTCGATATTGTTTTGCTCAGATACGTGGATAGACACGAAGCATACCTGTTGATGTAAGAGGTTCATGAAGGTTCCTTTGGTACCCACGCTGGAGGACATGCTATGGCAAAGAAACTTCTAAGATCGAGATATTATTGGATCACCGTGGAATCCAATTGCTGTAAATATTCCTGCAAATGTCACAAATGTCAGATCTATGCTGATAAGGTCCATGTACCTCCGAATCCATTGGGTGTCATGTCTTCACCTTGCCGTTCGCCATGCGGGGCATTGATATGATTGGCAAGATTGAGCCAACAGCTTCCAACGGTCACCGCTTCATCCTGGTTGCTATAGACTATTTCACGAAATGGGTTGAAGCGACATCTTATTCCAATGTTACAAAACAAGTGGTAGCCCGGTTTATCGAAAGAGATATCATTTGCCAGTATGGAATTCCCGAAAGAATCATTACTGATAATGGTTCTAACCTCAATAACAAGATGATGGCTGACTTGTGTCGGGATTTCAAAATAGAGCATAACAACTCTTCACCGTATCGCCCGAAGATGAATAACGCCGTTGAGGAAACTAATAAGAACATTAAGAAAATCGTACAGAAGATGGTTGTGACATACAAATATTGGCATGAGATGCTACCGTTTGCGCTACATAGGTACCGAACGTCTGTGCGTACCTCAACAGGGGCAACCCCGTTCTCATTGGTATATGGTATGGAGGCAGTCCTACCAGTCAAAGTGGAGATCCCCTCATTGAGATTAACGATGGACGTTAAGCTAGATGAAGCTGAATGGCTCTGATCCATGTATAATCAACTGAGCCTCATTCAAGAGAAACGCCTAACAACTGTATGTCATGGAAAATTGTACCAACGGCGGATGAAACAGGTTTTCGACAAGAAAGTACGGCCTCAACAGTACATACCAGGCGACCTGGAGCCTTGATGCTAACAACCATGGATTGAGAAGACTTCCATTCCCTTGTCAACGTAGATGCAATAAAAGAATACTTCGTGTAAAAAGACCCGCTGGATAAAAACAGAATAAAGATCCAGGAAAATATGGGCATCCCGGCGAGCCAAAAACAGAATAAAAGGCTCGGGCAAAAATTAGGGAAATATTGAAAAAATATACACCCGCTGAGCTGAAAAGCCACATCGGACAGCTCAGGCAAAAAAGGGTATCCCGGTGGATTGAAAACCCGAAAGGGAGATCCATGCAAAAGAGGGACTAACACGAACGACTACGGTCTGCGAGATTTGTGATTCATTTGCAACTAAGGTTATTACATGGTTTGAAGACCAGTCCAATCACCTTTCTCAAGGGGCAGAGCAAGCGGATAGTTTTGAAGATATACAAGTCATAGCCGGGTCGAAACTTGATGAGATTCATTTTTCACATTTCCAATAGGATAGTTTGTTTTCCTTTTGTGCGATTTCCTCTTTCCAGGGAATTGCTTCCTGATGTAATTCCTATTCATGGCCGTTTTCCAAATCAATAAAATTCAATTTCAGTCAACTTGTGACTATTTGCTTTTGTTTTTTTTTTCATCTAACATTGATTGATTGCAAAAACGTCCAGCAAATTGTGATTTATTATTGTGTTGTGAACATTCGAATGCTTTCTAACTCATGCAGGAGGACATAAACATCTAATAAAACTCTAAAAAGTGTTAAGTAGCCGGGATGGTGATTCATACCATAAGCCTGGGGCATACAGGTCCAAACTAACTCTCCATGTTGCATGCACTATCAGTTGTGTTTATGCAGGTGCAGGTACAGGCGTTGCTAATAGAGTTAAAGTGAACTTTCGGGGGAAATATCTCAACAATATGCTTGAACAAGAACATGTGTATTCCCGTGTATCTTCTGTTATCCCCAGTAGAAGTGAAAGTTGAAATCTCCCTCAACCAGGCAACAGAAGATTGGTGTCTCCCCCAAGCAGAAACTTCCCTTTAATACAGAGGCAATTCCCCAGCAGTGCAAGGAGTTCCTTACTCCCCAACTGTTTGTTTCCTCAATAGGGCATCAACTCATACCTATGGTTCCCAGCCAAGTCAGAAGGTCTTCATTTCCCCAATGGAGTTCAACGGGTAGCGTACCTAGAAAGAAGAGTCCATCTCCAGCAGGGTCTTCGCTCTCCAATCTCAAAGTCCAATTTATTTTTGGCAATGGCAGAAGATCAGAGCAGGTGTATCATTAGCAACGTTCCCCGCAGAGTTGTTTCCTCCTCACCAGGATGGACCAGATCATTGCAGTGATCATCAGTTCTCCCCAGTCAAGCCGCCTGGGATACTTGCAGTCTCCTTGTCAGGAGATCTCTTTGCATTTCCATATGCATAATCATCATTACATTTGCATCCTCCAAAGCATAGAATCCCCATCATCATGGAGCATTACGCCATAAATCCAAACGTGTGCATGCCAGAATGGGCCAATTTTGAGGTATATTACATAAGACCCGTAACATCTTTTCAACCTGAAGTACTCCCTACAGAGGATACCAATACCATTTTCCAGGCATCCTTGTCTATTCAAGTCAATGTTTGTCATCTATTCTGCGTCTTGTTTTGTACAACAGTCGCGTCGCAGGTTCTCGTTTCATATAACGGTCTTATTTGCCTGGGCTCTCGTTTGTGTACAACGATCCCATTCCATCATCGATTTTTGTTTTGTAAAATGGTCTCGTTTTTAAGCCCTGTTTGGTACAATAGGCCCCCATTCCGCGTCTTGTTTTGTACAACAGTCGCATCGCAGGTTCTCGTTTTGTACAATGGTCCAGTTTGTCTGGGATCTCGTTTATGTACAACGATCCCATTCCATCATCGAGTTCCGTTTTGTACAATGGTCTCGTTTTTAAGCCCTGTTTGGTACAACAGGCCCCCATTCCGCGTATTGTTTTATACAACAGTAGCTTTGCAGGTTCTCGATTTGTACAACGGTCCTGTTTGTTTGAGCTCTCGTTTATGTACAATGATCCCGTTCCACCATCGAGTTCAGTTTTATATAATGGTCTCGTTTTTAAGCCCTGTTTGGTACAACAAACCCCTATTCTGCGTCTTGTTTTGTACAACAGTCGCGTCGCAGGTTCTCGTTTGTACAACCGTCCTGTCTGCCTGGGCTCTCGTTTATGTACAACGATCCCATTCCACCTTGTTCGATTTCCGTTACCTTATCAGAGGTCAAAACAAAAACAAACAAAAAACAAAAAAAATAAGAGAAAAATAATAATGAATAATAGCAGATGACATTTTCCTCATCCACAAAGTTCAAATTTCCAGGTTTTATTCGAGTATTCAATCACTCCATACCTTGAACGTCTAAAAGTCGTTGCAATTATTCGTTTAGGCTTGCAAATGATTGGATATGGGCAGCTGTAATACCTCAAAATTTGCCCTCTCATTTCCTCAAAATTTTGCATAGCATTTAGCATAAACAAATTCATAAAATAATCAAAAACACTGCATCATGTGCATCATAGTTGAGGCATAGGCATGTGGTCATTGATTGGAGCAATTGAAGGCCATACAGAGGCAACCAAGGAGCCACAAATCTTCTCAACCTTGTGCAAAGAGTTCACAACATCCCACAAGTCTTCACTTGAAGCCACAAGTCATGAAAAGATATGAATTGATCAAAGGAGGCAAGCAGTGCAACATCTCTTGATGAAAATGGGCTAAATTAGGGTTTCATTTCTACTGGGCTTCTCAATGAAATTTTGATCCAAAGTGGATTCCATTGTCTTATATATGATGACAAGTTCCTATGGTTCAAATTTCATCCATACAAACATTTTGGAAGAGGTTCAGTTGGCCAGATGACTGAAAATCAGGGAATTGAGGAAAAGTCAACCATGCTGAAGAAAAAGTCAACTCCTGACTTTTTGAGATTAAAATCATTAAATTAGAATTACAAGGATACTATGGTTCAAATTTGGTCAAGAAAGGATGGAGGAAACAAGATAAATTAAGAAAACCAAAACTTACCATTTTTGGAAAATTAGGGTTTCCAAAATTGGCAAGTTTTGGCCATTTTTGCAGCAACTTCAAGAGAGGCCTTCTCCTAAAATATAAGGGATATCAAAATCTACCTTGATCCAATTAAATATGGCATCTTAAGCTTCAATTCCATAGGTGGAACTCACTCATAGTGTAACACCCTAATTTTTGCCCTAAGATTTCTTCTCATATCATCTGCATTTTGCATACAAACAAGATCGCACAAGTTTCGAGTTTCTTCTTAGATCTAGGGTCTTATCTTCGCAGGGGATCACCATTATTTTTATTTCTTTATATTTGTTTATATTTACTGATCACTAACCAAAATACCAAAAAATATGTTGCAGTGTTCTTCTTCTTCTCTGTGTTGCAGGTTTGCGAAGATGAGACAGTAATTTCATTCAGATGCGTTTGCTCAGTCACAATTCGATTTCGAATGGATGTTTAACCTAATATTGGTCAAACTATTAAAAGATTGTGTTGACTGCCAGTTGTGTGTGCCAGTAATTCATTCATCAGGCAATGTGTTTCAAAGTACAAGTTGGGTTATGTGACAGTGTTTTGTGCGAAGTTCGGTTTGAATCTCCAGTGTTTATCAGTTCATCGGTTCTTCAGTTCATTAATGATTCATCTGAGGATTTATTTTCCTCAGCATGGATTCAAATTATCAGACAATTTTCAGATGACAGTTATGGCTTGAGTTGCAATTTATTCAGCTGTTCAGTGGCTCTTTGGCTGGCTGTGTTCATTCAATCATCAGAGGCTTGTGAGGAAAATCGAGATTTGTTGTGGGCTTGAAAACCAAATTCCATCCGTTATCCTTTTCTTGATCAAACCATTTTATCCAAATCTTCAATAACCATTTTTCTAGTTCAATTACCCGATTATCCATTTTTCTATTATTCACAAAATTCCAAATTATAATGATCCATTTATCCACCCGTATTCCATTTCTTATAATCATTTCCATATCTTCATTTCTTTTTCGTTTTTTTTCCAATCTATATATTGTCCATTTTTTTTTCATTTTTTACAAAATATCCTTTCTTTATCCAATTTCCACTTTTTTCTCATTTTTGTCCATAAACTCATTTTTCTAATCCATTATTCTAAACCATTTTTTTTTATTTTTAAATCCATTACATTTTTTTTCTCTAGTCCTTTCATAAAAAAAATATATAATATCATACATCCAAATTACAAATAATAAAAAAAAGAGATTTTCTTCCATACAACACTTTTAACATCAAAGTCAAGTACAATCACAAGCCTAGCCTCACATTTTTTCACAGCTTGCCCTCACATCACTTTTTGCCACAGCAAGCCATTTCATGCTGCCGTACGCCCAAGCTATCCCTTCAGCCAATCTTTCACTCGGGCCCACACAAATTCATACCAAAGCATCTCAAGCCTCATTCACTTTACAACCAGCGGCACATCAATCCACGCCAAGGATTCACAAGCAAATCCGCCAGCAGCTGCACAAAAACAACAAAGCCTTCCATGCCCAATTTTTTCCAGCCCAAGGTTCCAGCCGCAACTAACAAGCCTTTTGCCCAGTAAGTCACGCAAGCCTTGTAAACATTAGCCTCAATGCAAAACACCCCAGCCAGCAAGCCAATGCATCCAAGCCATAAAACTGTCACGCATACTTCAGCTAAGCCAACAACAACATAAAATGCAACAGCACAAAAAGCACCAAGCCGAAGCATTCACGCCGCACAACAACATACGAAACACGCAACAAACCTCAGCTCATTTCAAACTGAATTACACGCCGCCCAAATCCTTTGCCTCAAGCCATAAAGCAAAAATGTAGGCCTGTATTCATGATGCCCAGCCCAAGCGAACAAGTCACGAAATCCGTAAAACGCAGAAACATATCAAATAAAACGCAAATCGTTCAAATTGAAAACGCAGTCACGCTTTCCTCCTCACCTCTCCAAAACGCATCCAAGCAAATCAAAACGGCAGAGCATTTCCGTCACCCTTCTCCTATAAAAAGAACCTTTCACTTCCTCTTTAATCAAGCTTACATAGCCTCTTAAATTGCTGCTCAATTGAAGTTCGATCCAAATCCCTAACCCCTTTCCATATTCAACCTCCAAATCCTTTCAATCTTCAAATCAAATTCTGAAATCCCTAAAACCTAACACAATTGCAATCCGCGAAATCAAGAAGAAGAAGAGAAAAAGCTTGCGGTGAGAAGAGAGAAATAGAGATTTCGAAACGAGAGGAAGAGGATATTTGTTTGTTCGGTTGATTATTAAAGGTGAGGTGCCGCCGCGGAGAACTTGTTTTTCCCCTGTTTCTGTTTTGTTAACGCATAGAAGAAGAAGACTGTGTCTTCGTTTTCTTTTTTTCTTTCTTTAATAATTTTGTTTATTTATTTTGTTTTAAAAAAATTGAATATGTGATTATGTACTTGGATTTGGATCTATCTTGGATCCAGTACTATCCATCATCCGTGAGTTCAGCATTCCCCCCCCCTTCTTTTCCTTTCCATTTCCTTATTTCTTTTTTTAAAATGATAATTATTTTATTTATTTGCTTTAAGTTTTAAAAAAATGTTAGAAAAGATTTATTAAAAGTGTTTTTTTAGAATCATATTGGAAAAGATGTTTATAAAAGATTTTTTTAGAAAGATTTTAGAAATGGATATTTTTAAGAAAAGATTTAAAAAATGTTTCGATTTCTTTTATGGATCTACTTTTAGATCCATTATTCTTCATTTTCTTTTAATTTTGGTCGATGACAATCTTCCGATTCGGGATTGTTGATTTCCGATTAAGTTTAACCTTCATTATTTCAAATCTATGGATGAATGATCATTTGGATCATTCTCCATACTTTGAGATCGTGATAGGTTGCTTTTCGATGAAATTCAACGAAAATCTCGATTTAGATTAGACCTTCCTTTTTTCTTTTAGTGTGGCATGTTTTCGGAGAACGATCCATTATATCGTTTCTCTAACATGTATTAACACGAATATTTTCCACTTTAATTAGTGGTGGCCGACCTCATTTGTAGGGTAATTACTTCGTAAATTACTCGGCGATTTCTTAACATAGACCTAAAGTTGTCCCGATTCGAATTAAGATCCACTTGGATCCGGGTTGCCTCGATCTTATTTTTCTTTTTGTGGTTGTGCTTGATTAAGTTCATCATACCACCTTATATTGTAAATATTATAATAATGTGAATATAATTGTTTAAATTTAATCTCTCGCACCTTATCCTTTTATTTTAATCTCTTGCTCCTTTATCTCCTTTATTATGCTTTATCATATAATATCATATATCATTTGTTTATATTCATATTGTGCTTGTTTTTATTTTGTCCATTTGGATATCAAAACACTTAATAAAGAATTGAACACTTAAAAGACTTGTGACTTCTAATTGTGGACTATGGTTACTATCCCTTTGCTTTTGGAGAATGGACTTAGACCTTAAGATCTTTCCCCCTTGCTCAATATAGAATGGATTAGAAACCTCTACCTCAAATTATTTCACTAGCCTTTGAAGATGGAAATCCGAACTTTGAAGAATTGTGCATATTGGTTTTGGTAAACTCTTTCCTTATCTTTTAATTCAAGCATTAGGATTAGTCCCTTCATCTCTTCCCCATTCTTTAATTTTCAAAACTTCTTCCTATTTCAAAACCTTCTTGTTTTTTAAACTCCAAACACTTTCATAAACAAACCTTGATTTAGGTCAAGCGATTTTAAACTTTTCACTTTATTTTCTTAATCAATGTTAATTCATGTAAATATATTAAAAACCATTTTCTTACTTACTTTAAAAAATACAAACCCACTCAATTGTTTTTGTGCTTTGTGCACCATTTCTTTTCACATGTTTAGATATGATTCATCCTTTCTAGCGGAATTATTCACTAAGGGATGACAACTTATCTCTACATTCTAAAATCAATTTAACCCATTTGTTCTTTTCAAATTTTGTACCACGAACTACGAGGTTTTGATCTCGCAATGCACTTTGTGGGTACGTAGGCATAAGGCGTTAAAACCTTATCAAACACAAAATCATTAAAAAATATTCTTCTCCTCATCTCTTCCATCATTTTAAACAAACCAATTTCAGACCAAAAAGCAATAAGTATTTCAAAGGGCTCCCGTGGAGTACCACGGATGAGTCGGGTGCCTAAAACCTTCCCGGTTCATAACCAATCCCCTTACCCAATCTCTGTTTATTTCTTTTAGCCTTTGCTTTTAGAATCCTAGGTTTTTATTCGTTCTTTTACCTTTTTCCATTCGGAAATAAAGAAAAGCGCGGTGGCGACTCTGTGTTAATCGAGTTAAGTTAATCAATAGCTTACACTCACGATTTTACCGCTACAGAAAAGTGGTGACTCTGCTGGGGAGTAATCTCTAAGCGGATTTAGCCTACTTTGATTTATTTATTGCTTTGGTTTGAATTGTTTGTTATTTGGTTGTTCTGTTTTGGTTTTTGGTGATCCTCTGTGTGAGATAGATTCTAACCCGGATCTGAGTGACACTTATGATAGGACGGCGATATTCGAAGCGATATGTGATGGAGTAGTCCAAAGCAATATCAATTTGATAATCTCCACTCGGTTAGGCTCTCTTGGACTATCAATGTCATGACGAGTAATCGTACGTGGCATTATTTTCCGACCTTGAGCTGATCATACTGAGGACCTTAGAACCCTTAACACATCCTAGCCAATTTAGGAACATAGTGCGGAAGCTGTCTGGATGTAAATCTAAGGCGGTTGTCACGCGATACTACACTCGGACGAGGTCTATTTTAAGAATGTTATCGGTTGGGGAGTAATCCAACGTACCGATGATATTCTAAAGATGGCTGTTAACTCCGGGCACCTCTGTTAGCACCCTTTTGGTTTCTTGCAGGTACAATGAAGACAAAACCTTAGTGTCGCTCCCGGGATTTTCATCCTAGTACAAACGCGAAAGTGGCGCGGAAAGGTTAGAGTCGCCAGCCAGACATTTTTATCCCAAAGGAGTGGGAAAGGTAATGTTGCACAAACCTAAGGAAGAAGGAAAAGACAAGGTCCTGCGAACCAAAGATCTGAGTTCGGGAGTCGGTTACGACCTGGGAAGGTATTAGCACCCCAGATCGTCCGTCGTACCCGACGGGATCCACGCTTGCTTGTTTTGTTTCAAAGGGTGAGAAATAATATGCTGCTGAACAAATGAACCGCTAACTGGGAACTGGAATGAAAATGAGAAGGGAATCGGAAAAGAAAATGGAAAGAAAGGGGGAAATGTAGGGAAAATAAAGAATGTGCTCGAACGGGCCCTACCCCGCTGCCTACGTACCTCATCGGGATAATGAGGATCAGAGTCGACGTAGTTCGCCTAACCTAGGCGGGAACTATTTGTTTGTGTTTTTTACAGCTGGAACTGCGTATGTCTATGCTCAGGTGTTGCAGGCTCGTCTGGTACGAGTGCGTTTACCGTCTTGCATGCGAGACAAGTCGTCGCGAGTTCGCGTTGTGAGTGAATGAGATGAGAAGAGAAGTTCCCGCAGGATAGTCGTTTATTGTGTGTTTTTGGCTTTTATGAGTTTTGTATGCATTTGGCACAAGGAAGTGAATTCAAACTCTTTTCCATGGAATGTACACTTGACTCTACATTCCAAGATGGAATAATAGAACAAGCATACCCAGCAAGGAGAATTTATCCAAGACTGGTTTCCTAGGATTAGGGTTTAAGTTCACTAGCTTGTTGAACTTTATTAAGTGTTTTTGTTGCTTTTGTGAAGAAGTATCTTTTAAGTTTTCTTTGTGAACAATTCCTTGATGAGACTTGTGCATCATGATAGACAAGCTTACACCATTCCAAGATGGAATGAATGCAAGTGCTACATGGAATAAGGCTATACACAAGGAATCATTTCATTTATTTGTTGAGTATTTTTTTGGATTTTTGTTTGAAGATAAGAAGAGAAGGACTCAAGTTGCAAAAAGGGAAAATCTAAGGGACTAAGACTCAATCCTAGTTTTGTTATGTATTTACAAAGTGCTCCTATGGTTAATGAGGTTTTCTACTCCTAATGGGAATAAAACTTATTAGAATTCAACTTACTTCTTAATGAAGTTAAGTTGATTCTAAGAACAAATGGGAATCCTATACAAGTTGTAACAATAAAAATAAGGCAAAACAATGAAATCAACTATGAGAAATAATATTCTAAAAATGCCTTAAAGGCATGGATAATAAATAGTCTTATTTATTTATTCTATATCCTAATGGAAATGAAAATTCACCTAAGTGTTAAACTAATCTAAGCCTAACATTTAATCTAAAAATCAAGTTTTAACTATCCTAAGTCTAGTATTTAATTCTAGGGCTAAACTTAAACTAAACTACTTTATTTTTATTTGGACATTATTTTTCTAGTGACCTAAACTAATGGGAATTATGCCTAACTAGGTTTAAAACTAATATTCTAAAAAATACTAAAACTCCTAGAAAAATTATGAAAATTAAATCATATGATCCTAACACTATCTAAAATAATATACTAAGGGGGATTCTAAAAATACTTATTTTCCTTATGCCTAAAAATTATTTTATTTCAACTAAGATTAACCATTACTTCTTAAGGATTACTCCACTAAGACTTATGATAAAAGCATCTAAAAAATCCATAAAAAATATTCTAAGAGCTATTAGGGGTCTTTTAATTACAGAAAAAAAGAATGGCTCAAAAAAAGTTATTGGAAGCTATTTAAATAAAATAAACAAAATTCTGCACAATTAAAGAAAAATTCAATAAAGCTAAATACAAGAATAATTCAGAATTAATTCAAAAATAACCAAATTCCAGAAAATAAAAATATTATAAATTTCTAAATTGAATTAACAACCTACTCTAATTTTTGGGGAATTTTCTCATGCTTTTTCCTATTTTTTATTGATTTGTTTCTAACCTATACTAAACAAAAATCTAAAAAAATGGTGCATTAAAAGTGGCGTATCGAAATTACTTACTTGAATGTCGAGCCGATTCTTCACATAAAAGAAATCCGAAAAAACCCCTAAGCAAAGCCTCTTAGTCTCCTATGAGCAAAATAAATGCCCATCTTCCATAATCATTTTGAAGCTTTGGCCATAATCAAAATCGATTCACATTGATCATACAAACCTCATGAGCACTTTAATTCCAAATTAATACAAAAAAAAAATTAATTCACGACTATAATTAAAATTAATATCAAAATTCGAATTAAAATTATCAAGAAACTAATCTAAGTATTAGTCATCAAAATTTAATCAACAAGAAACTAATAACCAATTTTTTTATCAAGAAAAATTAATGAAATACAAAATGAGAACAAGGAATGTATGTGGAAATACAGGACTCTGAATAACAAATACATGGGCCTTTGGCCCAATTCGCGTAGGGATGATGCATCAGAATGACAGGGGGTGTTGTAGTAGAACTAGCGGTGCACAAAGTTCATCCATGGATTCTGAACATACCAAGCCCAATCCTTGTTATACAATCTGTAACCCTAGAAAAAAGATGCAGTCAAATATGAAGGGCAAGACACGTTGTACCCTTCTCTTCCCCAAACGGCGCATCCTTGCCCTTCGCCGTATTCTTCTTCACGAAACAACACCGGCCATAGCCCTTTGCTCCACCATCACCACCTTCGTCTCAACCCTCAGTGACATTCTTTCCGTTCAAATCGTGCCACCAATTCGGATCTCCGCCCTCAAAATCCGCCGAACAATCATCGGATAGATACTTCCTTGCACCGCGACATCGCGTTAGAGATGGTTGAGACGTGATCCAACCTCAGCGTCATTCTCATCCTCCAGATCCACTTCAAACGACTCAGAGCTCACGGATTTGCTTCAGGTCGTATCACACGCATCACATGCCGAGACGAGGTGTATCAGTAAACGCATCGCCGTATACGAAGATTGAAGGTTTGAGGTGAGCGCTTTGGTACTTTAAACCCCTTCTTCCTCTTACTTCGTTGTCGTAACTTCGATATTGGAGAACACTTGTGTGCCATTCTTGTACAATTATGCAGAATCGTTGTTGAATATTGTTGCTGTGATCTTCTTGCAGGCTGTTGAAGGTTGATTGTTGTGAGAGCTCTTTGAATCTGCAGTGTTGTTGTTTGCAAATATTGAACCGATAGTGACGATGAAAGTCGGGTGTACATCAGTGATTTCGTGGCCTTGACGTCTCCATCGTGAAATCAACTATGCAAGAACAATAGATGAAGGTTACACACGGAAATACTCACTCGGATCCGAAACTCAGCCAGGTACGATTTGAAATTCATTATGATTCTCTTCTTGCACTTCCGTCACTATTATAATGCTCTTCTTCCGTTTCTGTGACTTGTGATTGTTGCTGTGTTCTTGAATCTGGATGTTGTTGATTCTTGATGCTGTGAACTGATACACGTTCTTGTGCTCATCTTTTGACGAATTTCTTGGCAGGTCTTTGGTAATAATGATGATATGAATGTATTTGGTTGAAGGTGATGAATATGGCGAGCAATACTGAGTGGCATTGATGAAGCTTTCAGTTCTGGTTTCTTTGAGGTGATTAAAGGTGAATAGTGGTAATCAGAATTGAAGATTTAAGATCTTGATGAGGAAGAATCAAAGTTGAAGAAGATTAAGAGAAATGAAATGAAGGGTTTGAAAAGTTGTCGAAGAAGGTGAAGGAGAGGATTAAGATTAGCAAGGTGAGAAAACTGTGTAAGAAGCTGGATTGAATCAGAAGCTGCTGACTTATAGGAGCTTTGAAGATGTTTCCGGAAACTTCAGGTACATTCTCCTATAGAATTCAATTATGACTGCTAGGAATTAGTTATTCTTCGGTTATGAATTTTTGTTTCTCACTTTCACTTGGCAACTTTGCATAATTTTGACTTTGTTGGCTTCCACTGTGAAATTGATTATGTTAGGACTTGACTTTGATTTCTTTGAGTCCTGGCCTTTTGTGAATTTACATTCTGTTATTTTTCATCAGTTGGTATTAACTTCAGCTTCGGATCTATTTGATGATTCTTACCATTTTCTTTTTTTTTTTTTGATTGAGGATACGTGTTTGGAGCTCCTGAGAATAAAAAGAGTGGCTATGTCTGCGCATATGAACCGGTGCCAGCATGAAAAACCCGGTAGAGTCAGTTGACCCGCTGATTCAGAAAATAGTCCAGACGAAGTTGCAAAGGACACCGAAGGTTTGCCGAAAGGAGATAAATTATTTTGCTATGACGTCGTCGGCGAGATTATCAATTTCCACTTGTCGAGATGATGACCCATGGGACAAAAGATTAGATTCAGCAGGGGTTGATTGTAATCGAATTGATGTGAAAAACGCTCCTGAATTTTCTGTTACCATCCTGTTACCATCACTGTATTTTGTTATTATGTGTAATATTCTCTATATCTTTTCCATCATTTTTCAGTTAGCACTTTTATCCAAGAATTTGTTGATGTAAGCTTTCTGCATTTTTGTATTGGGAATTTCACTTGTTTCATTTGGATATACACAATGTTTATTGTCATGGTTTTGAAGGCGCCTACTACAGACCTATAATCCATTTTGAATTCTAAGATTAATAAAATAAACTTTCCAATAATAATAATGTGGCCTTTGAATTTTCAAATATTGTATGATTTGATATTCGTTTGAACTTTGCACACTCCTGGAATCTCGCCACTTGTGCACATCAGTAGGATGCAACCTACCTTTGTACTGAATTTTCAAGGTCAATCCCAATATCTAATCTTAACATGTTCCTTCTTGAGAATGTTGATCCTTTTACACCTCTTGAATTTGAATCAAACTTCAGATCCAAAACAAATTTGAGTTGTTAATGAAGCTCTAACTACATTCTCAAACCCTCATTAACTTACATTGCAAACAACAAGCCACTAAGAAAACCACCATTCCATCACAATGAAACCATTTACAAACTCAGCCATTAACCAAAAACCTGGATTCTTCTTAAGATACACATTGACTGCAAAAATAACTTGATATCAGAGCCATAATCCAATGATCTTTAATCGGAATACGATGTGCGGAAAACCTAATCTCACGATCTCAATTGATGAATGTCCTTCCACGAATAATAACATCAACCCTCTTCAAGATGTACACTGATAATAATGAAATGAACAACTTGAGATAAATCCTTAATTCACACCTTTAGCCTCTCAAACCAATGCTTTTGAACAATCCCTAAACAAGGAAAACCATGAGCTTGATAATCCTTTGAATAGGAACATGCTTTCGGTGACGTGAACTCAGCATTTGCCTCCTCTTGAGCTCAATAGCCAGATATATTACCTATGAATATGAGAATTCAAGTTACACGAAAAATCTTTGATCACATGCCTTAAAGACCTTTGCAATGCATGATTATGATGCTAGTGACCCAATGGGGAATGCCGACGAAAATGCAAAGCGGTAAGCCAGATAGAGGGAAAAAGAATGAGGGCAAATTTTAAGGTGTTACAGCTGCCCCTATTCAATCAACTGCAAACCTGAACGGATGATTGCAACAGCTTTTAGATGTTCAAGGTATGGAGTGATTGAATACTCGAATAAAACCTGAAAATTTGAACACGGGATAACAGGAATGCCACCTGCCCATTTATTTATTTATATTTTTTATTTTGACCTCTGAATAGGTAACAGAAAATAGAAATAGGCGGAAATTTACTGGGCAGAGTGCCATCTTCGAATGACAACTCAAAAGAAAATAGGATGGGATGAAACGGGATCATGATAACCCGAAACGTGGCCATTGTATTGAAACGAAGATACGAGGAAATGAGATCGTTATATGGAAACAATACTCAAAGACGAGACCATTGTACTTAAATGGAGACTCGGAAAGAATAGGATCGTTGTACTTAAACGAGAGCCCAAGCAAACAGGATCATTGTACTTAAATGATAACCTGAGACGCGACCGTTGTACTGAAACGGAGACGCGAAAGAATGAGACTGTTGTACTGAAACAAGACTCAAATACGAGACCATTGTACTTAAATGGAGACTCGAACGAAATGGGATCGTTGTACTTAAACGAGAGCCCGAGCAAACAGGATCATTGTACTTAAATGATAACCCGAGACGCGACCGTTGTACTGAAACGAAGACGCGAAAAGAAATGAGACTGTTGTACTGAAACAAGACTCAAATACGAGACCATTGTACTTAAATGGAGACTCGAATGAAATGGGATCATTGTACTTAAACGAGAGCCCGAGCAAACAGGATCATTGTACTTAAATGATAACCTGAGACGCAACCGTTGTACTGAAACGGAGACGCGAAAAGAAATGAGACTGTTGTACTGAAACAAGACTCAAATACGAGACCATTGTACTTAAATGGAGACTCGAATGAAATGGGATCGTTGTACTTAAACGAGAGCCCGAGCAAACGACCGTTGTACTGAAACGGAGACGCGAACAAAATGAGACTGTTGTACTGAAACAAGACTCAACTGGGGATAACAACAAGACTTGGTAGAAGTAACCACCTTGGGAAATGAAGTTGCATTCTGTGGGGAACACTTCAATCTGATTGGAGATGTAACGGATCTTATGTAATATACCTCAATATACCTCAAAACTGGCCCATGCTGGCATGCATATGTTTGGATTTATAGCGTAATGCTCCATGACGATGGAAATGCTACGCTTTGGAGGATGCAAGTGTAATGATGATTATTGGATGCAAATGCAAATGCAAAGGGGTCTCCCGATGAGGAGATAATAGATATCCCAACTGGCTTGACTGGGTAGGAACTGACGATCACTACATTGATCTGATTGATCTTTGTGAGAAGAAGACAACTCTGCGGGGAAGGCTGTCAATGATACACCGGCTCTGAACTGCCGCCATTGCCAAAAATAAATTGGACTTTGAGATTGGAGAGCCAAGACCCTGCTAGAGATGGACTCTTCTTGAACTCTGGTGGGGAAGTGAGGACTTCCTGGCTTGGCTGGGGACCAAAGGCCTGACATTGCTGAGGAAGCAACTGCTGGGGAGGAAAGGCACTCCTTGTACTGCTGAGAATTGCCCTGTCTGAAGGGAAACTTCTGCTTGGGGATGACACCCACATTCCGCTACCTTGCTGGGAGAGATTTCAACTTCCACCTCTACTGGGGATGATGGAGGATGTCAATGATAAAGCTTCCTGCTGAATATAAGAGCTCAAGTTGCCACTTGCTGGGGATAAGAGATAAATCCTCTCATGTTGGGAATGAGAGATGTAAGGCATCTCATGCTGGTGATGAGAGACGATGACCCTTCTTCTCAAGAAGTAACCTTCCATGAGACTTGCTAAGGAACCTTGATTGATGAAGCCCGCAGATGAAACAAATCTTGCAGTGCTGTGCTGACAATGGCTTTGCCCCTAGCCTTGGGTTGATAGATCGCCAACTAACCATGATTGAATAATGGTTCTCTGAAATTTTCAACTCACCTCCAACTAAGGTCCATCGGAAGAAAATGTCTCAAGAGGATTTTACAGAAAACATGACATACGAAATGCCTCAGTGTCTTCAAACTCTTGGAGAGATTCGTTGGATCTCGAAATAACTGCCCCAGACTGCATGGTTTGTGCAAGAATTTGCCTCGCAAGGATTCATGAAGAACCTTATATCACTGTGAGATATTCTGCCCCAGTATATTGAACTCCGGATAGGTGCTTTTGATAAACCGTCTTCGGGAGAGAATAACTTCTAGTGCTCTTGGGGTGGCCTGCCCCAGTACGAGCCTTGAAGTGATCACCTCTGAATGACTGTGCTTTGAAGAAAACACACGGATCAATTGTTCTTTGAGAGATTGGATCTCGAAGTAATTGCCCCAGCTTGGCTGAATTTTGAAGAGATTGCTCGACATGATCGCCCCGGATTAGTTGGCTCTTACCACGACTGTTTGGGAAAGTCCCTACTCAATGGAGTTTTCTTGAATAGTGTACCTCGATATAATCGTCCTTCGGAAGTTTCAGGCTTCTCAACTTGGCAATATTAAACTTCTGGACTGAAATTCCATATGTACACTTTTATGATGCCAAACAAATGTATGTAAGCAGAAAATGTTTATTTTAAGAATGAAAATTCTAATGCAACACACATGTTAATTTTGAAGTTTTACTGTAAAAAGATGTCACAAACCTTTGTGAGCGAATCACTGGTTAAGATACGACATTAATTTTTTTTGAATAATAAAAAGCATGCACATGCAACATCAACAAAGATCTTTCAACATCACTCATAGGAGTCAGGAACGCGGTCTCGTGGTAGTACGCTCTCAAAAATAACCCTGTTTCAGTTAGGACTTTTGAGGGTTGTATCGTGGCCTGGTTCACGGTTATAGAAACAAAGGATATAGGCTCGAAATTTATTTGTGCCCACCCATCTTCGTGATGTTCTCCATTCCTATGTTCAGCTAGCTTTCACAAGCGCTCACTTTTCAAAAAGGGTTTTGTGATGGTTGAGGAACCAATTACACTTACGGTTTAAGCACCACTCAGGTTGTTGTTTGGAGTCAGTCACCCCTCTTATCATTGGTGTCTGTGCCACACAACTTTGTTCTTGTTCAAGGATCTTTCTTGTGTAATCCTTTTTGTCTTTCGCTTTTGCATTATTTGATTATCCCTAACTTTTGCCTGGACTGATTCTTGTGAATCTTTGATTGTGAAGTCCAGCGGGATGCCCTAATTTTTGCCTAAGTCGCTTGTTTTCAAGTTTCGACTTAGCCGGCTTTCTCATTCATTTTTTTTTCAATTCTTCTTTTTTTTGAACAAATCGTGTGACACTGTTTGTCTTGATTGCTTTGAAAGGGTCGTGACTGTCTCACTTCTTGGTTGAGGAAGGATAACCTTTGTGGTTTCCGGTCTCTAGACCTCTTGCTTGGGATAACCTTTGTGGTTTTTGGTCATTGGACCTCTTGATTTGGTACAACGAAAGGTAATGGATCCTCAGGTTTGCACTCCTTTTTGAAATTTGAACACTCGGTCAACCTAACTGACGCCTACCCTGCCCCTGGGTTAAATGCAAGGGTTTTCTTCATGCGAAAAGAAACTCCTACTTCAAGGCTCAAACGGGTTGGCGATGGTCTATCTCCCTTATATCTCCGGTGTTTAGGATTTGAAACAATGCCTGTACATCGTCAACAAGGTCTTTCTCAAAAGCACACAATTAGAGATTTTTGCGTTTTCAGTTCGTCATCCTCCCTGATAGAGTTTAAGCACAACAGTTGGTATTGCAATGCACATACACAAAAATCATGAGTGAATACGAATGGATTACTTCAAGAAAAACATGTGCATTTTATTATGGTTATCATTCAAAAACAAATAAGTTTCATGCATGCATACAAATGTGTAAACAAACAATATAAACTACAAATGAAAATGCAGTAAAGAAGCTGGACATTGCCGTCATTGAGGAGACTTGACTCCGTATGGACTTATTGCTTCTGAAGATGCCTTTTCATATTGGGAGACCCATTTGATGAGGAGACTTCAATATGTGAGCAGACTTTCTGGCATGATGACCTTTGAATCGATCAACTTCGGGACCTTGTCCTCACCTTTACCTCTGAAAGACTTGCAATCTTCATATAAAAGGTCGGGTGCCCCAGAATGGTAATCATACTTGGCATTGAAACCCCAAAGTAAGCTTTGCCGGAGATGATCCTGATGCAGCTAGCTCAAACAATTTGAATCTGAGAAAATGAGGAGACTTGTTGCGTGTACGACTTCGGAATATAATCAGACTTCTTCTCAAGTTGTTCTGGCCTTTACCCATATGCTTTGGTCCTAGGACTCTCTTGGGAAGCTGAGGTTGGATGATGACAAACGACATCTGGAGGGAAGAGGTTGATAAAGGAAGTTGATAAATAAGGTTGCTCGGAAAGATCTTGCACGATCTCCTGCCTACGTATCTCCATTGACCAATGGAGAATCAGAGCAGCGTAGTTCCCCTTAATAGGGATGAAAATAGCTTCGTTCAGAATTTCCAAAACCAAGCTCATCTGAGTCTTCATCTGGTTGAATTCCTGTTTCTGATTCTGAAATAAAGCTTGCACCTCGGCCCTGAATTGCCCCAGCTGGGTCTTCCTTTCGGTTACCTCCGCCCGGAATTGCTCCAAATATATACCTTGATGAATGTGATTCAAGTTGTCCATTCTGATGAGAAATCAAGTCAAGAAAAGAATCTGTCTCTGAACACCTGTCAAGAATGCAAGGATGTATGCAAATGCCATGTTCAATTATTTCTGAGGAATCTATCTGCTTTGATTCAAGTCTTGATACAGAAAAATCCAACAGCATGATTCAGATATGTGATCCTTGAAAATAACTGAACATGTGTGCAAAAATGCTATGATGTCATGTATGCAACAGGCATGTGATCAATAGTCTGATGTTGGTGGCGATGTTGAACAATGAGTCAAGTGTCTGAATAGAACCATAATAGTAGCATCATCTCTGTACAGAACCCCATAACTGAGAACCCAATAACTGTAGAACTGGATCACATAATAGAATAGTCACTGATGGTGTTGAAGTTGAACAACGAGCCAAGTGTCTGTATAGAACCACAATAGCAACACCATCTCTGTATAGAACCCCATAACTGAGAACCCAATAACTGTAGAACTGGATCACATAATTGAACAGTCACTGATGGTGTTGAAGCTGAATAATAAGCCAAGTGTCTGTGGAGAGTCATAATAACAGTCACAATATCAGGGTCACGATGGTAACAGTTTCTCTGAATAGAAATCCCGGATCTCTGAATCAAAGAACCATAGAACACTGAACAATACTGGCAAAGTGGGTATGTTGAAGTTTAGGGTTCCTGCAAACCTGTAAACCCCTCCCAATCTCACGGGTGTGCTACTCGGGTCAACATCACGGACTCTCAAAGCTGAATAGCAATAATACTTTCACCATTTCCGAGAAATGGCTCATGACCAAATCAGGGAATCGGTTTGGTATTATGTACTACGCAGGGAGGTCTCAGCTGAGTCCGGAAAAAACAAGCATCCCTCATAAGTCCCCAGTTTCAAGCACTGAATCGAGAAACAATAGTACATTCATCCCGAAGGGTACAATACTACTGTCATACGAACAGTTTGCCTTGACTGGATTCCTATGAGAGAACCAGGCCATCCTATGCGAGTTCCCAGTGGGCCCTCGGATGCGAGTGGGTTTGCCAACAAATGTGGTCTGCCACTGTCATCACTGGAGAGGGATGTTTCCACAAAGGTTCTCAATGATCGGTCCCCTGACTGCACATAACTATCAAGGTAGCGCATCAACCCAGAAAGATTCCGGTATCAATACATTCCCGAGAAGGTCGCAAGTCAAGGTGTGGAACTCACTACTACCAACATAGCAAGATGCCATGAAGCCAAAGTGGAACCACTCTAAGTTCTAGGGTGCACTCGAGCCCCGGTTACGAGCTCATCTCACAGTAACTCCCAACCCACAGAAAAAATGAAAACCAGCACAGCCAGACAGTCCAGTATAATATGATGCATGGAAAATAAAATACTGAAAGCGGTAAATAAATGCGGTAAAGTAAAGCTGTAAAGAACTGTAAATAAAAACAGTAAAGCTAAACTAAAGCACTCAGCATCAAACAAATAGACACCCAAAGAAACAAAACCAAACAGGCGCTAGGATTGACTCTACAAGGGAAACCGGAAGAATCAGGTTAGGTCCCCAGCAGAGTCGTCAGCTGTCGCTCCCGGGATTTTCATCCTAGTACAAACGCGAAAGTGGCGCGGAAAGGTTAGAGTCGCCAGCCAGACATTTTTATCCCAAAGGAGTGGGAAAGGTAATGTTGCACAAACCTAAGGAAGAAGGAAAAGACAAGGTCCTGCGAACCAAAGATCTGAGTTCGGGAGTCGGTTACGACCTGGGAAGGTATTAGCACCCCAGATCGTCCGTCGTACCCGACGGGATCCACGCTTGCTTGTTTTGTTTCAAAGGGTGAGAAATAATATGCTGCTGAACAAATGAACCGCTAACTGGGAACTGGAATGAAAATGAGAAGGGAATCGGAAAAGAAAATGGAAAGAAAGGGGGAAATGTAGGGAAAATAAAGAATGTGCTCGAACGGGCCCTACCCCGCTGCCTACGTACCTCATCGGGATAATGAGGATCAGAGTCGACGTAGTTCGCCTAACCTAGGCGGGAACTATTTGTTTGTGTTTTTTACAGCTGGAACTGCGTATGTCTATGCTCAGGTGTTGCAGGCTCGTCTGGTACGAGTGCGTTTACCGTCTTGCATGCGAGACAAGTCGTCGCGAGTTCGCGTTGTGAGTGAATGAGATGAGAAGAGAAGTTCCCGCAGGATAGTCGTTTATTGTGTGTTTTTGGCTTTTATGAGTTTTGTATGCATTTGGCACAAGGAAGTGAATTCAAACTCTTTTCCATGGAATGTACACTTGACTCTACATTCCAAGATGGAATAATAGAACAAGCATACCCAGCAAGGAGAATTTATCCAAGACTGGTTTCCTAGGATTAGGGTTTAAGTTCACTAGCTTGTTGAACTTTATTAAGTGTTTTTGTTGCTTTTGTGAAGAAGTATCTTTTAAGTTTTCTTTGTGAACAATTCCTTGATGAGACTTGTGCATCATGATAGACAAGCTTACACCATTCCAAGATGGAATGAATGCAAGTGCTACATGGAATAAGGCTATACACAAGGAATCATTTCATTTATTTGTTGAGTATTTTTTTGGATTTTTGTTTGAAGATAAGAAGAGAAGGACTCAAGTTGCAAAAAGGGAAAATCTAAGGGACTAAGACTCAATCCTAGTTTTGTTATGTATTTACAAAGTGCTCCTATGGTTAATGAGGTTTTCTACTCCTAATGGGAATAAAACTTATTAGAATTCAACTTACTTCTTAATGAAGTTAAGTTGATTCTAAGAACAAATGGGAATCCTATACAAGTTGTAACAATAAAAATAAGGCAAAACAATGAAATCAACTATGAGAAATAATATTCTAAAAATGCCTTAAAGGCATGGATAATAAATAGTCTTATTTATTTATTCTATATCCTAATGGAAATGAAAATTCACCTAAGTGTTAAACTAATCTAAGCCTAACATTTAATCTAAAAATCAAGTTTTAACTATCCTAAGTCTAGTATTTAATTCTAGGGCTAAACTTAAACTAAACTACTTTATTTTTATTTGGACATTATTTTTCTAGTGGCCTAAACTAATGGGAATTATGCCTAACTAGGTTTAAAACTAATATTCTAAAAAATACTAAAACTCCTAGAAAAATTATGAAAATTAAATCATATGATCCTAACACTATCTAAAATAATATACTAAGGGGGATTCTAAAAATACTTATTTTCCTTATGCCTAAAAATTATTTTATTTCAACTAAGATTAACCATTACTTCTTAAGGATTACTCCACTAAGACTTATGATAAAAGCATCTAAAAAATCCATAAAAAATATTCTAAGAGCTATTAGGGGTCTTTTAATTACAGAAAAAAAGAATGGCTCAAAAAAAGTTATTGGAAGCTATTTAAATAAAATAAACAAAATTCTGCACAATTAAAGAAAAATTCAATAAAGCTAAATACAAGAATAATTCAGAATTAATTCAAAAATAACCAAATTCCAGAAAATAAAAATATTATAAATTTCTAAATTGAATTAACAACCTACTCTAATTTTTGGGGAATTTTCTCATGCTTTTTCCTATTTTTTATTGATTTGTTTCTAACCTATACTAAACAAAAATCTAAAAAAATGGTGCATTAAAAGTGGCGTATCGAAATTACTTACTTGAATGTCGAGCCGATTCTTCACATAAAAGAAATCCGAAAAAACCCCTAAGCAAAGCCTCTTAGTCTCCTATGAGCAAAATAAATGCCCATCTTCCATAATCATTTTGAAGCTTTGGCCATAATCAAAATCGATTCACATTGATCATACAAACCTCATGAGCACTTTAATTCCAAATTAATACAAAAAAAAAAATTAATTCACGACTATAATTAAAATTAATATCAAAATTCGAATTAAAATTATCAAGAAACTAATCTAAGTATTAGTCATCAAAATTTAATCAACAAGAAACTAATAACCAATTTTTTTATCAAGAAAAATTAATGAAATACAAAATGAGAACAAGGAATGTATGTGGAAATACAGGACTCTGAATAACAAATACATGGGCCTTTGGCCCAATTCGCGTAGGGATGATGCATCAGAATGACAGGGGGTGTTGTAGTAGAACTAGCGGTGCACAAAGTTCATCCATGGATTCTGAACATACCAAGCCCAATCCTTGTTATACAATCTGTAACCCTAGAAAAAAGATGCAGTCAAATATGAAGGGCAAGACACGTTGTACCCTTCTCTTCCCCAAACGGCGCATCCTTGCCCTTCGCCGTATTCTTCTTCACGAAACAACACCGGCCATAGCCCTTTGCTCCACCATCACCACCTTCGTCTCAACCCTCAGTGACATTCTTTCCGTTCAAATCGTGCCACCAATTCGGATCTCCGCCCTCAAAATCCGCCGAACAATCATCGGATAGATACTTCCTTGCACCGCGACATCGCGTTAGAGATGGTTGAGACGTGATCCAACCTCAGCGTCATTCTCATCCTCCAGATCCACTTCAAACGACTCAGAGCTCACGGATTTGCTTCAGGTCGTATCACACGCATCACATGCCGAGACGAGGTGTATCAGTAAACGCATCGCCGTATACGAAGATTGAAGGTTTGAGGTGAGCGCTTTGGTACTTTAAACCCCTTCTTCCTCTTACTTCGTTGTCGTAACTTCGATATTGGAGAACACTTGTGTGCCATTCTTGTACAATTATGCAGAATCGTTGTTGAATATTGTTGCTGTGATCTTCTTGCAGGCTGTTGAAGGTTGATTGTTGTGAGAGTTCTTTGAATCTGCAGTGTTGTTGTTTGCAAATATTGAACCGATAGTGACGATGAAAGTCGGATGTACATCAGTGATTTCGTGGCCTTGACGTCTCCATCGTGAAATCAACTATGCAAGAACAATAGATGAAGGTTACACACGGAAATACTCACTCGGATCCGAAACTCAGCCAGGTACGATTTGAAATTCATTATGATTCTCTTCTTGCACTTCCGTCACTATTATAATGCTCTTCTTCCGTTTCTGTGACTTGTGATTGTTGCTGTGTTCTTGAATCTGGATGTTGTTGATTCTTGATGCTGTGAACTGATACACGTTCTTGTGCTCATCTTTTGACGAATTTCTTGGCAGGTCTTTGGTAATAATGATGATATGAATGTATTTGGTTGAAGGTGATGAATATGGCGAGCAATACTGAGTGGCATTGATGAAGCTTTCAGTTCTGGTTTCTTTGAGGTGATTAAAGGTGAATAGTGGTAATCAGAATTGAAGATTTAAGATCTTGATGAGGAAGAATCAAAGTTGAAGAAGATTAAGAGAAATGAAATGAAGGGTTTGAAAAGTTGTCGAAGAATGTGAAGGAGAGGATTAAGATTAGCAAGGTGAGAAAACTGTGTAAGAAGCTGGATTGAATCAGAAGCTGCTGACTTATAGGAGCTTTGAAGATGTTTCCGGAAACTTCAGGTACATTCTCCTATAGAATTCAATTATGACTGCTAGGAATTAGTTATTCTTCGGTTATGAATTTTTGTTTCTCACTTTCACTTGGCAACTTTGCATAATTTTGACTTTGTTGGCTTCCACTGTGAAATTGATTATGTTAGGACTTGACTTTGATTTCTTTGAGTCCTGGCCTTTTGTGAATTTACATTCTGTTATTTTTCATCAGTTGGTATTAACTTCAGCTTCGGATCTATTTGATGATTCTTACCATTTTCTTTTTTTTTTTGATTGAGGATACGTGTTTGGAGCTCCTGAGAATAAAAAGAGTGGCTATGTCTGCGCATATGAACCGGTGCCAGCATGAAAAACCCGGTAGAGTCAGTTGACCCGCTGATTCAGAAAATAGTCCAGACGAAGTTGCAAAGGACACCGAAGGTTTGCCTAAAGGAGATAAATTATTTTGCTATGACGTCGTCGGCGAGATTATCAATTTCCACTTGTCGAGATGATGACCCATGGGACAAAAGATTAGATTCAGCAGGGGTTGATTGTAATCGAATTGATGTGAAAAACGCTCCTGAATTTTCTGTTACCATCCTGTTACCATCACTGTATTTTGTTATTATGTGTAATATTCTCTATATCTTTTCCATCATTTTTCAGTTAGCACTTTTATCCAAGAATTTGTTGATGTAAGCTTTCTGCATTTTTGTATTGGGAATTTCACTTGTTTCATTTGGATATACACAATGTTTATTGTCATGGTTTTGAAGGCGCCTACTACAGACCTATAATCCATTTTGAATTCTAAGATTAATAAAATAAACTTTCCAATAATAATAATGTGGCCTTTGAATTTTCAAATATTGTATGATTTGATATTCGTTTGAACTTTGCACACTCCTGGAATCTCGCCACTTGTGCACATCAGTAGGATGCAACCTACCTTTGTACTGAATTTTCAAGGTCAATCCCAATATCTAATCTTAACATGTTCCTTCTTGAGAATGTTGATCCTTTTACACCTCTTGAATTTGAATCAAACTTCAGATCCAAAACAAATTTGAGTTGTTAATGAAGCTCTAACTACATTCTCAAACCCTCATTAACTTACATTGCAAACAACAAGCCACTAAGAAAACCACCATTCCATCACAATGAAACCATTTACAAACTCGGCCATTAACCAAAAACCTGGATTCTTCTTAAGATACACATTGACTGCAAAAATAACTTGATATCAGAGCCATAATCCAATGATCTTTAATCGGAATACGATGTGCGGAAAACCTAATCTCACGATCTCAATTGATGAATGTCCTTCCACGAATAATAACATCAACCCTCTTCAAGATGTACACTGATAATAATGAAATGAACAACTTGAGATAAATCCTTAATTCACACCTTTAGCCTCTCAAACCAATGCTTTTGAACAATCCCTAAACAAGGAAAACCATGAGCTTGATAATCCTTTGAATAGGAACATGCTTTCGGTGACGTGAACTCAGCATTTGTCTCCTCTTGAGCTCAATAGCCAGATATATTACCTATGAATATGAGAATTCAAGTTACACGAAAAATCTTTGATCACATGCCTTAAAGACCTTTGCAATGCATGATTATGATGCTAGTGACCCAATGGGGAATGCCGACGAAAATGCAAAGCGGTAAGCCAGATAGAGGGAAAAAGAATGAGGGCAAATTTTAAGGTGTTACACTTAGTACCTACCTGTTTGGGTTAGTATTCTGTTACCTTGACTTCATGCTCGTGACTCGGAACCTTAGCCCGTGTGCCTTGTGTGATCTTGTTTATGTTTGTTGCATACATGCCATCATAACATTCATGAGCATTGTTCGTAAGATTTCAAAGGACCTATAAGGAACTTTTGCAAAATTTCAGATGTCCATGGCTATGAATTTTGAAAGGAGGAACACAAAGAAGTACACTTTCAAGAATCCTAATGTTGTAGAGTTGAGAAAGCTATGAGCTTTGGTTGTTGATACCCAAGAGTTCCGAAGATGTCATGGGAAGCTTTTGTATATGTTGGATATTGATGTACCTGAGGGGATTCTCCCTACTTTGGCTCAGTTCTATGACCCTTTGCACCATTGTTTCACTTTTCCAGATTATCAGCTTGTGCCGACTTTGGAGGAGTATTCGCATTGGTTAGGTTTGTCTATTCTGGACAAGGAGTTTCTTTTCACTGGTTTAGAGAAGGAGCTTACTATCAAGGTCATCGCCAAATCACTTTTTCTTAAGGAATCCGATCTTAATGGGAAGTTTCTTCCAAAGGGGAGTGTTCGTGGTATTAATGCTAAGTTCTTGATGGGAAAGGCTTCTACTTCACTTACTTTGGGTCATAAGGATGCATTTGAGGCTATTCTTTCTTTGCTTATTTACGGGATTGTCTTGTTTCCGAACTTGGATGGTATTGTGGATGAGAATGCTATTCAGATCTTCTTAAAGAAGAACCCGATTCCTACTTTGCTTGGAGATATGTATCATGCTTTTCACTATAGGACTTCCAAAGGTGACAGAGAGATTGTATGTTGTGCGCCTCTTCTTTATAGGTGGTTTATTTCGCACCTACCGAAGTCGGATGTTTTCAAGGACAATAGAGAGTATCGAAGATGGTATCAAAGGTTAATCTCGCTTTCTCATAAGGACATGACATGGTATAGTTATCATTATGACACGGGAGTTCTTATTGATAGTTGTGGAGAATTTCCTAATGTACCTCTTCTTGGTACACGTGGGGGAATTAGCTACAACCCCATTCTGGCTAGACGACAGTTCGGTTATTGTTTGAAGGATGTTCCAAATAATCTTGCCTTATCCCGTTTCTTCTTTCTTAATGGTGTTGATCATATAGAGATGAAGAAAAGGATTGCTCATTCTTGGTATGCTGTTCACCAGAAAGAGAAAGGTCAATTGGGTAGACAACACCTTCCTTCTTTTGATTGTTATATTCAGTGGGTTCGATCTAGAGCTTCCAAGCTCAAGATGTCTTATCCACCTGAGGAGCCTATGTTTCCCATATTGCCTTTGTCTGCTTTTCTACCTCCCGTTGATGAGAAGTTGGTTCTTCAAGAAGAGTTAGAGAAGATGAAGAAAGAGAAAGAAGAATGGCTACTTGAGAGGACTACTATGCAGGAGCAGCTTAAGGAGAAGGATGATCTTATTGAGCTACTTGAGCGGCGTGTCACGAAGAGGCCGAGAGAGGATTTATTTTCCTCTAGTACTCCAGCTACTATTCCTCCTACTTCCGGTGCTTGGAAGGCCATTGTCGACAAGTTAGTGAAGGATAAGGAAGATATGGAAGAGCGGTACAAGAATGAGATCAAGAGGATTCGTATGAAGTATCAGCCAGGATTCGGGACTTCTTCGGATATGATTCCTTAGGCCTAGTTTACTTTTCCTCTTATGTATTAGGATTATGGATGTTTGTACTTCATTTGTAATCCTCACTTTGATATTAATGAGAATGAGTTTTTAAGTATTTCAAAAATGTTTCTTTATGAATATTGCAAGTTAACTTATAATCCTTTGAAATCTTTGCATTTGCATACGCATAACATGCATCATACTCACATTTGTCTTGCTTTTTGAGTGTTCTCCAGGGATCTTATTGTTGTTTCTTGGTCTTCATCCAGTGTTCCTGTCATGCTGATTCATCGCTTTGATACTCGGGCTAATCGGAAAAGAGTGATGGATACTTTGCAACAAGAGAATCGCGAGCTGCGCGAAGAGGTTACTTATCTGAGGGAAAGCTTGGAAAGAGTGACTGCTATGATGGAAAATTTGGTGGTTGCTCAGAATCAGCCACCTCCTAGTCCTCCTGTTCAGAATACTGTCATCTCTGAGGTTGTTACCGCATCCATTCCTGTTGAGACTGTTATCTCTCCTCGCTACTGTATACCTGCTAGCACGCCTTGGGGCATGCCCGTTGACTATTTTCCGTCTGGGTATCGTCCTCCTCATCGTCCTGAGATTGCTGAATTTAATAATCTCCCACCGCCAGTTTGGACTACTCTTCCTCCAATTGTGACTACTGTACCGCCTGTTGTGCACAATATTCCGCATTATGATGAAACGATTAAGCATGATGAGCCCAGTGAAGGTGCTGGAGTTGCCGAAAGACTTGATGACTTCCAGGGACGCTTTGTTGAGATCCAGAGGGAGATGAGAGCTTTGAAGCATAATGATTTGTTCGGAAAAGATGCCTATGACCTTTGTTTGGTCCTAAATGTTAAAGTTCCTTACAAATTCAAGCTGCCCGAGTTTGAGAAGTACAAAGGCAATACTTGTCCGTTGAGCCATTTGACGATGTATGCAAGGAAGATGTCTGCTTAGACTGATAATGATAAGCTGCTGATTCACTATTTCCAGGACAGTTTGACCGGTGCACCCATGAGGTGGTATATGAGTCTGGATAATAGCCAAATCAAGACCTTCAATGATCTGGGAGAAGCTTTTGTGAGGCAGTACAAGTACAACGTTGATATGGCGCCTGATAGAGTTCAACTCCGTGCTATGTCCCAGAAGGACAAAGAGACTTTTAAAGAATATGCGCAGAGATGGAGAGAGCTGGCAGCCCAGATTGTTCCTCTGCTGGAAGAAAAAGAAATGACAAAGATCTTCTTGAAGACGTTGGGTTCTTTTTATTATGAGAGAATGATAGCAAGCGCTCCTTCCGATTTCACTGAAATGGTGAGTATGGGGATGCGTTTAGAAGAAGGTGTCCGTGAGGGACGGTTGACTCAAGAGAATGGTAATGGTTCAAGCTCTAGAAGGTTCAATTTTGGGAAAAAGAAGGAAAATGAGACTAATGCAGTATCCCGTGAAAGTTATAGAAGGCCTCACAGTCGTGAGAATCACCATTCGCAGCATCATTCGCAGCATGTGGCTTCTGTAACACCAATGATTAATGTGGATCCAACTTTGCCAGCGGTTCCAAAGTACCAACCCCGTTATCAGCAACCTTCTATGCAACAAGGTGGTAATCAACAAGCTCGGGTTAAGCCAAGTTTTGATCCTATTCCTGTGCCGTATGCGGACTTGCTTCCATCTTTGATTGCAAAGAATCTTGTGCAAACTCGTCCTCCACCTCCAGTTCCAGAGACTATTCCATGGTGGTATAAGCCAGAGGCTCACTGTGCTTTCCATCAAGGTGCTTCGGGGCATGATGTTGAGAACTGTTATCCATTGAAGTTTGAAGTACAGAAATTGATGAGGAACAATGTTCTGTATTTTAATGATGTTAATCCTAATGTGCAGAAGAATCCGTTGCCGAAGCATGGTAATGCGTCTGTGAATATGGTTGCTGGTTGTCCTGGTTTGTTCAAGATCTATGAAGTTCGTCATATTCGAAGATCTTTGGTAGAGATGCATGCTTTCTTGAGTGAATATCACGATATTGATCACGACTATGCTGGATGTTGTATTTGCTCGGTGAATCCTCGTGGTTGCGTGATTGTTAAAAGAGATATTCAGAAGATGATGGACGATAGATTGGTCGAAGTAACAACAAAGAGAGATGAATATGAGAATGAAGTGAATGTCATTATGCCTCAGTTCAATCTTCCTGATAGGGTTGCTCCTGAGAGGGTGGTTATTTCTTTTGATAGTCGCAAAACTGTTGTTACTCCATTGGTGATCAACGTACCTGGTCCAATGCCATATGAGTCTGATAAAGCTGTTCCGTACCGATATAATGCTACGATTATAGAAAATGGTAGGGAAGTTCCTCTTCCTACTCCAAAGTCTGTGGTTAGCATTGCTGATGTAACGAAAGTTACCCGAAGTGGTAGAGTGTATGCTTCAGATCCTCCGAAGAGAGTTGAAGATACAAGTGCAAGCAAGCAGATTATGGATGTTGTTGTCCAATCGAGCCAAGCTGGTAATACTGATGATGAGGTACTAAAGCTGATAAAGAAGAGTGAGTATAATATTTCTAATCAGTTATTGCAAACTCCCTCGAAGATATCAGTGTTGTCTCTTTTGATGAGTTCTGAGGCTCATAGGCAATCATTGCAGAAAATTCTGGATCAAGCTTATGTTGACCATGATGTGACTGTTGATCAATTTGATAGTATTGTAGCGAATATCATGTCATGCAACAATTTGAGCTTATGTGATGACGATCTGCCTGAAGAAGGGAGAAATCATAACTTGGCTTTGCATATCTCGGTGAATTGTCAGGAAGATGCTATGTCTAAGGTGCTAGTTGATACCGGGTCGTCTTTGAATGTTATGCCAAAATCGACTTTGTCAAAGCTTGCGTTTCAAGGTGCTCCCATGAGGCACAGTGGGATTATAGTGAAAGTGTTTGATGGGTCGAAGAAGACAGTGATTGGAGAGGTGGATCTTCCTATTCTTATTGGACCGTTTATATTCAAGATTACTTTCCAAGTAATGGATATATGTCCCGCATATAGTTGTCTCCTCGGAAGACCATGGATCCACGAGGCAGGAGCTGTGACATCCACTCTTCATCAGAAGTTAAAGTTTGTGAGAGAAGGTAAGTTCGTAACCATTGAAGGTGAAAGGACGATGCTTGTGAGTAATTTGTCTTCTTTCTCTTATATTGATGCCGAGGAAGAAATGGGAACTTCGTTTCAAGCTCTTTCTGTTGTGAATAATGTTGCTAAGAAGAATGCCATGCCCATGTCTTCTTTTAAGGATGCTCTGCGAGTGCTTGAAGCTGGTCAGTCTGATGGTTGGGGAAGAATTATTGATGTTGTCGACAACAAGGAAGGTTTTGGTATCGGCTTTGCACCTGGTGAAATTATCAAAGACCCAAAGACTATTCAAGAAGGCTTCCGAAGTGCTGGATTTATTAACGATCATTCCGTTGCTGCCATCATTGATGATGATGAAGACGAAGAAATGCCATACTTCGTTACGCATGGAAAGATTTGCCAGAACTGGATTGCTGTTGATATTCCTTTTATCGTTCATTCTTCAAAGTAATTTGTTTTTTATTTCTTTCAAAAATCCTTTCACTCTGCCCAAGGTGAAAGTGATGTTTGTCGGGCTTTGTTTCAAATTTTATCATCATCAATAAAATGTCATTTTGTTATTTCCATATATGTTTTTCATTTTTGCTTTATTCTGAAAAATGGTAACATAAAAAACCCAAAATATAATAATTGTTTACCTGCATATATTTGCACTTTTGTTCATACTCTAAAATAAAAATAAAATCATTGTGCAGATTGATTGATAAAACCATTGAAAACAATGATCCTATGCCCTCTCCCAACTTTGAATTCCCTGTGTTTGAAGCTGAGGAAGAGGATGATGAAGAGATTCCAGATGAAATTTCTCGGTTGCTTGAGCACGAGGAGAAGATTATTCAGCCTCATGGAGAGTCTATAGAGATGGTCAACTTGGGTTCTGAAGATGAAAAGAAAGAAGTCAAAGTTGGAGCATTGCTTGATCCTGATGTTAAGAAGAGGATTATAGAGCTTCTCAGAGAATATGTTGATGTATTTGCTTGGTCTTATCAAGACATGCCAGGTCTTGATACTAATATTGTGGAGCATAGATTGTCGTTGAAGCCCGAATGTCCACCTGTGAAGCAGAAGCTCATAAGAACTCATCCAGACATGGCAGTAAAAATCAAAGAGGAGGTTCAAAAGCAAATTGATGCAGGTTTTCTTGTGACATCAACTTATCCTGAATGGGTGGCCAATATCGTTCCTGTTCCGAAGAAAGACGGAAAAGTCCGAATGTGCGTAGATTACAGAGATCTGAACAAAGCCAGTCCGAAAGATGATTTTCCATTGCCACACATTGATATGTTGGTAGATAATACGGCTAAGTTTGATGTGTTCTCTTTTATGGACGGATTTTCTGGTTATAATCAAATAAAGATGGCACCCAAGGATATGGAAAAAACCACATTTATTACACCATGGGGAACATTCTGCTACAGAGTGATGCCCTTTGGATTGAAGAATGCTGGTGCGACGTACCAAAGAGCTATGACAACACTTTTCCATGATATGATGCACAAAGAAATCGAAGTATATGTTGATGATATGATCGCCAAGTCGAAGACTAAAGAGGATCATGTTGAACATTTGCTGAAGTTGTTTCAGAGATTAAGGAAGTATAAGCTTCGTCTGAATCCGAACAAGTGCACATTTGGTGTACGTTCTGGAAAGCTGCTAGGTTTCATTGTCAGCCAAAGAGGCATCGAAGTTGATCCTGATAAAGTGAAAGCTATTCAGGAAATGCCTGCTCCAAGAACCGAAAAGCAAGTAAGAGGATTCTTGGGCCGATTGAATTATATTTCGAGGTTTATATCTCACATGACTACCACATGTGCTCCGATTTTCAAGTTGCTTCGAAAAGATAAAGGTTGTGTCTGGACAGATGATTGCCAGAAGTCATTTGAAAGTATTAAAGAATATCTGCTTGAACCTCCTATTTTGTCTCCTCCGGTGGAAGGTAGACCGATGATCATGTACTTGACTGTGTTGGAAGATTCCATGGGTTGTGTGCTTGGTCAGCAAGATGAAAATGGAAGAAAAGAACATGCAATTTACTACTTGAGTAAGAAATTCACTGATTGTGAGTCTCGGTACTCTATGCTTGAAAAAACTTGTTGTGCCTTAGCTTGGGCTGCAAAGCGTCTTCGCCAGTATATGCTGAATCATACGACTTGGTTGATCTCTAAAATGGATCCAATCAAGTATATATTTGAAAAGCCTGCTTTAACTGGGAGGATTGCTCGTTGGCAAATGTTATTATCAGAATATGATATCGAGTACCGAACTCAAAAAGCTATAAAAAGTAGTATCTTGGCTGACTATTTGGCACATCAACCGATTGATGATTACCAACCTGTCAAGTTTGACTTTCCAGATGAAGATGTGATGTTTTTGAAAGTGAAAGATTGTGATGAACCTTTGATTGAGGAAGGGCCGGAGCCTGGATCTCGATGGGGTTTAGTTTTTGATGGTGCTGTGAATGCACGTGGAAGAGGAATTGGGGCAATGATCATTACTCCCCATGGTTCACATATTCCTTTTGCCGCAAGATTGACTTTTCCTTGTACCAACAATGAAGCTGAGTATGAAGCCTGCATTATGGGTCTTGAAGAAGCTATTGATTTGAGGATTAAACATCTTGATGTGTATGGAGATTCTGCCTTGGTAATTAATCAGATTCAGGGTACGTGGGTGACTCATCAACCTCACTTGATCCCTTATAGAGATTATGCCAGGAAGATATCAACTTTCTTCACTAAAGTTGAGTTTCATTATATTCCTCGTGATGAGAATCAGATGGCGGATGCTTTGGCAACTATAGCCTCTATGATAAAAATGCACCAGTGGAATGATGTTCCCATGATCAGTGTGATGCAACTTGAAAGACCAGCTCATGTGTTTGCAGTTGAAGAGGTCCATGATGACAAGCCTTGGTATCACGATATTAAATGTTTTCTCCAGAGTCAAGAATATCTGCTTGGGGCATCTGATAAAGATAAAATAACATTGAGGAGATTGGCAGGCAATTTCTTCTTGAATGGAAATGTGCTTTACAAAAGAAATTTTGACATGGTCTTGCCCAGATGCGTGGATAGACACGAAGCAGACATGTTGATGAAAGAAAATCATGAAGGATCTTTTGGCACTCATGCCAATGGGCATGCAATGGCTAAAAAGATGTTGAGAGCAGGTTACTATTGGCTGACAATGGAATCTGATTGTTGCAAATATGTGAAAAAATGCCATAAGTGTCAGGTGTATGCTGATAAGATTCACGTGCCACCAGCTTATCTCAATGTGATTTATTCCCCATGGCCTTTCTCTATGTGGGGAATTGATATGATTGGTATGATTGAACCCAAGGCTTCGAATGGACATCGTTTTATTCTTGTGGCAATTGACTACTTCACCAAGTGGGTTGAAGCGGCATCGTATGTTAATGTGACCAAGCAAGTTGTGGTTCGGTTTATCAAGAATAATCTTATATGCAGATATGGTGTTCCGAATAGAATCATTACTGATAATGGTTCGAACTTGAACAATAAGATGATGAAAGAGCTTTGTGAAGATTTCAAGATTCAACACCATAATTCCTCTCCTTATAGACCAAAGATGAATGGGGCTGTTGAAGCTGCGAATAAGAACATTAAGAAGATCATTCAGAAGATGGTTGTGACGTACAAGGACTGGCATGAGATGCTCCCTTTTCCTTTACATGGGTATCGTACATCTGTCCGCACTTCAACAGGGGCAACCCCTTTCTCACTTGTTTATGGTATGGAAGTTGTGCTCCCCGTCGAAGTTGAGATCCCATCAATGAGAGTTCTGATGGAAGCTAAGTTGACTGAGGCTGAATGGTGTCAAAGTAGATTTGATCAGTTGAATTTGATCGAAGAAAAGAGAATAACAGCTTTGTGTCATGGTCGGTTGTACCAGCAAAGAATGAAGAAAGATTTTGATAAGAAGGTTAAACCTCGTGTATTCAGAGAAGGCGACCTCGTGCTCAAAAAGATTCAGTCTTTCCTTAAAGATTCTCGGGGCAAGTGGACTCCGAACTATGATGGACCATATGTTGTTAAGAAAGCCTTCTCTGGCGGTTCAGTAATTCTTGCAACTATGGATGGTGAGGAGATCACTCGTCCAGTGAATGCGGATGCAGTCAAGAAATACTTCGCCTAAAAAATAAAAGAACAGCCCGCTAAGTTGAAAACCCGAAAGGGCGACTTAGGCAAAAATGAGCGTCTCGGTGGATTGAAAACCCGAAAGGGCGGTCCAGGAAAAAATTAGAGACAAAAACATAAATAATTATCCCGGTAGATTGAAAACCTGAAAGGGCAATCTAGGCAAAAGTTAGGGATCATGGCAAGTAACTGCGTCGACAGACTGAATCACTTGTAGCAACCGAGGATCTCAGATTCTTGTTCCTCAGAAGAATTATTCATCAAAGATTCTTATTCACTCATCCTTGACTGAAGTTTCGGACACAATGGAGTTCAAAGTTGATAGGGAGAATAGTGATCATTGTATCTCAATGTAGCCCTTTTCCATGTATTTACCATTTTTCAAACTTGTAATGATCCATGGAGTCATGCCATTTGCTGACTACCATTCTATCAATAAATTTGAGCTTTTATCCAATTGTTTGCAATTCTTTATATTGTTTCTGTTTACAAAATTTCAATTTATTGCTGATGATGATTTTTGAAACAAATTTAATAAATTTAATCTTTAATGATTTTAAAAACATTGTTCTTTTGATATATGAACAAGGAAAGGATATCGATAGTGATTCCGAGAATGGTAAAGTCTGGATGTGTGTAACTTGTCTCTCCCAAAGCAGGGTTTGATTCGGTTGTGTCCATGCCAAGTTCCTGATTAGTCTTGACAGTTTGATGTTAATGATGTTTTGTTCCCCAACAATAAGCATGAACGGAGATTGTATGTATTTCCCCAGAAGAGTTATTGGAAGGGATGTTTTTAAGAATCCCTAGCTGAGTTTTGATATCTTCCTCAGCAAGTTATCTTTAAATTGAGAAGCATTGGGAATCCCCAGCTGAGCTCTTATTCCTCAGCTTGCTTTGTTTACATCCTTGAATATAGAAGTATTGATATAGCAGTCAGTTTAGAGGTTTTCTTTTACCCGATGTTGGGTATAGATTTAAAATCCCTTGTAACTGTATTCTGGCTATGATGTTAACTTCTGATATCCCTATATGGATCCCCAGTAGGTCTGCATGTGTTGATTTCCAGCAGATTCCTATGTAATTTTAGCAGGTCTGGCACTCTATCCCCAAGTGGAGCAGGAGTAGTATGACAGTTATTCCTCGTGAAGTTTGATTTTTATCAAGAATATTTTCATCCTCAACAGATTATTACCTTTTCCTCAGTAGGATGATATTCCTAGCAGACGTTGTCTCTTCATGATATGAGCCTTGTAGCAGGATTTTATTCCTTTGATGGCTTATGATATTCCTCTGCAGATTTCAAGATGAATCTCCAGTTGTTTCCCTGCATTGTTGCCTTGGGATTAGCCGAGTATCCGGTTGTTGTGGTGTTCATGTCACCCGTTTCTTATTTTTATGTCTGTTTTGTCAGCATATTCATAAGCATATTCATACGCATAAGCATAGCATGGTTTGCTTGCATTCTTGCGTTTATCATTGTTATCTGCTCTTTGGTGTGAATTTTCCCCACAGAGTGTGTGTGTCGTATTCCTCTCAAGTTTAGAGTGTCGACCATTAAGCAGAAAGAGTTAATCCTTTCCATTTCCCCACTGAGTTTGTTTCTCGTGGAAGATATCGATTCAGTTTCCTCCCCAGTTTATTATCTGGATGGAATTTTCCCCAGTTGAGATATTTCCTCCTCGGGATAAGTCTTGTTTGACCGTGTCTCTCCAATTTGTTCTTGGATTGAACTTTGGTCCCCTTTTGTGGATATATTGCTTTGGAATTAAGCTATCATTGTTTGATAGTGGGCAACATTTTCTTCAGCTTGAGTATATTACTTTGGATTTAATCTATCAGTAATCGATAGTGGGTAATATTACCAAATTGATCAAGTTCTTTTACTTGTACTCCTACCCAGTAAATTCGGTAGTCGAGATTTCTTCCTCTTACCCAGTAAAAAGGTAATAGAGTTTGTTTTCATGTGCTTAAGCTCCTACCCAGTAAATCAGGTAGTCGAGAATTGTTCTACCCAGTAAATCCGGTAGTCAAGTTATTTTCCTCTTACCCAGTAAAAAGGTAATAGAATCATACATTTTCTTCTTACCCAGTAAAAAGGTAACTTGATTGATTTCCTACCCAGTAAATCCGGTAGCCGATATTTCTTCTTCTTACCCAGTAAAAAAGGTAATAGAAATTGTTTCCCTTTGAATGAGTTCCTACCCAGTAAATCAGGTAGTTGATCATAATCCTATCCAGTAAATTGATAGTCGAGTCTGTTATTTTTCTACCCAGTAAATCAGGTAGTTGAGAATATTTCTTACCCAGTAAAAAGGTAATTAAGGTTATTCCTCCGTATTTTGCTCCTATCCAGTAAATCGATAGTCGAGTCCTTTATATATTCTCTACCCAGTAAATCAGGTAGTTGAGAATTTCTTGCCCAGTAAAAAGGTAGTTGAGGTTATCCCTCCGTATTTTGCTCCTATCCAGTAAATTGATAGTCGAGTCTGTTATATTTCCTACCCAGTAAATCAGGTAGTTGATGATTTTTTTCCAACACAGTATTTCTCCATTTCTTGGATTCAAATATTTTGGTTGATAATTCCTGGTATGGTGTGTATCTTTCCCTGGTTGAATCTGATATCTTGATTATTTCATATCTTTTCCCAAGTGGAGTCTGTTATCCAGTGATTTATTTTCCTAGTAATTCTTTTGTTGTCTGTTGTTGTTTCCCCAACGGGATTTTCTTCTGTGTTCCCAAGTTTTTGCTGTTCTCTGGTGGTCATATCTTCCCCACAGATATCTTGGGTTTGCATATCATATTCATATCATATCAGTTGTTCTCTTAAGACAAAAAATTGGGTATTCTGTATTTAAGTCTCTCCCATCTTGTAGAGACAAAGATGTCAATCTTCATATCTCCGGATTGAAGAAACTTAAATAGGGGCAGCTGTAACACCCTAATTTTGGCCCTAAGATTTCTTCTCATATCATCTGCATTTTGCATACAAACAAGATCGCACAGGTTTCGAGTTTCTTCTCAGATCTAGGGTCTTTGCTTCGCAGGGGATCACCATTATTTTTATTTCTTTATATTTGTTTATATTTACTGATCACTAACCAAAATACCAAAAAATATGTTGCAGTGTTCTTCTTCTTCTCTGTGTTGCAGGTTTGCGAAGATGAGACAGTAATTTCATTCAGATGCGTTTGTTCAGTCACAATTCGATTTCGAGTGGATGTTTGACCTAATATTGGTCAAACTATTAAAAGTTTGTGTTGACTGCCAATTGTGTGTGCCAGTAATTCATTCATCAGGCAATGTGTTTATAAGTACAAGTTGGGTTATGTGACAGTGTTTTGTGCGAAGTTCGGTTTGAATCTCCAATGTTTATTTGTTCATCGGTTCTTCAGTTCATTAACGATTCATCTGAGGATTTATTTTCCTCAGCATGGATTCAAATTATCAGACAATTTTCAGATGACAGTTATGGCTTGAGTTGCAATTTATTCAGTTGTTCAGTGGCTCTTTGGCTGGCTGTGTTCATTCAATCATCAGAGGCTTGTGAGAAAAATCGAGATTTGTTGTGGGCTTGAAAACCAAATTCCATCCGTTATCCTTTTCTTGATCAAACCATTTTATCCAAATCTTCAATAACCATTTTTCTAGTTCAATTACCCGATTATCCATTTTTCTATTATTCACAAAATTCCAAATTATAATGATCCATTTATCCACCCGTATTCCATTTCTTATAATCATTTCCATATCTTCATTTCTTTTTCGTTTTTTTTCCAATCTATATATTGTCCATTTCTTTCATTTATTTTTCTATTTTTTTCATTTTTTACAAAATATCCTTTCTTTATCCAATTTCCACTTTTTTCTCATTTTTGTCCATAAACTCATTTTTCTAATCCATTATTCTAAACCATTTTTTTATTATTTTTAAATCCATTACATTTTTTTTCTCTAGTCCTTTCATAAAAAAAATATATAATATCATACATCCAAATTACAAATAATAAAAAAAAGAGATTTTCTTCCATACAACACTTTTAACATCAAAGTCAAGTACAATCACAAGCCTAGCCTCACATTTTTTCACAGCTTGCCCTCAGATCACTTTATGCCACAGCAAGCCATTTCATGCTGCCGTACGCCCAAGCTATCCCTTCATCCAATCTTTCACTCGGTCCCACACAAATTCATACCAAAGCATCTCAAGCCTCATTCACTTTACAGCCAGCGGCACATCAATCCACGCCAAGGCTTCACAAGCAAATCCGCCAGCAGCTGCACAAAAACAACAAAGCCTTCCATGCCCAATTTTTTCGAGCCCAAGGTTCCAGCCGCAGCTCACAAGCCTTTTGCCCAGTAAGTCACGCAAGCCTTGTAAACATCAGCCTCAATGCAAAATACCCCAGCCAGCAAGCCAATGCATCCAAGCCACAAAACTGTCACGCATACTTCAGCTAAGCCAACAACAACATAAACCGCAACAGCACAAAAAGCACCAAGCCGAGGCATTCACGCCACACAGCAACATACGAAACACGCAACAAACCTCAGCTCATTTCAAACTGAATTACACGCCGCCCAAATCCTTTGCCTCAAGCCATAAAGCAAAAACGCAGGCCTGTATTCATGATGCCCAGCCCAAGCGAACAAGTCACGAAATCCGTAAAACGCAGAAACATATCAAATAAAACGCAAATCGTTCAAATTGAAAACGTAGTCACGCTTTCCTCCTCACCTCTCCAAAACACATCCAAGAAAATCAAAACGGAAGAGCATTTCCGTCACCCTTCTCCTATAAAAAGAACCTTTCACTTCCTATTTAATCAAGCTTACATAGCCTCTTAAATTGCTGCTTAATTGAAGTTCGATCCAAATCCCTAACCCCTTTCCATCTTCAACCTCCAAATCCTTTCAATCTTCAAATCAAATTCTGAAATCCCTAAAACCTAACACAACTGCAATCCGCGAAATCAAGAAGAAGAAGAGAAAAAGCTTGCGGTGAGAAGAGAGAAAGAGAGATTTCGAAACGAGAGGAAGAGGAGATTTGTTTGTTCGGTTGATTATTGAAGGTGAGGTGCCGCCGCGGAGAACTTGTTTTTCCCCTATTTCTGTTTTGTTAACGCATAGAAGAAGAAGACTGTGTCTTCGTTTTCTTTTTTTCTTTCTTTAATAATTCTGTTTATTTATTTATTTTTTAAAAAAATTGAATATGTGATTATGTACTTGGATTTGGATCTATCTTGGATCCAGTACTATCCATCATCCGCGGGTTCAGCATTCCCCCCCTTTCTTTTCCTTTCCATTTCCTTATTTCTTTTTTTAAAATGATAATTATATTATTTATTTGCTTTAAGTTTTAAAAAAATGTTAGAAAAGATTTATTAAAAGTGTTTTTTTAGAATCATATTGGAAAAGATGTTTATAAAATATTTTTTTAGAAAGATTTTAGAAATGGATATTTTTAAAAAAAGATTTAAAAAATGTTTCGATTTCTTTTATGAATCTACTTTTAGATCCATTATTCTTCATTTTCTTTTAATTTTGGTCGATGACAATCTTCCGATTCGGGATTGTTGATTTCCGATTAAGTTTAACCTTCATTATTTCAAATCTATGGATGAATGATCATTTGGATCATTCTCCATACTTTGAGATCGTGATAGGTTGCTTTTTGATGAAATTCAACGAAAATCTCGATTAAGATTAGACCTTCCTTTTTTCTTTTAGTGTGGCATGTTTTCGGAGAACGATCCATTATATCATTTCTCTAACATGTATTAACACGAATATTTTCCACTTTAATTAGTGGTGGCCGACCTCATTTGTAGGGTAATTACTTCGTAAATTACTCGGCGATTTCTTAACATAGACCTAAAGTTGTCCCGATTCGAATTAAGATCCACTTGGATCCGGGTTGCCTCGATCTTATTTTTCTTTTTGTGGTTGTGCTTGATTAAGTTCATCATACCACCTTATATTGTAAATATTATAATAATGTGAATATAATTGTTTAAATTTAATCTCTCGCACCTTATCCTTTTATTTTAATCTCTTGCTCCTTTATCTCTTTTATTATGCTTTATCATATAATATCAAATATCATTTGTTTATATTCATATTGTGCTTGTTTTTATTTTGTCCATTTGGATATCAAAACACTTAATAAAGAATTGAACACTTAAAAGACTTGTGACTTCTAATTGTGGACTATGATTACTATCCCTTTTCTTTTGGAGAATGGACTTAGACCTTAAGATCTTTCCCCCTTTCTCAATATAGAATGGATTAGAAACCTCGGCCTCAAATTATTTCACTAGCCTTTAAAGATGGAAATCCGAACTTTGAAGAATTGTGCTTATTGGTTTTGGTAAACTCTTTCCTTATCTTTTAATTCAAGCATTAGGATTAGTCCCTTCATCTCTTCCTCATTCTTTAATTTTCAAAACTTCTTCCTATTTCAAAACCTTCTTGTTTTTTAAACTCCAAACACTTTCATAAACAAACCTTGATTTAGGTCAAGCGATTTTAAACTTTTCACTTTATTTTCTTAATCAATGTTAATTCATGTAAATATATTAAAAACCATTTTCTTACTTACTTTAAAAAATACAAACCCACTCAATTGTTTTTGTGCTTTGTGCACCATTTCTTTTCACATGTTTAGATATGATTCATCCTTTCTAGCGGAATTATTCGCTAAGGGATGACGACTTATCTCTACATTCTAAAATCAATTTAACCCATTTGTTCTTTTAAAATTTTGTACCACGAACTACGAGGTTTTGATCTCGCATTGCACTTTGTGGGTACGTAGGCATAAGGCGTTAAAACCTTATCAAACACAAAATCATTAAAAAATATTCTTCTCCTCATCTCTTCCATCATTTTAAACAAACCAATTTCAGACCAAAAAGCAATAAGTATTTCAAAGGGCTCCCGTGGAGTACCACGGATGAGTCGGGTGCCTAAAACCTTCCTGGTTCATAACCAATCCCCTTACCCAATCACTGTTTATTTCTTTTAGCCTTTGCTTTTAGAATCCTAGGTTTTTATTCGTTCTTTTACCTTTTTCCATTCGGAAATAAAGAAAAGCGCGGTGGCGACTCTGTGTTAATCGAGTTAAGTTAATCAATAGCTTACACTCACGATTTTACCGCTACACATAGCATTAAAATTGAGAGAGTTATGATCTTGCAAAGATTGAACAAATCAAGGCAAAACAAGGCAAAGGGCATGGCATGCCTTGCATCCTGCGCGCGCGCCATGTTTAGCATTCCATCAAACAGGTGGTGTGCCATAATGCAAGATATTTTTCTCAATGTTAAGGGCCTCAAATGAAATTTATTTGAACTACAAAGTCGTTTATTGCCATGTTTCCAACAACTTTATTGTTCAAAGATTTTTTGTTTGATCAAAGGATTAAGAGATTTGGGGAGGCAAAATGAGGATGTTCAAACTGAAATTGCACAAGGCATCTTGCACAAGCCAAGGCAATGCTATGCGTGCCCATAATGCAGCATTGGAGTATGAGTTCAAAGGGGCATTTGAAGTGTCTAGAGTCCATGTTCCACATTGGTTTGAACTACAAATTGGGTGAAGGCAACATCTACTTCAAATTGAGCACAAGAATCATATCATTTGGTGGCTTGTTCATGAAGAAACATTCAAAATAATATGACAACATGCCATTTGTTTTCTTGCTGTCTAAGGCAATGTATCTTATGTGTAAATTGAGTTCATTCAAGAGTCTCTACATCATGTTATGTTCAAATTCATCACAATTGAGGAGAGAACATCATCTCATGTTGCATGATAACTTCATTTACCATGCACACCTTTGAAAATAAAGCAAAATAAGAAGTTTCATTGAAATCACATAAGCTGCACCACTTTGGTCAATTCAGTCACATTGCATTCAACTAAACCTCAGCATTATTAATATGAACTCCATGGTACATGATCACACTCGAGCAAAGCAAACCTGAGTTGAACTAGATTGATCTCCACACCTCTAATTACTCATTTGACCTCAAGTTAAGAACTAACTCTAGTTCTAACCATCAACTAGAGTTAGTTAGACTTAACCTTAGATATATAAGCCTAACCTTTAACATAATTACACTAAGAGTTTCATTTGCTCGAAATCACACACATCACACTTCAAATGCTATGAACTCTCATCTGGTTTAGCAGAAGCTTTGAAATGCAGTTTTGCTTTGGATCAACTTCATCTTCACCATTTCAAGCTCAAGATTATTCAATCCAAAATGTTCATCCTTTCATTCATCATTGCCATGGATCAATTGGTATGAAATCTCCAAGGATTCAACTCTGCATCACCACTGTATAAGCCTAAATTCAGTTGAAGTTTTCTATTGATCTTCACCAAATACACTGGTCTCTGCATCAAGATTTCTTTCATCATCATCCTCTGATAAAAATTCATGGAAGAATGAAGTTGATCCTCCAAGTGGAAGCTTAATATAAGTTCTGATGTTATCGAATTGCAGCGAGATTCAATTGGTTTGAAGTGTTTATTTCACTTTGTAGAGGTCGAGAGCAAGGTCATCATCTCTGGTTTTCTTTGTCTGATCCAAGTCTTTGCACATCCAGGTGAACATCTTGCACTTGCTCTGCTTGTGAATTTTGGATTAAGACCTTATTTGTGAGTGATGTGAGTCTAATAAAAAGAATGAACTGTTTCTAGATAGTAATTAGACCTGTCAGAGGTTCTTAACTATTTTAGGGAAATATTTGAAGCGTTCGATCTAAGTTGTATGCGAGTCTATGAATGATTTGAGTGTTAGATTTGAGAAGTACGTGATTTTAGCTTTCATTTGATATATTGTTTTTGCGTTTCTAGAAAATGTAGAACTATGGTGCCGGTGAGGTGGCTGGAGAAGATGACCGGAATCTTCTCCGGCCGGTGAGAGTTCAGTTAGGGTTTTAGGAATTAGAACATGTTGTAGCCGTTAGATGAGTTCCATCCTAGGGCCCTAGTTCAACCAACACATAAATGATAAGCATGCCTACCACGTGCAAACTTTTGTGAACAAATTCTCAGGTTTCTAATAGCAACCCATGCGCGTGTGTATAAGGAACATTGAAGTGTATTTGGTTATTGTTAGCACCCCTTAGGCCCACACAATTAATTCAGTCCATTTCATTTTATTTCTCTTCTTCACATTTTATTACATTTTTGTTTATAATTTTTAACAATAGCAAAATCTCATCAAGAATTCCAGAATAATTCATGGGAGATCCTGATATTTTTTCCTAATTTTCCATAATTTTTGTTCCCATTTTTCTTTTATTCTTTAATCAGAATTAATTTCCCAATCAATTAATTTCCTATTTTTTCCATTTCTGACCAATCCATTTGTCTATTTTCTTTCTTCCAAACCACAAAAAATAAATTATTCATTCTTTTTGCATTAGTCAGAGGACTCATTAAATTTCTCCAACATATTTTTGTTTTGATTTTTAGGTCATTATAAGTCATGTTTTGGTCCATTTATTTCACATGTATACATGTAAACCCTAATTAACTTCTACACTTCATTTGATCACCCAAAAATAAGATTTTTTGGGAGTTGTTTTGGATATAAGTCACCCTCTGGATTTTGTATTCAAGTGTCAATTTTCATAATTTTGCATGATCATTTAGTATTTTTCCAAGTTGCTTAATTCATAAGTCATATTTTTGTTCATTTCTTTCACCTCCTTTGGTCCCATTAGAATGAGGCATTTATGCCATTATCTTGAGGTATTAATTTTGAGTCTCATAGGTCTTAAGGGATGTCATTAAGTGTTAAGTACAATCCTTAGGTCTTCACCTTTGATTTTTAGGGGTTCCTTGAGTCTTAAGTCACCTATGTCCCATTTTAACCTAACTTCACTTTTCCTTCCATCTTAACCATCTCAAATTGCATTTGTACATAAGATAACTTCATAATATCTTTGTTTTGTGTCTCATAGTTTTTTTGTGATCATTTGCATATGTTCATATCAAGTTTAGACCCCTTTTGCATCTTTTTGAACTTCATTTGCCATCTAAAAGATCTTAAGAAACCAAATTTGGACACCTAGCCTTAGGATGCCTCTTGCCACCTCATTTGTGAATATTTTCCAAATCTAACTTCCATTATAATTTGTTGTTAAGCCTCTGGCTTTTGTATGGGGAGTTCAAGTCCCTTTGGTCATTTTTGAATTTTCTTCTAAGTCATTTTGTTTAACATTTAGAACCATGTTTCCATATGCATTCTACCACTTTTCAATCTCATGTTTGAATACCTTTGACTTGAATATCTTCTTTCTCATTTGAAATAATCTCATCCTTCACTTCCATATAGTTTTAAGTTCTGGATTTTTCATTTACCTTTGATTTTATGAGATTTTAGTATGCTAAACACTTAGGTTTCCCTTTTAACTTCATCCTTAGGTTTCATTAGGATTTAGTAGCACTTTAGGGCATAGTTTGACTTTAGTTCACTTAATCGCTTTAGATGCTTTCAAAATGATTTAGCTAATGACTTTTGAAGTATGTTACCTCATAGGATACCTTAGACTTAGGTCTTAACCTTAGATGTTCACTAACATCTTTCTTAAGCTAATGTGAGTTCTTAATTGAAGTTTGCCATGTTATAATTGTTCATATTACTTCATCATGCTAACATCTGTTTTGTAGGGGGGAGATGAGGTATTCATTCTGCATTCCTATCTCTTATTCATGTTATTGTATTTTCCTTAGAACTCGTTGCTTTGTTCATAGGCTTCCCTCTAGTTCTTTAGATTCAACTTAACTTCCTTAGGAAGTAAGTTGAATTCTAACTTGCTTTTCTTTTCCTTAGGTTTAGATTACCTCACAAACCATAGGATCACCTTTTGTACATAATAAGATAACTTAGGGTTGTGTCTTAGTCCCCCATTAGCTTTGACCTTTGCCTTTTGAGTCTTCTTTTCTCATCTTCAAACAAAAATTAAAAAAAGACTTAATAAATGCATGAAAGAATTTCTTGTGTATAGCCTTATTCCATGGGGCACTTGCATTCATTCCATCTTGGAATAGTGTGGGATTGTCTAGCATGATGTACAAGTCTGATCAAGAGGTTATTTCACAAAGAAAACCTAAAAGATACTTCTTTACAAAAGCTACAAAAACATGTAATAATTTCAACAAGCTAGTGAACTTAGACCCTGATCCTTGGGAACAAGTCTTCGATAAATACTCCTTATTTGGTGTGCTTGTTCTATTATTCCATCTTGGAATGTAGTAGCAAGTACACATTCCATGGAAAAGAGTGTGAATTCACTTCCTTGTGCCAAATTCATAGAAACTCTTAAAAAGCAAACAACGAACAATAAACGACTTTCCTACGAGAACTTCTTTTCTCACCTCATTCATTCTCAACGCGAACTTGCAACGACTTGTCTAGAATGAAAGACTTTAAACGCACTCTGTAATACCCAAAATTTGCCCTCTCCTGTTTAGCATCATCATCATATCATAATCATCATCAGCATGTCATGTGCTTTGCATATTGCATAGAAAAATGAAGCATAGCACTTGCATATTCCAGCATAAGGCATATGATCAATCATTAGGGAAATTTAAAGCTCACAAGGCATGTTACAAGGTTGACATCATGGTCAAATCCTAAGGAAAGGATTGAGGATCAAAGTCAGATCAAAACGGTTGGCGCCGGGTGATTCCTGAGGTTTCCCACCAAAAGGAGGGAAAATTCAAAATTCACTGGCATTAACCGGTTAACAGATTGGTTAATCAGTTAATGGGTGCGAATTCTGAATTTCCAGCAGCAAATTCAGCATGTGTGATTTGATTCCAATTTCCATTTTCTGATTTTTATTAATTTGAATTAAAAAGAAGGATCTAGAGCACTTGTCCAAGCCTAATCCCATTGCAAAATTCTAATCTCTTTGCCAAACCATAATTTTGGATCCCAAGCCTAATTTTTGGGCCCCAAACCTAAACCATATTTAATCCATTTTCATCCAAACCAAAGGGGCTCTCACAATTTTCATTCTCATTCTGAATTTTCACTCTTCTCACTCACAATTCTCTCACTTTTCTCTCCCATTTTCCAAATCACTCAAAGTTCCTCTTTGAAGATCACATAACCTTTCCTTGAGGTGTGTGGGTCTTGGAACTAGACCTCTATCCTTAGCTTCATTGCATCTTTTTGTTGGTTTAATTGGTGATTCAGATCTGGTTTGGGATCTAGAAGTGCATTTGGATCCAAAATTCTGCATCAAGACCTTGTTCTTGCATTTATTTAGCACAGAGTGTGAAGCTTAGCACCGGATCTTCGAAGTTTTCCGCGAGATCTATCGTTTTTAGCTCGATCAAAAATTACCAAAGCATACTGTAAACACCCCAAATTTTCCCTCACCATTTTCACACCATGGCTTGTGATATCTTCATATGCATAAGTTCAATCATAGCATCTCATGTTGCAGTTTTGCTTCACTGCATTGTTTCTAAGTCATCTGCATCTAGGGTTTGTGATATGAGCTATCCCAGAGCCATTTGAGCCACTTTAAAGGTCTTCAATCATTTCAAAGGAGTCCATGTAAGTCCAAGCATCATATTATATCCCCACAAAATCAAGGAAGTCAAAGAATCACAAGAACTGAGAATGGCATGGAAGCAGAGCCAGGTTTAACTGCACAGATGACCTAGAATTAGGGTTTTGGTTTCAGAGGCCATAACTCCAATTTTTTTGGTCATTTATGTTTCTATTGGTCTCTATATGTTATAAGGATCATGCATATCAAGTTTCATGAAGAAATTCCATGAGGAAGGCATCTAATAAAGAGTTGACTTCTTGAGCAAGTCAGTGCAAAATCAGGGCATCTGAGGCCCCCAATGACCCAACCAAGGGGTGTTCTTAATCATTTTGAATGTGTATGATCTTTATTTGGTCATAGAAGTTGTTAGAAGTCCACAAAGTTGAATAATCTCAAGCCATTTGCAAAATTGCCTTTTTGGGAAAGTGACTTGTAATGGAAACTTTCCATTTTGGGAAAGTTTTTCAACCCTTTCTTTTTGATTCAAAAATGCTTCAAATGAGAAAACTTTGGTCATAAAAGTTGTAGAATGGATCATTCTCTTTCCAAAAAGTACAAGAACTCATTCTAATTCATTTTGGATCAAAAGTTATGGCTTGTCAAAGTTGGGAAAAATCACATAATTTCAAGTTTTGTACCAAAGAGGCAAAGTTGCAAAACCTCTTGCCAAGGCAAAATATGACTTCAAATGGACTTCTAACCTTTGCACAAACATAAACCAATGCCTAAAGATCAGAATGCATCAAAGATTTGTCCATTTTAATGACTTATGCTTCAAGTAATCACAAAAGGGCCAAAAGAACACAAAGTTGCAAAACCTCTCACAAACCCTAATCCACTTGCTAATTGGCCTCAAGACTGATTCCATGGCTCTCCTCAATCCTTGCTGCGCAGGACACCCCTTTGTACTTGGCCTGCCATTGACCCATACCTCTCTTACACAAAACATTGACTTTATGCAAAATGGCCCATACCAATCAAGCTAGGCCACACCAACTCCTCTGACCTATCCAAGTGTGATACATGTACCAAATGAGACTCAACACATAACACACACAAGCCTGAAACATATCACAAGTCATAGTTTCAATATTTCACCTCTTATGCACTTTCCTTCGAAACTCATCACAAAAACATCAAACACCAAAACAAACTTCATAGAATCACTCAACATGTTCCTCTGATCATTTCCCAAGCCTCATTTGTCCCTGAAACCTCCTCAATCAGAAACACGATTCTCACCCCTCACTGAACAGAACTTCATCAAACTCACAAACAGCCACTTTAAACTCCAACCAAGCCTTGCAAGCTTCACAGGGGGATCATTGGAGGTGATTGGAAGCAAAGAGCTGGCCAGAAAGTTGCAAACTGAGAAAGCTCAAGCTCAGGTACCTCAAGAACTTTTTTTTTTCAGAAATGAAAATTTAAGTTCCTAGATTGTTCCTTATGCCTTCATTGTGCCATTTATTCTGATCCCTTCCCAGCCCAGATTGCATCTGATCCCTTCATTGTGCATACTTCCATTTATTCTAATTTTTATTTTCATTTTCTTTGCATTTATTTATACGAATTATTTAAAATAGCAAAAATCATTTAAAAATTATGAAAATTTTTGTCAAAGATTTCATTAATTTTTAGAACCCAAAAATATTTTTATTTTTATTTTTTGCATTAAAAATTATTTTTAAATCATTTAAATGTTTATTTTTAATTAGTTAATGAAAATTAATTAATTAAAAATGCATTTAGGTATTTAAAAATCACAAAAAAATTCACATTTCATTTAGAAACATTTAGAAACATTATCAAACCCTCAAACCAAATTTCTTTTTTGTTCTTGATGCCTTTTGATCATTTTCATTGGAATTAAATTCATTTTAAGGCAATATTTTGGTTCAAACTTTAAAAAATTCATTCTGCTTAACCTTTGAGAGTTTGATGATGGTTCTTTTTGCATTGCATCCTACATAGCATGTAGTTTATAGGATAAAATTGGTTTGAATTGATCTTGCATTTTCAATTTGTTTTGCATTTTTCTTGATGAGGTACCTTAAAACCCTAGCCAACTTAGGAAATTCATAACTTTCGCTAGGTTAAGAGTTGGTTCCCCTCCTTTGGGAAGTGAACTTGTGTAGGTTAAGGGTATCTTTGATTGCATTTCCAATTTTTTTATCATGTAATATGCTTCTGATTTTGAATTTTGCTTTGGGTGTTCATCATAAACCATAATTTGTGCTTTCCTTTGCATCCATCTTTCATTTGCTTGCATACAATGACTTGCCATGACATTTTGTGCATCCACATGATTCATAATACATCTTAGGACATATTAGAATCATGTTTGATCATTGCATCTTTCATTTTCCATGTTATATGTCCATTGCATTTCATAACTTTTCATGTACATTCATGGTTTAAAGCATGTTTCATCTGCATCCATGTCCTTGTATGATCATTCTCATGTCTTGCCTCATGTTTGTATCATCTCTTAACATCATTAACATCATGTTCATGCTTCTGACTTTGTCTTGCATCATGACATTTCATCTCATTTGCATTACATTCCATCTCTTTTGCTAACTTTTCAGGTGGTAAGTTGTTTTGAGAAGTGAATTTTCCTTCACTTCTCACAATCTCTTTTCATCTCTCTTATGCATCATTGTTGCATTTTATCTTGTGTATTTGAGTGAGCTTTCTCATTCATGTTCTCTCCCACTTTCTTCCTCCAAGCAACTTGTCTTCTTAAGTGAAGCAAGTTGTCTTGCTTCTCTCTGCTTCCTTCTCCTTTCATCTGCTTCCTTCCTGGTGGTTTTCTCTGAAGATCTTCTTGTAAACCTCATCAACCCTAGGAACAACCAAGCATGATAACAATTAGGGTTTGATTAGTCCCCCATTAGTTTTACCTTTGTGTCATCTTTGAGTCTTCTCTTCTCATCTCACAATCAAGGACTAAACCCTAAAGGCTTTAAGGCTTTGTGATTAAGCTTGTGCCTGCATCCTTCTATTAGGATGGAGTGTATAACTTTAATCCTAAGTGTTAAACCCTTAATGTGTTTAAATACTTTAATCAATTCACTTAATAATCACTAAGACATCAAGCTTGTAACTTGGGCCTTGCATTAGGGTTCTAATTCTTCCTTAATTGGTTAAGAAGGACTAACCCTAGTGTTAATGGACAAGTCCTCCTCAAGTTGTCTTACAAATCATAAAAACCACTTCTTCATCTCATCATTAACTAAAATCCATCTAATAAAGGCTTGTTTTGTCATGAGGTTAATCCCTAATCATGGATTAAGTTGAGGTATCTTCCTCAGCTTAAATGCTCTCATCTATTATCCTTCTATTAGGATGGTGTAATGAGTCCATTAAATACTTGATTATGGCTTAAAATCATTACTTAACACTAAATAAAAACTCCAAAAACATCTAAATAATCACAAGTAGGTTAATGATCTTAATCCTACATCATGGTGATTAAGTGTGAGGTGTTTACTTCATACTTAAGGTATTCTCATTACCCCTAATCAGAGGGAGGATGTGATGAGTTTACTAACCCTTTGGTTTAGGCTTAAGCTCATTATCTTATGACAAATTCAAAAAAGCAATAAAAGACTGAAAACACAGAAACAAACAATAATCGTCTCCTTCGGGATTCTTTTCTCATCATCTTCACTCACAAACGAGAACTTGCTTCTTCCGTCTAATGCAAGACAGTTTGCACCTGAGCCAGACAGGTCATACACTTGCGCATAGGCAAGCAAGCAGTTCAAAAGTCAATTTATCTTTCAGTCTCTTTGGGTCGAACTACGATGTTCTGACTTCCTCATTGCACGAGAGGATACGTAGGCATAACTTAACAGTTATCGAAAAAAAGTCTCTGTATATCCCCCCTTCCAGCATTATTCTTTAAGCCTCATAGTCTTGAGCTTCATTCATTCCTTACACTGACACTTCTCTTACACACCTCACACCTCTTTTACACTGACACTTGCATTCTTTCTAGTTTTGATACACAAATTGCACTGACACTACCCCTTTAAAACACAAATCTTTTAAGCGTGGATCCCGTCGAGTACGGCGGACAATCTGGGTGCTAATACCTTCCCAGGTTGTAACCAACCCCCTTTCTCAGTCTCTCTGGTTCGCAACCGTCTTATCCATATCTTTCTAGGTCTATGCAGCATTACCTTTCCCTCGGGTTAAAAATGCCTAGTTGGCGACTCTATTCATTCCTTCTCTTTCGCCGACCGTTCGCGTCTGTACCCCTTCTGACCAGGTGTCATTTTGGTGGGAGCGACAGCTTGGCGACTCTGCTGGGGACCCTTATACTGTAACCAGGGCTTTTGGTTCTTTTTGTGGGTTCCTCCTAGCGTTTGTTTGATTTGTGTTTACTGGGGTGTTATGTGCTAATTGTGTTCATATAGTTGCTTTATTTATTACTTATGTTCAACTTTAGTTATTGCTTTCTTTACAGTTTTACATTTTTCATACTGTCATGCTATCATTGCTGGATTTGGTTTGTTGTTTTGATGGGTAAGGTTTCATTGAAAGTTTGAGGTCCTATACTTGGGACCTCAGTGTCACCTAGGCTAGAGTGGTTCATGTTCTTTCCCATTCCATTTCGGTCTGGTGCGGGAATATGAAACACGGTTCAGATATGGGTTTCTTCTTGAGAACTCTGTGCTACAGATCTCCTGTAGTGCTAGGGCTATCTGGGAAGCCTGCTAAGTCTGGATGACCCTTATTATGACCTTCAGAAACTGAGGTGAATTAGAGGAGGATCTTTTATGGTTATTGTAAACACTGTACCTCCGGGTTAGAAGTATTTACACTTCTCATAACTGATCCAAGTCTGAGGATCCTTGTTTTAGAACACTACCTGTGAGGGGGCTGGGCTGTTTACAGGTTTGTAGGTACCACTGGCCACATCATACCCTGTTACTTGTTTGATTAAGAGTACCTCACTTTGGACAGTTCTTGTGATTTAACCCTGGACATGTGACTCTTTATTTGAGTCCCCTACCTTGGTTACTGGACTTCTGAACCTCCATCTGGACTTCTTGAACATACATGGACCTATATCAAGACAAATAATCAGATCCAGCTTGATCACAAACCCTTGCATATCATTTGCATACATCATCATTGCATCATTTAACATTTGTTTATTTGTTTTTCAGGGTATCCACATTTTATTTGGCTTGGTTTTGATCCTTCATCTGCATAGACCTCTGTTCATCAGTTGTCTGCTTCAGCTACCTTCATCACCAGCATCAGCCTATCAGTGGCCCATCTCCAGTATCAGTCTTGATCCCTATCAGCACTTGTTTTCAGCTCTTCATCAGCACTCATGTCTGCACCCAGGAAGAGCAACATTTCTTACCATTTCTTTGAGCCTGTGTTGACTGGTATCAGGCATGTCCAGTCCCTTATCACTCCAGACCACATCCCATTATTCAGAGAGCATTATGGAGGCATTCTTGATATGGTTATGGACCTGGATCCTTCTCAGAGGAGTATGATCCACACCTGCCTACAGTTCTATGACCCTCCTTTGAGATGCTTCACTTTCCAGAACTTTCAGTTAGGACCTCTGCTGGAGGAGTTCTCATCATTGATTGGAGTACCTGTCAGGGGTGGTGTCCCCTTCAACCCAGAGATGACTTCTCCCTGCAATGGGGAGGTGGCAAAAGCACTATACCTGGAGCCTATTTTGATTGAGCAGAACATGACAACAAAGGCTGGGATCCCTGGTTTGCACTTGGATTTCTTGACTTCTCAGGCCATCCTGAAGGCCTCCTTTGGAGAATGGAGGGCAGTTTGTGCATTATTAGCCCTCAGCATATATGGGGTTATACTATTTGCAGATGAGCCCAAGTTTATCAGCAAGAATGCCATTCACCTCTTCCTTTTGAGGAACCCAGTACCCACATTGCTGGGGGATTTCTATTATTCTGTTCATCAGAGGAATGAGAAGCAGAGAGGGAAGTTGGTGAGATGCTGTGCTCCCCTGTTTCATACTTGGCTACTCAAACACTTACCTAAGACTGATGCCTTCCTGAAACCTCACCAACAGAAGAATTTTGGCTAAGAGACTTATTGCTTTGACCTTAGATGACATCAGATGGTGCACCCAGAGCACCAAGGGCAAGGACATCATCACTAGCTGCGGGCAGTACCCCAATGTACCTATAGTAGGAGTGAAGGGTTGCATCAATTACAAACCTTTGCTGTTTAAGAGACAACTGGGCTATGCTTTAGTACACCCTCCTAGAGTGCAAGATCTAGCTGAGACCTTATATTGTGAGATAAAGCCTAATCTAGCTGTTGTCAGGAAAGCATCCTGGGCTTGGGACAACATCCAGACCAAAGGGATGGCCATTCTTGGGAGGTGCAATAATGTGGCTTCAGCTCATTATTATGAATGGTCTCATGCTAGAGCTCAGATTTCTGGGATGCCCTTCACCATTGAGGACACACCTGGACCTTCCATAGTACAGCCAGCAGCCACTGTCAGCCTGGAAGAATTTGAGAAGCTGAAGGAAAGGAATGAGAATTTGTCTCAAGCTCTGAAGAAGACCCTCTGGGAGAGGAGTGATGGTCGTCTAGACATTGAGAGGTTGGAGAAGCTTAGGGAGGAGCATCTGGCCAGGATTGAGAAAGCAGAGGACTACATCAAGAAATCAAGAGCTGGGGAGCAAATATTGAAAAATGCCTGTAAGGAGGCCAAGCTTCAGAAGGCTAGGACTGATCTCTATCTGCAAGAAAGTCAAGCTAGGTGGGTCAGGATCACCGAAGCTCATACTCAAGAAGATAAGAGAACCCAAGCCAGAATTGAGCAGTTAGAGGCCAATGAAAAGAAACAACAGGAAGCTCTATTGGCAGCCCAGAAGGAGATTTCAGAATTGAAGCTTAGGGCTGGTTTGAAGAGGTCAAAGGACCAAGACAGGAACAAGAATATGGCCACTGCTATTGCCACTAGGAACCTCCTCATAAGGACCATTACAGAGCATCCAGCTGGACCTGTAACTGAAGCACTTTTGAAGGAGGTTCAGGAGGATGAGTTTGGACTTGATGTCTGACTTTTTGTTTGTTGTTGCTTTCATTTGATGTACTTTTCTTTTATGTTGTATTTTGACCCCTCAGGGGCATGTGTTGTAGAAAACAAACTATGTATTATCCACCATTTGTAATGTATTTGTTAGTTTGTTTCAATGATTTTCTTTCCTCAAGCAACATCAAAGCATCTTCCTCAGGGTCTGGAAAGGTCAAAACCAAGAGCCAAGCCGTATACCTTGGAAAATAAATAGGCATACTGCATTGCATACTAACTTTTGTTTTGTTTTGTAGGTTTTGTTTTTACTATGTTTGTTTCTAACTCTGTTGTGATTCAGGAAATATTGCTCGCAGAAGAGTGTTCCCCGTCAATCGTGCACACCGGTATCCTACACGCAATAACCTTCTGGGTATTATAATGGAGCAGGTACAGCAAGACCTGACAGAGGTCAGAACCCAGATGGCTAATGAAAGGGTGGAGATGATAAACCAAATGGCCCAATTCATGACAGTAATGACTGGTTTAGCCCAGACCCAAGAGAGGCTAAGGGCATTGGTAGAAAGACAAACTCCCGAGGAACCTCATCCTGGGACTGGAGGCACAAGCAACAATGAGAGGGGTCAGCCTCATGTCAACCCACCTGTATTTGGACCTCATCTAGATCCGGAAGTCAACATTCCGGCTAATGTGCAAGGAAATACTACTGGGGGGAGGATCTTACAAGAAGACCCCCAAGAGGAGCAATTCACTGTCATGGGAGCTGGGGATGAAGTCTATGATAGGAGGTTTGATGAAATTACTGAGAAATTGAGATCTCTGGTGTCTCAAAATTCTCTGGGTTTTGATGTCATGGATATGGGGTTAGTGGATGGGGTAAGAATCCCTCATAAGTTCAAAACCCCGTGCTTCGAGAAATACAATAGAACCTCTTGTCCACGAACTCACCTGCAGTCTTTTCTAGGGAGGCTTAAAGCATATACCATGGATGAGAAGCTGTGGATGTTCTATTTTGAAGACAGTTTGACTGGGGCCTCAAGGGAGTGGTATTCACACTTGACCAGAGCTACTATCAGATGCTGGAAGGACCTAGCTGAAGCTTTCATCAGGCAGTACCAATACAATCTGGACATGGCTTCTAACAGAACCCTCTTGATGGTAATGTCTCAATCCTCCAGGGAGAGCTTCAGGGAGTATGCCCAGAGGTGGAGACAGCTTGCTGATGCTGTCCAACCACCCATGTCGGAAAGAGAAATGGCCGACATGTTCATGAATACTTTGCAAGGAACATACATTGATAGGTTGGCTGCCTTTTCTTCTACTAGCTTCGCAGACTTTGTTATAGCTGATGAAAGAATTGAAAGTCTGCTAAAGATGGGCAAGATTTCTGATAATGGTGCAAGTTCGTCCAATAATCCCAGGAAGCCTATTGTGGGACCTCGAAGGACCGGTGAAGCAAATGCCATTCATGCCAGTAGGGGCAGACCCCAGTATGTTCACAGATCAGTAGCAGCTGTCACTATTCCAACTCCAATTCCTCAGCAACCAGCATATCAACAACCACAACAACCCTATTATCAACAGAAAGTTCAGTATCCGCCATAGATAGCCTACAACAACATTAACAGTAATCAACAACAAAGACCCTTTCAGCAAAGACCATCACAGGCAAATAGGGTGATTGATCCTATCCCTATGTCTTATGTTGCCTTATTGCCACAACTCCTGAAGCTTAACTTGGTTGAGCTAAGGACATTGGCACCTCCAGACCCCTCCAATCTCCCAAAGAATTACGATGTCAACGCCAGATGTGCTTTTCACTCCAATGCACCTGGCCACAACACAGAGAAATGCAGGGCTTTGCAAATGAAAGTGCAGGATCTGGTGGATTCTAAGGCCCTCAACTTCTCACCGCCTCCAAATGTCAACAGAAATCCTATGCCTAACCATGGTGGGCCAAGGATTAATGCCATCGAGGAAGACAAACCATCTGCTTTGATCACCAGTGTTGCACAAATTCGAACACCTCTGGTCGAAATTAAAGCTCAGCTTCTAGAGTGCCAGGTGTTTCCCGGGTGTGAGCTCGGTTGTGGGTATTGCAACATTGCAGTCAACGGGTGTGATAATTTGAGAAGCGGCATAAATGGTCTTATCAAGGATGGTATCCTTCAGATCTCAACAACGACGCCTACAAATCCAGCAATTCCTTTGACAACAATTCCTGATTCTTCTACAACAGCAGCAACAATCATTCCTACCGATTCATCAATATCATCAGCAATGGATCCATCCATCAATTCAACGAGTCAAATTTCAACAACCATTTCTTCTACAACATCAAGATCCTTCTTACCAGCAGGATCTTCTACAACACCAACAGAAATTAATGAAGATGTCTCAGCAGTCACCATCTACTATGATCCGTCAAATGTTCCTGTTAGCAACAATTTCCAACAACAAACAGTGGCACCTCCTGTCAGATCACCAGTTACAATTTACTACGATCCGCACACCATTTTAGTACCCTCCTCCGCAGCAGTCAGTCCGGTTACTATCACGGTGCCTGGACCAGTTCCATATGAAAGCAGTAATGCCATACCTTGGCATTATGGCTCTGATCTTTACTGCAACGGGGAGAAAATCACTTTGGATTCTTCAACCTCTTCTCCACAGATTGATAATGTTGGGGGAGGCGGAGGCTTCACCAGAAGCAGACGCCTTTTTGCCTCACAATTGCAAAAACCTAACGCTGAAGCAGAAGCTGCTGCCAAAGCTAAAGGAAAGAGTGTGGTATTTGAAGAGCCAATTGTCAAAGAGACTCAGAAGACATCTTTTGAGCAAGATGTAGACGAGTTCATGAGAATCATAAAAAGGAGTCATTACAAAGTAGTGGATCGGCTTCACCAAACTCCCTCAAAAATCTCCATATTATCCCTGTTGATGTGTTCTGAAGCTCACAGGAATGCATTATTGAAAGTCCTAAACACAACATACGTGCCAGAGGAGATTACCGTTAATCAGCTAGAAACCGTTGTGGCAAATGTCAATACCAGTCATGGACTGGGCTTCACCAATGCTGACTTAACAACAGAGGGACGTAACCTCAACAAGGCTTTACACATCACTCTAGAATGCAAGGGTGTTGTTCTATCTCATGTACTGGTGGACACTGGGTCCTCGCTCAATGTTCTACCAAAGAAAGCCTTGGTGAAGCTGGAGTATGATGGCTTGGCACTGCGTCCAAGTAATTTGGTGGTGAGAGCATTTGATGGCTCTAAAAGATCATTGCTTGGAGAGATTGATCTGCCAGTGATGATTGGCCCGCAAACCTTCAAAATTACCTTCTATGTGATGGACATTCAGCCAGCCTATAGTTGTTTGTTGGTTAGACCCTGGATCCATGCCGCTGGCGCTGTTACATCTACCATTCACCAGAAGCTGAAATTCTAGTGGGAAGGCCAGATCATCACCATCTGTGGTGAAGAAGACATCTTTGTTAGCCATCTGGCTGCATACAAGTACATAGAAATGGATGGAGAGATCCATGAAACTATGAGCCAAGGGTTCGAGGCCCTGAACATTAATGAAGCATCTGCTGTACTGGGAACCTCCATAACGTCTTATCAGCAAGCCCAAAAGGTTGTTGAAGAGGGTACTGCCCAAGGCTGGGGCAAGCTGCTGCCTGTGGAAAAGAAGGAAGACAGATTTGGGTTGGGTTACAGACCAACTCAACAAGATCAATCAGAGGCTGCTAAGAAGCCCAATTTTGTCAGCGGGGGAATGCTCACCCCGGATGCAGTGAACAACTTGGAAGACGAGGAGGAAAGCGACCGCAACCTGGAGAGCTGGATACGTCCAAGGATCCCGGGGAGCCAAGTCCTTAACTGGTCTTCCTAGGAAATTATAAGGGTTACTCCTGCAGAGTAATTATTATTTCCTGTATTTTTAAGCATGCATCAAGTCTTGCATCTTGCCCAAGATGACAAGACTCATTTTGTAATCGGGCCATCTTGTAATTTTGTGCAAATGGATTAATCAATGAATATCAGACATCTTTTGCAAATGAGTCTTTTCCTTTTCCGCTCACTGTTTTTCATTTTTCTTTTTGTAAAAAAATAAAATGGCAATGTTTTCCAAAATGAAAATTTTATTTCACTTTTTCTAAACAAGATTAAAATTGATCACTAAAATAAACCAATCTAAAACCTTGCAGAAAGTGCCCTTCAGACTGCACCGACAACAACACTGCTATGGCTTCGTATGACTTTGACAATCCAATCAATCAAGCTGATGAAGGGGTTGACGAAGATTATGAGCTTCCTGAAGAGCTAGCCAGGTTGTTAAGGCAAGAGGAGAAGGTTATCACTCCTCATCAGGAGGAGATTGAAACGGTTAATCTTGGTACGGAAGAAGATGTAAAAGAAGTTAAGATCGGGGCCTGCCTACAAGACTCAGTGAAAGATCAACTGATTGATATGCTTCGGGAGTATGTGGATGTTTTCGCTTGGTCTTATCATAATATGCCAGGGTTGGACACCGATATTGTCATGCACAAGCTGCCTTTGAAAGAGGATTGCCCGCCAGTAAAATAGAAGTTGCGCCGTACTCGCCCAGATATGGAAATGAAGATAAAAGAAGAGGTACAAAAGCAGTGGGATGCCGGTTTCCTTGTTGTGACTAGCTACCCGCCGTGGGTTTCTAACATTGTACCTGTGCCTAAGAAAGATGGCAAAGTGAGGATGTGTGTGGACTACCGGGATCTGAACAGAGCCAGCCCGAAAGATGACTTCCCTTTACCTCACATTGATGTATTGGTTGATAATACGGCTCAGTTCTCAGTGTTCTCCTTCATGGATGGATTTTCAGGATATAATCAAATCAAGATGTCACCTGAAGACATGGAGAAGACAACTTTCATCACACCCTGGGGCACGTTCTGTTATAAGGTGATGCCATTCAGACTGAAGAATGCTGGTGCAACTTATCAATGGGCTATGGTAACATTATTCCACGACATGATCCATAAAGAAATTGAATGTTATGTGGATGACATGATTGCCAAGTCCCTCACAGAAGAAGACCACCTGGTGAATCTGTTGAAGTTATTCAAGCGTTTGAGGAAGTACCAATTGAAGTTAAACCCCAACAAATGCACTTTCGGGGTGCGATCCGGTAAGCTGCTGGGATTTATTGTAAGTGAAAAAGGGATTGAAGTTGACCCTGACAAAGTCAAAGCCATTCAAGAAATGCCTACACCCAAAACTGAGAAGGAAGTTCGAGGGTTCCTAGGTAGATTGAACTACATTTCGAGGTTCATATCTCACCTTACAGTAACCTGTGAGCCTCTGTTCAAACTGTTAAGAAAAGAACAAACGGTCAGGTGGAATGAAGACTGCCAGAGGGCTTTTGACAAGATCAAGGAATATTTACAAGAGCCTCTGATCCTTATGCCTCCGGTTGAAGGAAGACCTCTAATCATGTACTTGACAGTATTAGAAGAGTCAATGGGGTGTGTGCTGGGCCAGCATGACGAGTCTGGTCGAAAAGAGTATGCAATATACTACCTAAGCAAAAAGTTTACCGACTGTGAACAACGTTATTCACTGCTCGAGAACACTTGCTGTGCTTTAGCGTGGGCTGCTCGCCGACTAAGACAGTATATGTTGACCCACACTACCTTACTGATCTCGAAGATGGACCCAATTAAGTACATTTTTGAGAAGCCAGCGCTTACCGGACGGGTTGCAAGATGGCAAATGATCCTCACGGAATATGACATACAGTACACCTCTCAGAAAGCCATCAAAGGCAGTGTATTGTCTGATTATCTTGCCGAAAAGCCCATTGATGATTACCAGCCTATGAGATTTGACTTCCCGGATGAAGACATCATGTTCATAAAATCAAAAGATCATGAAGAGCCTGTTCACACTGAAGGGCCTGACCCAAAAGAGGAATGGACTATGATGTTTGATGGGGCTGTTAATATGAATGGTCGCGGTGTTGGTGCAGTACTCATTACACCTAAGGGAATTCACATGCCTTTCTCGGCAAAACTCACCTTTAACTGCACTAACAACGAAGCTGAATACGAAGCTTGTATTATGGGTCTTGAGGAAGCCATTGACCTCAGGTTCAAGACTTTGACTATGTTCGGAGATTCAACTCTGGTAGTTAATCAAACCAACGGCAAATGGTACACCCACCAAAATCATCTGATACCTTACAAGGATTATACAAGAAGGTTATTGACTTTCTTCACAACGGTCAAGCTTGAGTATATCCCTCGAGACGAGAATCAGTTTGCAGATGCTCTGGCTACCATTTCATCCATGATCAAAGTTCAAGCTGCCAACTTTGTACCTCGGATCTCATTATCCAGACTTGACAGACCAGCATATGTATTCGCAGCAGATGTTGTTAAAGATGATAAGCCTTGGTTCCATGACATTAAATGCTTCTTGGAGGATCAAACATACCCACCTGGGGCATCTTCCAATGACAAGAAGACATTAAGAAGGCTAGCTGGTAGTTTCTTCCTGAATACTGACGGTTCCCTCTACAAGAGAAACTTTGATATGGTACTCCTCAGATGCGTTGATAGGACATAAGCAGACTTGTTGATGCACGAAGTGCACGAAGGATCCTTTGGTACCCATGCAGGAGGGGATGCAATGGCTAAAAAGTTGTTGAGATCGGGCTATTACTGGATCACAATGGATGCAGACTGTTGTGCCTATGCCAGGAAATGTCATAAATGCCAGATCTATGCGGATAAAGTGCATGTGCCTCCGAATCCTCTGAATGTGATGTCTTCACCCTGGCCCTTTGCTATGCGGGGCATTGATATGATTGGAAAGATTGAACCGACCGCCTCAAATGGCCACAGATTCGTCCTGGTAGCCATTGACTATTTTACCAAGTGGGTCGAAGCAGCTTCATATGCAAATGTTACAAGACAAGTGGTAGCCCGATTTCTGAAAAGAGACATCATCTGTCGGTATGGAGTGCCCGAGCGAATCATTACTGATAATGGTTCCAACTTAAACAATAAAATGATGGCCGAACTGTGCCGGGACTTCAAGACCCAACACCACAATTCTTCTCCTTACAGGACAAAGATGAACGGCGCTGTTGAGGCAGCTAATACGAATATCAAGAAAATTTTACAGAAGATGGTGGTCACTTACAAAGACTGGCATGAGATTCTACCATTTGCCTTGCATGGGTACCGTACGTCAATCAGAACATCCACTGGGGCAACACCATATCAGCTTGTGTATGGTATGGAGACAGTCCTACCTGTTGAAGTTGAATTACCATCCTTGCGGGTACTAATGGATGTTAAGCTGGACGAAGCAGAATGGGTCCGATCCCGATACGAGCAACTGAGTCTGATTGAAGAAAAGAGATTGGCTGCAATCTGTCATGGGCAGTTGTATCAGAAAAGAATGAAGAAAGCATTCGATCAGAAAGTCAGGCTCCGAGAGTACCAAGTAGGAGATCTTGTGTTGAAAAGACTCCTCCCTCCTCATACAGACCATAGGGGCAAGTGGACTCCGAACTATGAAGGGTCATTCGTAGTAAAGAAAGTTTTCTCCGGTGGAGCACTGATGCTCAGCACTATGGATGGTGAAGACTTCCTGTCCCCTATGAATTCAGATGCAGTTAAAAAATACTTTGCATAAAAATGACCCGCTGGACATAAAAACAGAATGTAAGTCCAGGCAAAAATAGGGCATCCCGGCGAGTCAAAAACAGAATAAAAGACTCGGGCAAAAATAAGGGAAAATAAGTGAAAAATATACACCCGCTGAGTTGAAAAGCCGCATTGGACAACTCAGGCAAAAATGGGTATCCCGGTGGATCGAAAACCTGAAAGGGCGATCCACACAAAATAAGGGAATAAGCGAACAGCTGCATTCTGAATTCATCTGTATCACTTACGACCTGGCAAGCTCCGAAAGGTTCGAGCGTCGGGCAGAACCAGCCTTCTTCAGAAAGCAAGACGAGAAGAACGTCAATGTCATACGAGTCATAGCAAGAGGGAAGCTCCTTGAAGCGTCATCAACATTGCCAGCATCTTTTTGTTTCTCAATTTGTAACAATCTCCTCATTTCAGGGGATTTGTTTATATGACTATATCTTGCCAATTCAGGGCACTTGAATTAATAAAATCATATTTTTAGTCACATACTGCCTTGTGCTCTTTTATTTTCAAAAGTGTCCGATGTCATTAATTTGTCGATCGCATGAATACATATGCGTCTTTCCTGAATTACATGCTTACAGGAAATATACTTACTCCCGGGAGTGTCTAAACTCTTATAATGGAATCCAGTAGGGGATACCTCGGGGTACTTGTGCGTTTCTTTGTCTTTACAGGATTGCAGGTATCCAAAGTGCAACATGGGGCATGAAAGCTTCTCCCCAGCAGGCTGTCAAATCATTATCTACTCAGTCCGTCTTCCAGATTAGCACCGGAGGTGTTTCCTCCCCAGCTGAGTTGTCGAGTATCATCCTCAGCAGGATCCTTACAGAAATCTCTAGGAAGATCTTCCAATGATCTTTCCTCTTCCCCAGCCAAGTACCAACCAGGGAACTACCTCCCCACAGAGTTTCATCCTCTATCCAGAAGAACAACGCGTGAAGAAATCACAACATAGCGAAGAAAGCTTCTACAAACCCCAGCTGGGTCCCCCATTGCTGAGTTGGGTCTATCAGTGACCTACTTCCCCATACAGAGTCATACATGACAGATCTACCAATGATCTCATCCTCAGCTGGGATATCCTTCAAGTAGATCAGCCGGAGATCTCCACAACAACGGGATCCGAATCCCGGATCGGTATCTTTGCATAATCATAGCATTCACATCATATTCTCCCCGCATAGCGTAGCATTCCGTCTAATACGGAGCATTACGGCAAAAATCAAACATATTGCATAATCATAAGCCATGTTCCGAATCAAACACTTGTAAATACTGACAATCCATCAGCCATATACAGAATGCTCCCCAAAATTCCCCGGCAGAGAGCCAAGGCATTTTCCCTAAAGAAACAGATACTCTTTGACACCCGTCCGTGTCATACCCCCAGCAGAAAGCCAAAGCGTCCCCTTTGCACTCACCATACAAATACATATACATACAATCCCTTGACACCCGTCCGTATCACCTTCCCCAACATAGTTACCTAAACACTTTGTAAATCGTATATTTGTTTATAATAAACTTTTTCCGACAACCGTCCGTGTCATGCTCTCCATAGCAAGATAGACACTCGTTCGTGTCTTACTCATACTTTGTTTCTACTGATACTCGTCCGTATCATGTGTCAGCGTTTGTTTCTACTGATACTCGTCCGTATCATGGTCTTAAGGATGCTCGTTCGCATCTTTAATCCATACATAATGTCAGATACTTTTACCTCTTTTTAGAACTTAGACACTCGTCTGTGACTATTATTCCCCAAAAGAGTCCCCTCAGATCCGACACTCGTCCGTGTTCTTTGATAACTAGTTGATACTCGTCCGTATTGTCATCTCTGAACATGTGTCAGTGTTTGTTTCTACCTGATACCCGTCCGTATCATAGTCTTAAGGATGCTCGTCCGCATCTTTAGTCTATACACAGTGCCCAAACACTTGTACCTTTCATTTCTTGGATGTAGACACTCGTCCGTGTTTACTTTTCCCCAGCGAAGTCCCCAACAAAACTTGTTAAACTATTTCCTTTCTATCTGACATTCGTCCTATGTCATGATACCTTTACGGCAGCCATACCCTCCCAGGTGATCGTCCTTCACCTTTTTGATGATCGTCTTTCATCAAACTTCTAGTGGAGTCTCTATTCATTAGAACCCCTTCTTATATGACATTCGTCCTATGTCATGATATCTTTAGCAGCCGTCCCCTGCTAGGTGATCTTCCTTCACCTCTTGATGATCGTCCTTCATCATTTTATCCGATGGCCGTCCCCATCGTTGATCTTGTTATCTGACATTCGTCCTGTGTCATGATAAATCCCGAGAGCAGCCTTACCCTGCTAGGTGATCGTCCTTCACCTCTTGATGATCGTCCTTCATCATGCTTATCCGATGGCCGTCCCCATCGTAGACCTTTTTTACCCGACATTCTTCCTATGTCGTGATACTTTCGGCAATCGTACCTTGCCAGGTGATCGTCCTTCACCAATAGATGATCGTCCCTCATCTTATCCCCAACAGAGCAGCCGTCCCCTGCTAGGTGATCGTCCTTCACCTTTGATGACCGTACCTCATCATTTATTTCATTTACCTATAATCCCCAAAGAGTCCTATTTCTGAACCTGATGGCCGTCCCCATCATAATCTCTTATATCCCTAGCATGTCGGTCGTCCCCGTCATTGCTCTCTCTCCAGCAGTCGTCGTCCGTCGCCGCACTTTATAATCATACTTTATTTTCCTTTACAATCTATATCCCTTTTCTTCTTCCTTCTGTGAGTGCAAATTTTGGACTGTCTTTGGTATTCAACCACAAGTTATCTTGTTTGCCTGTTAAGCCGTTGCTTACATCCTACACAGCTAACTCATGTTTGAATAGGGGCAGCTGTAAACACCCCAAATTTTACCTCACTCTTTTCACACCATGGCTTGTGATATCTTCATATGCATAAGTTCAATCATAGCATCTCATATTGCATTTTTGCTTCACTGCATTGTTTCTAAGTCATCTGCATCTAGGGTTTGTGATCTGAGCTATCCCTGAGCCATTTGAGCCACTTCAAAGGTCTTCAATCATTTCAAAGGGGTTCATGTATGTCCAAGCATCATATTATATCCCCACAAAGTCAAGGAAGTCAAAGAATCATAAGAACTGAGAATGGCATGGAAGCAGAGCCAGGTTTAACTACACAAATGACCTAGAATTAGGGTTTTGGTTTCAGAGGCCATAACTCCAATTTTTTTGGTCATTCGTGTTTCTATTGGTCTCTATATGTTATAAGGATCATGCATATCAATTTTCATGAAGAAATTCCATGAGGAAGGCATCTAATCAAGAGTTGACTTCTTGAGCAAGTCAGTGCAAAATCAGGGCATCTGAGGCCCCCAATGACCCAACCAAGGGGTGTTCTTCATCATTTTGAATGTGTATGATCTTTATTTGGTCATAGAAGATGTTAGAAGTCCAGAAAGTTGAAGAATTTCAAGCCATTTGCAAAATTGCCTTTTTGGGAAAGTGACTTGTAATGGAAACTTTCCATTTTGGGAAAGTTTTTCAACCCTTTCTTTTTTATTCAAAAATGCTTCAAATGAGAAAACTTTAGTCATGAAAGTTGTAGAATGGATCATTCCCTTTCCAAAAAGTACAAGAACTCATTCTAATTCATTTTGGATCAAAAGTTATGGCTTGTCAAAGTTGGGAAAAATCACATAATTTCGAGTTTTGTACCAAAGAGGCAAAGTTGCAAAACCTCTTACCAAGGCAAAATATGACTTCAAATGGACTTCTAACCTTTGCACAAACATAAACCAATGCCTAAAGATCAGAATGCATCAAAGATTTGTCCATTTTTATGACTTATGCTTCAAGTAATCACAAAAGGGCCAAAAGATCACAAAGTTGCAAAACCTCTCACAAACCCTAATCCACTTGCTAATTGGCCTCAAGACTGATTCCATGGCTCTCCTCAATCCTTGCTGCACAGGACACCCCTTTGTACTTGGGCTGCCATTGACCCATACCTCTCTTACACAAAACATTGACTTTATGCAAAATGGCCCATACCAATCAAACTAGGCCACACCAACTCCTCTAACCTATCCAAGTGTGATACATGTACCAAATGAGACTCAACACATAACACACACAAGCCTGAAACATCTCACAAGTCATAGTTTCAAGATTTCACCTCTTATGCACTTTCCTTCGAAACTCATCACAAAAACATCAAACACCAAAACAAACTTCATAAAATCACTCAACATGTTCCTCTGATCATTTCCCAAGCCTCATTTGTCCCTGAAACCTCCTCAATCAGAAACACGATTCTCACCCCTCACTGAACAGAACTTCATCAAACTCACAAACCAGCCACTTTAAACTCCAACCAAGCCTTGAAAGCTTCACAGGGGGATCATTGGAGGTGATTGGAAGCAAAGAGCTGGCCAGAAAGTTGCAAACTGAGAAAGCTCAAGCTCAGGTACCTCAAGAACGTTTTTTTCCAGAAATTAAAATTTAAGTTCCTAGATTGTTCCTTATGCCTTGCTGATCATCCTGATGTTTTTACTTTTTGAAATGGTTAAGATTTGAGTGTGTATTGGTTGTCTGAAACTTTTGCCATTTTTAATTTCTGATCCGAATCTTGTTTTGTAGGTCATAGAAATTTGTTTTAAGGGTAGGTTTGGATTCAGGGAGGTTAGAGGGTTTGATCTGGAGCTTTAGAGCTCCAGAAATGGCCTAGGGAGAGAGTTCCTTTTTCGTCTCGCCGGAGAAGATGACCGGAACCACTGTTCCGGTCATCTGAAGGTGATTAAATTAGGGTTAGGGTTAGGCCAGGTTTGAATGTGAGCCTTTGGATCCTTTTTCCCGCGCGCAACCAACGTCCCAGATTTCATGATTTAGCCCTAATCAGTGTTTAATTAAGTTAATCCGGTTTAATTAATTATAAAACAAAAATTAGCCAGGTTTGAACTTGGGCCATTGGATGTGGCGCCAAGTCAACCTTTCCCAGCCCAGATTGCATCTGATCCCTTCATTGTGCATACTTCCATTTATTCTGATTTTTATTTTCATTTTCTTTGCATTTATTTATACGAATTATTTAAAATAGCAAAAATCATTTAAAAATTATGAAAATATTTGTCAAAGATTTCATTAATTTTTGCAACCCAAAAATATTTTTATTTTTATTTTTTGCATTAAAAAATTATTTTTAAATCATTTAAATGTTTATTTTTAATTAGTTAATGAAAATTAATTAATTAAAAATGCATTTAGGTATTTAAAAATCACAAAAAAATTCACATTGCATTTAGAAACATTTAGAAACATTATCAAACCCTCAAACCAAATTTCATTTTTGTTCTTGATGCCTTTTGATCATTTTCATTGGAATTAAATTCATTTTAAGGCAATATTTTAGTTCAAACTTTAAAAAATTCATTCTGCCTAACCTTTGAGAGTTTGATGATGGTTCTTTTTTCATTTCATCCTAAATAGCATGTAGTTTATAGGATAAAATTGGTTTGAATTGATCTTGAATTTTCAATTTGTTTTGCATTTTTCTTGATGAGGTACCTTAAAACCCTAGCCAACTTAGGAAATTCATAACTTTCACTAGGTTAAGAGTTGGATCCCCTCCTTTGGGCAGTGAACTTGTGTAGGTTTAGGGTATCTTTGATTGCATTTCCAATTTTTTATCATGTCATATACTTCTGATTTTGAATTTTGCTTTGTGTGTTGATCATAAACCCTAATTTGTGCTTTCCTTTGCATCCATCTTTCATTTGCTTGCATCCAATAACTTGCCATGACATTTTGTGCATCCACATGATTCATAATACATCCTAGGACATATTAGAATCATGTTTGATCATTGCATCTTTCATTTTCCATGTTATATGTCCATTGCATTTCATAACTTTTCATGTACATTCATGGTTTAAAGCATGCTTCATCTGCATCCATATCCTTGTATGATCATTCTCATGTCTTGCCTCATGTTTGTATCATCTCTTAACATCATTAACATCATGTTCATGCTTCTGACTTTGTCTTGCATCATGACATTTCATCTCATTTTCATTACATTCCATCTCTTTTGCTAACTTTTCAGGTGGTAAGTTGTTTTGAGAAGTGAATTTGCCTTCACTTCTCACAATCTCTTTTCATCTCTCTTATGCATCATTGCTGAATTTTATCTTGTGTATTTGAGTGAGCTTGCTCATTCATGTTCTCTCCCACTTTCTTCCTCCAAGCAACTTGTCTTCTTAAGTGAAGCAAGTTGTCTTGCTTCTCTCTGCTTCCTTCTCCTTTCATCTGCTTCCTTCCTGGTGGTTTTCTCTGAAGATCTTCTTGTAAACCTCATCAACCCTAGCAACAACCAAGAATGATAACAATTAGGGTTTGATTAGTCCCCCATTAGTTTTACCTTTGTGTCATCTTTGAGTCTTCTCTTCTCATCTCACAATCAAGGACTAAACCCTAAAGGCTTTAAGGCTTTGTGATTAAGCTTGTGCCTGCATCCTTCTATTAGGATGGAGTGTATAACTTTAATCCTAAGTGTTAATCATAAAAACCACTTCTTCATCTCATCATTAACTAAAATCCATCTAATAAAGGCTTGTTTTGTCATGAGGTTAATCCCTAATCATGGATTAAGTTGAGGTATCTTCCTCAGCTTAAATGCTCTCATCTATTATCCTTCTATTAGGATGGTGTAATGAGTCCATTAAATCCTTGATTAGGGCTTAAAATCATAACTTAACACTATATAAAAACTCCAAAAACATCTAAATAATCACAAGTAGGTTAATGATCTTAATCTTACATCATGGTGATTAAGTGTGAGGTGTTTACTTCATACTTAAGGTATTCTCATTACCCCTAATCAGAGGGAGGATGTGATGAGTTTAGTAACCCTTTGGTTTAGGCTTAAGCTCATTATCTTATGACAAATTCAAAAAAGAAATAAAAGACTGAAAACACAAAAACAAACAATAATCGTCTCCTTCGGGATTCTTTTCTCATCATCTTCACTCACAAACGAGAACTTGCTTCTTCCGTCTAATGCAAGACAGTTTGCACCTGAGCCAGACAGGTCATACACTTGAGCATAGGCAAGCAAGCAGTTCACAAGTGAATTTATCTTTCAGTCTCTTTGGGTCGAACTACGGTGTTCTGACTTCCTCATTGCACGAGAGGATACGTAGGCATAACTTAACAGTTATCGAACAAAAGTATTTGTATATCCCCCCCCCCTTCCAGCATTATTCTTTAAGCCTCATAGTCTTGAGCTTCATTCATTCCTTACACTGACACTTCTCTTACACACCTCACACCTCTTTTACACTGACACTTGCATTCTTTCCAGTTTTGATACACAAATTGCACTGACATTACCCCTTTAAACCACAAATCTTTTAAGCGTGGATCCCGTCGAGTACGGCAGATAATCTGGGTGCTAATACCTTCCCAGGTTGTAACCAACCCCTTTCTCAGTCTCTCTGGTTCGCAACCGTCTTATCCATATCTTTCTAGGTCTATGCAGCATTACCTTTCCCTCGGGATAAAAATGCCTAGCTGGCGACTCTATTCATTCCTTCTCTTTCGCCGACCGTTCGCGTCTGTACCCCTTCTGACCAGGTGTCATTTTGGTGGGAGAGACACATACCTCAGCCTTGTAGGTTGGTCAATTTCAGATCTAGCTCTGTTTTAGCTTATTTGCATGCTTGGGCTTTAGATCTACCACGTGCTTGCGTATTTTCTTATGTTGCTTGAATTGATTGATTGATTGGTAACCGGATCTATGTATTAATGTTCATGAGCTTGATGATGCCATTTAATGTGAATTGATACATTATTTTCATGCTCAATTGCTTCCTGGTATGGTGTAAGATTATTTGGAAAAGCTATTAGTAAGCTGATTTTCTGCAGGAATTGCTGCTGTTTTAACAGCGTTAACCGGTTAACAGATTGGTTAACCGGTTAACGCACCTTTTTCTTTGTTGTTTTCTGCAGGATTTTAATGGTTAACCGGTTAACGCTTTGGTTAACCGGTTAACACTGATGCAATGAGCCATTTTTGGGCTATTTTAAGCATGTTTGATCCCCTTTCTTGTTTTAAATGCCATGGATCATTGTATGATCATTGAATATGATTGTTTGGGTGATTTTCTTGCTACTTGATGCATGCTTTCGTGTTCTCGACTCGTAAATGCTTATGTGTTCTATGTTTGGCATGATTGTTTGATTTTGGTTGGTGTGAACTTTGAGCATGCTAATCCCATGATTTTATCGATGAACATGTGCTGGATTTTGCTAACACTTGAAGGGGCTCATGGTAAGAGAAGTGTGGATGTTCATCCACATTTCAACTCTTCATCCTTCTCTCTTCTTAAGTGCTTTCTCCTTGTGCTTTTTGATGTGCATTATTCCATCATGTGTTGCGACTTTCTTTTTCCCCCTTTAGGAGCAACTTATCTCATTTAGAGGAGTAAGTTGCTTGCTAGCTCTTGCTTCCTCTTCTTCTTGCTCCTCTTTGGTTCTTCTTTCTTCTTCTTAGGATAGTTGAAACCTCACTAACCTTAGGACCACTTTTGCATGACAACTTTAGGTTTAGTCTTCCCCATTTTAGACCTTTACCTTTTTTACTCCTTTGGTTTCTTTCTCTTCTCATCTCAAAACAAAACCTAAAAAACATTAATATAGAAAGAAGTGACTTCTTGTGTAATAGCCTTATTCCATGGGGCATATGTAGTCATTCCATCTTGGAATAGTGCATTTGTCTAGCATGATGCACAAGTCGGATCATGAAGTCATCTTCATCAAGAAAAACCCTAAAAAACACTTCTTCATTTTTAATCACTAAAACACTTAATAAATTCAACAAGTCAATGAAATTAGGCCCTTGCCTTTGAAAACAAGTCTTGGATAAGTTCTCCTTGCTTGTTGTGCTTGTTCTATTATTCCATCTTGGAATGTAGTGACAAGTACACATTCCATGGAAAAGAGCTTGAGTTCATTCTCTTGTGCCACACAAATAAAAAGCTCCAAAAAAACACAAATAAACAATATTCGTCCTTCCTTCGGGAATTGTTTTCTCATCTCCTTCTCTCTGTCCGCGAACTTGCTTCTTTTTGTCATTTTGCAAGACGGTTACACACTCGTCGTCTGAGCCTGCAACACCTGAGCATTGAAATAGGCAGTTCAAGCCTTAAGACACAAGCAATCTTTTCTACCCCTAGTTAGGGGAACTACGGCGTCTATGATCCTCATTGTCCAGATGAGGTACGTAGGCAGAGGGGTAGGGCCCGTTCGAGCACACTCTTTTATTTTCTCTACATTTTCCCCTTTCTTTTCTTTTCTTATCAAATTTCAGTTTCAGTTTTGCAGCAGCTTTCATTCCTTCACCCCTTGAAACAGTTTTCTTTGCAAGCTTGGATCCTGTCGGGTACGACGGATGATCTGGGTGCTAATACCTTCCCAGGTCGTAACCGTCTCCCGATATCAGTTTCTTTGGTTCGCATGACCTTTGTCCTTCCTTTTCTTTTTTCCTGGTTTGTGCAGCATTACCATTCCCGTTCCTTCGGGATAAATATGCCTAGCTGGAGACTCTAACCTTTTCCACGCCACTTTAGCGTTTGTACTAGGATGAAAATCCGGGGAGCGACACACTCGTACCAGACAAGTCTGCAACACTTGAGCATAGACATACGCAGTTCCAGCATAAAAAAAACAAACAAATAGTTCCCGCCTTAGTTAGGTGAACTACGTCGACTCTGATCCTCATTTTCCCGATGAGATACTTAGGCAGCGGGGTAGGGCCCGTTCAAGCACATTCTTTATTTTCCCTGCATTTCCCCATTTTCTTTTCCAAATTCCTTTCTCATTTCAGTTCCAGTTCCAATTAGCAGTTCATTTGTTCAGCAACAGTTATATTCTTTTACCCTTTGAAACAAAACAAACAAGCGTGGATCTCGTCGGGTACTGTAGATGATCTGGGGTGCTAATACCTTCCCAGGTCGTAACCGACTCCTGAACCGAAATATTTGGTTCGCATGACCTTGTCTTTTCCTTCTTCCTCGGGTTTTTGTAGCATTAACTTTCCCGTTCATTCGGGATAAAAATGCCTGGCTGGCGACTCTACCTTTTCCGCGCCACTTTCTCGTTTGAACTAGGATGAAAATCTCGGGAGCGACAACCATCAAGGAAAGTGTCTTATCATATTATCTCACACAATAATTAATGGATCATTATCAGCCTTTAAAGTATTAGTTTCCTAATGAAGACATTACGTTCCTCAAAATGAAGGATTACAAGGAATCACTCTCGGAGGAGGGGCCAAACCCTCAATCCAAATGCAGTCTGATGTTTGATGGGGCCGTTAACATGAATGGTAGCAGAGTTGGTACCATCATTATCACACCGAAAGGATCTCACACACTTTCACCGCTCGATTGGCTTTCGAGTGCACCAACAATGAGTAAGAGTACGAAGCTTGCATTATGGGAATTGAAGAAGCGATTAATTTTCAGATTAAGACCCTTGACATTTTCAGAGATTCAACTTTGGTAATCAACCAGGTTAACGGGAAATGGCATGTTCACCAGCCTCATCTGGTCCCTTACAGAGACTATATTAGGAGACTATTGACATTCTTCACAATAGTTAAGTTGTACCATGTCCCTCGTGATGAGAATCAGATGGATGACGCTTTGGCTACTTTGTCCTCAATGATCAAAGTACAATGGTGGAATCACGTGGCTAGAATTAAGGAGACGCGTCTTGATAGGCCTTCTTTTGTGTTTGCATCTGACGCGGTCGCAAATGATAAACTATGGCATCACGACATCAAGTGCTTTCTAATGTGCCAAGAGTACCCAGCAGAGGCATCCAACAATGATAAGAAGACTCTGAGGATGTTGGTTGGTAGTTTCTTTTTGAATCAGGATGACATGTTGTATAAGAGGAACTTTGATATGGTCCTGCTCAGATGCGTGGATAGACACGAAGCAGGAATTTTGATGCAAGAAGTTCATAAGGGCTTCTTTGGTACCCATGCTGAAGAACATCCCATGGCAAAGAAATTTTTAAGATCGAGGTATTACTAGATGAATATGGAGTCTGGTTGCTACAAATACGCCTGTATATGCCACAAGTTCCAAATTTATATTGATAAGGTGCACGTGCCTTCGAATCCGTTGAGTGTCATATCTTCTCCTTGGCCTTTTGAAATGTGGGGCATCGACATGATCAGAAATATTGAGCATACCACTTCCAATGAACATCGCTTCATCTAGGTCACCATTGATTACTTCATCAAATTCATGGAAGCGACGTCTTATGCCAATGTCACGAAGCAAGTTGTAGCCTAATTCCTGAAGAAGGAAATAATTTGTCAATATGGAGTACCTGAAAGAATCATTACTGATAATGCTTTTAATATCAACAATAAAATGATGGTTGAATCATGTCGAACTTTAAGATCGAGCATCAAAATTCTTCTCTGTAACGCCTAAAGATGAATGGCAATTTTGAGGCAACCAACAAAAACATCAAGAAGATTGTGCAGAAAATGGTAGTGACTTACAAAGGTTGGCATGAAATGTTTCTATTCACAATGCATGGGTACCGAACGTATGTGCTCACATCAACTGGGGCAACCCCGTTCTCGCTAGTGTATGGTATGGAAGCAGTCCTACCAGTTGAAGTCGAGATTCCTTCCCTGAGGGTAACGATGGACGTTAAGCTTGACGAGGCGGAATGGATTCGTACCAGGTTGATAGAGTTGAGCCTCATTGAAGATAAGTGCTTGTAAGTTTTATGTCATGGGTAGTTGTATCAATGAAGGATGAAACAGGAATTCGATCAGAAATTACGACCTCGATGTTATCAAGTCGGTGACTTAGTGCTAAAAAGGATCCTTCCTCCTCTAACACATCACAGGGTAAAATGGAATCCCAACTATGAAGGTCCATTCATGGTAAAGAAGGTCTGCTCGTGCTAAGCCTTAATGCTAACAACAATGGATGGTGAATACTTTCCATCCTCTGTCAATGCATACGCAGTTAAAAAATACTTTGTGTAAAGATACCCACTGGACAGTAAAAAGAGAAGTCTAGGAAAAAAAGAGCATCCTGGCGAACCACAAAAAAGGAAAAGGTTCAGGAAAAAATTAGGGATATACAATGAAAAGAAAAGTACACCTGATAAGTGGAAAACCTGCAAGGGACACTTAGGCAAGAATCGGTGTCCCGGTGGATTGAAGACCCGCAAAGGGAGATCACATAAAAGAGAGATTAAAACAAACAACTGTGATTCACATAATCTGTGATTCATCATCTACAACAATCGGTAATCTGAAGGTTAAGAATCAGTCCAATCATCTTCCTCAGAAAGCGAAGTACATGGAGAGTCTCGAGGACATTAGGTCATGGCAGAATTGGAACTCGATGGGATCCAGTTTTTACATTGCCATTAGGATGATTTATTTTTCCTTTTATGTAATTACCTTTTCAATAAATAAAATGCATTTCAGTAAAATACCTTTTTATTTTTGTTTTCATTTACCATTTTGATTGCAAAAACGTCCGGATATTTTGATGAATACTGCATTTTGAAAATATTTATGTTGTACAATACATACTTGAGAGTAAAACACTTGACCTTTACTTTGATTATTAAGTGGTAGAGATGGTAAAATCATACCATATACCCCGGGGCACATGTGCTTATCTAATTCTCTCTTTTGCAGGAACTATCAGGTGTGTTCATTAGTTTGTAGGTATGGAGCTTGAAGCAGAAACTCATCTCCAGCACAAGACATCATTAATCCCTTTCTCCAGCAAATCTCAATGGGTCTCCTTTCTCCAGCAAAATGATGGAAGGTTGACATTCCCCAAGCAGAGAATGATTCTTCAAAGGAAAGGTATTTCTTACAAGGATCTTCTTATCCCCTAGCAGTACAAGCAGATTCCTTACTCCTCGGAAGTGGTGAAGACAAAGATAAGTTAGAGTGTTTTACTAATTGCATGTCAGTTGTGATAATTCTTTGAGAGTTGAAGTCGAAGTGGTTGTAGGCATCTTCTCCAGCCAAAGTCCAATCCTCATTGGCTTCTCTCCCCAACAAAGTACCTTATTCTCGAGTGATTCCCCAGTAGAATCTTCCTCCTCATTAGAGTATTGAAAAGTACTTTCCTTAACTAGGTCAGAAGGTTGTTATTTCCCCAACAGAGTTCTACATGTGGCATTTGTCATACCCTAAATTTTGACCATAAGATACCCACACCCCCGTTAGCTCAATAAACAATGTTGAAGTTTATCAGGTCACATCCCCGTAGTGAATTAGGATTCATACCATAAATTCCTAAGATTTTAGACCTTTAAAACATCCTCAATGGATCCAGGAATCTCTAATGGTGAAGATTCATGCAAAGATTGCATAAATTTTCAGTGATCTGAGCCCCGAGGCCTTAGTGTCACAAATTAGGGTTTTTAGTCGACTGTGCCTTCCATAGGAATCTCTTCATGGGAAAGTGAGCCAAGACCTCCACATGTCATTCAATAATCTCAACACAATCCTAATAGACCATCTACAAGTATGAATCCAGATCAAAGGATGTAGAGATCAAGAATCACAAAATTAGGGTTTCATAATGCCCAAATAGGGTTTTGACTGATTAGGGAACCAAAAGTTGAAATTATCATCTATACATGAGCCAATACCATATATAATGGTTTAAATATCTCACATAAACCTTGGAATTCCATTCATAAGTTTGAAATACCTCAGAGGATACCTAGTCAACAAATAAAAAATCAGGGGTACCTAGTGTATTTTTCATTTGGACCAAAAAGTCAAAGTTTAATTTTTGACCTAAAATGATCCCCATGTCCTATATTACAAGAATATATGGTCCATAAATGAATTTGATCACAAAAAATCAAGAATTTTGAGTTAACTTATAAAAGGGGCTAACTTAGAAAATTTGGAAAAATTTATAAGTTATGAGAAAAAATGTGCATAAACCCTACTTCCAAGCATCATAACTTGTGATCCAAGCATCATATTTTTGTGAACCAAAGCTCAAATGAAAGATTTCATCACATACTACAATATATTCAACTACATGAAATTCCAATTCTTCATGGATTTTAAGTTGGAGGATGATCAAAATAAAAACAAAAGTTGAATGTTTCAACACTTAGACAAAATCTGTCTAAGTTAAAAACAGTCAAAACATCAAAACTTGGAGGCTTTTTACACATAGTTCCAAGCTGATTCAGATCTTCATGAAAACACCAATTTTGTCACAAATCATACCAAAAATTCAAAGAACCAATTGGAATATAAAGATCTTACTTGAGCATGGAGAAATTTCTTGTCAAACACACCATGTCACAACTGTTTTGAAAAACAAATTTTGTTAAAACTTGAATTTGAGATTTTATGAGTCAAGGATAAGATCAGCTGGTCAAGATCATCTTAATCATCATTAAAAACCTGAGCAAACCTGTAAATTCATGATCACAACCAAGAAGCTTCCATTTTATATTCATGAATTTCAACACCTATGCACTTGATCTAAGGGCCAAAAAGCTTCAAAAAGGCATATCCTAGAATCTTATAAACTTCCACCAATTTGCATTCATAAACAAAGATTAAAATGTCTTCAGAATGTGAATTTGGCCAAGGCTAGATTGATCTATTTGAGATGACAATTAAGTGTCTTGAGTAGCAAGTAATGATGCATAGCCATGACTAAGCTACCAAACCTTAGCCCTTAAGCAAGAGGAAAACCACTTCAGCAAGTCTCTTACCCTATAAATAGAGACTCTCCTTGATCATAAAAATCACTCCAAAGCATTACAATTCATAGCTTTCTCTTCATTCCTTCAAAAGACTCAAAACTTGACATTTTGAGCAAACACCATCAACTCAAACTAATTGCTCAAACACATCAAATATGATGATGTATATGAGGTGTCCAAACACTTAAACAACATTTGGAACACCTCTAGCCAAAAATCACCCTTCAACTAAGACATTATGCATCCATCATGTAGTTGGGATACCACAACTTGATCCAAGGAGTTTCAAAGTGATTCAAAGCTTGTAATCCACTCAACATCATCCAAGGAAACTTTTCAGACCATCACAACATCTCTATAACACTTCTAGCTCAAAGATCAAATTGCTTTTGGTGCTTGACACTCACGTAGGCCTAAACTTGGTCATCTTATAATGCATGCTTTTTTTCTCGCACAATGATTTTGCCAAATGTTTATTATTTTGTTTCTATTAATTCCCCTAAAAAATGCATCAAAATCACTTTGTATGAGATTTGATGTTAGTTTTTGCACATTAGGGTTCTTCAGTGTTCATCACTGATTTCTTACACCACACTTAAAATAAATGAAATTAATCACCATCATCATGTTAATTAAAATCACACAAGTTTGGTCTTTATTTCATTCAATTTCATTACATATTCAGTGAGATATGAGGGATTTTGAAAATCTAGGATTTCTTGGCAAACTCAAGAACAAGCGTGTGTATTCTTGGTGCCCTTTTTATAAATTCAAATTTTTTGAATTTTTCAAGTTATTTTGAATTGATTCAAAAATTAATAACTTTCTGAATTTTTGGAATTTTTGAATGATTCTTTTTTCATTAAATTACAAAAATATTTAAATATTTTATTCCAATAAAAAATCACAAAAAATATATATATTTTTAATATTTTTAATTTTCACAAAGAATTAATTTTTATTTGTTTTTCAACATTTTTAAAGGCTACCCTTTTTGTCCTCTAACTTAAGGCCTGGGTCCAATTTGGCTTAATACCTATTTTTGTCCTCTAACTATAGGCCTGAGTCCAATTTGGTCCTTTTTTCTTTTAAAAGTTTCAAATTGGTGTTTTTCGTGTGGCAACTTTTGATGACGTGGCATACTATTTATTAATTTTTTTTAATTATTATTTTCATTCTGCATGCCATTTTATTAATTAATTATTTTTTTTTTTTGAAATTCATATAGAATTCAATTTATTCGAATTATAAAAACTTTAATTTATAATATTTGGGGTTAAAGCCCATGATTTTTGCACTAGCAGCCCAATAGTCAAAATTTGTTAGACAACATTGGTCAGACAGACCGACCTGCTCTGATACCACTAATGTAACACCCCATTTCTACCCGGAAATAATCGATTACATCAGAGTAATAAATTTCAACTTAATAAAACAAATAGGATGTCACATTTCAACTTTAAAAAACTTTTTCATTTAATTAAATAATACATCGATACATAACACTTTTAATTCGGATGAAATTATAATAACAACTTTTATTCGTTCTTTGAAACCAAAACAAATTTCACAACTACGCAACAAATTCTCAAATATTCAACTAAACATGGTATAACATTTTGTTCAACTTAAACAACTGAGTAACAACATATTTTAACTAGAAACAATTTAAAACAACAATAAAGAAACTAATTGTTCATCCCCCAGAGTGTTACGTATCAGAGCATCGACACCGACTCGAACTAACAAAGATAACAATCTTCCATCAAGCTAACCTGCACGTTACCAACATAAGAGTAACATTCAAATAGAATGGGCTAAGATATCGAACAATATAAATAAGAGTATGATAATTAATATGTTAGATAGAATCATACAATATCACTATTATCCAACAACAACAACTTAACGATCATCCATAATTTATCAACCTGTTTTATCAACATACTACGCATATCAACATCTATGACATAATCAACATACTCAAATTCAACAAACATAATCAACTTAAACAACTTCAACAAACATAATCAACTTTATCCACATAATCATAAAAACAACTTCATCAACATAATCATATAATCAACTTAAATCAACATAATCATATAAGCAATTTTATCAACATAATCATATAATCAACTTAAATCAACATAATCATATAATCAAATTAAATTAACATAATCATATAAGCAACTTCATCAACATAATCACATAATCAACATAAACAATTTCATTAACTTAAGTAACATAAATAGTGCAACACAAAATACGACTCGACTATGCATATGCATGTGGTAGCATTGGAGTAAAATTCCCAACTTAAAATATACCAGGTTATCGAGGTATCTACAAGGCATAAGCCTTTAACTTAATAATTTTTCAAATTCAGACCAACGTGGTGAGCATCCGCTCCAACTTAGAAAATGCAATGTATGCCATGATCATAAAGACACAACACATAACAACAAACAACATAGAAAATTTAATGCAACACGATTTAACTTTTTTCATAGGCCTACAACTTATATACATCAATGTTGGTCATACGACCCACGACTTTAATATCAACATTGTTCATTCGACCTACAACTTGACAACAACCATTGTGCATCAACTACAACAAGTCAAATCAACAATGGTCGTCAGTGAAGGGAAATTTGTGATATAAACGTTCGAAAAACAAATATTTCCCTTTAGAGATCCTTACGAAAGATCATGATTTGTGATAAAATATTTACCTTTTGTGACGCTTGAAGCCTCGATCCTGATTTGGTCATGAGCGATGTACGATGAACAACGCCTTTACTCAGTCCCCAGGAGCAACTTCCTTCAGTCACAGTGCTAGCTGGTTACGTTTGAAGTTTTAGAGTGAAAGGAGAGAAAAACAAAGGAATACGACCAGGGTTTCAAACAACAACTTATGAGCTTCTTCACAAGGGTTCTATTTATAGAACTACTTGTGTGGGCTTTAAGCTAAAAGCCCTACTCAATAATAATAATAATAATAATATATTATTTTTATAATAACTATTATAAAAATAATAATAATTATTATTATATCATATGGTACCTTACCATATCCTGTATTCCATTCTAGTACACCATACCTTATGGTGTTCTTTATTTATTCCACCTCTTCTCTAACTGTCCTTATATGTGTGACCCTGTAGGATTTTTCAACGTTGACAATTATATTAAATCATGTATTTAACATAATAAATAATGAGGGGTATCTAGCAACACATCAATGCTACCCAAGTCACACAATTTTCATGTGATCTGACAAAACATTTTGTGATAGTATTTGCACGTACAATTACCCTTTTGGCCTTATGTCTATATTGAACACAAGGCATATATTGTGTCATCCTTGTCCAATTAAATATTGGGGCCTTAGACATTTATCCTGTTATGCATGATGGGAAAATTCCATCTAGGCTACTCATGTCCCTCATCATGCTTTGTGAAGTACCCATCAACTGTCTTTATGATAAATCCAGTGACAGACAATGTTTGATCATCAATAAATTACTTTACTCTACATCTAGGGTCTATAGTAGTTTCAGGTTGAAGGGTGATATACACCACTATCACCATGAGAGTAACTTATGACACTTTGTATAACATTCTATGTAGTACTCTCATAGTGGGTAAATCCAGTTTAAATATTACTCTTAATATTCATACATATGTCAAGACTTGATAACTTCTTATCCATGATCCATGAGATGTAATCATCAGTCTATCTACATAATAGACTTAATGCTTTAAAGCTATCCCATTTCACATTAAAGCTCGATTATGGATGCTTTAAGAATAGTGTCCTTATGTTTAATGGAATCTAATGATTAAGTCAAACTTAATATTTCATTAAAAGAACTAGCTATTCTAGGGACTTTATCATTTTGGAAAAACAAATAATAAAGAAATGCCTTTTATTATTAATAAATAATTCGATATAAGTACCAAAAGTATTGGCCTCTAGGGCTTACACTAACAATCAGACCTACAACTCAAGGATGTCCGTAAAATCGGAACAAAACAACTTATTTAACAATACATACAATTCCACATATTTGACCAGATTCCAACAAAATAAGCCAACCAAAATCACCTACTAATTCATACGAACTACCCCGACAAATTTCAACTAATTCCGGAGCACTAATTTATATGCTTAACTTTTACTTACTCAACTAAATCGGTATTGTTTTACATTCTGTTATTAGTACCAACAAGTTCACTAATTCTGATAAATCTTAACTTAATAACAAAGACATTTTCTACTACAATTTCCTCACTGTCATCAAGTTAAATTCTAATACCTACCCTTTCTGCTAAGTTATGGTTTCCTGCTAAAATCCCACTGCTGCTTCTAAAATGCTACTACATTATTCGGTTTCGTCTACATAATAAAAATTATATTACTTAAATAATAATCACATGTATAATAGTTAATTAACTACTCCTCTTATATCACACTTAAAGTAATTAACTAAGTATGCTTATATGACCATTAACTAATTTATTTAATTAACCAAATTCATTAAATAATTGACTTAATTAATTAACTAAATGGTCCCCACTCAAAAATGTTTGGCTTGCGCCACTTTCACCTATGGTGGATCTCATCATGCAATTTGTGGCTCTCATCATGATAAATGGTGGCTTGCGCCACCTGGCCTATGCTCTTCAAAAAGTTGGGTGGCTTGTGCCACCCCATTAAAACAGTGGGTGGCATGCGCCATCCTCTGGAATGCAGTCCAGGGTTTCGTCCCAAATCCAATTCCTTCGACTTCCATCATCAAATCAATCCATAAAAATCGATAAAAATCCACAAAAATAGATTATATTATTTAACCAATAATCATATTTTTTACAACAATTCGGAACAACAAAAATCAATGTTAAATCAACACAAACAATATAGAAATCATATAATTCCAATCCTACATACTAATCACCATATTCCTGATTATAAAATTCGAAACCCATCCTTATCTTAAATTTATGGTCGCTCGAATCTCCGATCTACTTTTTCGACTTTGCTTCGAAGGTAACAACTTCTGTAACCCCCTTTCTCAACTTCTACAGAAAACCTGGTTTATATTTTTCTTTTTCTTCTTTTATTATAATTATTATTATAATTATAATCTCCATTTGGGCTTACTAATTAACACCTCCACGGTTACTATTATCAATGCAACGACTAAGCCCATTTAAATAAAATACTCTTATAATTCCATACTATTAATTATAATATTATTTCTCCCGACTAAATCGACTAATTACCGACTATCGAATAAATTGTCCAAACAACCCAATCAACATATTCAACAATAAATGGAAAATATTCAATATCTTTTTCTATAACTTAAATCAATTTATTTAATCAATTCAACTCGAACCAACTTAGAAACATCAACATAACATTCTGATAATTCGGAACTCAACTCAAATCATCATAAATGGCACAAACCAACTTAAATCAACATAAATACACAAGTCAACGCAAATCAACACAACATAATACAAGTATATTTAATTAATTAAATAATTAATTAAATAAATGGGTGTTACAACTCTCCCCCGCTTAGAATATTTCCGTCCTTGAAAATTTGTCCAATACAACTACTCCAACTACGTTATTCCATCTGACTAATCAACTCTCATCCCTGAAAGGCAACCCCACATTAAATACAAACAACAATTCATAACCTCAATGGCGACAATAACACAAATACTACTCAAGTAATACACTTGACAACTAACATCACAACACAATGAGTAACCAACTTAAGAATTCACCGGTTATAGAACTAGAACATAACAACATAAGAACACACAACTTAAACACAACATCCACGCAACCAACTAACAACATCGTTGTTACTCACGTATGAACAACTGCACTACACCATGCCTTCACTGCGCACTCTAATTATTTGTAAAGTGTCAAGTCTACCAAGTTTATTTCCAAGTTCTCAATCACCAAAACCGACATAACAAAAGACTTTCAACAAAACTCTTTAGAAATTCCATCTAAACAGGTATGCTACACTTTTGTAGTTACCGAATACTTCGAGCTTAGATTCGTACGACAACACCTCTAAACGTTCAACATAATTACAATGGCGACTACTTCCCAATTCTTGGATAAAATACTCATATACTTTCATGAATTCACAATTTTCTTAAACACGTAACAACATTACAACCACATTAGGTACATGGATCCAACTAATCTAGACAAGATAACTCATTCTTTTCACTTCCAACTAACACAACATACTGAATCATCGATTCCTACTTATATTGGCACAATGCTTCATTAATTCTTATCTGAATCAACACAACCAAGTAACTCATCTTTTTCTAACCAAAAATTGTACTTTAATAAACTAACTTATAAATTTACTTCTTTTATTACTTGCAACTCAACTCTATAAAACATTCTTGTCCAATCATGGTCTTACATGTCCATCTACTTTCCCCTCGAATCATCTCAAGAAATCTTCAGGTCTCACACCACTTAATTCATCACAAAACATCACTTAAATTATCCAAAACTCAACTATGAGTTTTTATACTACTCGTCAATCCAAACGCAACCTCATGCTATGCCCGCAAACCCAACCAATATTCTTACATGAGTCTTCATCGACAAAATAAACAATACTCAAGCGCTCGACTTGGCCTCAACCAATTCAACGTACATATTATACCAATTAGCAAGACATATCTATCCATAAATTATGATTTTGTCTACTATCAACAAGAGATTAAGGGTGATTAGTTCCTTAATTTGTCAATAGACACCGACAACCATAACAGTGGCATAGATCATCATTACCTAACACAATAGCGTACTTCAACTTGTTCCCAAAGTTCGTAAGCATAATGCTTCTCCAACACTCTATGCCTTACCAATGTCTTCTTTGTCTCCTTAATTCCGACTTCGTCAATTATACCAAAATGTCCAAAATCCAATACACAATCACCTATACACGCTCGTAGCACAACACAACTTTAAATATCCTTCTAACACAAAAATCTCTACTACATCAAGTACTATCCAACTCGGTTCGCTCCAATTACAACATTCATCCAAGTTAATTATTTTTAACAACACTAATCAAACATCCACATTTCTCTCAACATTACCATCACATAACATCGTCACTTTAACCATCCTCATTCGACATAAATCACATCTCTTTGCATTCTCCAATACCGTCACATTCTTTCTAATACCAACATTTTATTCTTTATCAATATTTCACAGTCGTCTTCATCTTTCCAAATTTTTAGAAATAATCACCCAACTTCAAATACAATTATATCTTTCAATACAGACTTTCCAAACACAAAATCATATTCCAAAATGAAGAGAATTTCGTGTAGAGTAAAAAGTTTTCACCATTTCAATGGTACTGGTCCAAAATTCCTGTAAGCAGAATTTTCCAAAATAAATTCAACATCAAATCCAAATATTAAAATGCACTTTCCCCCCTCTTCACAAACTTCCCAAAGTCAAATAGTATATGCAAACTGTAGGGAATTTCGTAAGCATTCCAAAAAGTCCATAATCGCTTCAATCAGAATCATGAGCAAAAAGTCATGTCTCTTTTACTGACAATTGCTCCAAAATAAAAAAAATGAGAATTCGAGATTAATGAACATAAGTTCCATATCTCTCTCTCTCACTTGATTCCAAAATTCACCAACATCGTTTCTTTTCATCCAACTCTAATATTACTCGACTTTAATCCAACTATACTCAAGGCATAGTAATCTACCGACTTGATCCATCAACTTATCATTTCCATTGGAATAATTCCTTATCCTCAATCAATTCCTCATCCATGTTCTACGCACTTCTCAAACTTGTCCGACACGAATTCATGAGTCTAAACTCTCGTCGATCCGTAATAACATCACTTCAACAACATTTGAACTCTTGCAATCAACATTGCCTTGAACCAAACTCTACATACAAACAACACGTCTGGGAGACAAGCCTCTCCCCCACTTATTCCAAACCAACAAGCAAGTACCGACAGTGTTTCACACACATGACACGTACAGAGGAATCAATGACATTATAAAACATAGGCCGGACGGACCGACCTGCTCTGTGTCACTCCCGAGTTTTTCATCCTAGTACAAACGTGAAAGTGGCGCGGAAAAGGTAGAGTCACCAGCCAGGCATTTTTATCCCGAATGGAATGGGAAAGGTAATGCTGCACAAACCTAAGGAAGAAGGTAAGGACGAGGCCTTGCGAATCAAAGATCTGGGTTCAGAAGTCGGTTACAAATTGGGAAGGTATTAGCACCCCAATCCGTCTGCCGTACCCGACGAGATCCACGCTTGTTAGTCTGTTTCAAAGGGAGAGAAATAAGATGATGTTTTGAACGAAAGAATTGCTATCTGGAATGGAAGTGAAATAAGAAAGGGAATTGGAAAAGCACATGGAAAGGAAGAGGGAAATGTAGGGAAAAGAAAGATTGTGCTCAAATGGGCCCTACCCCACTGCCTACGTACCTCATCGGGAAAATGAGGATCAGAGTCGTCGTAGTTCGTCTAACTAAGGTGGATATTTGTTTGTGTTTTTTATGATGACGTTGCCATAGCTCTAGCTCAGGTGTTACCGGTTCTGACTCGAGGGTTTTTATCGTATCGTTGTTCGAACTGTCGAAGCAAGTCGTGATCGTCCTCAAAGAATGAGAGATGAAAAGAGAAGACATGGTGTCTTTGTTTATTGTTTTTTAGAAGAAGTGTTTTGACTTTATGTTTATTGTGGGTACAACACTAAAGACTATGATACGGGAGTGAATACTTTCCAAGATCTCCCCCAATGGAACATTCGCAAAGCATTCTAAAAGAGTGGAGGAGACCTCCACTAATCATTTCCCATATAGCTTAAGGCTCGTGGCACATTGTACCTACTTTCATTTTATATGTTTTTTTATTTTTTTTTAAAGGTGAGAAGTGAGACTCAAATTGTGAAAGGAAAAACTCTAAGGAAAACTAGACTTTACCCTAAGTTAATTGAGTTTAATGGTAACCTATGGTTAGTGAATCTTGAAAGATTAACGCTACCTAAATGGATATTTAGACTAGAAATGCAAGTACAACAAGTAATAGTGAATAATATGGTCATCTTATGTCATGGTGGGTGAAAACGTGTGTAAATCGTAAATGGGATGAAACGATGGATTGGATGGGTCGATTACGTGGTGCTGAGACGCACGACTTATGGTGTGTGACATACAAGGCTTACTTTTGGTGTATTGGAGTGGAGCGATGATAATCGAGGGATCCTAATGTCGCATGAAAATTTATTTATTTATTTATTTGAAATTCTTCGATTTTTGGTCAAATAACTCATTTTCTTTATTTTTGAAAATTGGTCATCTAATGCTTTATTTTATCTTTTTCTATCCTAATTATAGGTATCACATATAAAGTTCTAACTATTACATCATAAAGTATAAACCATAAAGAATATCAAAGCAAAATGAAAAGAAAATAATCCAAATCCGTAATAGAATCTTCGCATAATACCTTGCACCACAAAAAGAGTTTTAGTAAATGAAATAAAGATGAGGATGCAAAAATATGGACAAGTGAATAAAGGTGTAAAGATTTGCAAGAATTTCTAAAATGCACATAAAGCACATAAAAAAAATATAAAGGCTAATCGCTTCATGTAAACACACTTGAACGGTTTCTAAGCCTAAGTCCTAAAACTAAAGGATCTTGCATGATATCGACATTCTAAAATCAGTAGCTAAACCACACTAAGGCCTTATAATATTCTAAGATCAAGCCTAATTAATCTATATCCTAATGCACCGTAAAATCCTAAGCTAAACTAGATGGATTTACAATGGAAAAATTGACTAAAATCAATGCACTAAAAAAATAGTAAAAGTCCTGGAAAAAATATGAAATTAATTCCCTAAGGTCCCTAACCTAAATCTAATATTGTGTTAAAAAATATGAAATTAATTCCCTAAGGTCCCTAACCCAAAAAAGTGGATAAAATGGCCTAAAAAATATGACAAAAATTATTCCAGGTTCTATTATTAGTTCTCTAATCATAGCAAAAAGAATGGGACGAAAAACAAACAGGAAGTTGGAGAAATAAAATGTACAAAATAAAGTGTTCATGAAAAAATTCAATATAACACTAAAATTCAGAAAGTAAAAGTTATGAAAAATTCTAAAATGAAATAGAATCCTACTGAAATTCTTATGGAATTTTATCATTTATTTAATATTTTCTAATGATTAAAATTGAACCATATATAAAAAAAAATTAAAAAGAAAGAAATAAGGAGAGGGGTGCAGAAAGTAGATTATTTAGTTAAAAAGGAACTTGGGCTTGACATAGGGGATGGGAATAGCGGTGGCACTAGGCCCATGAGCGCAGGAATATGGGGTGCATTATATAGTTCTTCAGGTCAACTCTATTGACTTAGGAGACCAATTCCAGTCGTACGATCGCTAGACAGATGGCTATGATAGATCTGAAGGTTCCATAATGTAGGGTGTACGGTAAGTGTGATGGTGCGGTATGCGTGGAATTGTGAAGGGGTGGTCCAACCCGACGGTGACAAGTGTCACCGCCGGAGAGGACGGATTTGGGGACAATCTTATCCTCTTGAATTTGACAGTAAATCAAGATTATTATGAATTCTTAATACCCTTTATTATTCTAACAGTGCTTTTAATCATAATTATGAGTCTTAATTTCAATTTCATAATTAACTCACAAAGAAAACAACGCAATCACGTTATAATTAAGAAAAATCGCAACGTGGAATAAGGCTTCTCAAATTCTCTCTCTCTCAGACTCGTTTCCTTCTTCTTTTCTCAAACTTCATCTTCCCCAAACTGAAACCCTAGCCGCGCCACTAACCGCTTCTCTTTCCGATCAATCTCTTCAAACCGAAATAAATACGAATGAACCCTTTCTCTTTTTCTTTCCTTGTTTGAAAACCGAAAACGTCCTATCCCAATTCACTCTAAAACCATAGATCACCACAAACAAGTGAAGTAAAGAACGGAAGAAACGGATCCGCACATACCTTCTATTAAAGCGATGAATGACGATTTATGTTACGTTCAATTTGTTGCCCTTTTCTTTATGAGATTTGGTATCGTTTATGGTTCGTTCGCTAATCCTTGCCTTATTCTTATGATGTTAGCAGATGACTATTGATGTCGTAAGGACGATGAAAACAATCGGTGGTGAGGCTGTGCGGAAAAGGGGATGAAGACGATCGATGATGAAATCTTCTTGATTGAAGTTGAAGAAAGGAGTTGAAGGTGTTGTGTTGATGACGATTCTTGAAAATTGGTGAAGAGGGCGTTGGAAGGTGACGATGAAGGTTATTGTTTCAGACGGCGTATTGGCGGTTGAAACTGCGATTCCATGTATGCAGTGTGTGTTTGCCGTGTTTCCTTGAACTGATTGAGTTTGTTGCTTACTGAATCATTGGGTCGCATTCAAGAGTTATGTATTGGTTTTGCAGGTTTTATAATGAAGAAGAAGACTGAAGAAGAAGACTGAAGAAGAAGACTCCTGAATTTGCAGCAATATGGGCATTTATAGAAGATGAAGTTCTTGAAGCTCATGAGGGTAGCTTGGTAATTGCAATGGAATTCAGTTAGGAATTCAGTTAGTAATAGTTAGAGTTGGTTTGGATTCTGTTTTGTGTTGGTTAGGAGCTGTTAGAACTTGTTAGGATTTGTCACTATTTTTGGCTTTGATTTCCTTCTTCTATAATTTCTGTGTTTTTTTCAGATAACTTGTAACTTAATCCCTTTTTGATGTATTTTTCTGTGATAAACAAACTGTTATGAGTTTCTCTATGTAAACTGATTTTCTGTTACTCGATTGTAACCATTTCTGAGTTTTTCCTTAAGTTATAAACTGATTACAACTCAATCCCCTTTTTTTTCTTGATTGTGATTCTGAAACTGAGAAAGTAGTTATAGTATTCGCACATGCGTTTTTGTTATAATTTGAAATAAAACCTTTGTTAGTGGAAATTGGAAAGTGAAGTTTTTGATGCAAGTTTTGAGTTGAATGAAAAATCCTGCAGCAACATGTCCTCTCTTATTTTATCTGTGAACTTCCTTTTTTATCACCTATATGGGCTTTTGCTAAAACATACAAAAAAACTAGCATGAATTAGTTTTGTTGTGATTAGTAATTAATTGGTCATGGAAATGGTTCGTGTGATTATGGTTTCTAATGACTTTTAATGATTGGCTTTTCAAAACAAAAACCAAACTTGGTCATGGATAAAGATCTTGAAAATGAAATGGATATGAATTAAACTTTGGATAGAAAATGGTTTATGGATTTAAAAAGAATGGTCATTTGGGTATTCGTATATGGGCCTAAAATATGTGTAGGAAAATGAATTTATGTGAAGGAAAATGGATCCGAAAATGGGTAAAGGCAATGGTAAAGATTTGGGCTTAAAAAGAATATTCAAACGGGTTTATGGTAAATTTGAATGAACAGTAGCGACACTCTGATGCTTTCCAAATAAACCATGGTCATACGCCTTCCACCTTCAACGCAAACCCAATTCCTGATCCCAGACCAAATCTTACGAACTGTGATGTTATAATAGATCTAAAACCTAACACCTTACATCCTTCTTCTTGAATCACTAATGCAAACCAAAATGTCGAGAAGAGGAGAATAGTCTAATGAAACCTATGGATAAAACCTTGGAACTTGGCAAATCCCATAACCAGAATATGCTTCTGATGATGCGAACCCAACTTTCATGTCAACCTTAAGCATAATGGCCAAGTAACCGCCTATGAACGAGACAATCCAAATCATAGGGGGGCTTTGATCCCAAGCCTTAGGAGTTCAAGAAATGCATGATTATGAGTATTATGACCTAATGACCCATGTAGATGGAGTAAGCATAAGCTAGTGAAGGTAATAAATAAGAGGGAAAATTTTGGGGTGTTACACTCTGATACCACTAATGTAACACCCCATTTCTACCCGACAATAATCGATTACATCAGAGTAATAAAATTCAACTTAATAAAACAAATAGGATGTCACATTTAAACTTTAAAACACTTTTTCATTTAATCAAATAATACTTTGATACATAACACTTTTAATTCGGATGAAACTATAATAACAACTTTTATTCGTTCTTTGAAACCAAAACAACTTTCACAACTACGCAACGGATTCTCAAATATTCAACTAAACATGGCATAACATTTTGTTCAACTTAAACAACCGAGTAACAACATATTTTAACTGGAAACAACTTAAAACAACAATAAATCAATTAAGCGTTCATCCCCCCAAGTGTTACGTATCAGAGCATCGATACCGACTCAAACTAACAAAGATAACAATCTTCCGTCAAGCTAACCTGCACGTTACCAACATAGGGGTAACATTTAAATATAAGTGGTGAGATATCGAACAATATAAATAAGAGTATGATAATTAAAACGTTAGATAGAATCATACAATATCACTACTATCCAACAACAACAACAACTTAACGATCACCTACAATTTATCAACATGTTTTATAAACTTACTACGCATATCAACATCTACGACATAATCAACATACTCAACTTCAACGAACATAATCAACTTCAACAACTTCAACAAACATAATCAACTTCAACAACTTTAATAGACATAATCAACTTCAAAAAACATAATAAACTTTATCCACATAATCACAAAAGCAATTTCATTAACATAATCATATAATCAACTTAAATCAACATAATCATATAAGCAATTTCATCAACATAATCATATAATCAACTTAAATCAACATAATTATATAATCAACTTAAATCAACATAATCATATAAGCAAATTCATCAACATGATCACATAATCAACATAAACAATTTCATCAAGTTAAGCAATATAAATAATGCAACACAAAATGCGACTCGACTATGCATATGCATGTGGTACCATTGGAGTAAAACTCCCAACTTAAAATATACCAGGTTATCAAGGTATCTTCAAGGCATAAGCCTTCAACTTAATAATTTTGCCAATCCAGGAACATGTGGTGAGCATCCGCTCCAACTTAGAAAATGCAATGTATTCCATGATCATAACGACACAACACATGACAACATGCAACTCAAAACAACATTCAACAAACAACATAGTAACTTTAATTATACACGATTGAACTTTGGCCATAAGCCTACAACTTATATACATCAACGTTGGTCATATGACCTACAACTTTAATATCAACATTGGTCATCTGACCTACAACTTGACAACAACCATTATGCATCAACTGCAACAACTTAAATCAACACTGGTCGTCAGACCTACAACTCAAGGATGTCAGTAAAATCGGAATAAAACAACTTATTTAACAGTACATATAATTCCACGTATTTGACCAGATTCTAACACAATAAACCAACCAAAACACCTACTAATTAATACGAACTACCCCGACAAATTTCAAATAATTCCGGACCACTAATTTCTATGCTTAACTTTTACTTACTCGACTAAATCAACATTGATTTACACTTTGTTATTACTACCAATGAGTTCACTAATTTTGATAAATCTTAACTTAATAACACAAACATTTTCTGCTATAGTTTCCTCAGCATTATCAAGTCAAATTCTGATACATACCATTTCTGCTAAGTTATAGTTTTCTGCTAAAATCTCACCGCATCTTCTAAAATGCCACTACATTGTTCGGTTTCGTCTATATAATAATACTTATATTACTTAAATACTAATCACATGTATAACTGTTAATTAACTACTCCTCTTATACCACACTTAAAGTAATTAACTAAGTATACTTATATGACCATTAACTAATTTATTTCATTAACCAAATTCATTGACTAATTCACTTAATTAATTAACTAAATGGTCCAACTCAGGAATGTGTGGCTTGCGCCATTTTCTTTGGTGGCTCTCATCATGCATTTGGTGGATCTCATCATGATAAATGGTGGCTTGCGCCACCTGGCCTATGCTCTTCAAAAAGTTGGGTTGCCTGCGCCACCCCATAAAAACAGTGGGTGGCCTGCGCCACTCTCTGCAACGCAGTGCATGGTTTCGTCCCAAATCCAATTCCTTCGACTTCCATCAGCAAATCAATCCATAAAAATCCACAAAAATCGATTATATTATTTAAGTGATAATCATATTTTTCACAATAATTCAGAACAACAAAAATCAATGTCAAATCAACACAGACAATATAGAAAGCATATAACTTCAATCCTACATACTAATCACCATATTCCCGATTATAAAATTCAAACCCCACCCTTACCTTAAATTTATAGGCGCTCGAATCTCCGATCAACGTTTCTGACTTGGCTCCGACGGTAACAACTTCTGTAACCCTCTTTCTTAACTTCTACTAAAAACCGGGTTTCTAATTTTCCTTTTTCTTCTTTTATTATAATAATTAATATAATTATAATCTCCATTTGGGCTTACTAATTAACACCTCCACGATTACTATTTAGCAACGCAATGACTAAGCCCACTTAAATAAAATACTCTCATAATTCCATACTATTAATTCTTATATTATTTCTCTCTACTAAATCGACTAATTATCGACTATCGAATAAATTGTTCAAACAACCCATTCAACATATTCAACCATAAACAGAAAATATTCAATATCGTTTTCCACAACTTAAATCAATTTATTTAATCAATTCAATTGTAACCAACTTAGAAACATCAACGTAAAATTCCAATAATTTGGAACTCAACTCAAATCATTACAAACAACACAAACCAACATAAATCAACACAAATCAACATAAATCAACACAACATAATACAAGTATATTTAATTAAATAAACGGATGTTACAAGGTGAATTCAAAAAAGTAAGACCAAGCCGAAGGTGGACTTACAAAGAATGAGACTAAACCGAAGGTAGACTTAAACACGAATACGAGACCTAGTCGGAGGTGGACTCGAAAAGTAAGACTATCTCGAAGGTAGACTTACGATAAGGTTTAAGGTCAAGCCGAAGGTGAACTCGAAAAAGTAAGACCCAGCTGTAGTTGGATCATTACAAACACTTATGAAACTGCCCCAAGGCGTTGTAATACTTAGGATATTTAAATTTTTGCCATTTAAATTCCTGCCATTTATTTTATATTAACTGCGTGAGTTAGTAATATAGGGTGTGAAAACCTAATTGAATTAACCTGGACATATATCGGTAAACAATAAGATAAATATCTGAAAAATAACACTCACACACGTAAGTCGATCATTCTATGATCGCCATCTGCACTTCCCAGGGTTTCCTCTCTCAGTTGCCTTATAAATGGCCAGGTCCCTCGAAAATGGGGGTGTCTTTAAAAGCAAAGTCCCTTAACAAATAAATCATCACAGTCCCTTCTAGATTAAAAGATCATAGTCCCTTCGATGTTGCCTACGATATCATGATCATGTCCCTTCGGTAAAAATGATGATAGTCCCTACGAATTGTTAAAAACACCCCTACAAGTTGCCTTCATTGACCATAAGATGCCCCTACGCACGTCCTTTAACAAAATCCAAGGTAAGGACTACCTAATCCTTAATAGTAGGGACAATCTTACCCTTGAAAGTAAATAAAATAATACGAAAGACCAGTCTAGGGTAGGTAGTTCTTAGTTACGTGCTCGAATTTCAAAAATTCTTATTCACACCCCACTTTCAAACAATTTTCAAACATAAAAGCTTTGTACACATCCATACGAGGATCATTACAAACACTTATGAAAATTTCTAAACACACACTACACATTTTTCAAACAAATAAGTGAGCTAAGTAATTAAGAGCCCAAGGATAACCATGGATATAAAGGGTGCTTACACCTTCCCTTTATATAACCTACCCCCCTAACTTAGAATTTTTTAAAAGGTATTTCCTGTTCTTTTATACCCTTTCCTATTGGATAAAATAAAAGTTGGTGGCGACTCTTTCTATCCACAACATAAATAAAAAGTCAGTTCTCCCACCGTGTTATAGAAATGGCGACTCTGCTGGGGAGTACTTAGTAATATAAGGGTTACCTTAGGAATTAAGATCACTTACTTGTTTGTTTTGTTTGCTTTATCTTTAAGGGATTGTTGTGGGGTTACTATGTGAAAGATCCTAACCTGGATCTAGTGTACCTTATGTAAGTGGCAATAGACCAAGGAAATTGTAAGGCGTATACCGATATGGTTGATCTGGTGGCTACAGTTAGTGTGACTTCTTGGTTGGTGCTTATGTTCCTTAAGTAAGTTGAGGATAATATGAGGCTGTCATATGTTGTCATTAACACTAACTACCCTTTAGAACCTTAATTGACCCATCTTGGCCTTTAGAAAGTAGTGAGATAGCCGACTTTGGAGAAGACTAAAAGTTGGTTGATACTCGATGCTACGCTCATTGAGATTCTAATCTTTGGGAGTTTGGTTGGCAAGTCATTTGCCTACTGAATAACAGCCCTTGAGAAGGATCAGTGATATTGAGATCCCTTAGAACACGGTTACTTTTACTAGGACATGATGAACTAACTAAACTTCAGGGGGAGGGTACTTTACTTTAAACCTCATGCAAGCCTCTAAACCTAGGGATATTATGTGACTTACTTGTGTGTGCCACATGTTTGTGATTGAACATAACATCATAACATCATGACATCATAAGCATAACATTCTCACTAACCATTTCAAGGACCAAAGGATTTATCTTTGTTCTTTGTTGCAGGTTATGGCTTCCACTCGTAGGAACACTATCCGGATCAACTTTGTAGGGATACCTTCCAAGCTTAAGGATTTGGTCTCAAAACTTCCTGAAAGCTCTCAATTCATCAAGAAGCATGGTTATCTACTTGACTTGGTTACCTCAGGGTTTGATGAAGATATGATGGGTTTCCTATTCTAGTTCTTTGATCCTAAACATCATTGTTTCACATTTCCCGATTATCAGCTGGTGCCTACAATGGAAGAATTCTCCAAGTTACTTGGGGTACTTATCCTTGATCAGAAAACCTTCACAGGCTTAGAGAAGGAGCTTAAACCTGAAGTCATTATTGCAGTCCTACATTTAAAGAAATCAGACATTGTCCTAGAAACAAGAAACGGAGTTAAGGGTATCCTTGCCAGAGTATTGATAGATAAAGCTCAGGTGTTCTTGGATACTATGAATTACGATGCTTTTGAGGAGATCTTAGCCTTGTTGATTTATGACTTGGTGTTATTCCCTAATCCAGATCAGTTCATAGATGTACACGCCATCAACATATTTCTGACTCACAATCTAGTTCCTACATTGCTTGGAGATATCTTGCACTCTCTTTACACTCGTACTATGAAGGTGAGAGGAACTTTGATGTGTTGCATACCTCTACTATCTAGGTGGTTTATTTCTCACCTTCCTCGATCCGTGATGAAGAATGAACAGGGTTTGAGATGGTTTAAAAGGATGATGTCACTCTCTCATTCAGATATTCACTGGTGTTCCCGATCTATGGAAAATGTCACTACCATTGACCATTGTGGAGAGTTCCCTAATGTGCCACTCCTTGGCATAAGAGGGGGCATTATTGTAGATGTCTTGAATTGGCAGAATTTTTGACCAACAAGAAATATTGAATTCAGTTCAGAATGTCCTATCAAATGTTGGGACATTATCAAACAGAGTATATGAACTTATTTCAGGATGTCTCACCAGATGTTGGGACATTGTGTTAATGACTTAAGTTCAGTTTTTCAGGATGTCCCAACAGATGTTGAGACATCTCAAACCTGCTACCATAATTAATTATTGACTAACTGATCAGAGATATTTAAGGAGAGTTATCTGGAATAAATTAATGATGGATAAAAATAGAACAAGGCGCATCTGTAGGGAGTTTTATATTGAGGATTCAGATTAAAACAGAAGACCTAAATCACCTAGAATCTAGGAAGTAACAAACCCTAAATTCAAGGTGGAAGCTGCATGCGCATTAGGGCTGGATCATCCTACAGAAAGCCCAAATTACAGATACCTATTTAATCAACAGAAACTCATAGAATTGAGTACGAATTTCAGAAGACCAAATAGGTTGTTTATTGTTTTAATAACAGGTTGTTTTCATTGTACCACTTTATGAGCTTTTAAGCAAAAGTGCATTTGTGACTTGATTGAAACTGTGAAGTAAGATCAAGCTGTTTTGTTTGAAGGATGTCTTCAACTTTATTAAACTTGTAAACTTGATCACTGTGTGATTGAGGGGGAGTGAGTAGGGTACTCTTATCTAAGTTGTGTCTTAGGTAGAAATTGCATTGGGTAGTTATTAAGTGATAGATTAAACAGGGTGGTTTAAGTCTAGAATTAATATTACTTATAGTGGATTTCCTCCTGGCTTGGTAGCCTCCAGTTGTAAGTGTGGTTATACACTGAACTGGGTTAACAAACTTCTGTGTTGTTTACTTTTCTTGTTATTTAAGTTTTGGTTAAATCTGTCAAGTGTTGGGACATCTCTTAGGACATCTCATACCTGATCACAGAATTTCAATTGGCATCAGAGCAGGCACCCTGCCTGTTTATACTGGGTGAGATCTAGGGAATACAAATTCTGGAAACATGGACAGAGATATAGGATCAGTAAATAGACCACCTATTCTGGATGGATCTAATTATGACTACTGGAAACCAAGAATGATTGCATTCTTAAGATCACTTGACAACAGGGCCTGGAGAGCAGTCAACATTGGATGGGAACATCCTATCCAAGACACCAAAGATGGATCAAAAGTGTTGAAACCTGAAGAAGAATGGAGTAAGGAAGAAGAAGATTCAGCACTAGGCAACTCCAAGGCCTTAAATGCTCTATTTAATGGCATTGATAGGAACATCTTTAGACTTGTGCATCACTGTGAGCTAGCCAAAGATGTGTGGGATACTCTCAAAACAACTCATGAAGGAACATCAAAGGTAAAGATGTCAAGACTTCAACTTCTCACCACCAAGTTTGAAAATTTGAGAATGAAGGAAGATGAGACAGTTCATGAATTCTACATGAACATCTTAGAAGTAGCTAATACTTCTGGAGCTTTGGGAGAAAAGATGACTGATGAAAAACTTGTAAGAAAGATCCTCAGATCTTTGCCAAAAAGATTTGACATGAAAGTCACAGCAATAGAAGAAGCTCAAGACATATGCACTATGAAAGTTGAAGAACTCATTGGTTCCCTTCAAACATTTGAGATGGGAATGAATGACACAAATGTTAAGAAGAACAAAAGCATAGCCTTGGTAACAAATACTGATGAAGAAGAAGATGATGAATCAGAAACTGGTAAAAGCTTATCAGACAACATTGCTATGCTTGGAAGACAATTCAAAAAGATTCTCAGAAGAATGGAAGGCAAATCCAATCCCAGTGGAAGATACACAAACTCTTCTGAGAACAAGAGACCTTATGATGCTAACAGAAGGTCAAATTATGCTGAAAAGACCATTCAAGAAAAAGGAGTCAAATGCCATGGATGTGAAGGATATGGACACATCAGGAATGAATGTCCTACCTACTTAAAAAGGCAAAAGAAAGGACTCTCTGTGACCTGGTCTGATGAAGACTCAGGAGGTGATTCAGAAGAAGAATCAGCTAAGCATATCACTGCTTTAGCTGGATTATGTGAATCTGACAGTGATTCCAGTGATGGAGAACTTACTGTTGAAGAACTTGAGCAAGCCTACAAAGATCTATACAAAAGAAGTATTGAAATATGCAGTGAAGTTATAAAGCTAAAGAAGCTGAATGAAGCACTAGAAGATGAAAAAGCAAGTGATCAAGAGATCATTGACACCTTGAAAAGTGAAGTAAGTCTTCTCAACTCCAAATTGGAACACATGTCCAAATCTGTTAGAATGTTGAACAACAGCTCAAATACACTGGATGCTATTCTCAACAACAATAAGCATTCAGGGGATAAAAGTGGACTGGGATTTAACAGAGTACATAAAGATGAAGCCAGCTCTAGCAAAACTAATTCAAAATTCATACAGTCAAACAAGATGGCCCAACAGATGCTTCAACATCAGGAAAAGAACACAAAGTCAAACATAATGTTCCAACAGATGTCTCAACATTCTGGAAAGAACAAAATGAAGAAGAAGTATCAAAGATGGAGATGCCATCACTGTGGAAGATTTGGACATATCAAACCTCATTGTTATAAGCTGCATGGATATCCAAATCAGATGTATCAGCAACCTTCTAAGCAGAAAATAGAAGTTACCAAGAAAGTGCTGCATAAACATCAAAGAAATCAGCAACCTTCTAAGCAGAAGACAGAAGTCATCAAGAAGGTATGGAGACCAAAAGCTAGCATTCAGACTGATCAAAGCTACAAGAACAACAATCAATCTTGGATATCTACTAATGAACAACACACAGGGAAGAGGCATCAAAAGAAATCTCAACTCAAATGGGTAAAGAAAAATGCTGCATATATAGCACATACATCACTAAGAGTATCAGCTAAAGAAGACTGGTATTTTGACAGTGGATGTTCAAGACACATGACTGGATTGAAGAATCTGCTAGTAAACTTAAAGTCACATTCATCCAAGTATGTAACCTTTGGAGATGGAGCTAAAGGAGAAATCAAGGGAGTTGGGACCTTGGACTGTCAAGATGTTCCAAGACTAGATGATGTGCTGCTAGTTAAAGGTTTAACTGCTAACCTGATCAGCATAAGTCAATTATGTGATCAAGGGTACAGTGTAAACTTTACCAAAACTGAATGCATAGTTACTAACAAAGAACAAGAGGTTGTCATGAAAGGAGCAAGATCTAAAGACAACTTTTACATGTGGGAATCTCAAGACTTCAGTCTTACTTCAACCTGCTCTTTAGCTAAAGAAGAAGAAGTGAAACTATGGCACCAAAGGCTAGGTCATCTTCATTTCAGAGGCATAAAGAAGATAATATCTATGGATGCTGTAAGAGGTATTCCTAAACTGAAGATTGATGATGGCAAAATATGTGGTGAATGTCAAATAGGCAAGCAAACCAAGATGTCCCATCCAAAGCTCCAACATCTGACAACTTCCAAAGTTTTGGAACTATTACATATGGATCTTATGGGACCTATGCAGGTTGAAAGTCTTGGTGGCAAGAGGTATGCCTATGTGGTGGTTGATGACTTTTCAAGATATACATGGATAAATTTCATAAAAGAAAAGTCTGATGTATTTGATGTATTCAAAGAATTATGCCAAAGATTACAAAGGGAAAAATCCAGCTGTGTGATCAGAATAAGAAGTGATCATGGAAAAGAATTTGAGAACCAAAAGTTCTTAGATTTCTGCTCTTCAGAAGGAATCAATCATGAATATTCTTCACCTATCACTCCTCAACAGAATGGGATTGTTGAGAGGAAGAATAGAACTATTCAAGAATCAGCAAGAGCTATGATCCATGCTAAAAAGTTACCTTTGTACTTCTGGGCTGAAGCTATGAACACTGCTTGTTACATCCATAACAGAGTTACTTTAAGGAAAGGAACTTTGTCCACAATATATGAAGTCTGGAAGGGCAGAAAACCCACAGTTAAGTACTTTCATGTGTTTGGAAGTAACTGTTACATTCTGGCAGATAGGGAGCAAAGAAGAAAAATGGATCCTAAAAGTGATGAAGGGATTTTCCTTGGATACTCTATAAACAGCAGAGCATATAGAGTATTTAATTCTAGAACCAAGGTGATCATGGAGTCCATAAATATGATAATTGATGATGCTCCTACAGATGTCCCAGAAGATGTTGGAACATCTGCTGATATCAAGATTGAAGCTGAAGAAAAGAATGATCATTATAACTTCACTCAAACTGATACAAGGACAGAAGAATCCAGCAAACCTCCCTCCATTAGAATACAGAAAGATCATCCCAAAGATTTGATAATTGGTGATCCCAACAGAGGTGTGAGCACTAGATCAAGAGAAGTAATTTCAGGTTCTTGTTTTGTTTCTAAAATAGAACCTAAGAACATCAAGGAAGCTCTTACTGATGAATACTGGATTAGTGCTATGCAAGAGGAATTAGGTCAATTCACAAGGAATGAAGTATGGAATCTTGTTCCTAGACCTGATGACATAAATGTGATTGGAACAAAATGGGTGTATAAGAACAAGTCAAATGAACAAGGAGTTGTTACAAAGAACAAAGCTAGACTTGTAGCTCAAGGATACACTCAAATTGAAGGAGTAGACTTTGATGAAACCTTTGCACCAGTAGCAAGGCTTGAATCAATCAGACTACTTTTGGGAATTGCTTGTATCTTAAAGTTCAAGCTATTTCAAATGGATGTGAAAAGTGCCTTTTTAAATGGTTATCTTAATGAAGAGGTATATGTAGAACAGCCTAAAGGATTTGTTGATCCAAGCTGTCCAAATCATGTATACAAACTAAAGAAGGCGCTTTATGGTCTGAAGCAAGCTCCAAGGGCATGGTATGAAAGACTGACTACATTTCTTATCAAGCAAGGGTACAGAAAAGGTGGAATTGACAAAACCTTGTTTGTTAAAGATGAAGAAGGAAATATCATAATTGCTCAAATATATGTTGATGATATTGTCTTTGGTGGGATGTCTGACAGGATGGTCAAACATTTCGTCAAGCAGATGGAATCTGAATTTGAAATGAGCCTAGTAGGAGAGTTAACCTACTTTCTTGGTCTACAAATAAAGAAAATGGAAGACTCAATGTTCATTTCCCAAAGCAAGTATACCAAGAACATAGTCAAGAAATTTGGAATGGAAAATGCTACTCATAAGAGAACTCCTGCTCCCACACATTTGAAGCTGACTAAAGATGAAAAGGGTGAGAATGTAGATCAAAGCTTATACAGAAGCATGATTGGAAGCTTGCTATACTTGACTGCTAGCATACCAGACATAGCATTTGCAGTTGGGGTATGTGCAAGATATCAAGCTGATCCAAAAGTCAGTCATCTCAATCAAGTCAAGAGAATTCTTAAATATGTTAATGGTACTTGTGACTATGGCATAATATACTTTCATGGTTGCAAACCAATTCTCACTGGCTTCTGTGATGCTGATTGGGCTGGAAGTGCTGATGACAGAAAAAGCACTTCAGGAGGATGCTTCTTTCTAGGAAATAATTTAATTTCTTGGTTCAGTAAGAAACAAAATTGTGTATCCTTATCTACAGCTGAAGCTGAATATATAGCAGCTGGAAGCAGTTGTTCTCAGTTGGTTTGGATGAAGCAAATGCTCACTGAGTACAATGTCCCACAGGATGTCATGACATTGTACTGTGACAACTTAAGTGCAATCAACATATCAAAGAATCCTATCCAACATAGCAGGACCAAGCATATTGATATCAGACATCATTTCATCAGAGATCTTGTAGAAGAAAAGGTGATTTCATTGGAACATGTAGCTACAAATCTGCAGTTGGCTGATATCTTTACCAAAGCATTGGATGCTACACAATTTGAGAACTTAAGGGGCAAACTGGGAATCTGTTTATGTGAGATTTAGCAGTTAATGAAATGTGCCAACATGTCATATGACATTGTATGGCATAAGTTCCAGATGGCAATACCAGTCTGGTCAAGAACCTTGGGTATTCCATTCCTAATGATTTGCAATGTAACGGCTACTTATTTAGTAACAGCTTATAATCAGCTATCAACATCCTCATCATACTATCAAAAGCGAATCACACTATCTAACTGCTCTTCAGAAATCATCAACCCTAAAACTCTTCATCCATCTTCTTTGACAATGTCTCAAAACCCTAACATTCCTGAAGAAATTCTCAACAAAGAAGACGTGGTTCATGCAACTCCTATTTCTGTAGTTCCCATGGAGTCTACCCCACTGGACGAAATAAGAGGAAGTGTTCCTCATGCTAAGAAGCCAAGAACTCCAAAAAGAGCTAAAGATCAAGTCTGCAGCAAGTCCAAAGGCATTCCTTCTCCAGCAAACATGCTTCAATAAAGGAGTTAGTTACCAAGATCCTATCTGAACAAAGAGTGGTTAGTGGGATTTCTATTCCTCTGAACACCATGCCTGCCACTCAAGAAGATAAAACTCAAGCTGCAAAGGACACTCCTGCTCAACAGGATGTCCCAACAGATGTTGAAACATCTGGGGATCAACAAAAAGGTTCATCTGATGCTGCTGCAGAAGAATCTGAGGACCAGAAAAAGGCCTCAAGTGAAAGTGATGAAGAAGAATATGAGGATCAGACCAGAGCCTCAACTGAAGATCATAGCCATGCTGATCAACCAGCTGAAGAGGAGACTGCTCAATCTCCTCCTGTGGTGAACCTGGAGCAGGATTCTGATACAGAGATCATAGCCTCTGTAAGACCTAGCATAGCCAAAAGGCTCAGGTCTAGGAAAGGAAAGATGCAAGCAGAACATGCTGTTCCTGAGAAGAAGCAAGCCACTCCAAAGAAAGACAAAGCCAAAACTGCCTTTGGTCCAACAAAACAATGGAGTAAAGTCCAAACTCAGAAAAGGAAAGTTGTCACCCCATCAGACTCAGATGTTGAATCAGATGTCCCAACATCTCCTCCCAAGAAGAAACCAGCACCATCTAGGGCTTCATTTGTTGTTCCAGAAGCCCCCTTGGACAACATCTCATTCCATCATGTCTCTAGTGTTAACAGATGGAAGTTTGTGTACCAAAGAAGGGTTGCCCTAGAAAGAGAGCTGAGCAGTAATGCACTTGATTGCACTTAACTGATTGACCTCATCTTTGCTGCAGGCCTCTTCAAAACAGTCTCAAATCTCTCTCCCTGCTATGAACTTCTTGTCAAAGAATTCATTGTCAATCTTCAGGAAGACTGTGCAAATGGTAAGTCCTCTGAATTTAGAAAAGTCTTTGTTAGAGGTAGGGGTGTAGAGTTCTCTCCTCAGATCATCAACCAATACCTAGGAAGAGAAACAGATGGACCAAATGAGCTAGGTAAGACAGATAACCAAGTCTGCAAGGTTATCACTGCAAACCAGGTCAAGGCATGGCCAGTTAAAGGAAAGCTCTCAGTGAGCATGCTAACAAGAAAATATGCCATGCTGAACAGGATTGGTACAGCAAACTGGGTGCCTACCAACCACACATCTTCAATATCCACTGGCCTGGCCAGGTTTATCTATGCTGTGGGAACTCAGACTAAGTTGGACTATGGTGCTTACATATTTGATCAAACCTTGAAGCATGCCAGCTCTTCTGCAACAAAGCTGCCAATAGCTTTTCCCTCCTTGCTGTGTGGTATAGTGCTCAATCAATACCCTGGAATCCTCACTGAAAAGGACACAGTCTGCAAAAGAGAAAGCCCCCTGGCTTTTCACTACAAATTGTTCCTTAGTCATCATGCAGCAGATGTTGAAGCACCTTCTGGGACATCTGCAGGTCCCTCAAATGCTAAGACTCCAATCTCCAAGACTGCATTAATTGCTGAACTAAAGAGCACCTGCAAAGAACTTGAAGCAAGGAAGCTGAAACTTGAAGAAATCATACAAAGGCTGGAGAGTGAAGGAGATCAGAAAGCTGCCTCTGATGAAGAAACTGAAGCTGATGAAGAAACTGAAGTTGATGAAGAAACTAAGAGTGATGAGTCTGAGTGATCATTGTATGTGAGGACAAATGTAATGACAGCACTGCATTGTAATTCTGGAATAGTGTCTTTGGCTCCATAATTTGTGTCAAACAAGGGGGAGAACAACAACAACCAAAATGTATTGCTGTTTAATTATAAATGAAAAATCTGTTTGTCTGTTTCTGAACTGAATCAGTGTGTTTTGATAAATATTTCTGTTGCAACAAGACTGGATACATATAGGTTTGAGGGGGAGTAATCTCAAATATGAATCAACAGAAAAGTAATGTTATACTCTGATAAAAGAACTTCTGCTGCACTCTGAAAACCAGAAAAGATGTTAGCCAAAAATTAGCTAAAGGGGGAGTTTGTAGATGTCTTGAATTGGCAGAATTTTTGACCAACAAGAAATATTGAATTCAGTTCAGAATGTCCTATCAAATGTTGGGACATTATCAAACAGAGTATATGAACTTATTTCAGGATGTCTCACCAGATGTTGGGACATTGTGTTAATGACTTAAGTTCAGTTTTTCAGGATGTCCCAACAGATGTTGAGACATCTCAAACCTGCTACCAGAATTAATTATTGACTAACTGATCAGAGATATTTAAGGAGAGTTATCTGGAATAAATTAATGATGGATAAAAACAGAACAAGGCGCATCTGTAGGGAGTTTTATATTGAGGATTCAGATTAAAACAGAAGACCTAAATCACCTAGAATCTAGGAAGTAACAAACCCTAAATTCAAGGTGGAAGCTGCATGCGCATTAGGGCTGGATCATCCTACAGAAAGCCCAAATTACAGATACCTATTTAATCAACAGAAACTCATAGAATTGAGTACGAATTTCAGAAGACCAAATAGGTTGTTTATTGTTTTAATAGCAGGTTGTTTTCATTGTACCACTTTATGAGCTTTTAAGCAAAAGTGCATTTGTGACTTGATTGAAACTGTGAAGTAAGATCAAGCTGTTTTGTTTGAAGGATGTCTTCAACTTTATTAAACTTGTAAACTTGATCACTGTGTGATTGAGGGGGAGTGAGTAGGGTACTCTTATCTAAGTTGTGTCTTAGGTAGAAATTGCATTGGGTAGTTATTAAGTGATAGATTAAACAGGGTGGTTTAAGTCTAGAATTAATATTACTTATAGTGGATTTCCTCCTGGCTTGGTAGCCTCCAGTTGTAAGTGTGGTTATACACTGAACTGGGTTAACAAACTTCTGTGTTGTTTACTTTTCTTGTTATTTAAGTTTTGGTTAAATCTGTCAAGTGTTGGGACATCTCTTAGGACATCTCATACCTGATCACAGAATTTCAATTATCTACAACCCTTCTTTAGCTCTATGTCAGTTTGCTTACGCTCGGAGTAATGGTCCTTATGACATGCTTATTAAAGGTATTATGTTTGATTACAACATCGATCTTCAAGGTTACCGTCAAAGGTTTATACGAGCTTGGAGTAAAGTGAACAAGGTTGATAGTAAGACTCTGGAACCAAAGTACTCCATTCCGATGGATCCTTACCTCAGATGGGTGTGGTCTCGTGCTCAGGGGATGTTCCTTATACCATCCTTCATCCAGATATGCCCACTGATTTGGAAGAGCTGCAGAAGTCGTGGATCCAACTGAAGGAGTAAAGAGATACCTTTGTAGCCCAATTCAAGATTAGCCAAGAAAGTTTGTTGTAGCTGACAATGCAACTTCATGAGGAGCAGAATCTCAACACATATCTCAACACCAAGAGGAAGCGTCCATGGGAGACTTAAATCTCGGATGTTTTATTTTATTTATAAATTTTGTTTGTTTTAATTTGTAAGTCTAAGGGGCAATATTATTTTAAGCCTACTGATAAGAGTTATGTTTTTGTTTGTTTTAATAAATTTAAATCCTGCGGTCCTTGAAAATATTGCATATGCATCTACATACCATATCATTGTATGATATGTTTTCATAATAGGTTTCTCATCTTCTCGCTGTATATTTAAAGCAGAAATGGCTCTCGAACAATCTGTCAAAGATCTCCAGACCCATATTGTTCAATTTCAAGAGATGATCCTGAATTTGTCCAAGGGGCAAGAAGAGTTGAAAGCCCTCCTCACTAAGGACATGAAAAAGAAGAATCCTGAAGACAACAAGAGTGATTAGTTGGAACAACTGCTAGCTTAGATGGCAGAGATGAGAATCCAAATGAATGATCAGGTGGCTCTTATCCAAAACTTAGCCCGGGGCAAGAAGAGCTGAAAGTCTTTGTCAATAAACTTCAAGGTAACAGAGTCGGGAATCAAATCACCAGTCAACCTCCGATGAAACAAGCTAACTTGGTTGAAAGGAAGATAAGGATAAGAGAATGAATGAGACAGGATACTATTGATAGTTCTTCAATTGAAGAAAGAAGATCTTGTAAGGTTAATCCACCTCAACACAAGGAATGTAGAAGGCATTTCATCAAATTCGACACGCCAATGTCGCAAACTTTGCGATGCTTGTTTGAGATAAAGCTAATTTTCTTGAAAAATTATCCTCGAAAGCCCAATACTTCCTCCCCTCGCTATAATCTCAATGCCAGGTGTGCGTATCACTCCAACTGTCCTGGACATGACACTGATAATTGTTGGGCATTGAGGAATAAGATTCAAGACCTAATGGACGAAGGAATCCTCGAGGTTACACTAGAAGATCAGATTGAATTCTCCTATCGTCCATCAAACATCGGAGTTGCAAGACAAATTGCCCGAGGTAGCAAGAAAGAAAGCCTACCTATCCCTGTTGAAGTTTGGGATACCTTAGGACAACCAGGTGGCATATTTGATTTCATGGTAAAATATACCGCTCCTGAAAATTCAGAGATTACACTCGAAGACATTCAGCCAACTGGATGGGACATCATTTTATTTATTCTTTTGTAATTTCATTTGTTTGTCCAAGCATTTACTATTATGTTAAACTTTGTTTTCACATTAATGCATTGCATATATTTTTCTTGAATTATTCCATTTGATTCGCTAAATTTAAAATATGCTTATTACTTCTCTTTTGTGATACTTAACTCTTGCTAAAGTTGTAAGCCTTTAGAGGGAGGATGAAGAAGACGATACCATAATTTCATGTAGTATGCTTTTGAAAAAACTATGCTGACGATGTACAGACATTGTTTCAATTCCTAAACAATGGAGATATAAGGAAGTTAATCCCTAGTCAACCCTTTTGAGCCTATGAAATAGGAGTTTTCATTCTCAAGCAAATTAAACCCTTAATCATAACCTGGGACATGGTAATTCCTAGGTTAATCATATCCTGAATGGGTGGCCAATATCGTTCATGTTCCGAAGAAAGACGGAAAAGTCCGAATGTGCGTAGATTACAGAGATCTGAACAAAGCCAGTCCGAAAGATGATTTTCCATTGCCACACATTGATATGTTGGTAGATAATACGGCTAAGTTTGATGTGTTCTCTTTTATGGACGGATTTTCCGGTTATAATCAAATAAAGATGGCACCCGAGGATATGGAAAAAACCACATTTATTACACCATGGGGAACATTCTACTACAGAGTGATGCCCTTTGGATTGAAGAATGCTGGTGCGACGTACCAAAGAGCTATGACAACACTTTTCCATGATATGATGCACAAAGAAATCGAAGTATATGTTGATGATATGATCGCCAAGTCGAAGACTGAAGAGGATCATGTTGAACATTTGCTGAAGTTGTTTCAGAGATTAAGGAAGTATAAGCTTCGTCTGAATCCGAACAAGTGCACATTTGGTGTACGTTCTGGAAAGCTGCTAGGTTTCATTGTCAGCCAAAGAGGCATCGAAGTTGATCCTGATAAAGTGAAAGCTATTCAGGAAATGCCTGCTCCAAGAACCGAAAAGCAAGTAAGAGGATTCTTGGGCCGATTGAATTATATTTCGAGGTTTATATCTCATATGACTACCACATGTGCTCCGATTTTCAAGTTGCTTCGAAAAGATAAAGGTTGTGTCTGGACAGATGATTGCCAGAAGTCATTTGAAAGTATTAAAGAATATCTGCTTGAACCTCCTATTTTGTCTCCTCCGGTGGAAGGTAGACCGATGATCATGTACTTGACTGTGTTGGAAGATTCCATGGGTTGTGTGTGTAACACCCTTCTAAACCCCGCGGAAAATATATAAATAATCAGAGTAATTATCATGCATATCAAAGAAGGATGTCACACATAATTCAAAATATCACGCATACACCTGTCATGCTCAATAACACTTGAAATAAATTCATGCTTTCATATACGTTCACATTAGCATGTAGCAGCGGATCACTTTCATTAAGAATCTCATGACATTCAAGTCTCAAATAAACTTCATTCATTAAATCAACTTGGGCATAAAAACCACTTCACCATAAAATTTCAAATTCAATTAATATATTAGATAGAGTATACAATTGTATCTCTTAAGACATGAATCAAACATTCCCAGTGTTACATGATCAGAGCACGACTCGACCCAAAATAAATATGAAACTAAAATAGGTTACTCCATCAGCTACTCTCTTGCTAGAAGCAACTCTAATCTTCAGTACCTGAGCGATGTCGTATAAAACATCATTCCAACAGAAGGGTGAGAATTCACATAATTACTGAAATCATAAGATAATATATAATTTAAGGTGTACAAGCATAATCACAATTATTCTCACACTTCAAAAGTTTCATCCACATAATATCACTCAAGTAGTCATACTATTAACAAGTACATACTCACAAATCCATAATTCACCAATTCAACAATTCACATAACACATATAATCTCACATTGTAACCATAGACACAATAAGACTCAATTCAAGACTCAAATGCAACTCATGCATGTGGTACCAATCTCTTATTATCATTTTTCGGTTTTTACATTTAAACCGGGTCCGTCCTCTAGACCGATAACACATCAAAAGCCCGTCCTCTAAGCTTTCAAACCTGTCCTCTAGGTTTGGGACAAGTCACTAGCTCCCATGGAACTAACAAGCATTGTCTCTTGATAAAATGATGTATGTACAATTATAATCACCATATGCATTTAAGACCATTCACTAATCTTAATATTCATGCATATTTTCAATAATTCATCACACTTGAATTACCACACAATTACACATACAAACACATTTTTATAATCATAGCATTCTCACTTCAAACATTGCTACCGCACTTAGCAAGTAATACACAAGTATCAACACATTCCAATCTCAATTTGCAAACAACACGATACCAACTAAGTATAGAGTAATCGATCCACCAAATTAATCACCAAAATAAAATTACCAAATTAATCCTTAAGAGTATAATTAAAATTAGCATCCAAAACTATAATTCGAGAGAGTTTTCAAGTACTCTAATAACTCTATGGACAACTCTAATAAATGAAAAATAATTTAATTTAATCCATTAACCCGAATGTTTATCTCTAACCCGAATCTCCTAAAAAAAACATTATACTAATAATATTAAATCATTATTAATATCATTATTACTAATATCATTATTAAAATATATTAGTTCAGAATTCAAGTTACAGTAACCAATTTCATAAGTGATTACATCTATTCTAATTTTAAAGTCACTAATAAACAAGCTTAGCAACATTTTTATTCCATTTTTAAAATAACCAATAACCAAAATATGCACAATAATTATCAACAATTCACTAAAATACAAATTGGTATTATGAGTCTTATGATATAAGCATGGTCACAAATTAATTGGCAAAGTATATTCATAGGCTTCCTATATTACAAATACATAGTTTATGGAGAAGTGTTTCTTTTAATATTCAGTAATTTCACTATATAGCAACATTGCCAAATATATGTACATATCACATATTTTAGAACACCATCCTAAAATTTACTAGTAATTTACTACTAGTCAGCAATGAAGAAACAAAATGCAATACAAAACTATTATAAATTAGTGTAAGTGAGTTTTTCTTAGAATTTCATCACCAATTTAGTTTATTAAAGGCCCCGCGGTTTAACAGTAATAGGAAAAGGTATCTAATTGTCATTATTGATATACTTTTATTACCCTTACTACTATATCATACATTTAAGACTAGTAATTATTCTACTAGCATTAAATCTTACTATTAAAACCAACTATTGTTCAATTCCTGTGTTGTCTCTATATATTCATCCTCATCATTATTTATCCTTAATTAATGTTATTGAAAGTAACTTCATCACCTTACTATATAATAGGACTACAAAAAAAAAGGAAAAACAGGGCATCATTGTTACTACCAAGCCCATTCATGTGTTGCGGCTGTTACAGGAATAAGGATAAGCCATAACACCTTTTTCATTATTTAATAAAGTGATATGCCAGGCTCTAATTACAGTGGGAGAAGAAAATTGGAACAATTTGTTTGGTTTATTATATATTTCGGAACTGTTATAAGATTATATATCCTATCACTTACTAATCTCTAACTCACACTATTATATTAATGTCATCATAATAATATGCCAATTTACCAATTCAAACACAATCCATACTCATAAATTAAGATTATTAGCAAAACCTAAAAATTATGAATTCATGGAAAAATTGGGGTTTAATCCTAAACATATTTCTACCTATCCATACACTATCATACAATCCCAATAATCATATAAAAACTCACCCTTACCTTGATTTTCTTGGATTTCTAGAACTCTTGAACTTGATTTTCTTCTCTTCCCCTCTTCTCCTCTTCTAGCCTCTTTTCCCCTCTTCCAACTTCTAACCCTATTCTATCTCATTCTCTTCTTTTATCAATCTCTTTATTTTTATTTTTTTTATTTTTTAATTGGGCTCATTGACCCACTCTCACATTTCTATTCACACTCCTAATCTAGACCCAATTATTTTAATCTTACTAAATATCTATTTTATTCCAACAAATAAAATAAATAAAATAATTCAATCAAATCAAATAATTAAATTATTTCAAATAAATCAAATAATTCAATTATATCCAATACTCCAATTAAATCAATTAGGCACAAAATCACACAATTATGTAATTAATATAAAAAAAATAAATAATTACTAAAATCGGGATGTTACAGTGTGCTTGGTCAGCAAGATGAAAATGGAAGAAAAGAACATGCAATTTACTACTTGAGTAAGAAATTCACTGATTGTGAGTCTCGGTACTCTATGCTTGAAAAAACTTGTTGTGCCTTAGCTTGGGCTGCAAAGCGTCTTCGCCAGTATATGCTGAATCATACGACTTGGTTGATCTCTAAAATGGATCAAATCAAGTATATATTTGAAAAGCCTGCTTTAACTGGGAGGATTGCTAGTTGGCAAATGTTATTATCAGAATATGATATCGAGTACCAAACTCAAAAAGCTATAAAAAGTAGTATCTTGGTTGACTATTTGGCACATCAACCGATTGATGATTACCAACCTGTCAAGTTTGACTTTCCAGATGAAGATGTGATGTTTTTGAAAGTGAAAGATTGTGATGAACCTTTGATTGAGGAAGGGCCGGAGCCTGGATCTCGATGGGGTTTAGTTTTTGATGGTGCTGTGAATGCACGTGGAAGAGGAATTGGGGCAATGATCATTACTCCCCATGGTTCACATATTCCTTTTGCCGCAAGATTGACTTTTCCTTGTACCAAAAATGAAGCTGAGTATGAAGCCTGCATTATGGGTCTTGAAGAAGCTATTGATTTGAGGATTAAACATCTTGATGTGTATGGAGATTCTGCCTTGGTAATTAATCAGATTCAGGGTACGTGGGTGACTCATCAACCTCACTTGATCCCTTATAGAGATTATGCCAGGAAGATATCAACTTTCTTCACTAAAGTTGAGTTTCATTATATTCCTCGTGATGAGAATCAGATGGCGGATGCTTTGGCAACTATAGCCTCTATGATAAAAGTGCACCAGTGGAATGATGTTCCCATGATCAGTGTGATGCGACTTGAAAGACCAGCTCATGTGTTTGCAGTTGAAGAGGTCCATGATGACAAGCCTTGGTATCACGATATTAAATGTTTTCTCCAGAGTCAAGAATATCCGCTTGGGGCATCTGATAAAGATAAAATAACGTTGAGGAGATTGGCAGACAATTTCTTCTTGAATGGAAATGTGCTTTACAAAAGAAATTTTGACATGGTCTTGCTCAAATGCGTGGATAGACACGAAGCAGACATGTTGATGAAAGAAATTCATGAAGGATCTTTTGGCACTCATGCCAATGGGCATGCAATGGCTAAAAAGATGTTGAGAGCAGGTTACTATTGGCTGACAATGGAATCTGATTGTTGCAAATATGTGAAAAAATGCCATAAGTGTCAGGTGTATGCTGATAAGATTCACGTGCCACCAGCTTATCTCAATGTGATTTCTTCCCCATGGCCTTTCTCTATGTGAGGAATTGATATGATTGGTATGATTGAACCCAAGGCTTCGAATGGACATCGTTTTATTCTTGTGGCAATTGACTACTTCACCAAGTGGGTTGAAGCGGCATCGTATGTTAATGTGACCAAGCAAGTTGTGGTTCGGTTTATCAAGAATAATCTTATATGCAGATATGGTGTTCCGAATAGAATCATTACTGATAATGGTTCGAACTTGAACAATAAGATGATGAAAGAGCTTTGTGAAGATTTCAAGATTCAACACCATAATTCCTCTCCTTATAGACCAAAGATGAATGGGGTTGTTGAAGATGCGAATAAGAACATTAAGAAGATCATTCAGAAGATGGTTGTGACGTACAAGGACTGGCATGAGATGCTCCCTTTTGCTTTACATGGGTATCGTACATCTGTCCGCACTTCAACAGGGGCAACCCCTTTCTCACTTGTTTATGGTATGGAAGTTGTGCTCCCCGTCGAAGTTGAGATCCCATCAATGAGAGTTCCTATGGAAGCCAAGTTGACTGAGGCTGAATGGTGTCAAAGTAGATTTGATCAGTTGAATTTGATTGAAGAAAAGAGAATAACGGCTTTGTGTCATGGTCGGTTGTACCAGTAAAGAATGAAGAAAGCTTTTGATAAGAAGGTTAAACCTCGTGTATTCAGAGAAGGCGACCTCGTGCTCAAAAAGATTCAGTCTTTCCTTAAAGATTCTCGGGGCAAGTGGACTCCGAACTATGATGGACCATATGTTGTTAAGAAAGCCTTCTCTGGCGGTTCATTAATTCTTGCAACTATGGATGGTGAGGAGATAACTCGTCCTGTGAATGCGGATGCAGTCAAGAAATACTTCGCCTAAAAAATAAAAGAACAGCTCGCTAAGTTGAAAACCCGAAAGGGCGACTTAGGCAAAAATGAGCGTCTCGGTGGATTGAAAACCCGAAAGGGCGGTCCAGGAAAAAATTAGAGACAAAAACAGAAATAATTATCCCGGTAGATTGAAAACCCGAAAGGGAAATCTAGGCAAAAGTTAGGGATCATGGCAAGTAACTGCGTCGACAGACTGAATCACTTGTAGCAACCGAGGATCTCAGATTCTTGTTCCTCAGAAGAATTATTCATCAAAGATTCTTATTCACTCATCCTTGACTGAAGTTTCGGACACAGTGGAGTTCAAAGTTGATAAGGAGAATAGTGATCATTGTATCTCAATGTAGCCCTTTTCCATGTATTTACCATTTTTCAAACTTGTAATGATCCATGGAGTTATGCCATTTGCTGACTACCATTCTATCAATAAATTTGAGCTTTTATCCAATTGTTTGCAATTCTTTATATTGTTTCTATTTACAAAATTTCAATTTATTGCTTATGATGATTTTTGAAACAAATTTAATAAATTTAATCTTTAAAGATTTTAAAAACATTGTTCTTTTGATATATGAACAAGGAAAGGATATCGATAGTGATTCCGAGAATGGTAAAGTCTGGATGTGTGTAACTTTTCTCTCCCAAAGCAGGGTTTGATTCGGTTGTGTCCATGCCAAGTTCCTGATTAGTCTTGACAGTTTGATGTTAATGATGTTTTGTTCCCCAACAATAAGCATGAACGAAGATTGTATGTATTTCCCCAGAAGAGTTGTTGGAAGGGATGTTTTTAAGAATCCCTAGCTGAGTTTTGATATCTTCCTCAGCAAGTTATCTTTAAATTGAGAAGCATTGGGAATCCCATGCTGAGCTCTTATTCCTCAGCTTGCTTTGTTTACATCCTTGAATATAGAAGTATTGATATAGCAGTCAGTTTAGAGGTTTTCTTTTACCCGATGTTGGGTATAGATTTAAAATCCCTCGTAATTGTATTCTGGCTATGATGTTAACTTCTGATATCCCTATATGGATCCCCAGTAGGTCTGCATGTGTTGATTTCCAGCAGATTCCTATGTAATTTTAGCAGGTCTGGCACTCTATCCCCAAGTGGAGCAGGAGTAGTATGACAGTTATTCCTCGTGAAGTTTGATTTTTTTCAAGAATGTTTTCATCCTCAGCAGATTATTACCTTTTCCTCAGCAGGATGATATTCCTAGCAGACGTTGTCTCTTCATGATATGAGCCTTGTAGCAGGATTTTATTCCTTTGATGGCTTATGATATTCCTCTGCAGATTTCAAGATGAATCTCCAGTTGTTTCCCTGCATTGTTGCCTTGGGATTAGCCGAGTATCCGGTTGTTGTGGTGTTCATGTCACCCGTTTCTTATTTTTATGTCTGTTTTGTCAGCATATTCATAAGCATATTCATACGCATAAGCATAGCATGGTTTGCTTAAATTCTTGCGTTTATCATTGTTATCTGCTCTTTGGTGTGAATTTTCCCCACAGAGTGTGTGTGTCGTATTCCTCTCAAGTTTAGAGTGTCGACCATTAAGCATAAAGAGTTAATCCTTTCCATTTCCCCACTGAGTTTGTTTCTCGTGGAAGATATCGATTCAGTTTCCTCCCCAGTTTATTATCTGGATGGAATTTTCCCCAGTTGAGATATTTCCTCCTCGGGATAAGTCTTGTTTGACCGTGTCTCTCCAATTTGTTCTTGGATTGAACTTTGGTCCCCTTTTGTGGATATATTGCTTTGGAATTAAGCTATCATTGTTTGATAGTGGGCAACATTTTCTTCAGCTTGAGTATATTACTTTGGATTTAAGCTATCAGTAATCGATAGTGGGTAATATTACCAAATTGATCAAGTTCTTTTACTTGTACTCCTACCCAGTAAATTCGGTAGTCGAGATTTCTTCCTCTTATCCAGTAAAAAGGTAATAGAGTTTGTTTTCATGTGCTTAAGCTCCTACCCAGTAAACCAGGTAGTCGAGAATTGTTCTACCCAGTAAATCCGGTAGTCAAGTTATTTTCCTCTTACCCAGTAAAAAGGTAATAGAATCAGACATTTTCTTCTTACCCAGTAAAAAGGTAACTTGATTGATTTCCTACCCAGTAAATCCGGTAGCCGATATTTCTTCTTCTTACCCAGTAAAAAAGGTAATAGAAATTGTTTCCCTTTGAATGAGTTCCTACCCAGTAAATCAGGTAGTTGATCATACTCCTATCCAGTAAATTGATAGTCGAGTCTGTTATTTTTCTACCCAGTAAATCAGGTAGTTGAGAATATTTCTTACCCAGTAAAAAGGTAATTGAGGTTATTCCTCCGTATTTTGCTCCTATCCAGTAAATTGATAGTCGAGTCCTTTATATATTCTCTACCCAGTAAATCAGGTAGTTGAGAATTTCTTGCCCAGTAAAAAGGTAGTTGAGGTTATCCCTCCGTATTTTGCTCCTATCCAGTAAATTGATAGTCGAGTGTGTTATATTTCCTACCCAGTAAATCAGGTAGTTGATGATTTTTTTTCCAACACAGTATTTCTCCATTTCTTGGATTCAAATATTTTGGTTGATAATTCCTGGTAGGGTGTGTATCTTTCCCTGGTTGAATCTGATATCTTGATTATTTCATATCTTTTCCCAAGTGGAGTCTGTTATCCAGTGATTTATTTTCCTGGTAATTCTTTTGTTGTCTGTTGTTGTTTCCCCAGCGGGATTTTCTTCTGTGTCCCCAAGTTTTTGTTGTTCTCTGGTGGTCATATCTTCCCCACAAAGATCTTGGGTTTGCATATCATATTCATATCATATCAGTTGTTCTCTTAGCATCTGCATTTTGCATACAAACAAGATCGCACAGGTTTCGAGTTTCTTCTCAGATCTAGGGTCTTTGCTTCGCAGAGGATCACCATTATTTTTATTTCTTTATATTTGTTTATATTTACTGATCACTAACCAAAATACCAAAAAATATGTTGTAGTGTTCTTCTTCTTCTCTGTGTTGCAGGTTTGCGAAGATGAGACAGTAATTTCATTCAGATGCGTTTGTTCAGTCACAATTCGATTTCGAGTGGATGTTTGACCTAATATTGGTCAAACTATTAAAAGATTGTGTTGACTGCCAGTTGTGTGTGCCAGTAATTCATTCATCAGGCAATGTGTTTCAAAGTACAAGTTGGGTTATGTGACAGTGTTTTGTGCGAAGTTCGGTTTGAATCTCCAGTGTTTATCAGTTCATCGGTTCTTTAGTTCATTAACGATTCATCTGAGGATTTATTTTCCTCAGCATGGATTCAAATTATCAGACAATTTTCAGATGACAGTTATGGCTTGAGTTGCAATTTATTCAGCTGTTCAGTGGCTCTTTGGCTGGCTGTGTTCATTCAATCATCAGAGGCTTGTGAGAAAAATCGAGATTTGTTGTGGGCTTGAAACCCAAATTCCATTCGTTATCCTTTTCTTGATCAAACCATTTTATCCAAATCTTCAATAACCATTTTTCTAGTTCAATTACCCGATTATCCATTTTTCTATTATTCACAAAATTCCAAATTATAATGATCCATTTATCCACCCGTATTCCATTTCTTATAATCATTTCCATATCTTCATTTCTTTTTCGTTTTTTTTTTCCAATCTATATATTGTCCATTTCTTTCATTTTTTTTTTCTATTTGTTTTTCATTTTTTACAAAATATCCTTTCTTTATCCAATTTCCACTTTTTTCTCATTTTTGTCCATAAACTCATTTTTCTAATCCATTATTCTAAACCATTTTTTATTTTATTTTTAAATCCATTACATTTTTTTCTCTAGTCCTTTCATAAAAAAAATATATAATATCATACATCCAAATTACAAATAATAAAAAAAAGAGATTTTCTTCCATACAACACTTTTAACATCAAAGTCAAGTACAATCACAAGCCTAGCCTCACATTTTTTCACAGCTTGCCCTCACATCACTTTATGCCACAGCAAGCCATTTCATGATGCCGTACGCCCAAGCTATCCCTTCAGCCAATCTTTCACTCGGGCCCACACAAATTCATACCAAAGCATCTCAAGCCTCATTCACTTTACAGCTAGCGGCACATCAATCCACGCCAAGGCTTCATAAGCAAATCCGCCAGCAGCTACACGAAAACAACAAAGCCTTCCATGCCCAATTTTTTCCAGCCCAAGGTTCCAGCCGCAACTCACAAGCCTTTTGCCCAGTAAGTCACGCAAGCCTTGTAAACATCAGCCTCAATGCAAAACACCCCAGCCAGCAAGCCAATGCATCCAAGCCACAAAACTGTCACGCATACTTCAGCTAAGCCAACAACAACATAAAACGCAATAGCACAAAAAGCACCAAGCCAAAGCATTCACGCCGCACAGCAACATACGAAACACGCAACAAACCTCAGCTCATTTCAAACTGAATTACACGCCGCCTAAATCCTTTGCTTCAAGCCATAAAGCAAAAACGCAGACCTGTATTCATGATGCCCAACCCAAGCGAACAACTCACGAAATCCGTAAAATGCAGAAACATATCAAATAAAACGCAAATCGTTCAAATTGAAAACGCAGTCACGCTTTCCTCCTCACCTCTCCAAAACGCATCCAAGCAAATCAAAACGGCAGAGCATTTCCGTCACCCTTCTCCTATAAAAAGAACCTTTCACTTCCTCTTTAATCAAGCTTACATAGCCTCTTAAATTGCTGCTCCTTTCCATCTTCAACCTCCAAATCCTTTCAATCTTCAAATCAAATTCTGAAATCCCTAAAACCTAACACAATTGTAATCCGCAAAATCAAGAAGAAGAAGAGAAAAAGCTTGCGGTGAGAAGAGAGAAAGAGAGATTTCGAAACGAGAGTAAGAGGAGATTTGTTTGTTCGGTTGATTATTGAAGGTGAGGTGTTGCCGCGGAGAACTTGTTTTTCCCCTGTTTCTGTTTTGTTAACGCATAGAAGAATAAGACTGTGTCTTCGTTTTCTTTTTTTCTTTCTTTAATAATTATGTTTATTTATTTATTTTTAAAAAAATTGAATATGTGATTATGTACTTGTATTTGGATCTATCTTGGATCCAGTAATATCCATCATCCGCGGGTTCAACATTCCCCCCCCTTTCTTTTCCTTTCCATTTCCTTATTTCTTTTTTTAAAATGATAATTATATTATTTATTTGCTTTAAGTTTTAAAAAAATGTTAGAAAAGATTTATTAAAAGTGTTTTTTTAGAATCATATTGGAAAAGATGTTTATAAAAGATTTTTTTAGAAAGATTTTAGAAATGGATATTTTTAAGAAAAGATTTAAAAAATGTTTCGATTTCTTTTATGGATCTACTTTTAGATCCATTATTCTTCATTTTCTTTTAATTTTGGTCGATGACAATCTTCCGATTCGGGATTCTTGATTTCCGATTAAGTTTAACCTTCATTATTTCAAATCTATGGATGAATGATCATTTGGATCATTCTCCATACTTTGAGATCGTGATAGGTTGCTTTTCGATGAAATTCAACGAAAATCTCGATTTAGATTAGACCTTCCTTTTTTCTTGCTCCTTTAATCTCTCGCACCTTATCCTTTTATTTTAATCTCTTGCTCCTTTATCTCCTTTATTATGCTTTATCATATAATATCATATATCATTTGTTTATATTCATATTGTGCTTGTTTTTATTTTGTCCATTTGGATATCAAAACACTTAATAAAGAATTGAACACTTAAAAGACTTGTGACTTCTAATTGTGGACTATGGTTACTATCCCTTTTCTTTTGGAGAATGGACTTAGACCTTAAGATCTTTCCCCCTTGCTAAATATAGAATGGATTAGAAACCTCGGCCTCAAATTATTTCACTAGCCTTTGAAGATGGAAATCCGAACTTTGAAGAATTGTGCATATTGGTTTTGGTAAACTCTTTCCTTATCTTTTAATTCAAGCATTAGGATTAGTCCCTTCATCTCTTCCCCATTCTTTAATTTTCAAAACATCTTCCTATTTCAAAACCTTCTTGTTTTTTAAACTCCAAACACTTTCATAAACAAACCTTGATTTAGGTCAAGCGATTTTAAACTTTTCACTTTATTTTCTTAATCAATGTTAATTCATGTAAATATATTAAAAACCATTTTCTTACTTACTTTAAAAAATACAAACCCACTCAATTGTTTTTGTGCTTTGTGCACCTTTTCTTTTCACATGTTTAGATATGATTCATCCTTTCTAGCGGAATTATTCGCTATGGGATGACGACTTATCTCTACATTCTAAAATAAATTTAACCCATTTGTTCTTTTCAAATTTTGTACCACGAACTACGAGGTTTTGATCTCGCATTGCACTTTGTGGGTACGTAGGCATAATGCGTTAAAACCTTATCAAACACAAAATCATTAAAAAATATTCTTCTCCTCATCTCTTCCATCATTTTAAACAAACCAATTTCAGACCAAAAAGCAATAAGTATTTCAAAGGGCTCCCGTGGAGTACCACAGATGAGTCGGGTGCCTAAAACCTTCCCGGTTCATAACCAATCCCCTTACCCAATCTCTGTTTATTTCTTTTAGCCTTTGCTTTTAGAATCCTATGTTTTTATTCGTTCTTTTACCTTTTTCCATTCGGAAATAAAGAAAAGCGCGGTGGCGACTCTGTGTTAATCGAGTTAAGTTAATCAATAGCTTACACTCACGATTTTACCGCTACAGAAAAGTGGCGACTCTGCTGGGGAGTAATCTCTAAGCGGATTTAGCCTACTTTGATTTATTTATTGCTTTGGTTTGAATTGTTTGTTATTTGGTTGTTCTGTTTTGGTTTTTGGTGATCCTCTATGTGAGATGGATTCTAACCCGGATCTAAGTGACACTTATGATAGGACGGCGATATTCGGAGCGATATGTGATGGAGTAGTCCAAAGCAATATCAATTTGATAATCTCCACTCGGTTAGGCTCTCTTGGACTATCAATGTCATGACGAGTAATCGTACGTGGCATTATTTTCCGACCTTGAGCTGATCATACTGAGGACCTTAGAACCCTTAACCCATCCTAGCCAATTTAGGAACATAGTGCGGAAGCTGTCTGGATGTAAATCTAAGGCGGTTGTCTTGCGATACTACACTCGGACGAGGTCTATTTTAAGAATGTTATCGGTTGGGGAGTAACCCAACGTACCGATGATATTCTAAAGATGGCTGTTAACTCCGGGCACCTCTGTTAGCACCCTTTTGGTTTCTTGCAGGTACAATGAAGACAAAACCTTAGTACCTACCTGTTTGGGTTAGTGTTCTGTTACCTTGACTTCATGCTCGTGACTCAGAACCTTAGCCCGTATGCCTTGTGTGATCTTGTTTGTGTTTGTTGCATACATGCCATCATAACATTCATGAGCATTGTTCGTAAGATTTCAAAGGACCTATAAGGAACTTTTGCAAAATTTCAGATGTCCATGGCTATGACTTTTGAAAGGAGGAACACAAAGAAGTACACTTTCAAGAATCCTAATGTTGTAGAGTTGAGAAATCCAGGAGCTTTGGTTGTTTATACCTAAGAGTTCCGAAGATGTCATGGGAAGCTTTTGTATATGTTGGATATTGATGTACCTGAGGGGATTCTCCCTACTTTGGCTCAGTTCTATGACCCGTTGCACCATTGTTTCACTTTTCCAGATTATCAGCTTGTGCCGACTTTGGAGGAGTATTCGCATTGGTTAGGTTTGCCTATTCTAGACAAGGAGTTTCTTTTCACTGGTTTAGAGAAGGAGCTTACTATCAAGGTCATCGCCAAAGCACTTTTTCTTAAGGAATCCGATCTTAATGGGAAGTTTCTTCCAAAGGGGAGTGTTCATGGTATTAATGCTATGTTCTTGATGGGAAAGGCTTTTACTTCACTTACTTTGGGTCATAAGGATGCATTTGAGGCTATTCTTGCTTTGCTTATTTATGGGATTATCTTGTTTCCGAACTTGGATGGTATTGTGGATGAGAATGCTATTCAGATCTTCTTAAAGAAGAACCCGATTCCTACTTTGCTTGGAGATATGTATCATGCTTTTCACTATAGGACTTCCAAAGGTGACAGAGAGATTGTATGTTGTGCGCCTCTTCTTTATAGGTGGTTTATTTCGCACCTACCGAAGTCGGATGTTTTCAAGGACAATAGAGAGAATCGAAGATGGTATCAAAGGTTAATGTCGCTTTCTCATAAGGACATGACATGGTATAGTTCTCATTATGACACGGGAGTTCTTATTGATAGTTGTGGAGAATTTCCAAATGTACCTCTTCTTGGTACACGTGGGGGAATTAGCTACAACCCCATTCTGGCTAGACGACAGTTCGGTTATTGTTTTAAGGATGTTCCAAATAATCTTGCCTTATCCCGTTTCTTCTTTCTTAATGGTGTTGATCATATAGAGATGAAGAAAAGGATTGCTCATTCTTGGTATGCTGTTCACCGGAAAGAGAAAGGTCAATTGGGTAGACAACACCTTCCTCCTTTTGATTGTTATATTCAGTGGGTTCGATCTAGAGCTTCCAAGCTCAAGATGTCTTATCCACCTGAGGAGCCTATGTTTCCCATATTGCCTTTGTCTGCTTTTCTACCTCCCGTTGATGAGAAGTTGGTTCTTCAAGAAGAGTTAGAGAAGATGAAGAAAGAGAAAGAAGAATGGCTACTTGAGAGGACTACTATGCAGGAGCAGCTTAAGGAGAAGGATGATCTTATTGAGCTACTTGAGCGGCGTGTCACGAAGAGGCCGAGAGAGGATTTATTTTCCTCTAGTACTCCAGCTACTATTCCTCCTACTTCCGGTGCTTGGAAGGCCATTGTCGACAAGTTAGTGAAGGATAAGGAAGATATGGAAGAGCGGTACAAGAATGAGATCAAGAGGATTCGTATGAAGTATCAGCCAGGATTCGGGACTTCTTCAGATATGATTCCTTAGGCCTAGTTTACTTTTCCTATTATGTATTAGGATTATGGATGTTTGTACTTCATTTGTAATCCTCACTTTGATATTAATGAGAATGAGTTTTTAAGTATTTCAAAAATGTTTCTTTATGAATATTGCAAGTTAACTTATAATCCTTTGAAATCTTTGCATTTGCATACGCATAGCATGCATCATACTCGCATTTGTCTTGCTTTTTGAATGTTCTCCAGGGATCTTATTGTTGTTTCTTGGTCTTCATCCAGTGTTCCTGTCAAGCTGATTCATCGCTTTGATACTCGGGCTAATCGGAAAAGAGTGATGGATACTTTGCAACAAGAGAATCGCGAGCTGCGCGAAGAGGTTACTTATCTGAGGGAAAGCTTGGAAAGAGTGACTGCTATGATGGAAAATTTAGTGGTAGCTCAGAATCAGCCACCTCCTAGTCCTCCTATTCAGAATACTGTCATCTCTGAGGTTGTTACCGCATCCATTCCTGTTGAGACTGTTATCTCTCCTCGCTACCGTATACCTGCTAGCACGCCTTGGGGCATGCCCGTTGACTATTTTCCTGCTGGGTATCGTCCTCCTCATCGTCCTGAGATTGCTGCATTTAATAATCTCCCACCGCCAGTTAGGACTACTCTTCCTCCAATTGTGACTACTGTACCGCCTGTTGTGCATAATATTCCGCATTATGATGAAACGATTAACCATGCTGAGCCCAGTGAAGGTGCTGGAGTTGCCGAAAGACTTGATGACTTCCAGGGACGCTTTGTTGAGATCCAGAGGGAGATGAGAGCTTTGAAGCATAAGGATTTGTTCGGAAAAGATGCCTATGACCTTTGTTTGGTCCCAAATGTTAAAGTTCCTTACAAATTCAAGCTGCCCGAGTTTGAGAAGTACAAAGGCAATACTTGTCCATTGAGCCATTTGACGATGTATGCAAGGAAGATGTATGCTCAGACTGATAATGATAAGCTGCTGATTCACTATTTCCAGGACAGTTTGACCGGTGCACCCATGAGGTGGTATATGAGTCTGGATAATAGCCAAATCAAGACCTTCAATGATCTGGGAGAAGATTTTGTGAGGCAGTACAAGTACAACGTTGATATGGCGCCTGATAGAGATCAACTCCGTGCTATGTCCCAGAAGGACAAAGAGACTTTTAAAGAATATGCGCAGAGATGGAGAGAGCTGGCAGCCCAGATTGTTCCTCCGCTGGAAGAAAAAGAAATGACAAAGATCTTCTTGAAGACGTTGGGTTCTTTTTATTATGAGAGAATGATAGCAAGCGCTCCTTCCGATTTCACTGAAATGGTGAGTATGGGGATGCGTTTAGAAGAAGGTGTCCGTGAGGGACGGTTGACTCAAGAGAATGGTAATGGTTCAAGCTCTAGAAGGTTCAATTTTGGGAAAAAGAAGGAAAATGAGACTAATGCAGTATCCCGTGAAAGTTATAGAAGGCCTCAAAGTCGTGAGAATCACCATTCGCAGCATCATTCGCAGCATGTGGCTTCTGTAACACCAATGATTAATGTGGCTCCAACTTTGCCAGCGGTTCCAAAGTACCAACCCCGTTATCAGTAACCTTCTGTGCAACAAGGTGGTAATCAACAAGCTCGGGTTAAGCCAAGTTTTGATCCTATTCCTGTGCCGTATGCGGACTTGCTTCCATCTTTGATTGCAAAGAATCTTGTGCAAACTCGTCCTCCACCTCCAGTTCCAGAGACTATTCCATGGTGGTATAAGCCAGAGGCTCGCTGTGCTTTCCATCAAGGTGCCCCGGGGCATGATGTTGAGAACTGTTATCCATTGAAGTTTGAAGTACAGAAATTGATGAGGAACAATGTTCTGTATTTTAATGATGTTAATCCTAATGTGCAGAAGAATCCGTTGCCGAAGCATGGTAATGCATCTGTGAATATGGTTGCTAGTTGTCCTGGTTTGTTCAAGATCTATGAAGTTCGTCATATTCGAAGATCTTTGGTAGAGATGCATGCTTTCTTGAGTGAATATCACGATATTGATCACGACTATGCTGGATGTTGTATTTGCTCGGTGAATCCTCGTGGTTGCGTGATTGTTAAAAGAGATATTCAGAAGATGATGGACGATAAATTGATCGAAGTAACAGCAAAGAGAGATGAATATGAGAATGAAGTGAATGTCATTATGCCTCAGTTCAATCTTCCTGATAGGGTTGCTCCTGAGAGGGTGGTTATTTCTTTTGATAGTCGCAAAACTGCTGTTACTCCATTGGTGATCAACGTACCTGGTCCAATGCCATATGAGTATGATAAAGCTGTTCCGTACCAATATAATGCTACGATTATAGAAAATGGTAGGGAAGTTCCTCTTCCTACTCCAAAGTCTGTGGTTAGCATTGCTGATGTAACGAAAGTTACCCGAAGTGGTAGAGTGTATGCTTCAGATCCTCCGAAGAGAGTTGAAGATACAAGTGCAAGCAAGCAGATTATGGATGTTGTTGTCCAATCGAGCCAAGCTGGTAATAGTGATGATGAGGTACTAAAGCTGATAAAGAAGAGTGAGTATAATATTTCTAAGCAGTTATTGCAAACTCCCTCGAAGATATCAGTGTTGTCTCTTTTGATGAGTTCTGAGGCTCATAGGCAGTCATTGCAGAAAATTCTGGATCAAGCTTATGTTGACCATGATGTGACTGTTGATCAATTTGATAGTATTGTAGCGAATATCACGTCATGCAACAATTTGAGCTTCTGTGATGACGATCTGCCTGAAGAAGGGAGAAATCATAACTTGGCTTTGCATATCTCGGTGAATTGTCAGGAAGATGCTATGTCCAAGGTGCTAGTTGATACCGGGTCGTCTTTGAATGTTATGCCAAAATCGACTTTATCAAAGCTTGCGTTTCAAGGTGCTCCCATGAGGCACAGTGGGATTATAGTGAAAGCGTTTGATGGGTCGAAGAAGACAGTGATTGGAGAGGTGGATCTTCCTATTCTTATTGGACCGTTTATATTCAAGATTACTTTCCAAGTAATGGATATATGTCCCGCATATAGTTGTCTCCTCGGAAGACCATGGATCCACGAGGCAGGAGCTGTGACATCCACTCTTCATCAGAAGTTGAAGTTTGTGAGAGAAGGTAAGTTGGTAACCATTGAAGGTGAAAGGGCGATGCTTGTGAGTAATTTGTCTTCTTTCTCTTATATTGATGCCGAGGAAGAAATGGGAACTTCGTTTCAAGCTCTTTCTGTTGTGAATAATGTTGCTAAGAAGAATGCCATGCCCATGTCTTCTTTTAAGGATGCTCTGCGAGTGCTTGAAGCTGGTCAGTCTGATGGTTGGGGAAGAATTATTGATGCTGTCGACAACAAGGAAGGTTTTGGTATCGGCTTTGCACCTGGTGCAGTTATCAAAGACCCAAAGACTATTCAAGAAGGCTTCTGAAGTGTTGGATTTATCAACGATCATTCTGTTGCTGCCATCATTGATGATGATGAAGACGAAGAAATGCGAGACTTCGCTACGCATGGAAAGATTTTCCAGAACTGGATTGTTGTTGATATTCCTTTTATCGTTCATTCTTCAAAGTAATTTGTTTTTTATTTCTTTCAAAAATCCTTTCACTCTGCCCAAGGTGAAAGTGATGTTTGTCGGGCTTTGTTTCAAATTTTATCATCATCAATAAAATGTCATTTTGTTATTTCCATATATGTTTTTCATTTTTGCTTTATTCTGAAAAATGGTAACATAAAAAACCCAAAATATAATAATTTTTTACCTACATATATTTGCACTTTTGTTCATACTCTAAAATAAAAATAAAATCATTGTGCAGATTGATTGATAAACCCATTGAAAACAATGATCATATGCCCTCTCCCAACTTTGAATTCCCTGTGTTTGAAGCTGAGGAAGAGGATGATGAAGATATTCCAGATGAAATTTCTCGGTTGCTTGAGCACGAGGAGAAGATTATTCAGCCTCATGGAGAGTCTATAGAGATGGTCAACTTGGGTTCTGAAGATGAAAAGAAAGAAGTCAAAGTTGGAGCATTGCTTGATCCTTATGTTAAGAAGAGGATTATAGAGCTTCTCAGAGAATATGTTGATGTATTTGCTTGGTCTTATCAAGACATGCCAGATCTTGATACTAATATTGTGGAGCATAGATTGCCGTTGAAGCCCGAATGTCCACCTGTGAAGCAGAAGCTCAAAAGAACTCATCCAGACATGGCAGTAAAAATCAAAGAGGAGGTTCAAAAGCAAATTGATGCAGGTTTTCTTGTGACATCAACTTATCCTGAATGGGTGGCAAATATCGTTCCTGTTCCGAAGAAAGACGGAAAAGTCCGAATGTGCGTAGATTACAGAGATCTGAACAAAGCCAGTCCGAAAGATGATTTTCCATTGCCACACATTGATATGTTGGTAGATAATACAGCTAAGTTTGATGTGTTCTCTTTTATGGACGGATTTTCCGATTATAATCAAATAAAGATGGCACCCGAGGATATGGAAAAACCACATTTATTACATCATGGGGAACATTCTGCTACAGAGTGATGCCCTTTGGAATGAAGAATGCTGGTGCGACGTACCAAAGAGCTATGACAACACTTTTCCATGATATGATGCACAAAGAAATCGAAGTATATGTTGATGATATGATCGCCAAGTCGAAGACTGAAGAGGATCATGTTGAACATTTGCTGAAGTTGTTTCAGAGATTAAGGAAGTATAAGCTTCGTCTGAATCCGAACAAGTGCACATTTGGTGTACGTTCTGGAAAGCTGCTAGGTTTCATTGTCAGCCAAAGAGGCATCGAAGTTGATCCTGATAAAGTGAAAGATATTCAGGAAATGCCTGCTCCAAGAACCGAAAAGCAAGTAAGAGGATTCTTGGGCCGATTGAATTATATTTCGAGGTTTATATCTCACATGACTACCACATGTGCTCCGATTTTCAAGTTGCTTCGAAAAGATAAAGGTTGTGTCGGACAGATGATTGCCAGAAGTCATTTGAAAGTATTAAAGAATATCTGCTTGAACCTCCTATTTTGTCTCCTCCGGTGGAAGGTAGACCGATGATCATGTACTTGACTGTGTTGGAAGATTCCATGGGTTGTGTGCTTGGTCAGCAAGATGAAAATGGAAGAAAAGAACATGCAATTTACTACTTGAGTAAGAAATTCACTGATTGTGAGTCTCGGTACTCTATGCTTGAAAAAACTTGTTGTGCCTTAGCTTGGGCTGCAAAGCGTCTTCGCCAGTATATGCTGAATCATACGACTTAGTTGATCTCTAAAATGGATCCAATCAAGTATATATTTGAAAAGCCTGCTTTAACTGGGAGGATTGCTCGTTGGCAAATGTTATTATCAGAATATGATATCGAGTACCGAACTCAAAAAGCTATAAAAAGTAGTATCTTGGCTGACTATTTGGCACATCAACCGATTGATGATTACCAACCTGTCAAGTTTGACTTTCCAGATGAAGGTGTAATGTTTTTGAAAGTGAAAGATTGTGATGAACCTTTGATTGAGGAAGGGCTGGAGCCTGGATCTCGATGGGGTTTAGTTTTTGATGGTGCTGTGAATGCATGTGGAAGAGGAATTGGGGCAATGATCATTACTCCCCATGGTTCACATATTCCTTTTGCCGCAAGATTGACTTTTCCTTGTACCAACAATGAAGCTGAGTATGAAGCCTGCATTATGGGTCTTGAAGAAGCTATTGATTTGAGGATTAAACATCTTGATGTGTATGGAGATTCTGCCTTGGTAATTAATCAGATTCAGGGTACGTGGGTGACTCATCAACCTCACTTGATCCCTTATAGAGATTATGCCAGGAAGATATCAACTTTCTTCACTAAAGTTGAGTTTCATTATATTCCTCGTGATGAGAATCAGATGGCGGATGCTTTGGCAACTATAGCCTCTATGATAAAAGTGCACCAGTGGAATGATGTTCCCATGATCAGTGTGATGCGACTTGAAAGACCAGCTCATGTGTTTGCAGTTGAAGAGGTCCATGATGACAAGCCTTGGTATCACGATATTAAATGTTTTCTCCAGAGTCAAGAATATCCGCTTGGGGCATCTGATAAAGATAAAAGAACGTTGAGGAGATTGGCAGGCAATTTCTTCTTGAATGGAAATGTGCTTTACAAAAGAAATTTTGACATGGTCTTGCTCAGATGCGTGGATAGACACAAAGCAGACATGTTGATGAAAGAAATTCATGAAGGATCTTTTGGCACTCATGCCAATGGGCATGCAATGGCTAAAAAAATGTTGAGAGCAGGTTACTATTGGCTGACAATGGAATCTGATTGTTGCAAATATGTGAAAAAATGCCTTAAGTGTCAGGTGTATGCTGATAAGATTCACGTGCCACCAGCTTATCTCAATGTGATTTCTTCCCCATGGCCTTTGTCTATGTGGGGAATTGATATGATTGGTATGATTGAACCCAAGGCTTCGAATGGACATCGTTTTATTCTTGTGGCAATTGACTACTTCACCAAGTGGGTTGAAGCGGCATCGTATGTTAATGTGACCAAGCAAGTTGTGGTTCGGTTTATCAAGAATAATCTTATATGCAGATATGGTGTTCCGAATAGAATCATTACTGATAATGGTTCGAACTTTAACAATAAGATGATGAAAGAGCTTTGTGAAGATTTCAAGATTCAACACCATAATTCCTCTCCTTATAGACCAAAGATGAATGGGGCTGTTTAAGCTGCGAATAAGAACATTAAGAAGATCATTCAGAAGATGGTTGTGACGTACAAGGACTGGCATGAGATGCTCCCTTTTGCTTTACATGGATATCGTACATCTGTCCGCACTTCAACAGGGGCAACCCCTTTCTCACTTGTTTATGGTATGGAAGTTGTGCTCCCCGTCGAAGTTGAGATCCCATCAATGAGAGTTCTGATGGAAGCCAAGTTGACTGAGGCTAAATGGTGTCAAAGTAGATTTGATCAGTTGAATTTGATTGAAGAAAAGAGAATAACAGCTTTGTGTCATGGTCGGTTGTACCAGCAAAGAATGAAGAAAGCTTTTGATAAGAAGGTTAAACCTCGTGTATTCAGAGAAGGCGACCTCGTGCTCAAAAAGATTCAGTCTTTCCTTAAAGATTCTCGGGGCAAGTGGACTCCGAACTATGATGGACCATATGTTGTTAAGAAAGCCTTCTCTGGCGGTTCATTAATTCTTGCAACTATGGATGGTGAGGAGATCACTCGTCCTGTGAATGCGGATGCAGTCAAGAAATACTTCGCCTAAAAAATAAAAGAACAGCTCGCTAAGTTGAAAACTCGAAAGGGCGACTTAGGCAAAAATGAGCGTCTCGGTGGATTGAAAACCCGAAAGGGCGGTCCAGGAAAAAATTAGAGACAAAAACAGAAATAATTATCCCGGTAGATTGAAAACCCGAAAGGGCAATCTAGGCAAAAGTTAGGGATCATGGCAAGTAACTGCGTCGACAGACTGAATCACTTGTAGCAACCGAGGATCTCAGATTCTTGTTCCTCAGAAGAATTATTCATCAAAGATTCTTATTCACTCATCCTTGACTGAAGTTTCGGACACAGTGGAGTTCAAAGTTGATAGGGAGAATAGTGATCATTGTATCTCAATGTAGCCCTTTTCCATGTATTTACCATTTTTCAACCTTGTAATGATCCATGGAGTCATGCCATTTGCTGACTACCATTCTATCAATAAATTTGAGCTTTTATCCAATTGTTTGCAATTCTTTATATTGTTTCTGTTTACAAAATTTCAATTTATTGTTGATGATGATTTTTGAAACAAATTTAATAAATTTAATCTTTAAAGATTTTAAAAACATTGTTATTTTGATATATGAACAAGGAAAGTATATCGATAGTGATTCCGAGAATGGTAAAGTCTGGATGTGTGTAACTTGTCTCTCCCAAAGCAGGGTTTGATTCGGTTGTGTCCATGCCAAGTTCCTGATTAGTCTTGACAGTTTGATGTTAATGATGTTTTGTTCCCCAACAATAAGCATGAACGGAGATTGTATGTATTTCCCCAGAAGAGTTGTTGGAAGGGATGTTTTTAAGAATCCCTAGATGAGTTTTGATATCTTCCTCAGCAAGTTATCTTTAAATTGAGAAGCATTGGGAATCCCCAGCTGAGCTCTTATTCCTCAGCTTGCTTTGTTTACATCCTTGAATATAGAAGTATTGATATAGCAGTCAGTTTAGAGGTTTTCTTTTACTCGATGTTGGGTATAGATTTAAAATCCCTCGTAACTGTATTCTGGCTATGATGTTAACTTCTGATATCCCTATATGGATCCCCAGTAGGTCTTCATGTGTTGATTTCCAACAGATTCCTATGTAATTTTAGCAGGTCTGGCACTCTATCCCCAAGTGGAGCAGGAGTAGTATGACAGTTATTCCTCGTGAAGTTTGATTTTTATCAAGAATATTTTCATCCTCAGCAGATTATTACCTTTTCCTCAGCAGGATGATATTCCTAGCAGACGTTGTCTCTTCATGATATGAGCCTTGTAGCAGGATTTTATTCCTTTGATGGCTTATGATATTCCTCTGCAGATTTCAAGATGAATCTCCAGTTGTTTCCCTGCATTGTTGCCTTGGGATTAGCCGAGTATCCGGTTGTTGTGGTGTTCATGTCACCCGTTTCTTATTTTTATGTCTGTTTTGTCAGCATATTCATAAGCATATTCATAAGCATATTCATACGCATAAGCATAACATGGTTTGCTTGCATTCTTGCGTTTATCATTGTTATCTGCTCTTTGGTGTGAATTTTCCCCACAGAGTGTGTGTATCGTATTCCTCTCAAGTTTAGAGTGTCGACCATTAAGCAGAAAGAGTTAATCCTTTCCATTTCCCCACTGAGTTTGTTTCTCGTGGAAGATATCGATTCAGTTTCCTCCCCAGTTGAGATATTTCCTCCTCAGGATAAGTCTTGTTTGACCGTGTCTCTCCAATTTGTTCTTGGATTGAACTTTGGTCCCCTTTTGTGGATATATTGCTTTGGAATTAAGCTATCATTGTTTGATAGTGGGCAACATTTTCTTCAGCTTGAGTATATTACTTTGGATTTAAGCTATCAGTAATCAATAGTGGGTAATATTACCAAATTGATCAAGTTCTTTTACTTGTACTCCTACCCAGTAAATTCGGTAGTCGAGATTTCTTCCTCTTACCCAGTAAAAAGGTAATAGAGTTTGTTTTCATGTGCTTAAGCTCCTACCCAGTAAATCAGGTAGTCGAGAATTGTTCTACCCAGTAAATCCGGTAGTCAAGTTATTTTCCTCTTACCCAGTAAAAAGGTAATAGAATCAGACATTTTCTTCTTACCCAGTAAAAAGGTAACTTGATTGATTTCCTACCCAGTAAATCCGGTAGCCGATATTTCTTTTTCTTACCCAGTAAAAAAGGTAATAGAAATTGTTTCCCTTTGAATGAGTTCCTACCCTGTAAATCAGGTAGTTGATCATACTCCTATCCAGTAAATTGATAGTCGAGTCTGTTATTTTTCTACCCAGTAAATCAGGTAGTTGAGAATATTTCTTACCCAGTAAAAAGGTAATTGAGGTTATTCCTCCGTATTTTGCTCCTATCCAGTAAATCGATAGTCGAGTCCTTTATATATTCTCTACCCAGTAAATCAGGTAGTTGAGAATTTCTTGCCCAATAAAAAGGTAGTTGAGGATATCCCTCCGTATTTTGCTCCTATCCAGTAAATTGATAGTCGAGTCTATTATATTTCCTACCCAGTAAATCAGGTAGTTGATGATTTTTTTTCCAACACAGTATTTCTCCATTTCTTGGATTCAAATATTTTGGTTGATAATTCCTGGTAGGGTGTGTATCTTTCCCTGGTTGAATCTGATATCTTGATTATTTCATATCTTTTCCCAAGTGGAGTCTGTTATCTAGTGATTTATTTTCCTGGTAATTCTTTTGTTGTCTGTTGTTGCTTCCCCAACGGGATTTTCTTCTGTGTCCCCAAGTTTTTGCTGTTCTCTGGTGGTCATATCTTCCCCACAGAGATCTTGGGTTTGCATATCATATTCATATCATATCAGTTGTTCTCTTAGGACAAAAATTGGGTATTCTGTATTTAAGTCTCTCCCATCTTGTAGAGACAAAGATGTCAATCTTCATATCTCCGGATTGAAGAAACTTAAATAGGGGCAGCTGTAACACCCTAATTTTTGCCCTAAGATTTCTTCTCATATCATCTGCATTTTGCATACAAACAAGATCGCACAGGTTTCAAGTTTCTTCTCAGATCTAGGGTCTTTGCTTCGCAGGGGATCACCATTATTTTTATTTCTTTATATTTGTTTATATTTACTGATCACTAACCAAAATACCAAAAAATATGTTGCAGTGTTCTTCTTCTTCTCTGTGTTGCAGGTTTGCGAAGATGAGACAGTAATTTCATTCAGATGCATTTGTTCAGTCACAATTCGATTTCGAGTGGATGTTTGACCTAATATTGGTCAAACTATTAAAAGATTGTGTTGACTGCCAGTTGTGTGTGCCAGTAATTCATTCATCAGGCAATGTGTTTCAAAGTACAAGTTGGGTTATGTGACAGTGTTTTGTGCGAAGTTCGGTTTGAATCTCCAATGTTTATCAGTTCATCGGTTCTTCAGTTCATTAACGATTCATCTGAGGATTTAATTTCCTCAGCATGGATTCAAATTATCAGACAATTTTCAGAAGACAGTTATGGTTTGAGTTGCAATTTATTCAGCTGTTCAGTGGCTCTTTGGCTGGCTGTGTTCATTCAATCATCAGAGGCTTGTGAGAAAAATCGAGATTTGTTGTGGGCTTGAAAACCAAATTCCATCCGTTATCCTTTTCTTGATCAAACCATTTTATCCAAATCTTCAATAACCATTTTTCTAGTTCAATTACCCGATTATCCATTTTTCTATTATTCACAAAATTCCAAATTATAATGATCTATTATCCACCCGTATTCCATTTCTTATATTCCATATCTTCATTTCTTTTTCGTTTTTTTTCCAATCTATATATTGTCCATTTCTTTCATTTATTTTTCTATTTTTTTTCATTTTTTACAAAATATCCTTTCTTTATCCAATTTCCCATTTTTTCTCATTTTTGTCCATAAACTCATTTTTCTAATCCATTATTCTAAACCATTTTTTTTTTATTTTTAAATCCATTACATTTTTTTTCTCTAGTCCTTTCATAAAAAAAATATATAATATCATACATCCAAATTACAAATAATAAAAAAAAGAGATTTTCTTCCATACAACACTTTTAACATCAAAGTCAAGTACAATCACAAGCCTAGCCTCACATTTTTTCACAGCTTGCCCTCACATCACTTTATGCCACAGCAAGCCATTTCATGTTGCCGTACACCCAAGTTATCCCTTCAGCCAATCTTTCACTCGGGCCCACACAAATTCATACCAAAGCATCTCAAGCCTCGTTCACTTTACAGCCAACGGCACATCAATCCACGCCAAGGCTTCACAAGCAAATCCGCCAGCAGCTGCACAAAAACAACAAAGCCTTCCATGCCCAATTTTTTCGAGCCCAAGGTTCCAGCCGCAGCTCACAAGCCTTTTGCCCAGTAAGTCACGCAAGCCTTGTAAACATCAGCCTCAATGCAAAACACCCCAGCCAGCAAGCCAATGCATCCAAGCCACAAAATTGTCACGCATACTTCAGCTAAGCCAACAATAACATAAAATGCAACAGCACAAAAAGCACCAAGCCGAGGCATTCACGCCACACAGCAACATACGAAACACGCAACAAACCTCAGCTCATTTCAAACTGAATTACACGCCGCCCAAATCCTTTGCCTCAAGCCATAAAGCAAAAACGCAGGCCTATATTCATGATGCCCAGCCCAAGCGAACAAGTCACGAAATCCGTAAAACGCAGAAACATATCAAATAAAACGCAAATCGTTCAAATTGAAAACGCAGTCACGCTTTCCTCCTCACCTCTCCTAAACACATCCAAGAAAATCAAAACGGCAGAGCATTTCCGTCACCCTTCTCCTATAAAAAGAACCTTTCACTTCCTATTTAATCAAGCTTACATAGCCTCTTAAATTGCTGCTTAATTGAAGTTCGATCCAAATCCCTAACCCCTTTCCATCTTCAACCTCCAAATCCTTTCAATCTTCAAATCAAATTCTGAAATCCCTAAAACCTAACACAATTGCAATCCGCGAAATCAAGAAGAAGAAGAAGAGAAAAAGCTTGCGGTGAGAAGAGAGAAAGAGAGATTTCGAAACGAGAGGAAGAGGAGATTTATTTGTTCGGTTGATTATTGAAGGTGAGGTGCCGCCGCGGAGAACTTGTTTTTCCCCTGTTTCTGTTTTGTTAACGCATAGAAGAAGAAGACTGTGTCTTCGTTTTCTTTTTTTCTTTCTTTATTTTTTTAAAAATTGAATATGTGATTATGTACTTGGATTTGGATCTATCTTGGATCCAGTACTATCCATCATCCGCGGGTTCAGCATTCCCCCCCCTTTCTTTTCCTTTCCATTTCCTTATTTCTTTTTTTAAAATGATAATTATATTATTTATTTGCTTTAAGTTTTAAAAAAATGTTAGAAAAGATTTATTAAAAGTGTTTTTTTAGAATCATATTGGAAAAGATGTTTATAAAAGATTTTTTTAGAAAGACTTTAGAAATGGATATTTTTAAGAAAAGATTTAAAAAATGTTTCGATTTCTTTTATGGATCTACTTTTAGATCCATTATTCTTCATTTTCTTTTAATTTTGGTCGATGACAATCTTCCGATTCGGGATTGTTGATTTCCGATTAAGTTTAACCTTCATTATTTCAAATCTATGGATGAATGATCATTTGGATCATTCTCCATACTTTGAGATCGTGATAGGTTGCTTTTCGATGAAATTCAATGAAAATCTCGATTAAGATTAGACCTTCCTTTTTTCTTTTAGTGTGGCATGTTTTCGGAGAACGATCCATTATATCATTTCTCTAACATGTATTAACACGAATATTTTCCACTTTAATTAGTGGTGGCCGACCTCATTTGTAGGGTAATTACTTCGTAAATTACTCGGCGATTTCTTAACATAGACCTAAAGTTGTCCCGATTCGAATTAAGATCCACTTGGATCCGGGTTGCCTCGATCTTATTTTTCTTTTTGTGGTTGTGCTTGATTAAGTTCATCATACCACCTTATATTGTAAATATTATAATAATGTGAATATAATTGTTTAAATTTAATCTCTCGCACCTTATCCTTTTATTTTAATCTCTTGCTCCTTTATCTCCTTTATTATGCTTTATCATATAATATCAAATATCATTTGTTTATATTCATATTGTGCTTGTTTTTATTTTGTCCATTTGGATATCAAAACACTTAATAAATAATTGAACACTTAAAAGACTTGTGACTTCTAATTGTGGACTATGGTTACTATCCCTTTGCTTTTGGAGAATGGACTTAGACCTTAAGATCTTTCCCCCTTGCTCAATATAGAATGGATTAGAAACCTCGGCCTCAAATTATTTCACTAGCCTTTGAAGATGGAAATTGAACTTTGAAGAATTGTGCATATTGGTTTTGGTAAACTCTTTCCTTATCTTTTAATTGAAGCATTAGGATTAGTCCCTTCATCTCTTCCTCATTCTTTAATTTTCAAAACTTCTTCCTATTTCAAAACCTTCTTGTTTTTTAAACTCCAAACACTTTCATAAACAAACCTTGATTTAGGTCAAGCGATTTTAAACTTTTCACTTTATTTTCTTAATCAATGTTAATTCATGTAAATATATTAAAAACCATTTTCTTACTTACTTTAAAAAATACAAACCCACTCAATTGTTTTTGTGCTTTGTGCACCTTTTCTTTTCACATGTTTAGATATGATTCATCCTTTCTAGCGGAATTATTCGCTAAGGGATGACGACTTATCTCTACATTCTAAAATCAATTTAACCCAATTGTTCTTTTAAAATTTTGTACCACGAACTACGAGGTTTTGATCTCGCATTGCACTTTGTGGGTACGTAGGCATAAGGCGTTAAAACCTTATCAAACACAAAATCATTAAAAAATATTCTTCTCCTCATCTCTTCCATCATTTTAAACAAACCAAATTCAGACCAAAAAGCAATAAGTATTTCAAAGGGCTCCCGTGGAGTACCATGGATGAGTCGGGTGCCTAAAACCTTCCCTGTTCATAACCAATCCCCTTACCCAATCTCTGTTTATTTCTTTTAGCCTTTGCTTTTAGAATCCTAGGTTTTTATTCGTTCTTTTACCTTTTTCCATTCGGAAATAAAGAAAAGCGCGGTGGCGACTCTGTGTTAATCGAGTTAAGTTAATCAATAGCTTACACTCACGATTTTACCGCTACACATAGCATTAAAATTGAGAGAGTTATGATCTAGCAAAGATTGAACAAATCAAGGCAAAACAAGGCAAAGGGCATGGCATGCCTTGCATCCTGCGCGCGCGCCATGTTTAGCATTCCATCAAACAGGTGGTGTGCCATAATGCAAGATATTTTTCTCAATGTTAAGGGCCTCAAATGAAATTTATTTGAACTACAAAGTCGTTTATTGCCATGTTTCCAACAACTTTATTGTTCAAAGATTTTTTGTTTGATCAAAGGATTAAGAGTTTTGGGGAGGCAAAATGAGGATGTTCAAACTGAAATTGCACAAGGCATCTTGCACAAGCCAAGGCAATGCTATGCGTGCCCATAATGCAGCATTGGAGTATGAGTTCAAAGGGGCATTTGAAGTGTCTAGAGTCCATGTTCCACATTGGTTTGAACTACAAATTGGGTGAAGGCAACATCTACTTCAAATTGAGCACAAGAATCATATCATTTGGTGGCTTGTTCATGAAGAAACATTCAAAATAATATGACAACATGCCATCTGTTTTCTTGCTGTCTAAGGCAATGTATCTTGTGTAAATTGAGTTCATTCAAGAGTCTCTACATCATGTTATGTTAAAATTCATCACAATTGTGGAGAGAACATCATCTCATGTTGCATGATAACTTCATTTACCATGCACACCTTTGAAAATAAAGCAAAATAAGAAGTTTCATTGAAATCACATAAGCTGCACCACTTTGGTCAATTCAGTCACATTGCATTCCACTAAACCTCACCATTATTAATATGAACTCCATGGTACATGATCACACTCGAGCAAAGCAAACCTGAGTTGAACTAGATTGATCTCCACACCTCTAATTACTCATTTGACCTCAAGTTAAGAACTAACTCTAGTTCTAACCATCAACTAGAGTTAGTTAGACTTAACCTTAGATATATAAGCCTAACCTTTAACATAATTACACTAAGAGTTTCATTTGCTCGAAATTACACACATCACACTTCAAATGCTATGAACTCTCATCTGGTTTAGCAGAAGCTTTGAAATGCAGTTTTGCTTTGGATCAACTTCATCTTCACCATTTCAAGCTCAAGATTATTCAATCCAAGATGTTCATCCTTTCATTCATCATTGCCATGGATCAATTGGTATGAAATCTCCAAGGATTCAACTCTGCATCACCACTGTATAAGCCTAAATTTAGTTGAAGTTTTCTATTGATCTTCACCAAATACACTGGTCTCTGCATCAAGATTTCTTTCATCATCATCCTCTGATAAAAATTCATGGAAGAATGAAGTTGATCCTCCAAGTGGAAGCTTAATATAAGTTCTGATGTTATCGAATTGCAACAAGATTCAATTGGTTTGAAGTGTTTATTTCACTTTGTAGAGGTCGAGAGCAAGGTTATCATCTCTGGTTTTCTTTGTCTGATCCAAGTCTTTGCACATCCAGGTGAACATCTTGCACTTGCTCTGCTTGTGAATTTTGGATTAAGACCTTATTTGTGAGTGATGTGAGTCTAATAAAAAGAATGAATTGTTTCTAGATAGTAATTAGACCTGTCAGAGGTTCTTAACTATTTTAGGGAAATATTTGAAGCGTTCGATCTAAGTTGTATGCGAGTCTATGAATGATTTGAGTGTTAGATTTGAGAAGTACGTGATTTTAGCTTTCATTTGATATATTGTTTTTGCGTTTCTAGAAAATGTAGAACTATGGTGCCGGTGAGGTGGCTGGAGAAGATGACCGGAATCTTCTCCGGCCGGTGAGAGTTCAGTTAGGGTTTTAGGAATTAGAACATGCTGTAGCCGTTAGATGAGTTCCATCCTAGGGCCCTAGTTCAACCAACACATAAATGATAAGCATGCCTACCACGTGCAAACTTTTGTGAACAAATTCTCAGGTTTCTAATAGCAACCCATGCGCGTGTGTATAAGGAACATTGCAGTGTATTTGGTTATTGTTAGCACCCCTTAGGCCCACACAATTAATTCAGTCCATTTCATTTTATTTCTCTTCTTCACATTTTATTACATTTTTGTTTATGATTTTTAAAAATAGCAAAATCTCATCAAGAATTCCAGAATAATTCATGGGAGATCCTGATATTTTTTCCTAATTTTCCATAATTTTTATTCCCATTTTTCTTTTATTCTTTAATCAGAATTAATTTCCCAATCAATTAATTTCCTATTTTTTCCATTTCTGACCAATCCATTTGTCTATTTTCTTTCTTCCAAACCACAAAAAATAAATGATTCATTCTTTTTGCATTAGTCAGAGGACTCATTAAATTTCTCCAACATATTTTTGTTTTGATTTTTAGGTCATTATAAGTCATGTTTTGGTCCATTTATTTCACATGTATACATGTAAACCCTAATTAACTTCTACACTTCATTTGATCACCCAAAAATAAGATTTTTTGGGAGTTTTTTTGGATATAAGTCACCCTCTGGATTTTGTATTCAAGTGTCAATTTTCATAATTTTGCATGATCATTTAGTATTTTTCCAAGTTGCTTAATTCATAAGTCATATTTTTGTTCATTTCTTTCACCTCCTTTGGTCCCATTAGAATGAGGCATTTATGCCATTATCTTGAGGTATTAATTTTGAGTCTCATAGGTCTTAAGGGATGTCATTAAGTGTTAAGTACAATCCTTAGGTCTTCACCTTTGATTTTTAGGGGTTCCTTGAGACTTAAGTCACCTATGTCCCATTTTAACCTAACTTCACTTTTCCTTCCATCTTAACCATCTCAAATTGCATTTGTACATAAGATAACTTCATAATATCTTTGTTTTGTGTCTCATAGTTTTTTTGTGATCATTTGCATATGTTCATATCAAGTTTAGACCCCTTTTGCATCTTTTTGAACTTCATTTGCCATCTAAAAGATCTTAAGAAACCAAATTTGGACACCTAGCCTTAGGATGCCTCTTGCCACCTCATTTGTGAATATTTTCCAAATATAACTTCCATTATAATTTTTTGTTAAGCCTATGGTTTTTGTATGGGGAGTTCAAGTCCCTTTGGTCATTTTTGAATTTTCTTCTAAGTCATTTTGTTTAACATTTAGAACCATGTTTCCATATGCATTCTACCACTTTTCAATCTCATGTTTGAATACCTTTGACTTGAATATCTTCTTTCTCATTTGAAATAATCTCATCCTTCACTTCCATATAGTTTTAAGTTCTGGATTTTTCATTTACCTTTGATTTTATGAGATTTTAGTATGCTAAACACTTAGGTTTCCCTTTTAACTTCATCCTTAGGTTTCATTAGGATTTAGTATCACTTTAGGGCATAGTTTGACTTTAGTTCACTTAATCGCTTTAGATGCTTTCAAAATGATTTAGCAAATGACTTTTGAAGTATGTTACCTCATAGGATACCTTAGACTTAGATCTTAACCTTAGATGTTCACTAACATCTTTCTTAAGCTAATGTGAGTTCTTAATTGAAGTTTGCCATGTTATAATTGTTCATATTACTTCATCATGCTAACATCTGTTTTGTAGGGGGGAGATGAGGTATTCATTCTTCATTCCTATCTCTTATTCATGTTATTGTATTTTCCTTAGAACTTGTTGCTTTGTTCATAGGCTTCCCTCTAGTTCTTTAGATTCAACTTAACTTCCTTAGGAAGTAAGTTGAATTCTAACTTGCTTTTCTTTTCCTTAGGTTTAGATTACCTCACAAACCATAGGATCACCTTTTGTACATAATAAGATAACTTAGGGTTGTGTCTTAGTCCCCCATTAGCTTTGACCTTTGCCTTTTGAGTCTTCTTTTCTCATCTTCAAACAAAAATTAAAAAAAGACTTAATAAATGCATGAAAGAATTTCTTGTGTATAGCCTTATTCCATGGGGCACTTGCATTCATTACATCTTGGAATAGTGTGGGATTGTCTAGCATGATGTACAAGTCTGATCAAGAGGTTATTTCACAAAGAAAACCTAAAAGATACTTCTTTACAAAAGCTACAAAAACATGTAATAATTTCAACAAGCTAGTGAACTTAGACCCTGATCCTTGGGAACAAGTCTTCGATAAATACTCCTTACTTGGTGTGCTTGTTCTATTATTCCATCTTGGAATGTAGTAGCAAGTACACATTCCATGGAAAAGATTTTGAATTCACTTCCTTGTGCCAAATTCATAGAAAACTCTTAAAAAGCAAACAACGAACAATAAACGACTTTCCTACGAGAACTTCTTTTCTCACCTCATTCATTCTCAACGCGAACTTGCAACGACTTGTCTAGAATGAAAGACTTTAAACGCACTCTGTAATACCCAAAATTTGCCCTCTCCTGTTTAGCATCATCATCATATCATAATCATCATCAGCATGTCATGTCCTTAGCATATTGCATAGAAAAATGAAGCATAGCACTTGCATATTCCAGCATAAGGCATATGATCAATCATTAGGGAAATTTAAAGCTCACAAGGCATGTTACAAGGTTGACATCAGGGTCAAATCCTAAGGAAAGGATTGAGGATCAAAGTCAGATCAAAACGGTTGGCGCCGGGTGATTCCTGAGGTTTCCCACCAAAAGGAGGGAAAATTCAAAATTCACTGGCGTTAACCGGTTAACAGATTGGTTAATCGGTTAATGGCAGTGAATTCTGAATTTCCAGCAGCAAATTCAGCATGTGTGATTTGATTCAAATTTCCATTTTCTGATTTTTATTAATTTGAATTAAAAAGAAGGATCTAGAGCACTTGTCCAAGCCTAATCCCATTGCAAAATTCTAATCTCTTTGCCAAACCATAATTTTGGATCCCAAGCCTAATTTTTGGGCCCCAAACCTAAACCATATTTAATTTATTTTCATCCAAACCAAGGGGGCTCTCACAATTTTCATTCTCATTCTGAATTTTCACTCTTCTCACTCACAATTCTCTCACTTTTCTCTCCCATTTTCCAAATCACTCAAAGTTCCTCTTTGAAGATCACATAACCTTTCCTTGAGGTGTGTGGATCTTGGAACTAGACCTCTATCCTTAGCTTCATTGCATCTTTTTGTTGGTTTAATTGGTGATTCAGATCTGGTTTGGGATCTAGAAGTGCATTTGGATCCAAAATTCTGCATCAAGACCTTGTTCTTGCATTTATTTAGCACAGAGTGTGAAGCTTAGCACCGAATCTTCAAAGTTTTCCGCGAGATCTATCGTTTTTAGCTCGATCAAAAATTACCAAAGCATACTGTAAACACCCCAAATTTTCCCTCACCATTTTCACACCATGGCTTTTGATATCTTCATATGCATAAGTTCAATCATAGCATCTCATATTGCAGTTTTGCTTCACTGCATTGTTTCTAAGTCATCTGCATCTAGGGTTTGTGATCTGAGCTATCCCTGAGTCATTTGAGCCACTTCAAAGGTCTTCAATCATTTCAAAGGGGTCCATGTATGTCCAAGCATCATATTATATCCCCACAAAATCAAGGAAGTCAAAGAATCATAAGAACTAAGAATGGCATGGAAGCAGAGCCAAGTTTAACTACACAGATGACCTAGAATTAGGGTTTTGGTTTCAGAGGCCATAACTCCAATTTTTTTGGTCATTTATGTTTCTATTGGTCTCTATATGTTATAAGGATCATTCATATCAAGTTTCTTGAAGAAATTCCATGAGGAAGGCATCTAATCAAGAGTTGACTTCTTGAGCAAGTCAGTGCAAAATCAGGGCATCTGAGGCCCCCAATGACCCAACCAAGGGGTGTTCTTCATCATTTTGAATGTGTATGATCTTTATTTGGCCATAAAAGATGTTAGAAGTCCACAAAGTTGAAGAATTTCAAGCCATTTGCAAAATTGCCTTTTTGGGAAAGTGACTTGTAATGGAAACTTTCCATTTTGGGAAAGTTTTTCAACCCTTTCTTTTTGATTCAAAAATGCTTCAAATGAGAAAACTTTGGTCATGAAAGTTGTAGAATGGATCATTCCCTTTCCAAAAAGTACAAGAACTCATTCTAATTCATTTTGGATCAAAAGTTATGGCTTGTCAAAGTTGGGAAAAATCACATAATTTCAAGTTTTGTACCAAAGAGGCAAAGTTGCAAAACCTCTTGCCAAGGCAAAATATGACTTCAAATGGACTCCTAACCTTTGCAAAAACATAAACCAATGCCTAACGATCAGAATGCATCAAAGATTTGTCCATTTTTATGACTTATGCTTCAAGTAATCACAAAAGGGCCAAAAGATCACAAAGTTGCAAAACCTCTCACAAACCCTAATCCACTTGCTAATTGTCCTCAAGACTGATTCCATGGCTCTCCTCAATCCTTGCTGCACAGGACACCCCTTTGTACTTGGCCTGCCATTGACCCATACCTCTCTTACACAAAACATTGACTTTATGCAAAATGGCCCATACCAATCAAGCTAGGCCACACCAACTCCTCTGACCTATCCAAGTGTGATACATGTACCAAATGAGACTCAACACATAACACACACAAGCCTGAAACATCTCACAAGTCATAGTTTCAAGATTTCACCTCTTATGCACTTTCCTTCGAAACTCATCACAAAAACATCAAACACCAAAACAAACTTCATAGAATCACTCAACATGTTCCTCTGATCATTTCCCAAGCCTCATTTGTCCCTGAAACCTCCTCAATCAGAAACACGATTCTCACCCCTCACTGAACAGAACTTCATCAAACTCACAAACCAGCCACTTTAAACTCCAACCAAGCCTTGCAAGCTTCACAGGGGGATCATTGGAGGTGATTGGAAGCAAAGAGCTGGCCAGAAAGTTGCAAACTGAGAAAGCTCAAGCTCAGGTACCTCAAGAACTTTTTTTTCCAGAAATGAAAATTTAAGTTCCTAGATTGTTCCTTATGCCTTGCTGATCATCCTGATGTTTTTACTTTTTGAAATGGTTAAGATTTGAGTGTGAATTGGTTGTCTGAAACTTTTTCCATTTTTAAGTTCTGATTCGAATCTTGTTTTGTAGGTCATAGAAATTTGTTTTAAGGGTAGGTTTGGATTCAGGGAGGTTAGAGGGTTTGATCTGGAGCTTTAGAGCTCCAGAAATGGCCTAGGGAGAGAGTTCCTTTTTCGTCTCGCCGGAGAAGATGACCGGAACCACTGTTCCGGTCATCTTAAGGTGATTAAATTAGGGTTAGGGTTAGGCCAGGTTTGAATGTGAGCCTTTGGATCCTTTTTCCCGCGCGCAACCAACGTCCCAGATTTCATGATTTAGCCCTAATCAGTGTTTAATTAAGTTAATCCAGTTTAATTAATTATAAAACAAAAATTAGCCAGGTTTGAACTTGGGCCATTGGATGTGGCCCCAAGTCAACCTTTCCCAGCCCAGATTGCATCTGATCCCTTCATTGTGCATACTTCCATTTATTCTAATTTTTATTTTCATTTTCTTTGCATTTATTTATACGAATTATTTAAAATAGCAAAAATAATTTAAAAATTATGAAAATTTTTGTCAAAGATTTCATTAATTTTTAGAACCCAAAAATATTTTTATTTTTATTTTTTGCATTAAAAATTATTTTTAAATCATTTAAATGTTTATTTTTAATTAGTTAATGAAAATTAATTAATTAAAAATGCATTTAGGTATTTAAAAATCACAAAAAAATTCACATTGCATTTAGAAACATTTAGAAACATTATCAAACCCTCAAACCAAATTTATTTTTTGTTCTCGATGCCTTTTGATCATTTTCATTGGAATTAAATTCATTTTAAGGCAATAATTTGGTTCAAACTTTAAAAAATTCATTCTGCCTAACCTTTGAGAGTTTGATGATGGTTCTTTTTGCATTGCATCCTACATAGAATGTAGTTTATAGGATAAAATTGGTTTGAATTGATCTTGCATTTTCAATTTGTTTTGCATTTTTCTTGATGAGGTACCTTAAAACCCTAGCCAACTTAGGAAATTCATAACTTTCACTAGGTTAAGAGTTGGGTCCCCTACTTTGGGAAGTGAACTTGTGTAGGTTAAGGGTATCTTTGATTGCATTTCCAATTTTTTATCATGTCATATGCTTCTGATTTTGAATTTTGCTTTGGGTGTTGATCATAAACCCTAATTTGTGCTTTCCTTTGCATCCATCTTTCATTTGCTTGCATCCAATGACTTGCCATGACATTTTGTGCATCCACATGATTCATAATACATCTTAGGACATATTAGAATCATGTTTGATCATTGCATCTTTCATTTTCCATGTTATATGTCCATTGCATTTCATAACTTTTCATGTACATTCATGGTTTAAAGCATGCTTCATCTGCATCCATGTCCTTGTATGATCATTCTCATGTCTTGCCTCATGTTTGTATCATCTCTTAACATCATTAACATCATGTTCATGCTTCTTACTTTGTCTTGCATCATGACATTTCATCTCATTTTCATTACATTCCATCTCTTTTGCTAACTTTTCAGGTGGTAAGTTGTTTTGAGAAGTGAATTTGCCTTCACTTCTCACAATCTCTTTTCATCTCTCTTATGCATCATTGCTGCATTTTATCTTGTGTATTTGAGTGAGCTTGCTCATTCATGTTCTCTCCCACTTTCTTCCTCCAAGCAACTTGTCTTCTTAAGTGAAGCAAGTTGTCTTGCTTCTCTCTGCTTCCTTCTCCTTTCATCTGCTTCCTTCCTGGTGGTTTTCTCTGAAGATCTTCTTGTAAACCTCATCAACCCTAGGAACAACCAAGCATGATAACAATTAGGGTTTGATTAGTCCCCCATTAGTTTTACCTTTGTGTCATCTTTGAGTCTTCTCTTCTCATCTCACAATCAAGGACTAAACCCTAAAGGCTTTAAGGCTTTGTGATTAAGCTTGTGCCTGCATCCTTCTATTAGGATGGAGTGTATAACTTTAATCCTAAGTGTTAAACCCTTAATGTGTTTAAATCCTTTAATCAATTCACTTAATAATCACTAAGACATCAAGCTTGTAACTTGGGCCTTGCATTAGGGTTCTAATTCTTCCTTAATTGGTTAAGAAGGACTTACCCTAGTGTTAATGGACAAGTCCTCCTCAAGTTGTCTTACAAATCATAAAAACCACTTCTTCATCTCATCATTAACTAAAATCCATATAATAAAGGCTTGTTTTGTCATGAGGTTAATCCCTAATCATGGATTAAGTTGAGGTATCTTCCTCAGCTTAAATGCTCTCATCTATTATCCTTCTATTAGGATGGTGTAATGAGTCCATTATTTCCTTGATTATGGCTTAAAATCATTACTTAACACTAAATAAAAACTCCAAAAACATCTAAATAATCACAAGTAGGTTAATGATCTTAATCCTACATCATGGTGATTAAGTGTGAGGTGTTTACTTCATACTTAAGGTATTCTCATTACCCCTAATCAGAGGGAGGATGTGATGAGTTTACTAACCCTTTGGTTTAGGCTTAAGCTCATTATCTTATGAAAAATTCAAAAAAGCAATAAAAGACTGAAAACACAAAAACAAACAATAATCGTCTCCTTCGGGATTCTTTTCTCATCATCTTCACTCACAAACGAGAACTTGCTTCTTCCGTCTAATGCAAGACAGTTTGCACCTGAGCCAGACAGGTCATACACTTGAGCATAGGCAAACAAGCAGTTCACAAGTCAATTTAACTTTCAGTCTCTTTGGGTCGAACTACGGTGTTCTGACTTCCTCATTGCACGAAAGGATACGTAGGCATAACTTAACAGTTATCGAAAAAAAGTCTCTGTATATCCCCCCTTCCAGCATTATTCTTTAAGCCTCATAGTCTTGAGCTTCATTCATTCCTTACACTGACACTTCTCTTACACACCTCACACCTCTTTTACACTGACACTTGCATTCTTTCTAGTTTTGATACACAAATTGCACTGACACTACCCCTTTAAAACACAAATCTTTTAAGCGTGGATCCCGTCGAGTACGGCGGACAATCTGGGTGCTAATACCTTCCCAGGTTGTAACCAACCCCCTTTCTCAGTCTCTCTGGTTCGCAACCGTCTTATCCATATCTTTCTAGGTCTATGCAGCATTACCTTTCCCTCGGGATAAAAATGCCTAGCTGGCGACTCTATTCATTCCTTCTCTTTCGCCGACCGTTCGCGTCTGTACCCCTTCTGACCAGGTGTCATTTTGGTGGGAGCGACAACTTGGCGACTCTGTTGGGGACCCTTATACTGTAACCAGGGCTTCTGGTTCTTTTTGTGGGTTCCTCCTAGCGTTTGTTTGATTTGTGTTTACTGGGGTGTTATTTGCTAATTGTGTTCATATAGTTGCTTTATTTATTACTTATGTACAGCTTTAGTTATTGCTTTCTTTACAGTTTTACATTTTTCATACTGTCATGCTATCATTGCTGGATTTGGTTTGTTGTTTTGATGGGTGGGGTTTCATTGAGAGTTTGAGGTCCTATACCTGGGACCTGAGTGACACCTAGGCTAGAGTGGTTCATGTTCTTTCCCATTCCATTTCGGTCTGGTGCGGGAATATGAAACACGGTTCAGATATGGGTTTCTTCTTGAGAACTCTGTGCTACAGATCTCCTGTAGTGCTAGGGCTATCTGGGAAGCCTGCTAAGTCTGGATGACCCTTATTATGACCTTCAGAAACTGAGGTGAATTAGAGGAGGATCTTTTATGGTTATTGTAAACATTGTACCTCCGGGTTAGAAGTATTTACACTTCTCATAACTGATCCAAGTCTGAGGATCCTTGTTTTAGAACACTACCTGTGAGGGGGCTGGGCTGTTTACAGGTTTGCAGGTACCACTGGCCACATCATACCCTGTTACTTGTTTGATTAAGAGTACCTCACTTTGGACAGTTCTTGTGATTTAACCCTGGACATGTGACTCTTTATTTGAGTCCCCTACCTTGGTTACTGGACTTTTGAACCTCCATCTGGACTTCTTGAACATACATGGACCTATATCAAGACAGATAATTAGATCCAGCTTGATCACAAACCCTTGCATATCATTTGCATACATCATCATTGCATCATTTAACATTTGTTTTTTTTCCAGGGTATCCACATTTTATTTGGCTTGGTTTTGACTCCTTCATCTGCATAGACCTCTGTTCATCAGTTGTCTGCTTCAGCTACCTTCATCACCAGCATCAGCCTATTAGTGACCCATCTCCAGTATCAGTCTTGATCCCTATCAGCACTTGTTTTCAGCTCTTCATCAGCACTCATGTCTGCACCCAGGAAGAGCAACATTTCTTACCAGTCCCTTATCACTCCAGACCACATCCCATTATTCAGAGAGCATTATGGAGGCATTCTTGATATGGTTATGGACCTGGATCCTTCTCAGAGGAGTATGATCCACACCTGCCTACAGTTCTATGACCCTCCTTTGAGATGCTTCACTTTCCAGAACTTTCAGTTAGGACCTCTGCTGGAGGAGTTCTCATCATTGATTGGAGTATCTGTCAGGGATGGTGTCCCCTTCAACCCAGAGATGACTTCTCCCAGCAATGGTGAGGTGGTAAAAACACTATACCTGGAGCCTATTTTGATTGAGCAGAACATGACAACAAAGGCTGGGATCCCTGGTTTGCACTTGGATTTCTTGACTTCTCAGGCCATCCTGAAGGCCTCCTTTGGAGAATGGAGGGCAGTTTGTGCATTATTAGCCCTCAGCATATATGGGGTTATACTATTTGCAGATGAGCCCAAGTTTATCAGCAAGAATGCCATTCACCTCTTCCTTTTGAGGAACCCAGTACCCACATTGCTGGGGGATTTCTATTATTCTGTTCATCAGAGGAATGAGAAGCAGAGAGGGAAGTTGGTGAGATGTTGTGCTCCCCTGTTTCATACTTGGCTACTCAAACACTTACCTAAGACTGATGCCTTCCTGAACCCTCACCAACAGAAGAATTGGGGTAAGAGACTTATTGCTTTGACCTCAGATGACATCAGATGGTGCACCCAGAGCACCAAGGGCAAGGACATCATCACTAGCTGCGGGCAGTACCCCAATGTACCTCTAGTAGGAGTGAAGGGTTGCATCAATTACAATCCTTTGCTGTTTAAGAGACAACTGGGCTATGCTTTAGTACACCCTCCTAGAGTGCAAGATCTAGCTGAGACCTTATATTGTGAGATAAAGCCTAATCTAGCTGTTGTCAGGAAAACATCCTGGGCTTGGGACAACATCCAGACCAAAGGGATGGCCATTCTTGGGAGGTACAATAATGTGGCTTCAGCTCAGTATTATGAATGGTCTCATGCTAGAGCTCATATTTCTGGGATGCCCTTCACCATTGAGGACACACCTGGACCTTCCATAGTACAGCCAGCAGCCACTGTCAGCCTGGAAGAATTTGAGAAGCTGAAGGAAAGGAATGAGAATTTGTCTCAAGCTCTGAAGAAGACCATCTGGGAGAGGAGTGATGGTCGTCTAGACATTGAGAGGTTGGAGAAGCTTAGGGAGGAGCATCTGGCCAGGATTGAGAAAGCAGAGGACTACATCAAGAAATCAAGAGCTGGGGAGCAAATATTGAAAAATGCCTGTAAGGAGGCCAAGCTTCAGAAGGCTAGGACTGATCTCTATCTGCAAGAAAGTCAAGCTAGGTGGGTCAGGATCACCGAAGCTCGTACTCAAGAAGATAAGAGAACCCAAGCCAGAATTGAGAAGTTAGAGGCCAATGAAAAGAAACAACAGGAAGCTCTATTGGCAGCCCAGAAGGAGATTTCAGAATTGAAGCTTAGGGCTGGTTTGAAGAGGTCAAAGGACCAAGACAGGCACAAGAAGATGGCCACTGCTATTGCCACTAGGAACCTCCTCATAAGGACCATTATAGAGCATCCGGCTGGACCTGTAACTGAAGCACTTTTGAAGGAGGTTCAGGAGGATGAGTTTGGACTTGATGTCTGACTTTTTGTTTGTTGTTGCTTTCATTTGATGTACTTTTCTTTTATGTTGTATTTTGACCCCTCAGGGGCATGTGTTGTAGAAAACAAACTATGTATTATCCACCATTTGTAATGTATTTGTTAGTTTGTTTCAATGATTTTCTTTCCTCAAGCAACATCAAAGCATCTTCCTCAGGGTCTAGAAAGGTCAAAACCAAGAGCCAAGCCGGATACCTTGGAAAATAAATAGGCATACTGCATTGCATACTAACTTTTGTTTTGTTTTGTAGGTTTTGTTTTTACTATGTTTGTTTCTAACTCTGTTGTGATTCAGGAAATATTGCTCGCAGAAGAGTGTTCCCCGTCAACCGTGCACACCGGTATCCTACACGCAATAACCTTTTGGGTATTATAATGGAGCAGGTACAGCAAGACCTGACAGAGGTCAGAACCCAGATGGCTAATGAAAGGGTGGAGATGAGAAACCAAATGGCCTAATTCATGACAGTAATGACTGGTTTAGCCCAGACCCAAGAGAGGCTAAGGGCATTGGTAGAAAGACAAACTCCCGAGGAACCACATCCTGGGACTGGAGGCACAAGCAACAATGAGAGGGGTCAGCCTCATGTCAACCCACCTGTATTTGGACCTCATCTAGATCCGGAAGTCAACATTCCGGCTAATGTGCAAGGAAATACTACTGGGGGGAGGATCTTACAAGAAGACCCCCAAGAGGAGAAATTCACTGTCATGGGAGCTGGGGATGAAGTCTATGATAGGAGGTTTGATGAAATTGCTGAGAAATTGAGATCTCTGGAGTCTCAAAATTCTCTGGGTTTTGATGTCATGGATATGGGGTTAGTGGATGGGGTAAGAATCCCTCACAAGTTCAAAACCCCGTGCTTTGAGAAATACAATGGAACCTCTTGTCCACGAACTCACCTGCAGTCCTTTCTGGGGAGGCTTAAAGCATATACCATGGATGAGAAGCTGTGGATGTTCTATTTTGAAGACAGTTTGACTGGGGCCTCAAGGGAGTGGTATTCAGACTTGACCAGAGCTACTATCAGATGCTGGAAGGACCTAGCTGAAGCTTTCATCAGGCAGTACCAATACAATCTGGACATGGCTCCTAACAGAACCCTCTTGATGGGAATGTCTCAATCCTCCAGGGAGAGCTTCAGGGAGTATGCCCAGAGGTGGAGACAGCTTGCTGCTGCTGTCCAACCACCCATGTCGGAAAGAGAAATGGCCGACATGTTCATGAATACTTTGCAAGGAACATACATTGATAGGTTGGCTGCCTTTTCTTCTACTAGATTCGCAGACGTGGTTATAGCTGGTGAAAGAATTAAAAGTCTGCTAAAGATGGGCAAGATTTCTGATAATGGTGCAAGTTCGTCCAATAATCCCAAGAAGCCTTTTGTGGGACCTCGAAGGACCGGTGAAGCAAATGCCATTCATGCCAGCAGGGGCAGACCCCAGTATGTTCACAGATCAGTAGCAGCTGTCACTATTCCAGCTCCAATTCCTCAGCAACCAGCATATCAACAACCACAACAACCCTATTATCAACAGCAAGTTCAGTATCCGCCACAGAGAGCCTACAACAACAATAACAACAATCAACAACAAAGACCCTTTCAGCAAAGACCATCACAGGAAAATAGGGTGATTGATCATATCCCTATGTCTTATGTTGCCTTATTGTCACAACTCCTGAAGCTTAACTTGGTTAAGCTAAGCACATTGGCACCTCCAGACCCCTCCAATCTCCCAAAGAATTACGATGTCAACGCCAGATGTGCTTTTCACTCCAATGCACCTGGCCACAACACAGAGAAATGCAGGGCTTTGCAAATGAAAGTGCAGGATCTGGTGGATTCTAAGGCCCTCAACTTCGCACCGCCTCCAAATGTCAACAGAAATCCTATGTCTAACCATGGTGGGCCAAGGATTAATGCCATCGAGGAAGACAAACCATCTGCTTTGATCACCAGTGTTGCACAAATTCGAGCACCTCTGGTCGAAATTAAAGCTCAGCTTCTAGAGTGCCAGGTGTTTCCCGGGTGTGAGCTCGGTTGTGGGTATTGCAACATTGCAGTCAACGGGTGTGATAATTTGAGAAGCGGCATAGATGGTCTTATCAAGGATGGTATCCTTCAGATCTCAACAACGGCGCCTACAAATCCAGCAATTCCTTTGACAACAATTCCTGATTCTTCTACAACAGCAGCAATAATCATTCCTACCGATTCATCAATATCATCAGCAATGGATCCATCCATCAATTCAACGAGTCAAATTTCAACAACCATTTCTTCTACAACATCAGCATCCTTCTTACCAGCAGGATCTTCTACAACACCAACAGAAATTAATGAAGATGTCTCAGCAGTCACCATCTACTATGATCCGTCAAATGTTCCTGTCAGCAACAATTTCCAACAACAAACAGTGGCACCTCCTGCTAGATCACCAGTTACAATTTACTATGATCCGCACACCATTTCAATACCCTCCTCCGCAGCAGTCAGTCCGGTTACTATCACGGTGCCTGGACCAGTTCCATATGAAAGCAGTAATGCCATACCTTGGCATTATGGCTCTGATCTTTACTGCAACGGGGAGAAAATCACTTTGGATTCTTCAACCTCTTCTCCACAGATTGATAATGTTGGGTGAGGCGGAGGCTTCACCAGAAGCGGACGCCTTTTTTCCTCACAATTGCAAAGACCTAACGCTGAAGCAGAAGCTGCTGCCAAAGCTAAAGGAAAGAGTGTGGTATTTGAAGAGCCAATTGTCAAAGAGACTCAGAAGACATCTTTTGAGCAAGATGTAGACGAGTTCATGAGAATCATAAAAAGGAGTGATTACAAAGTAGTGGATCAGCTTCACCAAACTCCCTCAAAAATCTCCATATTATCCCTATTGATGTGTTCTGAAGCTCACAGGAATGCATTATTGAAAGTCCTGAACGCAGCATACGTGCCAGAGGAGATTACCGTTAATCAGCTAGAAACCGTTGTGGCAAATGTCAATACCAGTCATGGACTGGGCTTCACCAATGCTGACTTAACAACAGAGGGACGTAACCACAACAAGGCTTTACACATCACTCTAGAATGCAAGGGTGTTGTTCTATCTCATGTACTGGTGGACACTGGGTCCTCGCTCAATGTTCTACCAAAGAAAGCCTTGGTGAAGCTGGAGTATGATGGCTTGGCACTGCGTCCAAGTAATTTGGTGGTGAGAGCATTTGATGGCTCTAAGAGATCAGTGCTTGGAGAGATTGATCTGCCAGTGATGATTGGCCCGCAAACCTTCAAAATTACCTTCTATGTGATGGACATTCAGCCAGCCTATAGCTGTTTGTTGGGTAGACCCTGGATCCATGCCGCTGGTGCTGTTACATCTACCCTTCACCAGAAGCTGAAATTCGAGTGGGAAGGCCAGATCATCACCATCTGTGGTGAAGAAGACATCTTTGTTAGCCATCTGGCTACGTACAAGTACATAGAAATGGATGGAGAGATCCATGAAACTTTGAGCCAAGGGTTCGAGGCCCTGAACATTAATGAAGCATCTGCTGTACTGGGAACCTCCATAACGTCTTATCAGCAAGCCCAGAAGGTTGTTGAAGAGGGTACTGCCCAAGGCTGGGGCAAGCTGCTGCCTGTGGAAAAGAAGGAAGACAGATTTGGGTTGGGTTACAGACCAACTCAACAAGATCAATCAGAGGCTGCTAAGAAGCCCAATTTTGTCAGCGGGGGAATGCTCACCCCGGATGCAGTGAACAACTTGGAAGACGAGGAGGAAAGCGACCGCAACCTGGAGAGCTGGATACGTCCAAGGATCCCGGGGAGCGAAGTCCTTAACTGGTCTTCCCAGGAAATTATAAGGGTTACTCCTGCAGAGTAATTATTATTTCCTGTATTTTTAAGCATGCATCAAGTCTTGCATCTTGCCCAAGATGACAAGACTCATTTTGTAATCGGGCCATCTTGTAATTTTGTGCAAATGGATTAATCAATGAATATCGGACATCTTTTGCAAATGAGTCTTTTCCTTTTCTGCTCACTGTTTTTCATTTTTCTTTTTGTACAAAAATAAAATGGCAATGTTTTCCAAAATGAAAATTTTATTTCACTTTTTCTAAACAAGATTAAAATTGATCACTAAAATAAACCAATCTAAAACCTTGCAGAAAGTGCCCTTCAGACTGCACCGACAACAACACTGCTATGGCTTCGTATGACTTTGACAATCCAATCAGTCAAGCCGATGAAGGGGTTGACGAAGATTATGAGCTTCCTGAAGAGCTAGCCAGGTTGTTAAGGCAAGAGGAGAAGGTTATCACTCCTCATCAGGAGGAGATTGAAACGGTTAATCTTGGTACGGAAGAAGATGTAAAAGAAGTTAAGATCGGGGCCTGCCTACAAGACTCAGTGAAAGATCAACTGATTGATATGCTTTGGGAGTATGTGGATGTTTTCGCTTGGTCTTATCAGGATATGCCAGGGTTGGACACCGATATTGTCATGCACAAGCTGCCTTTGAAAGAGGACTGCCCGCCAGTAAAATAGAAGCTGCGCCGTACTCGCCCAGATATGGAAATGAAGATAAAAGAAGAGGTACAAAAGCAGTGGGATGCCGGTTTCCTTTCTGTGACTAGCTACCCGCCGTGGGTTGCTAACATTGTACCTGTGCCTAAGAAAGATGGCAAAGTGAGGATGTGTGTGGACTACCGGGATCTGAACAGAGCCAGCCCGAAAGATGACTTCCCTTTACCTCACATTGATGTATTGGTTGATAATACGGCTCTGTTCTCGGTGTTCTCCTTCGTGGATGGATTTTCAGGATATAATCAGATCAAGATGTCACCTGAAGACATGGAGAAGACAACTTTCATCACACCCTGGGGCACGTTCTGTTATAAGGTGATGCCATTCGGACTGAAGAATGCTGGTGCAACTTATCAACGGGCTATGGTAACATTATTCCACGACATGATCCATAAAGAAATTGAATGTTATGTGGATGACATGATTGCCAAGTCCCTCACAGAAGAAGACCACCTGGTGAATCTGTTGAAGTTATTCAAGCGTTTGAGGAAGTACCAATTGAAGTTAAACCCCAACAAATGCACTTTCGGGGTGCGATCCGGTAAGCTGCTGGAATTTATTGTAAGTGAAAAAGGGATTGAAGTTGACCCTGACAAAGTCAAAGCCATTCAAGAAATGCCTGCACCCAAAACTGAGAAGGAAGTTCGAGGGTTCCTAGGTAGATTGAACTACATTTCGAGGTTCATATCTCACCTTACAGCAACCTGTGAGCCTCTGTTCAAACTGTTAAGAAAAGAACAAACGGTCAGGTGGAATGAAGACTGCCAGAGGGCTTTTGACAAGATCAAGGAATATTTACAAGAGCCTCCGATCCTTATGCCTCCGGTTGAAGGAAGACCTCTAATCATGTACTTGACAGTATTAGAAGAGTCAATGGGGTGTGTGCTGGGCCAGCATGACGAGTCTGGTCGAAAAGAGTATGCAATATACTACCTAAGCAAAAAGTTTACCGACTGTGAACAACATTATTCACTGCTCGAGAACACTTGCTGTGCTTTAGCGTGGGCTGCTCGCCGACTAAGACAGTATATGTTGACCCACACTACCTTACTGATCTCGAAGATGGACCCAGTTAAGTACATTTTTGAGAAGCCAGCGCTTACCGGACGGGTTGCAAGATGGAAAATGATCCTCACGGAATATGACATCCAGTACACCTCTCAGAAAGCCATCAAAGGCAGTGTATTGTCTGATTATCTTGCCGAGCAGCCCATTGATGATTACCAGCCTATGAAATTTGACTTCCCGGATGAAGACATCATGTTCATAAAATCAAAAGATCATGAAGAGCCTGTTCACACTGAAGGGCCTGACCCAAAAGAGGAATGGACTATGATGTTTGATGGGGCTGTTAATATGAATGGTCGCGGTGTTGGTGCAGTACTCATTACTCCTAAGGGAATTCACATGCCTTTCTCGGAAAAACTCACCTTTAACTGCACTAACAACGAAGCTGAATACGAAGCTTGTATTATGGGTCTTGAGGAAGCCATTGACCTCAGGATCAAGACTTTGACTGTGTTCGGAGATTCAGCTCTGGTAGTTAATCAAACCAACGGCAAATGGTACACCCACCAAAATCATCTGATACCTTACAGGGATTATACAAGAAGGTTATTGACTTTCTTCACAACGGTCAAGCTTGAGTATATCCCTCGAGACGAGAATCAGTTTGCAGATGCTCTGGCTACCATTTCATCCATGATCAAAGTTCAAGCTGCCAACTTTGTACCTCGGATCTCAGTATCCAGACTTGACAGACCAGCATATGTATTCGCATCAGATGTTGTTAAAGATGATAAGCCTTGGTTCCATGACATTAAATGCTTCTTGGAGGATCAAACATACCCACCTGGGGCATCTTCCAATGACAAGAAGACATTAAGAAGGCTAGCTGGTAGTTTCTTCCTGAGTACTGACGGTTCCCTCTACAAGAGAAACTTTGATATGGTACTCCTCAGATGCGTTGACAGGACAGAAGTAGACTTGTTGATGCACGAAGTGCACGAAGGATCCTTTGGTACCCATGCAGGAGGGCATGCAATGGCTAAAAAGTTGTTGAGATCGGGCTATTACTGGATCACAATGGATGCAGACTGTTGTGCCTATGCCAGGAAATGTCATAAATGCCAGATCTATGCGGATAAAGTGCATGTGCCTCCGAATCCTCTGAATGTGATGTCTTCACCCTGGCCCTTTGCTATGTGGGGCGTTGATATGATTGGCAAGATTGAACCGACCGCCTCAAATGGCCACAGATTCTTCCTGGTAGCCATTGACTATTTTACCAAGTGGGTCGAAGCAGCTTCATATGCAAATGTTACAAGACAAGTGGTAGCCCTATTTCTGAAAAGAGACATCATCTGTCGGTATGGAGTGCCCGAGCGAATCATTACTGATAATGGTTCCAACTTAAACAATAAAATGATGGCCGAACTGTGCCGGGACTTCAAGACCCAACACCACAATTCTTCTCCTTACAGGACAAAGATGAACGGCGCTGTTGAGGCAGCTAATAAGAATATCAAGAAAATTGTACAGAAGATGGTGGTCACTTACAAAGACTGGCATGAGATGCTACCATTTGCCTTGCATGGGTACCGTACGTCAATCAGAACATCCACTGGGGCAACACCATATCAGCTTGTGTATGGTATGGAGGCAGTCCTACCTGTTGAAGTTGAATTACCCTCCTTGCGGGTACTAATGGATGTTAAGCTGGACGAAGCAGAATGGGTCCGATCCCGATACGAGCAACTGAGTCTGATTGAAGAAAAGAGATTGGCTGCAATCTGTCATGGGCAGTTGTATCAGTAAAGAATGAAGAAAGCATTCGATCAGAAAGTCAGGCTCCGAGAGTACCAAGTAGGAGATCTTGTGTTGAAAAGACTCCTCCCTCCTCATACAGACCACAGGGGCAAGTGGACTCCGAACTATGAAGGGCCATTCGTAGTAAAGAATGTTTTCTCCGCTGGAGCACTGATGCTCAACACTATGGATGGTGAAGACTTCCTGTCCCCTGTGAATTCAGATGCAGTTAAAAAATACTTTGCATAAAAATGACCCGCTGGACATAAAAACAGAATGTAAGTCCAGGCAAAAATAGGGCATCCCGGCGAGTCAAAAACAGAATAAGAGACTCGGGCAAAAATAAGGGAAAATAAGTGAAAAATGTACACCCGCTGAGTTGAAAAGCTGCATTGGACAACTCAGGCAAAAATGGGTATCCCGGTGGATCGAAAACCTGAAAGGGCGATCCACGCAAAATAAGGGAATAAGCGAACAACTGCATTCTGAATTCATCTGTATAACTTACGACCTGGCAAGCTCCGAAAGGTTCAAGCGTCGGGCAGAACCAGCCTTCTTCAGAAAGCAAGACGAGAAGAACGTCAATGTCGTACGAGTCATAGCAAGAGGGAAGCTCCTTGAAGCGTCATCAACATTGCCAGCATCTTTTTGTTTCTCAATTTGTAACAATATCCTCATTTCAGGGGATTTGTTTATATGACTATATCTTGCCAATTCAGGGCACTTGAATTAATAAAATCAGATTTTCAGTCACATACTACCTTGTGCTCTTTTATTTGCAAAAGTGCCTGATGTCATTAATTTGTCGATCGCATGAATACAGATGTGTCTTTCCTGAATTACATGCTTACAGGAAATATACTTACTCCTGGGAGTGTCTAAACTCTTATAATGGAATCCAGTAGGGGATACCTCGGGGTACTTGTGCGTTTCTTTGTCTTTACAGGATTGCAGGTATCCAAAGCGCAGCATGGGGCATGAAAGCTTCTCCCCAGCAAGCTGTCAAATCATTATCTACTCAGTCCGTCTTCCAGATTAGCACCGGAGGTGTTTCCTCCCCAACTGAGTTGTCGAGTATCATCCTCAGCAGGATCCCTACAGAAATCTCTAGGAAGATCTTCCAGTGATCTTTCCTCTTCCCCAGCTAAGTACCAACCAGGGAACTACCTCCCCACAGAGTTTCATCCTCTATCCAGAAGAACAACGCGTGAAGAAATCACAACAGAGCGAAGAAAGCTTCTACAAACCCCAGCTGGGTCCCCCATTGCTGAGTTGGGTCTATCAGTGACCTACTTCCCCATACAGAGTCATACATGACAGATCTACCAATGATCTCATCCTCAGCTGGGATATCCTTCAAGTAGATCAGCCGGAGATCTCCACAACAACGGGATCCGAATCCCGGATCGGTATCTTTGCATAATCATAGCATTCACATCATATTCTCCCCGCAGAGCGTAGCATTCCGTCTAATACGGAGCATTACGGCAAAAATAAAACATATTGCATAATCATAAGCCATGTTCCGAATCAAACACTTGTAAATACTAACAATCCATCAGCCATATACAGAATGCTCCCCAAAATTCCCCGGCAGAGAGCCAAGGCATTTTCCCTAAAGAAACAGATACTCTTTGACACCCGTCCGTGTCATACCCCCAGCAGAAAGCCAAAGCGTCCCCTTTGCACTCACCATACAAATACATATACATACAATCCCTTGACACCCGTCCGTATCACCTTCCCCAACATAGTTACCTAAACACTTTGTAAATCGTATATTTGTTTATAATACACTTTTTCCGACACCCGTCCGTGTCATGCTCTCCACAGCAAGATAGACACTCGTCTGTGTCTTACTCATACTTGTTACTCATACTTTTTACTCATACAGATACTCGTCTGTATCTTGTATACACCACTTATCTTTCTTAGATTCGAAACTCGTCCGTGTTCTTTGTTAACTAGTTGATACCCGTCCATATCATCATCTCCGAACATGTGTCAGCGTTTGTTTCTACTGATACTCGTCCGTATCATGGTCTTAAGGATGCTCGTTCGCATCTTTAATCCATACACAATGTCAGATACTTTTACCTTTTTTTAGAATTTAGACACTCGTCTGTGTCTATTATTCCCCAAAAGATTCCCCTCAGATCCGACACTCGTCCGTGTTCTTTGTTAACTAGTTGATACTCGTCCGTATCATCATCTCTGAACATGTGTCAGTGTTTGTTTCTACCTGATACCCGTCCGTATCATAGTCTTAAGGATGCTCGTCCGCATCTTTAGTCTATACACAGTGCCCAAACACTTGTACCTTTCATTTCTTGGATGTAGACACTCGTCCGTGTTTACTTTTCCCCAGCGAAGTCCCCAACAAAACTTGTTAAACTATTTCCTTTCTATCTGACATTCGTCCTATGTCATGATACCTTTACGGCAGCCATACCCTGCTAGGTGATCGTCCTTCACCTTTTTGATAATCGTCCTTCATCAAAACCCTAGTGGAGTCTCTATTCATTAGAACCCCTTCTTATTTGACATTCGTCCTATGTCATGATATCTTTAGCAGCCGTCCCCTGCTAGGTGATCTTCCTTCACCTCTTGATGATCGTCCTTCATCATTTTATCCGATGGCCGTCCCCATCGTTGATATTGTTATCTGACATTCGTCCTGTGTCATGATAAATCCCGAGAGCAGCCGTACCCTGCTAGGTGATCGTCCTTCACCTCTTGATGATCGTCCTTCATCATGCTTATCCGATGGCCGTCCTCATCGTAGACCTTTTTTACCCGGCATTCGTCCTATGTCGTGATACTTTCGGCAATCGTACCTTGCCAGGTGATCGTCCTTCACCAATAGATGACCGTCCCTCATCTTATCCCCAACAAAGCAGCCGTCCCCTGCTAGGTGATCGTCCTTCACCTTTTATGACCGTACCTCATCATTTATTTCATTTACCTATAATCCCCAAAGAGTCCTATTTCTGAACCTGATGGCCGTCCCCATCATAATCTCTTATATCCCCAGCATGTCGGCCGTCCCCGTCATTGCTCTCTCTCCAGCAGTCGTCCTCCGTCGCCCGTACTTTATAATCATACTTTATTTTCCTTTACAATCTATATCCTTTTTCTTCTTCCTTCTGTGAGTGCAAATTTTGGACTGTCTTTGGTATTCAACCACAAGTTATCTTGTTTGCCTGTTAAGCCGTTGCTTACATCCTACACAGCTAACTCATGTTTGAATAGGGGCAGCTGTAAACACCCCAAATTTGCCCTCACCCTTTTCACACCATGGCTTGTGATATCTTCATATGCATAAGTTCAATCATAGCATCTCATATTGCATTTTTGCTTCACTGCATTGTTTCTAAGTCATCTGCATCTAGGGTTTGTGATCTGAGCTATCCCTGAGCCATTTGAGCCACTTCAAAGGTCTTTAATCATTTCAAAGGGGTCCATGTATGTCCAAGCATCATATTATATCCCCACAAAATCAAGGAAGTCAAAGAATCATAAGAACTAAGAATGGCATGGAAGCAGAGCCAAGTTTAACTACACAGATGACCTAGAATTAGGGTTTTGGTTTCAGAGGCCATAACTCCAATTTTTTTGGTCATTCTTGTTTCTATTGGTCTCTATATGTTATAAGGATCATGCATATCAAGTTTCATGAAGAAATTCCATGAGGAAGGCATCTAATCAAGAGTTGACTTCTTGAGCAAGTCAGTGCAAAATCAGGGCATCTGAGGCCCCCAATGACCCAACCAAGGGGTGTTCTTCATCATTTTGAATATGTATGATCTTTATTTGGTCATAGAATATGTTAGAAGTCCACAAAGTTGAAGAATTTCAAGCCATTTGCAAAATTGCCTTTTTGGGAAAGTGACTTGTAATGGAAACTTTCCATTTTGGGAAAGTTTTTCAACCCTTTCTTTTTGATTCAAAAATGCTTCAAATGAGAAAACTTTGGTCATGAAAGTTGTAGAATGGATCATTCCCTTTCCAAAAAGTACAAGAACTCATTCTAATTCATTTTGGATCAAAAGTTATGGCTTGTCAAAGTTGGGAAAAATCACATAATTTCAAGTTTTGTACCAAAGAGGCAAAGTTGCAAAACCTCTTGCCAAGGCAAAATATGACTTCAAATGGACTTCTAACCTTTGCACAAACATAAACCAATGCCTAAAGATCAGAATGCATCAAAGATTTGTCCATTTTTATGACTTATGCTTCAAGTAATCACAAAAGGGCCAAAAGATCACAAAGTTGCAAAACCTCTCACAAACCCTAATCCACATGCTAATTGGCCTCAAGACTGATTCCATGGCTCTCCTCAATCCTTGCTGCACAGGACACCCCTTTGTACTTGGCCTGCCATTGACCCATACCTCTCTTACACAAAACATTGACTTTATGCAAAATGGCCCATACCAATCAAACTAGGCCACACCAACTCCTCTAACCTATCCAAGTGTGATACATGTACCAAATGAGACTCAACACATAACACACATAAGCCTGAAACATCTCACAAGTCATAGTTTCAAGATTTCACCTCTTATGCACTTTCCTTCGAAACTCATCACAAAAACATCAAACACCAAAACAAACTTCATAAAATCACTCAACATGTTCCTCTAATCATTTCCCAAGCCTCATTTGTCCCTGAAACCTCCTCAATCAGAAACACGATTCTCACCCCTCACTGAACAGAACTTCATCAAACTCACAAACCAGCCACTTTAAACTCCAACCAAGCCTTGCAAGCTTCACAGGGGGATCATTGGAGGTGATTGGAAGCAAAGAGCTGGCCAGAAAGTTGCAAACTGAGAAAGCTCAAGCTCAGGTACCTCAAGAACTTTTTTTTTTTTTCAGAAATGAAAATTTAAGTTCCTAGATTGTTCCTTATGCCTTGCGGATCATCCTGATGTTTTTACTTTTTGAAATGGTTAAGATTTGAGTGTGTATTGGTTGTCTGAAACTTTTGCCATTTTTAAGTTCTGATTCGAATCTTGTTTTGTAGGTCATAGAAATTTGTTTTAAGGGTAGGTTTGGATTCAGGGAGGTTAGAGGGTTTGATCTGGAGCTTTAGAGCTCAAGAAATGGCCTAGGGAGAGAGTTCCTTTTTCGTCTCGCCGGAGAAGATGACCGGAACCACTATTCCGGTCATCTTAGGGTGATTAAATTAGGGTTAGGGTTAGGCCAGGTTTGAACGTGAGCCTTTGGATCCTTTTTCCCGCGCGCAACCAACGTCCCAGATTTCATGATTTAGCCCTAATCAGTGTTTAATTAAGTTAATCCAGTTTAATTAATTATAAAACAAAAATTAGCCAGGTTTGAACTTGGGCCATTGGATGTGGCGCCAAGTCAACCTTTCCCAGCCCAGATTGCATCTGATCCCTTCATTGTGCATACTTCCATTTATTCTAATTTTTATTTTCATTTTCTTTGCATTTATTTATACGAATTATTTAAAATAGCAAAAATCATTTAAAAATTATGAAAATTTTTGTCAAAGATTTCATTAATTTTTAGAACCCAAAAATATTTTTATTTTTATTTTTTGCAATAAAAATTATTTTTAAATCATTTAAATGTTTATTTTTAATTAGTTAATGAAAATTAATTAATTAAAAATGCATTTAGGTATTTAAAAATCACAAAAAAATTCACATTGCATTTAGAAACATTATCAAACCCTCAAACCAAATTTCTTTTTTGTTCTTGATGCCTTTTGATCATTTTCATATAAATTAAATTCATTTTAAGGCAATATTTTGGTTCAAACTTTAAAAAATTCATTCTGCCTAACCTTTGAGAGTTTGATGATGGTTCTTTTTGCATTTCATCCTAAATAGCATGTAGTTTATAGGATAAAATTGGTTTGAATTGATCTTGAATTTTCAATTTGTTTTGCATTTTTCTTGATGAGGTACCTTGAAACCCTAGCCAACTTAGGAAATTCATAACTTTCACTAGGTTAAGAGTTGGGTCCCCTCCTTTGGGCAGTGAACTTGTGTAGGTTTAGGGTATCTTTGATTGCATTTCCAATTTTTTATCATGTCATATGCTTCTGGTTTTGAATTTTGCTTTGTGTGTTGATCATAAACCCTAATTTGTGCTTTCCTTTGCATCCATCTTTCATTTGCTTGCATCCAATGACTTGCCATGACATTTTGTGCATCCACATGATTCATAATACATCTTAGGACATATTAGAATCATGTTTGATCATTTCATCTTTCATTTTCCCTGTTATATGTCCATTGCATTTCATAACTTTTCATGTACATTCATGGTTTAAAGCATACTTCATCTGCATCCATGTCCTTGTATGATCATTCTCATGTCTTGCCTCATGTTTGTATCATCTCTTAACATCATTAACATCATGTTCATGCTTCTTACTTTGTCTTGCATCATGACATTTCATCTCATTTTCATTACATTCCATCTCTTTTGCTAACTTTTCAGGTGGTAAGTTGTTTTGAGAAGTGAATTTGCCTTCACTTCTCACAATCTCTTTTCATCTCTCTTATGCATCATTGCTGAATTTTATCTTGTGTATTTGAGTGAGTTTTCTCATTCATGTTCTCTCCCACTTTCTTCCTCCAAGCAACTTGTCTTCTTAAGTGAAGCAAGTTGTCTTGCTTCTCTATGCTTCCTTCTCCTTTCATCTGCTTCCTTCCTGGTGGTTTTCTCTGAAGATCTTCTTGTAAACCTCATCAACCCTAGGAACAACCAAGAATGATAACAATTAGGGTTTGATTAGTCCCCCATTAGTTTTACCTTTGTGTCATCTTTGAGTCTTCTCTTCTCATCTCACAATCAAGGACTAAACCCTAAAGGCTTTAAGGCTTTGTGATTAAGCTTGTGCCTGCATCCTTCTATTAGGATGGAGTGTATAACTTTAATCCTAAGTGTTAAACTCTTAATGTGTTTAAATCCTTTAATCAATTCACTTAATAATCACTATGACATCAAGCTTGTAACTTGGGCCTTGCATTAGGGTTCTAATTCTTCCTTAATTGGTTAAGAAGGACTAACCCTAGTGTTAATGGACAAGCCTCCTCAAGTTGTCTTACAAATCATAAAAACCACTTCTTCATCTTATCATTAACTAAAATCCATATAATAAAGGCTTGTTTTGTCATGAGGTTAATCCCTAATCATGGATTAAGTTGAGGTATCTTCCTCAGCTTAAATGCTCTCATCTATTATCCTTCTATTAGGATGGTGTAATGAGTCCATTAAATCCTTGATTATGGCTTAAAATAATTACTTAACACTAAATAAAAACTCCAAAAACATCTAAATAATCACAAGTAGGTTAATGATCTTAATCCTACATCATGGTGATTAAGTGTCAGGTGTTTACTTCATACTTAAGGTATTCTCATTACCCCTAATCAGAGGGAGGATGTGATGAGTTTAGTAACCCTTTGGTTAAGGCTTAAGCTCATTATCTTATGACAAATTCAAAAAAGAAATAAAAGACTGAAAACACAAAAACAAACAATAATCGTCTCCTTCGGGGTTCTTTTCTCATCATCTTCACTCACAAACGAGAACTTGCTTCTTCCGTCTAATGCAAGACAATTTGCACCTGAGCCAGACAGGTCATACACTTGAGCATAGGCAAGCAAGCAGTTCACAAGTCAATTTATCTTTCAGTCTTTTTGGGTCGAACTACGGTGTTCTGATTTCCTCATTGCACGAGAGGATACGTAGGCATAACTTAACAGTTATCGAACAAAAGTCTTTTTATATCCCCCTCCTTCCAGCATTATTCTTTAAGCCTCATAGTCTTGAGTTTCATTCATTCCTTACACTGACACTTCTCTTACACACCTCACACCTCTTTTACACTGACACTTGCATTCTTTCCAGTTTTGATACACAAATTGCACTGACACTACCCCTTTAAAACACAAATCTTTTAAGCGTGGATCCCGTCGAGTACGACGGACAATCTGGGTGCTAATACCTTCCCAGGTTGTAACCAACCCCTTTCTCAGTCTCTCTGGTTCGCAACCGTCTTATCCATATCTTTCTAGGTCTATGCAGCATTACCTTTCCCTCGGGATAAAAATGCCTAGCTGGCGACTCTATTCATTCCTTCTCTTTCGCCGACCGTTCGCGTCTGTACCCCTTCTGACCAGGTGTCATTTTGGTGGGATCGACACATACCTTAGCTTTATAGGTTGGTCAATTTCAGATCTAGCTCTGTTTTAGCTTATTTGCATGCTTGCGCTTTAGATCTGCCACGTGCTTCCGTATTTTCTTATGTTGCTTGAATAGATTGATTGATTGGTAACCGGATCTATGTATTAATGTTCATGAGCTTGATGATGCCATTTAATGTGAATTGATACATTATTTTCATGCTCAATTGCTTCCTGGTCTGTTGTAAGATTATTTGGAAAAGCTATTAGTAAGCTAATTTTCTGCAGGAATTGCTGCTGTTTTAACAGCGTTAACCGGTTAACAGATTGGTTAACCGGTTAACGCACCTTTTTCTTTGTTGTTTTCTGCAGGATTTTAATGGTTAACCGGTTAACGCTTTGGTTAACCGGTTAACACTGATGCAATGAGCCATTTTTGGGCTATTTTAAGCATGTTTGATCCCCTTACTTGTTTTAAATGCCATGGATCATTGTATGATCATTGAATATGATTGTTTGGGTGATTTTCTTGCTACTTGATGCATGCTTTCGTGTTCTCGACACGTAAATGCTTATGTGTTCTATGTTTGGCATGATTGTTTGATTTTGGTTGGTGTGAACTTTGAGCATGCTAATCCCATGATTTTATCGATGAACATGTGCTGGATTTTGCTAACACTTGAAGGGGCTCATGGTAAGAGAAGTGTGGATGTTCATCCACATTTCAACTCTTCATCCTTCTCTCTTCTTAAGTGCTTTCTCCTTGTGCTTTTTGATGTGCCTTATTCCATCATGTGTTGCGACTTTCTTTTTCCCCCTTTAGGAGCAACTTATCTCATTTAGAGGAGTAAGTTGCTTGCTAGCTCTTGCTTCCTCTTCTTCTTGCTCCTCTTTGGTTCTTCTTTCTTCTTCTTAGGATAGTTGAAACCTCACTAACCTTAGGACCACTTTTGCATGACAACTTTAGGTTTAGTCTTCCCCATTTTAGACCTTTACCTTTTTTACTCCTTTGGTTTCTTTCTCTTCTCATCTCAAAACAAAACCTAAAAAACATTAATATAGAAAGAAGTGACTTCTTGTGTAATAGCCTTATTCCATGGGGCATATGTAGTCATTCCATCTTGGAATAGTGCATTTGTCTAGCATGATGCACAAGTCGGATCATGAAGTCATCTTCATCAAGAAAAACCCTAAAAAACACTTCTTCATTTTTAATCACTAAAACACTTAATAAATTCAACAAGTCAATGAAATTAGGCCTTTGCCTTTGAAAACAAGTCTTGGATAAGTTCTCCTTGCTTGGTGTGCTTGTTCTATTATTCCATCTTGGAATGTAGTGACAAGTACACATTCCATGGAAAAGAGCTTGAGTTCATTCTCTTGTGCCACACAAATAAAAAGCTCCAAAAAAACACAAATAAACAATATTCGTCCTTCCTTCGGGAATTGTTTTCTCATCTCCTTCGCTCTGTCCGCGAACTTGCTTCTTTTTGTCATTTTGCAAGACGGTTACACACTCGTCGTACGAGCCTGCAACACCTGAGCATTGACATAGGCAGTTCAAGCCTTAAGACACAAGCAATCTTTTCTACCCCTAGTTAGGGGAACTACGGCGTCTCTGGTCCTCATTGTCCAGATGAGGTACGTAGGCAGCGGGGTAGGGCCCGTTCGAGCACACTCTTTTATTTTCTCTACATTTTCCCCTTTTTTTTCTTTTCTTATCCAATTTCAGTTTCAGTTTTGCAGCAGCTTTCATTCCTTCACCCCTTGAAACAGTTTTCTTTGCAAGCTTGGATCCTGTCGGGTACGGCAGACGATCTGGGTGCTAATACCTTCCCAGGTCGTAACCAGCTCCCGATATCAGTTTCTTTGGTTCGCATGACCTTTGTCCTTCCTTTTCTTTTTTCCTGGTTTGTGCAGCATTACCATTCCAGTTCCTTCGGGATAAATATGCCTAGCTGGCGACTCTAACCTTTTCCACGCCACTTTAGCGTTTGTACTAGGATGAAAATCCGGGGAGCGACACACTCGTACCAGACGAGTCTGCAACACTTGAGCATAGACATACGCAGTTCCAGCATAAAAAAAACAAACAAATAGTTCCCGCCTTAGTTAGGTGAACTACGTCGACTCTGATCCTCATTTTCCCGATGAGATACTTAGGCAGCGGGGTAGGGCCCGTTCAAGCACATTCTTTATTTTCCCTGCATTTCCCCATTTTCTTTTCCAAATTCCTTTCTCATTTCAGTTCCAGTTCCAATTAGCAGTTCATTTGTTCAGCAACAGTTATATTCTTTTACCCTTTGAAACAAAACAAACAAGCGTGGATCTCGTCGGGTACGGTAGATGATCTGGGGTGCTAATACCTTCCCAGGTCGTAACCGACTCCCGAACCCAAATATTTGGTTCGCAGGACCTTGTCTTTTCCTTCTTCCTCGGGTTTTTGTAGCATTAACTTTCCCGTTCATTCGGTATAAAAATGTCTGGCTGGCGACTCTACCTTTTCCGCGCCACTTTCTCGTTTGTACTAGGATGAAAATCCCGGGAGCGACAACCATCAAGGGAAGCGTCTTATCATATTATCTCACACAATAACTAATGGATCATTATCAGCCTTTAAAGTATTAGTTTCCTAATGAAGACATTACGTTCCTCAAAATGAAGGATTACAAGGAATCACTCTCGGAGGAGGGGCCAAACCCTCAATCCAAATGCAGTCTGATGTTTGATGGGGCCGTTAACATGAATGGTAGCAGAGTTGGTACCATCATTATCACACCGAAAGGATCTCACACACTTTCACTGCTCGATTGGCTTTCGAGTGCACCAACAATGAGTAAGAGTACGAAGCTTGCATTATGGGAATTGAAGAAGCGATTAATTTGCGGATTAAGACCCTTGACATTTTCAGAGATTCAACTTTGGTAATCAACCAGGTTAACGGGAAATGGCATGTTCACCAGCCTCATCTGGTCCCTTACAGAGACTATATTAGGAGACTATTGACATTCTTAACAATAGTTAAGTTGTACCATGTCCCTCGTGATGAGAATCAGATGGATGACGCTTTGGCTACTTTGTCCTCAATGATCAAAGTACAATGGTGGAATCACGTGGCTAGAATTAAGGAGACGCGTCTTGATAGGCCTTCTTTTGTGTTTGTATCTGACGCGGTCGCAAATGATAAACTATGGCATCACCACATCAAGTGCTTTCTGAAGAGCCAAGAGTACCCAGCAGAGGCATCCAACAATGATAAGAAGACTCTGAGGATGTTGGTTGGTAGTTTCTTTTTGAATCAGGATGACATGTTGTATAAGAGGAACTTTGATATGGTCCTGCTCAGATGCGTGGATAGACACGAAGCAGGCATTTTGATGCAAGAAGTTCATAAGGGCTTCTTTGGTACCCATGCTGGAGAACATCCCATGGCAAAGAAATTTGTAAGATCGAGGTATTACTAGATGACTATGGAGTTTGGTTGCTACAAATACTCCTGTATATGCCATAAGTTCCAGATTTATATTGATAAGGTGCACGTGCCTTCGAATCCGTTGAGTGTCATATCTTCTCCTTGGCCTTTTGAAATGTGGGGCATCGACATGATCAGAAATATTGAGCATACCACTTCCAATGAACATCGCTTCATCTAGGTCACCATTGATTACTTCATCAAATTCATGGAAGCGACGTCTTATGCCAATGTCACGAAGCAAGTTGTAGCATAATTCCTGAAGAAGGAAATAATTTGTCAATATGGAGTACCTGAAAGAATCATTACTGATAATGCTTTTAATCTCAACAATAAAATGATGGTTGAATCATGTCGAACTTTAAGATCGAGCATCAAAATTCTTCTCTGTAACGCCTAAAGATGAATGGCAATTTTGAGGTAACCAACAAAAACATCAAGAAGATTGTGCAGAAAATGGTAGTGACTTACAAAGGTTGGCATGAAATGTTTCTATTCACAATGCATGGGTACCGAACGTATGTGCTCACATCAACTGGGGCAACCCCGTTCTCGCTGGTGTATGGTATGGAAGCAGTCTTACCAGTTGAAGTCGAGATTCCTTCCCTGAGGGTAACGATGGACGTTAAGCTTGACGAGGCGGAATGGGTTCGTACCAGGTTGATAGAGTTGAGCCTCATTGAAGATAAGTGCTTGTAAGTTTTATGTCATGGGTAGTTGTATCAATGAAGGATGAAACAGGAATTCGATTAGAAATTACGACCTCGATGTTATCAAGTCGGTGACTTAGTGCTAAAAAGGATCCTTCCTCCTCTAACACATCACAGGGGAAAATGGAATCCCAACTATGAAGGTCCATTCATGGTAAAGAAGGTCTGCTCGTGCTAAGCCTTAATGCTAACAACAATGGATGGTGAAGACTTTCCATCCTCTGTCAATGCATACGCAGTTAAAAAATACTTTGTGTAAAGATACCCGCTGGACAGTAAAAAGAGAAGTCTAGGAAAAAAAGAGCATCCTGGAGAACCACAAAAAAGGAAAAGGTTCAGGCAAAAATTAGGGATATACAATGAAAAGAAATGTACACCTGATAAGTGGAAAACCTGCAAGGGACACTTAGGCAAGAATCGGTGTCCCGGTGGATTGAAGACCCGCAAAGGGAGATCACATAAAAGAGAGATTAAAACAAACAACTGTGATTCGCATAATCTGTGATTCATCATCTACAACAATCGGTAATCTGAAGGTTAAGAATCAGTTCAATCATCTTCCTCAGAAAGCGAAGTACATGGAGAGTCTCGAGGACATTAGGTCATGGCAGAATTGGAACTCGATGGGATCCAGTTTTCACATTGCCATTAGGATGATTTATTTTTCCTTTTATGTAATTACCTTTTCAATAAATAAAATGCATTTCAGTAAAATACCTTTTTATTTTTGTTTTCATTTACCATTTTGATTGCAAAAACGTCCGGATATTTTGATGAATACTGCATTTTGAAAATATTTATGTTGTACAATACATACTTGAGAGTAAAACACTTGACCTTTACTTTGATTATTAAGTGGTAGAGATGGTAAAATCATACCATATACCCCGGGGCACATGTGCTTATCTAATTCTCTCTTTTGCAGGAACTATCAGGTGTGTTCATTAGTTTGTAGGTATGGAGCTTGAAGCAGAAACTCATCTCCAGCACAAGACATCATTAATCCCTTTCTCCAGCAAATCTCAATGGGTCTCCTTTCTCCAGCAAAACGATGGAAGGTTGACATTCCCCAAGAAGAGAATGATTCTTCAAAGGAAAGGTATTTCTTACAAGGATCTTCTTATCCCCTAGCAGTACAAGTTGATTTCTTACTCCTCGGCAGTGGTGAAGACAAAGATAAGTTAGAGTGTTTTACTAATTGCATGTCAGTTGTGATAATTCTTTGAGAGTTGAAGTCGAAGTGGTTGTAGGCATCTTCTCCAGCCAAAGTCCAATCCTCATTGGCTTCTCTCCCCAACAAAGTACCTTATTCTCGAGTGATTCCCCAGTAGAATCTTCCTCCTCATTAGAGTATTGACAAGTCCTTTCCTTAACTAGGTCAGAAGGTTGTTATTTCCCCAACAGAGTTCTACATGTGGCATTTGTCATACCCTAAATTTTGACCATAAGATACCCACACCCCCGTTAGCTCAATAAACAATGTTGAAGTTTATCAGGTCACATCCCCGTAGTGAATTAGGATTCATACCATAAATTCCTAAGATTTTAGACCTTTAAAACATCCTCAATGGATCCAGGAATCTCTAATGGTGAAGATTCATGCAAAGATTGCATAAATTTTCAGTGATCTGAGCCCCGAGGCCTTAGTGTCACAAATTAGGGTTTTTAGTCGACTGTGCCTTCCATTGGAATCTCTTCATGGGAAAGTGAGCCAAGACCTCCACATGTCATTCAAGAATCTCAACACAATCCTAATAGACCATCTACAAGTATGAATCCAGATCAAAGGATGTAGAGATCAAGAATCACAAAATTAGGGTTTCATAATGCCCAAATAGGGTTTTGACTGATTAGGGAACCAAAAGTTGAAATTATCATCTATACATGAGCCAATACCATATAGAATGGTTTAAATATCTCACATAAACCTTGGAATTCCATTCATAAGTTTGAAATACCTCAGAGGATACCTAGTCAACAAATAAAAAATCAGGGGTACCTAGTGTATTTTTCATTTGGACCAAAAAGTCAAAGTTTAATTTTTGACCTAAAATGATCCCCATGTCCTATATTACAAGAATATATGGTCCATAAATGAATTTGATCACAAAAAATCAAGAATTTTGAGTTAACTTATAAAAGGGGCTAACTTAGAAAATTTGGAAAAATTTATAAGTTATGAGAAAAAATGTGCATAAACCCTACTTCCAAGCATCATAACTTGTGATCCAAGCATCATATTTTTGTGAACCAAAGCTCAAATGAAAGATTTCATCACATACTACAATATATTCAACTACATGAAATTCCAATTCTTCATGGATTTTAAGTTGGAGGATGATCAAAATAAAAACAAAAGTTGAATGTTTCAACACTTAGACAAAATCTGTCTAAGTTAAAAACAGTCAAAACATCAAAACTTGGAGGCTTTTTACACATAGTTCCAAGCTGATTCAGATCTTCATGAAAACACCAATTTTGTCACAAATCATACCAAAAATTCAACGAACCAATTGGAATAAAAAGATCTTACTTGAGCATGGAGAAATTTCTTGTCAAACACACCATGTCACAACTGTTTTGAAAAACAAATTTTGTTAAAACTTGAATTTGAGATTTTATGAGTCAAGGATAAGATTAGCTGGTCAAGATCATCTTAATCATCATTAAAAACCTGAGCAAACCTGTAAATTCATGATCACAACCAAGAAGCTTCCATTTTATATTCATGAATTTCAACACCTATGCACTTGATCTAAGGGCCAAAAAGCTTCAAAAAGGCATATCCTAGAATCTTATAAACTTCCACCAATTTGCATTCATAAAAAAAGATTAAAATGTCTTCAGAATGTAAATTTGGCCAAGGCTAGATTGATCTATTTGAGATGACAATTGAGTGTCTTTAGTAGCAAGTAATGATGCATAGCCATGACTAAGCTACCAAACCTTAGCCCTTAAGCAAGAGGAAAACCACTTCAGCAAGTCTCTTACCCTATAAATAGAGACTCTCCTTGATCATAAAAATCACTCCAAAGCATTACAATTCATAGCTTTCTCTTCATTCCTTCAAAAGACTCAAAACTTGACATTTTGAGCAAACACCATCAACTCAAACTAATTGCTCAAACACATCAAATATGATGATGTATATGAGGTGTCCAAACACTTAAACAACATTTGGAACACCTCTAGCCAAAAATCACCCTTCAACTAAGACATTATGCATCCATCATGTAGTTGGGATACCACAACTTGATCCAAGGAGTTTCAAAGTGATTCAAAGCTTGTAATCCACTCAACATCATCCAAGGAAACTTTTCAGACCATCACAACATCTCTATAACACTTCTAGCTCAAAGATCAAATTGCTTTTGGTGCTTGACACTCACGTAAGCCTAAACTTGGTCATCTTATAAGGCATGCTTGTTTTCTCGCACAATGATTTTGCCAAATGTTTATTATTTTGTTTCTATTAATTCCCCTAAAAAATGCATCAAAATCACTTTGTATGAGATTTGATGTTAGTTTTTGCAAATTAGGGTTCTTCAGTGTTCATCACTGATTTCTTACACCACACTTAAAATAAATGAAATTAATCACCATCATCATGTTCATTAAAATCACATAAGTTTGGTCTTTATTTCATTCAATTTCATTACATATTCAGTGAGATATGAGGGATTTTGAAAATCTAGGATTTCTTGGCAAACTCAAGAACAAGCGTGTGTATTCTTGGTGCCCTTTTTATAAATTCAATTTTTTTGAATTTTTCAAGTTATTTTGAATTGATTCAAAAATTAATAACTTTCTGAATTTTTGGAATTTTTGAATGATTCTTTTTTCATTAAATTACAAAAATATTTAAATATTTTATTCCAATAAAAAATCACAAAAAATATATATATTTTTAATATTTTTAATTTTCACAAAGAATTAATTTTTATTTGTTTTTCAACATTTTTAAAGGCTACCCTTTTTGTCCTCTAACTTAAGGCCTGGGTCCAATTTGGCTTAATACCTATTTTTGTCCTCTAACTATAGGCCTGAGTCCAATTTGGTCCTTTTTTCTTTTAAAAGTTCCAAATTGGTGTTTTCCGTGTGGCAACTTTTGATGACGTGGCATACTATTTATTAATTTTTTTTAATTATTATTTTCATTCTGCATGCCATTTAATTAATTAATTATTATTAATTTTTTTTTGAAATTCATATAGAATTCAATTTATTCGAATTATAAAAACTTTAATTTATAATATTTGGGGTTAAAGCCCATGATTTTTGCACTAGCAGCCCAATAGTCAAAATTTGTTAGACAACATTGGTCAGACAGACCGACCTGCTCTGATACCACTAATGTAACACCCCATTTCTACCCGGCAATAATCGATTACATCAGAGTAATAAATTTCAACTTAATAAAACAAATAGGATGTCACATTTCAACTTTAAAACACTTTTTCATTTAATTAAATAATACATCGATACATAACACTTTTAATTCGGATGAAACTATAATAACAACTTTTATTCGTTCTTTGAAACCAAAACAAATTTCACAACTACGCAACAAATTCTCAAATATTCAACTAAACATGGTATAACATTTTGTTCAACTTAAACAACTGAGTAACAACATATTTTCACGAGAAACAACTTAAAACAACAATAAAGAAACTAATTGTTCATCCCCCAGAGTATTACGTATCAGAGCATCGACACCGACTCGAACTAACAAAGATAACAATCTTCCATCAAGCTAACCTGCACGTTACCAACATAAGAGTAACATTCAAATAGAATGGGCTAAGATATCGAACAATATAAATAAGAGTATGATAATTAATATGTTAGATAGAATCATACAATATCACTATTATCCAACAACAACAACTTAACGATCATCCATAATTTATCAACATGTTTTATCAACATACTACGCATATCAACATCTATGACATAATCAACATACTCAAATTCAACAAACATAATCAACTTAAACAACTTCAACAAACATAATCAACTTTATCCACATAATCATAAAAACAACTTCATCAACATAATCATATAATCAACTTAAATCAACATAATCATATAAGCAATTTTATCAACATAATCATATAATCAACTTAAATCAACATAATCATATAATCAACTTAAATTAACATAATCATATAAGCAACTTCATCAACATAATCACATAATCAACATAAACAATTTCATTAACTTAAGTAACATAAATAGTGCAACACAAAATACGACTCGACTATGCATATGCATGTGGTAGCATTGGAGTAAAATTCCCAACTTAAAATATACCAGGTTATCGAGGTATCTACAAGGCATAAGCCTTTAACTTAATAATTTTTCAAATCCAGACCAACGTGGTGAGCATCCGCTCCAACTTAGAAAATGCAATGTATGCCATGATCATAAAGACACAACACATAACAACAAACAACATAGAAACTTTAATGCAACACGATTTAACTTTTTTCATAGGCCTACAACTTATATACATCAATGTTGGTCATACGACCCACGACTTTAATATCAACATTGTTCATTCGACCTACAACTTGACAACAACCATTGTGCATCAACTACAACAAGTTAAATCAACAATGGTCGTCAGTGAAGGGAAATTTGTGATATAAACGTTCGACAAACAAATATTTCCCTTTAGAGATCCTTACGAAAGATCATGATTTGTGATAAAATATTTACCTTTTGTGACGCTTGAAGCCTCGATCCTGATTTGGTCATGAGCGATGTACGATGAACAACGCCTCTACTCAGTCCCCAGGAGCAACTTCCTTCAGTCACAGTGCTAGCTGGTTACGTTTGAAGTTTTAGAGTGAAAGGAGAGAAAAACAAAGGAATACGACCAGGGTTTCAAACAACAACTTATGAGCTTCTTCACAAGGGTTCTATTTATAGAACTACTTGTGTGGGCTTTAAGCTAAAAGCCCTACTCAATAATAATAATAATAATATATTATTTTTATAATAACTATTATAAAAATAATAATTATTATTATTATATCATATGGTACCTTACCATATCCTGTATTCCATTCTAGTACACCATACCTTATGGTGTTCTTTATTTATTCCACCTCTTCTCTAACTGTCCTTATATGTGTGACCCTGTAGGATTTTGCAACGTTGACAATTATATTAAATCATGTATTTAACATAATAAATAATAAGGGGTATCTAGCAACACATCAATGCTACCCAAGTCACACAATTTTCATGTGATCTGACAAAACATTTTGTGATAGTATTTGCACGTACAATTACCCTTTTGGCCTTATGTCTATATTGAACACAAGGCATATATTGTGTCATCCTTGTCCAATTAAATATTGGGGCCTTAGACATTTATCCTGTTATGTGTGATGGGCAAATTCCATCTAGGCTACTCATGTCCCTCATCATGCTTTGTGAAGTACCCATCAACTGTCTTTATGATAAATCCAGTTACAGACAATGTTTGATCAACAATAAATTACTTTACTCTACATCTAGGGTCTATAGTAGTTTCAGGTCGAAGGGTGATATACACCACTATCACCATGAGAGTAACTTATGACACTTTGTATAACATTCTATGTAGTACTCTCATAGTGGGTAAATCCAGTTTAAATATTACTCTTAATATTCATACATATGTCAAGACTTGATAACTTCTTATCCATGATCCATGAGATGTAATCATCAGTCTATCTACATAATAGACTTAATGCTTTAAAGCTATCCCATTTCACATTAAAGCTCGATTATGGATGCTTTAAGAATAGTGTCCTTATGTTTAATGGAATCTAATGATTAAGTCAAACTTAATATTTCATTAAACGAACTAGCTATTCTAGGGACTTTATCATTTTGGAAAAACAAATAATAAAGAAATGTCTTTTATTATTAATAAATAATTCGATATAAGTACCAAAAGTATTGGCCTCTAGGGCTTACACTAACAATCAGACCTACAACTCAAGGATGTCCGTAAAATCGGAACAAAACAACTTATTCAACAATACATACAATTCCCCATATTTGACCAGATTCCAACAAAATAAACCAACCAAAATCACCTAGTAATTCATACGAACTACCCCGACAAATTTCAACTAATTCCGGAGCACTAATTTATATGCTTAACTTTTACTTACTCAACTAAATCGGTATTGTTTTACATTCTGTTATTAGTACCAACAAGTTCACTAATTCTGATAAATCTTAACTTAATAACAAAGACATTTTCTACTACAATTTCCTCACTGTCATCAAGTTAAATTCTGATACCTACCCTTTCTGCTAAGTTATGGTTTCCTGCTAAAATCCCACTGCTGCTTCTAAAATGCTACTACATTATTCGGTTTCGTCTACATAATAAAACTTATATTACTTAAATAATAATCACATGTATAATAGTTAATTAACTACTCCTCTTATACCACACTTAAAGTAATTAACTAAGTATGCTTATATGACCATTAACTAATTTATTTAATTAACCAAATTCATTAAATAATTGACTTAATTAATTAACTAAATGGTCCCCTCTCAAAAATGTTTGGCTTGCGCCACTTTCACCTATGGTGGATCTCATCATGCAATTGGTGGCTCTCATCATGATAAATGGTGGCTTGCGCCACCTGGCATATGCTCTTCAAAAAGTTGGGTGGCTTGTGCCACCCCATTAAAACAGTGGGTGGCATGCGCCATCCTCTGGAATGCAGTCCAGGGTTTCGTCCCAAATCCAATTCCTTCGACTTCCATCATCAAATCAATCCATAAAAATCGATAAAAATCCACAAAAATAGATTATATTATTTAACCAATAATCATATTTTTTACAACAATTCGGAACAAAAAAAATCAATGTTAAATCAACACAAACAATATAGAAATCATATAATTCCAATCCTACATACTAATCACCATATTCCTGATTATAAAATTCGAAACCCATCCTTATCTGAAATTTATGGTCGCTCGAATCTCCGATCTACTTTTTCTACTTTGCTTCGAAGGTAACAACTTCCGTAACCCCCTTTCTCAACTTCTACAGAAAACCTGGTTTATATTTTTCTTTTTCTTCTTTTATTATAATTATTATTATAATTATAATCTCCATTTGGGCTTACTAATTAACACCTCCACGGTTACTATTATCAACGCAACGACTAAGCCCATTTAAATAAAATACTCTTATAATTCCATACTATTAATTATAATATTATTTCTCCCGACTAAATCGACTAATTACCGACTATCGAATAAATTGTCCAAACAACCCAATCAACATATTCAACGATAAATGGAAAATATTCAATATCTTTTTCTATAACTTAAATCAATTTATTTAATCAATTCAACTCGAACCAACTTAGAAACATCAACATAACATTCTGATAATTCGGAACTCAACTCAAATCATCATAAATGACACAAACCAACTTAAATCAACATAAATACACAAGTCAACGCAAATCAACACAACATAATACAAGTATATTTAATTAATTAAATAATTAATTAAATAAATGGGTGTTACAACTCTCCCCCGCTTAGAATATTTCCGTCCTTGAAAATTTGTCCAATACAACTACTCCAACTACGTTATTCCATCTGACTAATCAACTCTCATCCCTGAAAGGCAACCCCACATTAAATACAAACAACAATTCATAACCTCAATGGCGACAATAACACAAATACTACTCAAGTAATACACTTGACAACTAACATCACAACACAATGAGTAACCAACTTAAGAATTCACCGGTTATAGAACTAGAACATAACAACATAAGAACACACAACTTAAACACAACATCCACGCAACCAACTAACAACATCGTTGTTACTCACGTATGAACAACTGCACTACACCATGCCTTCACTGCGCACTCTGATTATTTGTAAAGTGTCAAGTCTACCAAGTTTATTTCCAACTTCTCAATCACCAAAACCGACATAACAAAAGACTTTCAACAAAACTCTTTAGAAATTCCATCTAAACAGGTATGCTACACTTTTGTAGTTACTGAATACTTCGAGCTTAGATTCGTATGACAACACCTCTAAACGTTCAACATAATTACAATGGCGACTACTTCCCAATTCTTGGATAAAATACTCATATACTTTCATGAATTCACAATTTTCTTAAACACGTAACAACATTACAACCACATTAGGTACATGGATCCAACTAATCTAGACAAGATAACTCATTCTTTTCACTTCCAACTAACACAACATACTGAATCATCGATTCCTACTTATATTGGCACAATGCTTCATTAATTCTTATATGAATCAACACAACCAAGTAACTCATCTTTTTCTAACCAAAAATTGTACTTTAATAAACTAACTTATAAATTTACTTCTTTTATTACTTGCAACTCAACTCTATAAAACATTCTTGTCCAATCATGGTCTTACATGTCCATCTACTTTCCCCTCGAATCATCTCAAGAAATCTTCAAGTCTCACACCACTTAATTCATCACAAAACATCACTTAAATTATCCAAAACTCAACTATGAGTTTTTATACTACTCGTCAATCCAAACGCAACCTCATGCTACACCCGCAAACCCAACCAATATTCTTACATGAGTCTTCATCGACAAAATAAACAATACTCAAGCGCTCGACTTGGCCTCAACCAATTCAACGTACATATTATACCAATTAGCAAGACATATCTATCCATCAATTATGATTCTGTCTACTAACAACAAGAGATTAAGGGTGATTAGTTCCTTAATTTGTCAATAGACACCGACAACCATAACAGTGGCATAGATCATCATTACCCAACACAATAGCGTACTTCAACTTGTTCCCAAAGTTCGTAAGCATAATGCTTCTCCAACACTCTATGCCTTACCAATGTCTTCTTTGTCTCCTTAATTCCGACTTCGTCAATTATACCAAAATGTCCAAAATCCAATACACAATCACCTATACACGCTCGTAGCACAACACAACTTTAAATATCCTTCTAACACCAAAATCTCTACTACATCAAGTACTATCCAACTCAGTTCGCTCCAATTACAACTTTCATCCAAGTTAATTATTTTTAACAACACTAATCAAACATCCACATTTATCTCAACATTACCATCACATAACATCGTCACTTTAACCATCCTCATTCGACATAAATCACATCTCTTTGCATTCTCCAATACCGTCACATTCTTTCTAATACCAACATTTTATTCTTTATCAATATTTCACAGTCGTCTTCATCTTTCCAAATTTTTAGAAATAATCACCCAACTTCAAATACAATTATATCTTTCAATACAGACTTTCCAAACACAAAATCATATTCCAAAATGAAGAGAATTTCGTGTAGAGTAAAAAGTTTTCACCATTTCAATGGGACTGGTCCAAAATTCCTGTAAGCAGAATTTTCCAAAAAAAATTCAACATCAAATCCAAATATTAAAATGCACTTTCCCCCCTCTTCACAAATTTCCCAAGTCAAATAGTATATGCAAACTGTAGGGAATTTCGTAAGAATTCCAAAAAGTCCATAATCGCTTCAATCAGAATCATGAGCAAAAAGTCATGTCTCTTTTACTAACAATTGCTCCAAAATAAAAAAAATGAGAATTCGAGATTAATGAACATAAGTTCCATCTCTCTCTCTCTCTCTCTCTCTCTCTCTCTCTCTTGATTCCAAAATTCACCAACATCGTTTCTTTTCATCCAACTCTAATATTACTCGACTTTAATCCAACTATACTCAAGGCATAGTAATCTACCGACTTGATCCATCAACTTATCATTTCCATTGGAATAATTCCTTATCCTCAATCAATTCCTCATCCATGTTCTACGCACTTCTCAACCTCGTCCGACACGAATTCATGAGTCTAAACTCTCGTTGATCCGTAATAACATCACTTCAACAACATTTGAACTCTTGCAATCAACATTGCCTTGAACCAAACTCTACATACAAACAACACGTCCGGGAGACAAGCCTCTCCCCCACTTATTCCAAACTAACACCTGCAGACAACGACTAGTAACTAACAAGCAAGTACCGACAGTGTTTCACACACATGACACGTATAGAGGAATCAATGACATTATAAAACATAGGCCGGACGGACCGACCTGCTCTGTGTCACTCCCGAGTTTTTCATCCTAGTACAAACGTGAAAGTGGCGCGGAAAAGGTAGAGTCGCCAGCCAGGCATTTTTATCCCAAATGGAACGGGAAAGGTAATGCTGCACAAACCTAAGGAAGAAGGTAAGGACGAGGCCTTGCGAACTAAAGATCTGGGTTCGGAAGTCGGTTACAAATTGGGAAGGTATTAGCACCCTAATCCGTCTGCCGTACCCGACGGGATCCACGCTTGTTAGTCTGTTTCAAAGGGTGAGAAATAAGATGATGTTTTGAACGAAAGAATTGCTATCTGGAATGGAAATGAAATAAGAAAGGGAATTGGAAAAGCACATGGAAAGGAAGAGGGAAATGTAGGGAAAAGAAAGATTGTGCTCAAATGGGCCCTACCCCACTGCCTGCGTACCTCATCGGGAAAATGAGGATTAGAGTCGCCGTAGTTCGTCTAACTAAGGTGGATATTTGTTTGTGTTTTTTACGATGACATTGCCATAGCTCTAGCTCAGGTGTTACCGGTTCTGACTTGAGGGTTTTTATCGTATCGTTGTTCGAACTGTCGAAGCAAGTCGTGATCGTCCTCAAAGAATGAGAGATGAAAAGAGAAGACGTGGTGTCTTTGTTTATTGTTTTTTAGAAGAAGTGTTTTGACTTTATGTTTATTGTGGGTACAACACTAAAGACTATGATACGGGAGTGAATACTTTCCAAGATCTCCCCCAATGGAACATTTGCAAAGCATTCTAGAAGAGTGGAGGAGACCTCCACTAATCATTTCCCATATAGCTTAAGTCTCGTGGCACATTGTACCTACTTTCATTTTATATGTTTTTTATTTTTCTTTAAAGGTGAGAAGTGAGACTCAAATTGTGAAAGGAAAAACTCTAAGGAAAACTAGACTTTACCCTAAGTTTATTGAGTTTAATGGTAACCTATGGTTAGTGAATCTTGAAAGATTAACGCTACCTAAATGGATATTTAGACTAGAAATGCAAGTACAACAAGTAATAGTGAATAATATGGTCATCTTATGTCATGGTGGGTGAAAACGTGTGTAAATCGTAAATGGGATGAAACGATGGATTGGATGGGTCGATTACGTGGTGTTGAGACGCACGACTTATGGTGTGTGACATACAAGGCTTGCTTTTGGTGTATTGGAGTGGAGCGATGATAATCGAGGGATCCTAATGTCGCATGAAAATTTATTTATTTATTTATTTGAAATTCTTCGATTTTGGGTCAAATAACTCATTTTCTTTATTTTTGAAAATTGGTCATCTAACGCTTTATTTTATCTTTTTCTATCCTAATTATAGGTATCACATATAAAGTTCTAACTATTACATCATAAAGTATAAACCATAAAGAATATCAAAGCAAAATGAAAAGAAAATAATCCAAATCCGTAATAGAATCTTCGCATAATACCTTGCACCACAAAAAGAGTTTTAGTAAATGAAATAAAGATGAGGATGCAAAAATATGGACAAGTGAATAAAGGTGTAAAGATTTGCAAGAATTTCTAAAATGCACATAAAGCACATAAAACAAATATAAAGGCTATTCGCTTCATGTAAACACACTTGAACGGTTTCTAAGCCTAAGTCCTAAAACTAAAGGATCTTGCATGATATCGACATTCTAAAATCAGTAGCTAAACCACACTAAGGCCTTATAATATTCTAAGATCAAGCCTAATTAATCTATATCCTAATGCACCGTAAAATCCTAAGCTAAACTAGATGGATTTACAATGGAAAAATTGACTAAAATCAATGCACTAAAAAAATAGTAAAAGTCCTGGAAAAAATATGAAATTAATTCCCTAAGGTCCCTAACCTAAATATAATATTGTGTTAAAAAATATGAAATTAATTCCCTAAGGTCCCTAACCCAAAAAAGTGGATAAAATGGCCTAAAAAATATGACAAAAATTATTCCAGGTTCTATTATTAGTTCTCTAATCATAGCAAAAAGAATGGGACGGAAAACAAACAGGAAGTTGGAGAAATAAAATGTACAAAATAAAGTGTTCATGAAAAAATTCAATATAACACTAAAATTCAGAAAGTAAAAGTTATGAAAAATTCTAAAATGAAATAGAATCCTACTGAAATTCTTATGGAATTTTATCATTTATTTAATATTTTCTAATGATTAAAATTGAACCATATATAAAAAAATATTAAAAAGAAAGAAATAAGGAGAGGGGTGCAGAAAGTAGATTATTTAGTTAAAAAGGAACTTGGGCTTGACATAGGGGATGGGAATAGCGGTGGCACTAGGCCCATGAGCGCAGGAATATGGGGTGCATTATATAGTTCTTCAGGTCAACTCTATTGACTTAGGAGACCAATTCCAGTCGTACGATCGCTAGACAGATGGCTATGATAGATCTGAAGGTTCCATAATGTAGGGTGTACGGTAAGTGTGATGGTGCGGTATGCGTGGAATTGTGAAGGGGTGGTCCAACCGGACGGTGACAAGTGTCACCGCCGGAGTGGACAGATTTGGGGACAATCTTATCCTCTTGAATTTGACGGTAAATCAAGATTATTATGAATTCTTAATACCCTTTATTATTCTAACAGTGCTTTTAATCATAATTATGAGTCTTAATTTCAATTTCATAATTAACTCACAAAGAAAACAACGCAATCACGTTATAATTAAGAAAAATCGCAACGTGGAATAAGGCTTCTCAAATTCTCTCTCTCTCAGACTCGTTTCCTTCTTCTTTTCTCAAACTTCATCTTCCCCAAACTGAAACCCTAGCCGCGCCACTAACCGCTTCTCTTTCCGATCAATCTCTTCAAACCGAAATAAATATGAATGAACCCTTTCTCTTTTTCTTTCCTTGTTTGAAAACCGAAAACGTCCTATCCCAATTCACTCTAAAACCATAGATCACCACAAACAAGTGAAGTAAATAACGGAAGAAACGGATCCGCACATACCTTCTATTAAAGCGATGAATGACGATTTAAGTTACGTTCAATTTGTTTCCCTTTTCTTTATGCGATTTGGTATCGTTTATGGTTCGTTCGCTAATCCTTGCCTTATTCTTATGATGTTAGCAGATGACTATTGATGTCGTAAGGACGATGAAAACAATCGGTGGTGAGGCTGTGCGGAAAAGGTGATGAAGACGATCGATGATGAAATCTTCTTGATTGAAGTTGAAGAAAGGAGTTGAAGGTGTTGTGTTGATGACGATTCTTGAAAATTGGTGAAGAGGGCGTTGGAAGGTGACGATGAAGGTTATTGTTTCAGACGGCGTATTGGCGGTTGAAACTGCGATTCCATGTATGCAGTGTGTGTTTGCCGTGTTTCCTTGAACTGATTGAGTTTGTTGCTTACTGAATCATTGGATCGCATTCAAGAGTTATGTATTGGTTTTGCAGGTTTTATAATGAAGAAGAAGACTGAAGAAGAAGACTCCTGAATTTGCAGCAATATGGGCATTTATAGAAGATGAAGTTCTTGAAGCTCATGAGGGTAGCTTGGTAATTGCAATGGAATTCAGTTAGGAATTCAGTTAGTAATAGTTAGAGTTGGTTTGGATTCTGTTTTGTGTTGGTTAGGAGCTGTTAGAACTTGTTAGGATTTGTCACTATTTTTGGCTTTGATTTCCTTCTTCTATAATTTCTGTGTTTTTTTCAGATAACTTGTAACTTAATCCCTTTTTGATTTATTTTTCTGTGATAAACAAACTGTTATGAGTTTCTCTATGTAAACTGATTTTCTGTTACTCGATTGTAACCATTTCTGAGTTTTTCCTTAAGTTATAAACTGATTACAACTCAATCCCCTTTTTTTTCTTGATTGTGATTCTGAAACTGAAAAAGTAGTTATAGTATTCGCACATGCGTTTTTGTTATAATTTGAAATAAAACCTTTGTTAGTGGAAATTGGAAAGTGAAGTTTTTGATGCAAGTTTTGAGTTGAATGAAAAATCCTGCAGCAACATGTCCTCCCTTATTTTATCTGTGAACTTCCTTTTTTATCACCTATATGGGCTTTTGCTAAAACATACAAAAAAACTAGCATGAATTAGTTTTGTTGTGATTAGTAATTAATTGGTCATGGAAATGGTTCGTGTGATTATGGTTTCTAATGACTTTTAATGATTGGCTTTTCAAAACAAAAACCAAACTTGGTCATGGATAAAGATCTAGAAAATGAAATGGATATGAATTAAACTTTGGATAGAAAATGGTTTATGGATTTAAAAAGAATGGTCATTTGGGTATTCGGATATGGGCCTAAAATATGTGTAGGAAAATGAATTTATGTGAAGGAAAATGGATCCGAAAATGGGTAAAGGCAATGGTAAAGATCTGGGCTTAAAAAGAATATTCAAATGGGTTTATGGTAAATTTGAATGAACAGTAGCGACACTCTGATGCTTTCCAAATAAACCATGGTCATACGCCTTCCACCTTCAACGCAAACCCAATTCCTGATCCCAGACCAAATCTTACGAACTGTGATGTTATAATAGATCTAAAACCTAACACCTTACATCCTTCTTCTTGAATCACTAGTGCAAACCAAAATGTCGAGAAGAGGAGAATAGTCTAATGAAACCTATGGATAAAACCTTGGAACTTGGCAAATCCCATAACCAGAATATGCTTCTGATGATGCGAACCCAACTTTCATGTCAACCTTAAGCATAATAGCCAAGTAACCGCCTATGAACGAGACAATCCAAATCATAGGGGGGCTTTGATCCCAAGCCTTAGGAGTTCAAGAATTTCATGATTATGAGTATTATGACCTAATGACCCATGTAGATGGAGTAAGCATAAGCTAGTGAAGGTAATAAATAAGAGGGCAAATTTTGGGGTGTTACACTCTGATACCACTAATGTAACACCCCATTTCTACCCGACAATAATCGATTACATCAGAGTAATAAAATTCAACTTAATAAAACAAATAGGATGTCACATTTAAACTTTAAAACACTTTTTCATTTAATCAAATAATACTTTGATACATAACACTTTTAATTCGGATGAAACTATAATAACAACTTTTATTCGTTCTTTGAAACCAAAACAACTTTCACAACTACACAACGTATTCTCAAATATTCAACTAAACATGGTATAACATTTTGTTCAACTTAAACAACCGAGTAACAACATATTTTAACTGGAAACAACTTAAAACAACAATAAAGCAATTAAGCGTTCATCCCCCCAAGTGTTACGTATCAGAGCATCGATACCGACTCAAACTAACAAAGATAACAATCTTCCGTCAAGCTAACCTGCACATTACCAACATAGGGGTAACATTCAAATATAAGTGGTGAGATATCGAACAATATAAATAAGAGTATGATAATTAAAACGTTAGATAGAATCATACAATATCACTACTATCCAACAACAACAACAACATAACGATCACCTACAATTTATCAACATGTTTTATAAACTTACTACGCATATCAACATCTACGACATAATCAACATACTCAACTTCAACGAACATAATCAACTTCAACAACATCAACAAACATAATCAACTTCAACAACTTTAATAGACATAATCAACTTCAACAAACATAATAAACTTTATCCAAATAATCACAAAAGCAATTTCATTAACATAATCATATAATCAACTTAAATCAACATAATCATATAAGCAATTTCATCAACATAATCATATAATCAACTTAAATCAACATAATCATATAATCAACTTAAATCAACATAATCATATAAGCAAATTCATCAACATGATCACATAATCAACATAAACAATTTCATCAAGTTAAGCAATATAAATAATGCAACACAAAATGCGACTCGACTATGCATATGCATGTGGTACCATTGGAGTAAAACTCCCAACTTAAAATATACCAGGTTATCAAGGTATCTGAGGGGCATAAGCCTTCAACTTAATAATTTTGCCAATCCAGGAACATGTGGTGAGCATCCGCTCCAACTTAGAAAATGCAATGTATTCCATGATCATAACGACACAACACATGACAACATCCAACTCAAAACAACATTCAACAAACAACATAGTAACTTTAATTATACACGATTAAACTTTGGCCATAAGCCTACAACTTATATACATCAACGTTGGTCATATGACCTACAACTTTAATATCAACGTTGGTCATCTGACCTACAACTTGACAACAACCATTATGCATCAACTGCAACAACTTAAATCAACACTGGTCATCAGACCTACAACTCAAGGATGTCAGTAAAATCGGAATAAAACAACTTATTTAACAGTACATATAATTCCACGTATTTGACCAGATTCTAACACAATAAACCAACCAAAACACCTACTAATTAATATGAACTACCCCGACAAATTTCAAATAATTCCGGACCACTAATTTCTATGCTTAACTTTTACTTACTCGACTAAATCAACATTGATTTACACTTTGTTATTTCTACCAATGAGTTCACTAATTTTGATAAATCTTAACTTAATAACACAAACATTTTCTGCTATAGTTTCCTCAGCATTATCAAGTCAAATTCTGATACATACCATTTCTGCTAAGTTATAGTTTTCTGCTAAAATCTCACCGCATCTTCTAAAATGCCACTACATTGTTCGGTTTCGTCTATATAATAATACTTATATTACTTAAATACTAATCACATGTATAACTGTTAATTAACTACTCCTCTTATACCACACTTAAAGTAATTAACTAAGTATACTTATATGACCATTAACTAATTTATTTCATTAACCAAATTCATTGACTAATTCACTTAATTAATTAACTAAATGGTCCAACTCAGGAATGTGTGGCTTGCGCCATTTTCTTTGGTGGCTCTCATCATGCATTTGGTGGATCTCATCATCATAAATGGTGGCTTGCGCCACCTGGCCTATGCTCTTCAAAAAGTTGGGTTGCCTGCGCCACCCCATAAAAACAGTGGGTGGCCTGCGCCACTCTCTGCAACGCAGTGCATGGTTTCGTCCCAAATCCAATTCCTTCGACTTCCATCAGCAAATCAATCCATAAAAATCCACAAAAATCGATTATATTATTTAAGTGATAATCATATTTTTCACAATAATTCAGAACAACAAAAATCAATGCCAAATCAACACAAACAATATAGAAATCATATAACTTCAATCCTACATACTAATCACCATATTCCCGATTATAAAATTCAAACCCCACCCTTACCTTAAATTGATAGGCGCTCGAATCTCCGATCAATGTTTCTGACTTGGCTCTGACGGTAACAACTTCTGTAACCTTCTTTCTCAACTTCTACTGAAAACCGGGTTTCTAATTTTATTTTTTCTTCTTTTATTATAATAATTAATATAATTATAATCTCCATTTGGGCTTACTAATTAACACCTCCACGATTACTATTAGCAACGCAATGACTAAGCCCACTTAAATAAAATACTCTCATAATTCCATACTATTAATTCTTATATTATTTCTCTCGACTAAATCGACTAATTATCGACTATCGAATAAATTGTTCAAACAACCCATTCAACATATTCAACCATAAACAGAAAATATTCAATATTGTTTTCCACAACTTAAATCAATTTATTTAATCAATTCAATTGTAACCAACTTAGAAACATCAACGTAAAATTCCAATAATTTGGAACTCAACTCAAATCATTACAAACAACACAAACCAACATAAACCAACACAAATCAACATAAATCAACACAACATAATACAAGTATATTTAATTAAATAAACGGATGTTACAAGGTGAATTCAAAAAAGTAAGACCAAGCCGAAGGTGGAATTACAAAGAATGAGACTAAACCGAAGGTAGACTTAAACACGAATACGAGACCCAGCCGGAGGTGGACTCGAAAAGTAAGACTATCTCGAAGGTAGACTTACGATAAGGTTTAAGGTCAAGCCGAAGGTGAACTCGAAAAAGTAAGACCCAGCTGTAGTTGGATCATTACAAACACTTATGAAACTGCCCCAAGGCGTTGTAATACTTAGGATATTTAAATTTTTGCCATTTAAATTCCTGCCATTTATTTTATATTAACTGCGTGAGTTAGTAATATAGGGTGTGAAAACCTAATTGAATTAACCTGGACATATATCGGTAAACAATAAGATAAATATCTGAAAAATAACACTCACATACGTAAGTCGATCATTCTATGATCGCCATCTGCACTTCCCAGGGTTTCCTCTCTCAGTTGCCTTATAAATGGCCAGGTCCCTCGAAAATGGGGGTGTCTTTAAAAGCAAAGTCCCTTAACAAATAAATCATCACAGTCCCTTCTAGATTAAAAGATCATAGTCCCTTCGAGGTTGCCTACGATATCATGATCATGTCCCTTTGGTAAAAATGATGATAGTCCCTACGAATTGTTAAAAACACCCCTACAAGTTGCCTTCATTGACCATACGATGCCCCTACGCACGTCCTTTAACAAAATACAAGGTAATGACTACCTACTCCTTAATAGTAGGGACAATCTTACCCTTGAAAGTAAATAAAATAATACGAAAGACCAGTCTAGGGTAGGTAGTTCTTAGTTACGTGCTCGAATTTCAAAAATTCTTATTCACACCCCACTTTCAAACAATTTTCAAACATAAAAGCTTTGTACACATCCATACGAGGATCATTACAAACACTTATGAAAATTTCTAAACACACACTACACATTTTTCAAACAAATAAGTGAGCTAAGTAATTAAGAGCCCAAGGATAACCATGGATATAAAGGGTGCTTACACCTTCCCTTTATATAACCTACCCCCCTAACTTAGAATTTTTTAAAAGGTCTTTCCTGTTCTTTTATACCCTTTCCTATTGGATAAAATAAAAGTCGGTGGCGACTCTTTCAATCCACAACATAAATAAAAAGTCAGTTCTCCCACCGTGTTATAGAAATGGCGACTCTGCTGGGGAGTACTTAGTAATATAAGGGTTACCTTAGGAATTAAGATCACTTACTTGTTTGCTTTGTTTGCTTTATCTTTAAGGGATTGTTGTGGGGTTACTATGTGAAAGATCCTAACCTGGATCTAGTGTACCTTATGTAAGTGGCAATAGACCAAGGAAATTGTACGGCGTATACCGATATGGTTGATCTGGTGGCTACAGTTAGTGTGACTTCTTGGTTGGTGCTTATGTTCCTTAAGTAAGTTGAGGATAATATGAGGCTGTCATATGTTGTCATTAACACTAACTACCCTTTAGAACCTTAATTGACCCATCTTGGCCTTTAGAAAGTAGTGAGATAGCCGGCTTTGGAGAAGACTAAAAGTTGGTTGATACTCGATGCTACGCTCATTGAGATTCTAATCTTTGGGAGTTTGGTTGGCAAGTCATTTGCCTACTGAATAACAACCCTTGAGAAGGATCAGTAATATTGAGATCCCTTAGAACACGGTTACTTTTACTAGGACATGATGAACTAACTAAACTTCAGGGGGAGGGTACTTTACTTTAAACCTCATGCAAGCCTCTAAACCTAGGGATATTATGTGACTTACTTGTGTGTGCCACATGTTTGTGATTGAACATAACATCATAACATCATGACATCATAAGCATAACATTCTCACTAACCATTTCAAGGACCAAAGGATTTATCTTTGTTCTTTGTTGCAGGTTATGGCTTCCACTCGTAGGAACACTATCCGGATCAACTTTGTAGGGATACCTTCCAAGCTTAAGGATTTGGTCTCAAAACTTCCCGAAAGCTCTCAATTCATCAAGAAGCATGGTTATCTACTTGACTTGGTTACCTCAGGGTTTGATGAAGATATGATGGGTTTCCTATTCCAGTTCTTTGATCCTAAACATCATTGTTTCACATTTCCCGATTATCAGTTGGTGCCTACAATGGAAGAATTCTCCAAGTTACTTGGGGTACTTATCCTTGATCAGAAAACCTTCACATGCTTAGAGAAGGAGCTTAAACCTGAAGTCATTATTGCAGTCCTACATTTAAAGAAATCAGACATTGTCCTAGAAACAAGAAACGGAGTTAAGGGTATCCTTGCCAGAGTATTGATAGAGAAAGCTCAGGTGTTCTTGGATGCTATGAATTACGATGCTTTTGAGGAGATCTTAGCCTTGTTGATTTATGACTTGGTGCTATTCCCTAATCCAGATCAGTTCATAGATGTACACGCCATCAACATATTTCTGACTCACAATCTAGTTCCTACATTGCTTGGAGATATCTTGCACTCTCTTCACACTCGTACTATGAAGGTGAGAGGAACTTTGATGTGTTGCATACCTCTACTATCTAGGTGGTTTATTTCTCACCTTCCTCGATCCGTGATGAAGAATGAACAGGGTTTGAGATGGTTTAAAAGGATGATGTCACTCTCTCATTCAGATATTCACTAGTGTTCCCGATCTATGGAAAATGTCACTATCATTGACCATTGTGGAGAGTTCCCTAATGTGCCACTCCTTGGCATAAGAGGGGGCATTATCTACAACCCTTCTTTAGCTCTATGTCAGTTTGCTTACGCTCGGAGTAATGATCCTCATGACATGCTTATTAAAGGTATTATGTTTGATTACAACAACGATCTTCAAGGTTACCGTCAAAGGTTTATACGAGCTTGGAGTAAAGTGAACAAGGTTGATAGTAAGACTCTGGAACCAAAGTACTCCATTCCGATGGATCCTTACCTCAGATGGGTGTGGTCTCGTGCTCAGGGGATGTTCCTTATACCATCCTTCATCCAGATATGCCCACTGATTTGGAAGAGCTGCAGAAGTCGTGGATCCAACTGAAGGAGTAAAGACATACCTTTGTAGCCCAATTCAAGATTAGCCAAGAAAGAGTGTTGGAGCTGACAATGCAACTTCATGAGGAGCAGAATCTCAACACATATCTCAACACCAAGAGGAAGCGTCCATGGGAGACTTAAATCTCGGATGTTTTATTTTATTTATAAATTTTGTTTATTTTAATTTGTAAGTCTAAGGGGCAATATTATTTTAAGCCTACTGATAAGAGTTATGTTTTTGTTTGTTTTAATAAATTTAAATCCCGCGGTCCTTGAAAACATTGCATAAGCATCTACATACCATATCATTGTATGATATGTTTTCATAACAGGTTTCTCATCTTCTCGCTGTATATTTAAAGCAGAAATGGCTCTCGAACAATCTGTCAAAGATCTCCAGACCCATATTGCTCAATTTCAAGAGATGATCCTGAATTTGTCCAAGGGGCAAGAAGAGTTGAAAGCCCTCCTCACTAAGGACATGAAAAAGAAGAATCCTGAAGACAACAAGAGTGATTAGTTGGAACAACTGCTAGCTTAGATGGCAGAGATGAGAATCCAAATGAATGATCAGGTGGCTCTTATCCAAAACTTAGCCCGGGGCAAGAAGAGCTGAAAGTCTTTGTCAATAAACTTTAAGGTAACAGAGTCGGGAATCAAATCACCAGTCAACCTCCGATGAAACAAGCTAACTTGGTTGAAAGGAAGATAAGGATAAGAGAATGAATGAGACAGGATACTATTGATAGTTCTTCAATTGAAGAAAGAAGATCTTGTAAGGTTAATCCACCTCAACACAAGGAATGTAGAAGGCATTTCATCAAATTCGACACGCCAATGTCGCAAACTTTGCGATGCTTGTTTGAGATAAAGCTAATTTTCTTGAAAAATTCTCCTCGAAAGCCCAATACTTCCTCCCCTCGCTATAATCTCAATGACAGGTGTGCGTATCACTCCAACTGTCCTGGACATGACACTGATAATTGCTGGGCATTGAGGAATAAGATTCAAGACCTGATGGACGAAGGAATCCTCGAGGGTACACCAGAAGATCAGATTGAATTCACCTATCGTCCATCAAACATCGGAGTTGCAAGACAAATTGCCCGAGGTAGCAAGAAAGAAAGCCTACCTATCCCTGTTGAAGTTTGGGATACCTTAGGACAACCAGGTGGCATATTTGATTTCATGGTAAAATATACCGCTCCTGAAAATTCAGAGATTGCACTCGAAGACATTCAGCCAACTGGATGGGACATCATTTTATTTATTCTTTTGTAATTTCATTTGTTTGTCCAAGCATTTACTATTATGTTAAACTTTGTTTTCACATTAATGCATTGCATATATTTTTCTTGAATTAATCCATTTGATTCACTAAATTTAAAATATGCTTATTACTTCTCTTTTGTGATACTTAACTCTTGCTAAAGTTGTAAGCCTTTAGAGGGAGGATGAAGAAGACGATACCATAATTTCATGTAGTATGCTTTTGAACAAACTATGCTGACGATGTACAGACATTGTTTCAATTCCTAAACAATGGAGATATAAGGAAGTTAATCCCTAGTCAACCCTTTTGAGCCTATGAAATAGGAGTTTTCATTCTCAAGCAAATTAAAACCCTTAATCATAACCTGGGACAGGGTAATTCCTAGGTTAATCATATCCTGAATGGGTGGCCAATATCGTTCCTGTTCCGAAGAAAGACGGAAAAGTCCGAATGTGCGTAGATTACAGAGATCTGAACAAAGCCAGTCTGAAAGATGATTTTCCATTGCCACACATTGATATGTTGGTAGATAATACGGCTAAGTTTGATGTGTTCTCTTTTATGGACGGATTTTCCGGTTATAATCAAATAAAGATGGCACCCGAGGATATGGAAAAAACCACATTTATTACACCATGGGGAACATTCTGCTACAGAGTGATGCCCTTTGGATTGAAGAATGCTTGTGCGACGTACCAAAGAGCTATGACAACACTTTTCCATGATATGATGCACAAAGAAATCGAAGTATATGTTGATGATATGATCGCCAAGTCGAAGACTGAAGAGGATCATGTTGAACATTTGCTGAAGTTGTTTCAGAGATTAAGGAAGTATAAGCTTCGTCTGAATCCGAACAAGTGCACATTTGGTGTACGTTCTGGAAAGCTGCTAGGTTTCATTGTCAGCCAAAGAGGCATCGAAGTTGATCCTGATAAAGTGAAAGCTATTCAGGAAATGCCTGCTCCAAGAACCGAAAAGCAAGTAAGAGGATTCTTGGGCCGATTGAATTATATTTCGAGGTTTATATCTCACATGACTACCACATGTGCTCCGATTTTCAAGTTGCTTCGAAAAGATAAAGGTTGTGTCTGGACAGATGATTTCCAGAAGTCATTTGAAAGTATTAAAGAATATCTGCTTGAACCTCCTATTTAGTCTCCTCCGGTGGAAGGTAGACCGATGATCATGTACTTGACTGTGTTGGAAGATTCCATGGGTTGTGTGCTTGGTCAGCAAGATGAAAATGGAAGAAAAGAACATGCAATTTACTACTTGAGTAAGAAATTCACTGATTGTGAGTCTCGGTACTCTATGCTTGAAAAAACTTGTTGTGCCTTAGCTTGGGCTGCAAAGCGTCTTCGCCAGTATATGCTGAATTATACGACTTGGTTGATCTCTAAAATGGATCCAATCAAGTATATATTTGAAAAGCCTGCTTTAACTGGGAGGATTGCTCGTTGGCAAATGTTATTATCAGAATATGATATCGAGTACCGAACTCAAAAAGCTATAAAAAGTAGTATCTTGGCTGACTATTTGGCACATCAACCGATTGATGATTACCAACTGTAAACACCCCAAATTTGCCCTCACTCATTCACACCATGGCTTGTGATCATTTCATATGCATAAATACAATCATATCATCTCACATCTCATTTTTGATTCACTGCATAGTTTCTAAGTCATCTGCACCTAGGGTTTGTGATCTGAGCAATCCCAAAGCTTCTTGAGCCACTCCAAAGGCAACCAACCACTTCAAAGGGTTCCATATGTGTTCTTATATCATATTACATCCTCTCCAAGTCAAAAGTGCCAAAGAATCACAAGAACTGAGGTTTGCATGGAAGCAGGGCCAGGCTAGACTGCACAGTTGACCTAAAATTAGGGTTTTGGTTTCAGAGGCCATAACCCCAATTTTTTTGGTCATTCTTGTTTCCATTGGTCTTTATATGGTATAAGGAGTATGCATATCAATTTTCATGAAGAAATTCCATGGGGAAGTCATCTGATCAAGAGTTGACTTACTGGACAAGTCAGTGTAAAATCAGGGCATCCGAGGCCCCCAATGACCCAACCAATGGTTGATCTTCATCATTTTGAGTGTATATGATCTTTATTTGATCATGGAAGAAGGTTGAAGTTCATAAAAATCAAGAATTACAAGTTTTTGCAAATGTTGACTTTTTGGGCATGGTTGACTTTCAAAGAATATGTCATTTTAGGTCATTTTTCAAGCCTTGATTTTTGATCCAAAAAAGCTTCAAATGGAAAAACTTTGGTCATGAAAGTTGTAGAATACATCTTTCCCTTTTCAAAAAGTACAAGAACATGATCAAATTCTTCTTGGATCAAAAGTTATGGTGTGACAAAGTGGGCAAAAATCATTGATTTTCAAGATGTGCACCAAATGAGAAATTTGCAAGATCATGAACCAAGGCTGTTTGTAACCTCTAGTTGACATCAAACCATGACACAAACATTCTATGTGACCTAAAAATCAGAATTGAACCAAAAATCCTCATGTTTCATGGCTTATGGAATGAGAAAGTCACATGTGAACCAAAATGAGCCAACTTGCAAAACCACTCATCACACTTCACCAACTTGATGCATTGGATGCTGAACCTTGCTAGCCCTCTCACCTCATCTTGCTGCGCAGCCCATGCCTCTTGTACCAAGCTAGAGCTCAAGCCATGCCTTCCTTACACAAAGTGGACTTTTTTGCAAAAGTGAACTTACCAATCAATAAAGGCCAGGTCACATCATCTGACCTATAGGATTATTTTATACTATCCAAATGCAGGCCATTTCATATACCAGGCCAAGATGAAACACACCATAAGATCACATACTCAAACTCACTCCATTTTGCAAAACTCTTCGAAACTCTCTGCCCAACTCACAAACATTCAAACCATTTCCACACATCAACTCACCATGCCTCATTGAGTAGAAACCAACAAAGAACCAGGCCTGAAACAAGCCATAACATCACTTCACCATTTTCACCCCAAGCTGCAGTTTCCTTCGAAACACCTTCCACAGCTCACAAACATCCAAACAAACTCCACAAACCTTCTCCACTCATCATCTGGACCACAAACAACCCTTCACCAATGCCAGAAACAGCCTGCATCACCATTGCCATTTTCAACTGAGCTTGAGCAGAAGTTGTTCAAACTCTTCATCTGGCCAACATAAATTTCTCCCAAGCATTCAAGCATCATCAAGAGGTCATAAGGAGTGGATTTCACAAAGAGGGGAGGTCAGAAAGTAGCTGGAGTGAAAGCTTCGAATCTCAGGTAGCTCAAGAACTTTTTTTCCAGAAATGGATTTTTAAGTTCTAAACTTGTTCTCCATGATTCACTGATTGTATTGATGCTTTTAGTTTCGAAAATGGTGGAGAGATGAGAGTTTAATTAGCTTCTGAAACTGTTTTGCCCTAGTTTTTGTTTGTTTCGATTCAGCCTTTCCAGGAAGAATAAATTTGTTTTGATTGGGGGTTTTGGTTCGTGAGTGATTGGGAATCGTTTCTGTGCTTTTAGATTTCATTTTCGTAACGTTTGGAGTGAGTTTGAGGTTTTGGTTGAACGGGGAAGATGACCGGAACACTGTTCCGGTCATCTGAGTGTGTTTAACGGCGAGATTAGGGCATAAGCATTGATTAGCTGAGTTTAAATTCTGGCCGTGAGATCTGGCGCCAAGTCAACTCCCGCGCGTGTAACTTTGAATCTGGTCCCTAGGATTAGCTGACTTCTCATTAATTCATTTAAAATTCATTTAAATTCATTTTCTTTTCATTTGTTTTGCATAATTTATTTAAAATAGAAAAAATTGTCTAAAAATTATGAAACTTTTTCTTAAGAGTTTTAATAATTTTTATGACACAAAAATATTTTTGTTTTTATTTTTATCATTAAAAAAGTATTTTTAAATATTTAAAAGATTATTTTTAATTGATTAATGAAAATTAATTTGTTAAAAATACTTTTAGGAATTTAAAAATCACCAAAAAATTCATGAAATGTTCTAAGACATTTAGAAACATTGTCCAACCTTCAAAACAAATTTATTTTTTGATCTTGATGCATTTTGAGAATTTTTCTTTGAATTAAAATCATTTTTGTGCATTATTTTGACCCTAAGTTCAAAAAATCATTTCTGCCTATTCATGAAGAGTTGGACATTGATTCTTCTTGCATTGCATTGTGTTTAGCATGTAGTTTTTGATATTAAATGGCCATGATTTGATTCCTCATTTTCAATTTGTTTGACATTTCTTTTGTTTGGAAACCCTAAAAACCCTAGAATCTTGTAAAAATCATAACTTGAAATTGGTTAAGGGTTGAGACTTCTCCTTTGGGAAGTGGTTTAGTATAAGATTAGGGTTACTTTGTGTGGCATTTTCAATTTTTTTATCTTAGGGTTTGCTTCTGTTTTTGGTTTTGGTTTGATGTATGATTCATAAACCCTAATTTGGGCTCCCATTTGCATCCCTCTTGCATTCTCTTGCATAATATGACTTGCCATGACATTTCAAGCATCCATTTTGATTCATTTGACATCATAGGACATATAGAAAGTATGTTTGATCATTGCATCATGTATTTGCCATGTTGTATGCCATGTGCACTTCATAACTTTTCATGTATGTCCATGCTCCTTAACTTGCTTCATTTGCATTCATGAGCTTCTATGATCATTCCCATGTGCTGCCTCATGTTTGTAGCATCTCATAACATCATTAGCATCATGTACATGTTTCTGGTTTTGTTTCTCATCATGTCATCTCATCCCATCTTGCATTGCATTGCATCTCTTTTTTAACTTTTCAGGTGGTAAGTGGATTTGAGAAGTGAATTTGCCTTCACTTCTCATAACTTTTCATTTCATTTCTCTTGCATCCATTGCTGCATTTTTATATGTGTTTGAGTTTGAGCTTGCTCAATCTTTTTCCTCCCACTTTCTTTCTTCAAGTGACTTGACTTCTTGGATGAAGCAAGTCACTTTGCTTCTCTTGATCCTGTTCATCTGCTCCCTGGTGTTTCCATTGAAGATTGTTCTTGAAAACTTCACAAACCTTAGGAAAAACCAAGCATGACAATGATTAGGGTTTTGATTAGTCTCCCCTTATAGTTTTACCTTTGTGTCTCTCTTTGAGTCTTCTCTTCTCATCTCATAATCAGGGACTAAACTCTAAAGGCTTTTAGGCTTTGTGATTAAGCTTATGCCTGCATCCTTCTATTAGGATGGAGTGTATAACTTTAATCCTAAGTGTTAAACCCTTAATGTGTTTAAATCTCTTAGTCAATCCACTTAATAATCATCAAGACATCACACTTGTAACTTGGGCCTTGCATTAGGGTTCTAATTCTTCCTTAATTGGTTAAGAAGGACTAACCCTAGTGTTAATGGACAAGTCCCCCTCAAGTTGTCTTACAAACCCTAAAAATCACTTCTTCATCATATCATTAAATAAAATCCACTTAATCAAAGGCTTGTTTTGTCATGAGTTTAATCCCTAATCATGGATTAAGTTGAGGAGTTTTCCTCAGCTTAAACATTCTCATCTATTATCCTTCTATTAGGATGGTGTAATGAGTCTGTTAAATCCTTGATTATGGCTTAACCTCATTACTCAACACTAAACAAAAACACCAAAAACATATAAATAATCACAAGTAGGTTAATGATCTTAATCCTACACCAAAGGTGATTAAGTGTGAGAATCTGACTTCACACTTAAGCTATTCTCATTACCCTAATCAGAGGGAAGATGTGATGAGTTTACTAAATCCATTGGTTTAGGCTTAAGCTCATTAACTTATGACAAACTTTCAAAAGCAATAAAAGACTGAAAACTCAAAAACAAACAATAATCGTCTCCTCCGGGATTCTTTTCTCATCTCATTCACTCACAACCGAGAACTTGCTTCTTCCGTCTAATGCAAGACAGTTTGCATCTGTGCCAGATAGATCATACACTTGAGCATAGGCAAGTAAGCAGTTCACAAGTCAATTCATCTTTCAGTCTCTTTGGGTCGAACTACGGTGTTCTGACTTCCTCATTGCACGAGAGGATACGTAGGCATAACTTAACGGTTATCGAACAAAAGTCTCTGTATATTCCCCCTTCTTCTAGCTTTACACACAGATTGCACTGACACTACCCCTTTAAAACACAAATCTTTTAAGCGTGGATCCCGTCGAGTACAACGGACAATCTGGGTGCTAATACCTTCCCAGGTTGTAACCAATCCCCTTTCTCAGTCTCTCTGGTTCGCAACCGTCTTATCCATATCTTTCTAGGTCTATGCGGCATTGCCTTTCCTCCGGGATAAAAATGCCTAGCTGGCGACTCTTTTCATCTCCAGTGAGTTCACTGCTGTGTGTTCTCATTGTCCCTCTCGCCGACCGTTCGCGTCTGTACCTTTATTTGGGCCCTTTCCCATTTATCGGGAGCGACAGCTTGGCGACTCTGCTGGGGAAATAGTAGACTGTAACCAGGGCTTCTGGTTCTTTTTGTGGGTTCCTCCTAGCGCTTGTTTGACTTGTGTTTATTGGGGTGTTATGTGCTTATTTGTGCTTGTATATTTACTTTTGTTTATTGCTTTATGTACAGTTGCTTTACTGTTTTCTTTATAGTTTTGCATATTATCATATCTGTCATGCTGCTGGCTGGATCTGGTTTTTGTTTTGATGGGTGGGTGATTCATTGAGAGTTAAGGTCCTATACCTGGGACCTGAGTGACACCTAGGCTAGAGTGAATCATATTCTTTCCCATTCCATTTCGGTCTGGTGCGGGAATATGAAACACGGTTCAGATGTGGGTTTCTTCTTGAGAACTCTGTGTTGCAGATTTCCTGCAATGCTAGGGCTATCTGGGAAGCCTGCTAAGTCTGGATGACCTTTTAGTATTGGCCTTCAGAAACTGAGGTGAATTAGAGGAGGAACTGTTATGGTTATTGTAAACACTGTACCTCCGGGTTAGAAGTGTTTACACTTTTCATAACTGATCCAAGTCTGAGGATCCTTGTTTTAGAACACCACCTGTGAGGGGGTTGGGCTGTTTACAGGTTTGCAGGTACCTTGACCTCAGAATACCCTGTTACTTTGATTTGATTAAGAATACTCCATGTTGGGACAGTTCTTGTGATTCTAAAACCTTGGACATGTGACTCTTTATTTGAGTCCCCCACCCTGGTTACTGGACTTATAGACCTCCATCTGGATTTCTTACACACATGGACCTATATCAGAGCGCTTGATCAGATCCAGCTCAGTCACAAACCCTTGCATATCATTTGCATACATAATCATTGCATCATTTTGACATTTGCTTATTTGTGTTTCAGGGTATCCATCTTCATTTGGTTTTGGTTTTGACCCCATCTTCAGTATTGACCTATCTTCATCAGCATCTGCTTCAGCTATCAGCTGTCTACTCCAGTCATCAGCACCAGCCAATCAGTGGCCCATTCTTCAGTATCCTCATCAGCACTTGTCTCTACTCAGTCTCAACATTATGGCTCCTAAGAAAAGCAACATCACCTACCACTTCTTCCAACCAGATTTATCTGACATCAGGAGGATTCAGACCCTGATCACTCCAGACCATATACCATTGTTCAGGGAACACCATGGAGATATACTTGATATGGTTATGGATCTGGACCCTTCACAGAGAAGCCTGATCCACACCTGCCTTCAGTTTTATGATCCCCCACTGAGATGTTTCACTTTTCAGGACTTTCAGTTAGGCCCTCTATTGGAAGAATACTCATCATTAGTTGGTATACCTGTCAGGAGAGAAATCCCTTTCAACCCTGAGATGGTTTTCCCAAGTAATGAGAAGGTAGCAAAGGCATTGCATCTGGAACCAGTCTTGATTGGGCAGCATATGACTTCTAAGGCTGGAATCCCAGGCCTGCATCTGGATTTCTTGATTTCTCAAGCTACCCTGAAGGCTTCTTTAGGAGAGTGGAAAGCAGTCTGTGCTTTATTGGCCTTGAGCATCTATGGGATTGTATTGTTTGCAGATGAGCCTCGATTCATTAGCAAGAATGCAATCCATCTGTTCATCCTAAGGAACCCAGTGCCAACTTTATTGGGGGACCTCTATTATTCAGTGCATCAGAGGAATGAAAAGCAGAGGGGAAGATTAGTAAGATGCTGTGCTCCTTTGTTCCATACTTGGCTTCTCAGGCACTTGCCCAGGACAGATGCATTTTTGAACCCTCATCAGCAGAAAAACTGGGCTGGAAGACTTACTACTCTAACTTCAGCTGATATCAGGTGGTGCACTCAAAGCACAAAGGGCAGGGATATCATCACCAGATGTGGGCATTTTCCCAATGTGCCCCTGATAGGAGTTAAGGGTAGTATTAATTACAACCCTCTGCTGTTCAAGAGGCAACTGGGCTATGCACTGGTCCACACTCCTAAGGCACAGGACTTGGTTGAGACTCTTTATTGTGAGAACAAGCTTGATCTGGCTATTGTTAGGCAGGCAGCCTGGGCCTGGGATAATGTTCAGACCAAGGGAGTAACCATCTTGGGGAAGTGTAACAATGTGGCATCAGCACAATACTATGATTGGTCCCATGCCAGGGCTCAATTCTCTGGGATGCCCTTTACTATTGAAGATATGCCTGGGCCTTCCACAACACCACCTCCAGCAACTGTCAGTTTAGAGGAGTTTGAGAAGTTGAAAGAAAGAAATGAGAAGTTAACTCAAGCTTTACAGAAGACCCTCTATGAGAGGAGTGATGGAAGATTGGATATTGAAAGATTGGAGAAGCTGAAGAAAGAGCATTTGGCTAAGATAGAGAAGTCTGAAGACTACATTAAGAAGTCTAGGGCTGGAGAGCAAATCCTGAAGAATGCTTGCAAGGAAGCCCAATTCCAGAAAGCTAGGACAGACTTGTATTTGAAGGAGAGTCAGGCTAGGTGGGTCAGGATCACCGAGGCTCGTACTCTGGAGGACAAGAGAGTTCAAGATAAGATGGAGCAGATGGAAGCTAGTGCAAAAGAGCAGCAAGAAGCCCTGGCAGCAGCCCAGAGGGAGATATCAGAGCTGAAGATCAGAGCTGGAGTGAAGAAGTCAAAAGACCAAGGTCAACACAAGAAGCTAACTACAGCTGTGGCTACAAGGAATCTCCTCATCAGGAACCTTACAGAGCGTCCAGCTGATCCTGTGACCGAAGCACTTCTCAAGGAAGTTCGGGAGGATGAGTTTGGTCTTGATGTTTGACCATTTGTTTGTTGTTGCTTTCTTTTCATGTACTTTTATTTTCCTGTAATGTACTTTGACCCCCCTGAGGGCTTGTATTTGTAAAACAAACTGTGTACCATTTGGCTTTTTGTAATATATGTATTAGTTTGTTCCATCTGGGTTTACTTCAAAAGCAACATCAACAGCATCTTCAAGGGTCTGGAAGGGTCAAAACTGAATGCCAAGCCGGATACCTTGAGAACAAATAAGCATACTGCATTGCATGCTAACCCTTTGTTTGTTTTGTAGGTCTTTGTTTTTTGTTATTGCTAACTCTGTTGTGATGTTCAGGAATTATAGCTCGACGACGAGGGTTCCCACTCAACAGGCCGCACAGGTACCCTACCCGAAACAATCTTCCGGGCATACAGATGGATCAGATGCAGCAGGACCTTACGGAGGTCAGAAACCAGATGACCACCGAGAGATTGGAAATGAGAACTCAAATGACGCAGTTTATGGAAGTAATAAACAACATGGCCCAAAGCCAGGAGAGGCTCAGGGCATTAGTGGAAGGAAGAAACCAGGAAGATCATCAGCCTGGGACTGCTGGGACTAGCAACAATGAAAGAGTCCAACCACATGCTAATCCCCCAGTCTTTGGTCCTCACCTCCATCCAGAGGCCAACATTCCTGTCAATATTCAAGGGCCTGCTACAGCCGGGAGGGTACTACAAGAAGACCCTCAAGAAGACCAGTTCACAGTAATGGGAGCTGGAGAAGAGGCTTATGATAGAAGACTGGATGAGATAGCTGAGAAGTTAAGGTCCTTAGAGTCTCAAAACTCTTTGGGGTTCGATGTTATGGATATGGGCTTGGTAGACGGGGTCAGAATTCCCCACCAGTTTAAGCCTCCATGCTTTGAAAAGTATAATGGGACTTCCTGTCCCCGAACTCATCTACAATCTTTTCTCGGGAGGCTAAAGGCATATACCATGGACGAGAAGCTGTGGATGTTCTACTTTGAAGATAGCTTGACTGGAGCTTCGAGGGAATGGTATTCCCATCTGACAAGAGCAACTATTAGATGCTGGAAGGACCTGGCAGAGGCCTTCATCAGACAGTATCAGTATAATCTGGATATGGCACCCAACAGGACCCTCCTAATGGGAATGTCACAGTCATCTAGAGAGAGCTTCAGAGAATATGCTCAAAGATGGAGACAGCTTGCTGCTGCTGTCCAGCCACCTATGTCTGAAAGGGAGATGGCTGATATGTTCATGAACACCCTTCAGGGAACCTATATTGATAGGCTAGCTGCCTTCTCATCTACCAGCTTTGCAGATGTTGTCATAGCAGGGGAGAGAATTGAAAGCCTATTAAAAATGGGGAAGATCTCAGACAATGGTGCAAGCTCATCCAGTAATGCAAGAAAGCCTTTTGCAGGCCCAAGAAGGACTGGTGAGACTAATGCCATCCACACCAACAGGGGTAGGCCCCAATATGTTCACAGATCTGTGGCTGCAGTTACCATCCCTGCCCCAGCTCATCCACAACCTGTTTATCAACCTCCTCAGCAAAACTATCAGCAACAACCCCAGTACCATCAGCAAAATCAGTATCCTCCAAGAAATTACAACAACAGTAACACCAACAACAATAATCAGCCAAGGCCATTCCAACAGAGGCCATCTCAAGCCAACAGGGTAATCGATCCGATCCCTATGCCATATGCTACATTGCTGCCACAACTCCTGAAACTCAACCTAGTTGAGCTAAGGACGTTGGCACCTCCAGATCCCAACAGTCTACCCAGGAACTACGACTCCAACGCCAGATGTGCCTTCCATTCTAACGCACCTGGTCATAGTACAGAAAAGTGCAGAGCCTTGCACATGAAGGTACAAGACCTGGTGGACTCAAAAGCTCTGAATTTCGCACCGCCACCCAATGTCAACAAAAATCCTATGCCAAATCACGGTGGTCCCAGAATTAACGCTATTGAAGAAGACAAGCCGTCTTATTTAATAACCAGTGTGGGTCAGATCCGGACACCGTTGGTAGAAATCAAGGCTCAGCTCTTGGAATGTCAGATGTTCCCAGGATGCGAGTTAGGGTGTGCTTACTGCAATATCTCAGTAAATGGGTGCGATAATCTGAGGAATGGCATAGATGGCCTTATTCAGAGTGGCCAGCTTCAGATCACCACATCATTTCCAACAAATCCAGCAGTCTCATCAGCAACGGTTTCAGAACCTCCTACAACTGCAGCAACCATTGTTCCCGACAATTCTTCGGCTTCATCAACAAGTACTTTGTCTATCTTCTCAAATGACCAGTTATCAACAGCTTCTCCTGCTACAACTTCAGCTTCACTCCATTTTGAATTTCCTACAACAACAACATCCATCCTTCCGACAATGTCTCCTACAACTCCAGAAACAAATCATGAAGATGTCTCTACTGTCACAATATTTTATGATCCTGAAAACAACTCTGCCTACAATTCAGAAGGTGCTGCTCCCATTAGAGCACCGGTTACGATTTATTACGATCCACAAACAATTACAGTCCCTTCAGCAGCTGCAATCAGTCCAGTCACTGTCACAGTGCCTGGACCCGTACCTTATGAAAGCAATAGGGCCATCCCTTGGCACTATGGCTCTGACGTGTATTGCGAGGGACAAAGAATCACTCTTGATACATCAACACCTGCACCACAAATAGATAACGTGGGAGGAGGCGGAGGCTTCACTCGAAGCGGACGTCTCTTTGCTTCACCAATTCAAAGACCCACTGCCGAAGCAGAAGCTGCTGCCAAGGCAAAAGGAAAGAGCCCGGTGCAGGAAGATCAAGCTGTTAAAGAAGCTTTGAAAACACCATTCGATCAAGAAGTTGATGAGTTTATGAGAATCATCAAAAAGAGTGATTACAAAATTGTGGATCAGCTTCACCAGACGCCATCCAAGATCTCTATCTTATCATTGCTTATTGTAAACACCCCAAATTTGCCCTCACCCATTTACACCATGGCTTGTGATCATTCTCATATGCATAAGTACAATCATGTCATCTCACATCTCATTTTTGATTCACTGCATAGTTTCTAAGGCATCTGCACCTAGGGTTTGTGATCTGAGCAATCCCAAAGCTTCTTGAGGCACTCCAAAGGCCACCAATCAATTCAAAGGGGTCCATGTGTGTTCTTATATCATATTTCATCTCCTCAAAGTCAAAATTGCAGAGGGATCACAAGAACTAGGGTTTGAGTGGATGCAGAGCCAGGATGAACTGCACAGTTGACTGAAAATTAGGGTTTTGGTTTCAGAGGCCATAACTCCAATTTTTTTGGTCATTCTTGTTTCCATTGATCTCTATATGGTATAGGGAGTATGCATATCAATTTTCATGAAGAAATTCCATGGGGAAGTCATCTGATCAAGGGTTGACTTTTCAGACAAGTCAGTGTAAAATCAGGGCATCTGAGGCCCCCAATGACCCAACCAATGGGTGATCTTCATCATTTTGAGTGTATATGATCTTTATTTGATCATGGAAGAAGGTTGAAGTTCATAAAAATCAAGAATTTAGGGTTTTTGCAAATGTTGACTTTTTGGGCATAGTTGACTTTTCAAGAATGCACCATTTTAGGTCATTTTTCAAGCCTTGATTCTTGATCCAAAAAGGCTTCAAATGGAAAAACTTTGGTCATGAAAGTTGTAGATCTCATCTTTCCCTTTTCAAAAAGTACAAGAACATGATCAAATTCTTTTTGAATCAAAAGTTATGGTGTGGCAAAGTTAGCAAAAATCATTGATTTTCAAGTTATGCACCAAAGGCAAAAATTGCAAATTCTCCTTCCAAGGCCAATTCAGTCACCATATGGGCTTCTAATGCACTTAACATGATCATGTAACCTCTAAAAGTCATATTTGAACCAAGGTGCCTCATGTTTCATGGCTTATGCAACAAGATTTTTCCATGTGAACCATAAAGCAAGCAACTTGCAAAAACTATCATCACATCTCACCCACTTGATTTCTTGGATGCTGAACCAGCCCTAGCTTCTCTCCATGCCATGCTGCGCCAGTCCATGTACTTATGCTAGCCTAGAACCAAGCCCATGCCTCTCTTACAACCAAGTTGACATTTTGCAAAAGTAAACATCCCAATCAATAAAGGGCATGTCAAATCAACTGACCAATGAGAGGGAGTCATGTGGACAATTTGCAAGCAAAACATAAGAAGAGGCAAGGCTGAAACCAACACACTACACACATACACAAAAACCTACCAAGTTGCAAGTTCCTTCGATTCTCTCTGTCCAGCATACAAACACTCAAGCCAACTTCACCAATCATCTCGCCTCACTCCATAGACCACCCAGCAACCAAGAATCAAAGCCTGTAATAGCAAGAACACTCCATAACCATTTCACACCCCAAGCTGCATTTTCTATCGAATCTCTCTCCACAAGCCATGAACACTTAAACAAACTCCACCAACAATCTCCACTCACCTCACTGACCAGAAACCACCCTTTGTTTTGGCCTGAAACACCCTATATCTCAAATACGATTTTCATCCTCCCTTGGTCAGAGCTGCTGCAAACTCACTCAGGAGGTTGTTTAAACTCCAGCTAAGCATCCAAAGCTTCAAAGGTGGACCATTGGGACCAGACTGAGCCAAAGAATCATCCAAAGAGCTCCTGAATCAAGAGCTCCATCTCAGGTGACACCATGAACTTTTTTCCCAGAACTCATTTCTCTTGTTAAAATCTTGTTGTGTGTGTTACACTGATCATTGGGATCTCCTAACTTTTGAAAATGATCCAGAAATGAGTGTGTAATGCTGTTCTGAAAGTTTGACCTAAAAATTTCATTGCTTCGATTCTTGTTTGTGTGTGAGTTTAAATGTGATTTGATGCTGGATTCGTGCTTAGGGTAGTTAGTAGATGATTTCTGGAGAGTTAGAGCTTCTAAAATGGCCTAGGGAGAGAGATTGATTCTGGGGATGGCCGGAGAAGACGACCGGAACACTGTTCCGGTCGCCTGATTGTAATTAACGGCAAGGTTAGGGTTTTAAGCATTAATTAGCAAGTTTGAATTTGGACCGTGAGATGTGGCGGGGAGTCAATTCGCGCGCAGGCAGTTTCAAATCTGGACCCTAGGATTTGAATACTTTTCATTAAATCAGATTTAATTCATTTATTTTCTTTTATTTTTCAATTGTCTTGCATATTTAATTTAAAATAGTTAAAAATTCTTAAAAATTATGAAACTTTTTCTTTAAGGTTTTATTAATTTTTAAGACCCAAAAACATTTTTTATTTTATTTTTATCATTAAAAAAGTATTTTTAAATATTTAAAAGATTATTTTTAATTGATTAATGGGAATTAATTAATTAAAAATACTTTTAGGTATTTAAAAATTACAAAAAAATTCATGAAATGTTCTAAGGCATTTAGAAACATTGTCCAACCTTCAAACCAAATTTCTTTTTTGATCTTGATGCATTTTAAGAATTTTTCATTGAATTAAATCATTTTTTATGCATTATTTTGATCATGGATTCAAAAATTCATTTCTGTCAATTGGTGAAGGTTGAGACATTGATTCTTCTTGCGTTGTCTTTTGTTTTGCATGTAGTTCCTAGGATAAAAAGGCCATGAATTGTTCTTGCATTTTCAAATTGTTTGGCATTTGTTTTGTTAAGAACCCTAAAAAACCCTAATATCTTGTAAAATTCATATCTTGAGATTGGTTGAGAGTTGAGAGCTCCCCTTTGGGCAGTGGTTTATTATAGGTTTAGGGTTTCTTTGGGTACCATTTTCCATTTTTTATCATGAGGTTTGCTTCTGTTTTGGGTTTTTGTTTGATGTTTGATCCATGAACCCTAATTTGGGCTTTTCTTTTGCATCCTCCTTGCATTCTTTTGCATAACATGACTTGTCTTTGCATTTTGTGCATCTTTATGATTCATTTTACATCCTAAGGCATATAGGAAGCATGTTTGATCATTGCATTGCATATTTGCCATGTCATTTGCCTTGTATGATTCATAACTTCCCATGTTTGTTCATGCTCCTTAGCTTGCATCATTTGCATTCATAATCTTGTATGAACATCTCCATTGCTTTGCCTCATGTTTGCAGCACCTCATAACATCATTAACATCATGTGCATGCTTCTGGTCTTGCTTTGCATCATACCATTTCACCTCATCTTGCATTGCATTGCATTTCTTTCTAACATTTCAGGTGGTAAGTAACTTGGGAAGTGAATTTGCCTTCACTTCTCATAACTTTTCTTTTCATCTCTCTTGCATCCATTGCTGCATTCTTATATGTGTTTGAGTTTGAGCTTGCTCATTCTTCTCCCTCCCACTTTCTTTCTTCAAGTGACTTGACTTCTTGAATGAAGCAAGTCACTTTGCTTCTCTTGATCCTTTCATCTGCTTCCTGGTGGTTCTTCTGAAGTTTGTTCTTGAAAACCTCACAAACCTTAGGATCATCCAAGCATGACAATGAATTAGGGTTTTGATTAGTCTCCCCTCATAGTTTTTTACCTTTGTGTCTCTCTTTGAGTCTTCTCTTCTCATCTCATAATCAGGGACTAAACCCTAAAGGCTTTAAGACTTTGTGATTAGGGTTATGCCTGCATCCTTCTCTTAGGATGGAGTGTATAACTTTAATCCTAAGTATTAAACCCTTTATGTGTTTAAATCTCTTAATCAATCCACTTAATAATCATCAAGACATCACTTGTAACTTGGGCCTTGCATTAGGGTTCTAATTCTTCCTTAAGTGGTTAAGAAGGACTAACCCTAGTGTTAATGGACAAGTCCCCCTCAAGTTGTCTTACAAACCATAAAAATCACTTCATCATCATACCATTAAATAAAATCCACTTAATAAAGGCTTGTTTTGTCATGGGTTTAATCCCTAATCATGGATTAAGTTGAGGAGTCTTCCTCAGCTTAAACATTCTCATCTATCATCCTTCTTTTAGGATGGTGTAATGGGTCTGTTTAATCCTTGATTATGGCTTAACCTCATTACTCAACACTAAACAAAAACACCAAAAAACATCTAAATAATCACAAGTAGGTTAATGATCTTAATCCTACATCAAAGGTGATTAAGTGTGAGAATCTGACTTCACACTTAAGGTATTCTCATTACCCCTAATCAGAGGGAAGATGTGATGAGTTTACTAACCCATTGGTTTAGGCTTAAGCTCATTATCTTATGACAAACTCCAAAAACAATAAAAGACTGAAAACTCAAAAACAAACAATAATCGTCTCCTCCGGGATTCTTTTCTCATCATCTTCACTCACAAACGAGAACTCGCTTCTTCCGTCTAATGCAAGACAGTAAGCACCTGAGCCAGACGGGTCATACACTTGAGCATAGGCAAGTAAGCAGTTCACAAGTCAATTCATCTTTCAGTCTCTTTGGGTCGAACTACGGTGTTCTGACTTCCTCATTGCACGAGAGGATACGTAGGCATAACTTAACAGTTATCGAACAAAAGTCTCTGTATATTCCCCCTCTTTCCAGCTCATTTCTTTAGCCTCATTATCATGAGCATTTCACTCCTTTCTTACACTGACACTTTCATACTTCACATCACTTATACACTGACACCTGTACATTCTCTTCTAGCTATTTCATACACAGATTGCACTGACACTACCCCTTTAAAACACAAATCTTCTAAGCGTGGATCCCGTCGAGTACGACGGACAATCTGGGTGCTAATACCTTCCCAGGTTGTAACCAACCCCCTTTCTCAGTCTCTCTGGTTCGCAACCGTCTTATCCGTATTTTTCTAGGTCTATGCAGCATTACCTTTCCTCCGGGATAAAAATGCCTAGCTGGCGACTCTTTTCATTCTCCAGTGAGTTCACGGCTGTGTGTTCTCACTGTCCCTCTCGCCGACCGTTCGCGTCTGTACCTTCATCTGACCCTGTTTCATTTGTCAGGAGCGACAGCTTGGCGACTCTGCTGGGGAACCTTATACTGCAACCAGGGTCTCTGGTTCTTTTTGTGGGTTCCTCCTAGCGCTTGATTGATTTGTGTTTATTGGGGGTGTTATGTGCTATTTGTATGTGTATATTTGCTTTATTTACTGCTTTCTGTACAGCTTTATTTATTGCTTTCTTTACTGTTTTTTCATTTATCATATTGTCATACTGTGCTGCTGGCTGGATCTGGTTTTTCTTTGGTGGGTGGGTGTTTCATTGAGAGTTAAGGTCCTACACCTGGGACCTGAGTGACACCTAGGCTAGAGTGAATCATATTCTTTCCCATTCCATTTCGGTCTGGTGCGGGAATATGAAACACGGTTCAGATATGGGTTTCTTCTTGAGAACTCTGTGTTGCGGATTTCCTGCAATGCTAGGGCTATCTGGGAAGCCTGCTAAGTCTGGATGACCTTTTAGTATTGACCTTCAGAAGCTGAGGTGAATTAGAGGAGGAATTGTTATGGTTATTGTAAACACTGTACCTCCGGGTTAGAAGTGTTTACACTTCTCATAACTGATCCAAGTCTGAGGATCCTTGTTCTAGATCACCACCTGTGAGGGGGTTGGGCTGTTTACAGGTTTGCAGGTACCTTGACCTCAGAATACCCTGTTACTTTGTTAAGAATGCTCCATGTTGGATAGTTCTTGTGATTCTAAACCCTGGACATGTGGCTCTTTATTTGAGTCCCCCTACCTTGGTTACTGGATTTTTAGACCTCCATCTGGAATTCTTGAACACACATGGATCTATACCAAGGCAGTTAATCAGATCCAGCTCAGTCACAAACCCTTGCATATCATCTGCATACATACTCATTGCATCATATTAACATGTGCTTATTTGTGTTTCAGGGTATCCATATTCCTCTGGTTTTGGTTTTGACCCCATCTGCTACATTGACCTATCTCCACCAGCACTTGCTTCAGCCTGTCAGCCATATACTTCAGTTACTAGCACTAGCCAGCCAGTGGCCCACTTCTCAGCATCTTCATCAGCACTTATTCTACTCAGTCCTCAGCATCATGGCTCCAAAGAAAAGCAACATCACTTATCATTTCTTCCAACCAGACTTATCAGACATCAGGAGGATCCAAACCCTGATCACTCCAGATCACATACCCTTGTTCAGGGAGCATTATGGGGATATACTTGACTTGGTCATGGATCTGGACCCATCCCAGAGGAGCCTCATCCACACCTGCATTCAGTTTTATGACCCCCCATTGAGATGTTTCACCTTTCAAGACTTTCAGTTGGGACCTCTATTAGAAGAATACTCATCTTTGATTGGCTTGCCTATCAATAGGGAAATTCCTTTCAACCCTGAAATGGTCTTTCCTAGCAATGGAGAGGTAGCAAAAGCTTTGCACCTGGAACCTGCTTTGATTGAGCAGCATATGACCTCTAAAGCTGGGATCCCTGGTTTTCATCTGGACTTCTTAATTTCTCAAGCTAGTCTGAAAGCCTCTCTAGGAGAGTGGAAAGCTGTTTGTGCTCTGTTGGCCTTAAGTGTGTATGGAATTGTGTTGTTTGCAGATGAGCCTCGATTCATTAGCAAGAATGCAATCCATTTGTTCATCCTGAAGAACCCAGTGCCAACTTTGCTAGGAGATCTCTATTACTCAGTCCATCAGAGAAATGAGAAGCAGAGGGGGAGGCTAGTGAGGATTTGTGCTCCATTATTCCATGCTTGGCTTCTCAGGCATCTACCCAGGACAGATGCATTTCTAAATCCTCATCAGCAAAGCAACTGGGCTAAGAGGCTCACTACTCTCACTTCAGCAGACATCAGATGGTGTACTCAGAGCACCAAGGGCAGAGATATGATCACCAGCTGTGGGCACTTTCCCAATGTGCCTCTGATAGGAGTTAAGGGAAGTATCAACTACAACCCTCTGCTGTTCAAGAGGCAATTAGGCTATGCACTGGTCCACACTCCTAGGGTACAAGACTTGGTTGAGACCCTCTACTGTGAGAACAAGATTAGTCTGACTGCTGTTAGGCAGGCTGCTTGGGCCTGGGATAATGTTCAAACCAAGGGAATCACCATTCTGGGAAAGTGCAATAATGTGGCATCAGTCCAATATTATGAGTGGTCCCATGCCAGGGCCCAATTCTCTGGGATGCCCTTTACCATAGAAGACATGCCTGAGTCATCTTCAGCACCACCCCCTGCCACTATCAGTTTGGAGGAGTTTGAGAGCTTGAAGGAAAGAAATGAGAAGTTAACCTAAGCCTTGCAGAAGACCCTCAGGGAGAGGAGTGAAGGTGTGAGGGAGATTGAGAGACTGGAGAAATTGAAAGTGGAACACTTGACTAAAATTGAGAAGTCTGGAGATTATATCAACAAGTCTAAGGCTGGTGAGCAGATTCTGAAGAATGCTTGTAAAGAAGCCCAGTTCCAGAGAGCAAGAACAGACTTGTATTTGAAAGAAAGTCAGGCCAGGTGGGTCCGGATCACTGAGGCCCGTACTCTAGAAGACAAGAGAGTTCAAGACAAGATGGAACAGATGGAAAAAGCCCTGGCAGCAGCCCAGGAGGAAATATCAGAACTGAAGATCAAAGCTGGGGTGAAGAAGTCCAAAGATCAAAGTCAGAACAAGAAGTTGACTGCAGCTGTTGCAACAAGAAACCTTCTCATCAGAAGTCTCACGGAGCATCCGGTTGATCCTGTGACCGAAGCACTTCTCAAGGAAGTTCGTGAGGATGAGTTTGGCCTTGGAGTTTGATCATTTGCTTGTTGTTGTTCCTTTTCATGTACTTTTGCTTTTTGTGATGTGTTTTGACCCCTTTGAGGGCTTGTGTTGTAAAAATGAACAAGTTGTATTATTTCACCTTTGTAATATATTTGTGTTAGTTTCCATCTGGGTTCACATCAAAAGCAACTTCAACAGCATCATCTTCAAGGGTCTGGAAGGGTCAAAACTGAAGGCCAAACCGGATACCTTGAGAGCAAATAAGCATAACTGCATTGCATGCTAACCCTTTTGTTTGTTTTGTAGGTTTTTTGTTTTGTTGTTGCTAACCTCTGTTGTGATGTTCAGGAATTATTGCTCGCCGCCGGGTTTTTCCTCTCAACAGGCCACACAGGTACCCAACTAGAAACAACCTTCCGGGAATTCAGATGGATCAGATGCAGCAAGACCTTACGGAGGTCAGAAACCAGATGGCCAACGAAAGGTTGGAGATGAGAACTCAGATAACACAATTCATGGAAGTGATGAACAACTTAGCTCAAAGCCAGGAGAGGCTCAGAACTTTGGTAGAAGGAAGGAATCAAGAGGAGCCCCATGTGGGAACTGCTGGCACAAGTAACAACGAGAGGGTCCAACCTCATGTCAATCCCCCAGTTTTTGGACCCCATCTCCATCCAGAGGCCAACATCCCTGTCAACATTCAAGGGACAGCCACAACAGCCAGAGTACTTCAAGAAGATCCTCAGGAGGACCAGTATACAGTGATGGGTGCTGGAGAGGAAACATATGATAGACGATTGGAAGAGATAGCTGAGAAGTTAAGGTCTTTAGAATCTCAAAATTCTTTGGGTTTCGACGTTATGGACATGGGTTTGGTAGAAGGGGTCAGGATCCCCCATAAGTTCAAGCCTCCTTGTTTCGAAAAGTATAATGGGACTTCATGCCCCCGGACTCATTTGCAATCATTCCTGGGAAGGCTGAAGGCCTATACAATGGATGAGAAATTGTGGATGTTCTATTTTGAAGATAGCTTGACTGGAGCTTCGAGGGAGTGGTATTCCCATCTGACAAGAGCAACAATTAGATGCTGGAAGGACCTGGCAGAGGCCTTCATCAGACAGTATCAGTATAATCTAGATATGGCACCCAACAGGACCCTCCTAATGGGAATGTCACAGTCGTCCAGGGAGAGCTTCAGAGAATATGCTCAGAGATGGAGGCAATTGGCTGCTGCCGTTCAACCACCAATGTCTGAGAGAGAAATGGCAGACATGTTTATGAACACTCTCCAGGGAACGTATATTGACAGGTTAGCTGCTTTCTCTTCCACTAGCTTTGCGGATGTTGTTATAGCTGGGGAGAGAATTGAAAGCCTGTTAAAAATGGGAAAGATCTCAGACAACGGTGCAAGCTCGTCCAGTAGTACAAGAAAGCCTTTTGCAGGCCCGAGAAGAACTGGCGAGACCAATGCCATTCACACCAACAGGGGTAGGCCCCAATATGCTCAGAGGTCAATAGCAGCAGTCACTATCCCTGCTCCAGCTCATCCTCAGCCAGTCTATCAACCTCCGCAACAAAACTTCCAACAACAACCTCAGTATCATCAGAATCAATATCCTCCAAGAAACTTCAACAACAACACCAACAACAGCAATCAACAGAGGCCATTCCAACAGAGGCCATCCCAAGCTAACAGAGTGATCGACCCGATCCCAATGCCGTATGCTGCTTTGCTGCCACAACTTCTGAAACTCAACCTAGTTGAGCTAAGAACGTTGGCACCTCCGGATCCCAACAGTCTACCAAGAAACTATGACTCCAATGCTAGGTGTGCTTTTCATTCAAACGCACCTGGTCACAGTACAGAAAAATGCAGGGCTCTGCATATGAAGGTACAAGACTTGGTAGACTCCAAGGCTCTGAATTTTGCACCTCCGCCCAATGTCAATAAAAACCCAATGCCAAACCATGGTGGTCCTCGAATTAACGCTATTGAAGAAGACCAACCGTCTTATTTAATAACCAGTGTGGATCAGATCAGGACACCATTGGTGGAAATCAAAGCTCAACTCCGCGAAAACCAGATATTTCCGGGGTGTGAACTAGGGTGCCCCTACTGCAATATTTCATGGAATGGGTGTGAGGACCTGAGGAATGGCATTGACAGCCTTATTCAGAATGGCCTACTACAGATCACTACATCATTTCCGGCAAACCCGACAACTTCATCAACAACGGTTTCAGACCCTCCTACAAATGCAGCAACTATTGTTCCCGACAATTCATCAGCAGCATCAACAAGTACTTCATCAGTTCTCCCAAATGATCAGTTTTCAACAGTTTCTCCTGCTACAACTTCAGCTTCATTCCATTTCGAATCTCCATCAACAGCAACATCAGTCCTTCCAACAGTACCTCCTACAACACCAGCAATCAATCATGAAGATGTCTCCACTGTTACCATATTCTACGATCCTGAGAATAATTCCGCCTACCATTCAGAGGGTGCTGCTCCCGCCAGAGCACCAGTTACATTCTTTTATGATCCACAAACAATTACAGTCCCTTCAGCAGCAGCAATCAGTCCAGTCACTGTCACGGTGCCTGGACCAGTACCATATGAAAGCAATAGGGCCATCCCTTGGCACTATGGCTCTGACGTGTATTGCGAAGGAAAAAGAATCACTCTTGAAACATCAGCACCTGCACCACAAGTAGATAATGTGGGGGGGGGCGGAGGCTTCACTCGAAGCGGACATCTCTTTGCTTCACAAGTTCAAAGACCTACTGCCGAAGCAGAAGCTGCTGCCAAGGCAAAAGGAAAAGGCCCGGTGCAGGAAGACCAAGTTGCCAAAGAAGCCCTGAAGACTCCATTCGATCAGGAAGTTGATGAGTTTATGCGAATCATCAAAAAGAGTGATTACAAAATTGTGGATCAACTTCACCAGACACCATCCAAAATCTCCATCCTCTCACTGCTTATGTGCTCCGAAGCCCATCGGAATGCACTACTTAAAGTCCTGCACGCAGCTTACGTGCCTGAGGAGATTACTGTCAACCAGTTGGAAACCGTGGTTGGAAACGTTACTGCTAGCAATGGGCTAGGGTTTACCAATTCTGACTTGACAGCGGATGGCCGCAATCACAACAAAGCCTTGCACATAACCCTGGAATGCAAAGGAGCTGTCCTTTCTCATGTGCTGGTAGACACAGGTTCTTCCCTGAATGTCTTACCAAAGAAGGCTCTGGTGAAGTTAGAATATGATGGATTGGCATTGAGACCCAGCAACCTGGTGGTGAGAGCCTTTGATGGTTCTAAGAGATCGGTTCTGGGAGAGATTGAGCTGCCTGTGACAATTGGCCCGCAGACCTTTAAAACTATCTTTTATGTGATGGACATTCAGCCCGCCTACAGCTGTTTGTTAAGTAGACCCTGGATTCACGCCGCCGGCGCAATAACGTCTACCCTTCACCAAAAGTTAAAATTTGAGTGGGAAGGCCAAGTTGTCACAATCTGTGGGGAGGAGGACATTTTTGTCAGCCACCTGGCAACCTATAAGTACATTGAAATGGATGGAGAGATCCATGAAACAATGAGCCAGGGGTTTGAAGCTTTGAATGTGAATGAAGCATCTGCTGTATCTGGTACTCCAATGTCGTCTTACCAACAAGCCCGGAAGGTTGTTGAGGAAGGAGCTGCCCTAGGCTGGGGCAAGGTATTAGCTGTGGAGGAGAAGAAGGACAAATTTGGGTTGGGTTACAGACCAACTCAACATCAAGCAAAGGCTGCTGCAGAGCCTGGTTTTGTCAGTGGGGGGATGCTTACCCCCGATGCTATCAACTGTCTGGAAGACGAGCTGGAAGAGGAGCGCAATCTGGAGAATTGGATTCGTCCGAAGATCCCGGGGAGCAGTGTCTCGAACTGGTCTTCCCAGGAAATTATAAGAGTTACTCATGCAGAGTAATTATTATTTCCTGTATTTTTATAGCATGCATCCAAGTCTTGCAACTTGCCCAAGATGACAAGACTCATTTTGTAACCAGGGCCATCTGTACTTTTGTGCAAACAAGATTAAATTAATGAAATATCAGACATCTTTTTGCAAACGAGTCTTTTTCTTTTCTGTTCACTATTTTTCCATTTCTCTTTTGTACAAAAATAAATGGCGGGGTTTTCAAAATGATAACTTCTTTTCACTTTTTTCTAAAGCAAGATTAAAATCAATCACTAAAATGAACAACTTAACCCTTGCAGAGAGTGCCTTCCTGACAGCACCGACAACAGCACGGCTATGACATCGTATGACTTTGACAACCCAATCAATCAAGCTGATGAAGGGGTTGATGAAGAATATGAGCTTCCTGAAGAGCTAGCCAGGTTGTTAAGACAGGAGGAAAAGGTTATTACTCCTCACCAGGAGGAGATTGAAGTGATTAATCTTGGTACAGATGAAGACGTGAAAGAAGTTAAAATCGGGGCCTGCCTGCAAGACTCAGTGAAGAGACAACTGATAGATCTGCTTCAAGAGTATGTTGATATGTTTGCTTGGTCGTATCAAGATATGCCAGGGTTGGATACCGATATAGTTGTGCACAAGCTGCCTTTGAGGGAAGAATGCCCGCCAGTTAAACAGAAGTTGCGCCGAACTCGCCCAGACATGGCTATGAAAATCAAGGAAGAGGTACAAAAGCAATGGGACGCCGGGTTCCTTGCTGTGACTAGCTATCCGCCGTGGGTTGCTAACATAGTACCTGTGCCTAAGAAAGACGGCAAAGTAAGGATGTGTGTTGACTACCGGGATCTGAACAGAGCCAGCCCGAAAGATGACTTCCCATTACCTCACATTGACGTATTGGTGGATAATACGGCTCAGTTCTCGGTATTCTCCTTCATGGATGGATTTTCAGGATATAACCAGATCAAGATGTCACCTGAAGACATGGAGAAGACAACATTCATTACACCTTGGGGCACGTTCTGTTACAAAGTGATGCCATTCGGACTGAAGAATGCTGGTGCCACATATCAACGGGCTATGGTGACATTGTTCCACGATATGATCCACAAGGAAATAGAATGTTATGTGGATGATATGATCGCCAAGTCCCTTACAGAGGAAGATCACCTGGTGAATCTGCTCAAGTTATTCAAGCGTCTGAGGAAGTACCAATTGAAGCTGAACCCCAACAAGTGCACATTCGGGGTGCGATCCGGTAAGCTGCTGAGATTTATTGTAAGTGAGAAAGGGATTGAAGTTGACCCTGATAAAGTCAAAGCTATTCAAGAAATGCCTGCGCCGAAAACTGAGAAAGAAGTTCGAGGGTTCTTAGGTCGATTGAACTACATTTCACGGTTCATATCCCACCTTACAGCAACCTGTGAACCCTTGTTCAAGTTGCTAAGAAAAGAACAAACGGTCAGGTGGAACGAAGATTGCCAGAAGGCTTTTGACAAGATCAAGGAGTATTTACAAGAACCTCCAATCCTTATGCCGCCAGTTGAAAGAAGACCTCTGATTATGTACTTGACAGTGCTAGAAGAATCAATGGGGTGTGTGCTGGGCCAGCATGACGAGTCTGGTCGAAAAGAGTATGCAATATACTACCTAAGCAAAAAGTTTACCGACTGTGAACAACGTTATTCACTGCTCGAGAAAACTTGCTGTGCTTTAGCGTGGGCTGCTCGCCGACTGAGACAGTATATGCTGACCCACACTACCTTGTTAATCTCAAAAATGGATCCAGTTAAGTACATTTTCGAGAAGCCAGCTCTTACCGGACGGGTTGCAAGATGGCAGATGATTCTCACAGAATACGACATACAGTACACATCTCAGAAAGCCATCAAAGGCAGTGTACTATCTGAATATCTTGCTGAGCAACCCATTGATGACTACCAGCCTATGAGGTTTGATTTCCCTGATGAAGACATCATGTTCATTAAAGCAAAAGATCATGAGGAGCCTATTCATACTGAAGGGCCTGACCCGGAGGAAGAATGGACTATGATGTTTGACGGGGCTGTTAACATGAATGGCCGTGGTGTTGGTGCAGTACTCATTTCACCTAAAGGAGTTCACATGCCTTTCTCGGCAAAACTCACTTTCAACTGCACTAACAACGAAGCTGAATACGAAGCTTGCATTATGGGTCTTGAGGAAGCCATTGACCTCAGGATCAAGACGTTGACTGTATTCGGGGATTCAGCTTTGGTAGTCAATCAAACCAACGGAAAATGGTACACCCACCAAGATCATCTGATACCTTACAGGGATTATACAAGGAGGTTATTGACTTTCTTCACAACAGTCAAGCTTGAATATATCCCTCGGGACGAGAATCAGTTTGCAGATACTCTTGCTACCATTTCATCCATGATCAAAGTTCAAACGGCTAACTTTGTACCCCAGATTTCAGTGTCTAGACTTGATAGACCAGCATATGTATTTGCAGCAGATGTTGTAAAAGACGACAAGCCTTGGTTCCATGACATTAAATGCTTCTTGGAGGATCAGACATACCCACCTGGGGCATCTTCCAATGATAAGAAGACTTTAAGAAGGCTTGCTGGTAGTTTCTTCCTGAACACTGATGGGTCTTTATACAAGAGGAACTTTGACATGGTACTCCTCAGATGTGTTGATAAGACGGAAGCAGATTTGCTGATGCATGAAGTGAATGAAGGCTCTTTTGGTACCCATGCTGGAGGGCATGCCATGGCTAAGAAGTTGTTAAGATCAGGCTATTACTGGATCACGATGGATGCAGACTGTTGTGCTTACGCCAGAAAATGCCATAAATGCCAGATCTACGCAGATAAGGTGCATGTGCCTCCCAATCCTTTGAACATCATGTCTTCACCCTGGCCCTTTGCCATGTGGGGCATTGATATGATTGGCAAGATTGAGCCAACTGCTTCGAACGGCCACAGATTCATCCTGGTCGCCATCGACTATTTCACCAAGTGGGTTGAAGCAGCCTCATATGCAAATGTTACAAGGCAAGTGGTAGCCAGATTTCTGAAAAGAGATGTCATCTGTCGGTATGGAGTGCCCGAGCGAATCATTACTGATAATGGTTCCAATTTAAACAACAAGATGATGGCAGAACTGTGCCGGGACTTCAAGATCCAACATCATAATTCTTCTCCTTACAGGCCAAAGATGAATGGCGTTGTTGAGGCAGCTAACAAGAATATCAAGAAGATTGTGCAGAAGATGGTAATCACATACAAAGACTGGCACGAAATGCTACCGTTTGCCTTGCATGGGTACCGCACATCAATCAGAACATCCACTGGGGCAACACCGTATCAGCTTGTGTATGGTATGGAAGCAGTCCTACCTGTTGAAGTTGAATTACCCTCCCTACGGGTACTAATGGATGTTAAACTGAGTGAAGCAGAATGGGTACGGTCCCGATACGAACAACTGAGTCTGATCGAAGAGAAAAGATTGGCTGCAATCTGTCATGGACAGCTATATCAGAAGAGAATGAAGAGAGCCTTCGATCAGAAAGTCAGGCACCGAGAGTACCAAGTAGGAGATCTTGTGCTGAAAAGAATCCTCCCTCCTCATACAGACCACAGGGGCAAATGGACTCCAAACTACGAAGGACCATTCGTGGTAAAGAAAGTTTTCTCTGGTGGAGCACTGATGCTCAGCACCATGGATGGTGAAGACTTCCCATCCCCTGTGAATTCAGATGCAGTTAAAAAATACTTCGCATAAAATGACCCGCTGGACTTAAAAACAGAATGTAAGTCCAGGCAAAAATAGGGCATCCCGGCGAGTCAAAAACAGAATAAAAGACTCGGGCAAAAATAAGGGAAATAAATGAATAAAAAATGTACGCCTGCTGAGTTGAAAAGCCGCATTAGACAGCTCAGGCAAAAATGGGTATCCCGATGGATTGAAAACCCGAAAGGGCGATCCATGCAAAATAAGGGAATAAGCGAACAACTGCACTCTGAATTCGTCTGTATCACTTACAACTTGGTAAGCTTCAAAGGATCAAGCTTCAATCAGAATCAACTCTCTCCAGAAAGCAAGACGAGAAGAACGTCATTGTCATACGAGTCATAGCAGAAGAGGAAGCTCCTTGAAAGCGTCGGCAGCATCGCCAGCATTTTGTTTCTCAATTTGTAACAATCTCTTCATTTCAGGAGATGTGTTTCCTTGACTGTATCTTGCCAATTCAGGGCACATGAATTAATAAAATCAGATTTTCGGTCATGTTTCGTTTTTACATTTATGTTTTGCAAAGAGTTGTCTGATATCTCTAAAAATACAATTGCATAAGTACAGATGCCTTTCTCTAAAAATAAAAAGAAAAAAAAAAAAAAAACACATGCTTACAGGGAATGTGATTATTCTCGAAAGTACTTGACTCCTATGACGGAATCCAGTGAGGGATACCTCGGGACCTTTTGTACGTTTCCTTACCTTTGCAGGATTGCAGGTATCCAGAACGCAACCTGGGGCATGCAGGTTATGTCTCAGCAAGTAGGCGAATCATTATCAACTCGGTCTATCTTCCACATGGCACTAGAAGATGCCCATTTCCCCAGCGGAGCTGCCAAATCAACATACACTCAATCTCAGCATCCGAAATGCTCTATCCCCAGCTGAGTTGCTCCCCATTGCTTCCCCCAGCAAAGTTGCCAAATCAACTAACAGGTTTAACACTCAGGATGTTTTCTCGCCAGCCGAGTTGCCTCTCATTACTCTCCCCAGCTGGGTTATCAACAGCATTCCCCAGCTGTAGTGCCAACCATTCTTCCTCAGCAGAATGCAGAATCAGGGAATCATCTCCCCACAGAATCTTCAGCCTCTATTCAGAAGAGCAACGCACGAAGAAGTCACAACAGAGAGGGAGAAAGCTTCTACAAACCCCAGCTGGGTTTCTCATTTATAAGGATATGTCAATCAGTGACCTATATCCCCAAGCAGATACATCATTAGATCTACCAATGATCTCATCCCCAGCTGGGATGTTCACTTCAAGCAGATCAACCGGAGATCTTCGCGGCAACGGGATCCGAATCCCGGATCTGTCTCTTTGCATAATCATGGCATTCGCATCATATTATACCCTCAGAGCGTAGCATTCCGTCTAATACGGAGCATTACGGCAAAAAATCAAATGCATAGCATAATCATAAGTCATGTTGTGAATTGAACGCTTGTGGTTAGTAACCATTCATCAAAATACAGATTACTTTCCCCCAGAGACCCCACCAGAGTCCCAGCAAAAGCAGTTGCCTCACAAATCACGAACACCAGTATATACTCATTTTGACACCCGTCCGTGTCATCCTTCCCCAGTAAGGTCGCCTGAATACACTCAAACAAATCACCCTCATTACAGATACGTCCTGACACCCGTCCGTGTCATATCCCAACAGAAAGCCAAAGAGGTCCTCTTTGCACTCACATATACTTGTATACAATTTTCTTGACACCCGTCCGTGTCATATCCCCAGCGCAGTCGCTTACACCTTCATCACCCATACACTTGTTAATATTATACTTTTCTCTCTTGACACCCGTCCGTGTCACTCTCCCCAGCAGATAAACACTCATCAATACAATACTCACTACTCATGGTACACTTATACAGATACTCGTCCGTATCTTGTATACATCATCACTCATAACCCCACAGATTCGGCAGTAGTCCTTGTTCTTTGTTAACCAGTTGGTACTCGTCCGTACCATCATCTCAGAACATTGCGTCTAGTGTTTGTTTCTACATGATACTCGTCCGTATCATAGTCTTAAGGATGCTCGTCCGCATCTTTAATCCATACACTGTGTCAAACACTCTTGACTTCTTGAATATAGATACTCGTCTGTGTCTACTATTCCCCAGAAGGTTTCTTTCAGATGCAACACTCGTCCGTGTTCTTTGTTAACCAGTTGATACTCGTCCGTATCGTCATCTCTGAACATGTGTCAGTTTGTTTCTACATGATACTCGTCCGTATCATAGCCTTAAGGATGCTCGTCCGCATCTTTAATCTATACACAATACCAAACACTTATACCTTTTTGTTTCTTGGATGTAAACGCTCGTCCGTGTTTACATTATCCCCAGTAGATCACCAAATTTTCTTTTTATCTAACACTCGTCCTGTGTTATGATACCTTTGAGAGCAGCCGTACCCTGCTAAGTGGTCGTCCTCCACTTCTTGATGGTCGTCCTCCATCATGCTCATCCGATGGCCGTCCCCATCGTTGATATTTTTAGCAGCCGTCCCCTGCTAGGTGGTCGTCCTCCACCTTTTGATGATCGTCCTTCATCACTTTATCCAATGGCCGTCCCCATTGTTGATTTTTGGTTATCTAACACTCGTCCTGTGTTATGACAAACCTCGAGAGCAGCCGTCCCCTGCTGAGTGGTCGTCCTCCACTTCTTGATGGTCGTCCTCCATCTTGCTCGTCCGATGGCCGTCCCCATCGTTGACCTTTTCTATCCGATGGCCGTCCCCATCGTTGATATTTTCGGCAGCCGTACCCTGCCAGGTGGTCGTCCTCCACCTTTGATGGCCGTCCCCATCATATTTCTTTTATTCCCAACAGAGCAGCCGTCCCCTGCTAGGTGATCGTCCTTCACCTTTGATGGCCGTACCCCATCATCTGTTTATTTCATTTATTCTTTAACCCGATGGCCGTCCCCGTCGTGGTCCCTTTTCCTTTTAACCCGATGGCCGTCCCCGTCGTGGTCCGTTTCTTTTTAGCCCGATGGCCGTCCCCATCGTTGGTTACTTGACCTTTATAAACTTGATGGCCGTCCCCGTCATGTTTCATTAATCCCCAGAGAATTTTATAACTTTATCTTGATGGCCGTCCCCATCATGATTTTATTTTCCCCAGCTAGTCGGCCGTCCCCGTCTTAGCTTTACCTTTTTTCCCCAGCTAGTCGGCCGTCCCCGTCTTAGCTTTACCTTTTATCCCCAGCAGTCGTCCTCTGCTCGACGGTCGTCCTCCGTCGCCCACACTTTACAATATACTTTATTTTGCCTTTACAATCTATATCCCTTTTCTTCTTCATCCTGTGAGTGCAAATTTTGGACTGTCTTTGGTATTCAACCACAAGTTATCTTGTTTGGCCTGTTAAGCCGTCGCTTACAACCTGCACAGCTAACTCATGTTTGAATAGGGGCAGCTGTAAACACCCCAAATTTGCCCTCACCCATTTACACCATGGCTTGTGATCATTCTCATATGCATAAGTACAATCATGTCATCTCACATCTCATTTTTGATTCACTGCATAGTTTCCAAGGCATCTGCACCTAGGGTTTGTGATCTGAGCAATTCCAAAGCTTCTTGAGGCACTCCAAAGGCCACCAATCAATTCAAAGGGGTCCATGTGTGTTCTTATATCATATTTCATCTCCTCAAAGTCAAAATTGCAGAGGGATCACAAGAACTAGGGTTTGAGTGGATGCAGAGCCAGGATGAACTGCACAGTTGACTGAAAATTAGGGTTTTGGTTTCAGAGGCCATAACTCCAATTTTTTTGGTCATTCTTGTTTCCATTGATCTCTATATGGTATAGGGAGTATGCATATCAATTTTCATGAAGAAATTCCATGGGGAAGTCATCTGATCAAGGGTTGACTTTTCAGACAAGTCAGTGTAAAATCAGGGCATCTGAGGCCCCCAATGACCCAACCAATGGGTGATCTTCATCATTTTGAGTGTATATGATCTTTATTTGATCATGGAAGAAGGTTGAAGTTCATAAAAATCAAGAATTTAGGGTTTTTGCAAATGTTGACTTTTTGGGCATAGTTGACTTTTCAAGAATGCACCATTTTAGGTCATTTTTCAAGCCTTGATTCTTGATCCAAAAAGGCTTCAAATGGAAAAACTTTGGTCATGAAAGTTGTAGATCTCATCTTTCCCTTTTCAAAAAGTACAAGAACATGATCAAATTCTTTTTGAATCAAAAGTTATGGTGTGGCAAAGTTAGCAAAAATCATTGATTTTCAAGTTATGCACCAAAGGCAAAAATTGCAAATTCTCCTTCCAAGGCCAATTCAGTCACCATATGGGCTTCTAATGCACTTAACATGATCATGTAACCTCTAAAAGTCAGATTTGAACCAAGGTGCCTCATGTTTCATGGCTTATGCAACAAGATTTTTCCATGTGAACCATAAAGCAAGCAACTTGCAAAAACTATCATCACATCTCACCCACTTGATTTCTTGGATGCTGAACCAGCCCTAGCTTCTCTCCATGCCATGCTGCGCCAGTCCATGTACTTATGCTAGCCTAGAACCAAGCCCATGCCTCTCTTACAACCAAGTTGACATTTTGCAAAAGTAAACATCCCAATCAATAAAGGGCATGTCAAATCAACTGACCAATGAGAGGGAGTCATGTGGACAATTTGCAAGCAAAACATAAGAAGAGGCAAGGCTGAAACCAACACACTACACACATACACAAAAACCTACCAAGTTGCAAGTTCCTTCGATTCTCTCTGTCCAGCATACAAACACTCAAGCCAACTTCACCAATCATCTCACCTCACTCCATAGACCACCCAGCAACCAAGAATCAAAGCCTGTAATAGCAAGAACACTCCATAACCATTTCACACCCCAAGCTGCATTTTCTATCGAATCTCTCTCCACAAGCCATGAACACTTAAACAAACTCCACCAACAATCTCCACTCACCTCACTGACCAGAAACCACCCTTTGTTTTGGCCTGAAACACCCTATATCTCAAATACGATTTTCATCCTCCCTTGGTCAGAGCTGCTGCAAACTCACTCAGGAGGTTGTTTAAACTCCAGCTAAGCATCCAAAGCTTCAAAGGTGGACCATTGGGACCAGACTGAGCCAAAGAATCATCCAAAGAGCTCCTGAATCAAGAGCTCCATCTCAGGTGACACCATGAACTTTTTTCCCAGAACTCATTTCTCTTGTTAAAATCTTGTTGTGTGTGTTACACTGATCATTGGGATCTCTTTACTTTTGAAAATGAGCCAGAAATAAGTGTGTAATGCTGTTCTGAAAGTTTGACCTAAAAATTTCATTGCTTCGATTCTTGTTTGTGTGTGAGTTTAAATGTGATTTGATGCTGGATTCGTGCTTAGGGTAGTTAGTAGATGATTTCTGGAGAGTTAGAGCTTCTAAAATGGCCTAGGGAGAGAGATTGATTCTGGGGATGGCCGGAGAAGACGACCGGAACACTGTTCCGGTCGCCTGATTGTAATTAACGGCAAGGTTAGGGTTTTAAGCATTAATTAGCAAGTTTGAATTTGGACCGTGAGATGTGGCGGGGAGTCAATTCGCGCGCAGGCAGTTTCAAATCTGGACCCTAGGATTTGAATACTTTTCATTAAATCAGATTTAATTCATTTATTTTCTTTTATTTTTCAATTGTCTTGCATATTTAATTTAAAATAGTTAAAAATTCTTAAAAATTATGAAACTTTTTCTTTAAGGTTTTATTAATTTTTAAGACCCAAAAACATTTTTTATTTTATTTTTATCATTAAAAAAGTATTTTTAAATATTTAAAAGATTATTTTTAATTGATTAATGGGAATTAATTAATTAAAAATACTTTTAGGTATTTAAAAATTACAAAAAAATTCATGAAATGTTCTAAGGCATTTAGAAACATTGTCCAACCTTCAAACCAAATTTCTTTTTTGATCTTGATGCATTTTAAGAATTTTTCATTGAATTAAATCATTTTTTATGCATTATTTTGATCATGGATTAAAAAATTCATTTCTGTCAATTGGTGAAGGTTGAGACATTGATTCTTCTTGCGTTGTCTTTTGTTTTGCATGTAGTTCCTAGGATAAAAAGGCCATGAATTGTTCTTGCATTTTCAAATTGTTTGGCATTTGTTTTGTTAAGAACCCTAAAAAACCCTAATATCTTGTAAAATTCATATCTTGAGATTGGTTGAGAGTTGAGAGCTCCCCTTTGGGCAGTGGTTTATTATAGGTTTAGGGTTTCTTTGGGTACCATTTTCCATTTTTTATCATGAGGTTTGCTTCTGTTTTGGGTTTTTGTTTGATGTTTGATCCATGAACCCTAATTTGGGCTTTTCTTTTGCATCCTCCTTGCATTCTTTTGCATAACATGACTTGTCTTTGCATTTTGTGCATCTTTATGATTCATTTGACATCCTAAGGCATATAGGAAGCATGTTTGATCATTGCATTGCATATTTGCCATGTCATTTGCCTTGTATGATTCATAACTTCCCATGTTTGTTCATGCTCCTTAGCTAGCATCATTTGCATTCATAATCTTGTATGAACATCTCCATTGCTTTGCCTCATGTTTGCAGCACCTCATAACATCATTAACATCATGTGCATGCTTCTGGTCTTGCTTTGCATCATACCATTTCACCTCATCTTGCATTGCATTGCATTTCTTTCTAACATTTCAGGTGGTAAGTAACTTGGGAAGTGAATTTGCCTTCACTTCTCATAACTTTTCTTTTCATCTCTCTTGCATCCATTGCTGCATTCTTATATGTGTTTGAGTTTGAGCTTTCTCATTCTTCTCCCTCCCACTTTCTTTCTTCAAGTGACTTGACTTCTTGAATGAAGCAAGTCACTTTGCTTCTCTTGATCCTTTCATCTGCTTCCTGGTGGTTCTTCTGAAGTTTGTTCTTGAAAACCTCACAAACCTTAGGATCATCCAAGCATGACAATGAATTAGGGTTTTGATTAGTCTCCCCTCATAGTTTTTTACCTTTGTGTCTCTCTTTGAGTCTTCTCTTCTCATCTCATAATCAGGGACTAAACCCTAAAGGCTTTAAGACTTTGTGATTAGGGTTATGCCTGCATCCTTCTCTTAGGATGGAGTGTATAACTTTAATCCTAAGTATTAAACCCTTTATGTGTTTAAATCTCTTAATCAATCCACTTAATAATCATCAAGACATCACTTGTAACTTGGGCCTTGCATTAGGGTTCTAATTCTTCCTTAAGTGGTTAAGAAGGACTAACCCTAGTGTTAATGGACAAGTCCCCCTCAAGTTGTCTTACAAACCATAAAAATCACTTCATCATCATACCATTAAATAAAATCCACTTAATAAAGGCTTGTTTTGTCATGGGTTTAATCCCTAATCATGGATTAAGTTGAGGAGTCTTCCTCAGCTTAAACATTCTCATCTATCATCCTTCTTTTAGGATGGTGTAATGGGTCTGTTTAATCCTTGATTATGGCTTAACCTCATTACTCAACACTAAACAAAAACACCAAAAAACATCTAAATAATCACAAGTAGGTTAATGATCTTAATCCTACATCAAAGGTGATTAAGTGTGAGAATCTGACTTCACACTTAAGGTATTCTCATTACCCCTAATCAGAGGGAAGATGTGATGAGTTTACTAACCCATTGGTTTAGGCTTAAGCTCATTATCTTATGACAAACTCCAAAAACAATAAAAGACTGAAAACTCAAAAACAAACAATAATCGTCTCCTCCGGGATTCTTTTCTCATCATCTTCACTCACAAACGAGAACTCGCTTCTTCCGTCTAATGCAAGACAGTAAGCACCTGAGCCAGACGGGTCATACACTTGAGCATAGGCAAGTAAGCAGTTCACAAGTCAATTCATCTTTCAGTCTCTTTGGGTCGAACTACGGTGTTCTGACTTCCTCATTGCAGGAGAGGATACGTAGGCATAACTTAACAGTTATCGAACAAAAGTCTCTGTATATTCCCCCTCTTTCCAGCTCATTTCTTTAGTCTCATTATCATGAGCATTTCACTCCTTTCTTACACTGACACTTTCATACTTCACATCACTTATACACTGACACCTGTACATTCTCTTCTAGCTATTTCATACACAGATTGCACTGACACTACCCCTTTAAAACACAAATCTTCTAAGCGTGGATCCCGTCGAGTACGACGGACAATCTGGGTGCTAATACCTTCCCAGGTTGTAACCAACCCCCTTTCTCAGTCTCTCTGGTTCGCAACCGTCTTATCCGTATTTTTCTAGGTCTATGCAGCATTACCTTTCCTCCGGGATAAAAATGCCTAGCTGGCGACTCTATTCATTCTCCAGTGAGTTCACGGCTGTGTGTTCTCACTGTCCCTCTCGCCAACCGTTCGCGTCTGTACCTTCATCTGACCCTGTTTCATTTGTCAGGAGCGACACTTATGTGCTCCGAAGCCCATCGGAATGCACTACTCAAAGTCTTGCACGCAGCTTACGTGCCTGAAGAGATCACTGTCAATCAATTGGAAACCGTGGTTGGAAATGTTACTGCTAGCAATGGGCTAGGGTTCACCAATACTGACTTGACAACGGAAGGCCGCAACCACAACAAAGCCTTGCACATCACCATGGAATGCAAAGGAGAAGTCCTTTCCCATGTACTGGTAGACACAGGGTCATCCCTTAATGTCTTACCAAAGAAGGCCCTGGTGAAGCTAGAGTATGAAGGATTAGCATTGAGACCCAGTAACCTGGTGGTAAGAGCCTTTGATGGTTCTAAGAGGTCGGTTCTGGGGGAAATTGAGCTGCCTGTGACAATTGGCCCACAAACCTTTACAACTATCTTCTATGTGATGGACATTCAGCCTGCCTACAGCTGTTTGTTGGGTAGACCTTGGATTCACGCCGCTGGCGCAGTAACGTCTACCCTTCATCAGAAGTTAAAATTTGAGTGGGAAGGCCAAGTTGTCACAATCTGCGGGGAGGAGGATATATTTGTTAGCCATCTGGCTACTTATAAGTATATTGAGATGGATGGGGAGATCCATGAAACAATGAGCCAAGGTTTTGAGGCCTTGAATGTCAATGAAGCATCTGCTGTATCTGGAATCTCCATGGCATCTTATCAACAAGCCCGGAAGGTTGTTGAAGAAGGAACTGCCCAAGGCTGGGGCAAGGTTTTATCTGTGGAGGAGAAGAAGGACAAATTTGGGTTGGGTTACAGACCAACTCAACAACATCAAGCAAAGGCTGCTGAGGAGCCTGGTTTTGTCAGTGGGGGAATGCTCACCCCTGATGCTATCAACAATTTGGAAAACGAGCTGGAAGAGGAGCGCAATCTGGAGAATTGGATTCGTCCAAAGATTCCGGGGAGCAGTATCTCAAACTAGTCTTCCCAGGAAATTATAAGAGTTACTCATGCAGAGTAATTATTATTTCCTGTATTTTTATAGCATGCATCAAAGTCTTGCATCTTGCCCAAGATGACAAGACTCATTTTGTAATCGGGCCATCTGTACTTTTTGTGCAAACAAGATTAAATCAATGAAATATCAGACATCTTTTTGCAAACGAGTCTTTTTCTTTTCTACTCACTGTTTTTCCATTTTTCTTTTTGTACAAAAAATAAATGGCGATGTTTTCAAAATGATAACTTTATTTCACTTTTTCTAAGCAAGATTAAAATCAATCACTAAAATGAACAAACTGAATCCTTGCAGAGAGTGCCTTCCAGACAGCACCGACAACAGCACGGCTATGACTTCGTATGACTTTGACAATCCGATCAATCAAGCTGATGAAGGGGTTGAAGAAGAATATGAGCTTCCTGAAGAGCTATCCAGGTTGTTAAGACAAGAGGAAAAGGTTATCACTCCTCACCAGGAGGAGGTTGAAGTGATTAATCTTGGTACAGATGAAGACGTGAGAGAGGTTAAAATCGGGGCCTGCCTGCAAGACTCAGTGAAGAGACAACTGATTGATCTACTTCAAGAATATGTCGATCTGTTTGCTTGGTCGTATCAAGACATGCCAGGGTTGGACACCGACATTGTGGTGCATAGGCTGCCTTTGAGAGAAGAGTGCTCGCCGGTCAAACAGAAACTGCGCCGGACTCGCCCAGACATGGCTATGAAAATCAAGGAAGAGGTACAAAAGCAGTGGGACGCCGGGTTCCTTGCTGTAACTATCTATCCACCGTGGGTTGCTAATATAGTACCTGTGCCTAAGAAAGACGGCAAAGTAAGAATGTGTGTTGACTACCGGGATCTGAACAGAGCCAGCCCGAAAGATGTCTTCCCATTACCTCACATTGATGTATTGGTGGATAACACGGCTCAGTTCTCGGTATTCTCCTTCATGGACGGATTTTCAGGATACAATCAGATCAAGATGTCACCTGAAGACATGGAGAAGACCACATTCATCACACCTTGGGGCACGTTCTGTTACAAAGTGATGCCATTCGGACTGAAGAATGCTGGTGCAACATATCAACGGGCTATGGTGACGTTATTCCACGATATGATTCACAAAGAAATAGAATGTTATGTGGATGACATGATTGCCAAGTCCCTTACTGAAGAAGACCACCTGGTAAATCTGCTGAAGTTATTCAAGCGTCTGAGGAAGTACCAACTGAAGTTGAACCCCAACAAATGCACATTCGGGGTACGATCCGGTAAGCTGCTGGGCTTTATTGTAAGCGAGAAAGGGATTGAAGTTGACCCTGATAAAGTCAAAGCCATTCAAGAAATGCCGGCACCGAAAACTGAAAAAGAAGTTCGAGGGTTCCTAGGTCGTTTGAACTACATTTCACGGTTCATATCTCACCTTACAGCAACCTGTGAACCCTTGTTCAAGCTGTTGAGAAAAGAACAGACGGTCAGGTGGAACGAAGACTGCCAGAAGGCTTTTGACAAGATCAAAGAATATCTGCAAGAACCTCCAATCCTTATGCCTCCAGTTGAAGGAAGACCTCTGATTATGTACTTGACAATATTAGAAGAGTCAATGGGGTGTGTGCTGGGCCAGCATGACGAGTCTGGTCGAAAAGAGTATGCAATTTACTACCTAAGCAAAAAGTTTACCGACTGTGAACAACGTTATTCACTGCTCGAGAAAACTTGTTGTGCTTTAGCGTGGGCTGCTCGCCGACTAAGGCAATATATGTTGACCCACACTACTTTATTGATCTCAAAAATGGACCCGGTTAAGTACATTTTCGAGAAGCCAGCCCTTACCGGACGGGTTGCAAGATGGCAAATGATTCTCACAGAATATGACATCCAGTACACTTCTTAGAAAGCCATCAAGGGCAGTGTACTATCTAAATATCTTGCTGAGCAACCTATTGATGACTACCAGCCTATGAGATTTGACTTCCCTGATGAAGACATCATGTTCATAAAATCAAAAGATCATGAAGAGCCTATTCGCACTGAAGGGCCCGACTCAGAAGAAGAATGGACTATGATGTTTGATGGGGCTGTTAACATGAATGGTCGTGGTGTTGGTGCAGTACTCATTACACCCAAAGGAGTTCACATGCCTTTCTCGGCAAAACTCACTTTCAACTGCACTAACAACGAAGCTGAATACGAAGCCTGCATTATGGGTCTTGAGGAAGCCATTGACCTCAGGATCAAGACATTGACTGTATTCGGAGATTCAGCTCTGGTAGTTAATCAAACCAATGGAAAATGGTATACTCACCAGGACCATCTGATACCTTACAGGGATTATACAAGGAGGTTACTGACTTTCTTCACAACAGTCAAGCTTGAGTATATCCCTCGGGACGAGAATCAGTTTGCAGATGCTCTTGCTACCATTTCATCCATGATCAAAGTTCAAGCTGCTAACTTTGTACCTCAAATTTCAGTATCCAGACTTGATAGACCAGCATATGTATTTGCAGCAGATGTTGTCAAAGATGATAAACCTTGGTTCCATGACGTCAAGTGCTTCTTGGAGGATCAGACATACCCACCCGAGGCATCTTCCAATGATAAGAAGACTTTGAGAAGGCTTGCTGGTAGTTTCTTTCTGAACACTGATGGGTCTTTATACAAAAGGAACTTTGATATGGTACTCCTCAGATGTGTTGACAAGACGGAAGCCGATTTGTTGATGCATGAAGTGCACGAAGGATCTTTTGGTACCCATGCCGGAGGGCATGCCATGGATAAGAAGTTGTTGAGATCGGGTTATTACTGGATCACAATGGATGCAGACTGTTGTGCCTATGCCAGAAAATGCCACAAATGCCAGATCTATACTGATAATGGTTCCAACTTGAACAACAAAATGATGGCTGAATTATGTCGGGACTTCAAGGTCCAACACCGCAATTCTTCTCCTTACAGGCCAAACATGAACGGCGCTGTTGAGGCAGCAAATAAAAATATCAAGAAGATTGTGCAGAAGATGGTAGTCACCTACAAAGACTGGCATGAAATGCTACCGTTTGCCTTGCATGGGTACCGCACGTCAATCAGGACATCCACTGGGGCAACACCGTATCAGCTTGTGTATGGTATGGAAGCAGTCCTACCTGTTGAAGTTGAATTACCCTCTCTGCGGGTACTAATGGATGTTAAACTGAGTGAAGCAGAATGGGTTCGGACCCGATACGAACAACTGAGTCTGATCGAAGAGAAAAGATTGGCTGCAATCTGTCATGGGCAGTTATATCAGAAGAGAATGAAGAAAGCCTTCGATCAGAAAGTCAGGCACCGAGGGTACCAAGTAGGAGATCTTGTGTTGAAGAGAATCCTCCCTCCTCATACAGACCACAGGGGCAAATGGACTCCAAATTATGAAGGACCATTTGTTGTAAAGAAAGTTTTCTCCGGTGGAGCACTGATGCTCAGCACCATGGATGGTGAAGATTTCCCATCCCCTGTGAATTCAGATGCAGTTAAAAAATACTTCGCATAAAAAACGACCCGCTGGACATAAAAACAGAATATAAGTCCAGGCAAAAATAGGGCATCCCGGCGAGTCAAAAAAACAGAATAAAAGACTCGGGCAAAAATAGGGAAAAAAACAAAAAATGTACACCCGCTGAGTTGAAAAGGCCGCATTGGACAGCTCAGGAAAAAATGGGTATCCCGCTGGATTGAAAACCCGAAAGGGCGATCCATGCAAAATAAGGGAATAAGCGAACAACTGCACTTTGGATTCGTCTGTATCACCTACAACTTGGAAAACCTCGAAAGGATCAAGCTTCAGTCGGAATCAGTCACCTTCAGAAAGCAATACGAGAAGAACGTCGAAAGTCATACGAGTCATAGCAGAAAAGGAAGCTCCTTCAAAGCGTCGTCAACATCGCCACCACTTTGTTTCTCAATTTGTAACAATCTCTTCATTTTAGGAGATTTGTTTCCTTGACTGTATCTTGCCAATTCAGGGCACATGAATTAATAAAATCAGATTTTTCAGTCATGTTTCGTCTTGTACATTTTATTTCGCAAAGAATGTCTGATGTCTCTAAAAAACTGATTGCATAAGTACAGATGCTTTCCTCTAAAAAATAAAACACGTGCTTGCAGGGAATATACTTACTCTCAAAAGTGTATAAACTCCTATGACGGAATCCAGTAAAGGATACCTCGGGACCATTTGCGCGTTTCCTTATCTTTGCAGGATTGCAGGCATCCAGAACGCAACTTGGGGCATGCAAGTTACATCCCAGCAAGCTGGCAAATCAACACTTATTCTTAGCACTTGAGTTGCTTCCTCCCCAGCTGAGTTGCTAACAACTTTCCCCAGCCGTAGTACCAATCATTCTTCCTCAGCAGAATATGAAGAGTCGGGGAATCATCTCCCCACAGAATCATTAGCCTCGGTTCAGAAGAGCAACGCATGAAGAAGTCACAACAGAGTACGGAAGGCTTCTACAAACCCCAGCTGGGTCCCATATTACAAGGATATGTCAATCAGTGACTTATTCCCCAAGCAGATACGTCTCATCAGATCTATTAATGATCTCATCCCCAGTTGGGAGGTCCATTTCAAACAGATCAACCAGAGATCTTCGTAGCAACGGGATCCGAATCCCGGATCTGTTCCTTTGCATAATCATAGCATTTGCATCATATTCACCCCCAAAGCGTAGCATTCCGTCTAATACGGAGCATTACGGCAAAAATCAAACTACATAGCATAATCATAAGTCATGTTGTGAATCAAACACTTGTGAATAATAAACCATTCATCAGAATGCAGGATACAATATACAAAAATCCCCACCAGAGTCCCCGGCGAAAGCAGTTGCCTCTCAAATCACAAACACCAGTATATACTCCTCTTGACACCCGTCCGTGTCATCATTCCCCAGTAAAGTCGCCTGAACACACTTTACAAACAAGATCACCCATATTACAGATACTTCCCGACACCCGTCCATGTCCAATCACCAGCAGAAAGCCAAAGACATCCTCTTTGCACTCACATATACTTATATATACACTTTCTTGACACCCGTCCGTGTCATATTCCCAGCGCAGTCGCTTACACTTTCATCACCCATATACTTGTTAATACTATACTTGACACTCGTCCGTGTCACTCTCCCCAGCGGATAAAACACTCATCTATACAATACTCATACTCACTACACATGATACACTTATACAGATACTCGTCCGTATCTTGTATACATCACTTATATCCCCACAGATTCGACATTGGTCCTTGTTCTTTGTTAACCAGTTGGTACTCGTCCGTACCATCATCTCAGAACATTGCGTCTAGTGTTTGTTTCTACATGATACTCGTCCGTATCATAGTCTTAAGGATGCTCGTCCGCATCTTTAATCCATACACTGCGTCAACACTTATGTCTTCCTGAATGAAGATACTCGTCTGTGTCTACTATTCCCCAGAAGGGTCCCTTCAGATTCAACACTCGTCCGTGTTCTTTGGTAACCCGTTGATACTCGTCCGTATCATCATCTCTGAGCATGTGTCAGTTTGTTTCTACCTGATACTCGTCCGCATCATAGTCTTAAGGATGCTCGTCCGCATCTTTAGTCTATACACAGCACCTAAACACTTATACCTTTTACTTCTTGGATGTAGATACTTGTCCGTATTTACTATTCCCCAGTAGATCACCAACAAAGCAAATTTTCTTTTTATCTGACACTCGTCCTGTGTCATGATAACCCTGAGAGCAGCCGTACCCTGCTAGGTGGTCGTCCTCCACCTCTTGATGGTCGTCCTCCATCATGCTCATCCGATGGCCGTCCCCATCGTTGATTTTTAGCAGCCGTCCCCTGCTAGGTGGTCGTCCTCCACCTCTTGATGATCGTCCTTCATCATTTTATCCAATGGCCGTCCCCATTGTTGATTTTGGTTACCTGGCATTCGTCCTATGTCATGATAAACCTTGAGAGCAGCCGTCCCCTGCTAGGTGGTCGTCCTCCACCTCTTGATGGTCGTCCTCCATCATGCTCGTCCGATGGCCGTCCCCATCGTTGACCTTTTATCCGGCATTCGTCTTATGTCGCGATGTTTTCGGCAGCCGTACCCTGCCAGGTGGTCGTCCTCCACCTTAGATGACCGTCCCTCATCTTATACCCAACAGAGCAGCCGTCCCCTGCTAGGTGATCGTCCTTCACCTTTGATGACCGTACCTCATCATCTGTTTATTTCATTTATTCTTTAACCCGATGGCCGTCCCCATCGTCGGTTACTTTGCTTTATGAACTTGATGGCCGTCCCCGTCATGTTTTACCAATACCCAGAGAATCTAGCAGCTTTACTTGATGGCCGTCCCCATCATGATATCTTATTTTTCCAGCTAGTCGGTCGTCCCCGTCTTGGCTTTACCTTTTATCCCCAGCATGTCGGCCGTCCCCGTCATCGCTTTACTTCACACACTTTGCCCAGCATGTCGGCCGTCCCCGTCATTGCCCTTCACCCAGCAGTCGTCCTCTGCTCGACGGTCGTCCTCCGTCGCCCACACTTTACAATATACTTTATTTTCCTATTACAATCTATATCCCTTTTCTTCTTCATTTTGTGAGTGCAAATTTTGGACTGTCTTTGGTATTCAACCACAAGTTATCTTGTTTGCCTGATAAGCCGTTACTCACATCCTGCACAGCTAACTCATGTTTGAATAGGGGCAGCTGTAAACACCCCAAATTTGCCCTCACTCATTCACACCATGGCTTGTGATCATTTCATATGCATAAATACAATCATATCATCTCACATCTTATTTTTGATTCACTGCATAGTTTCTAAGTCATCTGCACCTAGGGTTTGTGATCTGAGCAATCCCAAAGCTTCTTGAGCCACTCAAAAGGCAACCAACCACTTCAAAGGGTTCCATATGTGTTCTTATATCATATTACATCCTCTCCAAGTCAAAAGTGCCAAAGAATCACAAGAACTGAGGTTTGCATGGAAGCAGGGCCAGGCTAGACTGCACAGTTGACCTAAAATTAGGGTTTTGGTTTCAGAGGCCATAACCCCAATTTTTTTGGTCATTCTTGTTTCCATTGGTCTTTATATGGTATAAGGAGTATGCATATCAATTTTCATGAAGAAATTCCATGGGGAAGTCATCTGATCAAGAGTTGACTTTCTGGACAAGTCAGTGTAAAATCAGGGCATCCGAGGCCCCCAATGACCCAACCAATGGTTGATCTTCATCATTTTGAGTGTATATGATCTTTATTTGATCATGGAAGAAGGTTGAAGTTCATAAAAATCAAGAATTACAAGTTTTTGCAAATGTTGACTTTTTGGGCATGGTTGACTTTCAAAGAATATGTCATTTTAGGTCATTTTTCAAGCCTTGATTTTTGATCCAAAAAAGCTTCAAATGGAAAAACTTTGGTCATGAAAGTTGTAGAATACATCTTTCCCTTTTCAAAAAGTACAAGAACATGATCAAATTCTTCTTGGATCAAAAGTTATGGTGTGACAAAGTGGGCAAAAATCATTGATTTTCAAGATGTGCACCAAATGAGAAATTTGCAAGATCATGAACCAAGGCTGTTTGTAACCTCTAGTTGACATCAAACCATGACACAAACATTCTATGTGACCTAAAAATCAGAATTGAACCAAAAATCCTCATGTTTCATGGCTTATGGAATGAGAAAGTCACATGTGAACAAAAATGAGCCAACTTGCAAAACCACTCATCACACTTCACCAACTTGATGCATTGGATGTTGAACCTTGCTAGACCTCTCACCTCATCTTGCTGCGCAGCCCATGCCTCTTGTACCAAGCTAGAGCTCAAGCCATGCCTTCCTTACACAAAGTGGACTTTTTTGCAAAAGTGAACTTACCAATCAATAAAGGCCAGGTCACATCATCTGACCTATAGGATTATTTTATACTATCCAAATGCAGGCCATTTCATATACCAGGCCAAGCTGAAACACACCGTAAGATCACATACTCAAACTCACTCCATTTTGCAAAACTCTTCGAAACTCTCTGCCCAACTCACAAACATTCAAACCATTTCCACACATCAACTCACCATGCCTCATTGAGTAGAAACCAACAAAGAACCAGGCCTGAAACAAGCCATAACATCACTTCACCATTTTCACCCCAAGCTGCAGTTTCCTTCGAAACACCTTCCACAGCTCACAAACATCCAAACAAACTCCACAAACCTTCTCCACTCATCATCTGGACCACAAACAACCCTTCACCAATGCCAGAAACAGCCTGCATCACCATTGCCATTTTCAACTGAGCTTGAGCAGAAGTTGTTCAAACTCTTCATCTGGCCAGCATAAATTTCTCCCAAGCATTCAAGCATCATCAAGAGGTCATAAGGAGTGGATTTCACAAAGAGGGGAGGTCAGAAAGTAGCTGGAGTGAAAGCTTCGAATCTCAGGTAGCTCAAGAACTTTTTTTCCAGAAATGGATTTTTAAGTTCTAAACTTGTTCTCCATGATTCACTGATTGTATTGATGCTTTTAGTTTCGAAAATGGTGGAGAGATGAGAGTTTAATTAGCTTCTGAAACTGTTTTGCCCTAGTTTTTGTTTGTTTCGATTCAGCCTTTCCAGGAAGAATAAATTTGTTTTGATTGGGGGTTTTGGTTCGTGAGTGATTGGAAATCGTTTCTGTGCTTTTAGATTTCATTTTCGTAACGTTTGGAGTGAGTTTGAGGTTTTGGTTGAACGGGGAAGATGACCGGAACACTGTTCCGGTCATCTGAGTGTGTTTAACGGCGAGATTAGGGCATAAGCATTGATTAGCTGAGTTTAAATTCTGGCCGTGAGATCTGGCGCCAAGTCAACTCCCGCGCGTGTAACTTTGAATCTGGTCCCTAGGATTAGCTGACTTCTCATTAATTCATTTAAAATTCATTTAAATTCATTTTCTTTTCATTTGTTTTGCATAATTTATTTAAAATAGCAAAAATTGTCTAAAAATTATGAAACTTTTTCTTAAGAGTTTTAATAATTTTTATGACACAAAAATATTTTTGTTTTTATTTTTATCATTAAAAAAGTATTTTTAAATATTTAAAAGATTATTTTTAATTGATTAATGAAAATTAATTTGTTAAAAATACTTTTAGGAATTTAAAAATCACCAAAAAATTCATGAAATGTTCTAAGACATTTAGAAACATTGTCCAACCTTCAAACCAAATTTCTTTTTTGATCTTGATGCATTTTGAGAATTTTTCTTTGAATTAAAATCATTTTTGTGCATTATTTTGACCCTAAGTTCAAAAAATCATTTATGCCTATTCATGAAGAGTTGGACATTGATTCTTCTTGCATTGCATTGTGATTAGCATGTAGTTTTTGATATTAAATGGCCATGATTTGATTCCTCATTTTCAATTTGTTTGACATTTCTTTTGTTTGGAAACCCTAAAAACCCTAGAATCTTGTAAAAATCATAACTTGAAATTGGTTAAGGGTTGAGACTTCTCCTTTGGGAAGTGGTTTAGTATAAGATTAGGGTTACTTTGTGTGGCATTTTCAATTTTTTTATCTTAGGGTTTGCTTCTGTTTTTGGTTTTGGTTTGATGTATGATTCATAAACCCTAATTTGGGCTCCCATTTGCATCCCTCTTGCATTCTCTTGCATAATATGACTTGCCATGACATTTCAAGCATCCATTTTGATTCATTTGACATCATAGGACATATAGAAAGTATGTTTGATCATTGCATCATGTATTTGCCATGTTGTATGCCATGTGCACTTCATAACTTTTCATGTATGTCCATGCTCCTTAACTTGCTTCATTTGCATTCATGAGCTTCTATGATCATTCCCATGTGCTGCCTCATGTTTGTAGCATCTCATAACATCATTAGCATCATGTACATGTTTCTGGTTTTGTTTCTCATCATGTCATCTCATCCCATCTTGCATTGCATTGCATCTCTTTTTTAACTTTTCAGGTGGTAAGTGGATTTGAGAAGTGAATTTGCCTTCACTTCTCATAACTTTTCTTTTCATTTCTCTTGCATCCATTGCTGCATTTTTATATGTGTTTGAGTTTGAGCTTGCTCAATCTTTTTCCTCCCACTTTCTTTCTTCAAGTGACTTGACTTCTTGGATGAAGCAAGTCACTTTGCTTCTCTTGATCCTGTTCATCTTCTCCCTGGTGTTTCCATTGAAGATTGTTCTTGAAAACTTCACAAACCTTAGGAACAACCAAGCATGACAATGATTAGGGTTTTGATTAGTCTCCCCTCATAGTTTTACCTTTGTGTCTCTCTTTGAGTCTTCTCTTCTCATCTCATAATCAGGGACTAAACCCTAAAGGCTTTTAGGCTTTGTGATTAAGCTTATGCCTGCATCCTTCTATTAGGATGGAGTGTATAACTTTAATCCTAAGTGTTAAACCCTTAATGTGTTTGAATCTCTTAGTCAATCCACTTAATAATCATCAAGACATCACACTTGTAACTTGGGCCTTGCATTAGGGTTCTAATTCTTCCTTAATTGGTTAAGAAGGACTAACCCTAGTGTTAATGGACAAGTCCCCCTCAAGTTGTCTTACAAACCCTAAAAATCACTTCTTCATCATATCATTAAATAAAATCCACTTAATCAAAGGCTTGTTTTGTCATGAGTTTAATCCCTAATCATGGATTAAGTTGAGGAGTTTTCCTCAGCTTAAACATTCTCATCTATTATCCTTCTATTAGGATGGTGTAATGAGTCTGTTAAATTCTTGATTATGGCTTAACCTCATTACTCAACACTAAACAAAAACACCAAAAACATCTAAATAATCACAAGTAGGTTAATGATCTTAATCCTACACCAAAGGTGATTAAGTGTGAGAATCTGACTTCACACTTAAGCTATTCTCATTACCCCTAATCAGAGGGAAGATGTGATGAGTTTACTAAATCCATTGGTTTAGGCTTAAGCTCATTAACTTATGACAAACTTTCAAAAGCAATAAAAGACTGAAAACTCAAAAACAAACAATAATCGTCTCCTCCGGGATTCTTTTCTCATCTCATTCACTCACAACCGAGAACTTGCTTCTTCCGTCTAATGCAAGACAGTTTGCATCTGTGCCAGACAGATCATACACTTGAGCATAGGCAAGTAAGCAGTTCACAAGTCAATTCATCTTTCAGTCTCTTTGGGTCGAACTACGGTGTTCTGACTTCCTCATTGCACGAGAGGATACGTAGGCATAACTTAACGGTTATCGAACAAAAGTCTCTGTATATTCCCCCTTCTTCTAGCTTTATTCTTTAGCCTCATGATCTTGAGCATTTCACTCCTGTTCTTACACTGACACTTTTATACTTCATATCACTTATACACTTTACACTGACACCTGTACATCCTTTTCCAGTTCTTTTACACACAGATTGCACTGACACTACCCCTTTAAAACACAAATCTTTTAAGCGTGGATCCCGTCGAGTACGACGGACAATCTGGGTGCTAATACCTTCCCAGGTTGTAACCAACCCCCTTTCTCAGTCTCTCTGGTTCGCAACCGTCTTATCCATATCTTTCTAGGTCTATGCGGCATTACCTTTCCTCCGGGATAAAAATGCCTAGCTGGCGACTCTTTTCATCTCCAGTGAGTTCACTGCTGTGTGTTCTCATTGTCCCTCTCGCCGACCGTTCGCGTCTGTACCTTTATTTGGGCCCTTTCCCATTTATCGGGAGCGACACCAACCTGTCAAGTTTGACTTTCCAGATGAAGGTGTGATGTTTTTGAAAGTGAAAGATTGTGATGAACCTTTGATTGAGGAAGGGCCGGAGCCTGGATCTCGATGGGGTTTAGTTTTTGATGGTGCTGTGAATGCACGTGGAAGAGGAATTGGGGCAATGATCATTACTCCCCATGGTTCACATATTCCTTTTGCCGCAAGATTGACTTTTCCTTGTACCAACAATGAAGCTGAGTATGAAGCCTGCATTATGGGTCTTGAAGAAGCTATTGATTTGAAGATTAAACATCTTGATGTGTATGGAGATTCTGCCTTGGTAATTAATCAGATTCAGGGTACGTGGGTGACTCATCAACCTCACTTGATCCCTTATAGAGATTATGCCAGGAAGATATCAACTTTCTTCACTAAAGTTGAGTTTCATTATATTCCTCGTGATGAGAATCAGATGGCGGATGCTTTGGCCACTATAGCCTCTATGATAAAAGTGCACCAGTGGAATGATGTTCCCATGATCAGTGTGATGCGACTTGAAAGACCAGCTCATGTGTTTGCAGTTGAAGAGGTCCATGATGACAAGCCTTGGTATCACGATATTAAATGTTTTCTCTAGAGTCAAGAATATCCGCTTGGGGCATCTGATAAAGATAAAAAAACGTTGAGGAGATTGGCAGGCAATTTCTTCTTGAATGGAAATGTGCTTTACAAAAGAAATTTTGACATGGTCTTGCTCAGATGCGTGGATAGACACGAAGCAGACATGTTGATGAAAGAAATTCATGAAGGATCTTTTGGCACTCATGCTAATGGGCATGCAATGGCTAAAAAGATGTTGAGAGCAGGTTACTATTGGCTGACAATGGAATCTGATTGTTGCAAATATGTGAAAAAATGCCATAAGTGTCAGGTGTATGCTGATAAGATTCACGTGCCACCAGCTTATCTCAATGTGATTTCTTCCCCATGGCCTTTCTCTATGTGGGGAATTGATATGATTGATATGATTGAACCCAAGGCTTCGAATGGACATCATTTTATTCTTGTGGCAATTGACTACTTCACCAAGTGGGTTGAAGCGGCATCGTATGTTAATGTGACCAAGCAAGTTGTGGTTCGGTTTATCAAGAATAATCTTATATGCAGATATGGTGTTCCGAATAGAATCATTACTGATAATGGTTCGAACTTGAACAATAAGATGATTAAAGAGCTTTGTGAAGATTTCAAGATTCAACACCCTAATTCCTCTCCTTATAGACCAAAGATGAATGGGGCTGTTGAAGTTGCGAATAAGAACATTAAGAAGATCATTCAGAAGATGGTTGTGACGTACAAGGACTGGCATGAGATGCTCCCTTTTGCTTTACATGGGTATCGTACATCTGTCCGCACTTCAACAGGGGCAACCCCTTTCTCACTTGTTTATGGTATGGAAGCTGTGCTCCCCGTCGAAGTTGAGATCCCATCAATGAGAGTTCTGATGGAAGCCAAGTTGACTGAGGCTGAATGGTGTCAAAGTAGATTTGATCAGTTGAATTTGATTGAAGAAAAGAGAATAACAACTTTGTGTCATGGTCGGTTGTACCAGCAAAGAATGAAGAAAGCTTTTGATAAGAAGGTTAAACCTCGTGTATTCAGAGAAGGCGACCTCGTGCTCAAAAAGATTCAGTCTTTCCTTAAAGATTCTCGGGGCAAGTGGACTCCGAACTATGATGGACCATATGTTGTTAAGAAAGCCTTCTCTGGCGGTTCATTAATTCTTGCAACTATGGATGGTGAGGAGATCACTCGTCCTGTGAATGCGGATGCAGTCAAGAAATACTTCGCCTAAAAAATAAAAGAACAGCTCGCTAAGTTGAAAACCCGAAAGGGCGACTTAGGCAAAAATGAGCGTTTCGGTGGAATGAAAACCCGAAAGGGCGGTCCAGGCAAAAATTAGAGACAAAAACAGAAATAATTATCCCGGTAGATTGAAAACCCGAAAGGGCAATCTAGGCAAAAGTTAGGGATCATGGCAAGTAACTGCGTCGACAGACTGAATCACTTGTAGCAACCGAGGATCTCAGATTCTTGTTCCTCAGAAGAATTATTCATCAAAGATTCTTATTCACTCATCCTTGACTGAAGTTTCGGACACAGTGGAGTTCAAACTTGATAGGGAGAATAGTGATCATTATATCTCAATGTAGCCCTTTTCCATGTATTTACCATTTTTCAAACTTGTAATGATCCATGGAGTCATGCCATTTGCTGACTACCATTCTATCAATAAATTTGAGCTTTTATCCAATTGTTTGAAATTCTTTATATTGTTTCTGTTTACAAAATTTCAATTTATTGCTGATGATGATTTTTGAAACAAATTTAATAAATTTAATCTTTAAAGATTTTAAAAACATTGTTCTTTTGATATATGAACAAGGAAAGGATATCGATAGTGATTCCGAGAATGGTAAAGTCTGGATGTGTGTAACTTGTCTCTCCCAAAGCAGGGTTTGATTCGGTTGTGTCCATGCCAAGTTCCTGATTAGTCTTGACAGTTTGATGTTAATGATGTTTTGTTCCCCAACAATAAGCATGAACGGAGATTGTATGTATTTCCCCAGAAGAGTTGTTGGAAGGGATGTTTTTAAGAATCCCTAGCTGAGTTTTGATATCTTCCTCAGCAAGTTATCTTTAAATTGAGAAGCATTGGGAATCCCCAGCTGAGCTCTTATTCCTCAGCTTGCTTTGTTTACATCCTTGAATATAGAAGTATTGATATAGCAGTCAGTTTAGAGGTTTTCTTTTACCCGATGTTGGGTATAGATTTAAAATCCCTCGTAACTATATTCTGGCTATGATGTTAACTTCTGATATCCCTATATGGATCCCCAGTAGGTCTGCATGTGTTGATTTCCAGCAGATTCCTATGTAATTTTAGCAGGTCTGGCACTCTATCCCCAAGTGGAGCAGGAGTAGTATGACAGTTATTCCTCGTGAAGTTTGATTTTTATCAAGAATATTTTCATCCTCAGCAGATTATTACCTTTTCCTCAGCAGGATGATATTCCTAGCAGACGTTGTCTCTTCATGATATGAGCCTTGTAGCAGGATTTTATTCCTTTGATGGCTTATGATATTCCTCTTCAGATTTCAAGATGAATCTCCAGTTGTTTCCCTGCATTGTTGCCTTGGGATTAACCGAGTATCCGGTTGTTGTGGTGTTCATGTCACCCATTTCTTATTTTTATGTCTGTTTTGTCAGCATATTCATAAGCATATTCATACGCATAAGCATAGCATGGTTTGCTTGCATTCTTGCGTTTATCATTGTTATCTGCTCTTTGGTGTGAATTTTCCCCACAGAGTGTGTGTGTCGTATTCCTCTCAAGTTTAGAGTGTCGACCATTAAGCATAAAGAGTTAATCCTTTCCATTTCCCCACTGAGTTTGTTTCTCGTGGAAGATATCGATTCAGTTTCCTCCCCAGTTTATTATCTGGATGGAATTTTCCCCAGTTGAGATATTTCCTCCTCGGGATAAGTCTTGTTTGACCGTGTCTCTCCAATTTGTTCTTGGATTGAACTTTGGTCCCCTTTTGTGGATATATTGCTTTGGAATTAAGCTATCATTGTTTGATAGTGGGCAACATTTTCTTCAGCTTGAGTATATTACTTTGGATTTAAGCTATCAGTAATCGATAGTGGGTAATATTACCAAATTGATCAAGTTCTTTTACTTGTACTCCTACCCAGTAAATTCGGTAGTCGAGATTTCTTCCTCTTACCCAGTAAAAAGGTAATAGAGTTTGTTTTCATGTGCTTAAGCTCCTACCCAGTAAATCAGGTAGTCGAGAATTGTTCTACCCAGTAAATCCGGTAGTCAAGTTATTTTCCTCTTACCCAGTAAAAAGGTAATAGAATCAGACATTTTCTTCTTACCCAGTAAAAAGGTAACTTGATTGATTTCCTACCCAGTAAATCCGGTAGCCGATATTTCTTCTTCTTACCCAGTAAAAAAGGTAATAGAAATTGTTTCCCTTTGAATGAGTTCCTACCCAGTAAATCAGGTAGTTGATCATACTCCTATCCAGTAAATTGATAGTCGAGTCTGTTATTTTTCTACCCAGTAAATCAGGTAGTTGAGAATATTTCTTACCCAGTAAAAAGGTAATTGAGGTTATTCCTCCGTATTTTGCTTTTATCCAGTAAATCGATAGTCGAGTCCTTTATATATTCTCTACCCAGTAAATCAGGTAGTTGAGAATTTCTTGCCAAGTAAAAAGGTAGTTGAGGTTATCCCTCCGTATTTTGCTCCTATCCAGTAAATTGATAGTCGAGCCTGTTATATTTCCTACCCAGTAAATCAGGTAGTTGATGATTTTTTTTCCAACACAGTATTTCTCCATTTCTTGGATTCAAATATTTTGGTTGATAATTCCTGGTAGGATGTGTATCTTTCCCTGGTTGAATCTGATATCTTGATTATTTCATATCTTTTCCCAAGTGGAGTCTGTTATCTAGTGATTTATTTTCCTGGTAATTCTTTTGTTGTCTGTTGTTGTTTCCCCAACGGGATTTTCTTCTGTGTCCCCAAGTTTTTGCTGTTCTCTGGTGGTCATATCTTCCCCACAGAGATCTTGGGTTTGCATATCATATTCATATCATATCAGTTGTTCTCTTAGGACAAAAATTGGGTATTTTGTATTTAAGTCACTCCCATCTTGTAGAGACAAAGATGTCAATCTTCATATCTCTGGATTGAAGAAACTTAAATAGGGGCAGCTGTAACACCCAAATTTTTGCCCTAAGATTTCTTCTCATATCATCTGCATTTTGCATACAAACAAGATCGCACAGGTTTCGAGTTTCTTCTCAGATCTAGGGTCTTTGCTTCGCAGGGGATGACCATTATTTTTATTTCTTTATATTTGTTTATATTTACTGATCACTAACCAAAATACCAAAAAATATGTTGCAGTGTTCTTCTTCTTATCTGTGTTGCAGGTTTGCGAAGATGAGACAGTAATTTCATTCAGATGCGTTTGTTAAGTCACAATTCGATTTCGAGTGGATGTTTGACCTAATATTGGTAAAACTATTAAAAGATTATGTTGACTGCCAGTTGTGTGTGCCAGTAATTCATTCATCAGGCAATGTGTTTCAAAGTACAAGTTGGGTTATGTGACAGTGTTTTGTGCGAAGTTCGGTTTGAATCTCCAATGTTTATCAGTTCATCGGTTCTTCAGTTCATTAGCGATTCATCTGAGGATTTATTTTCCTCAGCATGGATTCAAATTATCAGACAATTTTCAGATGACAGTTATGGCTTGAGTTGCAATTTATTCAGCTGTTCAGTGGCTCTTTGGCTGGCTGTGTTCATTCAATCATCAGAGGCTTGTGAGAAAAATCGAGATTTGTTGTGGGCTTGAAAACCAAATTCCATCCGTTATCCTTTTCTTGATCAAACCATTTTATCCAAATCTTCAATAACCATTTTTCTAGTTCAATTACCCGATTATCCATTTTTCTATTATTCACAAAATTCCAAATTATAATGATCCATTTATCCACCCGTATTCCTTTTCTTATAATCATTTCCATATCTTCATTTCTTTTTCGTTTTTTTTCCAATCTATATATTGTCCATTTCTTTCATTTATTTTTCTATTTTTTTTCATTTTTTACAAAATATCCTTTCTTTATCCAATTTCCACTTTTTTCTCATTTTTGTCCATAAACTCATTTTTCTAATCCATTATTCTAAACCATTTTTTTATTATTTTTAAATCCATTACATTTTTTTTCTCTAGTCCTTTCATAAAAAAAATATATAATATCATACATCCAAATTACAAATAATAAAAAAAAAAGATTTTCTTCCATACAACACTTTTAACATCAAAGTCAAGTACAATCACAAGCCTAGCCTCACATTTTTTCACAGCTTGCCCTCACATCACTTTATGCCACAGCAAGCCATTTCATGCTGCCGTACGCCCAAGCTATCCCTTTAGCCAATCTTTCACTCGGGCCCACACAAATTCATACCAAAGCATCTCAAGCCTCATTCACTTTACAGCCAACGACACATCAATCCACGCCAAGGCTTCACAAGCAAATCCGCCAGCAGCTGCACAAAAACAACAAAGCCTTCCATGCCCAATTTTTTCGAGCCCAAGGTTCCAACCGCAGCTCACAAGCCTTTTGCCCAGTAAGTCACGCAAGCCTTGTAAACATCAGCCTCAATGCAAAACACCCCAGCCAGCAAGCCAATGCATCCAAGCCACAAAACTGTCACGCATACCTCAGCTAAGCCAACAACAACATAAAACGCAACAGCACAAAAAGTACCAAGCCGAGGCATTCACGCCACACAGCAACATACGAAACACGCAACAAACCTCAGCTCATTTCAAACTGAATTACACGCCGCCCAAATCCTTTGCCTCAAGCCATAAAGCAAAAACGCAGGCCTGTATTCATGATGCCCAGCCCAAGCGAACAAGTCACGAAATCCGTAAAACGCAGAAACATATCAAATAAAACGCAAATCGTTCAAATTGAAAACGCAGTCACGCTTTCCTCCTCACCTCTCCAAAACACATCCAAGCAAATCAAAACGGCAGAGCATTTCCGTCACCCTTCTCCTATAAAAAGAACCTTTCACTTCCTCTTTAAGCAAGCTTACATAGCCTCTTAAATTGCTGCTCAATTGAAGTTCGATCCAAATCCCTAACCCCTTTCCATCTTCAACCTCCAAATCCTTTCAATCTTCAAATCAAATTCTGAAATCCCTAAAACCTAACACAATTGCAATCCGCGAAATCAAGAAGAAGAAGAGAAAAAGCTTGCGGTGAGAAGAGAGAAAGAGAGATTTCGAAACGAGAGGAAGAGGAGATTTGTTTGTTCGGTTGATTATTGAAGGTGAGGTGCCGCCGCAGAGAACTTATTTTTCCCCTGTTTCTGTTTTGTTAACGCATAGAAGAAGAAGACTGTGTCTTCGTTTTCTTTTTTTCTTTCTTTAATAATTCTGTTTATTTATTTATTTTTTTTAAAATTGAATATGTGATTATGTACTTGGATTTGGATCTATCTTGGATCCAGTACTATCCATCATCCGCGGGTTCAGCATTCCCCCCCCCCTTTCTTTTCCTTTCCATTTCCTTATTTCTTTTTTTAAAATGATAATTATATTATTTATTTGCTTTAAGTTTTATAAAAATGTTAGAAAAGATTTATTAAAAGTGTTTTTTTAGAATCATATTGGAAAAGATGTTTATAAAAGATTTTTTTAGAAAGATTTTAGAAATGGATATTTTAAAGAAAAGATTTAAAAAATGTTTCGATTTCTTTTATGGATCTACTTTTAGATCCATTATTCTTCATTTTCTTTTAATTTTGGTCGATGACAATCTTCCGATTCGGGATTGTTGATTTCCGATTAAGTTTAACCTTCATTATTTCAAATCTATGGATGAATGATCATTTGGATCATTCTCCATACTTTGAGATCGTGATAGGTTGCTTTTCGATGAAATTCAACGAAAATCTCGATTAAGATTAGACCTTCCTTTTTTCTTTTAGTGTGGCATGTTTTCGGAGAACGATCCATTATATCATTTCTCTAACATGTATTAACACGAATATTTTCCACTTTAATTAGTGGTGGCCGACCTCATTTGTAGGGTAATTACTTCGTAAATTACTCGGCGATTTCTTAACATAGACCTAAAGTTGTCCCGATTCGAATTAAGATCCACTTGGATCCGGGTTGCCTCGATCTTATTTTTCTTTTTGTGGTTGTGCTTGATTAAGTTCATCATACCACCTTATATTGTAAATATTATAATAATGTGAATATAATTGTTTAAATTTAATCTCTCGCACCTTATCCTTTTATTTTAATCTCTTGCTCCTTTATCTCCTTTATTATGCTTTATCATATAATATCAAATATCATTTGTTTATATTCATATTGTGCTTGTTTTTATTTTGTCCATTTGGATATCAAAACACTTAATAAAGAATTGAACACTTAAAAGACTTGTGACTTCTAATTGTGGACTATGGTTACTATCCCTTTGCTTTTGGAGAATGGACTTAGACCTTAAGATCTTTCCCCCTTGCTCAATATAGAATGGATTAGAAACCTCGGCCTCAAATTATTTCACTAGCCTTTGAAGATGGAAATCCGAACTTTGAAGAATTGTGCATATTGGTTTTGGTAAACTCTTTCCTTATCTTTTAATTCAAGCATTAGGATTAGTCCCTTCATCTCTTCCTCATTCTTTAATTTTCAAAACTTCTTCCTATTTCAAAACCTTCTTGTTTTTTAAACTCCAAACACTTTCATAAACAAACCTTGATTTAGGTCAAGCGATTTTAAAATTTTCACTTTATTTTCTTAATCAATGTTAATTCATGTAAATATATTAAAAACCATTTTCTTACTTACTTTAAAAAATACAAACCCACTCAATTGTTTTTGTGCTTTGTGCACCTTTTCTTTTCACATGTTTAGATATGATTCATCCTTTCTAGCGGAATTATTCGCTAAGGGATGACGACTTATCTCTACATTCTAAAATCAATTTAACCCATTTGTTCATTTAAAATTTTGTACCACGAACTACGAGGTTTTGATCTCGCATTGCACTTTGTGGGTACGTAGGCATAAGGCGTTAAAACCTTATCAAACACAAAATCATTAAAAAATATTCTTCTCCTCATCTCTTCCATCATTTTAAACAAACCAATTTCAGACCAAAAAGCAATAAGTATTTCAAAGGGCTCCCGTGGAGTACCACGGATGAGTCGGGTGCCTAAAACCTTCTAGGTTCATAACCAATCCCCTTACCCAATCTCTGTTTATTTCTTTTAGCCTTTGCTTTTAGAATCCTAGGTTTTTATTCGTTCTTTTACCTTTTTCCATTCGGAAATAAAGAAAAGCGCGGTGGCGACTCTGTGTTAATCGAGTTAAGTTAATCAATAGCTTACACTCATGATTTTACCGCTACACATAGCATTAAAATTGAGAGAGTTATGATCTAGCAAAGATTGAACAAATCAAGGCAAAACAAGGCAAAGGGCATGGCATGCCTTGCATCCTACGCGCGCGCCATGTTTAGCATTCCATCAAACAGGTGGTGTGCCATAATGCAAGATATTTTTCTCAATGTTAAGGGCCTCAAATGAAATTTATTTGAACTACAAAGTCGTTTATTGCCATGTTTCCAACAACTTTATTGTTCAAAGATTTTTTGTTTGATCAAAGGATTAAGAGTTTTGGGGAGGCAAAATGAGGATGTTCAAACTGAAATTGCACAAGGCATCTTGCACAAGCCAAGGCAATGCTATGCGTGCCCATAATGCAGCATTGGTGTATGAGTTCAAAGGGGCATTTGAAGTGTCTAGAGTCCATGTTCCACATTGGTTTGAACTACAAATTGGGTGAATGCAACATCTACTTCAAATTGAGCACAAGAATCATATCATTTGGTGGCTTGTTCATGAAGAAACATTCAAAATAATATGACAACATGCCATATGTTTTCTTGCTGTCTAAGGCAATGTATCTTATGTGTAAATTGAGTTTATTCAAGAGTCTCTACATCATGTTATGTTCAAATTCATCACAATTGAGGAGAGAACATCATCTCATGTTGCATGATAACTTCATTTACCATGCACACCTTTGAAAATAAAGCAAAATAAGAAGTTTCATTGAAATCACATAAGCTGCACCACTTTGGTCAATTCAGTCACATTGCATTCCACTAAACCTCACCATTATTAATATGAACTCCATGGTACATGATCACACTCGAGCAAAGCAAACCTGAGTTGAACTAGATTGATCTCCACACCTCTAATTACTCATTTGACCTCAAGTTAAGAACTAACTCTAGTTCTAACCATCAACTAGAGTTAGTTAGACTTAACCTTAGATATATAAGCCTAACCTTTAACATAATTACACTAAGAGTTTCATTTGCTCGAAATCACACACATCACACTTCAAATGCTATGAACTCTCATCTGGTTTAGCAGAAGCTTTGAAATGCAGTTTTCCTTTGGATCAACTTCATCTTCACCATTTCAAGCTCAAGATTATTCAATCCAAGATGTTCATCCTTTCATTCATCATTGCCATGGATCAATTGGTATGAAATCTCCAAGGATTCAACTCTGCATCACCACTGTATAAGCCTAAATTCAGTTGATGTTTTCTATTGATCTTCACCAAATACACTGGTCTCTGCATCAAGATTTCTTTCATCATCATCCTCTGATAAAAATTCATGGAAGAATGAAGTTGATCCTCCAAGTGGAAGCTTAATATAAGTTCTGATGTTATCGAATTGCAGCAAGATTCAATTGGTTTGAAGTGTTTATTTCACTTTGTAGAGGTCGAGAGCAAGGTCATCATCTCTGGTTTTCTTTGTCTGATCCAAGTCTTTACACATCCAGGTGAACATCTTGCACTTGCTCTGCTTGTAAATTTTGGATTAAGACCTTATTTGTGAGTGATGTGAGTCTAATAAAAAGAATGAACTGTTTCTAGATAGTAATTAGACCTGTCAGAGGTTCTTAACTATTTTAGGGAAATATTTGAAGCGTTCGATCTAAGTTGTATGCGAGTCTATGAATGATTTGAGTGTTAGATTTGAGAAGTACGTGATTTTAGCTTTCATTTGATATATTGTTTTTGCGTTTCTAGAAAATGTAGAACTATGGTGCCGGTGAGGTGGCTGGAGAAGATGACCGGAATCTTCTCCGGCCGGTGAGAGTTCAGTTAGGGTTTTAGGAATTAGAACATGTTGTAGCTGTTAGATGAGTTCCATCCTAGGGCCCTAGTTCAACCAACACATAAATGATAAGCATGCCTACCACGTGCAAACTTTTGTGAACAAATTCTCAGGTTTCTAATAGCAACCCATGCGCGTGTGTATAAGGAACATTGCAGTGTATTTGGTTATTGTTAGCACCCCTTAGGCCCACACAATTAATTCAGTCCATTTCATTTTATTTCTCTTCTTCACATTTTATTACATTTTTGTTTATGATTTTTAAAAATAGCAAAATCTCATCAAGAATTCCAGAATAATTCATGGGAGATCCTGATATTTTTTCCTAATTTTCCATAATTTTTGTTCCCATTTTTCTTTTATTCTTTAATCAGAATTAATTTCCCAATCAATTAATTTCCTATTTTTTCCATTTCTGACCAATCCATTTGTCTATTTTCTTTCTTCCAAACCACAAAAAATAAATGATTCATTCTTTTTGCATTAGTCAGAGGACTCATTAAATTTCTCCAACATATTTTTGTTTTGATTTTTAGGTCATTATAAGTCATGTTTTGGTCCATTTATTTCACATGTATACATGTAAACCCTAATTAACTTCTACACTTCATTTGATCACCCAAAAATAAGATTTTTTGGGAGTTTTTTTGGATATAAGTCACCCTCTGGATTTTGTATTCAAGTGTCAATTTTCATAATTTTGCATGATCATTTAGTATTTTTCCAAGTTGCTTAATTCATAAGTCATATTTTTGTTCATTTCTTTCACCTCCTTTGGTCCCATTAGAATGAGGCATTTATGCCATTATCTTGAGGTATTAATTTTGAGTCTCATAGGTCTTAAGGGATGTCATTAAGTGTTAAGTACAATCCTTAGGTCTTCACCTTTGATTTTTAGGGGTTCCTTGAGTCTTAAGTCACCTATGTCCCATTTTAACCTAACTTCACTTTTCCTTCCATCTTAACCATCTCAAATTGCATTTGTACATAAGATAACTTCATAATATCTTTGTTTTGTGTCTCATAGTTTTTTTGTGATCATTTGCATATGTTCATATCAAGTTTAGACCCCTTTTGCATCTTTTTGAACTTCATTTGCCATCTAAAAGATCTTAAGAAACCAAATTTGGACACCTAGCCTTAGGATGCCTCTTGCCACCTCATTTGTGAATATTTTCCAAATCTAACTTCCATTATAATTTGTTGTTAAGCCTCTGGCTTTTGTATGGGGAGTTCAAGTCCCTTTGGTCATTTTTGAATTTTCTTCTAAGTCATTTTGTTTAACATTTAGAACCATGTTTCCATATGCATTCTACCACTTTTCAATCTCATGTTTGAATACCTTTGACTTGAATATCTTCTTTCTCATTTGAAATAATCTCATCCTTCACTTCCATATAGTTTTAAGTTCTGGATTTTTCATTTACCTTTGATTTTATGAGATTTTAGTATGCTAAACACTTAGGTTTCCCTTTTAACTTCATCCTTAGGTTTCATTAGGATTTAGTAGCACTTTAGGGCATAGTTTGACTTTAGTTCACTTAATCGCTTTAGATGCTTTCAAAATGATTTAGCTAATGACTTTTGAAGTATGTTACCTCATAGGATACCTTAGACTTAGGTCTTAACCTTAGATGTTCACTAACATCTTTCTTAAGCTAATGTGAGTTCTTAATTGAAGTTTGCCATGTTATAATTGTTCATATTACTTCATCATGCTAACATCTGTTTTGTAGGGGGGAGATGAGGTATTCATTCTTCATTCCTATCTCTTATTCATGTTATTGTATTTTCCTTAGAACTTGTTGCTTTGTTCATAGGCTTCCCTCTAGTTCTTTAGATTCAACTTAACTTCCTTAGGAAGTAAGTTGAATTCTAACTTGCTTTTCATTTCCTTAGGTTTAGATTACCTCACAAACCATAGGATCACCTTTTGTACATAATAAGATAACTTAGGGTTGTGTCTTAGTCCCCCATTAGCTTTGACCTTTGCCTTTTGAGTCTTCTTTTCTCATCTTCAAACAAAAATTAAAAAAAGACTTAATAAATGCATGAAAGAATTTCTTGTGTATAGCCTTATTCCATGGGGCACTTGCATTCATTCCATCTTGGAATAGTGTGGGATTGTCTAGCATGATGTACAAGTCTGATCAAGAGGTTATTTCACAAAGAAAACCGAAAAGATACTTCTTTACAAAAGCTACAAAAACATGTAATAATTTCAACAAGCTAGTGAACTTAGACCCTGATCCTTGGGAACAAGTCTTCGATAAATACTCCTTACTTGGTGTGCTTGTTCTATTATTCCATCTTGGAATGTAGTAGCAAGTACACATTCCATGGAAAAGAGTTTGAATTCACTTCCTTGTGCCAAATTCATAGAAAACTCTTAAAAAGCAAACAACGAACAATGAACGACTTTCCTACGAGAACTTCTTTTCTCACCTCATTCATTCTCAATGCGAACTTGCAACGACTTGTCTAGAATGAAAGACTTTAAACGCACTCTGTAATACCCAAAATTTTCCCTCTCCTGTTTAGCATCATCATCATATCATAATCATCATCAGCATGTCATGTCCTTAGCATATTGCATAGAAAAATGAAGCATAGCACTTGCATATTCCAGCATAAGGCATATGATCAATCATTAGGGAAATTTAAAGCTCACAAGGCATGTTACAAGGTTGACATCAGGGTTAAATCCTAAGGAAAGGATTGAGGATCAAAGTCAGATCAAAACGGTTGGCGCCGGGTGATTCCTGAGGTTTCCCACCAAAAAGAGGGAAAATTCAAAATTCACTGGCGTTAACCGGTTAACAGATTGGTTAATCGGTTAATGGCAGCAAATTCAGCATGTGTGATTTGATTCCAATTTCCATTTTTTGATTTTTATTAATTTGAATTAAAAAGAAGGATCTAGAGCACTTGTCCAAGCCTAATCCCATTGCAAAATTCTAATCTCTTTGCCAAACCATAATTTTGGATCCCAAGCCTAATTTTTGGGCCCCAAACCTAAACCATATTTAATCCATTTTCATCCAAACCAAGGGGGCTCTCACAATTTTCATTCTCATTCGGAATTTTCACTCTTCTCACTCACAATTCTCTCACTTTTCTCTCCCATTTTCTAAATCACTCAAAGTTCCTCTTTGAAGATCACATAACCTTTCCTTGAGGTGTGTGGATCTTGGAACTAGACCTCTATCCTTAGCTTCATTGCATCTTTTTGTTGGTTTAATTGGTGATACAGATCTGGTTTGGGATCTAGAAGTGCATTTGGATCCAAAATTCTGCATCAAGACCTTGTTCTTGCATTTATTTAGCACAGAGTGTGAAGCTTAGCACCGGATCTTCAAAGTTTTCCGCGAGATCTATCGTTTTTAGTTCGATCAAAAATTACCAAAGCATACTGTAAACACCCCAAATTTGCCCTCACCATTTTCACACCATGGCTTGTGATATCTTCATATGCATAAGTTCAATCATAGCATCTCATATTGCAGTTTTGCTTCACTACATTGTTTCTAAGTCATCTGCATCTAGGGTTTGTGATCTGAGCTATCCCTGAGCCATTTGAGCCACTTCAAAGGTATTAAATCATTTCAAAGGGGTCCATGTATGTCCAAGCATCATATTATATCCCCACAAAGTCAAGGAAGTCAAAGAATCACAAGAACTGAGAATGGCATGGAAGCAGAGCCAAGTTTAACTGCACAGATGACCTAGAATTAGGGTTTTGGTTTCAGAGGCCATAACTCCAATTTTTTTGGTCATTTATGTTTCTATTGGTCTCTATATGTTATAAGGATCATTCATATCAAGTTTCATGAAGAAATTCCATGAGGAAGGCATCTAATCAAGAGTTGACTTCTTGAGCAAGTCGGTGCAAAATCAGGGCATCTGAGGCCCCCAATGACCCAACCAAGGGGTGTTCTTCATCATTTTGAATGTGTATGATCTTTATTTGGTCATAGAAGATGTTAGAATTCCACAAAGTTGAAGAATTTCAAGCCATTTGCAAAATTGCCTTTTTGGGAAAGTGACTTGTAATGGAAACTTTCCATTTTGGGAAAGTTTTTCAACCCTTTCTTTTTGATTAAAAAATGCTTCAAATGAGAAAACTTTGGTCATGAAAGTTGTAGAATGGATCATTCCCTTTCCAAAAAGTACAAGAACTCATTCTAATTCATTTTGGATCAAAAGTTATGGCTTGTCAAAGTTGGGAAAAATCACATAATTTCAAGTTTTGTACCAAAGAGGCAAAGTTGCAAAACCTCTTGCCAAGGCAAAATATGACTTCAAATGGACTTCTAACCTTTGCACAAACATAAACTAATGCCTAAAGATCAGAATGCATCAAAGATTTGTCCATTTTTATGACTTATGCTTCAAGTAATCACAAAAGGGCCAAAAGATCACAAAGTTGTAAAACCTCTCACAAACCCTAATCCACTTGCTAATTGGCCTCAAGACTGATTCCATGGATCTCCTCAATCCTTGCTGTGCAGGACACCCTTTGTACTTGGCCTTCCATTGACCCATACCTCTCTTACACAAAACATTGACTTTATGCAAAATGGCCCATACCAATCAAGCTAGGCCACACTAACTCCTCTGACCTATCCAAGTGTGATACATGTACCAAATGAGACTCAACACATAACACACACAAGCCTGAAACATCTCACAAGTCATAGTTTCAATATTTCACCTCTTATGCACTTTCCTTCGAAACTCATCACAAAAACATCAAACACCAAAACAAACTTCATAGAATCACTGAACATGTTCCTCTGATCATTTACCAAGCCTCATTTGTCCCTGAAACCTCCTCAATCAGAAACACGATTCTCACCCCTCATTGAACAAAACTTCATCAAACTCACAAACCAGCCACTTTAAACTCCAACCAAGCCTTGCAAGCTTCACAGGGGGATTATTGGAGGTGATTGGAAGCAAAGAGCTGGCCAGAAAGTTGCAAACTGAGAAAGCTCAAGCTCAGGTACCTCAAGAACTTTTTTTTCCAGAAATGAAAATTTAAGTTCCTAGATTGTTCCTTATGCCTTGCTGATCATCCTGATGTTTTTACTTTTTGAAATGGTTAAGATTTGAGTGTGTATTGGTTGTCTGAAACTTTTGCCATTTTTAAGTTCTGATTCGAATCTTGTTTTGTAGGTCATAGAAATTTGTTTTAAGGGTAGGTTTGGATTCAGGGAGGTTAGAGGGTTTGATCTGGAGCTTTAGAGCTCCAGAAATGGCCTAGGGAGAGAGTTCCTTTTTCGTCTCGCCGGAGAAGATGACCGGAACCACTATTCCGGTCATCTTAAGGTGATTAAATTAGGGTTAGGGTTAGGCCAGGTTTGAATGTGAGCCTTTGGATCCTTTTTCCCGCGCGCAACCAACGTCCCAGATTTCATGATTTAGCCCTAATCATTGTTTAATTAAGTTAATCCAGTTTAATTAATTATAAAACAAAAATTAGCCAGGTTTGAACTTGGGCCATTGGATGTGGCGCCAAGTCAACCTTTCCCAGCCCAGATTGCATCTGATCCCTTCATTGTGCATACTTCCATTTATTCTAATTTTTATTTTCATTTTCTTTGCATTTATTTATACGAATTATTTAAAATAGCAAAAATCATTTAAAAATTATGAAAATTTTTGTCAAAGATTTCATTAATTTTTAGAACCCAAAAATATTTTTATTTTTATTTTTTGCATTAAAAATTATTTTTAAATCATTTAAATGTTTATTTTTAATTAGTTAATGAAAATTAATTAATTAAAAATGCATTTAGGTATTTAAAAATCACAAAAAAATTCATATTGCATTTAGAAACATTTAGAAACATTATCAAACCCTCAAATCAAATTTCTTTTTTGTTCTTGATGCCTTTTGATCATATTCATTGGAATTAAATTCATTTTAAGGCAATATTTTGGTTCAAACTTTAAAAAATTCATTCTGCCTAACCTTTGAGAGTTTGATGATGGTTCTTTTTGAATTGCATCCTACATAGAATGTAGTTTATAGGATAAAATTGGTTTGAATTGATCTTGCATTTTCAATTTGTTTTGCATTTTTCTTGATGAGGTACCTTAAAACCCTAGCCATCTTAGGAAATTCATAACTTTCACTAGGTTAAGAGTTGGGTCCCCTCCTTTGGGAAGTGAACTTGTGTAGGTTAAGGGTATCTTTGATTGCATTTCCAATTTTTTATCATGTCATATGCTTCTGATTTTGAATTTTGCTTTGGGTGTTGATCATAAACCCTAATTTGTGCTTTCCTTTGCATCCATCTTTCATTTGCTTGCATCCAATGACTTGCCATGACATTTTGTGCATCCACATGATTCCTAATACATATTAGGACATATTAGAATCATGTTTGATCATTGCATCTTTCATTTTCCATGTTATATGTCCATTGCATTTCATAACTTTTCATGTACATTCATGGTTTAAAGCATGCTTCATCTGCATCCATTTCCTTGTATGATCATTCTCATGTCTTGCCTCATGTTTGTATCATCTCTTAACATCATTAACATCATGTTCATGCTTCTGACTTTGTCTTGCATCATGACATTTCATCTCTTTTGCTAACTTTTCAGGTGGTTGTCGCTCCCACTAAATGAAGTCGGGTCAAATAGGGTACAAACGCAAACGGTTGGCGAAAGGAGGATGTGAGAACACACATGGACCCCTTTGAAGTGATTGATGACCTTTGGAGTGGCTCAAGAAGCTCTTGGATTGCTCAGATCACAAACCCTAGGTGCACATGACTTTGAATCTATGCAGTGAATCAAAAATGTGGTATGAGATGCTATGATTGAGTTTATGCATATGAAATGATCACAAGCCATGGTGTGAATGGGTGAGGGCAAATTTGGGGTGTTTACAGCTTCCCCTATTCAAGCATGAGTTAGCTGTGCAGGATGTAAGCGACGGCTTATCAGGCAAACAAGATAACTTGTGGTTGAATACCAAAGACAGTCCAAAATTTGCACTCACAGAATGAAGAAGAAAAGGGATATAGATTGTAAAAGGAAATAAAGTATATTGTAAAGTATGGGCGACGGAGGACGACCGTCGAGCAGAGGACGACTGCTGGGAAAGAGCAATGACGGGGACGGCCGACATGCTGGGAAAGGTGCGGGAAATAAAGCGATGACGGGGACGCCCGACATGCTGGGGATAAAAAGAATTATGATGGGGACGGCCATCAAGTAAAGCTGTAAGATTCTTTGGGGATTAATGAAAAATGATGGGGACGGCCATCAAGTTCATGAAGTAAAGTAACCAACGATGGGGACGGCCATCGGGCTAAAAAGAAAAGGGACCACGACGGGGACGACCATCGGGTTAAAGAATAAATGAAATAAACAGATGATGAGGTACGGTCAACAAAGGTGAAGGACGATCACCTAGCAGGGGACGGCTTCTCTGTAAGGGTTAAGATGAGGGACGGTGGAGGACGACCACCTGGCAGGGCACGGCTGCTGAAAATATCGCGACATAGGACGACCATCGGATGAGCATGATGGAGGACGACCATCAAGAGGTGAAGGACGATCACCTAGCAGGGGACGGCTGCTCTCAAGGTTTATCATGACATAGGACGAATGTCAGATAACCAAAATCAACAATGGGGACGGCCATTGGATAAAATGATGAAGGACGATCATCAAAAAGGTGAAGGACGATCACCTAGCAGGGGACGGCTGCTCTGTATCACGACATAGGACGGATGTCGGATAGAAAAGATCCACGATGGGGACGACCATCGGATGAGCATGATGGAGGACGACCATCAAGAGGTGAAGGACGATCACCTAGCAGGGTACGGCTGCTCTCAAGGTTTATCATGACATAGGACGAATGTCAGATAGAAAAGAAAATTTTTGCTTTACTGGGGAATAGTAAACACGGACGAGTGTTTACATCCAAGAAATAAAAGGTATAAGTGTTTAGATGTTTGTGTATAGATTAAAGACGCGGACGAGCATCCTTAAGACTACGATACGGACGAGTATCGGGTAGAAACAAATACTGACACATGTTCAGAGATGATGATATGGACGAGTATCAACTGGTTAACAGAGAACACGGACGAGTGTTGAATCTGAAGGGACTCTTCTGGGGAATAGTAGACATAGACGAGTATCTATATTTCAAGAAGACATGAGTGTTTGACACGTGTATGGATTAAAGACGCGGACGAGCATCCGTAAGACTATGATACGGACGAGTATCAGGTAGAAACAAACGCTTGACGCATGTTCTGAGATGATGGTACGGACGAGTACCAACTGGTTAACAAAGAACAAGGACTAGTGTTGAATCTGTGGGGATATAAATGGTGTATACAAAATACGGACGAGTATCTGTATAAGTATGAGTATGAAGTATGAGTGTTTATCCTGCTGGGGAGAGTGACACGGACGAGTGTCGAGAAGAGGAAAGTACAATATAAGAAAGTATATGATATACAAAATGTTTATGTTACTGTGCTGGGAAGGTGACATGGACGAATGTCCAGAGAGTTATGTATATAAGCATCTGTGAGTGCAAAGAGGATGTTTCGGCTTCCTGCTGGGGATATGACACGGGCGGGTGCCACAAAGAGTATATACAGGTTTTTGCAAAGCAACTGTTTTAGCTTTAGTTCTCTGCTGGGGATTCGGGGGGGAGCATTCTGTATATTGATGGATTGTTATTATTCACAAGTGTCTGATTCAGACCATGACTTATGATTATGCAACATGTTTGATTTTTACCGTAATGCTCCGTATTAGACGGAATGCTACGCTTTGTAGGGTGAATATGATGCGAATTCTATGACTATGCGAAAGATACCGATCCGGGATTCGGATCCTGTTGTTGTGAAGATCTCTGGTCAATCTGTTTGAAGTGGACATCCCAGCTGGGGATGAGATCATTGGTAGATCTGATAAGATGTATCTTCTTGGGGAAATGGGTCAATGATAGACCTATTCCAGTAAATGGGATACCCAGCTGGGGTTTGTAGAAGCTTTCGTCACTCTGTTGTGATTCCTTCATGCGTTGCTCTTCTGGATAGAGGCTGCAGCTCTGTGGGGAGGTGGTTCCCTGGCTTTTGTACTTGGCTGAAGAAGAATGATCGGCAACTCAGCTGGGGAGAGAGCACTTTGAGTGAGTGCTGATTTGCCAGCTTGCTGGGATGAAGCTTTCATGCCCCATGTTGCGCTTTGGATATCTGCAATCCTGCAAAGATAGAAAAACGTACAAGTAATCCCGAGGTATCCCTTACCGGATTCCATCATAGGAGTTCAGACACTCCCGGGAGTAAGTATATTTCCTGCAAGCACGTGTTTTAAGAGAAGCATCCGTATTTATACAATCAGTTTTTCTTAAGACATCAGACATTCTTTGCAAATGAAAATAAAATGTACGAGACAAATCATGACTGAAAATCTGATTTTATTGATTTATATGCCTTGAATTGGCAAGATACAGTCAGAGAAACAGATCCCCTAAAATGAGGAGATTGTTACAAATTGAGAAGCAAAATGTTGGCAATGTTGACGGCGCTTTAAGGAGCTTCCCTTCTACTATGACTCGTATGACTTTTGACGTTCTTCTCGTCTTGCTTTCTGAAGAAGGCTGATTCTGAAAGAGGCTTGATCCTTTCGAAGCCTACCAAGTTGTAAGTGATACAGACGAATTCAGGATGCAGTTGTTCGCTTATTCCCTTATTTTGCATGGATCGCCCTTTCGGGTTTTCAATCCATCGGGATACCCATTTTTGCCTGAGTTGTCCAATGCGGCTTTTCAACTCAGCGGGTGTACAAATTTTTTTATTTATTTCCCTTATTTTTGCCCAAGTCTTTTATTCTGTTTTTGACTTGCCGGGATGCCCTATTTTTGCCTGGACTTACATTCTGTTTTTGTATCCAGCGGGTCATTTTTATGCGAAGTATTTTTTAACTGCATCTGAATTCACAGGGGACGGGAAGTCTCCACCATCCATAGTGCTGAGCATCAATGCTCCACCAGAGAAAACTTTCTTTACCACGAATGGTCCTTCATAGTTTGGAGTCCATTTGCCCCTGTGGTCTGTATGAGGAGGGAGGATTCTTTTCAGCACAAGATCCCCTACTTGGTACTCTCGGTGCCTGACTTTCTGATCAAAGGCTTTCTTCATTCTTCTTTGATATAACTGCCCATGACATATTGCAGCCAATCTTTTCTCTTCAATCAGACTCAGTTGTTCGTATCGGGATCGGACCCATTCTGCTTCATTCAGCTTAACATCCATCAGTACCCGTAGGGAGGGTAATTCAACTTCAACTGGTAGGACTGCCTCCATACCATACACAAGCTGATACGGTGTTGCCCCAGTGGATGTTCTGATTGACGTGCGGTACCCATGCAAGGCAAATGGTAGCATTTCATGTCAGTCTTTGTAGGTGACTACCATCTTCTGCACAATCTTCTTGATATTCTTGTTGGCTGCCTCAACAGCGCCGTTCATTTTTGGCCTGTAAGGAGAAGAATTGTGGTGTTGGACCTTGAAGTCCCGGCACAGCTCTGCCATCATTTTGTTGTTTAAATTGGAACCATTATTAGTAATGATTCGCTCGGGAACTCCGTATCGACAGATGATATCTCTCTTCAAAAATCTGGCTACCACTTGCCTTGTGACATTTGCATAGGAAGCTGCTTCAACCTACTTGGTAAAATAGTCAATGGCAACCAAGATGAATCTATGGCCGTTTGAAGCAGTCGGCTCAATCTTGCCAATCATATCAATGCCCCACATAGCAAAGGGCCAGGGTGAAGACATCACATTCAAAGGATTGGGAGGCACATGCACTTTATCTGCATAAATCTGGCATTTATGACATTTTCTGGCATAGGCACAACAGTCGGCATCCATTGTGACCCAGTAATAGCCTGATCTTAACAACTTCTTAGCCATGGCATGCCCTCCTGCATGGGTACCAAAGGATCCTTCGTGCACTTCATGCATTAACAAGTCTGCTTCTGTTCTGTCAACGCATCTGAGGAGTACCATATCAAAGTTTCTCTTGTACAGGGAACCATCAGTGTTCAGGAAGAAACTACCAGCAAGCCTTCTTAAAGTCTTCTTATCATTGGAAGATGCCCCAGGTGGGTATGCTTGATCTTCCAAGAAACACTTAATGTCATGGAACCAAGGCTTATCATCTTTGACAACGTCGGCTGCAAATACATATGCTGGTCTGTCGAGTCTGGACACTGAAATCCGAGGCACGAAGTTGGCAGCTTGAACTTTGATCATTGACGAAATGGTAGCTAGAGCATCTGCAAACTGATTCTCGTCCCGAGGGATATACTCAAGCTTGACCGTTGTGAAGAAAGTCAATAACCTTCTTGTATAATCCCTGTAAGGTATCAGATGATCCTGGTGGGTGTACCATTTGCCGTTGGTTTGATTAACTACCAGAGCTGAATCTCCGAATACAGTCAATGTCTTGATCCTGAGGTCAATAGCTTCCTCAAGACCCATAATGCAAGCTTCGTATTCAGCTTCGTTGTTAGTGCAGTTAAAGGTGAGTTTTGCTGAGAAACGCATGTGAACTCCCTTAGGTGTAATGAGTACTGCACCAACACCACGACCATTCATATTAACAGCCCCATCGAACATCATAGTCCATTCTTCTTCTGGGTCAGGCCCTTCAGTGTGAACAGGCTCTTCATGATCTTTCGCTTTTATGAACATGATGTCCTCATCAGGGAAGTCAAATCTCATAGGCTGGTAATCATCAATAGGTTGCTCAGCAAGATATTCAGACAATACACTGCCCTTGATGGCTTTCTGAGATGTGTACTGAATGTCATATTCCGTGAGAATCATTTGCCATCTTGCAACCCGTCCGGTAAGAGATGGCTTCTCGAAAATGTACTTGACTGGGTCCATTTTGGATATCAATAAAGTAGTGTGGGTCAACATATACTGCCTCAGTCGGCGAGCAGCCCACGCTAAAGCACAGCAAGTTTTCTCGAGCAATGAATAACGTTGTTCACAGTCGGTAAACTTTTTGCTTAGGTAGTATATTGCATACTCTTTTCGACCAGACTCGTCATGCTGGCCCAGCACACACCCCATTGACTCCTCTAATACTGTCAAGTACATTATCAAAGGTCTTCCTTCAACTGGAGGCATAAGGATTGGTGGTTCTTGCAGGTATTCTTTGATCTTGTCAAAAGCGCTCTGGCAGTCTTCACTCCACCTGACCGTCTGTTCTTTTCTTAACAGCTTGAACAAGGGTTCACAGGTTGCAGTAAGGTGAGATATGAACCTTGAAATGTAGTTCAATCTACCTAGAAAACCTCGAACTTCTTTTTCAGACTTCGGTGCAGGCATTTCTTGAATGGCTTTGACTTTATCCGGGTCAACCTCAATCCCTTTCTCGCTTACAATAAAACCCAGCAGCTTGCCAGATCGCACCCCGAATGTGCACTTGTTGGGGTTCAGCTTCAGTTGGTACTTCCTCAGACGCTTGAATAACTTCAGCAGATTTACCAGGTGGTCTTCTTCTGTAAGGGACTTGGCAATCATGTCATCCACATAACACTCGATTTCCTTATGGATCATATCGTGGAATAATGTTACCATAGCCCGTTGATATGTTGCACCAGCGTTCTTCAATCCAAATGGCATCATCTTGTAACAGAACGTTCCCCAGGGGGTGATGAAAGTTGTCTTCTCCATGTCTTCAGGTGACATTTTTATCTGATTGTATCCTGAAAATCCGTCCATGAAGGAGAATACCGAGAACTGGGCCGTATTATCAACCAATACATCAATGTGAGGTAATGGGAAGTCGTCTTTCGGGCTAGCTCTGTTCAGATCCCGGTAATCCACACACATCCTCACCTTGCCATCCTTCTTAGGCACAGGTACAATATTAGCAACCCACGGTGGATAGATAGTCACAGCAAGGAACCCGGCGTCCCACTGCTTTTGTACCTCTTCTTTTATCTTAATTGCCATATCTGGGCGAGTACGGCGCAGTTTCTGTTTAACTGGTGGGCAATCTTCTCTTAAAGGCAGCTTGTGCATAACAATATCGGTATCCAACCCTGGCATATCTTGATAAGATCAAGCAAACACATCCACATATTCCTGAAGCAGGTCAATCAGTTGTTTCTTCACTGAGTCTTGTAGACAGGCCCCGATCTTAACATCTTTCACGTCTTCATCTGTACCAAGATTAATCGTTTCGACCTCCTCCTGATGAGGAGTGATAACCTTCTCCTCTTGCCTTAACAACCTGGCTAGCTCTTCAGGAAGCTCAAAATCTTCTCCAACCCCTTCATCGACTTGATTGATTGGATTGTCAAAGTCATACGAAGCCATAGCTGTGCTGTTGTCGGTGCGGTCTAGAAGGCACTCTCTGCAAGGGTTTAGATTGTTGATTTTAGTGATTGATTTTAATCTTGTTTTTAGAAAAAGTGAAATGAAGCTGTCATTTTGAAAACATTGCCATTTTTTTTTGTACAAAAAGAAAAATGGAAAAACAGTGAGCGGAAAAGAAAAAGACTCAATTGCAAAAGATGTCTGATTATCATTAATTGATCTGTTTTGCACAAAATTACAGATGGCCCGATTACAAAATGAGTCTTGTCATCTTGGGCAAGATGCAAGACTTAATGCATGCTTAAAATATACAGGAAATAATAATTACTCTGCAGGAGTAACCCTTATAATTTCCTGGGAAGACCAGTTTGAGATACGGCTCCCCGGGATCCTTGGACGTATCCAGCTCTCCAGGTTGCGCTCATCTTCCGACTCATCTTCCAAGTTGTTTACAGCATCGGGGGTGAGCATCCCCCCACTAACAAAATTGGGCTTCTTAGCAGCCTCTGCTTGATCTTGTTGAGTTGGTTTGTAACCCAACCCAAATCTATCCTCTTTCTTCTCCACAGGCAACAGTTTGCCCCAGCCTTGAGCGTTTCCTTCTTCAACAACCTTCTGGGCTTGCTGGTAAGATGTCATGGAAGTCCCAAGTACAGTAGATGTTTCATTGATGTTTAGGGCCTCAAACCCTTGACTCATAGTTTCGTGGATCTCCCCATCCATCTCAATGTATTTGTATGTAGCCAGATGGCTAACAAAAATATCTTCCTCCCCACAAATAGTAACGACTTGGCCTTCCCACTCGAATTTTAACTTCTGGTGAAGGGTAGACGTAACTGCGCCAGCGGCATGAATCCATGGTCTACCCAACAAACAGCTGTAGGCCGGCTGAATGTCCATCACGTAGAAGGTCGTTTTGAAAGTTTGTGGGCCAATCGTTATAGGCAACTCAATTTCTCCCAGAACTGATCTCTTAGAACCGTCAAAGGCTCTTACTACCAGGTTGCTGGGGTGTAATGCCAATCCTTCATACTCCAGCTTCACATGGGCTTTTTTAGGTAAGACATTGAGGGATGACCCTGTGTCTACTAGTACATGGGAAAGAACTGCACCCTTACACTCCATGGTAATGTGCAAAGCCTTGTTGTGATTGCGGCCTTCCGTTGTCAAATCAGTGTTGGTAAATCCTAGTCCATGACTAACGTTAACATTTCCAACTACAGCTTCCAACTGATTGACGGTAATCTCCTCTGGCACATAAGCTGCGTGCAAGACTTTCAGTAGTGCGTTCCGATGAGCCTCGGAGCACATAAGCAATGATAGAATGGAGATCTTGGAAGGCGTCTGGTGAAGCTGGTCCACTATCTTGTAATCACTTTTCTTGATGATTCTCATGAATTCATCAACCTCTTGATCAAAAGGGGTTTTCAAAGCTTCTCTAACAACTTGATCTTCTTGCACCGTGCTCTTCCCTTTTGCCTTGGCAGCAGCTTCTGCTTCAGCAATGGGTCTTGGAATTTGTAGGGCGAAAAGACGTTCGCTTCGAGTGAAGCCTCCGCCTCCCCCCACATTGTCTATTTGTGGTAAAGAAGTTGATGATTCAAGAGTGATTTTCTGTCCTTCGCAGTATAGATCAGAGCCGTAATGCCAAGGGATGGCATTACTTCTTTCATAAGGTACTGGCCCAGGCACCGTGATAGTGACTGGACTGATAGCAGCTGCAGAAGGGACCATGATAGTATGTGGATCATAGTATATTGTGACTGGTGCTCTGGTAGGAGTGGAATTTTGTGAGTTGTAGGCAGAATCATTTGCAGGATAATAATAAATTGTAACCGTTGAGACACTTTCATTGTTTGCTGTTGGTATTGTAGGAGACACTGTTGACTGGATGGATGTTGTTGTTGTAGGAGATTCTGAATGAAGGGGTGCTGAAGTTGTAGAAGGGATGTTTGTTGATATTTGGTCCGTTGAAGTAACAGATGAAGCATTTGTTGATGAGATTGAAGAGTTGTTTGGAACAACTGTTGTTGCAGTTGTAGAAGATTCTGGAACTGTTGTTAAGGAGAATGCTGGGTTGGTAGGTATTGATGTTGTGATTTGAAGCAGGCCACTCTGGATGAGACCATCTATGCCTTCTCTCATGTTATCACACCCATTCACTGAAATGTTGCAATAAGCACACCCTAGCTCACATCCCGGGAACATTTGACATTCAAGGAGTTGAGCTTTAATCTCTACCAAGGGTGTCCGAATCTGACCCACACTGGTTATCAAGTAAGACGGCTTGTCTTCTTCAATAGCATTGATTCTCGGTCCACCGTGGTTTGGCATAGGGTTCTTGTTAACATTTGGTGGTGGTGCAAAGTTTAGAGCTTTAGAATCTACCAAGTCTTGTACTTTCATGTGCAAAGCTCTGCACTTCTCTGTACTGTGGCCAGGTGCATTCGAGTGAAAAGCACATCTGGTGTTGGCGTCATAATTTCTGGGCAGACTGGTAGGATCTGGAGGTGCCAATGTCAATAGCTCAACCAGGTTGAGTTTTAGGAGTTGTGGCAATAATGTGGCATAGGGCATAGGGATCGGATCAATTACCCTATTGGCTTGAGAAGGTCTCTGTTGAAATGGTCTTTGCTGATTATTGTTGTTGTTGTTGTAGTTTCTCTGAGGAGGATACTGAGTTTGTTGGTAATTTTGTTGCTGTGGTTGATAAGCTGGTTGAGGATGAATTGGAGCGGGAATGGTAACTGCTGCCACAGACCTATGAACATATTGGGGTCTGCCCCTGCTGGTATGGATAACATTGGTCTCACCGGTTCTTCTTGGGCCCACAAAAGGCTTTCTTGTGTTGCTGGATGAACTGGCACCGTTGTCAGAAATATTACCCATCTTTAATAGGCTCTCAATTCTTTCCCCGGCTATGACTACGTCAGCAAAGCTAGTGGAAGAAAAGGCAGCTAGCCTGTCAATATATGTCCCTTGGAGGGTGTTCATAAACATATCAGCCATCTCCCTCTCTGACATGGGTGGCTGGACAGCACCAGCAAGCTGTCTCCACCTCTGAGCATACTCCCGGAAGCTTTCCCTGGACGATTGAGACATCCCCATCAGGAGGGTCCTGTTGGGAGCCATATCCAAGTTGTACTGATATTGTCTGATAAAGGCCTCAGCCAGGTCCTTCCAGCACCTGATAGTTGCTCTAGTCAGGTGAGAGTACCATTCCCTTGAAGCTCCTGTTAAGCTATCTTCAAAATACAACATCCATAGCTTTTCGTCCATGGTATATGCCTTCAGCCTCCCCAGAAAGGATTGTAAATGGGTTCGAGGACAGGAAGTTCCGTTGTACTTCTCAAAGCACGGAGGTTTAAATTTGTGGGGAATCCTGACCCCGTCCACTAGACCCATGTCCATAACATCAAAACCCAGGGAGTTTTGAGATTCCAAGGACCTTAATTTTTCAGCAATTTCATCCAGCCTTCTGTCATAGGCTTCATCCCCCGCTCCCATCACTGTAAATTGATCTTCCTGGGGGTCTTCTTGTAATACTCTGCCTGCAGTGGCAGTCCCTTGCACATTAACAGGGATGTTGATCTCTGGATGAAGGTGGGGTCCATAGACTGGAGGATTAACATGAGGATGAACCCTCTCATTATTGCTTGTCCCAGCAGTCCCTAGATGGGGGTCTTCCTGATTCTGCCTCTCTACCAGTGCTCTTAATCTCTCTTGGCTTTGAGCCATATTATTCATCACCTCCATAAACTGAGTCATCTGATTCCTCATTTCTAGTCTCTCATTGGCCATTTGAGTCCTGACCTCTGTAAGGTCCTGCTGTACTTGGTCCATTTGTATGCCCGGAAGGTTGTTGCGGGTGGGATATCTATGTGGACGGTTAAGTGGGAACACCCAACGTCGAGCAATAGTTCCTGAGATCACAACAGAGTTAGTAACAATAAAACCAAAACCTACAAAACAAAACAAAAGGTTAGTATGCAATGCAGTATGCTTATTTGTTTCCAAGGTATCCGGCTTGGCACTTGGTTTTGACCTTTCCAGACCCCTGAGGAAGATGCTTTTGATGTTGCTTTGAAAGAACTCAGATAAAAACAAACTAGTAAATATATTACAAAATGGAAAAACATACATAGTTTGTTTTTTACAATACATGCCCTCTGAGGGGTCAAAAATACAAAAAGAAAAAGTACAAAGAAATGAAAGCAACAACAAGCAAAAAGTCAGACACCAAGACCAAACTCATCCTCCTAGACTTCCTTCAGAAGTGCTTCAGTCACAGGGTCAGCTGGATGCTCTGTGAGATTCCTGATGAGAAGATTCCTGGTGGCAATAGCTGTAGTTAGCTTCTTGTGTCTGCCCTGGTCTTTTGACCTCTTCACTCCAGCTCTGAGTTTCAACTCTGAGATCTCCCTCTGGGCTGCTACCAGGGCTTCCTGTTGCTCCTTTGCATTAGCCTCCATCTGCTCAATCTTGTCCTGAGTCCTTTTATCTTCCAGAGTACGAGCTTCCGTGATCCTGACCCACCTAGCTTGACTCTCTTTTAGATACAAATCAGTCCTGGCCTTCTGGAAATGAGCCTCCTTGCAGGCATTCTTCAAGATCTGCTCTCCAGCTCTTGACTTCTTAATGTAGTCCTCTGACTTTTCAATCCAGGCTAGATGCTCCACCTTTAGCTTTTCCAACCTTTCAATGTCCAGCCGACCATCACTCCTCTCCCAGAGGTTCTTCTGCAGAGCTTGAGTCAGATTCTCATTCCTCTCTTTCAATTTTTCAAACTCCTCTAAGCTGACAGTGGCAGGAGGTGGTGCTGTGGATGGCCCAGGCACATCTTCAATGGTAAAGGGCATCCCAGAAATTTGAGCCCTGGCATGAGACCACTCATAGTACTGAGCTGAGGCCACATTGTTGCATCTCCCAAGAATGGTTACCCCTTTAGTCTGGACATTATCCCAAGCCCAGCATGCTTGCCTGACAGTAGCCAGATTAGGCTTGATCTCACAATAAAGAGTCTCAGCTAGATCCTGTACTCTAGGAGGGTGGACCAATGCATAGCCCAGTTGTCTTTTGAATAGCATAGGGTTGTAGTTGATGCAACCCTTCACTCCTATCAGAGGTACATTGGGAAATTGCCCACAACTAGTAATGATGTCTCTGCCCTTAGTGCTCTGAGTGCACCACCTGATATCATCTGAGGTCAGAGCAACAAGCCTCCTAGCCCAGTTCTTCTGCTGGTGAGGGTTCAAGAATGCATCAGTCTTTGGCAAATGTTTGAGCAGCCAAGTATGGAACAAAGGAGCACAGCATCTCACCAGTCTTCCCCTTTGCTTTTCATTCCTTTGGTGAACAAAGTAGTAGAGATCTCCCAGTAAGGTGGGCACTGGGTTCCTCATGATGAAAAGATGGATTGCATTCTTGCTAATAAACTTAGGCTCATCTGCAAATAATATAACCCCATATATGCTGAGGGCTAATAATGCACAGACTGCCTTCCACTCCCCCATGGAGGCCTTCAGAATAGCCTGAGAGGTCAAGAAATCCAAGTGAAGACCAGAGACTCCAGCCTTTGCTGTCATGTTCTGCCCAATCAGAACTGGTTCTAGATACAATGCCTTTGCCACCTCTTCATTACTAGGGAATGCCATCTCAGGGTTGAAGGGGACTCCACCCCTGATAGGTACACCAATCAGTGATGAATACTCTTCCAACAATGGTCCCAACTGAAAATTCTGGAAGGTGAAGCACCTCAGAGGGGGATCATAGAACTGCAGGCAAGTATGAATCAAGCTCCTCTATGAAGGGTCCAAATCCATAACCACATCAAGGATCCCTCCATAATGTTCTCTGAATAGTGGTATATGGTCTGGAGTAATCAGGGCCTGGACCTTCCTGATGCCAGCTAGCTCAGGCTCAAAGAAATGATAGGAGATGTTACTCTTCTTAGGTGCCATGTTGCTGAAGAACAGATGCTAATGATGATGACTGAAACTAGAAGATAGGCCACTGACAGGCTGAGACTGGTGATGCAGGTGACTGAAGTAAGTGGCTGATAGCTGAAGCAGATACTGGTGAAGATAGGTCTATGCAGATGAAGGGGTCAAAACCAAGCCAAAATACAGTATGGATACCCTGAAAAACAAATAAGCAAATGTTAAATGATGCAGATGATGAGTATGCAAATGATATGCAAGGGTTTGTGATCAAGCTGGATCTGATTAAATGCCTTGATATAGGTCCATGTATGTTCATGAAATCCAGATGGAGGTTCATAAGTCCAGTAACCAAGGTGGGGGACTCAAATAAAGAATCACATGTCCAGGGTTGAAAATCACAAGAACTGTTCCAAAATGGAGTACTCTTAATCAAAACAAAGTAACAGGGTATGCTGAGGTCAAGGGTACCTGCAAACCTGTAAACAGCCCAACCCCCTCACAGGTGGTGTTCTAAAAACAAAGATCCTCAGACTTGGATCAGTTATGAGAAGTGTAAACACTTCTAACCCGGAGGTACAGTGCTTACAATAACCATAAAATACCCTCCTCTAATTCACCTCAGTTTCTGAAGGTCAATACTAAAGGTCATCCAGACTTAGCAGGCTTCCCAGATAGCCCTAGCACTACAGGAAATCTGTAGCACAGAGTTCTCAAGAAGAAACCCATATCTGAACTGTGTTTCATATTCCCGCACCAGACCGAAATGGAATGGGAAAGAACATGAACCACTCTAGCCTAGGTGTCACTCAGGTCCCAGGTATAGGACCTCAACTCTCAATGGAACACCCACCCACCAAAGCAACAAAACCAGATCCAGCCAGCACAGTATGACAGTATGATATATGTAAAGCTATAAAGAAAGCAATAAAACAAATGTACATAAAGCAATAAATATACAAACACAATTAGCACATAACACCCCAGTAAACACAAATCAATCAAGCGCTAGGAGGAACCCACAAAAAGAACCAGAAGCCCTGGTTACAGTATAAGGGTCCCCAGCAGAGTCGCCAAGCTGTCGCTCCCACTAAATGAAGCCGGGTCAAATAGGGTACAGACGCGAACGGTCGGAGAAAGGAGGATGTGAGAACACACATGGACCCCTTTGAAGTGATTGATGACCTTTGGAGTGGCACAAGAAGCTCTTGGATTGCTCAGATCACAAACCCTAGGTGCAGATGACTTTGAATCTATGCAGTGAATCAGAAATGTGGTATGAGATGCTATGATTGAGTTTATGCATATGAAATGATCACAAGCCATGGTGTGAATGGGTGAGGGCAAATTTGGGGTGTTTACAGTGGTAAGTTGTTTTGAGAAGTGAATTTTCCTTCACTTCTCACAATCTCTTTTCATCTCTCTTATGCATCATTGCTGCATTTTATCTTGTGTATTTGAGTGAGCTTGCTCATTCATGTTCTCTCCAACTTTCTTCCTACAAGCAACTTGTCTTCTTAAGTGAAGCAAGTTGTCTTGCTTCTGTCTGCTTCCTTCTCCTTTCATCTGCTTCCTTCCTGGTGGTTTTCTCTGAAGATCTTCTTGTAAACCTCATCAACCCTAGGAACAACCAAGCATGATAACAATTAGGGTTTGATTAGTCCCCCATTAGTTTTACCTTTGTGTCATCTTTGAGTCTTCTCTTCTCATCTCACAATCAAGGACTAAACCCTAAAGACTTTAAGGCTTTGTGATTAAGCTTGTGCCTGCATCCTTCTATTAGGATGGAGTGTATAACTTTAATCCTAAGTGTTAAACCCTTAATGTGTTTAAATCCTTTAATCAATTCACTTAAGAATCACTAAGACATAAAGCTTGTAACTTATGCCTTGCATTAGGGTTCTAATTCTTCCTTAATTGGTTAAGAAGGACTAACCCTAGTGTTAATGGACAAGTCCTCCTCAAGTTGTCTTACAAATCATAAAAACCACTTCTTCATCTCATCATTAACTAAAATCCATCTAATAAAGGCTTGTTTTGTCATGAGGTTAATCCCTAATCATGGATTAAGTTGAGGTATCTTCCTCAGCTTAAATGCTCTCATCTATTATCCTTCTATTAGGATGGTGTAATGAGTCCATTAAATCCTTGATTATGGCTTAAAATCATTACTTAACACTAAATAAAAACTCCAAAAACATCTAAATAATCACAGGTAGGTTAATGATCTTAATCCTACATCATGGTGATTAAGTGTGAGGTGTTTACTTCATACTTAAGGTATTCTCATTACCCCTAATCAGAGGGAGGATGTGATGAGTTTACTAACCCTTTGGTTTAGGCTTAAGCTCATTATCTTATGACAAATTCAAAAAAGCAATAAAAGACTGAAAACACAAAAACAAACAATAATCGTCTCCTTCGGGATTCTTTTGTCATCATCTTCACTCACAAACGAGAACTTGCTTCTTCCGTCTAATGCAAGACAGTTTGCACCTGAGCCAGACAGGTCATACACTTGAGCATAGGCAAGCAAGCAGTTCACAAGTCAATTTATCTTTCAGACTCTTTGGGTCGAACTACGGTGTTCTGACTTCCTCATTGCACGAGAGGATACGTAGGCATAACTTAACAGTTATCGAAAAAAAGTCTCTGTATATCCCCCCTTCCAGCATTATTCTTTAAGCCTCATAGTCTTGAGCTTCATTCATTCCTTACACTGACACTTCTCTTACACACCTCACACTTCTTTTACACTGACACTTGCATTCTTTCTAGTTTTGATACACAAATTGCACTGACACTACCCCTTTAAAACACAAATCTTTTAAGCGTGGATCCCGTCGAGTACGGCAGACAATCTGGGTGCTAATACCTTCCCAGGTTGTAACCAACCCCCTTTCTCAGTCTCTCTGGTTCGCAACTGTCTTATCCATATCTTTCTAGGTCTATGCAGCATTACCTTTCCCTCGGGATAAAAATGCCTAGCTGGCGACTCTATTCATTCCTTCTCTTTCACCGACCGTTTGCGTCTGTACCCCTTCTGAACAGGTGTCATTTTGGTGGGAGCGACAGCTTGGCGACTCTGCTGGGGACCCTTATACTGTAGCCAGGGCTTCTGGTTCTTTTTGTGGGTTCCTCCTAGCGTTTGTTTGATTTGTGTTTACTGGGGTGTTATGTGCTAATTGTGTTCATATAGTTGCTTTATTTATTACTTATGTACAGCTTTAGTTATTGCTTTCTTTACAGTTTTACATTTTTCATACTGTCATGCTATCATTGCTGGATTTGGTTTGTTGTTTTGATGGGTGGGGTTTCATTGAGAGTTTGAGGTCCTATACTTGGGACCTGAGTGACACCTAGGCTAGAGTGGTTCATGTTCTTTCCCATTCCATTTCGTTCTGGTGCGGGAATATGAAACACGGTTCAGATATGGGTTTCTTCTTGAGAACTCTGTGCTACAGATCTCCTGTAGTGCTAGGGCTATCTGGGAAGCCTGCTAAGTCTGGATGACCCTTATTATGACCTTCAGAAACTGAGGTGAATTAGAGGAGGATCTTTTATGGTTATTGTAAACATTGTACCTCCGGGTTAGAAGTATTTACACTTCTCATAACTGATCCAAGTCTGAGGATCCTTGTTTTAGAACACTACCTGTGAGGGGGCTGGGCTGTTTACAGGTTTGCAGGTACCACTGGCCACATCATACCCTGTTACTTGTTTGATTAAGAGTACCTCACTTTGGACAGTTCTTGTGATTTAACCCTGGACATGTGACTCTTTATTTGAGTCCCCTACCTTGGTTACTGGACTTCTGAACCTCCATCTGGACTTCTTGAACATACATGGACCTATATCAAGACAAATAATCAGATCCAGCTTGATCACAAACCCTTGCATATGATTTGCATACATCATCATTGCATCATTTAACATTTGTTTATTTGTTTTTCAGGGTATCCACATTTTATTTGGCTTGGTTTTGACTCCTTCATCTGCATAGACCTCTGTTCATTAGTTGTCTGCTTCAGCTACCTTCATCACCAGCATCAGCCTATCAGTGGCCCATCTCCAGTATCAGTCTTGATCCCTATCAGCACATGTTTTCAGCTCTTCATCAGCACTCATGTCTGCACCCAGGAAGAGCAACATTTCTTACCATTTCTTTGAGCCTGTGTTGACTAGTATCAGGCATGTCCAGTCCCTTATCACTCCAGACCACATCCCATTATTCAGAGAGCATTATGGAGGCATTCTTGATATGGTTATGGACCACGATCCTTCTCAGAGGAGTATGATCCACACTTGCCTACAGTTCTATGACCCTCCTTTGAGATGCTTCACTTTCCAGAACTTTCAGTTAGGACCTCTGCTGGAGGAGTTCTCATCATTGATTGGAGTACTTGTCAGGGGTGGTGTCCCCTTGAACCCAGAGATGACTTCTCCCAGCAATGGGGAGGTGGCAAAAGCACTATACCTGGAGCCTATTTTGATTGAGCAGAACATGACAACAAAGGCTGGGATCCCTGGTTTGCACTTGGATTTCTTGACTTCTCAGGCCATCCTGAAGGCCTCCTTTGGAGAATGGAGGGCAGTTTGTGCATTATTAGCCCTCAGCATATATGGGGTTATACTATTTGCAGATGAGCCCAAGTTTATCAGCAAGAATGCCATTCACCTCTTCCTTTTGAGGAACCCAGTACCTACATTGCTGGGGGATTTCTATTATTCTGTTCATCAGAGGAATGAGAAGAAGAGAGGGAAGTTGGTGAGATGTTGTGCTCCCCTGTTTCATACTTGGCTACTCAAACACTTACCTAAGACTGATGCCTTCCTGAACCCTCACCAACAGAAGAATTGGGCTAAGAGACTTATTGCTTTGACCTCAGATGACATCAGATGGTGCACCCAGAGCACCAAGGGCAAGGACATCATCACTAGCTTCGGGCAGTACCCCAATGTACCTCTAGTAGGAGTGAAGGGTTGCATCAATTACAATCCTTTGTTGTTTAAGAGACAACTGGGCTATGCTTTAGTACACCCTCCTAGAGTGCAAGATCTAGCTGAGACCTTATATTGTGAGATAAAGCCTAATCTAGTTGTTGTCAGGATAGCATCCTGGGCTTGGGACAACATCCAAACCAAAGGGATGGCCATTCTTGGGAGGTGCAATAATGTGGCTTCAGCTCAGTATTATGAATGGTCTCATGCTAGAGCTCAGATTTCTGGGATGCCCTTCACCATTGAGGACACACCTGGAACTTCCATAGTACAGCCAGCAGCCACTGTCAGCCTGGAAGAATTTGAGAAGCTGAAGGAAAGGAATGAGAATTTGTCTCAAGCTCTGAAGAAGACCCTCTGGGAGAGGAGTGATGGTCGTCTAGACATTGAGAGGTTGGAGAAGCTTAGGGAGGAGCATCTGGCCAGGATTGAGAAAGCAGAGGATTACATCAAGAAATCAAGAGCTGGGGAGCAAATATTGAAAAATACCTGTAAGGAGGCCAAGCTTCAGAAGGCTAGGACTGATCTCTATCTGCAAGAAAGTCAAGCTAGGTGGGTCAGGATCACCGAAGCTCGTACTCAAGAAGATAAGAGAACCCAAGCCAGAATTGAGCAGTTAGAGGCCAATGAAAAGAAACAACAGGAAGCACTATTGGCAGCCCAGAAGGAGATTTCAGAATTGAAGCTTAGGGCTGGTTTGAAGAGGTCAAAGGACCAAGACAGGCTCAAGAAGATGGCCACTTCTATTGCCACTAGGAACCTCCTCATAAGGACCATTACAGAGCATCCGGCTGGACCTGTAACTGAAGCACTTTTGAAGGAGGTTCAGGAGGATGAGTTTGGACTTGATGTCTGACTTTTTGTTTGTTGTTGCTTTCATTTGATGTACTTTTCTTTTATGTTGTATTTTGACCCCTCAGGGGCATGTGTTGTAGAAAACAAACTATGTATTATCCACCATTTGTAATGTATTTGTTAGTTTGTTTCAATGATTTTCTTTCCTCAAGCAACATCAAAGCATCTTCCTCAGGGTCTGGAAAGGTCAAAACCAAGAGCCAAGCCGGATACCTTGGAAAATAAATAGGCATACTGCATTGCATACTAACTTTTGTTTTGTTTTGTAGGTTTTGTTTTTACTATGTTTGTTTCTAACTCTGTTGTGATTCAGGAAATATTGCTCGCAGAAGAGTGTTCCCCGTCAACCGTGCACACTGGTATCCTACACGCAACAACCTTCCGGGTATTATAATGGAGCAGGTACAGCAAGACCTGACAGAGGTCAGAACCCAGATGGCTAATGAAAGGGTGGAGATGAGAAACCAAATGGCCCAATTCATGACAGTAATGACTGGTTTAGCCCAGACCCAAGAGAGGGTAAGGGCATAGGTAGAAAGACAAACTCCAGAGGAACCTCATCCTGGGACTGGAGGCACAAGCAACAATGAGAGGGGTCAGCCTCATGTCAACCCACCTGTATTTGGACCTCATCTAGATCCGGAAGTCAACATTCCGGCTAATATGCAAGGAAATACTACTGGGGGGAGGATCTTACAAGAAGACCCCCAAGAGGAGCAATTCACTGTCATGGGAGCTGGGGATGAAGTCTATGATAGGAGGTTTGATGAAATTGCTGAGAAATTGAGATCTCTGGAGTCTCAAAATTCTCTTGGTTTTGATGTCATGGATATGGGGTTAGTGGATGGGGTAAGAATCCCTCACAAGTTCAAAACCCCGTGCTTCGAGAAATACAATGGAACCTCTTGTCCACGAACTCACCTGCAGTCCTTTCTGGGGAGGCTTAAAGCATATACCATGGATGAGAAGCTGTGGATGTTCTATTTTGAAGACAGTTTGACTGGGGCCTCAAGGGAGTGGTATTCACACTTGACCAGAGCTACTATCAGATGCTGGAAGGACCTAGCTGAAGGTTTCATCAGGCAGTACCAATACAATCTGGACATGGCTCCTAACAGAACCCTCTTGATGGGAATGTCTCAATCCTCCAAGGAGAGCTTCAGGGAGTATGCCCAGAGGTGGAGACAGCTTACTGCTGCTGTCCAACCACCCATGTCGGAAAGAGAAATGGCCGACATGTTCATGAATACTTTGCAAGGAACATACATTGATAGGTTGGCTGCCTTTTCTTCTACTAGCTTCGCAGACATGGTTATAGCTGGTGAAAGAATTGAAAGTCTGCTAAAGATGGGCAAGATTTCTGATAATGGTGCAAGTTCGTCCAATAATCCCAGGAAGCCTTTTGTGGGACCTCGAAGGACCGGTGAAGCAAATGCCATTCATGCCAGCAGGGGCAGACCCCAGTATGTTCACAGATCAGTAGCAGCTGTCACTATTCCAGCTCCAATTCCTCAGCAACCAGCATATCAACAACCACAACAACCCTATTATCAACAGCAAGTTCAGTATTCGCCACAGAGAGCCTACAACAACAATAACAGCAATAAACAACAAAGACCCTTTCAGCAAAGACCATCACAGGCAAATAGGGTGATTGATCCTATCCCTATGTCTTATGTTGCCTTATTGCCACAACTCCTGAAGCTTAACTTGGTTGAGCTAAGGACATTGGCACCTCCAGACCCCTCCAATCTCCCAAAGAATTACGATGTCAACGCCAGATGTGCTTTTCACTCCAATGCACCTGGCCACAACACAGAGAAATGCAGGGCTTTGCAAATGAAAGTGCAGGATCTGGTGGATTCTAAGGCCCTCAACTTCGCACCGCCTCCAAATGTCAACAGAAATCCTATGCCTAACCATGGTGGGCCAAGGATTAATGCCATCGAGGAAGACAAACCATCTGCTTTGATCACCAGTGTTGCACAAATTCGAACACCTCTGGTCGAAATTAAAGCTCAGCTTCTAGAGTGCCAGGTGTTTCCCGGGTGTGAGCTCGGTTGTGGGTATTGCAACATTGCAGTCAACGGGTGTGATAATTTGAGAAACGGCATAGATGGTCTTATCAAGGATGGTATCCTTCAGATCTCAACAATGGCGCCTACAAATCCAGCAATTCCTTTGACAACAATTCCTGATTCTTCTACAACAGCAGCAACAATCATTCCTACCGATTCATCAATATCATCAGCAATGGATCCATCCATCAATTCAACGAGTCAAATTTCAACAACCATTTCTTCTACAACATCAGCATCCTTCTTACCAGCAGGATCTTCTACAACACCAACAGAAATTAATGAAGATGTCTCAGCAGTCACCATCTACTATGATCCGTCAAATGTTCCTGTCAGCAACAATTTCCAACAACAAACAGTGGCACCTCCTGCCAGATCACCAGTTACAATTTACTACGATCCGCACACCATTTCAGTACCCTCCTCCTCAGCAGTCAGTCCGGTTACTATCACGGTTCTTGGACCAGTTCCATATGAAAGCAGTAATGCCATACCTTGACATTATGGCTCTGATCTTTACTGCAACGGGGAGAAAATCACTTTGGATTCTTCAACCTCTTCTCCACAAATTGATAATGTTGGGGGAGGCGGAGGCTTCACCAGAAGCGGACGCCTTTTTGCCTCACAATTGCAAAGACCTAACCCTGAAACAGAAGTTGCTGCCAAAGCTAAAGGAAAGAGTGTGGTATTTGAAGAGCCAATTGTCAAAGAGACTCAGAAGACATCTTTTGAGCAAGATGTAGACGAGTTCATGAGAATCATAAAAAGGAGTGATTACAAAGTAGTGGATCAGCTTCACCAAACTCCCTCAAAAATCTCCATATTATTCCTGTTGATGTGTTCTGAAGCTCACGGGAATGCATTATTGAAAGTCCTGAACGCAACATACGTGCCAGAGGAGATTACCATTAATCAGCTAGAAACCGTTGTGGCAAATGTCAATACCAGTCATGGACTGGGCTTCACAAATGATGACTTAACAACAGAGGGACGTAACCACAACAAGGCTTTACACATCACTCTAGAATGCAAGGGTGCTGTTCTATCTCATGTACTGGTGGACACTGGGTTCTCGCTCAATGTTCTACCAAAGAAAGCCTTGGTGAAGCTGGAGTATGATGGCTTGGCATTGCGTCCAAGTAATTTGGTGGTGAGAGCATTTGATGGCTCTAAGAGATCAGTGCTTGGAGAGATTGATCTGCCAGTGATGATTGGCCCGCAAACCTTCAAAATTACCTTCTATGTGATGGACATTCAGCCAGCCTATAGCTGTTTGTTGGGTAGACCCTGGATCCATGCCGCTGGCGCTGTTACATCTACCCTTCACCAGAAGCTGAAATTCGAGTGGGAAGGCCAGATCATCATCATCTGTGGTGAAGAAGACATCTTTGTTAGCCATCTGGCTACGTACAAGTACATAGAAATGGATGGAGAGATCCATGAAACTATGAGCCAAGGGTTCGAGGCCCTGAACATTAATGAAGCATCTGATGTACTGGGAACCTCCATAACGTCTTATCAGCAAGCCCAGAAGGTTGTTAAAGAGGGTACTGCCCAAGGCTGGGGCAAGCTGCTGCCTGTGGAAAAGAAGGAAGACAGATTTGGGTTGGGTTACAGACCAACTCAACAAGATCAATCAGAGGCTGCTAAGAAGCCCAATTTTGTCAGCGGGGGAATGCTCACCCCGGATGCAGTGAACAACTTGGAAGACGAGGAGGAAAGCGACCGCAACCTGGAGAGCTGGATATGTCCAAGGATCCTGGGGAGCCAAGTCCTTAACTGGTCTTCCCAGGAAATTATAAGGGTTACTCCTGCAGAGTAATTATTATTTCCTGTATTTTTAAGCATGCATCAAGTCTTGCATCTTGCCCAAGATGACAAGACTCATTTTGTAATCGGGACATCTTGTAATTTTGTGCAAATGGATTAATCAATGAATATCGGACATCTTTTGCAAATGAGTCTTTTCCTTTTTCGCTCACTGTTTTTCATTTTTCTTTTTGTACAAAAATAAAATGGCAATGTTTTCCAAAATGAAAATTTTATTTCACTGCTATCTAAACAAGATTAAAATTGATCACTAAAATAAACCAATCTAAAACCTTGCAGAAAGTGCCCTTCAGACTGCACCGACAACAACACTGCTATGGCTTCATATGACTTTGATAATCCAATCAATCAAGCCGATGAAGGGGTTGACGAAGATTATGAGCTTCCTGAAGAGCTAGCCAGGTTGTTAAGGCAAGAGGAGAAGGTTATCACTCCTCATCAGGAGGAGATTGAAACGGTTAATCTTGGTACGTGTAAACACCCCAAATTTGCCCTCACCCATTCACACCATGGCTTGTGATCTTCTCATATGCATAAACTCAATCATACCATCTCATATCACATTTTTTATTCACTGCATAGATTCAAAGTCATCTGCATCTAGGGTTTGTGATCTGAGCAATCCAAGAGCTTCTTGAGCCACTCCAAAGGTCATCAATCACTTCAAAGGGGTCCATGTATGTTCAAACATCATATTATGTCCTCTCAAAGTGAAGAATGTCAAAGAATCACAAGAACTGAGAATGGCATGGAAGCAGAGCCAGGTTTGACGGCACAGATGACCTAGAATTAGAGTTTTGGTTTCAAACGCCATAACTAAAATTTTTTTGGTCATTCTTGTTTCTATTGGTCTCTATATGGTATAGAGAGTATGCATATCAATTTTCATGAAGAAATTCCATGGGGATGTCATCTGATCAAGAGTTGACTTTCTGGGCAAGTCAGTGTAAAATCAGGGCATCTGAGGCCCCCAATGACCCAACCAAAGGGTGTTCTTCATCATTTTGATTGTATATGATCTTTATTTGATCATAGAAGATGTTGGAAGTTCACAAAATTGAAGAATTTCAAGTCTTTTGCAAAGTTGACTTTTTGGGAAAGTTGACTTTTTAATGAAATTGCCATTTTAGGAAACTTTTTCAACCTTTACTTTTTGATTCAAAAATGCTTCAAATGGAAAAACTTTGGTCATGAAAGTTGTAGAATGGATCATTCCCTTTTCAAAAAGTACAAGAACATGACCTATTTCATTTTGGATCAAAAGTTATGGCTTGTCAAAGTTGGCTAAAATCACAAAATTTGAAGTTTTCTACCAAAGAGACATTTTGCAAAATGGTTTGTTCAAGTGTTCTAAAGGCCTCAAATGTGTATCATTTCTTCACAACATGATCTTGTGACATCTAAAATTCAGAATAGGCCAAGGAATCACTCATCTTCATGACTTATGGAGCAAGAATTCTCATAAGAAGCAAAAGGGAGGCAAGTTGCAAAAACTCACTCAAGTGTGAATCCACTTGCTGGCTGACTTCACAAACAATCCAAGGGCTCTCCACACATCTTGCTGCGCAGGACACCCCATCTGTCCTTGGCTAGCAAGTAGCCCATGCCTCTCTTACACAACTTTGACATTTTGGCAACTTGAGCCATACCAATCACAAAAGCACACATCAACTCATCTGACCAATCCCATTAGTTTATACAAGCAAAAAGCAAGCAAAAGCATAGACAACACAAGCCTGAAAGTATCCAGAACTCAGCATTCTCATTTTCCACCCCATTTGCAAAACTCTTCGAAACACTCAGCACAAGCCTCAAACATACAAACCAACTTCACAAATCAACTCAGCACACTTCCCTGGTCACAAACCACCCATCACCATAGCCTAAAACTCCCTGAATCAAAAATACGATTTCCATCCCACCTTGAACAGAACTTCTGCCATCTCTCAAACCATCCATTATAAACTTCAAACAAGCATTGAAAGCTTCTCAGGGGGTCCAGTGGAGTTGATTGAAAGCAAGAAACCAGCCAGAAAGTACCAGAAACCAAAGCTTCAGTTCAGGTAGCCATCTCAAACTTTTTTTCCAGAAACTCCATTTTAAGTTCTTAAATGCTTCTATGCACTCCCCTGATCATGGGGATATGATTATTTTTGAAAATGGTTGAGAAACCAGGATGTATGAATGCTCTGAAACTTTTTTGCCCTAGAAATGTTTTGCTTCGATTTGGCTGATTGATGAATGAAAAATGGTTTTTGTTTAGGGGTTTTGGTTTAGTTTCGAATGGGGATGATTTCTGGGTGATTAGTTTTCATTTTCATGAGGTTTTGAGGATTTTAGCAACTTTCAGGTGAGGGTCTTGCCGGAGAAGACGATCGGAAGTCTTCTCCGGCCACCTGAAAGTAATTAGGGCTAATCCATGTAATTAAATGCAGTTTGAATTTGGTGCGTAGGATAGGTTGACTTGGTCAATTCCCGCGCGTGTTCAATGGCCCAGATCTTCCACTTAACCCTAATCTCAATTAATTAAATTAATTAATTCATTTTAGTCAGTTTGAATGACAACCCTTGGATCTGGCGCGCAGTCTTTCCCTCCTTCCTGAGTTTGAACCCTGGCCATTGGATGCGCTGACTTTCATTTAAATCCAATTTTATTTGCATTTGAATTCATTTAATTTGTGCATTTTATTAAAAATAGTAAAACATTTTCAAAAATTCTGAAAAATTTTATACAACCTTTTATTAATTTTCAGAAACCAAAAACATTTTTATTTTTATTTTTTGCATTAAAAAATATTTTTAAATCATTTAAAAGTTTATTTTTAATTAATTAATGAGAATTAATTAATTAAAAATACTTTTAGGTATTTAAAAATCACCAAAAAATTCATGAAACCTTTAAAATCATTTAGAAACATTGTCCAACCCTCAAACCAAATTTCTTTTTTGATCTTGATATCTTTTGACAATTTTCCATGGAATTAATTTCATTTCAAGGCAATATTTTGATCCAATCTTCAAAAATTCATTTCTGCCTAGTCTTTGAGAGTTGGACTTTGATTCTTTTTGCATTGCATCTTGCATATCATGTAGTTTATAGGATTAAATTGGCATGATTTGATCTTGAATTTTCAATTTTTTTGACATTTTTCTTGACAAGGTGCCCTAAAACCCTAGAAATCTTAAGGAATTCATAACCCTCATTAGGTTAAGAGTTAGAACCCCTCCTTTGGGCAGTAAGTTTGTATAGGTTTAGGGTTCCTTTGAATGCATTTTCAATTTTTTATCTTGATGTTTGCTTCTGGTTTTGATTTTTGTTTTGTGCATTGATCATAAACCCTAATTTGGGCTTCCTTTTGCATTCATCTTGCATTTGCTTGCATACCATGACTTGCCATAGAATTTTTTGCATCCATTTGATTCATTAGACATCTTAAGACATCTTAGAATCATGTTTGATCATTGCATCTTTCATTTGCCATGTTGTATGTCATTTGCATTCCATAACTTTTCATGTATGTTCATGGTTCTAAGCATGCTTCTCTTGCATCCATGTGTTCATATGATCATTCCCATGCCTTGCCTCATGTATGCATCATCTTTGAGCATCATTATCATCACACACATGCTTCTGGTTTTGGTTTGCATCATGCCATTCCATCTCATTTTGCATTGCATTGCATTCCTTTCACTAACTTTTCAGGTGGTAAGTTCTTTGAGAGGTGAATTTGCCTTCACTTCTCACAATTTCTTTTCATCTCTCTTTTGCATCATTGCTGCATTTTGTTTTGTGTTTGAGATTGAGCTTGCTCTTTCTTTTTCTTCTTACCTTCTTTCCTCAAGTTACTTGTCATCTTGAATGAAGCAAGTTACTTTGCTTTTCTTTGCTCCTTTCATCTGCTCCCTGGTGGTTCCTCTGAAAATTTCTCTTGTAAACCTCACAAACCTTAGGAACAACCAAGCATGACAATAATTAGGGTTTTGATTAGTCCCCCATTTAGATTTTATCTTTATGTCTCATTGAGTCTTCTCTTCTCATCTTATAATCAAGGACTAAACCCTAAAGGCTTTAAGGCTTTGTGATTAAGCTTATGCATGCATCCTTTTATTAGGATGGAGTGTATAACTTTAATCCTAAGTGTTAAACCCTTAATGTGTTTAACTCCTTTAATCAATCCACTTAATAATCATCAAGACACCAAGCTTGTAACTTGGGCCTTGCATTAGGGTTCTAATTCTTCCTTAACTGGTTAAGAAGGACTAACCCTAGTGTTAATGGACAAGTCCCCCTCAAGTTGTCTTACAAATCATAAAAATCATTTCTTCATCTTACCATTAATTAAAATCCATCTAATAAAGGCTTTGTTTTGTCATGAGTTTAATCCCTAATCATGGATTAAGTTGAGGAGCTTTCCTCAGCTTAAACATTCTCATCTATTATCCTTCTATTAGGATGGTGTAATGAGTCTGTTTAATCCCTGATTATGGCTTAATCTCATTACTTAACACTAAACAAAAGCACCAAAAACATCTAATTAATCACAAGTAGGTTAATGATCTTAATCCTACATCAGGGTGATTAAGTGTGAAATGTTGACTTCACACTTGAGGTATTCTCATTACCCCTAATTAGAGGGAGGATGTGATGAGTTTACTAACCCATTGGTTTAGGCTTAAGCTCATTAACTTATAACAAACTTCCAAAAGCAATAAAAGAATAAAAACTCAAAAACAAACAATAATCGTCTCCTCCGGGATTCTTTTCTCATCTTATTCACTCACAAACGAGAACTTGCTTCTTCCGTCTAATGCAAGACAGTTTGCACCTGAGCCAGACAGGTCATACACTTGAGCATAGACAAACAAGCAGTTCACAAGTCAATTTATCTTTCAGTCTCTTTGGGTCGAACTACGGTGTTCTGACTTCCTCATTGCACGAGAGGATACGTAGGCATAACTTAACAGTTATCGAACAAAAGTTTATGTATATTCCCCCCTCTTTCCAGCATTACTTTCTTAGCCCCATTATCATGAGCATTTCACTCTTGTTCTTACACTGACACTTCACATAATCCACTTTACACTTCTTTTACACAGACACCTGTACATCCTTTTCCATCTCTTTTATACACAAATTGCCCTGACACTACCCCTTTAAAACACAAATCTTTTAAGCGTGGATCCCGTCAAGTACGACGGACAATATGGGTGCTAATACCTTCCTAGGTTGTAACCAACCCCCTTTCTCAGTCTCTCTGGTTCGCAACCATCTTATCCATCTTTTCTTAGGTTTATGCAGCATTACCTTTCCTTCGGGATAAAAATGCCTAGCTGGCGACTCTTTCTTTTCCTGTGAGTTCACTCCTGTGTGTTCTCACATCCTCCTTTCGCCGACCGTTCGCGTCTGTACCTTTATTTGGGTTGTCACCGTTTATCGGGAGCGACAGTACGGAAGAAGATGTAAAAGAAGTTAAGATCGGGGCCTGCCTACAAGACTCAGTGAAAGATCAACTGATTGATATGCTTCGGGAGTATGTGGATGTTTTCGCTTGGTCTTATCAGGATATGCCAGGGTTGGACACCGATATTGTCATGCACAAGCTGCCTTTGAAAGAGGACTGCCCGCCAGTAAAACAAAAGTTGCGCCGTACTCGCCCAGATATGGAAATGAAGATAAAAGAAGAGGTACAAAAGCAGTGGGATGTCGGTTTCCTTGTTGTGACTAGCTACCCGCCGTGGGTTGCTAACATTGTACCTGTGCCTAAGAAAGATGGCAAAGTGAGGATGTGTGTGGACTACCGGGATCTGAACAGAGCCAGCCCGAAAGATGACTTCCCTTTACCTCACATTGATGTATTGGTTGATAATACGGCTCAGTTCTCGGTGTTCTCCTTCATGGATGGATTTTCAGGATATAATCAGATCAAGATGTCACCTGAAGACATGGAGAAGACAACTTTCATCACACCCTGGGGCACGTTCTGTTATAAGGTGATGCCATTCGGACTGAAGAATGCTGGTGCAACTTATCAACGGGCTATGGTAACATTATTCCACGACATGATCCATAAAGAAATTGAATGTTATGTGGATGACATGATTGCCAAGTCCCTCACAGAAGAAGACCACCTGGTGAATCTGTTTAAGTTATTCAAGTGTTTGAGGAAGTACAATTTGAAGTTAAACCCCAACAAATGCACTTTCGGGGTGCGATCCGGTAAGCTGCTGGGATTTATTGTAAGTGAAAAAGGGATCGAAGTTGACCCTGACAAAGTCAAAGCCATTCAAGAAATGCCTGCACCCAAAACTGAGAAGGAAGTTCGAGGGTTCCTAGGTAGATTGAACTACATTTCGAGGTTCATATCTCACCTTACAGCAACCTGTGAGCCTCTGTTCAAACTGTTAAGAAAAGAACAAACGGTCAGGTGGAATGAAGACTGCCAGAGGGATTTTGACAAGATCAAGGAATATTTACAAGAGCCTCCGATCCTTATGCCTCCGGTTGAAGGAAGACCTCTAATCATGTACTTGACAGTATTAGAAGAGTCAATAGGGTGTGTGTTGGGCCAGCATGACGAGTCTGGTCGAAAAGAGTATGCAATATACTACCTAAGCAAAACGTTTACCGACTGTGAACAACATTATTCACTGCTCGAGAACACTTGCTGTGCTTTAGCGTGGGCTGCTCGCCGACTAAGACAGTATATGTTGACCCACACTACCTTACTGATCTCGAAGATGGACCCAGTTAAGTACATTTTTGAGAAGCCAGCGCTTACCGGACGGGTTGCAAGATGGCAAATGATCCTCACGGAATATGACATCCAGTACACCTCTCAGAAAGCCATCAAAGGCAGTGTATTGTCTGATTATCTTGTCGAGCAGCCCATTGATGATTACCAGCCTATGAAATTTGACTTCCCGGATTAAGACATCATGTTCATAAAATCAAAAGATCATGAAGAGCCTGTTCACACTGAAGGGCCTGACCCAAAAGAGGAATGGACTATGATGTTTAATGGGGCTGTTAATATGAATGGTCGCGGTGTTGGTGCAGTACTCATTACACCTAAGGGAATTCACATGCCTTTCTCGGCAAAACTCACCTTTAACTGCACTAACAACGAAGATGAATACGAAGCTTGTATTATGGGTCTTGAGGAAGCCATTGACCTAAGGATCAAGACTTTGACTGATACCTTACAGGGATTATACAAGAAGGTTATTGACTTTCTTCACAACGGTCAAGCTTGAGTATATCCCTCAAGACGAGAATCAGTTTGCAGATGCTCTGGCTACCATTTCATCCATGATCAAAGTTCAAGCTGCCAACTTTGTACCTCGGATCTCAGTATCCAGACTTGACAGACCAGCATATGTATTCGCAGCAAATGTTGTTAAAGATGATAAGCCTTGGTTCCATGACATTAAATGCTTCTTAGAGGATCAAACATACCCACCTGGGGCATCTTCCAATGACAAGAAGACATTAAGAAGGCTAGCTGGTAGTTTCTTCCTGAATACTGACGGTTCCCTCTACAAGAGAAACTTTGATATGGTACTCCTCAGATGCGTTGATAGGACAAAAGCAGACTTGTTGATGCACGAAGTGCACGAAGGATCCTTTGGTACCCATGCAGGAGGGCATGCAATGGCTAAAAAGTTGTTGAGATCGGGCTATTACTGGATCACAATGGATGCAAACTGTTGTGCATATGCCAGGAAATGTCATAAATGCCAGATCTATGCGAATAAAGTGCACGTGCCTCCGAATCCTATGAATGTGATGTCTTCACCCTGGCACTTTGCTATGTGGGGCGTTGATATGATTGGCAAGATTGAACTGACCGCCTCAAATGGCCACAGATTCGTCCTGGTAGCCATTGACTATTTTACCAAGTGGGTCGAAGCAGCTTCATATGCAAATGTTACAAGACAAGTGGTAGCCCGATTTCTGAAAAGAGACATCATCTGACGATATGGAGTGCCCGAGCGAATCATTACTGATAATGGTTCCAACTTAAACAATAAAATGATGGCCGAACTGTGCTGGGACTTCAAGACCCAACACCACAATTCTTCTCCTTACAGGACAAAGATGAACGGCGCTGTTGAGGCAGCTAATAAGAATATCAAGAAAATTGTACAGAAGATGGTGGTCACTTACAAAGACTGGCATGAGATGCTACCATTTGCCTTGCATGGGTACCGTACGTCAATCATAACATCCACTGGGGCAACACCATATCAGCTTGTGTATGGTATGGAGGCAGTCCTACCTGTTGAAGTTGAATTACCCTCCTTGCAGGTACTAATGGATGTTAAGCTGGACGAAGCAGAATGGGTCTGATCCCGATACGAGCAACTGAGTCTGATTGAAGAAAAGAGATTGGCTGCAATCTGTCATGGGCAGTTGTATCAGAAAAGAATGAAGAAAGCATTCGATCAGAAAGTCAGGCTCTGAGAGTACCAAGTAGGAGATCTTGTGTTGAAAAGACTCCTCCCTCCTCATACAGACCACAGGGGCAAGTGGACTCCGAACTATGAAGGGCCATTCGTAGTAAAGAAAGTTTTCTCCGGTGGAGCACTGATGCTCAACACTATGGATGGTGAAGACTTCTTGTCCCCTGTGAATTCAGATGCAGTTAAAAAATACTTTGCATAAAAATGACCCGCTGGACATAAAAACAGAATGTAAGTCCAGGCAAAAATAGGGCATCCCGGCGAGTCAAAAACAGAATAAGAGACTCGGGCAAAAATAAGGGAAAATAAGTGAAAAATGTACACCCGCTGAGTTGAAAAGCCGCATTGGACAACTCAGGCAAAAATGGGTATCCCGGTGGATCGAAAACCTGAAAGGGCGATCCACGCAAAATAAGGGAATAAGCGAACAACTGCATTCTGAATTCATCTGTATCACTTACGACTTGGCAAGCTCCGAAAGGTTCGAGCGTCGGGCAGAACCAGCCTTCTTCAGAAAGCAAGACGAGAAGAACGTCAATGTTATACGAGTTATAGCAAGAGGGAAGCTCCTTGAAGTGTCATCAACATTGCCAGCATCTTTTTGTTTCTCAATTTGTAACAATCTCCTCATTTCAGGGGATTTGTTTATATGACTATATCTTGCCAATTCAGGGCACTTGAATTAATAAAATCAGATTTTCAGTCACATACTGCCTTGTGCTCTTTTATTTGCAAAAGTGCCCGATGTCATTAATTTGTCGATCGCATGAATACAGATGCGTCTTTCCTGAATTACATGCTTACAGGAAATATACTTACTCCCGAGAGTGTCTAAACTCTTATAATGGAATCCAGTAGGGGATACATCGGGGTACTTGTGCGTTTCTTTGTCTTTACAGGATTGCAGGTATCCAAAGCGCAGCATGGGGCATGAAAGCTTCTCCCCAGCAAGCTGTCAAATCATTATCTACTCAGTCCGTCTTCCAGATTAGCACCGGAGGTGTTTCCTCCCCAGCTGAGTTGTCGAGTATCATCCTCAGCAGGATCCCTACAGAAATCTCTAGGAAGATCTTCCAGTGATCTTTCCTCTTCCCCAACCAAGTACCAACCAGGGAACTACCTCCCCACAAAGTTTCATCCTCTATCCAGAAGAACAACGCGTGAAGAAATCACAACAGAGCGAAGAAAGCTTCTACAAACCCCAGCTGGGTCCCCCATTGCTGAGTTGGGTCTATCAGTGACCTACTTCCCCATACAGAGTCATACATGACAGATCTACCAATGATCTCATCCTCAGCTGGGATATCCTTCAAGTAGATCAGCCGGAGATCTCCACAACAACGGGATCCGAATCACGGATCGGTATCTTTGCATAATCATAGCATTCGCATCATATTCTCCCCGCAGAGCGTAGCATTCCGTCTAATACGGAGCATTACGGCAAAAATCAAACATATTGCATAATCATAAGCCATGTTCCGAATCAAACACTTGTAAATACTGACAATCCATCAGCCATATACAGAATGCTCCCCAAAATTCCCCGGCAGAGAGCGAAGGCATTTTCCCTAAAGAAACAGATACTCTTTGACACCCGTCCGTGTCATACCCCCAGCAGAAAGCCAAAGCGTCCCCTTTGCACTCACCATACAAATACATATACATACAATCCCTTGACACCCGTCCGTATCACCTTCCCCAACATAGTTACCTAAACACTTTGTAAATCGTATATTTGTTTATAATACACTTTTTCCGACACCCGTCCGTGTCATGCTCTCCACAGCAAGATAGACACTCGTCCGTGTCTTACTCATACTTGTTACTCATACTTTTTACTCATACAGATACTCGTCCGTATCTTGTATACACCACTTATCTTTCTTAGATTCGAAACTCGTCCGTGTTCTTTGTTAACTAGTTGATACCCGTCTGTATCATCATCTCCGAACATGTGTCAGCGTTTGTTTCTACTGATACTCGTCCGTATCATGGTCTTAAGGATGCTCGTTCGCATCTTTAATCCATACACAATGTCAGATACTTTTACCTCTTTTTAGAATTTAGACACTCGTTTGTGTCTATTATTCCCCAAAAGAGTCCCCTCAGATCCGACACTCGTCCGTGTTCTTTGTTAAATAGTTGATACTCGTCCGTATCATCATCTCTGAACATGTGTCAGTGTTTGTTTCTACCTGATACCCGTCTGTATCATAGTCTTAAGGATGCTCGTCCGCATCTTTAGTCTATACACAGTGCCCAAACACTTGTACCTTTCATTTCTTGGATGTAGAAACTCGTCCGTGTTTACTTTTCCCCAGCGAAGTCCCCAACAAAACTTGTTAAACTATTTCCTTTCTATCTGACATTCGTCCTATGTCATGATACCTTTACGGCAGCCATACCCTGCCAGGTGATCGTCCTTCACCTTTTTGATGATCGTCCTTCATCAAACCCCTAGTGGAGTCTCTATTCATTAGAACCCCTTCTTATCTGACATTTGTCCTATGTCATGATATCTTTAGCAGCCGTCCCTTGCTAGGTGATCGTCCTTCACCTCTTGATGATCGTCCTTCATCATTTTATCTGATGGCCGTCCCCATCGTTGATCTTGTTATCTGACATTCGTCCTGTGTCATGATAAATCCCGAGAGCAGCCGTACCCTGCTAGGTGATCGTCCTTCACCTCTTGATGATCGTCCTTCATCATGCTTATCCGATGGCCGTCCTCATCGTAGACCTTTTTTACCCGGCATTCGTCCTATGTCGTGATACTTTCGGCAATCGTACCTTGCCAGGTGATCGTCCTTCACCAATAGATGACCGTCCCTCATCTTATCCCCAACAGAGCATCCGTCCCCTGCTAGGTGATCGTCCTTCACCTTTGATGACCGTACCTCATCATTTATTTCATTTACCTATAATCCCCAAAGAGTCCTATTTCTGAACCTGATGGCCGTCCCCATCATAATCTCTTATATCCCCAGCATGTCGGCCGTCCCCGTCATTGCTCTCTCTCCAGCAGTCGTCCTCCATCGCCCGCACTTTATAATCATACTTTATTTTCCTTTACAATCTATATCCCTTTTCTTCTTCCTTCTGTGAGTGCAAATTTTGGACTGTCTTTGGTATTCAACCACAAGTTATCTTGTTTGCCTGTTAAGCCGTTGCTTACATCCTACACAGCTAACTCATGTTTGAATATGGGCAGCTGTAAACACCCCAAATTTGCCCTCAACCTTTTCACACCATGGCTTGTGATATCTTCATATGCATAAGTTCAATCATAGCATCTCATATTGCATTTTTGCTTCACTGCATTATTTCTAAGTCATCTGCATCTAGGGTTTGTGATCTGAGCTATCCCTGAGCCATTTGAGCCACTTCAAAGGTCTTCAATCATTTCAAAGGGGTCCATGTATGTCCAAGCATCATAATATATCCCCACAAAGTCAAGGAAGTCAAAGAATCATAAGAACTGAGAATGGCATGGAAGCAGAGCCAGGTTTAACTGCACAGATGACCTAGAATTAGAGTTTTGGATTCAGAGGCCATAACTCCAATTTTTTTGGTCATTCTTGTTTCTATTGGTCTCTATATGTTATAAGGATCATGCATATCAAGTTTCATGAAGAAATTCCATGAGGAAGGCATCTAATCAAGAGTTGACTTCTTGAGCAAGTCAGTGCAAAATCAGGGCATCTGAGGCCCCCAATGACCCAACCAAGGGGTGTTCTTCATCATTTTGAATGTGTATGATCTTTATTTGGTTATAGAAGATGTTAGAAGTCCACAAAGTTGAAGAATTTCAAGCCATTTGCAAAATTGCCTTTTTGGGAAAGTGACTTGTAATGGAAACTTTCCATTTTGGGAAAGTTTTTCAACCCTTTCTTTTTGATTCAAAAATGCTTCAAATGAGAAAACTTTGGTCATGAAAGTTGTAGAATGGATCATTCCCTTTCCAAAAAGTACAAGAACTCATTCTAATTCATTTTGGATCAAAAGTTATGGCTTGTCAAAGTTGGGAAAAATCACATAATTTCAAGTTTTGTACCAAAGAGGCAAAGTTGCAAAACCTCTTGCTAAGGCAAAATATGACTTCAAATGGACTTCTAACCTTTGCACAAACATAAACCAATGCCTAAAGATCAGAATGCATCAAAGATTTGTCCATTTTTATGACTTATGCTTCAAGTAATCACAAAAGGGCCAAAAGATCACAAAGTTGCAAAACCTCTCACAAACCCTAATCCACTTGCTAATTGGCCTCAAGACTGATTCCATGGCTCTCCTCAATCCTTGCTGCGCAAGACACCCCTTTGTACTTGGCCTGCCATTGACCCATACCTCTCTTACACAAAACATTGACTTTATGCAAAATGGCCCATACCAATCAAGCTAGGCCACACCAACTCCTCTGACCTATCCAAGTGTGATACATGTACCAAATGAGACTCAACACATAACACACACAAGCCTGAAACATCTCACAAGTCATAGTTTCAAGATTTCACCTCTTATGCACTTTCCTTCGAAACTAATCACAAAAACATCAAACACCAAAACAAACTTCATAAAATCACTCAACATGTTCCTCTGATCATTTCCCAAGCCTCATTTGTCCCTGAAACCTCCTCAATCAGAAACACGATTCTCACCCCTCACTGAACAGAACTTCATCAAACTCACAAACCAGCCACTTTAAACTCCAACCAAGCCTTGCAAGCTTCACAGGGGGATCATTGGAGGTGATTGGAAGCAAAGAGCTGGCCAGAAAGTTGCAAACTGAGAAAGCTCAAGCTCAGGTACCTCAAGAACTTTTTTTTCCAGAAATGAAAATTTAAGTTCCTAGATTGTTCCTTATGCCTTGCTGATCATCCTGATGTTTTTACTTTTTGAAATGGTTAAGATTTGAGTGTGTATTGGTTGTCTGAAACTTTTGCCATTTTTAAGTTCTGATTCGAATCTTGTTTTGTAGGTCATAGAAATTTGTTTTAAGGGTAGGTTTGGATTCAGGGAGGTTAGAGGGTTTGATCTGGAGCTTTAGAGCTCCAAAAATGGCCTAGGGAGAGAGTTCCTTTTTCGTCTCGCCGGAGAAGATGACCGGAACCACTGTTCCGGTCATCTGAAGGTGATTAAATTAGGGTTAGGGTTAGGCCAGGTTTGAATGTGAGCCTTTGGATCCTTTTTCCCGCGCGCAACCAACGTCCCAGATTTCATGATTTAGCCCTAATCAGTGTTTAATTAAGTTAATCCAGTTTAATTAATTATAAAACAAAAATTAGCCAGGTTTGAACTTGGGCCATTGGATGTGGCGCCAAGTCAACCTTTCCCAGCCCAGATTGCATCTGATCCCTTCATTGTGCATACTTCCATTTATTCTAATTTTTATTTTCATTTTCTTTGCATTTATTTATACGAATTATTTAAAATAGCAAAAATCATTTAAAAATTATGAAAATTTTTGTCAAAGATTTCATTAATTTTTAGAATCCAAAAATATTTTTATTTTATTTTTTTGCATTAAAAATTATTTTTAAATCATTTAAATGTTTATTTTTAATTAGTTAATGAAAATCAATTAATTAAAAATGCATTTAGGTATTTAAAAATCACAAAAAAATTCACATTGCATTTAGAAACATTTAGAAACATTATCAAACCCTCAAACCAAATTTCTTTTTTGTTCTTGATGCCTTTTGATCATTTTCATTGGAATTAAATTCATTTTAAGGCAATATTTTGGTTCAAACTTTAAAAAATTCATTCTGCCTAACCTTTGAGAGTTTGATGATGGTTCTTTTTGCATTTCATCCTAAATAGCATTTAGTTTATAGGATAAAATTGGTTTGAATTGATCTTGAATTTTCAATTTGTTTTGCATTTGTCTTGATGAGGTACCTTAAAACCCTAGCCAACTTAGGAAATTCATAACTTTCACTAGGTTAAGAGTTGGGTCCCCTCCTTTGGGAAGTGAACTTGTGTAGGTTTAGGGTATCTTTGATTGCATTTCCAATTTTTTATCATGTCATATGCTTCTGATTTTGAATTTTGCTTTGTGTGTTGATCATAAACCCTAATTTGTGCGTTCCTTTGCATCCATCTTTCATTTGCTTGCATCCAATGACTTGCCATGACATTTTGTGCATCCACATGATTCATAATACATCTTAGGACATATTAGAATCATGTTTGATAATTGAATCTTTCATTTTCCATGTTATATGTCCATTGCATTTCATAACTTTTCATGTACATTCATGGTTTAAAGCATGCTTCATCTGCATCCATGTCCTTGTATGATCATTCTCATGTCTTGCCTCATGTTTGTATCATCTCTTAACATCATTAACATCATGTTCATGCTTCTGACTTTGTCTTGCATCATGACATTTCATCTCATTTTCATTACATTCCATCTCTTTTGCTAACTTTTCAGGTGGTAAGTTGTTTTGAGAAGTGAATTTGCCTTCACTTCTCACAATCTCTTTTCATCTCTCTTATGCATCATTGCTGAATTTTATATTGTGTATTTGAGTGAGATTGCTCATTAATGTTATCTCCCACTTTCTTCCTCCAAGCAACTTGTCTTCTTAAGTGAAGCAAGTTGTCTTGCTTCTCTCTGTTTCCTTCTCCTTTCATCTGCTTCCTTCCTGGTGGTTTTCTCTAAAGATCTTCTTGTAAACCTCATCAACCCTAGGAACAACCAAGAATGATAACAATTAGGGTTTGATTAGTCCCCCATTAGTTTTACCTTTGAGTCATCTTTGAGTCTTCTCTTCTCATCTCACAATCAAGGACTAAACCCTAAAGGCTTTAAGGCTTTGTGATTAAGCTTGTGCTTGCATCCTTCTATTAGGATGGAGTGTATAACTTTAATCCTAAGTGTTAAAATCTTAATGTGTTTAAATCCTTTAATCAATTCACTTAATAATCACTAAGACATCAAGCTTGTAACTTGGGCCTTGCATTAGGGTTCTAATTCTTCCTTAATTGGTTAAGAAGGACTAACCCTAGTGTTAATGGACAAGCCTCCTCAAGTTGTCTTACAAATCATAAAAACCACTTCTTCATCTCATCATTAACTAAAATCCATCTAATAAAGGCTTGTTTTGTCATGAGGTTAATCCCTAATCATGGATTAAGTTGAGGTATCTTCCTCAGCTTAAATGCTCTCATCTATTATCCTTCTATTAGGATGGTGTAATGAGTCCATTAAATCCTTGATTATGGCTTAAAATCATTACTTAACACTAAATAAAAACTCCAAAAACATCTAAATAATCACAAGTAGGTTAATGATCTTAATCCTACATCATGGTGATTAAGTGTGAGGTGTTTACTTCATACTTAAGGTATTCTCATTACCCCTAATCAGAGGGAGGATGTGATGAGTTTAGTAACCCTTTGGTTTAGGCTTAAGCTCATTATCTTATGACAAATTCAAAAAAGAAATAAAAGACTGAAAACACAAAAACAAACAATAATCGTCTCCTTCGGGATTCTTTTCTCATCATCTTCACTCACAAACGAGAACTTGCTTCTTCCGTCTAATGCAAGACAGTTTGCACCTGAGCCAGACAGGTCATACACTTGAGCATAGGCAAGCAAGCAGTTCACAAGTCAATTTATCTTTCAGTCTCTTTGGGTCGAACTACGGTGTTCTGACTTCCTCATTGCACGAGAGGATACGTAGGCATAACTTAACAGTTATCGAACAAAAGTCTTTGTATATCCCCCCCCCCCTTCCAGCATTATTCTTTAAGCCTCATAGTCTTGAGCTTCATTCATTCCTTACACTGACACTTCTCTTACACACCTCACACCTCTTTTACACTGACACTTGCATTCTTTCCAATTTTGATACACAAATTGCACTGACACTACCCCTTTAAAACACAAATCTTTGAAGCGTGGATCCCGTCGAGTACGGCGGACAATCTGGGTGCTAATACCTTCCAAGGTTGTAACCAACCCCTTTCTCAGTCTCTCTGGTTCGCAACCGTCTTATCCATATCTTTCTAGGTCTATGCAGCATTACCTTTCCCTCGGGATAAAAATGCCTAGCTGGCGACTCTATTCATTCCTTCTCTTTCGCCGACCGTTCGCGTCTGTACCCCTTCTGACCAGGTGTCATTTTGGTGGGAGAGACACATACCTCAGCTTTGTAGGTTGGTCAATTTCAGATCTAGCTCTGTTTTAGCTTATTTGCATGCTTGCGCTTTAGATCTGCCACGTGCTTGCGTATTTTCTTATGTTGCTTGAATTGATTGATTGATTGGTAACCGGATCTATGTATTAATGTTCATGAGCTTGATGATGCCATTTAATGTGAATTGATACATTATATTCATGCTCAATTGCTTCCTGGTCTGGTGTAAGATTATTTGGAAAAGCTATTAGTAAGCTGATTTTCTGCAGGAATTGCTGCTGTTTTAACAGCGTTAACCGGTTAACAGATTGGTTAACCGGTTAACGCACCTTTTTCTTTGTTGTTTTTTGCAGGATTTTAATGGTTAACCGGTTAACGCTTTGGTTAACCGGTTAACACTGATGCAATGAGCCATTTTTGGGCTATTTTAAGCATGTTTGATCCCCTTACTTGTTTTAAATGCCATGGATCATTGTATGATCATTGAATATGATTGTTTGGGTGATTTTCTTGCTACTTGATGCATGCTTTCGTGTTCTCGACACGTAAATGCTTATGTGTTCTATGTTTGGCATGATTGTTTGATTTTGGTTGGTGTGAACTTTGAGCATGCTAATCCCATGATTTTATCGATGAACATGTGCTGGATTTTGCTAACACTTGAAAGGGATCATGGTAAGAGAAGTGTGGATGTTCATCCACATTTCAACTCTTCATCCTTCTCTCTTCTTAAGTGCTTTCTCCTTGTGCTTTTTGATGTGCCTTATTCCATCATGTGTTGCGACTTTCTTTTTCCCCCTTTAGGAGCAACTTATCTCATTTAGAGGAGTAAGTTGCTTGCTAGCTCTTGCTTCCTCTTCTTCTTGCTCCTCTTTGGTTCTTCTTTCTTCTTCTTAGGATAGTTGAAACCTCACTAACCTTAGGACCACTTTTGCATGACAACTTTAGGTTTAGTCTTCCCCATTTTAGACCTTTACCTTTTTTACTCCTTTGGTTTCTTTCTCTTCTCATCTCAAAACAAAACCTAAAAAACATTAATATAGAAAGAAGTTACTTCTTGTGTAATAGCCTTATTCCATGGGGAATATGTAGTCATTCCATCTTGGAATAGTGCATTTGTCTAGCATGATGCACAAGTCGGATCATGAAGTCATCTTCATCAAGAAAAACCCTAAAAAACACTTCTTCATTTTTAATCACTAAAACACTTAATAAATTCAACAAGTCAATGAAATTAGGCCCTTGCCTTTGAAAACAAGTCTTGGATAAGTTCTCCTTGCTTGGTGTGCTTGTTCTATTATTCCATCTTGGAATGTAGTGACAAGTACACATTCCATGGAAAAGAGCTTGAGTTCATTCTCTTGTGCCACACAAATAAAAAGCTCCAAAAAAACACAAATAAACAATATTCGTCCTTCCTTCGAGAATTTTTTTCTCATCTCCTTCGCTCTGTCCGCGAACTTGCTTCTTTTTGTCATTTTGCAAGACGGTTACACACTCGTCGTCCGAGCCTGCAACACCTGAGCATTGACATAGGCAGTTCAAGCCTTAAGACACAAGCAATCTTTTCTACCCCTAGTTAGGGGAACTACGGCGTCTCTGATCCTCATTGTCCAGATGAGGTACGTAGGCAGCGGGGTAGGGCCCGTTCGAGCACACTCTTTTATTTTCTCTACATTTTCCCCTTTCTTTTCTTTTCTTATCCAATTTCAGTTTCAGTTTTGCAGCAGCTTTCATTCCTTCACCCCTTGAAACAGTTTTCTTTGCAAGCTTGGATCTTGTCGGGTACGGCGGACGATCTGGGTGCTAATACCTTCCCAGGTCGTAACCGGCTCCCGATATCAGTTTCTTTGGTTCGCATGACCTTTGTCCTTCCTTTTCTTTTTTCCTGGTTTGTGCAGCATTACCATTCCCGTTCCTTCGGGATAAATATTCCTAGCTGGCGACTCTAACCTTTTCCACGCCACTTTAGCGTTTGTACTAGGATGAAAATCCGGGGAGCGAAACACTCGTACCAGACGAGTCTGCAACACTTGAGCATAGACATACGTAGTTCCAGCATAAAAAAAACAAACAAATAGTTCCCGCCTTAGTTAGGTGAACTACGTCAACTCTGATCCTCATTTTCCCGATGAGATACTTAGGCAGCGGGGTAGGGCCCGTTCAAGCACATTCTTTATTTTTCCTGCATTTCCCCATTTTCTTTTCCAAATTCCTTTCTCATTTCAGTTCCAGTTCCAATTAGCAGTTCATTTGTTCAGCAATAGTTATATTCTTTTACCCTTTGAAACAAAACAAACAAGCGTGGATCTCGTCGGGTACGGTAGATGATCTGGGGTGCTAATACCTTCCCAGATCGTAACCGACTCCCGAACCCAAATATTTGGTTCGCAGGACCTTGTCTTTTCCTTCTTCCTCGGGTTTTTGTAGCATTAACTTTCCCGTTCATTCGGGATAAAAATGCCTGGCTGGCGACTCTACCTTTTCCGCGCCACTTTCTCGTTTGTACTAGGATGAAAATCCCGGGAGCGACAACCATCAAGGGAAGCGTCTTATCATATTATCTCACACAATAACTAATGGATCATTATCAGGCTTTAAAGTATTAGTTTCCTAATGAAGACATTACGTTCCTCAAAATGAAGGATTACAAGGAATCACTCTCGGAGGAGGGGCTAAACCCTCAATCCAAATGCAGTCTGATGTTTGATGGGGCCATTAACATGAATGGTAGCAGAGTTGGTACCATCATTATCACACCGAAAGGATCTCACACACTTTCACCGCTCGATTGGCTTTCGAGTGCACCAACAATGAGTAAGAGTACGAAGCTTGCATTATGGGAATTGAAGAAGCGATTAATTTGCGGATTAAGACCCTTGACATTTTCAGAGATTCAACTTTGGTAATCAACCAGGTTAACAGGAAATGGCATGTTCACCAGCCTCATCTGGTCCCTTACAGAGACTATATTAGGAGACTATTGACATTCTTCACAATAGTTAAGTTGTACCATGTCCCTCGTGATGAGAATCAGATTGATGACGCTTTGGCTACTTTGTCCTCAATGATCAAAGTACAATGGTGGAATCACGTGGCTAGAATTAAGGAGACGCGTCTTGATAGGCCTGCTTTTGTGTTTGCATCTGACGCGGTCGCAAATGATAAACTATGGCATCACGACATCAAGTGCTTTCTGAAGAGCCAAGAGTACCCAGCAGAGGCATCCAACAATGATAAGAAGACTCTGAGGATGTTGGTTGGTAGTTTCTTTTTGAATCAGGATGACATGTTGTATAAGAGGAACTTTGATATGGTCCTGCTCAGATGCGTGGATAGACACGAAGCAGGCATTTTGATGCAAGAAGTTCATAAGGGCTTCTTTGGTACCCATGCTGGAAAACATCCCATGGCAAAGAAATTTTTAAGATCGAGGTATTACTAGATGACTATGGAGTCTGGTTGCTACAAATACGCATGTATATGCCACAAGTTCCTGATTTATATTGATAAGGTGCACGTGCCTTCGAATCCGTTGAGTGTCATATCTTCTCCTTGGCCTTTTGAAATGTGGGGCATCGACATGATCAGAAATATTGAGCATACCACTTCCAATGAACATCGCTTCATCTAGGTCACCATTGATTACTTCATCAAATTCATGGAAGCGACGTCTTATGCCAATGTCACGAAGCAAGTTGTAGCCTAATTCCTGAAGAAGGAAATAATTTGTCAATATGGAGTACCTGAAAGAATCATTACTGATAATACTTTTAATCTCAACAATAAAATGATGGTTGAATCATGTCGAACTTTAAGATCGAGCATCAAAATTCTTCTCTGTAACGCCTAAAGATGAATGGCAATTTTGAGGCAACCAACAAAAACATCAAGAAGATTGTGCAGAAAATGGTAGTGACTTACAAAGGTTGGCATGAAATGTTTCTATTCACAATGCATGGGTACCGAACGTATGTGCTCACATCAACTGGGGCAACCCCGTTCTCGCTAGTGTATGGTATGGAAGCAGTCCTACCAGTTGAAGTCGAGATTCCTTCCCTGAGGGTAACGATGGACGTTAAGCTTGACGAGGCGGAATGGGTTTGTACCAGGTTGATAGAGTTGAGCCTCATTGAAGATAAGTGCTTGTAAGTTTTATGTCATGGGTAGTTGTATCAATGAAGGATGAAACAGGAATTCGATCAGAAATTACGACCTCGATGTTATCAAGTCGGTGACTTAGTGCTAAAAAGGATCCTTCCTCCTCTAACACATCACAGGGGAAAATGGAATCCCAACTATGAAGGTCCATTCATGGTAAAGAAGGTCTGCTCGTGCTAAGCCTTAATGCTAACAACAATGGATGGTGAAGACTTTCCATCCTCTGTCAATGCATACGCAGTTAAAAAATACTTTGTGTAAAGATACCCGCTGGACAGTAAAAAGAGAAGTCTAGGAAAAAAAGAGCATCCTGGCGAACCACAAAAAAGGAAAAGGTTCAGGCAAAAATTAGGGATATACAATGAAAAGAAATGTACACCTGATAAGTGGAAAACCTGCAAGGGACACTTAGGCAAGAATCGGTGTCCCGGTGGATTGAAGACCCGCAAAGGGAGATCACATAAAAGAGAGATTAAAACAAACAACTGTGATTCGCATAATCTGTGATTCATCATCTACAACAATCGGTAATCTGAAGGTTAAGAATCAGTCCAATCATCTTCCTCAGAAAGCGAAGTACATGGAGAGTCTCGAGGACATTAGGTCATGGCAGAATTGGAACTCGATGGGATCCAGTTTTCACATTGCCATTAGGATGATTTATTTTTCCTTTTATGTAATTACCTTTTCAATAAATAAAATGCATTTCAGTAAAATACCTTTTTATTTTTGTTTTCATTTACCATTTTGATTGCAAAAACGTCCGGATATTTTGATGAATACTGCATTTTGAAAATATTTATGTTGTACAATACATACTTGAGAGTAAAACACTTGACCTTTACTTTGATTATTAAGTGGTAGAGATGGTAAAATCATACCATATACCCCGGGGCACATGTGCTTATCTAATTCTCTCTTTTGCAGGAACTATCAGGTGTGTTCATTAGTTTGTAGGTATGGAGCTTGAAGCAGAAACTCATCTCCAGCACAAGACAACATTAATCCCTTTCTCCAGCAAATCTCAATGGGTCTCCTTTCTCCAGCAAAACGATGGAAGGTTGACATTCCCCAAGCAGAGAATGATTCTTCAAAGGAAAAGTATTTCTTACAAGGATCTTCTTATCCCCTAGCAGTACAAGTAGATTCCTTACTCCTCGGCAGTGGTGAAGACAAAGATAAGTTAGAGTGTTTTACTAATTGCATGTCAGTTGTGATAATTCTTTGAGAGTTGAAGTCGAAGTGGTTGTAGGCATCTTCTCCAGCCAAAGTCCAATCCTCATTGGCTTCTCTCCCCAACAAAGTACCTTATTCTCGAGTGATTCCCCAGTAGAATCTTCCTCCTCATTAGAGTATTGACAAGTCCTTTCCTTAACTAGGTCAGAAGGTTGTTATTTCCCCAACAGAGTTCTACATGTGGCATTTGTCATACCCTAAATTTTGACCATAAGATACCCACACCCCCGTTAGCTCAATAAACAATGTTGAAGTTTATCAGGTCACATCCCCGTAGTGAATTAGGATTCATACCATAAATTCCTAAGATTTTAGACCTTTAAAACATCCTCAATGGATCCAGGAATCTCTAATGGTGAAGATTCATGCAAAGATTGCATAAATTTTCAGTGATCTGAGCCCCGAGGCCTTAGTGTCACAAATTAGGGTTTTTAGTCGACTGTGCCTTCCATAGGAATCTCTTCATGGGAAAGTGAGCCAAGACCTCCACATGTCATTCAAGAATCTCAACACAATCCTAATAGACCATCTACAAGTATGAATCCAGATCAAAGGATGTAGAGATCAAGAATCACAAAATTAGGGTTTCATAATGCCCAAATAGGGTTTTGACTGATTAGGGAACCAAAAGTTGAAATTATCATCTATACATGAGCCAATACCATATAGAATGGTTTAAATATCTCACATAAACCTTGGAATTCCATTCATAAGTTTGAAATACCTCAGAGGATACCTAGTCAACAAATAAAAAATCAGGGGTACCTAGTGTATTTTTCATTTGGACCAAAAAGTCAAAGTTTAATTTTTGACCTAAAATGATCCCCATGTCCTATATTACAAGAATATATGGTCCATAAATGAATTTGATCACAAAAAATCAAGAATTTTGAGTTAACTTATAAAAGGGGCTAACTTAGAAAATTTGGAAAAATTTATAAGTTATGAGAAAAAATGTGCATAAACCCTACTTCCAAGCATCATAACTTGTGATCCAAGCATCATATTTTTGTGAACCAAAGCTCAAATGAAAGATTTCATCACATACTACAATATATTCAACTACATGAAATTCCAATTCTTCATGGATTTTAAGTTGGAGGATGATCAAAATAAAAACAAAAGTTGAATGTTTCAACACTTAGACAAAATCTGTCTAAGTTAAAAACAGTCAAAACATCAAAACTTGGAGGCTTTTTACACATAGTTCCAAGCTTATTCAGATCTTCATGAAAACACCAATTTTGTCACAAATCATACCAAAAATTCAAAGAACCAATTGGAATAAAAAGATCTTACTTGAGCATGGAGAAATTTCTTGTCAAACACACCATGTCACAACTGTTTTGAAAAACAAATTTTGTTAAAACTTGAATTTGAGATTTTATGAGTCAAGGATAAGATCAGTTGGTCAAGATCATCTTAATCATCATTAAAAACTTGAGCAAACCTGTAAATTCATGATCACAACCAAGAAGCTTCCATTTTATATTCATGAATTTCAACACCTATGCACTTGATCTAAGGGCCAAAAAGCTTCAAAAAGGCATATCCTAGAATCTTATAAACTTCCACCAATTTGCATTCATAAACAAAGATTAAAATGTCTTCAAAATGTGAATTTGGCCAAGGCTAGATTGATCTATTTGAGATGACAATTGAGTGTCTTGAGTAGCAAGTAATGATGCATAGCCATGACTAAGCTACCAAACCTTAGCCCTTAAGCAAGAGGAAAACCACTTCAGCAATTCTCTTACCCTATAAATAGAGACTCTCCTTGATCATAAAAATCACTCCAAAGCATTACAATTCATAGCTTTCTCTTCATTCCTTCAAAAGACTCAAAACTTGACATTTTGAGCAAACACCATCAACTCAAACTAATTGCTCAAACACATCAAATATGATGATGTATATGAGGTGTCCAAACACTTAAACAACATTTGGAACACCTCTAGCCAAAAATCACCCTTCAATTAAGACATTATGCATCCATCATGTAGTTGGGATACCACAACTTGATCCAAGGAGTTTCAAAGTGATTCAAAGCTTGTAATCCACTCAACATCATCCAAGGAAACTTTTCAGACCATCACAACATCTCTATAACACTTCTAGCTCAAAGATCAAATTGCTTTTGGTGCTTGACACTCACGTAAGCCTAAACTTGGTCATCTTATAATGCATGCTTTTTTTCTCGCACAATGATTTTGCCAAATGTTTATTATTTTGTTTCTATTAATTCCCCTAAAAAATGCATCAAAATCACTTTGTATGAGATTTGATGTTAGTTTTTGCAAATTAGGGTTCTTCAGTGTTCATCACTGATTTCTTACACCACACTTAAAATAAATGAAATTAATCACCATCATCATGTTCATTAAAATCACACAAGTTTGGTCTTTATTTCATTCAATTTCATTACATATTCAGTGAGATATGAGAGATTTTGAAAATCTAGGATTTCTTGGCAAACTCAAGAACAAGCGTGTGTATTCTTGGTGCCCTTTTTATAAATTCAAATTTTTTGAATTTTTCAAGTTATTTTGAATTGATTCAAAAATTAATAACTTTCTGAATTTTTGGAATTTTTGAATGATTCTTTTTTCATTAAATTACAAAAATATTTAAATATTTTATTCCAATAAAAAATCACAAAAAATATATATATTTTAAATATTTTTAATTTTCAAAAAGAATTAATTTTTATTTGTTTTTCAACATTTTTAAAGGCTACCCTTTTTGTCCTCTAACTTAAGGCATGGGTCCAATTTGGCTTAATACCTATTTTTGTCCTCTAACTATAGGCCTGAGTCCAATTTGGTCCTTTTTTCTTTTAAAAGTTCCAAATTGGTTTTTCCCTGTGGCAACTTTTGATGACGTGGCATACTATTTATTAATTTTTTTTAATTATTATTTTCATTCTGCATGCCATTTTATTAATTAATTATTATTATTTTTTTTTTGAAATTCATTTAGAATTCAATTTATTCGAATTATAAAAACTTTAATTTATAATATTTGGGGTTAAAGCCCATGATTTTTGCACTAGCAGCCCAATAGTCAAAATTTGTTAGACAACATTGGTCAGACAGACCGACCTGCTCTGATACCACTAATGTAACACCCCATTTCTACCCGGCAATAATCGATTACATCAGAGTAATAAATTTCAACGTAATAAAACAAATAGGATGTCACATTTCAACTTTAAAACACTTTTTCATTTAATTAAATAATACATCGATACATAACACTTTTAATTCAGATGAAACTATAATAACAACTTTTATTCGTTCTTTGAAACCAAAACAAATTTCACAACTACGCAACAAATTCTCAAATATTCAACTAAACATGGTATAACATTTTGTTCAACTTAAACAACTGAGTAACAACATATTTTAACTAGAAACAACTTAAAACAACAATAAAGAAACTAATTGTTCATCCCCCAGAGTGTGACGTATCAGAGCATCGACACCGACTCGAACTAACAAAGATAACAATCTTCCATCAAGCTAACCTGCACGTTACCAACATAAGAGTAACATTCAAATAGAATGGGCTAAGATATCGAACAATATAAATAAGAGTATGATAATTAATATGTTAGATAGAATCATACAATATCACTATTATCCAACAACAACAACTTAACGATCATCCATAATTTATCAACATGTTTTATCAACTTACTACGCATATCAACATCTATGACATAATCAACATACTCAAATTCAACAAACATAATCAACTTAAACAACTTCAACAAACATAATCAACTTTATTCACATAATCATAAAAACAACTTCATCAACATAATCATATAATCAACTTAAATCAACATAATCATATAAGCAATTTTATCAACATAATCATATAATCAACTTAAATCAACATAATCATATAATCAACTTAAATTAACATAATCATATAAGCAACTTCATCAACATAATCACATAATCAACATAAACAATTTCATTAAATTAGGTAACATAAATAGTGCAACACAAAATACGACTCGACTATGCATATGCATGTGGTAGCATTGGAGTAAAATTCCCAACTTAAAATATACCAGGTTATCGAGGTATCTACAAGGCATAAGCCTTTAACTTAATAATTTTTCAAATCCAGACCAACGTGGTGAGCATCCGCTCCAACTTAGAAAATGCAATGTATGCCATGATCATAAAGACACAACACATAACAACAAACAACATAGAAACTTTAATGCAACACGATTTAACTTTTTTCATAGGCCTACAACTTATATACATCAATGTTGGTCATACGACCCACGACTTTAATATCAACATTGTTCATTCGACCTACAACTTGACAACAACCATTGTGCATCAACTACAACAAGTTAAATCAACAATGGTCGTCAGTGAAGGGAAATTTGTGATATAAACGTTCGAAAAACAAATATTTCCCTTTAGAGATCCTTACGAAAGATCATGATTTGTGATAAAATATTTACCTTTTGTGACGCTTGAAGCCTCGATCCTGATTTGGTCATGAGCGATGTACGATGAACAACGCCTCTACTCAGTCCCCAGGAGCAACTTCCTTCAGTCACAGTGCTAGCTGGTTACGTTTGAAGTTTTAGAGTGAAAGGAGAGAAAAACAAAGGAATACTTGTGTGGGCTTTAAGCTAAAAGCCATACTCAATAATAATAATAATAATATATTATTTTTATAATAACTATTATAAAAATAATAATAATTATTATTATATCATATGGTACCTTACCATATCCTGTATTCCATTCTAGTACACCATACCTTATGGTGTTCTTTATTTATTCCACCTCTTCTCTAACTGTCCTTATATGTGTGACCCTGTAGGAGTTTGCAACGTTGACAATTATATTAAATCATGTATTTAACATAATAAATAATGAGGGGTATCTAGCAACACATCAATGCTACCCAAGTCACACAATTTTCATGTGATCTGACAAAACATTTTGTGATAGTATTTGCACGTACAATTACCCTTTTGGCCTTATGTCTATATTGAACACAAGGCATATATTGTGTCATCCTTGTCCAATTAAATATTGGGGCCTTAGACATTTATCCTATTATGCATGATGGGCAAATTCCATCTAGGCTACTCATGTCCCTCATCATGCTTTGTGAAGTACCCATCAACTGTCTTTATGATAAATCCAGTTACAGACTATGTTTGATCATCAATAAATTACTTTACTCTACATCTAGGGTCTATAGTAGTTTCAGGTCGAAGGGTGATATACACCACTATCACCATGAGAGTAACTTATGACACTTTGTATAACATTCTATGTAGTACTCTCATAGTGGGTAAATTCAGTTTAAATATTACTCTTAATATTCATACATATGTCAAGACTTGATAACTTCTTATCCATGATCCATGAGATGTAATCATCAGTCTATCTACATAATAGACTTAATGCTTTAAAGCTATCCCATTTCACATTAAAGCTCGATTATGGATGCTTTAAAAATAGTGTCCTTATGTTTAATGGAATCTAATGATTAAGTCAAACTTAATATTTCATTAAACGAACTAGCTATTCTAGGGACTTTATCATTTTGGAAAAACAAATAATAAAGAAATGCCTTTTATTATTAATAAATAATTCGATATAAGTACCAAAAGTGTTGGCCTCTAGGGCTTACACTAACAATCAGACCTACAACTCAAGGATGTCCGTAAAATCGGAACAAAACAACTTATTCAACAATACATACAATTCCACATATTTGACCAGATTCCAACAAAATAAACCAACCAAAATCACCTACTAATTCATACGAACTACCCCGACAAATTTCAACTAATTCCGGAGCACTAATTTATATGCTTAACTTTTACTTACTCAACTAAATCGGTATTGTTTTACATTTTGTTATTAGTACCAACAAGTTCACTAATTCTGATAAATCTTAACTTAATAACAAAGACATTTTCTACTACAATTTCCTCACTGTCATCAAGTTAAATTCTGATACCTACCCTTTCTGCTAAGTTATGGTTTCCTGCTAAAATCCCACTGCTGCTTCTAAAATGCTACTACATTATTCGGTTTCGTCTACATAATAAAACTTATATTACTTAAATAATAATCACATGTATAATAGTTAACTAACTACTCCTCTTATACCACACTTAAAGTAATTAACTAAGTATGCTTATATGACCATTAACTAATTTATTTAATTAACCAAATTCATTAAATAATTGACTTAATTAATTAACTAAATGGTCCCCACTCAAAAATGTTTGGCTTGCGCCACTTTCACCTATGGTGGATCTCATCATGCAATTGGTGGCTCTCATCATGATAAATGGTGGCTTGCGCCACCTGGCCTATGCTCTTCAAAAAGTTGGGTGGCTTGTGCCACCCCATTAAAATAGTGGGTGGCATGCGCCATCCTCTGGAATGCAGTCCAGGGTTTCGTCCCAAATCCAATTCCTTCGACTTCCATCATCAAATCAATCCATAAAAATCGATAAAAATCCACAAAAATAGATTATATTATTTAACCAATAATCATATTTTTTACAACAATTCGGAACAACAAAAATCAATGTTAAATCAACACAAACAATATAGAAATCATATAATTCCAATCCTACATACTAATCACCATATTCCTGATTATAAAATTCGAAACCCATCCTTATCTTAAATTTATGGTCGCTCGAATCTCCGATCTACTTTTTCGACTTTGCTTCGAAGGTAACAACTTCTGTAACCCCCTTTCTCAACTTCTACAGAAAACCTGGTTTATATTTTTCTTTTTCTTCTTTTATTATAATTATTATTATAATTATAATCTCCATTTGGGCTTACTAATTAACACCTCCACGGTTACTATTATCAACGCAACGACTAAGCCCATTTAAATAAAATACTCTTATAATTCCATACTATTAATTATAATATTATTTCTCCCGACTAAATCGACTAATTACCGACTATCGAATAAATTGTCCAAACAACCCAATCAACATATTCAACGATAAATGGAAAATATTCAATATCTTTTTCTATAACTTAAATCAATTTATTTAATCAATTCAACTCGAACCAACTTAGAAACATCAACATAACATTCTGATAATTCGGAACTCAACTCAAATCATCATAAATGGCACAAACCAACTTAAATCAACATAAATACACAAGTCAACGCAAATCAACACAACATAATACAAGTATATTTAATTAATTAAATAATTAATTAAATAAATGGGTGTTACGACTCTCCCCCGCTTAGAATATTTCCGTCCTTGAAAACTTGTCCAATACAACTACTCCAACTACGTTATTCCATCTGACTAATCAACTCTCATCCCTGAAAGGCAACCCCACATTAAATACAAACAACAATTCATAACCTCAATGGCGACAATAACACAAATACTACTCAAGTAATACACTTGACAACTAACATCACAACACAATGAGTAACCAACTTAAGAATTCACCGGTTATAGAACTAGAACATAACAACATAAGAACACACTACTTAAACACAACATCCACGCAACCAACTAACAACATCGTTGTTACTCACGTATGAACAACTGCACTACACCATGCCTTCACTGCGCACTCTGATTATTTGTAAAGTGTCAAGTCTACCAATTTTATTTCCAACTTCTCAATCACCAAAACCGACATAACAAAAGACTTTCAACAAAACTCTTTAGAAATTCCATCTAAACAGGTATGCTACACTTTTGTAGTTACCGAATACTTCGAGCTTAGATTCGTACGACAACACCTCTAATCGTTCAACATAATTACAATGGCGACTACTTCCCAATTCTTGGATAAAATACTCATATACTTTCATGAATTCACAATTTTCTTAAACACGTAACAACATTACAACCACATTAGGTACATGGATCCAACTAATCTAGACAAGATAACTCATTCTTTTCACTTCCAACTAACACAACATACTGAATCATCGATTCCTACTTATATTGGCACAATGCTTCATTAATTCTTATATGAATCAACACAACCAAGTAACTCATCTTTTTCTAACCAAAAATTGAACTTTAATAAACTAACTTATAAATTTACTTATTTTAATACTTGCAACTCAACTCTATAAAACATTCTTGTCCAATCATGGTCTTACATGTCCATCTACTTTCCCCTCGAATCATCTCAAGAAATCTTCAGGTCTCACACCACTTAACTCATCACAAAACATCACTTAAATTATCCAAAACTCAACTATGAGTTTTTATACTACTCGTCAATCCAAACGCAACCTCATGCTACGCCCGCAAACCCAACCAATATTCTTACATGAGTCTTCATCGACAAAATAAACAATACTCAAGCGCTCGACTTGGCCTCAACCAATTCAACGTACATATTATACCAATTAGCAAGACATATCTATCCATCAATTATGATTCTGTCAACTATCAACAAGAGATTAAGGGTGATTAGTTCCTTAATTTGTCAATAGACACCGACAACCATAACAGTGGCATAGATCATAATTACCCAACACAATAGCGTACTTCAACCTTTTCCCAAAGTTCGTAAGCATAATGCTTCTCTAACACTCTATGCCTTACCAATGTCTTCTTTGTCTCCTTAATTCCGACTTCGTCAATTATACCAAAATGTCCAAAATCCAATACACAATCACCTATACACGCTCGTAGCACAAAACAACTTTAAATATCCTTCTAACACCAAAATCTCTACTACATCAAGTACTATCCAACTCGGTTCGCTCCAATTACAACTTTCATCCAAGTTAATTATTTTTAACAACACTAATCAAACATCCACATTTCTCTCAACATTACCATCACATAACATCGTCACTTTAACCATCCTCATTCGACATAAATCACATCTCTTTGCATTCTCCAATACCGTCACATTCTTTCTAATACCAACATTTTATTCTTTATCAATATTTCACAGTCGTCTTCATCTTTCCAAATTTTTAGAAATAATCACCCAACTTCAAATACAATTATATCTTTCAATACAGACTTTCCAAACACAAAATCATATTCCAAAATGAAGAGAATTTAGTGTAGAGTAAAAAGTTTTCACCATTTCAATGGGACTGGTCCAAAATTCCTGTAAGCAGAATTTTCCAAAAAAAATTCAACATCAAATCCAAATATTAAAATGCACTTTCCCCCCTCTTCACAAACTTCCCAAAGTCAAATAGTATATGCAAACTGTAGGGTATTTCGTAAGCATTCCAAAAAGTCCATAATCGCTTCAATCAGAATCATGAGCAAAAAGTCATGTCTCTTTTACTGACAATTGCTCCAAAATAAAAAAAATGAGAATTCGAGATTAATGAACATAAGTTCCATATCTCTCTCTCTCTCTTGATTCCAAAATTCACCAACATCGTTTCTTTTCATCCAACTCTAATATTACTCGACTTTAATCCAACTATACTCAAGGCATAGTAATCTATCGACTTGATCCATCAACTTATCATTTCCATTGGAATAATTCCTTATCCTCAATCAATTCCTCATCCATGTTCTACGCACTTCTCAAACTCGTCCGACACGAATTTATGAGTCTAAACTCTCGTCGATCCGTAATAACATCACTTCAACAACATTTGAACTCTTGCAATCAACATTTCCTTGAACCAAACTCTACATACAAACAACACGTCCGGGAGACAAGCCTCTCCCCCACTTATTCCAAACCAACACCTGCAGACAACGACTAGTAACTAACAAGCAAGTACCGACAGTGTTTCACACACATGACACATACAGAGGAATCAATGACATTATAAAACATAGGTCGGACGGACCGACCTGCTCTGTGTCACTCCCGAATTTTTCATCCTAGTACAAACGTGAAAGTGGCGCGGAAAAGGTAGAGTCGCCAGCCAGGCATTTTTATCCCGAATGGAACGGGAAAGGTAATGCTGCACAAACCTAAGGAAGAAGGTAAGGACGAAGCCTTGGGAACTAAAGATCTGGGTTCGGAAGTCGGTTACAAATTGGGAAGGTATTAGCACCCCAATCCGTCTGCCGTACCCGACGGGATCCACACTTGTTAGTCTGTTTCAGAGGGTGAGAAATAAGATGATGTTTTGAACGAAATAATTTCTATCTGGAATGGAAATGAAATAAGAAAGGGAATTGGAAAAGCACATGGAAAGGAAGAGGGAAATGTAGGGAAAAGAAAGATTGTGCTCAAATGGGCCCTACCCCACTGCCTACGTACCTCATCGGGAAAATGAGGATCAGAGCGCCGTAGTTCGTCTAACTAAGGTGGATATTTGTTTGTGTTTTTTACAATGACGTTGCCATAGCTCTAGCTCAGGTGTTACCGGTTCTGACTCGAGGGTTTTTATCGTATCGTTGTTCGAACTGTCGAAGCAAGTCGTGATCGTCCTCAAAGAATGAGAGATGAAAAGAGAAGACGTGGTGTCTTTGTTTATTGTTTTTTAGAAGAAGTGTTTTGACTTTATGTTTATCTTGGGTACAACACTAAAGACTATGATACGGGAGTGAATACTTTCCAAGATCTCCCCCAATGGAACATTTGCAAAGCATTCTAGAAGAGTGGAGGAGACCTCCACTAATCATTTCCCATATAGCTTAAGGCTCGTGGCACATTGTACCTACTTTCACTTTATATGTTTTTTATTTTTCTTTAAAGGTGAGAAGTGAGACTCAAATTGTGAAAGGAAAAACTCTAAGGAAAACTAGACTTTACCCTAAGTTAATTGAGTTTAATGGTAACCTATGGTTAGTGAATCTTGAAAGATTAACGCTACCTAAATGGATATTTAGACTAGAAATGCAAGTACAACAAGTAATAGTGAATAATATGGTCATCTTATGTCATGGTGGGTGAAAACGCGTGTAAATCGTAAATGGGATAAAACGATGGATTGGATGGGTCGATTACGTGGTGCTGAGACGCACGACTTATGGTGTGTGACATACAAGGCTTGCTTTTGGTGTATTGGAGTGGAGAGATGATAATCGAGGGATCCTAATGTCGCATGAAAATTTATTTATTTATTTATTTGAAATTCTTCGATTTTGGGTCAAATAACTCATTTTCTTTATTTTTGAAAATTGGTCATCTAACACTTTATTTTATCTTTTTCTATCCTAATTATAGGTATCACATATAAAGTTCTAACTATTACATCATAAAGTATAAACCATAAAGAATATCAAAGCAAAATGAAAAGAAAATAATCCAAATCCGTAATAGAATCTTCGCATAATACCTTGCACCACAAAAAGAGTTTTAGTAAATGAAATAAAGATGACGATGCAAAAATATGGACAAGTGAATAAAGGTGTAAAGATTTGCAAGAATTTCTAAAATGCACATAAAGCACATAAAAAAAATATAAAGGCTAATCGCTTCATGTAAACACACTTGAACGGTTTCTAAGCCTAAGTCCTAAAACTAAAGGATCTTGCATGATATCGACATTCTAAAATCAGTAGCTAAACCACACTAAGGCCTTATAATATTCTAAGATCAAGCCTAATTAATCTATATCCTAATGCACCGTAAAATCCTAAGCTAAACTAGATGGATTTACAATGGAAAAATTGACTAAAATCAATGCACTAAAAAAATAGTAAAAGTCCTGGAAAAAATATGAAATTAATTCCCTAAGGTCCCTAACCTAAATCTAATATTGTGTTAAAAAATATGAAATTAATTCCCTAAGGTCCCTAACCCAAAAAAGTGGATAAAATGGCCTAAAAAATATGACAAAAATTATTCCAGGTTCTATTATTAGTTATCTAATCATAGCAAAAAGAATGGGACGAAAAACAAACAGGAAGTTGGAGAAATAAAATGTACAAAATAAAGTGTTCATGAAAAAATTCAATATAACACTAAAATTCAGAAAGTAAAAGTTATGAAAAATTCTAAAATAAAATAGAATCCTACTGAAATTCTTATGGAATTTTATCATTTATTTAATATTTTCTAATGATTAAAATTGAACCATATATAAAAAAAAATTAAAAAGAAAGAAATAAGGAGAGGGGTGCAGAAAGTAGATTATTTAGTTAAAAAGGAACTTGGGCTTGACATAGGGGATGGGAATAGCGGTGGCACTAGGCCCATGAGCGCAGGAATATGGGGTGCATTATATAGTTCTTCAGGTCAACTCTATTGACTTAGGAGATCAATTCCAATTGTACGATCGCTAGACAGATGGCTATGATAGATCTGAAGGTTCCATAATGTAGGGTGTACGGTAAGTGTGATGGTGCGGTATGCGTGGAATTGTGAAGGGGTGGTCCAACCGGACGGTGACAAGTGTCACCGCCGGAGTGGACAGATTTGGGGACAATCTTATCCTCTTGAATTTGACGGTAAATCAAGATTATTATGAATTCTTAATACCCTTTATTATTCTAACAGTGCTTTTAATCATAATTATGAGTCTTAATTTCAATTTTATAATTAACTCACAAAGAAAACAACGCAATCACGTTATAATTAAGAAAAATCGCAACGTGGAATAAGGCTTCTCAAATTCTCTCTCTCTCAGACTCGTTTCCTTCTTCTTTTCTCAAACTTCATCTTCCCCAAACTGAAACCCTAGCCGCGCCACTAACCGCTTCTCTTTTCGATCAATCTCTTCAAACCGAAATAAATACGAATGAACCCTTTCTCTTTTTCTTTCCTTGTTTGAAAACCGAAAACGTCCTATCCCAATTCACTCTAAAACCATAGATCACCACAAACAAGTGAAGTAAAGAACGGAAGAAACGGATCCGCACATACCTTCTATTAAAGCGATAAATGACGATTTAAGTTACGTTCAATTTGTTGCCCTTTTCTTTATGCAATTTGGTATCGTTTATGGTTCGTTCGCTAATCCTTGCCTTATTCTTATGATGTTAGCAGATGAATATTGATGTTGTAAGGACGATGAAAACAATCGGTGGTGAGGCTGTGCGGAAAATATGATGAAGACGATCGATGATGAAATCTTCTTGATTGAAGTTGAATAAAGGAGTTGAAGGTGTTGTGTTGATGACGATTCTTGAAAATTGGTGAAGAGGGCGTTGGAAGGTGACGATGAAGGTTATTGTTTCAGACGGCGTATTGGCGGTTGAAACTGCGATTCCATGTATGCAGTGTGTGTTTTCCGTGTTTCCTTGAACTGATTGAGTTTGTTGCTTACTGAATCATTGGATCACATTCAAGAGTTATGTATTGGTTTTGCAGGTTTTATAATGAAGAAGAAGACTGAAGAAGAAGACTCCTGAATTTGCAGCAATATGGGCATTTATAGAAGATGAAGTTCTTGAAGCTCATGAGGGTAGCTTGGTAATTGCAATGGAATTCAGTTAGGAATTCAGTTAGTAATAGTTAGAGTTGGTTTGGATTATGTTTTGTGTTGGTTAGGAGCTGTTAGAACTTGTTAGGATTTGTCACTATTTTTGGCTTTGATTTCCTTCTTCTATAATTTCTGTGTTTTTTTCAGATAACTTGTAACTTAATCCCTTTTTGATGTATTTTTCTGTGATAAACAAACTGTTATGAGTTTCTCTATGTAAACTGATTTTCTGTTACTCGATTGTAACCATTTCTGAGTTTTTCCTTAAGTTATAAACTGATTACAACTCAATCCCCTTTTTTTTCTTGATTGTGATTCTGAAACTGAGAAAGTAGTTTTAGTATTCGCACATGCATTTTTGTTATAATTTGAAATAAAACCTTTGTTAGTGGAAATTGGAAAGTGAAGTTTTTAATGCAAGTTTTGAGTTGAATGAAAAATCCTGCAGCAACATGTCCTCCCTTATTTTATCTGTGAACTTCCTTTTTTATCACCTATATGGGCTTTTGCTAAAACATACAAAAAAACTAGCATGAATTAGTTTTGTTGTGATTAGTAATTAATTGGTCATGGAAATGGTTCGTGTGATTATGGTTTCTAATGACTTTTAATGATTGGCTTTTCAAAACAAAAACCAAACTTGGTCATGGATAAAGATCTAGAAAATGAAATGGATATGAATTAAACTTTGGATAGAAAATGGTTTATGGATTTAAAAAGAATGGTCATTTGGGTATTCGGATATGGGCCTAAAATATGTGTAGGAAATGAATTTATGTGAAGGAAAATGGATCCGAAAATGGGTAAAGGCAATGGTAAAGATTTGGGCTTAAAAAGAATATTCAAACGGGTTTATGGTAAATTTGAATGAACAGTAGCGACACTCTGATGCTTTCCAAATAAACCATGGTCATACGCCTTCCACCTTCAACGCAAACCCAATTCCTGATCCCAGACCAAATCTTACGAACTGTGATGTTATAATAGATCTAAAACCTAACACCTTACATCCTTCTTCTTGAATCACTAGTGCAAACCAAAATGTCGAGAAGAGGAGAATAGTCTAATGAAACCTATGGATAAAACCTTGGAACTTGGCAAATCCCATAACCAAAATATGCTTCTGATGATGCGAACCCAACTTTCATGTCAACCTTAAGCATAATGGCCAAGTAACCACCTATGAATGAGACAATCCAAATCATAAGGGGGCTTTGATCCCAAGCCTTAGGAGTTCAAGAAATGCATGATTATGAGTATTATGACCTAATGACCCATGTAGATGAAGTAAGCATAAGCTAGTGAAGGTAATAAATAAGAGGGCAAATTTTGGGGTGTTACACTCTGATACCACTAATGTAACACCCCATTTCTACCCGACAATAATCGATTACATCAGAGTAATAAAATTCAACTTAATAAAACAAATAGGATGTCACATTTAAACTTTAAAACACTTTTTCATTTAATCAAATAATACTTTGATACATAACACTTTTAATTCGGATGAAACTATAATAACAACTTTTATTCGTTCTTTGAAACCAAAACAACTTTCACAACTACGCAACGGATTCTCAAATATTCAACTAAACATGGTATAACATTTTGTTCAACTTAAACAACTGAGTAACAACATATTTTAACTGGAACACAACTTAAAACAACAATAAAGCAATTAAGCGTTCATCCCCCCAAGTGTTACGTATCAGAGCATCGATACCGACTCAAACTAACAAAGATAACAATCTTCCGTCAAGCTAACCTGCACGTTACCAACATAGGGGTAACATTCAAATATAAGTGGTGAGATATCGAACAATATAAATAAGAGTATGATAATTAAAACGTTAGATAGAATCATACAATATCACTACTATCCAACAACAACAACAACTTAACGATCACCTACAATTTATCAACATGTTTTATAAACTTACTACGCATATCAACATCTACGACATAATCAACATACTCAACTTCAACGAACATAATCAACTTCAACAACTTCAACAAACATAATCAACTTCAACAACTTTAATAGACATAATCAACTTCAACAAACATAATAAACTTTATCCACATAATCACAAAAGCAATTTCATTAACATAATCATATAATCAACTTAAATCAACATAATCATATAAGCAATTTCATCAACATAATCATATAATCAACTTAAATCAACATAATCATATAATCAACTTAAATCAACATAATCATATAAGCAAATTCATCAACATGATCACATAATCAACATAAACAATTTCATCAAGTTAAGCAATATAAATAATGCAACACAAAATGCGACACGACTATGCATATGCATGTGGTACCATTGGAGTAAAACTCCCAACTTAAAATATACCAGGTTATCAAGGTATCTGCAAGGCATAAGCCTTCAACTTAATAATTTTGCCAATCCAGGAACATGTGGTGAGCATCCGCTCCAACTTAGAAAATGCAATGTATTCCATGATCATAACGACACAACACATGACAACATCCAACTCAAAACAACATTCAACAAACAACATAGTAACTTTAATTATACACGATTCAACTTTGGCCATAAGCCTACAACTTATATACATCAACATTGGTCATATGACCTACAACTTTAATATCAACATTGGTCATCTGACCTACAACTTGACAACAACCATTATGCATCAACTGCAACAACTTAAATCAACACTGGTCGTCAGACCTACAACTCAAGGATGTCAGTAAAATCGGAATAAAACAACTTATTTAACAGTACATATAATTCCACGTATTTGACCAGATTCTAACACAATAAACCAACCAAAACACCTACTAATTAATACGAACTACCCCGACAAATTTCAAATAATTCTGGACCACTAATTTCTATGCTTAACTTTTACTTACTCGACTAAATCAACATTGATTTACACTTTGTTATTACTACCAATGAGTTCACTAATTTTGATAAATCTTAACTTAATAACACAAACATTTTCTGCTATAGTTTCCTCAGCATTATCAAGTCAAATTCTGATACATACCATTTCTGCTAAGTTATAGTTTTCTGCTAAAATCTCACCGCATCTTCTAAAATGCCACTACATTGTTCGGTTTCGTCTATATAATAATACTTATATTACTTAAATACTAATCACATGTATATCTGTTAATTAACTACTCCTCTTATACCACACTTAAAGTAATTAACTAAGTATACTTATATCACCATTAACTAATTTATTTCATTAACCAAATTCATTGACTAATTCACTTAATTAATTAACTAAATGGTCCAACTCAGGAATGTGTGGCTTGCGCCATTTTCTTTGGTGGCTCTCATCATGCATTTGGTGGATCTCATCATGATAAATGGTGGCTTGCACCACCTGGCCTATGCTCTTCAAAAAGTTGAGTTGCCTGCGCCACCCCATAAAAACAGTGGGTGGCCTGCGCCACTCTCTGCAACGCAGTGCATGGTTTCGTCCCAAATCCAATTCCTTCGACTTCCATCAGCAAATCAATCCATAAAAATCCACAAAAATCGATTATATTATTTAAGTGATAATCATATTTTTCACAATACTTCAGAACAACAAAAATCAATGCCAAATCAACACAGACAATATAGAAATCATATAACTTCAATCCTACATACTAATCACCATATTCCCGATTATAAAATTCAAACCCCACCCTTACCTTAAATTGATAGGCGCTCGAATCTCCGATCAACGTTTCTGACTTGGCTCCGACGGTAACAACTTCTGTAACCCTCTTTCTCAACTTCTACTGAAAACCGGGTTTCTAATTTTCCTTTTTCTTCTTTTATTATAATAATTAATATAATTATAATCTCCATTTGGGCTTACTAATTAACACCTCCACGATTACTATTAGCAACGCAATGACTAAGCCCACTTAAATAAAATACTCTCATAATTCCATACTATTAATTCTTATATTATTTCTCTCGACTAAATCGACTAATTATCGACTATCGAATAAATTGTTCAAATAACCCATTCAACATATTCAACCATAAACAGAAAATATTCAATATCGTTTTCCACAACTTAAATCAATTTATTTAATCAATTCAATTGTAACCAACTTAGAAACATCAACGTAAAATTCCAATAATTTGGAACTCAACTCAGATCATTATAAACAACAAAAACCAACATAAACCAACACAAATCAACATAAATCAACACAACATAATACAAGTATATTTAATTAAATAAACGGATGTTACAAGGTGAATTCAAAAAAGTAAGACCAAGCCGAAGGTGGACTTACAAAGAATGAGACTAAACCGAAGGTAGACTTAAACATGAATACGAGACCCAGCCGGAGGTGGACTCGAAAAGTAAGACTATCTCGAAGGTAGACTTACGATAAGGTTTAAGGTCAAGCCGAAGGTGAACTCGAAAAAGTAAGACCCAGCTGTACTTGGATCATTACAAACACTTATGAAACTGCCCCAAGGCGTTGTAATACTTAGGATATTTAAATTTTTGCCATTTAAATTCCTGCCATTTATTTTATATTAACTGCGTGAGTTAGTAATATAGGGTGTGAAAACCTAATTGAATTAACCTGGACATATATCGGTAAACAATAAGATAAATATCTGAAAAATAACACTCACACACGTAAGTCGATCATTCTATGATCGCCATCTGCACTTGCCAGGGTTTCCTCTCTCAGTTGCCTTATAAATGGCCAGGTCCCTCGAAAATGGGGGTGTCTTTAAAAGCAAAGTCCCTTAACAAATAAATCATCACAGTCCCTTCTAGATTAAAAGATCATAGTCCCTTCGAGGTTGCCTACGATATCATGACCATGTCCCTTCGGTAAAAATGATGATAGTCCCTACGAATTGTTAAAAACACCCCTACAAGTTGCCTTCATTGACCATACGATGCCCCTACGCACGTCCTTTAACAAAATCCAAGGTAATGACTACCTACTCCTTAATAGTAGGGACAATCTTACCCTTGAAAGTAAATAAAATAATACGAAACACCAGTCTAGGGTAGGTAGTTCTTAGTTACGTGCTCGAATTTCAAAAATTCTTATTCACACCCCACTTTCAAACAATTTTCAAACATAAAAGCTTTGTACACATCCATACGAGGATCATTACAAACACTTATGAAAATTTCTAAACACACACTACACATTTTTCAAACAAATAAGTGAGCTAAGTAATTAAGAGCCCAAGGATAACCATGGATATAAAGGGTGCTTACTGTAAACACCCCAAATTTGCCCTCACCCATTCACACATGACTTGTGATCATCTCATATGCATAAACACAAGCACATCATCTCATAGTACATTTTTGATTCACTGGATAGTTTCTAAGGCATCTGCACCTAGGGTTTGTGATCTGAGCAACCTCAGGGCATCTTGAGCCATTCCAAAGGCCACTAATCAACTCAAAGGGGTCCATGTGTGTTCTTATATCATGTTACATCCTCACAAAGTCAAAATTGCAGAGGGATCACAAGAACTAGGGTTTGAGTGGGTGCAGAGCCAGGATGAACTGCACAGTTGACTGAGAATTAGGGTTTTGGTTTCAGAGGCCATAATTCCAAATTTTTTGGTCATTCTTGTTTCCATTGGTCTCTATATGGTATAGGGAGTATGCATATCAATTTTCATGAAGAAATTCCATGGGGAAGTCATCTGATCAAGAGTTGACTTTTCAGACAAGTCAGTGCAAAATCAGGGCATCTGAGGCCCCCAATGACCCAACCAATGGGTGATCTTCATCATTTTGAGTGTATATGATCTTTATTTGATCATGGAAGAAGTTTGAAGTTCATGGAAATCAAGAATTTAGGGTTTTTGCAAAAGTTGACTTTTTGGGTTTTGTTGACTTTTCAAGAATGCATCATTTTAGGTCAATTTTCAAGCCTTGATTCTTGATCCAAAAATGCTTCAAATGGAAAAACTTTGGTCATGAAAGTTGTAGATCTCATCTTTCCCTTTTCAAAAAGTACAAGAACATGATCAAACTCTTCTTGGATCAAAAGTTATGGCCATGCAAAGTTGCCAAAAATCATTGTTTTTCAAGTTATGCACCAAGTGGGAATTTTGCTAAGTCTTGAATCAATGCATGATTGCTGCCTCAAATTCATGTCAAACCAGCATGTGAATGTTCTCTAAGTCACAAAAATCAGAAATGGACCAAGTTTGCTCATGGTTTGGTTCATGTAACAAAGCATTTCCATGGAAAACCATAAAGCTAGCCAACTTGCATTTTCACTCATGACTACTTCACCAACTTATGACATTGGCTGCTGACTTTGGGCTAGCCTCTCCCTCACCTTTTGCTGCACCAGCACCCAACTTGTACTTGCCTAGTATCATGCCATGCCCTATCTTACACAAAAGTGGATTTTTAGCAAAAGTAGCCTCACCTATCCCTGCAGGCCAGGTCACATCTCACAGCCACTTGCATTAGTTTATTCATTCATTTTGCTGGCCATATCACTAAGCAACCAAGGCTGAAAACATACCATTCATCACTTACACAAAAACCTTCCAACTTGCAACTTCCTTCGAATTCCATTACACAGCCTGCAAACACCCAAACCTTTGCCTCCATTCATCTCACCTTGATCTATAGAACAAAAAGCACCAAGAAACAAAGCCAAAAACACCCTGAATCCCCATCTGCCATAGCTCACCTCAATCTGCAACTTCATTCGAAACTCTTAGCTAAGCTCACAAACACATCAACCAACACCACAAACCTTCTCAACACACCTCATAGGTCATAAACAACCCCTCTTCACAGCCTGAGAGTGCCAAGAACTCATCTGCCATTGTTGACTGAGCAGAAGCAGTTCTCTTCGAAACTCATCATCCAACAAATATAAGTTCCATTTGAGCATTCAAGCAGCTTTGGGGAACCAAGAGGAGCAGATTGAGCAAGGAGAAGAGGCCTGAAAGTTCCAGAATCAAAGTTTGCAAATCTCAGGTAGCTCCAAATTAATTTTTCCAGAAATCAATTTGATTGTTACAAACTTGCTCTACATGTCTTGCTGATCATTCTGGTACCATTGGTTTTGAAAATGGTTGCGTTTTGAGAGTTTAATTTCAGTTTGAAGCTTACGAACCCTAGAATTTGTTTTCTTCGATTCAGCTTGTTTAGGTTAGATAAATTTGTTTTGAGAGAGGGGTTTGGTTCGTGAGGTGTTGGGGATCATTTCCCATAGCTTAGTTTTCATTTATTTTGCGTTTTGGGAGGTTTTGAAGATTTTCAGGTGACCCCCTGGCCGGAGAAGATGACCGGAGGTCTTCTCCGGCAACCTGAATGTAATTAGGGCTTAATCCAGTGATTAATGCCAGTTTGAATTTCGAGCGTACGATTCCCTTGACTTGTTGACTTCCCTCCCATTCTGACGGCCCAGATCATTTCACTTATGCCCTAATCCACGTGTTAGCCTAATTAATTATTATTTAAGTTAATTTGATCTGAGGCAATCCTGGCCCCTCATTCTGGCGCGCAGTCAACCCCTTTTGAACCCTGGACGCATCCTGGCCATCCATCCTGCATACTTCAGTTTTAATTCATTTTTATTCATTTTTCTTTCAATTAATTTGTATAATTTATTTAAAATAGCTAAAAAATCATAAAAACTATGAAACTTTTTCTTTAAGGTTTTATTAATTTTTATGACACAAAAATATTTTTATTTTATTTTTTATCATTAAAAAAGTATTTTTAAATATTTAAAAGATTATTTTTAATTGATTAATGAGAATTAATTAATTAAAAATACTTTTAGGTATTTAAAAATTACAAAAAAATTCATGAAATGTTCTAAGACATTTAGAAACATTGTCCAACCTTCAAACCAAATTTCTTTTTTGATCTTGATGCATTTTAAGAATTTTTCATTGAATTAAATCATTTTTGATGCATTATTTTGGTCATATGTTTGAAAATTCATTTCTGCCTCTTGGTGAAGGTTAAGACATTGTTTCTTTTTGCATTGTGCTCCATTTGACATATACTTTCAAGGATAAAAAGGCCATGATTTGATCTTGCATTTTCTAATTGATTGGCATTTCTTTTGTTACAAACCCTAAAAAGCCCTAATGACTTGCAAAAATCATATCTTGAGTTTGGTTGAGAGTTGAGAGCTCCCCTTTGGGCAGTGGTTCATTATAGGTCTAGGGTTTCTTTAGGTACCATTTTCCATTTTTCATATTAGGGTTTGCTTCTGTTTTGAGTTTGTGTTTGATGTTTGCTTTGTAAACCCTAATTTGGGCCTTCTCTTGCATCCCTCTTGCATTTCCTTGCATAACATGACTTGTCATTGCATATTGTGCATTCTTGTGGTTCATTTGGCATCTTAAGACATGTATGAAGCATCATTGATCATTGCATTACACATTTGCCATGCCATTTGTCTTGTATGATTCATAACATTTCATGCTTGTTCGTGCTCCTTAGTTTGCATCATATGCATTCATAATCTTGTATGAACATCTCCATTGTCTTGCCTCATGTTTGCAGCACTTCATAACATCATAATCATCATGTGTATGCTTCTGGTTTGGCCTAGCATCATATCATTTCATTTCATCTTGCATTGCATTGCATTTCTTTCTAACATTTCAGGTGGTAAGTAAACTTGAGAAGTGAATTTGCCTTCACTTCTCATAACTTTTCTTCTCATCTCTCTTGCATGCATTGCTGCATTTCTATATGTACTTGAGTTTGAGCTTGCTCATGCTTGTTCCTCCCACTTTCTTTCTTCAAGTGACTTGACTTCTTGAATGAAGCAAGCCACTTTGCTTCTCTTGATCTTGTTCATCTGCTTCCTGGTGGTTCTTCTGAAGATTGTTCTTGAAAACCTCACAAACCTTAGGATCAACCAAGCATGACAATGAATTAGGGTTTTGATTAGTCTCCCCCCATAGTTTTACCTTTGTGTCTCTCTTTGAGTCTTCTCTTCTCATCTCATAATCAGGGACTAAACCCTAAAGGCTTTAAGACTTTGTGATTAAGCTTATGCCTGCATCCTTCTCTTAGGATGGAGTGCATAACTTTAATCCTAAGCCTTGAACCCTTAATGTGTTTAAATCTCTTAATCAATTCACTTAATAAATATCAAGACATCACACTTGTAACTTGGGCCTTGCATTAGGGTTCTAATTCTTCCTTAAGTGGTTAAGAAGGACTAACCCTAGTGTTAATGGACAAGTCCCCCTCAAGTTGTCTTACAAACCATAAAATTCACTTCATCATCATACCATTAATTTAAAATCCACTTAATCAAAGGCTTGTTTTGTCATGAGTTTAATCCCTAATCATGGATAAGTTGAGGAGCTTTCCTCAGCTTAAACATTCTCATCTATTATCCTTCTATTAGGATGGTGTAATGAGTCTGTTTAATCTTTGATTATGGCTTAACCTCATTACTTAACACTAAACAAAAACAGCAAAAGCATCTAAATAATCACAAGTAGGTTAATGATCTTAACCCTACATCAAAGGTGATTAAGTGTGAGAATCTGACTTCACACTTAAGGTAATTCTCATTACCCCTAATCAGAGGGATGATGTGATGAGTTTACCAAATCCATTGATTTAGGTTTAAGCTCATTATCTTATGACAAACTCCAAAAAGAAATAAAAGACTGAAAACTCAAAAACAAACAATAATCGTCTCCTCCGGGATTCTTTTCTCATCATCTTCACTCACAAGCGAGAACTTGCTTCTTCCGTCTAATGCAAGACAGTAAGCACCTGAGCCAGACGGGTCATACACTTGAGCATTGATAAGCAAGCAGTTCACAAGTCAAATCACCTTTCAGTCTCTTTGGGTCGAACTACGGTGTTCTGACTTCCTCATTGCACGAGAGGATACGTAGGCATAACTTAACAGTTATCGAACAAAAGTCTCTGTACATTCCCCCTCCTTCCAGCTTCATTCTTTTAGCCTCATTATCATGAGCATTTCACTCTTATTCTCACACTGACACTTCACTTATACACTTCACTTCTTTTACACTGACACCTGTACATCCTTTTCCAGCTATTTTACACACAAATTGCACTGACACTACCCCTTTAAAGCACAAATCTTTTAAGCGTGGATCCCGTCGAGTACGGCGGACAATCTGGGTGCTAATACCTTCCCAGGTTGTAACCAACCCCCTTTCTCAGTCTCTCTGGTTCGCAACCGTCTTATCCATCTTTTTATAGGCCTATGCAGCATTGCCTTTCCTCCGGGATAAAAATGCCTAGCTGGCGACTCTTTTCATCTCCAGTGAGTTCACGGCTGTGTGTTCTCATTGTCCCTCTCGCCGACCGTTCGCGTCTGTACCTTCATCTGATCCATTTTCATTTGTCGGGAGCGACAGCTTGGCGACTCTGCTGGGGAGCCTTATATTGCAACCAGGGCTTCTGGTTCTTTTTGTGGGTTCCTCCTAGCGCTTGATTGATTTGTGTTTACTGGGGTGTTATGTGCTATTTGTATATTTGCTTTATTTACTGCTTTCTGTACAGCCTTATTTATTGCTTTTCTTTACAGTTTTCATATATATCATACTGTCATGCTGTCTGTGCTGGATCTGGTTTGTTTTGGTGGGCTGGGGTTCCATTGAGAGTTTAGGTCCTATACCTGGGACCTGAGTGACACCTAGGCTAGAGTGAATCATATTCTTTCCCAGTCAATTTTCAGTCTGGTGCGGGAATATGAAACACGGTTCAGATATGGGTTTCTTCTTGAGAACTCTGTATTGCAGATTTCCTGCAATGCTAGGGGGATCTGGGAAGCCTGCTAAGTCTGGATGACCTTTTAGTATTGACCTTCAGAAACTGAGGTGAATTAGAGGAGGAATTGTTATGGTAATTGTAAACACTGTACCTCCGGGTTAGAAGTGTTTACACTTCTCATGACAGATCCAAGTCTGAGGATCCTTGTTCTAGATCACTACCTGTGAGGGGGTTGGGTTGTTTACAGGTTTGCAGGTACCTTGACCTCAGAATACCCTGTTACTTTGACTTTGTTAAGAATGCTTCATGTTGGATAGTTCTTGTGATTCTAAAACCCTGGACATGTGGCTCTTTATTTGAGTCCCCTACCTTGGTTACTGGATTTCTTAGACCTCCATCTGGAATTCTTAGACACACATGGATCTATACCAAGGCATTTATTCAGATCCAGCTCAGTCACAGACCCTTGCATTTCATTTGCATGCATACTCATTGCATCATATTAACATGTGCTTATTTGTTTTTCAGGGTATCCATTGTTCATCAGGTTTTGGTTTTGACCCCATCTGCAGCTTTGACCCATTTTCACCAGCATCTGTTTCAGTTTTTAGCTGTCTGCTTCAGCACCAGCCAATCAGTGGCTCTCTCTCTCTTCTCAGCATTGTCATCAGCACTCTACCCAGTCTTCAGCATCATGGCTCCAAAGAAAAATAACATTACCTATCATTTCTTCCAACCAGACTTGTCAGACCTCAGGAGGATCCAAACCCTGATTACACCAGAGTACATCCCTTTGTTTAGGGAGCATTATGGGGACATACTTGACTTAGTTATGGACATGGACCCATCTCAGAGGAGCCTAATCCATACCTGCATCCAGTTCTATGACCCCCCATTAAGATGCTTTACATTTCAAGATTTCCAGTTGGGTCCTCTTTTGGAAGAATACTCATCTTTGACTGGTTTGCCTATCAAGAGGGAGATCCCATTCAATCCTGAAATGGATTTTCCCAGCAATTGGGAGATAGCCAAAGCTTTGCACCTGGAACCTGCTTTGATTGAACAACACATGACCTCTAAATCTAGTGTCCCTGGGTTTCAGCTGGACTTCTTAATCTCTCAAGCTAGTCTGAAGGCCTCCCTGGGGGAGTGGAAAGCTGTTTGTGCTCTGTTGGCTTTAGGTGTGTATGGAATTGTGCTATTTGCAGATGAGCCCAGATTCATCAGCAAGAATGCAATCCATTTGTTCATCCTGAAGAACCCAGTGCCAACTTTGCTGGGTGATCTCTACTACTCAGTACATCAGAGGAATGAGAAGCAAAGGGGGAAGTTAGTGAGGTGTTGTGCCCCACTGTTCCATGCTTGGCTCCTCAAGCATCTACCTAAGACAGATGCATTCCTAAACCCTCACCAGCAGAGCAACTGGGCAAGGAGACTTTCTGTCCTAACTACAGCAGATATCAGGTGGTGCAATCAAAGTACCAAGGGCAGAGACATAATCACTAGCTGTGGACATTTTCCTAATGTGCCTTTGGTAGGAGTCAATGGAAGTATCAATTACAACCCCCTGCTGTTCAAGAGGCAATTGGGTTATGCACTGGTTCATGCTCCTAGGGAAAAGGACTTGGCTGAGACCCTCTACTGTGAGAACAAGGTTAGTCTGGCAACTGTTAGACAGGCTGCCTGGGCCTGGGATCATGTTCAAACCAAGGGAATCACCATTCTGGGGAAGTGCAATAATGTGGCATCAGCTCAATATCAGGAGTGGTCCCATGCTAGGGTCCAAATCTCAGGATTGCCCTTCACCATCAAAGACATGCCTGAGTCATCATCAGCACCACCTCCAGCAACTGTTAGCCTGGAAGAGTTTGAAAGCTTGAGGGAAAGGAATGAGAAGTTATCTCAAGCCTTACAGAAGACCCTTCGGGAAAGGAGTGAAGGTGTGAGGGAGATTGAAAGATTGGAAAAGTTGAGAGTGGAGCATTTGACCAAGATTGAGAAGTCTGGGGATTATATCAACAAGTCTAAAGCTGGTGAGCAGATTCTGAAGAATGCTTGTAAAGAAGCCCAGTTCCAAAGAGCAAGAACAGACTTGTACTTGAAGGAAAGTCAGGCCAGGTGGGTCCGGATCACTGAGGCCCGTACTCTAGAAGACAAGAGAGTTCAAGATAAGATGGAGCAGATGAAAAAAGCCCTGGCAGCAGCCCAGGAGGAAATTTCAGAGTTAAAAATCAAAGCTGGAGTGAAGAAATCCAAAGACCAAAGCCAGAACAAGAAGTTGACTACAGCTGTTGCAACAAGAAACCTTCTCATCAGGAATCTTACGGAGCATCCGGCTGATCCTGTGACCGAAGCACTTCTTAAGGAAGTTCGCGAGGATGAGTTTGGCCTTGGAGTTTGATCATTTGCTTGTTGTTATTCCTTTTCCATGTACTTTTGCTTTTGTGATGTATTTTTGACCCCTTAGAGGGCTAGTGTTGTAAAAAATGAACAATTTGTATTATTTTACCTTTGTAATATATTTGTGTTTGTTTCCATCTGGGTTCACTTCAAAAGCAACTTCAACAGCATCATCTTCAAGGGTCTGGACGGGTCAAAACTGAAGACCAAGCCAGGATACCTTGATAGCAAATAAGCATACTGCATTGCATACTAACCCTTTTGTTTGTTTTGTAGGTTTTGTTTTATTGTTTCTAACCTCTGTTGTGACATTCAGGAATTATTGCTCGCCGTAGGCTATTCCCTCTCAACAGGCCACACAGGTACCCTACAAGAAACAACCTTCCGGGCATCCAGATGGACCAGTTACAGCAAGACCTCAATGAGGCCAGAACCCAGATGGCTAATGAAAGGGTAGAGATGAGAACCCAAATAACTCAGTTCATGGAAGTAATGAATAATTTAGCTCAAAGCCAGGAGAGGCTTAGAGTTCTGGTAGAGGGGAGAACTCAAGAGGAGCCCCATGTGGGAACTGCTGGCACAAGTAACAACGAGAGGGTCCAACCTCATGTCAATCCCCCAGTTTTTGGACCCCATCTCCATCCAGAGGCCAACATCCCTGTCAATATACAAGGGACAGCCACAGCAGCCAGAGTACTTCAAGAAGATCCTCAGGAGGACCAGTATACAGTAATGGGTGCCGGAGAGGAAACTTATGATAGACGGTTGGAAGAAATAGCTGAGAAGTTGAGGTCCTTAGAATCTCAAAATTCTTTGGGTTTCGACGTTATGGACATGGGTTTGGTAGAAGGGGTCAGGATTCCCCACAAGTTCAAGCCTCCATGTTTCGAAAAGTACAATGGGACTTCATGCCCCCGGACTCATTTGCAATCATTTCTGGGAAGGCTGAAGGCCTATACAATGGATGAGAAATTGTGGATGTTCTATTTTGAAGATAGCTTGACTGGAGCATCAAGGGAATGGTATTCCCATCTGACAAGAGCAACTGTAAGATGCTGGAAGGACCTGGCAGAGGCCTTCATCAGACAGTATCAGTATAATCTGGATATGGCACCCAATAGGACCCTCCTAATGGGGATGTCACAATCATCAAGGGAGAGCTTCAGAGAATATGCTCAAAGATGGAGACAGCTTGCTGCTGCTGTCCAGCCACCTATGTCTGAAAGAGAGATGGCTGATATGTTCATGAATACCCTTCAGGGAACCTATATTGATAGGCTAGCTGCTTTCTCTTCCACCAGCTTCGCAGATGTTGTTATAGCCGGGGAGAGAATTGAAAGCCTATTAAAGATGGGTAAGATATCTGATAATGGTGCTAGTTCGTCCAGTGGTACAAGAAAGCCTTTTGCAGGCCCTAGAAGAGCTGGCGAGACCAATGCCATTCATACCAACAGGGGTAGGCCCCAATATGTTCCAAGAACAATAGCAGCAGTCACCATTCCTGCTCCAGCTCATCCTCAGCCCGTTTATCAACCTCCTCAACAAAATTTCCAACAACAACCCCAGTACCAGCAAAATCAATATCCTCCAAGAAACAACTACAACAACAACTCCAACAACAACAATCAACAGAGGCCATTCCAACAGAGGCCGTCTCAAGCTAACCGAGTGATAGACCCAATTCCAATGCCGTATGCTGCTTTGCTGCCACAGCTTCTGAAACTCAACTTGGTTGAGCTAAGAACGTTGGCACCTCCGGACCCCAATAGTCTACCAAGAAACTATGACTCCAATGCTAGGTGTGCTTTTCACTCAAACGCGCCTGGTCACAGCACAGAAAAATGCAGGGCTCTGCATATGAAGGTACAAGACTTGGTAGACTCCAAGGCTTTGAACTTTGCACCTCCGCCCAACGTCAACAAAAACCCAATGCCACACCATGGTGGTCCCCGTATTAACGCAATTGAAGAAGACACACCGTCTTATTTCATAACCAGTGTGGATCAGATCAGGACACCATTGGTGGAAATCAAGGCTCAGCTCCGTGAAAATGATATATTTCCGGGATGTGAACTAGGGTGCCCATACTGCAATATTTCTTGGAATGGATGTGAAGACTTGAGGAATGGCATTGACAGCCTTATTAAGAGTGGCCTGCTACAGATCACTACATCATTCCCGGCAAACCCGACGACTTCAGCAACAACGGTTTCAGATCCTCCTACAAATGCCACAACAATTGTTCCCGATAATTCATCAGCAACATCAGCAAGTACTTCATCTGTTCTACCCAATGATCAGTTTTCAACAGTTTCTCCTGCTACAACTTCAGCTTCATTCCATTTCGACTCTCCACCAACAACAACAACAGTCCTTCCAACGGTACCTCCTACAACTCCAGCAAACAATCATGAAAACGTCTCCACAGTTACCATATTCTACGATCCAGAAAATAACTCCGCCTATCATTCAGAAGGTGCTGCTCCCACTAGAGCACCAGTTACAATCTTTTATGATCCACAGACAATAACAGTCCCCTCAGCAGCAGCAATCAGTCCAGTCACCGTCACGGTACCTGGACCTGTACCATATGAAAGCAATAGGGCCATCCCTTGGCACTATGGCTCTGACTTGTATTGCGAGGGAAAGAGAATCACTCTTGAAACATCAACACCTGCACCACAAATTGATAATGTGGGCGGAGGCGGAGGCTTCACCCGAAGCGGACGTCTTTTCGCTTCACAAGTCCAAAGACCCACTGCCGAAGCAGAAGCTGCTGCCAAGGCAAAAGGAAAGAGCCCGGTGCAGGAAGATCCAGCTGCCAAAGAAGCCCTGAAGACTCCATTCGATCAGGAAGTTGATGAGTTTATGAGGATCATCAAAAAGAGTGATTACAAAATTGTGGATCAACTTCACCAGACGCCATCCAAAATCTCCATCCTCTCTCTGCTTATGTGCTCCGAAGCCCATCGGAATGCACTACTGAAGGTACTGCACGCAGCTTACGTGCCCGAGGAGATTACTGTCAACCAATTAGAAACCGTGGTTGGAAACGTTACTGCTAGCAATGGGCTAGGGTTTACCAATTCTGACTTGACAGTGGATGGCCGCAATCACAACAAAGCCTTGCACATAACCATGGAATGCAAAGGAGCTGTCCTTTCACATGTGCTGGTGGACACAGGATCATCCCTGAATGTCTTACCAAAGAAGGCTCTGGTGAAGCTTGAATATGATGGTTTGGCATTGAGACCCAGCAACCTGGTGGTTAGAGCTTTTGATGGCTCAAAGAGATCGGTTCTGGGAGAGATTGAGCTGCCCGTGACAATTGGCCCGCAGACCTTTAAAACTATCTTTTATGTGATGGACATTCAGCCCGCCTACAGCTGTTTGTTGGGTAGACCCTGGATCCACGCCGCTGGCGCTATAACGTCTACCCTTCACCAAAAGTTAAAATTTGAGTGGGAAGGTCAAGTTGTCACAATCTGTGGAGAGGAGGACATTTTTGTTAGCCATCTGGCTACTTATAAATACATTGAGATGGATGGAGAAATCCATGAAACAATGAGCCAAGGTTTCGAAGCCTTGAACGTCAATGAAGCATCTGCTGTATCTGGTATCTCCATGTCATCTTACCAACAAGCCCGGAAGGTTGTTGAAGAAGGAACTGCCCAAGGCTGGGGCAAGGTCTTAGCTGTGGAGGAGAAGAAAGACAAATTTGGGTTGGGTTACAGACCAACTCAACGTCAAGCAAAGGCTGCTGCAGAGCCAGGATTTGTCAGTGGGGGAATGCTAACCCCCGATGCTATCAACTGCCTGGAAGACGAGCTGGAAGAGGAGCGCAACCTGGAGAATTGGATTCGTCCGAAGATCCCGGGGAGCAGTATCTCGAACTGGTCTTCCCAGGGAATTATAAGTGTTACTCGAGCAGAGTAATTATTATTTCCTGTATTTTTAAGCATGCATCAAAGTCTTGCATCTTGCCCAAGATGACAAGACTCATTTTGTAATCAGGGCCATCTGTACTTTTGTGCAAACAAGATTAAATTAATGAAATATCAGACAATCTTTTTGCAAACGAGTCTTTTTCTTTTCTGCTCACTGTTTTTCCATTTTTTCTTTTTGTACAAAAATAAATGGCGGTGTTTTCAAAATGATAACTTCATTTCACTTTTTTCTAAATAAGACTAAAATCAGATCACTAAAATGAACCAATTAAACCCTTGCAGAGAGTGCCATCCTGACCGCACCGACAACAGCACGGCTATGACATCGTATGACTTTGACAATCCGATCAATCAAGCTGACGAAGGGGTTGAAGAAGAATACGAGCTTCCTGAAGAGCTAGCCAGGTTGTTAAGACAAGAGGAAAAGGTTATTACCCCTCATCAGGAGGAGGTTGAAGTGATTAATCTTGGTACAGAGGAAAAAGTGAAAGAAGTCAAGATCGGGGCCTGCCTGCAAGACTCAGTGAAGAAGCAACTGATAGATCTGCTTCAAGAGTATGTCGATGTGTTTGCTTGGTCCTACCAAGACATGCCGGGGTTGGATACCGATATAGTTGTGCACAAGCTGCCTTTGAGGGAAGAATGCCCACCAGTCAAACAGAAGCTGCGCCGTACTCGTCCAGACATGGCTATGAAGATCAAGGAGGAGGTACAAAAGCAATGGGACGCCGGGTTCCTTGCTGTGACTAGTTACCCGCCGTGGGTTGCTAACATAGTACCTGTGCCTAAGAAGGACGGCAAAGTAAGAATGTGTGTTGACTACCGGGATCTGAACAGAGCCAGCCCGAAAGATGATTTCCCATTACCTCACATTGACGTATTGGTAGATAATACGGCTCAGTTCTCGGTATTCTCCTTCATGGATGGATTTTCGGGATACAACCAGATCAAAATGTCACCTGAAGACATGGAGAAGACAACATTCATCACACCTTGGGGCACGTTCTGCTATAAGGTAATGCCATTTGGGCTCAAGAACGCCGGTGCAACATACCAACGGGCTATGGTAACATTGTTTCATGACATGATCCATAAGGAAATCGAATGTTATGTGGATGATATGATCGCCAAGTCCCTCACGGAGGAAGACCATCTAGTGAATCTGCTCAAGTTGTTCAAGCGTCTGAGAAAGTATCAACTGAAGTTGAACCCCAACAAATGCACATTTGGGGTGCGATCCGGTAAGCTGCTGGGCTTTATTGTAAGCGAGAAAGGGATCGAGGTTGACCCTGATAAAGTCAAAGCCATCCAAGAGATGCCTGCACCGAAAACTGAGAAAGAAGTTCGAGGGTTCTTAGGTAGATTGAACTACATTTCAAGGTTCATATCTCACCTAACAGCAACCTGTGAACCCTTGTTCAAACTGTTAAGGAAGGAACAAACGGTCAGGTGGAACGAAGACTGCCAAAGGGCTTTTGACAAAATCAAGGAGTATTTGCAAGAACCTCCAATCCTTATGCCGCCAGTTGAAGGAAGACCTCTAATTATGTATTTGACCGTATTGGAAGAATCAATGGGGTGTGTGCTGGGCCAGCATGACGAGTCTGGTCGAAAAGAGTATGCAATATACTACCTAAGCAAAAAGTTTACCGACTGTGAACAGCGTTATTCACTGCTCGAGAAAACTTGCTGTGCTTTAGCGTGGGCTGCTCGCCGACTGAGACAGTATATGTTGACCCACACTACTTTGTTGATATCCAAAATGGACCCAGTTAAGTACATTTTCGAGAAGCCAGCTCTTACCGGACGGGTTGCAAGATGGCAAATGATTCTCACAGAATACGACATACAGTACACATCTCAGAAAGCCATCAAGGGCAGTGTACTATCTGAATATCTTGCTGAGCAACCCATTGATGACTACCAGCCTATGAGGTTTGACTTCCCTGATGAAGACATCATGTTCATTAAAGCAAAAGATCATGAAGAGCCTATTCACACTGAAGGGCCCGACCCGGAAGAAGAATGGACTATGATGTTTGATGGGGCTGTCAACATGAATGGCCGTGGTGTTGGTGCAGTACTCATTACACCTAAAGGGGTTCACATGCCTTTCTCGGCAAAGCTCACTTTCAACTGCACTAACAACGAAGCTGAATACGAAGCTTGCATTATGGGTCTTGAGGAAGCCATTGACCTCAGGATCAAGACATTGACCGTATTCGGAGATTCAGCTTTGGTAGTCAATCAGACCAACGGAAAATGGTACACCCACCAAGATCATCTGATACCTTACAGGGATTATACAAGAAGGTTATTGACTTTCTTCACAACAGTCAAGCTTGAGTATATCCCTCGGGACGAGAATCAGTTTGCGGATGCTCTTGCTACCATTTCATCCATGATCAAAGTTCAAGCTGCTAACTTTGTACCTCAGATTTCAGTATCGAGACTTGATAGACCAGCATATGTATTTGCAGCAGATATTGCTAAAGATGATAAGCCTTGGTTCCATGACATCAAGTGCTTCTTGGAGGATCAAACGTACCCACCTGGGGCATCTTCCAATGATAAGAAGACTTTAAGAAGGCTCGCTGGAAGTTTCTTTCTGAACACTGATGGATCTTTATACAAGAGGAACTTTGATATGGTACTCCTCAGATGTGTTGACAAGACAGAAGCAGATTTGTTGATGCATGAAGTGCACGAAGGATCCTTTGGTACCCATGCAGGAGGGCATGCCATGGCTAAGAAGTTGTTAAGATCAGGCTATTACTGGATCACAATGGATGCAGACTGTTGTGCCTACGCCAGAAAATGCCACAAATGCCAGATCTACGCAGATAAAGTGCATGTACCTCCGAATCCTTTGAACATCATGTCTTCACCATGGCCCTTTGCTATGTGGGGCATTGACATGATTGGCAAAATTGAGCCAACTGCTTCGAACGGCCACAGATTCATCCTGGTCGCCATCGATTATTTTACAAAGTGGGTTGAAGCAGCCTCCTATGCAAACGTCACCAGGCAAGTGGTAGCTCGATTTCTGAAAAGAGATATCATCTGTAGATATGGAGTGCCCGAGCGAATCATTACTGACAATGGTTCTAATCTCAACAACAAAATGATGGCTGAATTATGCCGGGATTTCAAGATCCAACATCACAATTCTTCTCCTTACAGGCCGAAGATGAACGGCGCTGTTGAGGCAGCAAATAAGAATATCAAGAAGATTGTGCAGAAGATGGTAATCACATACAAGGACTGGCATGAAATGCTACCATTTGCCTTGCATGGGTACCGCACATCAATCAGAACATCCACTGGGGCAACACCGTATCAACTTGTGTATGGTATGGAAGCAGTCCTACCTGTTGAAGTTGAACTACCCTCCCTACGGGTACTGATGGATGTTAAGCTAAACGAAGCAGAATGGGTTCGGTCCCGATTCGAACAACTGAGTCTGATCGAAGAGAAAAGATTGGCTGCAATCTGCCATGGGCAGTTATATCAGAAGAGAATGAAGAGGGCCTTCGATCAGAAAGTCAGGCATCGAGAGTACCAAGTGGGAGATCTTGTGCTGAAAAGAATCCTCCCTCCTCATACAGACCACAGGGGCAAATGGACTCCAAATTACGAAGGACCATTCGTCGTCAAGAAAGTCTTCTCTGGTGGAGCACTGATGCTCAGCACCATGGATGGTGAAGATTTCCCGTCCCCTGTGAATTCAGATGCAGTTAAAAAATACTTCGCATAAAATGACCCGCTGGACATAAAAAACAGAATGTAAGTCCAGGCAAAAATAGGGCATCCCGGCGAGTCAAAAAACAGAATAAAAGACTCGGGCAAAAATAAGGGAAATAAGCAAAAAAAATGTACACCCGCTGAGTTGAAAAGCCGCATTGGACAGCTCAGGCAAAAATGGGTATCCCGATGGATTGAAAACCCGAAAGGGCGATCCATGCAAAATAAGGGAATAAGCGAACAACTGCATTCTGAATTCGTCTGTATCACCTACAATTTGGTAAGCTCCAAGGGATCAAGCTGCAATCAGAATCAACTCTCTCCAGAAAGCAAGACGAGAAGAACGTCATTGTCATACGAGTCATAGCAGAAGAGGAAGCTCCTTGAAGGCATCGCCAGCACCGCCAACACTTTATTTCTCAATTTGTAACAATCTCCTCATTTCAGGAGATATGTTTCTCTGACTGTATCTTGCCAATTCAGGGCACACGAATTAATATAATCAGATTTTCAGTCATGTCTCGTTTTTTACATTTATGTTTTGCAAAGAGTTGTCTGATGTCTCTAAAAACACAATTGCATAAGTGCAGATGCCTCTCTCTAAAAATAAAACACATGCTTACAGGGAATATACTTACTCTCGAAAGTACTTATTTCCTATGACGGAATCTCAGTAAAAGATACCTCGGGACCACTTGTGCGTTTCTTTATCTTTGCAGGATTGCAGGTATCCAGAACACAACTTGGGGCATACAAGTTACGTCTCAGCAACTGGCAAATCATTATCAACTCACCTGGCACTGGGAGGTGCCCACTTCCCCAGCAAAGTTGCCAAATCAACATACAGCATCTGAAATGTTCTATCCCCAGCTGAGTTGCTCTCCCCAGCTGAGTTGCCTCTCATAATTCCCCAGCTGAGTTGGCCGCTTATTACTTATCCCCATCAGAATGGGCAGGTGTCACAGAAGATGCCCTTATCCCCGGCGGAGTCAAGAAGTCACCGTAACAGATTTTCTAGGGAGATCTTTCAGTGATGCCTCTCTCTCTCCCCAGCCGAGTTGTCATCTCGCCCTCAGCTGAGTACAAATCAGGGAATCATCTCCCCACAGAGCTTCAGGCCTCTATTCAGAAGAGCAGCGCACGAAGAAGTCACAACAGAGAGAGAGAAAGCTTCTACAAACCCCCAGCTGGGTCCCGTATTATAAGAATATGTCAATCGATGACATATATCCCCAAGCAGATACACCAACAGATCTATCAATGATCTCATCCCCAGCGGGGATGTTCACCTCAGCAGATCGACCAGAGATCTTTGCAGCAACGGGATCCGAATCCTGGATCGGTGCCTCTTTGCATAACCATAGCATTCGCATCATATTCACCCCCAGAGCGTAGCATTCCGTCTAATACGGAGCATTACGACAAAAAAATCAAATGCATAGCATAATCATAAGTCATGTTGTTTGAACACTTGTAAATATTGACAATCTGTCGGCATACAGAATACATCCCCATCAGAGTCCCAGCAAAAGCAGTTGCCCCATATCACAAACACCAGTGCATATCTCCTTTTTGATACCCGTCCGTATCATCATTTCCCAGCAGGTTGCCTGAATACACTTTACAAACCAAGATCACCAGTATTGCAGATACATTCTGACACCCGTCCGTGTCAAATCACCAGCAGAAAGCCAAAGACACCCTCTTTGCACTTACATATACCTATACACTTTCTTGACGCCCGTCCGTGTCATATCCCCAGCAGATAAACACTCACCTATACATTATATACTCACTACTCATTGGTACACCTACTCAGATACTCGTCCGTATCTTATATACACCATGTATATCCCCGCAGATTCGACAGTAGTCCTTGTTCTTTGTTAACCAGTTGGTACTCGTCCGTACCATCATCTCAGAACATTGCGTCTAATGTTTGTTTCTACATGATACTCGTCCGTATCATAGTCTTGAGGATGCTCGTCCGCATCTTTAATCCATACACCGTGTCAAACACTTATGTCTTCGTGAATATAGATGCTCGTCTGTGTCTATTATTCCCCAGAAGGATACTTTCAGATGTAACACTCGTCCGTGTTCCTTGTTAACTAGTTGATACTCGTCCGTATCATCAGCTCTGAGCACGTGTCAGTTTGTTTCTACATGATACTCGTCCGTATCATAGTCTTAAGGATGCTCGTCCGCATCTTTAATCTATACACAATACCAAACAGTAATACCTTTTGTTTCTTGGATGTAAACGCTCGTCCGTGTTTACTATCTCCCCAGTAGATTGCCAACAAATTTCCCTTTTATCTAACACTCGTCCTGTGTTATGATAAACTTTGAGAGCAGCCGTCCCCTGCTAAGTGGTCGTCCTCCACTTCTTGATGGTCGTCCTCCATCATGCTCATCCGATGGCCGTCCCCATCGTTGATTTTAGCAGCCGTCCCCTGCTAGGTGGTCGTCCTCCACCTTTTGATGATCGTCCTTCATCACTTTATCCAATGGCCGTCCCCATTGTTGATTTTAGTTGTCTAACACTCATCCTGTGTTATGATAAACTTTGAGAGCAGCCGTCCCCTGCTGAGTGGTCGTCCTCCACTTCTTGATGGTCGTCCTCCATCATGCTCGTCCGATGGCCGTCCCCATCGTTGACCTTTTCTATCCGATGGCCGTCCCCATCGTTGATATTTTGGCAGCCGTACCCTGCCAGGTGGTCGTCCTCCACCTTTGATGGCCGTCCCCATCATATTTCTTTTATGCCCAACAGAGCAGCCGTCCCCTGCTAGGTGATCGTCCTTCACCTTTGATGGCCGTCCCCCATCATCTGTTTATTTCATTTATTCTTTAACCCGATGGCCGTCCCCGTCGTGGTCCCTTTTCTTTTTTTAACCCGATGGCCGTCCCCATCGTTGGTTACTTTACCTTTGTGAACTTGATGGCCGTCCCCGTCATGTTTCACCAATCCCCAGAGAATGCTATAGCTTTATCTTGATGGCCGTCCCCATCATAATATTCTATTTTCCCCAGCTAGTCGGCCGTCCCCGTCTTAGCTTTACCTTTATCCCCAGCATGTCGGCCGTCCCCGTCATTGCTTTATTTTCCGCACCTTCCCCAGCGTGTCGGCCGTCCCCGGCATTGCTATTTACCCAGCAGTCGTCCTCTGCTCGACGGTCGTCCTCCGTCGCTTACACTTTACAATATACTTTATTTTCTTTTACAATCTATATCCCTTTTCTTCTTCATTTCTGTGAGTGCAAATTTTGGACTGTCTTTGGTATTCAACCACAAGTTATCTTGTTTGCCTGTTAAGCCGTCGCTTACACCCTGCACAGCTAACTCATGTTTGAATAGGGGCAGCTGTAAACACCCCAAATTTGCCCTCACCCATTCACACATGACTTGTGATCATCTCATATGCATAAACACAAGCACATCATCTCATAGTACATTTTTGATTCACTAGATAGTTTCTAAGGCATCTGCACCTAGGGTTTGTGATCTGAGCAACCTCAGGGCATCTTGAGCCATTCCAAAGGCCACTAATCAACTCAAAGGGGTCCATGTGTGTTCTTATATCATGTTACATCCTCACAAAGTCAAAATTGCAGAGGGATCACAAGAACTAGGGTTTGAGTGGGTGCAGAGCCAGGATGAACTGCACAGTTGACTGAGAATTAGGGTTTTGGTTTCAGAGGCCATAATTCCAAATTTTTTGGTCATTCTTGTTTCCATTGGTCTCTATATGGTATAGGGAGTATGCATATCAATTTTCATGAAGAAATTCCATGGGGAAGTCATCTGATCAAGAGTTGACTTTTCAGACAAGTCAGTGCAAAATCAGGGCATCTGAGGCCCCCAATGACCCAACCAATGGGTGATCTTCATCATTTTGAGTGTATATGATCTTTATTTGATCATGGAAGAAGTTTGAAGTTCATGGAAATCAAGAATTTAGGGTTTTTGCAAAAGTTGACTTTTTGGGTTTTGTTGACTTTTCAAGAATGCATCATTTTAGGTCAATTTTCAAGCCTTGATTCTTGATCCAAAAATGCTTCAAATGGAAAAACTTTGGTCATGAAAGTTGTAGATCTCATCTTTCCCTTTTCAAAAAGTACAAGAACATGATCAAACTCTTCTTGGATCAAAAGTTATGGCCATGCAAAGTTGCCAAAAATCATTGTTTTTCAAGTTATGCACCAAGTGGGAATTTTGCTAAGTCTTGAATCAATGCATGATTGCTGCCTCAAATTCATGTCAAACCAGCATGTGAATGTTCTCTAAGTCACAAAAATCAGAAATGGACCAAGTTTGCTCATGGTTTGGTTCATGTAACAAAGCATTTCCATGGAAAACCATAAAGCTAGCCAACTTGCATTTTCACTCATGACTACTTCACCAACTTATGACATTGGCTGCTGACTTTGGGCTAGCCTCTCCCTCACCTTTTGCTGCACCAGCACCCAACTTGTACTTGCCTAGTATCATGCCATGCCCTATCTTACACAAAAGTGGATTTTTAGCAAAAGTAGCCTCACCTATCCCTGCAGGCCAGGTCACATCTCACAGCCACTTGCATTAGTTTATTCATTCATTTTGCTGGCCATATCACTAAGCAACCAAGGCTGAAAACATACCATTCATCACTTACACAAAAACCTTCCAACTTGCAACTTCCTTCGAATTCCATTACACAGCCTGCAAACACCCAAACCTTTGCCTCCATTCATCTCACCTTGATCTATAGAACAAAAAGCACCAAGAAACAAAGCCAAAAACACCCTGAATCCCCATCTGCCATAGCTCACCTCAATCTGCAACTTCATTCGAAACTCTTAGCTAAGCTCACAAACACATCAACCAACACCACAAACCTTCTCAACACACCTCATAGGTCATAAACAACCCCTCTTCACAGCCTGAGAGTGCCAAGAACTCATCTGCCATTGTTGACTGAGCAGAAGCAGTTCTCTTCGAAACTCATCATCCAACAAATATAAGTTCCATTTGAGCATTCAAGCAGCTTTGGGGAACCAAGAGGAGCAGATTGAGCAAGGAGAAGAGGCCTGAAAGTTCCAGAATCAAAGTTTGCAAATCTCAGGTAGCTCCAAATTAATTTTTCCAGAAATCAATTTGATTGTTACAAACTTGCTCTACATGTCTTGCTGATCATTCTGGTACCATTGGTTTTGAAAATGGTTGCGTTTTGAGAGTTTAATTTCAGTTTGAAGCTTACGAACCCTAGAATTTGTTTTCTTCGATTCAGCTTGTTTAGGTTAGATAAATTTGTTTTGAGAGAGGGGTTTGGTTCGTGAGGTGTTGGGGATCATTTCCCATAGCTTAGTTTTCATTTATTTTGCGTTTTGGGAGGTTTTGAAGATTTTCAGGTGACCCCCTGGCCGGAGAAGATGACCGGAGGTCTTCTCCGGCCACCTGAATGTAATTAGGGCTTAATCCAGTGATTAATGCCAGTTTGAATTTCGAGCGTACGATTCCCTTGACTTGTTGACTTCCCTCCCATTCTGACGGCCCAGATCATTTCACTTATGCCCTAATCCACGTGTTAGCCTAATTAATTATTATTTAAGTTAATTTGATCTGAGGCAATCCTGGCCCCTCATTCTGGCGCGCAGTCAACCCCTTTTGAACCCTGGACGCATCCTGGCCATCCATCCTGCATACTTCAGTTTTAATTCATTTTTATTCATTTTTCTTTCAATTAATTTGTATAATTTATTTAAAATAGCTAAAAAATCATAAAAACTATGAAACTTTTTCTTTAAGGTTTTATTAATTTTTATGACACAAAAATATTTTTATTTTATTTTTTATCATTAAAAAAGTATTTTTAAATATTTAAAAGATTATTTTTAATTGATTAATGAGAATTAATTAATTAAAAATACTTTTAGGTATTTAAAAATTACAAAAAAATTCATGAAATGTTCTAAGACATTTAGAAACATTGTCCAACCTTCAAACCAAATTTCTTTTTTGATCTTGATGCATTTTAAGAATTTTTCATTGAATTAAATCATTTTTGATGCATTATTTTGGTCATATGTTTGAAAATTCATTTCTGCCTCTTGGTGAAGGTTAAGACATTGTTTCTTTTTGCATTGTGCTCCATTTGACATATACTTTCAAGGATAAAAAGGCCATGATTTGATCTTGCATTTTCTAATTGATTGGCATTTCTTTTGTTACAAACCCTAAAAAGCCCTAATGACTTGCAAAAATCATATCTTGAGTTTGGTTGAGAGTTGAGAGCTCCCCTTTGGGCAGTGGTTCATTATAGGTCTAGGGTTTCTTTAGGTACCATTTTCCATTTTTCATATTAGGGTTTGCTTCTGTTTTGAGTTTGTGTTTGATGTTTGCTTTGTAAACCCTAATTTGGGCCTTCTCTTGCATCCCTCTTTCATTTCCTTGCATAACATGACTTGTCATTGCATATTGTGCATTCTTGTGGTTCATTTGGCATCTTAAGACATGTATGAAGCATCATTGATCATTGCATTACACATTTGCCATGCCATTTGTCTTGTATGATTCATAACATTTCATGCTTGTTCGTGCTCCTTAGTTTGCATCATATGCATTCATAATCTTGTATGAACATCTCCATTGTCTTGCCTCATGTTTGCAGCACTTCATAACATCATAATCATCATGTGTATGCTTCTGGTTTGGCCTAGCATCATATCATTTCATTTCATCTTGCATTGCATTGCATTTCTTTCTAACATTTCAGGTGGTAAGTAAACTTGAGAAGTGAATTTGCCTTCACTTCTCATAACTTTTCTTCTCATCTCTCTTGCATGCATTGCTGCATTTCTATATGTACTTGAGTTTGAGCTTGCTCATGCTTGTTCCTCCCACTTTCTTTCTTCAAGTGACTTGACTTCTTGAATGAAGCAAGCCACTTTGCTTCTCTTGATCTTGTTCATCTGCTTCCTGGTGGTTCTTCTGAAGATTGTTCTTGAAAACCTCACAAACCTTAGGATCAACCAAGCATGACAATGAATTAGGGTTTTGATTAGTCTCCCCCCATAGTTTTACCTTTGTGTCTCTCTTTGAGTCTTCTCTTCTCATCTCATAATCAGGGACTAAACCCTAAAGGCTTTAAGACTTTGTGATTAAGCTTATGCCTGCATCCTTCTCTTAGGATGGAGTGCATAACTTTAATCCTAAGCCTTGAACCCTTAATGTGTTTAAATCTCTTAATCAATTCACTTAATAAATATCAAGACATCACACTTGTAACTTGGGCCTTGCATTAGGGTTCTAATTCTTCCTTAAGTGGTTAAGAAGGACTAACCCTAGTGTTAATGGACAAGTCCCCCTCAAGTTGTCTTACAAACCATAAAATTCACTTCATCATCATACCATTAATTTAAAATCCACTTAATCAAAGGCTTGTTTTGTCATGAGTTTAATCCCTAATCATGGATAAGTTGAGGAGCTTTCCTCAGCTTAAACATTCTCATCTATTATCCTTCTATTAGGATGGTGTAATGAGTCTGTTTAATCTTTGATTATGGCTTAACCTCATTACTTAACACTAAACAAAAACAGCAAAAGCATCTAAATAATCACAAGTAGGTTAATGATCTTAACCCTACATCAAAGGTGATTAAGTGTGAGAATCTGACTTCACACTTAAGGTAATTCTCATTACCCCTAATCAGAGGGATGATGTGATGAGTTTACCAAATCCATTGATTTAGGTTTAAGCTCATTATCTTATGACAAACTCCAAAAAGAAATAAAAGACTGAAAACTCAAAAACAAACAATAATCGTCTCCTCCGGGATTCTTTTCTCATCATCTTCACTCACAAGCGAGAACTTGCTTCTTCCGTCTAATGCAAGACAGTAAGCACCTGAGCCAGACGGGTCATACACTTGAGCATTGATAAGCAAGCAGTTCACAAGTCAAATCACCTTTCAGTCTCTTTGGGTCGAACTACGGTGTTCTGACTTCCTCATTGCACGAGAGGATACGTAGGCATAACTTAACAGTTATCGAACAAAAGTCTCTGTACATTCCCCCTCCTTCCAGCTTCATTCTTTTAGCCTCATTATCATGAGCATTTCACTCTTATTCTCACACTGACACTTCACTTATACACTTCACTTCTTTTACACTGACACCTGTACATCCTTTTCCAGCTATTTTACACACAAATTGCACTGACACTACCCCTTTAAAGCACAAATCTTTTAAGCGTGGATCCCGTCGAGTACGGCGGACAATCTGGGTGCTAATACCTTCCCAGGTTGTAACCAACCCCCTTTCTCAGTCTCTCTGGTTCGCAACCGTCTTATCCATCTTTTTATAGGCCTATGCAGCATTGCCTTTCCTCCGGGATAAAAATGCCTAGCTGGCGACTCTTTTCATCTCCAGTGAGTTCACGGCTGTGTGTTCTCATTGTCCCTCTCGCCGACCGTTCGCGTCTGTACCTTCATCTGATCCATTTTCATTTGTCGGGAGCGACACTTACACCTTCCCTTTATATAATCTACCCCCCTAACTTCGAATTTTTTAAAAGGTCTTTCCTGTTCTTTTATACCCTTTCCTATTGGATAAAATAAAAGTCGGTGGCGACTCTTTCTATCCACAACATAAATAAAAAGTCAGTTCTCCCACCGTGTTATAGAAATGGCGACTCTGCTGGGGAGTACTTAGTAATATAAGGGTTACCTTAGGAATTAAGATCACTTAATTGTTTGCTTTGTTTGCTTTATCTTTAAGGGATTGTTGTGGGGTTACTATGTGAAAGATCCTAACCTGGATCTAGTGTACCTTATGTAAGTGGCAATAGACCAAGGAAATTGTACGACGTATACCGATATGGTTGATCTGGTGGCTACAGTTAGTGTGACTTCTTGGTTGGTGCTTATGTTCCTTAAGTAAGTTGAGGATAATATGAGGCTGTCATATGTTGTCATTAACACTAACTACCCTTTAGAACCTTAATTGACCCATCTTGGCCTTTAGAAAGTAGTGAGATAGCCGGCTTTGGAGAAGACTAAAAGTTGGTTGATACTCGATGCTACGCTCATTGAGATTCTAATCTTTGGGAGTTTGGTTGGCAAGTCATTTGCCTACTGAATAATAACCCTTGAGAAGGATCAGTAATATTGAGATCCCTTAGAACACGGTTACTTTTACTAGGACATGATGAACTAACTAAACTTCAGGGGGAGGGTACTTTACTTTAAACCTCATGCAAGCCTCTAAACCTAGGGATATTATGTGACTTACTTGTGTGTGCCACATGTTTGTGATTGAACATAACATCATGACATCATAAGCATAACATTCTCACTAACCATTTCAAGGACCAAAGGATTTATCTTTGTTCTTTGTTGCAGGTTATGGCTTCCACTCGTAGGAACACTATCCGGATCAACTTTGTAGGGATACCTTCCAAGCTTAAAGATTTGGTCTCAAAACTTCCTGAAAGCTCTCAATTCATCAAGAAGCATGGTTATCTACTTGACTTGGTTACCTCAGGGTTTGATGAAGATATGATGGGTTTCCTATTCCAGTTCTTTGATCCTAAACATCATTGTTTCACATTTCCCGATTATCAGCTGGTGCCTACAATGGAAGAATTCTCCAAGTTACTTGGGGTACTTATCCTTGATCAGAAAACCTTCACAGGCTTAGAGAAGGAGCTTAAACCTGAAGTCATTATTGCAGTCCTACATTTAAAGAAATCAGACATTGTCCTAGAAACAAGAAACGGAGTTAAGGGTATCCTTGCCAGAGTATTGATAGAGAAAGCTCAGGTGTTCTTGGATGCTATGAATTACGATGCTTTTGAGGAGATCTTAGCCTTGTTGATTTATGACTTGGTGCTATTCCCTAATCCAGATCAGTTCATAGATGTACACGCCATCAACATATTTCTGACTCACAATCTAGTTCCTACATTGCTTGGAGATATCTTGCACTCTCTTCACACTCATACTATGAAGGTGAGAGGAACTTTGATGTGTTGCATACCTCTACTATCTAGGTGGTTTATTTCTCACCTTCCTCGATCCGTGATGAAGAATGAACAGGGTTTGAGATGGTTTAAAAGGATGATGTCACTCTCTCATTCAGATATTCACTGGTGTTCCCGATCTATGGAAAATGTCACTATCATTGACCATTGTGGAGAGTTCCCTAATGTGCCACTCATTGGCATAAGAGGGGGCATTATCTACAACCCTTCTTTAGCTCTATGTCAGTTTGCTTACGCTCGGAGTAATGGTCCTCATGACATGCTTATTAAAGGTATTATGTTTGATTACAACAACGATCTTCAAGGTTACCGTCAAAGGTTTATACGAGCTTGGAGTAAAGTGAACAAGGTTGATAGTAAGACTCTGGAACCAAAGTACTCCATTCCGATGATCCTTACCTCAGATGGGTGTGGTCTCGTGCTCAGGGGATGTTCCTTATACCATCCTTCATCCAGATATGCCCACTGATTTGGAAGAGCTGCAGAAGTCGTGGATCCAACTGAAGGAGTAAAGAGATACCTTTGTAGCCCAATTCAAGATTAGCCAAGAAAGAGTGTTGGAGCTGACAATGCAACTTCATGAGGAGCAGAATCTCAACACATATCTCAACACCAAGAGGAAGCGTCCATGGGTGACTTAAATCTCAGATGTTTTATTTTATTTATAAATTTTGTTTGTTTTAATTTGTAAGTCTAAGGGGCAATATTATTTTAAGCCTACTGATAAGAGTTATGTTTTTGTTTGTTTTAATAAATTTAAATCCCGCGGTCCTTGAAAACATTGCATATGCATCTACATACCATATCATTGTATGATATGTTTTCATAACAGGTTTCTCATCTTCTCGCTGTATATTTAAAGCAGAAATGGCTCTCGAACAATCTATCAAAGATCTCCAGACCCATATTGCTCAATTTCAAGAGATGATCCTGAATTTGTCCAAGGGGCAAGAAGAGTTGAAAGCCCTCCTCACTAAGGACATGAAAAAGAAGAATCCTGAAGACAACAAGAGTGATTAGTTGGAACAACTGCTAGCTTAGATGGCAGAGATGAGAATCCAAATGAATGATCAGGTGGCTCTTATCCAAAACTTAGCCCGGGGCAAGAAGAGCTGAAAGTCTTTGTCAATAAACTTCAAGGTAACAGAGTCGGGAATCAAATCACCAGTCAACCTCCGATGAAACAAGCTAACTTGGTTGAAAGGAAGATAAGGATAAGAGAATGAATGAGACAGGATACTATTGATAGTTCTTCAATTGAAGAAAGAAGATCTTGTAAGGTTAATCCACCTCAACACAAGAAATGTAAAAGGCATTTCATCAAATTCGACACACCAATGTCGCAAACTTTGCGATGCTTGTTTGAGATAAAGCTAATTTTCTTGAAAAATTCTCCTCGAAAGCCCAATACTTCCTCCCCTCACTATAATCTCAATGCCAGGTATGCGTATCACTCCAACTGTCCTGGACATGACACTGATAATTGTTGGGCATTGAGGAATAAGATTCAAGACCTGATGGACGAAGGAATCCTCGAGGTTACACCAGAAGATCAGATTGAATTCTCCTATCGTCCATCAAACATCGGAGTTGCAAGACAAATTGCCCGAGGTAGCAAGAAAGAAAGCCTACCTATCCCTGTTGAAGTTTGGGATACCTTAGGACAACCAGGTGGCATATTTGATTTCATGGTAAAATATACCGCTCCTGAAAATTCAGAGATTGCACTCGAAGACATTCAGCCAACTGGATGGGACATCATTTTATTTATTCTTTTGTAATTTCATTTGTTTGTCCAAGCATTTACTATTATGTTAAACTTTGTTTTCACATTAATGCATTGCATATATTTTTCTTGAATTAATCCATTTGATTCACTAAATTTAAAATATGCTTATTACTTCTCTTTTGTGATACTTAACTCTTGCTAAAGTTGTAAGCCTTTAGAGGGAGGATGAAGAAGACGATACCATAATTTCATGTAGTATGCTTTTGAACAAACTATGCTGACGATGTACAGACATTGTTTCAATTCCTAAACAATGGAGATATAAGGAAGTTAATCCCTAGTCAACCCTTTTGAGCCTATGAAATAGGAATTTTCATTCTCAAGCAAATTAAAACCCTTAATCATAACCTAGGACAGGGTAATTCCTAGGTTAACTCAATTATGCCAACTGTCTTTTTTTAATGATGGTTCCCTGTAATCACTAAGTTCGATAGTCAATATCTAGAAAAAGAAAAGCTCCCTAAGTCAAAACCTATGAAGAATAGTTAGTAAAATTGAGACATCCCGTTGACTGTAACTTAGAAACAAATAGTTCGGGCAAAAGGAAGGGATAACAAAGTCAAAAGAAAAAGAGGTCACTATAAATCCTCAAAAAAAAAGATGACTGATCTTTCAAATAAACTTCTATCAGTGTTACAATTCCAAACTCTTTTGAGAGCCTCAATGCATAAGTTAACCGAACATAGGACTGAAGAACATCATGAAGAAAGGGTTAGGTACAAATAAAATTTGAGCCTTTATCCTTTGTTTCTTAAACCGCGAACCAGGCCATGTTATAACCCTTTAAAAGTCCTAACTGAAGCATAGTTAGTTCGAAAGCGTACTGCTACAAAAAGGTATCCTGACTCCTTTAGGGCTTGTATAAATCTCGAGTTAATATCACAGTTTTTATAAACATTGTATTGATAAAATAAATCTTTTTCAAAACTTCAAGACAGACATAAGTGTTGCATTTTGAATATCATTGTTTGTATATAAATAAGTGTTTGGTATCAGAGACGCTTACATGATGAATATTCAATAAACCAAAGTCCTCCCGATAGACAAAACTTGCTTCCGGGATCAAAGTTAATGTATACAAGGGGGCATGGTCACTATCTTCCACTCAAGGGGGCATGCCATGTTACTGTCCAATTCATTTGGGGCAATCAGGTCAAGATTCAACTATACTTAAGTAGCCAGGGGCAGGTCTCCTCATCAATATGAATTACCAAAGGTAACATTACTGAGTTCAAGATGCCAGAGGCATATTATTGTGGGCCATTTTGTTTGTTTCTCTTGAGGTAGCTTTTTCAAATACTGCCATTTTGGGACAAGTCATCCTCAGCTAGGGGCAACACTCTCTTTTCAAACCTAATTAGATCAAATTCAGTCGCAAGCTCCTTAACCATTGTCCGGGACATACACGATACACTTCAATTTGAAAACATATTCCTCTCATTATATTGCCTTGATATCGGATTTTCAGCAGAAGTCGTTATGGAAATTAACTATCTGTGCCAATAATATGAGATGGTGTCAGTATCATGTCTTCAGATTCAGTCATGATAATTCCTAGAAAATTACTCTGGGAAGTCGAGAATATCAGGATTTCTAAATCCTTGGTTATTTTGAATAAGTATACACCTTCAAAATTGATACAATTCTATTTTCGAATTCAGGTTTACTTTTCCCTTTTTACTTAAGCGAAAACATCCGTTGATTATGTTGAATGTATATATGCTTTTGAATATGATTGATGTTTACCAGAAATGCATAAAATGCAATAATAGCATTTACTAAAGACAATCGGAGGTAGGAATCCAACAGGTTTTAGCCAGTTCATTCCCACAGAGTAATCTTTACGGATATATTCTAACGAAACACTTCAAATAGTCTCTTGTACTTCCAACTCTACGAAATCTTCAAGTAGATATCCTCTGGAGAATTGATACTTGACCGGATAAGTCTCCCAGAGGAATGTCCATATCTTTTATCCTCAGTCAGGGTATTCAGGAACTTAATCCTTCAATAAGAAGTACGACGAACGAAAACGGGAGGTTCTAAGTACGATATTCCAAAACAAGACAAGAACGAAGTCTTCATATTCCTCAGCAACAAATCAGGATTTATTTTTCCCAACCAGCAGTTGTTGTATGAAGCTACTCATGCGCTTCAACTACATAATTCATTCATACATCATTTCATATCATACGCATACAACATTCTCATTTATGATAAGAATATCGTCTTGCAAAGCGCTATATACATCATGACATTGCATAGAACTAACCTTGTTTTTCAGGTTAATTCCCTAGCAGACGAATGTTATCAACAACTTATTCTTGGGCTGTTATACCCCCCAAGGGTTACCACAAATAATATATGGGACTGCTCTATCCTCCAGGAGTACATATAACAATATCTTGGACTGCTCTATCCTCCAGGAGTATATATACCAATATCTTGGGCTGCTACATCCCTCAATATTACATCCATCAATGTCTTGGTCTTCTATATCCCCCAGGACCACGAAAACCAATATCTTAGGCTGCTACATCTCCTGAGATTACATCTATATCCATCTTGAGCTGCTATATCCCCCCAAGGGCTGTCTCGGGCTGCTATAAACTCCCAGGATAACATCTTCGACTGATCTACCCTCCATGATTACACATAACAACATTTTGGACTGCTATATCCTCCAGGACCACACCAAACAACATCTTGGGCTGCTACATCCCCCGAGATTACATCAATCTATGTCTTGGAATACTTTATCCTCCAAGAGGTATATATGAAGAACATTTTTATTCCAAATGGCATATTTAACCCCATTCAAGCAATACAACCAACACACAACATTATTTTGCACACCGGCGAGTGCAATTTTTTGGGCTTTAGTGTTCAATTTCCTTCAACCTTTAAGTCACGAATGGCGTACATGCCAATCTAACTCCCCATGTTTCAGAAAATTGAACAGGGGCAGTTGTTGTACCCTTAAATTTTCCCTCCCACATTCAATACCATGTGTCTCAAGAGGTCTCTTAACAGTCACAAGATTTTCAATTGGTCAAAAGGATTGAAGGTTTCACCAGACAAAGCCTCCTCCTGAACAATGGATCTTAGAACTAGGGTTTTGAGTTTCCCCAAGCAAAGTGGACTTCCAAGGCCTCAAGTGGACTTCATAATATTCCATATACCTTAAATAATCCTCATGTCAAGTTTCAAAGCATTCTCAACAAGTTTGGCCAATCAGATGCTCAAATACCCAAAAATCAGTTAACTTGGTCAAAAAGTCAACTGAAGTCAACTGTGGTCAATCTCAAAGTCAAACTTCAAGATTTTTGGTAAACATTAAGATTATAAGGTGAAATTAATCATTTTATCAAGGTTTGATCATGATTCATCAAGGAAACCTCAAATCATCAAGAATCAAGAAGTTTCAACATTAGGGTATTCATGGTAAGAGTCAACTGAACTTTGACCAGCCATAAATTTCACATATTTCATCAAAAATTTCCCATCCAAAGCTCATTTTGAATGAAATTCAATTCTCTACAACTTTGTGTATCACAAGCCAAGTCCAAAAATGCTTCATTTGGAAGGTATGAGCCAAAACATTATAGGTTTTTTTTAAAATCAACATTTCCAAAGCTTATAATTTTAAAATGGTAAATGATATGGACATAGGACAAAAAGGGTTGATTAGAGGACACTCTAAGCTTTCTAAGAAGTCCTAGAACACCTTCATATCATTAAATTGACGAAGTTAGACATTGTCAAAGTTGGGATATTTTCAAGGGGTGTATGAAGAAAAAAAGGTCATAACTTCAAATTTTTCCAAATGGGCCCAAGAAATTGCAACCCAAACTTGAAGATGAAGTCATGCACGACCCAATGACCAACTATTTTGATTTTTATCATTTTTTTATATTATTTTGGATTTAAATTATTAAAATTCAAATTAAATTGAAATAAATTATAAAAATCAAATGTTTGATCCAATCTTTGTTTTAGGATCAAATATACAACATTTAAGAGTGATTGGAACCATCCAAATTTGTGCAAAACACAAATGGTATGAAGATATTTGAATTTTTGACAAAATTGGCAAGTTGATTTCTTCAATCTCAGGAAATCAAAATCCATACAACAAAAGCCCATAATTTGACCTAATTCTCTTCATTATATATACACAACCATAACACAAACAAAGACGACGATTTTCACACCATGCAAGGCATTGTTCAACTTCAATTTTTTTCCAAAAAAACTCAATTTCGGTTTATTGGTTGCAGGCCCTCTCAAGGTGTTCTAAAGGTCTAAACACGATCCTTGAGGCTTCTCGATGCTATCCCAATCATTTGCATCATCAAAATCGCATCCATATGCCTAAACCGAATCTTCTTTTCTCTTGAATTTTAATTTGTCGATTTCAATTGTTCATGCGTTTATAATGAATTTTGATCTTGTTTTGTTGTTTGTGAGGACTCATAGATGGATTGTGGATGATTAGATTGAAACTCCATGGTCAAATACACAAAACGCCATAGTTTGGGTTCCAAGCTCTAAATTAGGGTTTTTTGATTTAGGCAATATAAACTCTGTTTGATGATGAATTTAGACTATACAGGTAGTGGGAAATTGATTGGTATAAACAATTTGACTTGATCGTACATGTTACACGATGCAAATGAAAACGTAGATTTTCCTACGAATGTAAATTCGCAGGAAATTTCGTAACAAATGTTTAAGGTATTTTCGTAGGAAAAAGGAAGAAGGTGAAGTCTAATGGCGCCATTCTGAAAATTCAAAATTAATCTTGTTTTTTATTATACTTGTTTCATATCCATGTCACAGGTGCATGTGTGGTGTAGTGGTTAGGGATTATACCTGGAAACCTTGAGGGCTTGGGTTCAAGCCCAGCCTCAAGCATTTTTTTTCTTCTTTTATAACCTATTTTCATTTATGCTTCTTTTATATATATCTTGCTTCACAATAATGTCACATGCGCGCAGGTGTCCTATGGATGAGGTTGGAGCTGGTAAGAGCAAGGGCAAGGGTTCAAACCTTGGCCCTAACACTTTTGGGTTATTTCTCTCTTTTCCTTTTTTCAAATTATATATTTTCTTTAATATCTTTTTTTTTAAAACAAAACGTCTTTGCTTTTCTTTAACTTATATATTTTTATAAACCATTTTTTTTTATATAATTTAGTTATTTTAGAATTTTTATCAATTTATTTATTTCAATAAATTCAAAACCTAATTTTTATATAACCCTAAAATATTTATAACCCTAAAAAATTTCCTAAACTTTTTTCACTAACCCTAAAAATTTTCTCTATAAATTTAACCCTGATCTCGTAAACCTCAAAACCCTGATTTTTACCTCTAACTCATTCTTATGTTATTCATATAACCTGCCTTATTATTGCTCTGAATTGTTTATCATTATTTTTTTTCCTGCCATTATAATTATGTAACTGTCCCAGGGCGTTGTAATAGTTAGGATATTTAAATTTCTGCCATTTAAATTCCTGCCATTTATTTTATATTAACTGCGTGAGTTAGTAATATAGGGTGTGAAAACCTAATTGAATTAACCTGGAAATAGATCACTAAACAATAAGATAAATATCTGAAAAATAACACTCACACACGTAAGTCGATTATTCTATGATCACCATCTCCACCTCCTAGGGTTTCCTCTCTCAGTTGCCTTATAAATGGTCAGGTCCCTCGAAAGTGGGGGTGTCTTTAAACGCAAAGTCCCTTAACAAATAAATCATCATAGCCCCTTCGAGATTAAAAGATCATAGTCCTTCCGAGGTTGCCTATGATATAATGATCTCGTCCCTTCGGTAAAAATGATGATAGTCCCTACGAATTGTTAAAGACACCCCTACAAGTTGCCTTCATTGACCATACGATGACCCTACGCACGTCCTTTAACAAAATCCAAGGTAATGACTACCTACTCCTTAATAGTAAGGACCGTTTTACCCTTGAAAGGAAATAAAAGAATACGAAAGACCAGTCTAGGGTAGGTAGTTCTTAGTTACTTCTCGAATTTCAAAAATTCTTATTCACACCCCACTTTTCAAACAATTTTCAAACTTAAAAGCTTTGTATACATCCATACGAGGATCAATACAAAGACTTATGAAAATTTCTAAACACACACTACCCATTTTTCAAACAAATAAGTGAGTAAGTAATTAAGAGCCCATGGATAACCATGGATATAAAGGGTGCTTACACCTTCCCTTTATATAACCTACCTCGTTGTAACACGGTGGGAGAGCTGACTTTCTATAAATGTTGCAGATAGTAAGAGTCGCCACCAACTTTTATTTTATCAAAGTGGAAAGGACATAAAAGAACAGGAAAAATCTATTTTTAAAAGAATTGAGTTCAGGGGGTAGGTTATATAAAGGAAAGGTGTTAGCAACCTTTATATCCATGGTTATCCATGGGCTGTTAGTTACTTAGCTCACTTAATTGTTTTGAAAAAGGAAAGTGCAGTGTGTGCTTAGAAAATTTTCTAAGTATTTGTAATGATCCTCGTATGGATGTATACAAAGTCTTTGTTTTGAAAATATTTGAAAATAGTGAGGTGTGAAAAGTATTTTTAGAGTGTGAGCAAGTAACTATGAGGTACCTACTATGTTCTTATATGTTCTTTAAAGGGTAAGTCTGTCCCAATTATTAAGGAATAGGTAGTCATTACCTTGAATTTGTTTAAGGGACGAGCGTAGGGTCATCGTACGGTCAACGAAGGCAACTATAGGGTGTCTTTAGCAATTGGGAGGGACTATCATCTTTTAAACCGAAGAGACAAGATCATTTATCGTAGGCAACCTCGTAGGGACTTGATCTTTTAGAATATGGGAGGGACAAGATGATTTACTTTCCTGGAGGGACTTTGCTTAAGACACCCTACTTTTGAGGGACTTGACCGTTTAATTAAGGCAACCAAGAGAGATAACCTTAGGAGGTGCATACAACGATCTTAGATCGACTTACGTGTGTGAGTATTTATTTTCAGATATTTATATTTTTTAATTAATTATCTAAGTCCAATTTATTACAATTAAATTTTGTACTCCCTATTTACTTACCACACATTTAATATTTAATAGAATTTAAAAAGCAGAAAAATAAAATTCTACACTATTGCATCATGGGAGAGGGGTACATTTGTCTTTTAAAAGGGATTGCTAAAAAAATTAAATACGGAAATTTAAACCTAATTAACTATTTACATAAGAGGAAGAGTCAAAAAATAAATGTGAAGATATAAATAAAATCAAGTTTAAAATAATTAGGGTTTTTTGAGGATTTTAAGAAAATCAGGGTTAGAAGTGAGGTTGATTAAAGAAAACATTAACAAGTTAGGATTAATTAAAAAATAAAAATAATCTAAACCTAATTATTTACTTAAATTATAATTTCAAGGATAAAATTAAATAAAAATAAATATTTGATAAAAATAAATACTATTAGAAAATAAATATGAGTTAATTAGAAATTATATTATTTTTAAGAATATAATTAAGAATCATTGACCTAAATACTAATAATTTAATTAATTTAATTGTTAATTAATTTAATAACTATTATTTAAACCAAATAGGAAAAGAAAAAGAAAGAAAAACGTTTCAAAAAATAAAGGGGGAGGCTTGGATTTGAACCCATGACCTCCCAATTACCAAGCTTCTGCAAGGACCACTGGGCTGCGCGCACAAGTTGATGTTTCTATGGATAACAATCAACAAATATTAAACCTGAAAAATAAAAATAAATGTTACCAAAAAGAAAGAACCTGGGGATCGAACCCAGGCTCTGAAACTCCAAGGCACCTACACTTAACCAACTGAGCCAGATCGCGCGCTTGTTAAACCTATAAAACAAAATCAAAATAAATAATGCCAAAATTCAAAAATATTTTAACGCGTCAAAGGGAGTCTTCTTCTACCTCTGCTCCTGCAAATTTACCTGCAAATTTTTCCTGGCATTTTCATGCGAATTTTCCTACACACCAAAACATGCAAATATTACAATGTCCAAAATACGTACAAATTTATCAAATTGATTATGTCAACATATTCCTTATGACTTGTGCAATTCGAACATGTTCTTTAAAGGCATTTATATGGTATAATTCACAAAGCCCCAAAATCAAGGTCGAAACCCTAAGAATGGCATGTCTCTTCCCCTGTGTCAAACCTCAAAAAAAATATGTCCAGAAATAATCTTTGTATCATCACAAACATCAATCAACTAGCAAACACAATTTAAAACAATAATATATATGAAATCGATTTTTTTAAATGTAAGAATAAAAACGATTCGGTTAGGTCGTATGAGCATGCATCTGATGCCTATGAGGATTGAGTTACGATCAATGATCTCCAAGGAAGCTAATGCCACCTTTATTTTGTTTTGAAAGTGCCTCTAGGTCCAAAATCGAATTTGACTTTTAGGAGGAATTTTTGAAATTGGAATGGTGTTCTTGGTTGCTTGGAAAATCGTCCCCCTAGTGTTGTTTGTGTTTGTATATATATAGTGAACATAACTAGGTCAAATAACGGGGCTTTTGATCCAAGGATTGTGGTTACTTGTTCATGAAGAAATTCCATCATCTTAAATGTCAAAAAATCAAATGTTATGTTTCCAAATTGATTGTGCATGAAATTGGAGAGTCTCAATCAGTCTTAAATGTTTTTAAGAGCTTCTAGAACAAGAATCACATCCAAATATTGAATTTTATATTTTATTTTGATTTAAATTGAATTTTAATAAATAAAATCCAAATAAATAATAAATAAATTATAAAAATCAGAAATAATTGGAATTGGGTCTTTCTTGATATTATTGTGAAGATTGGATTGCAATTTCATAAGGCCATTTGGAAAAAAATGGATTTGAGACCCTTTTTACTCAATGCACCCTTTGAAACTTTTCCAACTTTACCAAAGCATAAATCCCTCAAATTTAAGGCTATGAGAGTGATCTTGGAATTTTTAGAAAGCTTAAAGAGTCCTCTAACAAACCTCTTTGGTCTCATGTCCATATCTTTTACCATTTTCAAATTATGCTCTTTGGAAAAGTTGACTTTTTGTTGACTTTTGAAATGACCTATAATGTCTTAGCTCATACCTTTCAAATGAAGAATTTTTAGGCTTGGCTTGTGAGACACAAAGTTGTAGAGAATTCAATTTCATTCAAAATGAGATTTGGATGGGGAATTTTTGATGAAGCATGTGAAAGTTATGGCTGGTCAAAGTTTAGTTGACTTTTCCTATGAAAACCCTAATTTAGAAACTCCTGATTCTTGATGATCTGAAATTTCCTTGATGAATCATGATCAACCCTTGATCAAATGATGAATTTTACTTCATAATCTTGATGTTGGAAAAAAATCTTGAAGTTTGACTTTAATTTGACCACAGTTGACCTTAGTTTGACTTTTTAACCATTTGACTGATTTTTGAACATCTGATCATCTGACTGGTCAACTTATTTGGAAAGCCCTGAAACTTGACATGGGGATTCTTGAATACATGTTGTATGTTATTAAGCTCACTTGAGGCTTTGTAAGTCCATTTTGCTTGGAGGAAACTCTCAAACTTTCTAACCAATTGGGGACCTTGAGAACCTTATGATCATTGAGAAATATTGAGAGACATTGCCTTGATTGTGGGAGGGCAAATTTTGGGGTAGAACAATTTCCCCTGTTCAATTTTCTGAAACCTGAGGTGTTAGATTGGCATGCACGCCATTCGTGACTTGAAGGTTGAAGGGGATTGAACACAAAAGCCCAAAAATTTGCACTCGCCGGTGCCTAGAATAATACTGATGGTTGGTTGTATTGTTTGAATGGGCTTAAAGATGCCATTCGGAGAAAAGTTATTATACTTCTTGGAGAATAAATTAATCCAGAGTACGAAGATATAACTTTTGGAAAAATAAAACCCAAGGTGTAATGAGATAGCTTTTTGGGAAAATAAAACCCAATGTGTAATGAGATAGCTTTTGGGAAGATAAAACAACGTCCTAAGGTAATGAAATAACTTTTGGGAAGATAAACGACGACCCAAAGTGATAATAGGGTACTTGGGAAGATAAACAACGGTCCAAGGTAATGGTATAATGTTTGAGAAGATAAACAACGGCCCAAGGTAAGGGTATAACTTTTGAGAAGATAAACAACGTCCCTAAGTCATGATAGGGTACTTGGGAAGATAAACAATGGCCCAAGGTAAGGGTATAAATTTTGGGAAGATAAACAACGACCCAAAGTCATGATAGGGTACTTGGGAAGATAAACAATAGCCCAAGGTAAGGGTATAACTTTTGGGAAGATAAACAATGGCCCAAAGTCATGATAGGGTACTTGGGAAGATAAACAACGGCCCAAGGTAAGGGTATAACTTTTGGGAAGATAAACAACGACCCAAAGTCATGATAGGGTACTTGGGAAGATAAACAACGGCCCAAGGTAATGATATGGCTTTTGGGAAGATAAACAACGACCCAAGATAATCTTTGGAAAGATAAACAACGACCCAAGATAATGATATGGCTTTTGGGAAGATAAATAATGGCCCAAGATAGCCTTTGGGAAGATAAACAACGACCCAAGATATAAGTTGTTGATGAAGTTTGTCTGCTGGAGAATTAACCTGAAAAACAAGGTTAGTTCTATGCAAATATCATGACGTATATAACACTTTGCAAAATAATATTTCATGATAATGTTGTATGCGTATGATATGATATGATGTGATGTATGTATGAATTATGTAGTTGAAGCGGATAAGTAGCTTCGTAAAACAACTGCTGGCTGGGGAAAATAAATCCTGATTCGTTATTGAGAAATTTGAAGACTTCGTTCCCGTCTTGTTTAAGAATATCGTACTTAGAACATCCCGTTTTTGTTCGTCGTATTTCTTATTGACGGATTAAGTTCCTAAATATACTGACTGAGGATAAAAGAGATGGACATAGATCCGGGAGTCTTATGTAGTTAAGTATCAACTCTTTGGAGGATATGAAACTGCTTGAGGACTTCATAGTGTTGGAAATATAAGATATTACTTGAAGTATTCCATAAGAATATACGTAAATATTAATCTGTGGGGATGAACCGGCGAAGATTCGTTGAATTCCTACCTCCGTTCGTTCTTAGTAAATTCTATTACTGTATTTTATGCATTTATGGTAAACATCAATCATATTCAAAAGCATATATACATTCAAACATAACCAACAGACATTTCTCGCTTTAGTAAAAGGGGAAAAGTAAATCTGAATAAAGAGGGAAAGGTAAACCTGAATACGAAAAATGAAATTTTATTTATTTAGAAAGTGGCCTATAAATAGGCGAGTTTTAACACAGAGACGGAAATCCTAGTAAGAGGAATTCGTCAAACAATTTTTTACAAAAACAAAGAAAACCGGCTATGTGTAAATAATCCTATTGAGTTTCAACTCTGCTATTGCCATTATCTTCAAGTATCTCATCTTCAGCTATCGGAAAAGAAATGATTGGATTGATTTGTATCTTTTGAATTTGACATAGATAACACATCTAGTAGAGGTTACATGGGTGATCCAACGAGACATAGTCATACGCTTTAATCCCTAACTTTTGCCTGGATTGCCTTTTCAGGTTTTCAATCCACCGGGATACCCTTTTTTGCCCAAGCCGCCTTTTCAGGTTTTTGACTTTTCGGGTGTACATTGGTTTTATATATATCCCTAATTTTTGCCCGAACCCTTTTGGTTCGCCAGGATGCCCTTATTTTTTCCTAGGCCAGTCAACCTAGCAGGTGTCTTTTTATGCGTAGTGTTTTTTAACTATGTCTGCGTTCACAGGTTGTGAATCTTCACCATCCATAGTGGTAAGCATCATGGCACCTCCATAAAATACTCTCTTAACAACAAATGGCCCTTCATAGGTGGGGGTCCATTTTCCTCTGGGATCACCCTGTGGTAATATGATACGCTTGATCACCAAATCACCAGCCTGATATACTTGCTGCTTAACTTTCTTATTGAAGGCTTTGATCATATGTTTCTGATACATCTGACCATGACAAACAACTGCTAGTCTTTTCTCATCAATCAAGTTTAGCTGGTCAAGTCGAGTCTGAATCCATTCATCTTCATCTAAGCCTGCATCCTTCATAATTCTTAAAGAAGGAATCTGAACTTCAATGGGTAAAACTGCTTCCATACCATAGACAAGGGAGAATGGGGTTGCCCCTGTTGAAGTACGTATGGTGGTACGATAACCATGAAGAGAAAATTGTAATATCTCATGCCAATACTTATATGTAACTGTCATCTTTTGCAAGAACTTCTTAATATTCTTGTTGGTGGCTTCCACTGCACCATTCATCTTTGGACGATATGGAGAAGAATTGTGATGCTTAATCTTGAACTGCATGCAGAGATCAGTAATCATAGTATTGTTCAAATTAGTACCATTATTTGTGATAATCCTTTCGGGGATGCCATACCTACATATAAGATTATATTTGATGAATCGAGCCACAACATTCTTGGTAACTGAAGCAAATGAAGCTGCCTCTACCCACTTTGTAAAGTAATCAATAACAACAAGGATGAAACGATGACCATTGGAAGCAGTAGGTTTGATCTCACCAATCATATCAATGCCCCACATGGAAAAAGGCCAAGGAGCCGTCAAAACATTCAATGGAACTGGAGGCACATGAACTTTATCAGCATAAATCTGGAATTTGTGACAAGTTTTGGAATGTTGATAGCAATCAGCTTCCATGGTAGACGAATAATAACCTGCTCTCATAATCTTCTTAGCCATAGTATGCCCACTAGAATGAGTACCAAAGATCCCATCATGCATGTCTTCCATAATCTCTACTACTTCTTTCTTATCCACACAGCGAAGCAAAGTTGAATCATGATTGCGCTTGTACAAAATTCCATTACTCAGGAAGAACTTAGAAGAAAATCTCTTCAGAAACTTCTTGTCATTAACAGATGCCCCTTTAGGGAACTCTTGAGCTTCAAGATACCTTTTCACTTCATAGAACCAAAGCTTTTCATGTACTCCTTCAGTACCCACCTCATTGTAGTATGCAGGTTTATCAAATCGATCAATAGTAATTCTGGGAGCTTCATCATCCCAACTGATTTCAAACATAGATGCCATGGTGGATAATGCATCTGCTAACTGAATTTCTTCTCGTGGAACATGTCCAAAAGTGATCTCTTCAAAGTACAGGATCAAAGACAACATATGCTTTCTGTAAGGGATAAGATTAGGATGCTTGGTGTCCCAATCTCCTTTAACTTGACTAACTACCAGGGCTGAATCTCCATACACATTCAAAAACTGAATCTTCATCTCAATAACAACCTTGATACCCATTATGCATGCTTCATACTCAGCCATATTATTGGTACAATTAAAACAAAGTCTTGTAGTAATTGGTGTGTAACAACCTTTAGGAGAGATAATCACAACAACAACACCATTACCAAGAGCATTAGAAGCTCCATCAAAAACCATAGTCCATCGGGATCCTTGTCCAGGTCCTTTATATTGTCTAGGTTCTTTAGTAACAATCATAATATCCTCATCTGGAAACTCAAAATTCATAGACTGATAATCATCCACTGCCCTATGAGCCAAATGATCAGCTACTACACTTCCTTTAATTGCATTATGAGTAGTGTACTGTATGTCATATTCTGTCAGGATCATTTTCCATCTTGCTATTCGCCCGGAGAGAGCAGGTTTCTCAAATATCTACTTGATTGGATCCATTTTTGAAATCAATAAAGTGGTATGAGTCAACATATACTGTCTTAGTCAGCGAGCAGCCCATGAAAAAGCGCAACAAGTTTTCTCGAGCAGTGAGTATCTTGTTTCACAATCGGTAAAATTTTTGCTAAGGCAGTATATTGCTTGCTCTTTTCGACCAGACTCGTCATGTTTCCCCAACACACACATGTCGCTCCCGGGATTTTAATCCAAGTAAAAACGGGAAAGTGGTGCGAAAAAGGTAGAGTCGTAAGCCATGCATTTTTATGCCGAATGAATTGGAAAGGTAATGCTGCACAAAGTTGAGGAAGAAGGAAAGGACAAGGTCCTACGAACCAAAGATCTAGGTTCGGGAGTCGGTTATGACCTGGAAAGGTATTAGCACCCCAGATCGTCCGCCGTACCCGACGGGATCCACGCTTGTTTGTTTGTTTCAAAGGGTGAGAAATAACTGCTGCTGAACAAAACTGCTGACTGGAATTGGAATGGAAATGAGAAATGGAACTGGAATGGAAATGGAAATAACGAGGGAAATGTAGGGAAAATAAAGAATGTGCTCAAATGGGACCTACCCCACTTCCTACGTACCTCATCAGGATAATGAGGATCATAGTCGACGTAGTTCGCCTAACTAGGCGGGAACTATTTGCTTGTGTTTTTTATAGCTGGAACTGTGTATGTCTATGCTCAGGTGTTACAGGCTCGTCTGGTACGAGTGATTTTGCCGTCTTGCATGTGATACAAGTCGACACAAATTCGCGTTAAGAATGAATGAGATGAGAAAAGAAGTTCCCGCAGGAAAGTCGCTTATTGTTTGTTTTTGCCTCTTAAGAGTTTTGCATGAATTTGGCACAAGGAAGTGAATTCAAACTCTTTTCCATGGAATGTGTACTTGCTACTACATTCCAAGATGGAATAATAGAACAATCACACCAAGCAAGGAGAATTTATCCAAGACTTGTTTCCCATGATTAGGGTTTAAGTTCACTAGCTTGTTGAACTTTATTAAGTGTTTTTGTTGTTTTTGTGAAGAAATGTCTTTTAGATTTTTCTTTGTTAAATAACCCCTTGATAAGACTTGTACATCATGCTAGACAAGGTTACACCATTCCAATATGGAATGAATGTAAGTGCCCCATGGAATAAGGCTATACACAAGGGATCCTTTCATGCATTTATTAAGTCTTTTTTGGATTTTGTTTGAAAATGAGAAAGAAGACTCAAATCGGAAAAGGACAAAAATTAAGGGGGACTAAGACACAACCCTAGGTTATTTATTAAAATGGTGGTCCTAATGGTGAGTGAGGCTTTTCTAATCCTAAAGAGCAAAAGGAAGAGAGATAAGAAAAAGGATGCAACTTACTTCCTAAGGAAGATAAGTTGGTCCTAACAAAAGGGGAACCCTACCAACAACAAATATGGAAGGAAAAGGTGAATTAAATGTATAAAGAAAATGCATAAAAAATTAAAAGGATAAGGTGTAAGGAAACATACCTTTCCCTCCCTACAAAAAAAATATTAGTGTGCATTTTATTAAAATAATAAAGCAAACATACACCAATTAAATCCTAATGACTCTAGGACTCAATCTAATCTCTATCTTAATTCTAAAAGAACTAAAAATGCTAAAACAAAAATACAACATCTACTACAACCCCTAAACTAAAAACAACTACCAAAACCATGCATAACACAAGGTAGCTTTTTACAGCTAGCATACAACATAAAAATAGGTGTAAAAAGTCACATATATCATGCAAACATAACAAATAGCATGTATTTTACAGCACCTATATGCAAAGTCAGCTATGAAATGTAAAATGCAGATTTGATTATTTTCATTTTTTATGCACAAACTTAATGAAAAACGTATCAATTCATCATGAATATGCATTTGAACATAGATCAACATACACAAATGAGTGAACATGAGCATTTTTTAGGGTTTATGCAAGAATGCACCACATGATTTATTATGCAACAAGTATGCAAAATATGGCATATGAACATAATGAGCATTGACCATGAATAAGCAACATGATAGATCAACAATAATGCCAAGCTCAATGCAAAATTCAGAATTGAATTGATGTGAATGATATGATAAATTAAGCACAAGAACTTGTATGATCATATGAAGCACTTAATCACTTTTGGCAAAAAAATCAACATGGCATTTAATCATTTAATCAATCCAACAAGCAAGGATCATAATCATGAAGCACATATTGGAATTAAGCAAGCATTTGACATGTGAAACAAGTGATTAAAGTGTAGCAAAACTCATCAAGAATCAATTATAACACAAATGCATATTTAACACAAAACATGGAAAAGTGAACGGAATCATGTCGAAACGACTCGAAACAAATGAATTGACTACTGAAAATAAACCCAAAAATTCACTAAAATCAATACCTAAACATGTATGAACCTTAGAAGCACTAGGAAGCAAGATTGAGCAAGAAAATAAGCTAACAAACCAAAAAACTAACAGCGTTAACCGGTTAACCAAACGGTTAACCCGTTAACGTACCCCAAACAACAATAAATTTAGCCAAAAACGCATGTGTTAACCGGTTAACATTGAACAGAAAGTGAAAAATGCTTTTGAAATAAGTGCTTTTGGTCACAATCTTCCTTCTAAACAACCCTAACCCCCACCTAATCATGCTAACACGAATTTCTACTCAATTAGGGTTTATTAACACATGTTAGAACCTATAACAAGCTACAACCTAGCTTCTAATCCATTAAACTCGATAAATCGCAAGCAAAACGTAACGAAAACATAATCAACCATAAGTAATACGAAAAGCACTTAAAGATATCATGGTTTTAGAATACCAACCTACAAAGCGGAGAAGTGTTTCGGTAAATGTTGTGAGAATCGGAGCTTGATCGAAGAGAAAACCAAGAAAACCACGAATCCGCAAAATAAATGCGTTCTTGATGCTTGAGCCTTCTTGCACTTCCGATAAGTCAAAATCTTCAAAAAAATCAGTAGCTTCTTCTTCTAAAATCCACAATTCAATGGATGTTAGAGGCTAAGCTTTAAGATCTTCAAGTTTTCAATGTGAAACTTCAAGAGCTTCTTCAAAAAAGCTTTGGTGAAAAGGGAAATGGAGGAAAAATGAGAGAGAAAAAGTGATTCTAGAAATGGTGAGAGAGTGAAACGCTGGGAACCTTTTGCATTGATGTGATTAATGATTATATAGGAGCTAGGCTTGGAGCTAGGTTTGGGAATAGATTTAGGTTTAGGAATGGAGTTAGGTTTAGGAATGGAGTTAGGTTTGTAGTTAGTTAGGGTTAGGGTTGGAGAAGGAATATGAATATTCCTTGGAATACTATAGAAGGTTGTGGAAAATGGTAGAAGAATCCAAAGGAAATGGAGTGGAATTGAAGTGGAAAAACAAGAGGGAAAGAATGAAAGGAAATGTGGAAAGAAAGTGGAAGGAAAAGTGGAGGGAAAGGTGAAATTAACCACTTTTCAAATGATTTTTTTTCTTTGATTTTTTTATGATTCCTCCATCATTTCTTGACCAAATTTTAACCATAGGATCATTGTAACCCTAATTTCATGATTTTGATCTTAAAAGTCAGGATTCGACCTTTTTTTACCTAGCTCGGTTGCCTTTTCCCCGATTCCTTGATTTTCAGTCATCTGGCCAGTTGAACCTCTTCCAAAATGATTTTGTGGACGAAATTTGAACCCTAGGCACTTGACATCATATATAAGACAAAGGAATCCACTTTGAATCAAAACTTCATGCAGAAGCCCAATAGAAATGAAACCCTAATTTGGCCTTTTTCATCAGGAGATGTTGCACTGCTTGCCTTCTCTGATTAAACCAAATCTTTCCATGGCTTGTAGCTTCAAATGAAGACTTGTAGGATTTTGTGAACCCTTTGCACAAGGTTGAGAAGATTTGTGTCCCTTTGATTGCCTTTGTATAGCCTTCAGTTGCTCCAATCATTGATCACATACCTATGCCTCGGCTATGCTACACATGATGCAATGTTTTTGGTTATTTGTGAACTTATGTATGCTAAATGACATGAAAAATGTTGAGGATATGAGAGGGAAACTTTTGAGGCATTATAGCTGCCCCTATTCAATTATCTGCAAGCTTGAATGACTAATTGCGAGAGCTTTTAGACGTTCAAGATATGGAGTAATTGAATACTCGAATAAAACCTGAAAACTTGAACTCGGTGGATAATAAAGTATGCTTGGAAGAATGCCATCCTCAAATGACAATACTCAAAAGATCCTCGGATTTAACACTAAACCATCCTCGAATGGAGACGCAATGGTATACCGGCCTCAGTCGATAACCAAAAACAACAAAGACTGACCTCAGACATACTTTGCAAAAGAGACAAACTGACCTCAATCAATAAGCTCCAAAATGGTTTATCATCCTCAAATGATAGCCACAACAACAAGACCAACCTCAGAAGGACTTGAAGAAAAGAATTCCATCCTCAAATGACAATTCTCAAAAGATCCTCGGATCTAAAATGAAACCATCCTCGAATGGAGACGCAATGGTATACCGGCCCCAATCGATAACCAAAAACAACAAAGACTGACCTCAGACAGACTTTGCAAAAGAGACAAACTGACCTCAATCAATAAGCTCAAAATGGTCTATCATCCTCGAATGATAGCCACAACAACAAGACCAACCTCAGAAGGGCTTGAAGAAAAGAATTCCATCCTCAAATGACAATTCACTAAAGATCCTCGGATATAACACGAAACCATCCTCAAATGGAGACGCAACGGTATATCGGCCTCAGTCGATAACCAGAAACACAAAGACTGACCTCAGACAGACTTTGCAAAAGAGACAAACTGACCTCAATCAATAAGCTCAGAATGCTCTATCATCCTCGAATGATAGCCACAACAACAAGACCAACCTCAAAAGGACTTGAAGAAAAGAATGCCATCCTCAAATGACAATTCTCAAAAGATCCTCGGATCTAACACGAAACCATCCTCGAATGGAGACGCAATGGTATACCGGCCTTAGTCGATAACTAAAAACACAAATAAAATAGGACAAGATGGAATGGGATCATTGTACATAAACGAGAGCCCAGGAAAATAGGATCGTTCTACAAAACAAGAACCTACGACGTGACTGTTGTACCAAACAAGACGCGGAACAAGTGTCAAATATCGACTTGAAGAGGCAAGGATGACTGACAAATGGTATTGATATCCTCTGCAAGGAGTACTTCAGGTTGAGAAGATGTTACAGGTCTTATGTAATATACTTTAAAACTGGCCCATGCTGGCATGCATACTTGGATTTATAGCGTAATGCTCCATGAGGATGGAAATGCTACGCTTTGGAGGATGCAAATGCAATGATGATTATGCGTATGCAAATGCAAAGGATCTCCCGGAAAGGAGACTGCAAGTATCCCAGATGGCTTGACTGGGGAGGAACTGATGATCACTGCACTGATCTGATCCATCCTGGTGAGGAGGAGACAACTCTGCGGGGAAAACTGTTAACTATACATCGGCTCTGAACAGCCGCCACTCCAAAAATAAATTGGACTTTGAGATTGGAGAGCCAAGACCCTGCTGGAGATGGACCTTTCTTGTACTCTGGTGGGGAAGTGAAAATCCTCTGACTAGGTGGGGAACTATAAGTATGACACTGCTGAGGAAGCAACTTGCTGGGGAGGAAAGACACTCCTTGTACTGCTGGGAATTGCCCCTGTGTTGAAGGGAACTATCTGCTTGGGGAGGACACCAACCTTTTGTTGCCTTGCCGGGGGAGATTTCAACTTCCAACTCTACTGGGGATGACTGGAGACACCCATCAAAACACTGCTTTAGCTCTGTTAGCAACACCTGTACCTGTACCTGCATAAACGCAATCGATAGTGCTTGCAACATGGAGAGTTAGTTTGGACTTGTATGCCCCAGGCTCATAGCATGAATCATTATCTGGGCATCTTGACACCTTTTTAGAGTTGTATTAAATGTTTCTGTCCTCCTGCATGAGTTAAAATGCATTCAAATGTTCGCAACACAATATAAATTACAATTTGCTGGACATTTTTGCAATCAATGCTAGATGAAAAACAAAAACGAGAAGCAGATAGTCACAAGTTGACTGAAATTGATTTTTTTTTATTTGGAAAAATGGCCATGAATAGGAATTACAAAGGAAGAAATTCCCTGGAAAGAGGAAATAGCCAAAAAGGAAAACAAACTATCCTATTGGCAATGTGATAAGTGGATCTCATCAAGTTTCAACCCGATTATGACTAGTATATCTTCAAGACCATCCGATCGCTCTTCCCCTTGAGAAAGGTAATTGAACTGGTCTTCAACCCTTAAAATAACCTCAGTTGCAGATGGGTTACGACTTTCGCAGATCGCAGTCGTTCGCATTAGTCCCTCTTTTGCATGGATCGCCCTTTCAGGTTTTTAATCCACAGGGATACCCTTTTTTGCCTGAGTTGTCCGATGCGGCTTTTCAACTCAGCAGGTGTACATTTTCAAGATTTCCCTAATTTTTGCCCGAGCCTTTTATTCTGTTTTTGGCTCACCGGGATGCCCATTTTTGCCTGGATCTTTATTTTGTTTTTATCCAGTGGGTCCTTTTTACAGGATGTATTTTCTTACTGCGTCTGTGTTGATAGGGGATTGGAAGTCTTCTCTGTCCATGGTCGTCAACATCAAGGCTCCACTTGAGAAAACCTTTTTAACCACGAACGGTCCTTCATAATTAGGTTTCCATTTGCCCCTGTGATCGTTAAGAGGAGGAAGAATCCTTTTCAGCACCAAGTAACCTGGTATGTACCTTTGTAGTCGTACCTTCTTATCAAAATCCTGCTTCATCCGCCGCTGATACAACTGTCCATGGCATACAGCTGCTAGACGTTTTTCTTCAATGAGACTCAATTGATTATATCCGGATCGGAGCCACTCAGCTTCATCTAGCTTAATGTCCATCATTAACCTCAACAAGGGGATTTCCACTTCAATTGGTAAGACTTCCTCCATACCATACACCAGTGAGAATGGGGTTGCCCCTGTTGAGGTACGCACTAACGTTCAGTACCCATGTAAAGCGAATGGTAGCATCTCATGCCAGCCTTTGTATGTTACAACCATATTCTGCACGATCTTCTTGATGTTCTTGTTGGCCGCCTCGACGGCGCCATTCATCTTCGGGCGATATCGAGAAGAGTTGTGATGTTCTATTTTGAAATCCCGACACAAGTCAGCCATCATCTTGTTGTTGAGATTAGAACCATTATCAGTAATGATTCTTTCGGGAATTCCGTACTGGAAAATGATGTCTCTTTTAATAAATTGGGCTACCACATGTTTAGTAACATTGGCATAAGATGTCGCTTCGACCGACTTCGTGAAATAGTCTATAGCAACCAGGATGAAGCAGTGACCGTTGGAAGCTATTGGCTCGATCTTGCCAATCATATTAATGCCCCACATAGCAAACGGCCATGGTGAAGACATGACACTCAATGGGTTTGTAGGCATATGGACCTTATTGGCATAAATCTGACACTTGTGACATTTACGGGAGTATTTACAGCAATCAGATTCCATGGTGATCCAATAATATCCCAATCTCAACAATATCTTGGCCATAGCATGTCCACCAGCATGGGTACCAAAGGAGCCTTCATGAACCTCTTGCATCAACAGGTATGCTTCGTGTCTATCCACGCATCTGAGTAGAACCATGTCGAAGTTTCGCTTGTATAGCACACTATCTTGATTCAAGAAGAAACCACCTGCTAGTCTTCTGAGGGTCTTCTTGTCTTTATTGGATGCCCCAGCCGGGTATTCCTGAGCCTTCAAGAATTGCTTGATATCATGATACCAAGGTTTGTTATCTTCACCATTTTCAACTGCAAAGACATAAGAGGGTCTTTCAAGATGGGAGACCATGATTCGAGGCACAAAATTCTCTTGACAAACTTTAATCATAGACGACAAAGTTTCTAGAGCATCAGCGAACTGATTTTCGTCTCGAGGAATATAATTCAACTTGACCTTGGTGAAGAAAGTTAGCAGCCTCCTGGTATAATCTCTGCAAGCTTCATACTCTGTCTCATTGTTAGTGCATTCGAAAGTCAACTGAGCAGCTAAAGGTGTATGGACCCCTTCTGGTGAGATGATAACAACACCTACTCCACTTTCGTTCATGTTCACAGCTCCGTCAAACATCAACTTCCATTTGGATTCAGGGTCTGGCCCCTCCTCCAGAAGTGGTTCTTCACAGTCTTTCAACTTGAGGAACATGATGTCTTCATCCGGAAACTCGAATTTCATGGGTTGATAATCATCAATTGGCTGCTAAGCCAAGTATTCTGACAATACACTTCCTTTGATTGCTTTTTGCAAAGTGTAATGTATATCATACTCTGCCAGTATCATCTGCCATCTGGCTACCCTTCCTGTCAGAGCCGGCTTCTCGAAAATGTACTTCACAAGATCCATCTTGGAAATTAAGTGAGTGGTGTGGGTCAACATGTACTGTCTTAGTCGGCAAGCAGCCCATGCTAAAGCGTAACAAGTTTTCTTGAGTAGTGAGTAGCAAGTCTCACAATCGATAAACTATTTTCTAAGGTAATAAATGGCATGCTCTTTTCGACCAAACTCGTCCCGCTGACCCAGCACACATCCCATCGATCCTTCAAGCACGGTAAGATACATGATCAAAGGTTTCCCTGGCACCGGAGGCATGAGAATTGGAGGTTCTAGCAGGTACTCCTTGATTTGGTCAAAGGCTTGCCGACAATCTTCATTCCATTTGATGGCTTGATTCTTCCTCAAAAGTTTAAAGATGGGCTCACACGTGGCCGTTAGGTGAGAGATAAACCGTGCAATGTAATTTAGTCTCCCTAATAAACCACACACTTGCTTTTCAGTCTTTGGCTCAGGCATCTCTTGGATGGCTTTTACTTTGGCTGGATCAACCTCAATTCCCCGCTCACTAACAATGAAGCCAAGTAGCGTGCCGAAACGGACCTCGAAGGTGCACTTATTCAGATTCAACCTCAATCTGAACTTCCGGAGTCTGTCAAACAACTTTGCTAGATTGACCAAGTGCTCTTCTTCTGTTTGGGATTTTGCTATCATATCATCAACATAAACCTCAATTTCATGATGAATCATGTCGTGAAATAGCGTCACCATCGCCCGTTGGTAAGTGGCCCCAGCATTCTTCAGACCAAACGACATGACCTTGTAACAGAAAGTGCCCCAAGGTGTGATGAAGGTATTCTTTTCCATATCATCGGGAGACATCTTAATCTGGTTATAACCTGAAAACCCGTCCATGAAAGAGAACACAGAAAACTGAGCAGTATTATCAACAAACACATCTATGTGAGGCAGAGGGAAATCATCCTTGGGGCTGGCCCTGTTCAAATCCCTGTAGTCTACACACATCCTGACCTTACCGTCTTTCTTAGGGACCGACACAATGTTGGCAACCCACGGAGGGTAACTGGTCACGGCCAAGAAACCACAATCAAATTGCTTTTGTACTTCCTCTTTTATTTTGATTGCCATATCAGGGCGTGTGCGACTCAACTTCTGCTTCACTGGAGGGCAGTCTTCTGTCAGAGGCAACTTATGTACCACAATGTCAGTGTCTAAACCAGGCATATCCTGGTAAGACCATGCAAAGACATCAACATACTCTCGAAGCATAGCAACTAGGCGAGTCTTGATAGATTCTTCTAATGCGGCCCCGATCTCGACTTCTTTCTTGTCTTCTTCGGTACCCAGGTTTATTGCTTCGAGAGCCTCTTCATGTGGCTGAATCATCTTCTCCTCCTGTTTAAGCAGTCTGGCTAACTCTTCAGGTAGTTCACAATCTTCTTCTCCTTCCTCACCGTCTTGATAAATTGGATTGTCGAAGTCATACTCAGCCATAACAGGGTCGTCATTGATAAGATCCGGTGATGAGCACCTGCATGAATGGTAATTCATGCAAGGCTTTAGAAAGAGCTTGAGAAAATGAGAAACATTGCCATTTTAAAACTTTTCTTTCTTTTGAAAAACAAAAGCAAGAATGAAAGGAAAAGAACAATATGGATGAATGTGAAACGTCAGCTTTATTTATGATTATGAATTGTGTTAGGAACAAAAGAACCATTACAAAAAGCTACTATGCCCCGGGCAAGACATAGTGCTTGAGTACAGGAAAGAAAAAAAACGAAGATTATTAATCTTCGAAGGAGCTTACTGAGATAAGTCTTTCAGATGTCCAATTGCTAAGTTGAGTCCCTGGAACAGCAGGCCTGATCCACTCATCTAAGTCACAGTCACTATCAACTGCGTCATCCTGCATGACACTGATGCTTCCATAATCCACCACTCCCGCACTAGTGAAAGTAATTGGGCCTTGACGACCTCTAGCACTCGGTCCAGATGATGACTGCCCAGGATGGTAACCAATCCCAAACATATCTTTCTTTTCTGGCACTTCTACTGGACTGCCCCAACCTTCTCGTATCCCAAATTCTACCACTTCAAGAGCTTGCTTATAAAAGGCTATGGAAACTCCCTTCTTTGGTTCTTCAGAAGAAGCTGCCAATGAAGATGCTTGTTCAGTTTTCAGGGGCTCAAAATCCTGACATGGAGTTTCAACTATCTCGCCATCCATCTCCACATACTTGAAGGAAGCTAGATGACTGACGAAAATGTCCTCTTCCCCACTGACAGTTACAATTTGGCCTTCCCAGACGAACTTTAGCTTTTGATGAAGTGTGGATGATACTGCTCCTGATGAATGTATCCAAGGCCTTCCCAGCAAACAACTATATGCAGGTTGTATATCCATTACGTAGAACGTGGTATTGAATATTTGTGGACCTACTTTAATTGGTAAATCCACCTCCCTGAACACCGATCTCCTCGACCCATCAAATGCTCTAACTACCAAGTTGCTAGGCTTTAGAATCACTCCATCATAATCCAACTTCATCAATGCTTTCTTGGGCAGAACATTCAACAATGATCTAGTATCTACCAACACGTGAGAAAGTACTGCACCCTTACATTCTAAAGAGATATGCAGTGCCTGATTATGAGCATGCCCTTCAGATGTTAGATCCATGTCTATAAAGCCCAATCCGTGATTGGCATTGACACTAGATACCACCGCCTCTAATTGATTTACTGAAATATCCTGAGGCACATACGCCTTGTTCAGAATACTCAAGAGAGCTTTCCCGTGGGAGTCAGAACACATTAGCAAAGACAAGATGGAAATCTTCGACGAAGTCTACTGCAGATGGTCCACAATCTTATAATCTCTATTTTTGAGAATTCTCAAAAATTCTTCAGCTTCTTTATCAAAGGTAACGTTTGGATCAGTCACTGGTGTGGGATCATTGACAACCATTGGCTGCTTCCCTCTTGCCTTTGCCTTGGCTTCTGCAGTGTCTCTGGGTGGTATCACACTATTTCTTAGTGTTTCCGGCACGAATAACCTTCCACTTCTAGTAAAGCCCCCTACTCCAACGTTTTCTACTTGAGCTGGGGTTGTACTAGATGTGGCCAACTCTTGCTTCTGGCCGTTACAGTATACTTCGCCACCATAATTCCAGGGAATGGCTTTATCACTCTGATACATTATTGGTCCTCCAGTGGTGATGGTTATCGATGCCACTCTGGCCCGTGGAGGAACTTGAGATGGATCTTAGAAAATGGTTATTGTAGAGACTTCACTTTCTTTTACAACTTTGTCAAACTGTAGAACCCCTTCATTAATCATACTTTGAATCTCTGCTTTCAACTGCTCACAACCATTTGGTGCTTCAACACCCCTTGGACAATCACTTCCACAACCTGTAAACACACCCCTCTGGGCCAAACATTCTTTAACAACATTCAACGGAGTTTGTAGACCGTTGACATCACACACCAAGTTTATATTCTCCTCATCGTCAACTGCTCCAACCGTACCCCCATGAGGAGGCATGGGGTTCTGTATTACATTAGGAGTAGGAGAGAAATTAATCGCTTTAGAATCCAGTAGGTCTTGAACAACATGCTTCAGAGCTTTGTAGTTTTCTGTAGTATGCCCGGGAGCTCCGGAATGAAATTCGCATTTGGCATTTGTATCATAACCCTCGGGGATTTGGCCTGGCTTCGAGGGTTGTAGAGTTCGGAGTTGAACCATCTGGAGCTGTAGGAGATTCTTCAAAAGCTGTGAGTAGGACATCGGCGGAGTTTCGAGATGTCTTTCTCTGGTCTTCTGGGGGTAATATGAACGAGGAGCTCCTTGTTGATACCCTTGTTGACGTTGTTGTTGTGGTGGTTGGACTTGTTGCTGAACAGGTTGAGTTGAAATAGTGATAGGGGCCACTTGCTGATAAAATCCTATGTTATTTCCTGCCCTCTGCGCGTACACTGCCCCAGTCTCTCCTTCTCTCCTCTTCACAAAGGGTTTCTTGACACCAGAACTCGAAGCGCCCCCATTCTGAATCTTTCCTTGCTTGATCCAGCTTTCCACCCTCTCGGCAGTCAAGATGATATCTGAGAACCCAATTGAGGAACATCCAGCTAGCCTTTCCATGAAATGCCCAGGGAGGGTATCCAGGAACAGGTCTACCATTTCTCTCTCCAGGGATTATATCTTGTGAAGATGAAGGAGGGCGGTTCGGATTTACAGTTTATGAGTTTTGGATTGGTGATTTCTGTTTTGAGGTTATGTTGTTTTGAAGGTGCAGGTTGTTGAAAAGGTTTGTGAGGTTATGGCTTGGATGGTATTGGTGTTTTGGTGGTTGTCTCACAGTTTTGTTTTTTGGTATGGTTTATGTTATTTAGAAGGTGGTGATGAGCTGAATGAAGGTGAAGTTGACTATATTTTATCCTTTGTTTTTTTGAAATTTTTCTCAGCTTTTCTCCTCCCTTCTTTTGCAAAATACAAGTCCTCTTAAATAGAGATGACAAAGGGTATTGTGGGCACTTGAGGGTAGGATCTGTGAAATTCTCTCTTTTCTATTTCAGGCCATGTGCGCTTTGTTGCGTACCGAAATTTTATGGTTGCAGGAATGGGACAGGCTGGTATTGCTCATTTTGTGGAAGTGAAGGAAAATTGGTATATTGTTGTTATGCGTGAGATGTAGAAGTGGAGTGAGTGGATTGTGCAAAACGTGAATCCGTTAATGGTGGTGTGGTTTTTGCCTTGCGTGGGGTCCCTTACAAAAGACTTATTGGTAGTGCTGCTGTCAATTTAGAAAAAGTGGACTTCAATTTAGAGTTTATAATTTCTAAACTGGATAAGACAACAATATAAATATAAACATTATAAAAGACAATTATGGTTAATCAAAGAATTAATTATTGAAACAAAAAGAAATTGAAACGAAAAAAACTATTAAAATTAATATGAGATTAAAAATAAAAATGATAGATTAGTTAAAACTAGGATTAGATGCAATATGAATTGGTTTAAGCATTATAACGTATTTTTAACACATTTATTTCTAATTTTTTATTCACATGGATATGGATTTAAATTGGAATGGTTGTTTTTTTTTTTAAATGATTGGCTTTGTGTTGGAATGACAAATGGTGTGAAAAGGTTTCAATAATATCAACCTTTCAAAAAAAAAGTTTTTTTTTTACTTAAATAAAACAAAGATAACACATAAAAAAATAATAATAATAATAATAAAATGAGAATGATATTAATAAAATGAAATGATGAAAGTATTTAATAATGATTATGATTATGATCATTAAATTATTTAATCAAAAGTAAATTGATAAAAATGATGAAAAAATAAAAAACAAGATTGAAAAGTCAAACTTTTGAATTTGATTTTCCATGGATGCATATGAATGAATGGACCAATCCCAATAAGGTCTACTGCAATGTTCGGAATGATGAAGGGTTCATCCGAAGATAAAATTGAGAAAGCAGAATGCACATGTAAATCAAGTAGGACAAATTTGGGGTATGACAGATGCCCCTATCGAATTGGCTTAGACCGAGTAAGATGAACTGGCTCGCGTTCAACCTTTCAAGGTATAAGATAATTAGATATTAACAGACTCCAAATTTGTCCGACAAAGAAAAAAATTTGTAAAAATAGAAGATGATTAAAACTGGAAATAATGGGTGACATAGCAAGAAACAATTGACAAAATAAATCACTTATCACCAGAGGATGATAAGGCAAATAACTGAAAATAAAATCACTTATCGACAGAGGATGATAAGGCAGCAAACTGAAAATAAAATCACTTATCAACAGAGGATGATAAGGCGAAAGACTGAAAAATAAAGGATCACTATCAACAGAGGATGATAGGCGAAAGACTGAAAATAAAATCACTTATCAACAGAGGATGATAAGGCGAAAGACTGAAAAATAAAAGATCACTATCAACAGAGGATGATAGGCGAAAGACTGAAAATAAAATCACTTATCAACAGAGGATGATAAGGCGAAAGACTGAAAAATAAAGGATCACTATCAACAGAGGATGATAGGCGAAAGACTGAAAATAAAATCACTTATCAACAGAGGATGATAAGGCGAAAGACAGAAAAATAAACTCACGAATAGACTGAAAAATAAAATCACTTATCAACAGAGGATTGATAAGGCAAATAAAATTTAAACACGTCCATTGAATCCACCAAGGGGATGCCCGGAATCTTCGATTGATATGATACTGACTTCCGCTGGGGAAACGACTGGAAACTCGGGTTGATCCTGGATCCTGAATTATGCAACTATGCTTGACTATTGAAATGGTACTCCATAATGATGGAAGTACGATGCAAGTGGTTATGCAATAAGATATAAGTTGAAACGTGTTGGGGATATGAAAAACTGATTTTCTTTGGTATGCAAATGATGCATATGCTGAAAATAATTAATGTAAATGATGCTTATGACATTGATGATGCATAATGATGCATATGAAGTAATCGAAAGGTGCCAGCTTGGTGGAATTTTGGTTTGGTAGTTGCCAATAATGATTGGACTTTGGGTGGGTGGAGGGATTGATTCCCCGACACACGTTCTTCGACGACGTATGGTCAGAAGATGGATCTTAAAGCTCCAAGCTTTGGTCACTTGATGATGAGCGGAGCAACTTAATTGACAAATGAAGACTGATTTTGCTTTGAATGGCTGCCAACGTCTAGCAAGGACTGCCTATTCAGCTGGGGAGAAGAGAGAGGAAGACTCGCTCCTCGTTTGCTTGCCCCTGCCTGTAGGGTATCTGAAATAAAATTGATGGGAAGCTTTGACAATGGCCATGACATGACCTGCCCCTGATTAAGCTTTTGAAGGTGATCTTGCCCCTGACTGGGTTATTGAAAGATGATTTTGCCTATGATTGAGCCATTGAAGATGAGTTTTCCCCAGATTGGGCTGTTGAGGTAGTCTTGATTCATGTAGGTACCAATGAATTTCAAATTTCTCTTTTGATTCCCCCTTGTTGGGATTGTACTGATGTCAAACACTGAATTGCAATTAAATTATTCATACACAAATGGTAGTGTTAATGTAAAGTTCATGTAAGTTTTGAAAAAGTCAATTTATTTGGAATGATTGTGAAAGTGTAACGAATGGACCGTTAGTCCAAACGAGGTGCTGATTCAGAAAGTGCGTGAAAGATGCAACAAGAATAATGTGCAATCGAGATTGAAGATTAGCAAATATATGGGAGTCAATTTACGCAACCTTGTTGGTAATACGCTTTCAGGATAAACCCTGCCTCAATTAGGTCTTTTGAGGGTTGTAACGTGGTCTGGTTAATGGTTTGAGAAACAAAAGATATAAGGCTCAAAGTTTGATTTGTGCCCACCCATCTTCGTGATTATCTCCAGTCCTACGTTCAGTTAACTTTGCATTTGTTTTGACTTTGCAAGAATGAAAGTGAAGCTTTAAAGTTTGCTTGAAAATGACAGTCATCTTATTTTGTTATTGGTGACCCTTTGATTCTTGATTTGGTGGTCATTGATATTTGTTTTGCTTTTGCTGAGGATCTGAGCTCCTCTTTTTATTTGTTTTTTTCCGACTAAGTCTCCTTTCAGGTGCTCAACTTAGTGTTTTTTCTTTTCTATTTCGTTTTTTGTTTGAATGTTGTGACTGTCAAGTCATTTGTTGATGGTCCTCTGACGGGATGTCTCATCTTGCGATTTGAAGGTGTATCCAGGTTAACTGAACAACTACCCTGCCTCGGGTTAAGCGTAAAGGTTTGTATCCGAAAGAAACTCCTACTTCTAGGCTCGAAGTGGTTGACTAGGGATTAACACCTTATCTCTCCAATGTTTGGGGATTTGAAAGAATGCTTGTACATCATTGACGAGATTTTATCCGAAAACATACCTCAACAGTTATGGGTATTTCGTTTTCATCATCCTCCCTCAAATATTTGCTAAAGTGAAGTGAGGGAATTTTTTTGTGATTTTTGTGATAAATGATAAATGATGAGCGAATGCGAATAAACTGATTAAAAACATGCATAAACATAACATTAACATAACCAAGTACAAATAATAATGTTCAGAGCAAATAGTACTTAGACAAACATTACAAAATAACAAAAATGCAGAAATCATAAATGGCGATGGCTGCCTTGATTTGAGGAATTGAACTTCTCTTGATTGAATACTTCAAAGTTGGAGACTACTCAACTTGGTCTTAAACAACCCCTTCAAATGTCTTCACTTGTTGGCACCGTGCGGCGGCATTGGATCATTCTGGACATTTGCATTTCTCGAAGTGAGAGTGAGGTACTTAGAGTTGATCATATCCTGAATCATGTGTTTGAAGGCATGGCAGTTCTCGATGGTGTGACCTGGAGCGCCTTTGTGATACTCACAGCGAGCATTGGCATCATAGTTCCGGGCATTACCAGTCTGAGGTGGCATATCTCTCAAAGTAAGAGGTCCTTTTGCCATTAGCTGATTAAAGATTTCGGTGTATGACATAGGCAGGGGATCAATGTGCCTATCATATCCTCTTTGTTGATATGGTGGACGCTGTTGAGGAACGCGTTGTTGCTGTTGACCAGGCCGTTGTGGATAAGTCGGTTGCTGGTATGGTCTAGGTGCATATTGCGCGGCTGCAACCATAGGACGTGGACGTGGTTGATGAGCCATATGAGGCGGAAATAGAGCTTGAAAGGCCTGCTGACAAGGCATTGGAGGAATTGGCTGATATGGCATAGGAGCATATTGTGCAGCAGCGACAAAGGGGTACTGATAGTAGGGAATTGAAGCAGGTGCACTCTGTTGAGGATTCCCACTTGCAGCCGAAATGGCATTTGTTTTGCCCTTTTTGTACCCGTTGAAAGGTTTCTTGGCATTGTTTTGGCTGCTAGAACCTCCTGGAATCTTTCCACTTTTCAGACCTTCTTCAATTCTTTCTCCTACCATTACCATGTCTGAAAATCCAGAAGATACACTGCTGATCAGCTTCTCGTAGTATTGCCCCTGTAGGGTACCCATGAAGATATCGATCAATTCACGATCAACCAATGACGGGTGCACTCTGGCAGCTAACTCCCTCCAGCGTTGGGCGTACTCCTTAAAGGATTCGCTCTCCTTTTGAGACATACTCTGAAGTTGAGTACGGTTAGGAGCAAGGTCAATGTTGTACTTGTAATGCTTTTTGAATGCATCAGAGAGATCAAGCCAAGTACAAGTATTGTTGCGCTCGAGCTGCATGTACCATTCTAGAGATGCTCCAGACAGGCTGTCTTGGAAGCAATGGATCATAAGCTTATCATCTTTGGCATGAGCGGCCATTTTCCTACAGTACATCCTCAAATGAAGCTCAGGACAGCTGAGGCCTTTATATTTTTCGAATTCTGGCAGTTTGAACTTAGTAGGGATCAAAACATCTGGAACTAAGCACATGTCTGAGGCACCCAGAGAAGTTGAGTTGTATCCTTCCATAATTCAGAGTTTTTCAGCTAACTCGCGGCACATCTTCATAGCTTCAGACTCTTAAACAGCATGAGGATTAGTGATTGGAACAGCAGTATGCATCTCATACTCAACTTGATTATTCTCTTCAGCTTGAGGAAACTGGACTTGAGTTGGAATAGATTGAGCTTGAGGAATAGCACCAACAGTAACACCAGAAGCAAGTATTGGTTGGGAATTGACCTCTTCAACAGCAGGAGTTAAACCTGGAGGCAAACCGTAGACCAAAGGATTTGGAACTGGAACTGAAGGCATTGCTCGTGAGGCAGATCCTTGCACTTGAGCATTGTTCATTGGGGCAGCAGCTTCGCGACGTTCTTCCATTCTTGCAAAAGCTTGCAAAGTCTCATAAATCTGGTCAATCTTACTCTTGACCGAGTCAATCTCCTCCCTCATGGCAGCTTGTTCTTCTTGAATCACATCCATCAGTCTTCTAGTGTTGGCTCGAGTCAAGTATGGGCGTCTAGCACGATACGGGCGTCGGGAAACCAGCTTGATGTGCCAAATAGTCAGCCAAGATACTACTTTTTATAGCTTTTTGAGTTCGGTACTCGATATCATATTCTGATAATAACATTTTCCAACAAGCAATCCTCCCAGTCAAAGCAGGCTTTTCAAAGATATACTTGATTGGATCCATTTTAGAGATCAACCAAGTTGTATGATTCAGCATATACTGGCGAAGACGCTTTGCAGCCCAAGCTAAGGCACAACAAGTTTTTTCAAGCATGGAATACCGAGACTCACAATCGGTGAATTTCTTACTCAAGTAGTAAATTGCATGTTCTTTTCTTCCAAATTCATCTTGCTGACCAAGCACACAACCCATGGAATCTTCCAACACAGTCAAGTACATGATCATCGGTCTACCTTCCACCGGAGGAGACAAGATAGGAGGTTCAAGCATATATTCTTTAATACTTTCAAACGCCTTTTGACAATCATCTGTCCAGACACAACCTTTATCTTTCTGAAGCAACTTGAAAATCGGAGCACATGTGGCAGTCATGTGAGAAATAAACCTCGAGATATAATTCAATCGGCCCAAGAATCCTCTTACTTGCTTTTCGGTTCTTGGAGCAGGCATTTCCTGAATAGCTTTCACTTTATCAGGATCAACTTCAATACCTCTTTGGCTAACAATGAAACCTAGCAACTTTCCAGAACGTACACCAAAAGTGCACTTGTTCGGATTCAAACGAGCTTATACTTCCTTAATCTCTGAGACAACTTTAGCAAATGCTCAACATGATCCTCTTCAGTCTTCGACTTGGCGATCATATCATCAACATATACTTCGATTTCTTTATGCATCATATCATGGAAAAGTGTAGTCATAGCTCTCTGATACGTCGCACCAGCATTCTTCAATCCAAAGGGCATCACTCTGTAGCAGAATGTTCCCCATGGTGAAATAAATGTGGTCTTTTCCATGTCCTTAGGTGCCATCTTTATTTGATTATAACCGGAAAATCCGTCCATAAAAGAGAACACATCAAACTTAGCTGTATTATCTACCAACATATCAATGTGTGGCAATGGAAAATCATCTTTCGGACTGGCTTTGTTCAAGTCTCTGTAATCAACGCACACTCGAACATTTCCGTCTTTCTTCGGAACAGGAACGATATTGGCCACCCATTCAGGATAAGTTGACGTCACAAGAAAACCTGCATCAATCTGCTTTTGAACCTCCTCTTTGATTTTTACTGCCATGTCTGGATGAGTTCTTCTGAGCTTCTGCTTTACAGGTGGACATTCAGGCTTCAACGGCAATCTATGCTCCACAATATTAGTATCAAGACCTGGCATGTCTTGATAAGACCAAGCAAATACAACAACATATTCTCTGAGAAGCTCTACAATCCTCTTCTTAACATCAGGATCAAGCAATGCTCCAACTTTGACTTCTTTCTTTTCATCTTCAGAACCCAAGTTGACCATCTTTATAGACTTTCCATGAGGCTGAATAATCTTCTCCTCGTGCTCAAGCAACCGAGAAATTTCATCAGGAATCTCTTCATCATCCTCTTCCTCAGCTTCAAACACAGGGAATTCAAAGTTGGGAGAGGGCATATGATCATTGTTTTCAATGGGTTTATCAATCAATCTGCACAATGATTTTATTTTTCTTTTAGAGTATGAACAAAAAATGCAAATATTATGCAGATAAACAATCATTATATTTTTTTTGGGTTTTTTATGTTACCATTTTTCAGAATAAAGCAAAAATGAAAAACACATATGGAAATAACAAAATAACATTTTATTGATGATGATAAACTTTGAAACAAAGCCTGACAAACATCACTTTCACCTTGGGCAGAGTGAAAGGGTCTTTTGAAAGAAAATAAAAACAAATTACTTTGAAGAGTGAACAATAAAAGGAACATCAACAGAGATCCAGTTCTGGCAAATCATTAAAGGTCTTGATTTGGCTATTATCCAGACTCATATACCACCTCATGGGTGCACCGGTCAAACTGTCCTGGAAATAGTGATTCAGCAGCGTATCATTATCAGTCTGAGCAGACATCTTCCTTGCATACATAGTCAAATGGCTCAACGGACAAGTGTTTCCTTTGTACTTCTCAAACTCAGGTAGCTTGAATTTGTAAGGAACTTTAACATTTGGGACCAGACAAAGGTCATAAGCATCTTTTCCGAACAAATCCTTATGCTTCAAAGCTCTCATCTCCCTCTGGATCTCAACAAAGGGTCCCTGGAAGTCATCCAGTCTTTCAGCAACTCCAGCACCTTCACTGGGCTCAGCATGGTAAATCATTTCATCATGATGCGGAACATTATGCACCACAGGTGGTACAGTAGTCACAATTGGAGGAAGAGTAGTCCACACAGGTGGTGGGAGAGTATTAAATGCAGCAATCTTAGGACGATGAGGAGGACGATAACCAGCAGGAAAAAAGTCAACCGGCATGCCCCAAGGTGTGCTAGCAGGTATACGGTAGCGAGGAGAGATAACAGTCTCAACAGGAATGGATGCAGTAACAACCTCTGAGATGACAGTATTCTGAACAGGAGGACTAGGAGGTGGCTGATTATGAGCAACCACCAAATTTTCCATCATAGCAGTCACTCTTTCCAAGCTTTCCCTCAGATAAGTAACCTCTTCGCGCAGCTCGCGATTCTCTTGTTGCAAAGTATCCATCACTCTTCTCCGATTAGCTCGAGTATCAAAGCGATGAGTCAGCTTGACAGGAACACTGAATGAAGATCAGAAAACAACAATAAGATCCCTGGAGAACACTCAAAAAGCAAGACAAATGCAAGTATGATGCATGCTATGCGTATGCAAATGCAAAGATTTCAAAGGATTATAAGTTAACTTGCAATATTCATAAAGAGACACTTTTTGAAATACTTAAAAACTAATTCTCATTAAGATCAAAGTGAGGATTACAAATGAAGTACAAACATCAATAATCCTAATACATAAGAGCAAGAGTAAACTAAGCCTATGGAATCATATCCGAAGAAGCTCCAAATCCTGGCTGATACTTCATACGAATCCTCTTGATCTCATTCTTGTACCGCTCTTCCATATCTTCCTTATCCTTCACCAACTTGTCGACAATAGCCTTCCAAGCACCGGAAGTAGGAGGAATAGTAGATGGAGTACTAGAGGAAAATAAATCCTCTCTCGGCCTCTTCGTGACACGCCGCTCAAGTAGCTCAATAAGATCATCCTTCTCCTTAAGCTGCTCCTGCATAGTAGTCCTCTCAAGTAACCATTCTTCCTTTTCTTTCTTCATCTTCTCTAACTCTTCTTGAAGAACCAACTTCTCATCAACGGGAGGTAGAAAAGCAGACAAAGGCAATATGGGAAACATAGGCTCCTCAGGTGGATAAGGCATCTTGAGCTTGGAAGCTCTAGATTGAACCCACTGAATATAACATTCCCAACTGACCTCTCTCTTTCCTATGAACAGCATGCCAAGAATGAGCAATCCTTTTCTTCATCTCTATATGATCAGCACCATTAAGAAAGAAGAAACGGGATAGAGCAAGATTGTTTGGAACATCCTTCAAACAATAACCGAAATGTCGTCTAGCCAGAATGGGGTTGTAGCTAATTCCCCCACGTGTACCAAGAAGAGGTACATTAGGAAATTCTCCACAACTATCAATAAGAACTTCAGTGTCATAATGAGAACTATACCATGACATGTCCTTATGAGAAAGCGACGTCAACCTTTAAGACCATCTTCGATTCTCTCTATTGTCCTTGAAAACATCCGACTTTGGTAGGTGCGAAATAAACCACCTATAAAGAAGAGGCGCACAACATACAATCTCTCTGTCAGCTTTGGAGGTCCTATAGTGAAAAGCATGATACATATCTCCAAGCAAAGTAGGAACCGGGTTCTTCTTCAAGAAGATCTGAATAGCATTCTCATCCACAATACCATCCAAGTTCGGAAACAAGACAATCCCGTAAATAAGAAAAGCAAGAATAGCCTCAAATGCATCCTTATGACCCGAAGTAAGTGAAGTAGAAGCCTTTCCCATCAAGAACTTAGCATTAATACCACGAACACTCCCCTTTGGAAGAAACTTCCCATTAAGATCGGACTCCTTAAGAAAAAGTGCTTTGGCGATGACCTTGATAGTAAGCTCCTTCTCTAAACTAGTGAAAAGAAATTCCTTGTCCAGAATAGGCAAACCTAACCAATGAGAATACTCCTCCAAAGTAGGCACAAGCTGATAATCCGGAAAGGTGAAACAATGATGCAACGGGTCATAAAACTGAGCCAAAGTAGGGAGAATCCCCTCAGGTACATCAGTATCCAACATATACAAAAGCTTCCCATGACATCTTCGGAACTCTTGGGTATCAACAACCAAAGCTCCTAGCTTTCTCAACTCTACAACATTAGGATTCTTGAAAGTGTACTTCTTTGTGTTCCTCCTTTCAAAAGTCATAGCCATGGACATCTGAAATTTTGCAAAAGTTCCTTATAAGTCCTTTGAAATCTCACGAACAATGCTCATGAATGTTATGATGGCATGTATGCAACAAACACAAACAAGATCACACAAGGCACACGGGCTTAGGTTCCGAGTCACGAGCATGAAGTCAAGGTAACAGAACACCAACCCACACAGGTAAGTACTAAGGTTTTGTCTTCATTGTACCTGCAAGAAACCAAAAGGGTGCTAACAGAGGTGCCCGGAGTTAACAGCCATCTTTAGAATATCATCGGTACGTTGGATTACTCCCCAACCGATAACATTCTTAAAAATAGACCTCGTGCGAGTGTAGTATCGCGTGACAACCGCCTTAGGTTTACACCCAGACAGTTTCCGCACTACGTTCCAAAATTGGCTTAGATGGGTTAAGGGTTCTACGGTCCTCAGTATGATCAGCTCAAGGTCGGAAAATAATGCCATGTACGATTACTCGTCATGACATTGATAGTCCAAGAGAGCTTAACCGAGTGGAGATTATCAAATTGATATTGCTTTGGACTACTCCATCACATATCGCTTCGAATATCGCCGTCCTATCATAAGTGTCACTCAGATCCGGGTTAGAATCTATCTCACACAGAGGATCACCAAACCAAAACAGAACAAACAAATAACAAACAATTCAAACCAAAGCAATAAATAAATCAAAGTAGGCTGAATCCGCTTAGAGATTACTCCCCAGCAGAGTCGCCACTTTTCTGTAGCGGTAAAATCGTGAGTGTAAGCTATTGATTAACTTAACTCGATGTACACAGACTCGCCACCGCGCTTTTCTTTATTTCCGAAAGGAAAAAAGTAAAAGAACGAATAAAAACATAGGAGTCTAAAAGCAAAAGCTAAAAGAAACAAACAGAGAATGGGTAAGGGGATTGGTTACGAACCGGGAAGGTTTTAGGCACCCGACTCGTCCGTGGTACTCCACGGGAGCCCTTTGAAATACTTATTGCTTTTTGGTCTGAAATTGGTTTGCTTGAAAAGATGGAAGAGATGAGAAGAAGAATATTTTTTAATGATTTTGTGTTTGATAAGGTTTTAACGCCTTATGCCTACGTACCCACAAAGTGCAATGCGAGATCAAAACCTCGTAGTTCGTGGTACAAAATTTGAAAAGAACAAATGGGTTGAATTGATTTTAGAATGTAGAGATAAGTCGTCATCCTTTAGCGAATAATTCCTCTAGAAAAGATGAATCATATCTAAACATGTAAAAAAGAAAAGGTGCACAAAGGCACAAAAACAATTGAGTGGGTTTGCATTTTTTAAAGTAAGTAAGAAAATGGTTTTTGATATATTTACATGAATTAACATTGATAAAAAAAATAAAGTGAAAAGATTAAAAATCGCTTGACCTAAATCAAGGTTTATTTATGAAAGTGTTTGAAGTTTAGAAAACAAGAAGATTTTTGAAAGAGGGAGAAGTTTTGAAAATTTAAGAATGGGGAGGAGATGAAGAGACTATTCCTAATGCTTGAATTAAAAGCTAAGGAAAGAGTTTACCAAACCAAAATATGCACAATTCTTCAAAGATCGGAATTTCCTCTTCAAAGGCTAACGAAATAATCTTGAGGTCGAGGTTTCTAACCCATTCCAACTTGAGCAAGGGGGAAGATCTTATAGTCTAAATCCATTCTCCAAAAGCAAAGGGATAGTAATCATAGTCCACCATTAGAAGTCACAAGTCTTTTAAGTGTTTAATCTTTTATTAAGTGTTTTGATATCCAAATGGACAAAATAAAAAAACACAAGCACAATATGAATATAAACAAATGATATATGATATTATATGATAAAGCAATATAAAGAGATAAAGGAGCAAGAGATTAAAATAAAAGGATAAGGTGCGAGAGATTAAATTTAAACAATTATATATTCACAATATTATAATATTTACAATATAAGTGGTATGATGAACTTAATCAAGCACAACCACGACTATGAATAATAAAATTGAGGCAACCGGATCCAAGTGGATCTTAATTCGAATCGGGACAACTTTAGGTCTATGTTAAGCAATCGCCGAGTAATTTACGAAGTAATTACCCTACAAATGAGGCCGGCCACCACTAATTAAAGTGGAAAATATTCGTGTTAATACATGTTAGAGAAACGATATAATTGATCGTTCTCCGAAAACATGCCACACTAAAAGAAAAAGGAAGGTCTAATCTTAATCGAGATTTTCGTTGAATTTGTCGAAAAGCAACCTATCACGATCTCAAAGTATGGAGAATGATCCAAATGATCATTCATACATAGATTTGAAATAATAAAGATTAAACTAATCGGAAATCAACAATCCCGAATCGGAGATTGTCATCGACCAAAAGAGAAAAAAAAAGATGAAGAACAAATGGATCTAAAAAAAAATAGATCAATAAAAGAATTCAAAATATTTTTTAAATTATTTTCTAAAATCTTTTCCTTAAAAATTCCTTTTCTAAAAAAATATTTCATAAAATCTCTTTCTAAAAATAAATCCTAAACCAATCAAAATCAAAATTAAAAAAAAAACTAAAGCAAAATAAAATAAGAAAAGCAAAGGGAGGGGGATGGGGATGATAACCCGCGGGTGATGGATAGTAATGGTTCCATGCTCATAAGCCCAAACTCCATGCATTCTTTCAAATAAATAAAACAGAATTAAAAATAAATAAGAAAAAGAAAGAAGAAACAAGGTCTTCTTCTTCTTTTCCCTCACGAACAAATCGACGGCGCAAACAAAACGAAAAAAAACACCATGGCGGCACCGCAAATCTCACCTCAAAATCAACCGAAACACTTCTCACTTCTTCTCTCTCGATTTCGCAAAAACCTTCTTCCTCTTCTTCTCACTTCTTTCGGTTTCTCTCCCTTCCTCTCTTTCAACTTGATTTAGGTTTTAAAGGGATTTTGGAATGAATATGTGATTAGGGATTTGAGAAATAGTTTGAAGGAATTGAAATTGAAGGTTGGAAGAGTTTTCGGATTTGAGATTGACAATGAAATTGAGCAGAGGTTTTTTTGGCTTTCTTGAAGCTTGATTATGGAGAGAAAAGAGGTGCTTTAAATAGGAGAAGAGTGATTGAAGATCATTGCCGTTTTGAAAGGATTGGGATTGCGTTTTGGTAAGTCACGAATTTCATTCTGAGTTTGCGTTTTGCTTTTATTGAATCTGCGTTTTGATTTTTGATTCAAAATGTGAGATGCGTTGCTCTTTCGCGTTTTGTTCAGATGGTCTTTGCGTTTTGATTTTGAACGTTGCTGGCTTGATTTTGATGTAGGATGCGTGATGAGCGTGTGTTGTTTTGATTTGGGCCGAATGCGTGATGCTTGAAGCGGTTTACTGATGCGGATTTGGTTTTGGCTTGACGTATTGGCGCAGCTTGCAGGAAAAATTGAAGCTGGAATTTGGCTGAGCTGATGTTGTTTGATGTGCGTGAGGCTTGTACATTTGGCAGACGCGTACGGATGAAAAGCTTTAGCTGAGTTTTGTTTTTGTTTGTGGGCCAGAGATAGCTGACTTTGTGGGCAAGTGCTTAGGAGCTTAGCTTCTTGCTTGAAAGCTGTTTGATGCGGCTTAGCCCTTGAAGGTAATTGCGGCTGGACGTTTGGCAGGCGCGGGATACGGATGCTAGGCAAAAAGGCTTGTTATTGGGCTTGCTGTTTTATTGCCTTGCGTGACATTGGGCTTGGAGTTTGTGAGGTTGGATTGATGGATACGGCTGTTGCGTACAAAAGCCTATGAAAGGCTTAGGCTGAAGGTATTGTACGGAAGGCTGGTATATATGCGGCTGGCATTTGTTTTGGCCAGCAAAAGCTGAGGGCAAGTGGATGTAGTATGGATGGGAGGTAGCTTGGGCTGTTGTTGTGCATTGGGCGTGTGCCTGGCTTCGTGTGAGGCAGCTAGGTGTGGCTGAGGCTTGGAAAAGTTTGTGGATGTTATTTGATACTAATGTAAAGCAAATAAAATAAAATAAACAAAACAAATTGACTTAATCAAATATCTTTATTATTTTTTTTTATACTTATTATTAATTAGATCCTAAAATAAAAAAAAACAAATGGGCTTAAAGAAAACAATTGGGTTTTATTAATGAATTAAGAATAAAAAAAAATGAATTAATTGGGGATGATTAAAAAAAGGAAATGATAAGAAAATGGATTAAAAGAAATGGAGAATGAAAATATAACGAATAAAATGATCGGGATGGATTAAAATTTAATTGGAAACGGGTAATGAATGATTGGTGAAAATTAGGAAATGAATATGGATATTCGAAAGAAAAGGGATTTTGAAAGGTGACTTTAATATGAATAGTCGGTAAAAAAAAATGGAAAATGAATAGAAATGGATAATGGTTATATGTAAAAAAGTGATGGTTTAAGGATCGAATGAAAATGGATGGAACGGATAAATGGATATGAAGTGATGATTTTTTTTAAGCCCACGACCAACTCCTGATCTTTTCACAGGCCTCTGAACACAGCCAACACAGACCCACTGAACAGCCCAAAGTAAACCAACTGTCATCTGATAACCACTGCAGCTTCAAACCAAATCTCACACAAAACACTGTCACACAACTGATGAGCAAACCAAACTTCGCACCAAAAACACTGTCACACAACCCAACTTGTACTTTGAAAACGCATTGCCTGATGAATGAATTACTGGCACACATAACTGGAAGTCAACACAATCTTTTGATAGTTTGACCAATATTAGGTCAAACATCCATCTGAATCGAATCATGACTGAACAAACGCATCTGAATGAAATCACTGTTTTATCTTTGAAAACCTGCAACACGGAGAAGAAGAAGAACAATGCAACATATTTTTTGTATTTTGGTTAGAAGTCAGTAAATATAAACAAATATAAAACAGTAAAAACAATGGTGATCCCCTGCGAAGCATAGATCCTACATCTGAGAAGAAACTCGAAACCAGTGCGATCTTGTTTGTATGCAAAATGCAAATGATATGAAGAAACAATCTTAGGGAAAAAATTAGGGTGTTACACTATCCATGCACCATTCTTCTTGAACCATCAAAGGCCCTCACCACCACATTACTTGGCCTTAACACTACATCCTCCAGGTGGAGTTTGTCTAGAACCTCCTTGGGTAATACATTCAATGAAAAACCATTATCCACCAACACATGAGACAAAGTAGTGCCCTTGCACTCAATGGAGACGTGCAAAGCTCTATTATGGTTTCTTTTAGCAGGGGTCAGATCAACATCAAAAAAACATAAACCATTATCACTAGTCAGATGAGCAACACAATTTTCATACTATTCCACAGAGATTTCATGTGGTACATGAGAAATCTTCAGGAACTTGATTAAAGCCTTGGCATGGGCTTCAGAACATAATAGCAGAGATAACGTGGAGATTTTAGAGGGAGTAAGCCCCAACTGGTCAACAATATCATAATCACTCTTGCAAATAATTTTCAATACTTCTTCCATCTACTTAGAGAGATCTTCACTAGCTGGTGCCTCAGCTTGAACAGGTTCAATCACTGGTCCTTTGCCCCGAGCCTCAGTACTTAGCCCAGAATTAGAGATATGGACTGGAGTAGCAGCAGTCTTTGAGGTGTCTTCTGGAGAGAAAATTCTTCCACTCCTGGTAGCCTTACTGGACCACGCAATATTGTCAACATCAAGATTAACGTCACTAACAGGTGTATCAGTTAAAGGCTTTTGCTTGACACCATGGATATAAACATCAAAACCATAATTCCAGGGTATAGCCTTATCAGAAGTATATGGGATAGGACCAGGGGTGGTAATAATCATTGGAGCCACCTTTGGCTCAGCAGTAATCTTCACAGGACCCTTAGAAGTGATCCTCACTAGACCTTTGGAAGTAATCTTCATAAGAGTCTTATCAACCATAGCCACATCTTCAATCTTGAAACCTTGAGCCAAACCTCCATATAGATTCTCTATAGAAGGGGTCTTCTCAAACAATATAGTATAGTTGTCTATCAGGCGTTGAATACCTTCCCTTAACTTCCAACAACTATCAGGCTTGTAGGCACAGTAAAAACAATTTTCATTGCAACCCGGAAATAAACCGGCTTGCACAAGTTTCTTCTTGACAATGGATAGAGGAGTAGTTATTTCAGCCATAGTACAAATATAAAAAACCTCATCAACAACATTAACAGTCTTCTCATGTTTAGGCATAGGAGCAGTAATCACATTAGGAGTTTCAGGAGGGTCAAACTCAATTTCTCCATTCTAAATCATATCCTGAATTTTGTTCTTCAATGCCCAACAACTGTTAGTATCATGGCCAAGACTATTAGAATGATATGCACACCTTGCATTGGGATTGTAACAAGGAGAGGAAGTATTGGTATTCTGAGGAGGGTCCTTCAAAGTAATCAACTCTCTTTTCAACATGTGTTGCAAAGCCTGAGCCAACGAAATATTGATCTTTGTAAATTGCCTCCTAGGCTTGGACTGACTATTCTGCTGCTGCTCTTGTGGTGCAGGTGTAGGATTAGAAATCAAAACAGCTCCCATAGATTGGTTACGATTATTACGACCATGTTGGCCATACACAACATTGGATTCCTTCTTCCCATTAGAAGGCTTCTTGGTGGCACTTGAAGAAGAAACTATCTGAATCTTTCCACTTCGTATCCCATTCTCCACACGTTCTCCAGTCATTATTAGCTCAGTGAAACCAGAGGATGAGCTTCCAATGAGATGATTGTAGAAAGGACCAGTCAACGTACTCATAAACATATCAACCAATTCCCTATCAGTCAAAGGGGGTTGGACTCTAATTTCCAGATCTCTCCACTTCTGAGCATACTCCTTGAAGCTTTCTTTATCACCCATGGCAATGCTCTAGAGCTGCATGCGAGTTGGTGCTAAATCAGAGTTATATTAGTACTGCTTATAGAAAGCCTCGGTAAGGTCATTCCAATTACGAGTGTTGGTACTCTCCAGTTGATAATACCATTCGAGTTGGGACCCAGACAAACTCTCTTGAAAGAAATGCATCCATAACTTCCTATCAGGAGTATGTGGTTGAATTCTCCTGACATAAGATCTCAGATGCAATTTTGGACATGACACACCATCATACACCACAAAAGTAGGAAACTTGAAACCAATAGGGATGGAGACTCCAGAAATCAAGCTCAAATCTTCAAAGTCAAACCCAGAAGTCTTCTATAGTTCTATAGCATTCATTCGGTCCTCCAACATCTTATACTTCTCTTCACCAACAGGATCATGATAATAATTCTCTTCATAATCAGAATCTTCCACAGTACCATGGAGACTGCCTTCTTCTTTCTCAGAATTTTTAGACCCAAGATTCTCAACCTCTTCATTTGTCTTGACTGGACCTCTGAATCTTCTACCCAGGTTGATGAAGCCCATTAGTTTTCTGGTCTTCTTCTTTTTCTTGGTTAGAAGTGCCTTCAGCTCATCTTGTCCCCTGAAAAAATTCAGAATCATCTCTTGAAATTGGGCATTCTGAGTCTGGAGATCCTTGACAGTTTGTTCGAGAGCCATTTCTACTGAAATAAACAGCGAGAAGATAAGATACTTGTTTGTAAGAAACCTGAAATGTAATGATATGGTATGTAGATGCATATACAATGTTTTCAAGGACTGCATGATTTAAATTTGTTTAAAGAAAAACAAAAACAAAATTTTTATTAGTAAATGTTTAATATAAATTGCCCATTGGGCTTACAATGAAAGGAAATAAGAATAAAATAAAAAGAGATAAATATACGGGGTTTTAAGTCTCCCATGGACGCTTCCTCTTTAGGTTGAGGTATGTGTTGAGGTTCCGCTCCTCGTGAAGTTGCCTTGTCAGCTCTAGAATTCTTTTTTGACTAGCTCTGAAATGAGTCTCAAGAGTATCCCTTTTTTCCTTCAACTGAATCCAGGACTTCTGCAACTCTTCCAAATCAGTGGGCATGTCTGGATGAAGGATGGTATAAGGAACATCTCCTTCAGCAACAAGCTCCATAGTAACTAGTAGAACAACATGATATGGTATCATAAGATTCCGAGCACGAGATCTCACCCATCTGAGATAAGGTTCCATAGGAATGGAGTACTTTGGTTCCAAATTATTGCTCTCAACTTTATTCACCTTGCTCCACGCTCGTATAAATCTTTGACGGTAACCCTGGAAATCATTGTCGTAGTCGAACACAATACCCTGAATAAGCATGTCATGAGGACCATTACTCCGAGCATAACCAAACTGACGTAGCGCTAAAGAAGGGTTGTAGGTAATTCCCCCTCTTATGCCAAGGAGTAGTGTAAACACCCCAAATTTGCCCTCACCCATTCACACCATGGCTTGTGATCATTTCATATGCATAAACACAATCATAGCATCTCACACCACATTTTTGATTCATTACATTGATTCTAAGTCATCTGCACCTAGGGTTTGTGATCTGAGCAATCCAAGAGCTTCTTGAGCCACTCCAAAGGCCATCAATCACTTCAAAGGGGTCCATGTATGTTCAAGCATCATATTATATCCTCTCAAAGTCAAGAATGCCAAAGAATCACAAGAACTGGGATTAGTATGGAAGCAGAGCCAGACTTGACTACACAGATGACCTAAAATTAGGGTTTTGGTTTCAGAGGCCATAACTCCGAATTTTTTGGTCCTTCTTGTTTCTATTGGTCTCTATATGGTATAGGGAGTATGCATATCAATTTTCATGAAGAAATTCCATGGGGAAGTCATCTGATCAAGAGTTGACTTTTCAAGCAAGTCAGTGCAAAATCAGGGCATCTGAGGCCCTCAATGACCCAACCAAAGGGTGTTCTTCATCATTTTGATTGTATATGATCTTTATTTGATCATGGAAGAGGTTGGAAGTTCACAAAATTGAAGAATTTCAAGTCTTTTGCAAAGTTGACTTTTTGGGCAAGTTTGACTTTTAATGAAATTGTCATTTTAGGCAACTTTTTCAAACCTTACTTTTTGATTCAAGAAAGCTTCAAATGGAAAAGTTTTGGTCATGAAAGTTGTAGAATGGATCATTCCCTTTTCAAAAAGTACAAGAACATGACCTAATTCATTTTGGATCAAAAGTTATGGTTTGTCAAAGTTGGCAAAAATCACAAAATTTCAAAGTTTCCACCAAAGAGGCAAAGTTGCAAATTCACTTCTCAAGGAAAATCAAGTCATCAAATGCATTTCTAAACTTCACCACATGATCACACAAGTCCTAAAAGTCAGATTGCACCCAAAGGATCACATGTTTTATGGCTTATGGAGCAAGACTTTTTCATAAAGATCAAAGGCAAGGCAAGTTGCAAAACACATCATAAGACACAACCCACTTGCTTGCTAGCCTGCTGAGCCACCCTAGGCATCTCCCCTCATCATGCTGCACGGGACACACCCTTTTTCCTTGGCTAGAAAGTATCCCATACTTCTCTTACACCAACTTTGACATTTTGGCAAAAGGACCCATACCAATCAATAAAGCACACATCACTTCATCTGACCAATGGCAATTGTTTATACAAAGAAAAAGAAAGCCAAAGCAACTACAACACAAGGCTGAAACACTCCATAACTCAGCATTCTCATTTTCATACCATCTTGCAAGAGCCTTCGAAACTCTCAGCACAAGCTTCAAACACTCAAACCAACTTCACAAACAATCTCACCATGCTTCACTAAACACAAACCAACCCTTAGAACAGCCTGAAAGCCATTGAATCAAAAACACGATCACCACCTTCCATTGAACAGAACTCAAGCAAACTCTCAAACCAACCATTGCAAGCTTCAAACAAACCTTGCAAGCTTCTTAGGAGGATCAGTGGAGTAGATTTGAGCCAAAGAAACAGTCTGAAAGCTCTGGAATCGAAAGCTCCATCTCAGGTATCATCCAAATATATTTTTCCAGAACTTGTGTTTTGAGTTACAAACTGATTCTGTGTGATGTGCTAATCATTTTAAGCTTTGAATCATTGAAAATGGTTGCTTGTGTAAGATGTATTTGATCTCTTAAATTTCTGTTTTGTTTTCCGTTTTGATTCGTGTCTCATGATTCAATGGAAATGAATGGATTTTGGGGTGGGGTTTAGGTTTAGGGATGATTAATGATTGATTCTGGAGAGTTTGGCACGTTTCCATGGCATATTGAGAGAGATTGAAAGATGAGATAGCCGAAGAAGACGACCAGAACAGTGTTCCGGTCGCCTGAGAGTGATTAGGGCAGGATTAGGGCTTAATCATTTAATTAGCCAAGTTTGAATTTCCACCCTTGGATGTGGCGCCAAGTCCATTCCCGCGCGCGTATGTTTGAATCTGGACCCTTAGATGTGTTGACTTTTCTTTTTTCAGTTTAAATTCATTTTTATTTTACATTTATTTCATTTGTTTTCTCATATTTATTAAAAATAGCAAACCCTTTTCAAAAATTCTGAAAATTTTTATATAAACTTTTATTAATTTTCAGAAACCAAAAACATTTTTATTTTTATTTTTTGCATTAAAAAATATTTTTAAATCATTTAAAAGTTTATTTTTAATTAATTAATGAGAATTAATTAATTAAAAATACTTTTAGGTATTTAAAAATCACCAAACAATTCATGAAACATTTAAAAACATTTAGAAACATCGTCCAACCTTCAAACCAAATTTCTTTTTTGATCTTGATGTCTTTTGAGAATTTTTCATGGAATTAAAATCATTTCAAGGCATTATTTAGATCCAAACTTCAAAAAATCATTTCTGCCTAACCATTGAGAGTTGGACTTTGATTCTTTTTGCATTGTGTTTTCAATATCATGTAGTTTGTGAGATTAAATTGGCATGATTTGATCTTTCATTTTCCATTTGTTTGGCATTTTTCTTGTTAAGGTACCTTGAAACCCTAGAAATCTTAGGAAATTCATAACCCTAATTAGGTTAAGAGTTGGAACCTCTCCTTTGGGCAGTGAGTTTGTGTAGGGCTAGGGTCCCTTGGAATGCATTTTCAATTTTTTATCTCAATGTTTGCTTCTGATTTTGGTTTTTGTTTGATGCATTGATCATAAACCCTAATTTGGGCTTCCATATGCATCCATCTTGCATTTGCTTGCATACTTTGACTTGCCATAGCATTTTGTGCATCCATTTGATTCATTTGACATCTGAAGACATATTAGTGTCGCTCCCGATAAATGGGAATGGCCCCCAGATAAAGGTACAGACGCGAACGGTCGACGAAAGGAACAATGAGAACACACAGCAGTGAACTCACTGGAAAAGAAAAGAGTCGCCAGCTAGGCATTTTTATCCCAGAGGAAAGGTAATGCTGCATAAACCTAGAAAAAGATGGATAAGACGGTTGCGAACCAGAGAGACTGAGAAAGGGGGTTGGTTACAACCTGGGAAGGTATTAGCACCCAGATTGTCCGTCGTACTCGACGGGATCCACGCTTAGAAGATTTGTGTTTTAAAGGGGTAGTGTCAGTGCAATTAGTGTATAAAAGAGCTGGAAAAAGATGTACAGGTGTCAGTGTAAAAGGAAGTGTAAAGTGTGTAAATGTACAGTGTCAGTGTAAGAACAGAGATGAAATGCCTATGATAATAAGGCTAAAAGATAAAGCTAGAAGGAGGGGGGTGTACAGAGACTTTTGTTCGATAACTGTTAAGTTATGCCTACGTATCCTCTCGTGCAATGAGGAAGTCAGAACACCGTAGTTCGACCCAAAGAGACTGAAAGATGAATTGACCTGTGAACTGCTTACTTGTCTATGCTCAAGTGTATGACCTGTCTGGCTCAGGTGCAAACTGTCTTGCATTAGACGGAAGAAGCAAGTTCTCGTTTGTGAGTGAATGAGATGAGAAAAGAATCCCGAAGGAGACGATTGTCGTTTGTTTTTGAGTTTTCAGTCTTTTATTGCTTTTGGATTTGTCATAAGTTAATGAGCTTAAGCCTAAACCAATGGATTTAGTAAACTCATCACATCTTCCCTCTGATTAGGGGTAATGAGAATACCTTAAGTGTGAAGTCAGATTCTCACACTTAGTCACCTTTGATGTAGGATTAAGATAATTAACCTACTTGTGATTATTTAGTTGTTTTTGGTGTTTTTCTTTAGTGTTAAGTAATGAGGTTAAGCCATAATCAGGGATTAAACAGACTCATTACACCATCCTAATAGAAGGATAATAGATAAGAAAGTTTAAGCTGAGGAAAGCTCCTCAACTTAATCCATGATTAGGGATTAAACTCATGACAAAACAAGCCTTTGATTAAGTGAATTTTATTCAATGATAAGATGATGAAGTGAGTTTTATGATTTGTAAGACAGCTTGAGGGGGACTTGTCCATTAACACTAGGGTTAGTCCTTCTTAACCAATTAAGGAAGAATTAGAACCCTAATGCAAGGCCCAAGTTACAAGCTTGATGTCTTGATGATTATTAAGTGAATTGATTAAGATATTTAAACACATTAAGGGTTTAACACTTAGGATTAAAGTTATACACTCCATCCTAATAGAAGGATGCAGGCATAAGCTTAATCACAAAGCCTTAAAACCTTTAGGGTTTAGTTCCTGATTATGAGATGAGAAGAGAAGACTCAATGAGACACAAAGGTAAAAGACTAAGTGGGGGACTAATCAAAACCCTAATCATTGTCATGCTTGGTTGTTCCTAAGGTTTGTGAAGTTTACAAGAGAAGATCTTCAATGGAACCACCAGGAAGCAGATGAAAGGATCAGAAGAAGCAAGGTAACTTGCTTCATTCAAGAAGTCAAGTCACTTGAAGAAAGAAAGTAAGAAGCAAAAGAAAGAGCAAGCTCAATCTCATACACAAAGTAAAATGCAGCAATGATGCATAAGAGAGATGAGAAGAAGTTATGAGAAGTGAAGGCAAATTCACTTCTCAAAATGACTTACCACCTGAAAAGTTAGTGAAAGGAATGCAATGCAAGGCAAAATGAAATGAAATGGCATGATGTAAATCAAAACCAGAAGCCAATATGAGATGTTAATGATGCTGTGAGATGATGCAAACATGAGACAACACATGGGGATGATCATACAAGCTCATGGATGCAAATGAAGCAAGTTAAGAAGCATGAACATACATGAAAAGTTATGAGATGCATATGGCATACAACAAGGCAAATGCAAGATGCAATGACCAAACATGCTTTCAATATGTCTTAAGATGTCATATGAATCAAATGGATGCATAAAATGTCATGGCAAGTCAAGGTATGAATGCAAATGCAAAATGGATGCATATGGAACCCCAAATTAGGGTTTATGATCAAAGCATCAAACACAAACCAAAATCAGAAGCAAACATCAATGCAAAAAATTGAAAATTCACTCAAAGTTATGATTTTTCTAAGTATTCTAGGGTTTTAGGGTTCCTTAACAAGAAAATTATCAAACAAATGGAAAATGAAAGATCAAATCATGGCCATTTAATCTCAAAAACTACATGGTATGCTAAGCACAATGCAAAAAGAATCAAAGTCCAACTCTTTAGGGTTAGGCAGAAATGATTTTTTGAAGTTGGATCAAAATAATGCATCAAAATGATTTTAATTCCATGGAAAATTCTTAAAATGCATCAAGATCAAAAAAGAAATTTGGTTTGAGGGTTGGACAATGTTTCTAAATGATTTTAAATGTTTCATGAATTTTTTGGTGATTTTTAAATACCTAAAAGTATTTTTAATTAATTAATTCCCATTAATTAATTAAAAAGAAACTTTTAAATATTTAAAAATACTTTTTTAATGCTAAAAATAACAATAAAAATATTTTTGTGTTCTGAAATTAAATAATATCTTGTGTAAAAAATTTCAGAATTTTTGAATAAGTTTTGCTATTTTTAATAAAATATAGGAAACAAATGAATTAATATGAAAATAAACTGAATTTTAAACTGAAAAAGGAAAAGTAATCCAATCTGAAGGCCCAGATTCAAACTCCAACACGCGCGAATTGACCTGGCGCGCATCTGGACGGCCAGCATTCAAACTCACTAACCCTAATTAATTAACCCTAATCCAGCCGTTAATGACTCTCAGGTGACCGGAACAGTGTTCCGGTCATCTTCTCCGTTCACTCCAAACTTCAAACTCTCTCTAAACGCATCTAAAACGAATTCTAATTAAACAGAAATGATCCCCATCCAAAAACGAATTAAAACCCCCATTCAAACAACATTTATCATTCCTAAACTGGCTGAATCGAATCAAACAAAACCTAGGGCAAAAAGTTTCAGAAACAGATTAAACTCTCATCTCTCCACCATTTTCAAAACCAAAGGCATCAGAGTGATCAGTGAACTACAAAGAACAACTTAGGAACTTTAAAAATCATTTCTGGAAAAAAAGTTCTTGAGCTACCTGAGTTTTGAAGCTTTCAACTTTGCAACTTTCTGACCTCTCCTCTTGATGCAATCCACTCCTCTTGGTCCCTTGATGATGTCTGGATCCTTAGAAAGAGTTTATGTTGGCTGGTTTGAGAGTTTGAACAGGTTCTGCTCAAGCTCAGGTGAGAATCGTGTTTTGGATTCAGGCAGTTTAAGGCAAGGGTGAGGGGTGTTTTGTGATCAGGATGATGAGTTGAGAAGGTTTGTGAAGTTTGTTTAAGTGTTTGTGGCTTGTATGGAGAGTTTCGAATGCTTTTGCTTTGAGAGTGAAAAAAATGAGAAAGTTGTCTTCTTGCTGGTTTCAGGCTTGCTTGTTATGTTGTTTGGCTTGCAATTAGTTTGTATAAACAATGCTGATTGGTCAGAAGATGTGACATGCCCTTTTGTGATAGGTGTATCTACTTTTGCCAATTTGTCAACTTTGTGTAAGAGAAGCATGGGTCATGTCTTATCCAAGTACAAGGGGTGTGGGTTGCGCAGCATGGTGTGAGGGAAAGGCTAGGATGGTTCAGCAATGTAGCTAGCAAGTGGATGAAGTGTTATGATGGCTTTTGCAACTTGCTTGCTTTTGATCTTCATGAAAATATCTTGCCTCACAAGCCATAAAACATGTGATCTCTTTGGTTCAATCTGAACTTTAGGACTTGTGTGATGCTTGTGTAATGGTTTGATATCAATTAGAAGTCACAAATTGCCTTGGTACAAGATTTTGCAAATTTCTCATTTGGTGCATAACTTGAAATTTAGTGATTTTAGCCAACTTTGGTGCACCATAACTTTTGATCCAAAATGAATTAGGTCATGTTATTGTACTTTTTGAAAAGGGAAAGATCTATCCTATAACTTTCATGACCAAAGTTTTTCCATTTGAAGCATTTTTGGATCAAAAAGTAAAGATTGAAAAGTTGCCTAAAATGACAAATTCCTTAAAAGTCAAACTTGCCTCAAAAAGTCAACTTTGCAAAAACTTCAAATTCTTCAATTTTGTGAACTTCAAACTTCTTCCATGATCAAATAAAGATCAAATACACTCAAAATGATGAAGATCACCCCTTGGTTGGTCATTGGGGGCCTCAGATGCCCTGATTTTGCACTGACTTGTCCAGAAAGTCAACTCTTGATCAGATGACTTCCCCATGGAATTTCTTCATGAAAATTGATATGCATACTCCCTATACCATATAGAGACCAATAGAAACAAGAATGACCAAAAAATTTGAAGTTATGGCCTCTGAAACCAAAACCCTAATTTCAGGTCATCTGTGCAGTAAAGCCTGGCTCTGCTTCCATACCAATCCCAGCTCTTGTGATTCTTTGGCATTTTTGACTTTGAGAGGATGTAATATGATATAAGAACACACATGGACCTTTTTGAAGTGGTTGATGGCCTTTGGAGTGGCCCAAGAAGCTCTTGGATTGCTCAGATCACAAACCCTAGATGCAGATGACTTAGAACCAATGCAGTGAACCAAAAATGGAATATGAGATGTTATGATTGTGTTTATGCATATGAAATGATCACAAGCCATGGTGTGAATGGGTGAGGGCAAATTTGGGGTGTTTACAGCTGCCCCTATTCAATCATGAGTTAGCTGTGCAGGATGTAAGCAACGGCTTAACAGGCAAACAAGATAACTTGTGGTTGAATATCAAAGACAGTCCAAAATTTGCACTCACAGAATGAAGAAGAAAAGGGATATAGATTGTAAAGGAAAATAAAGTATATTGTAAAGTGTAGGCGACGGAGGACGACCGTCGAGCAGAGGACGACTGCTGGGTAAAGAGCAATGACGGGGACGGCCGACATGCTGGGGATAAAAGATACTATGATGGGGACGGCCATCACGTAAAGCTGTAAGGTTCTCTGGTGACTAATGAAACATGACGGGGACGGCCATCAAGTTCATAAAGCAAAGTAACCAACGATGGGGACGGCCATCGGCTAAAAAGAAAAGGGACCACGACGGGGACGGCCATCGGGTTAAAGAATAAATGAAATAAACAGATGATGAGGTACGGTCATCAAAGGTGAAGGACGATCACCTAGCAGGGGACGGCTGCTCTGTTGGGTTAAGATGAGGGATGGTCATCTAAGGTGGAGGACGACCACCTGGCAGGGTACGGCTGCCGAAAATATCGCGACATAGGACGAATGCCGGATAAAAGGTTAACGATGGGGACGGCCATCAGATGAGCATGATGGAGGACGACCATCAAGAGGTGGAGGACGACCACCTAGCAGGGAACGGCTGCTCTCAAGGTTTATCATGACATAGGACAAATGTCAGATAACCAAAATCAATAATGGGGACGGCCATTGGATAAAATGATGAAGGACGATCATCAAGAGGTGGAGGACGACCACCTAGCAGGGGACGGCTGCTAAATATCACGACATAGGACGAATGTCGGATAGGAAAATCAACGATGGGGAAGGCCATCGGATGAGCATGATGAAGGACGATCATCAAGAGGTGGAGGACGACCACCTAGCAGGGTACGGCTGCTCTCAGGGTTTATCATGACATAGGACGAATGTCAGATAAAGGAAAATTTGCTTTGTTGTCGATCTACTGGGGAATAGTAAACACGAACGAGTGTTTATATCCAAGAAAACAAAAGGTATAAGTGTTTAGATGTGTATAGATTAAAGATGCGGACGAGCATCCTCAAGACTATGATATGGACGAGTATCAGGTAGAAACAAGTACTGACACATGTTCAGAGATGATGATACGGACGAGTATCAACGGGTTAACAAAGAACACAGACGAGTGTTGAATCTGAAAGAATTCTTCTGGGGAATAGTAGACACAGACGAGTATCTATATTCAAGAAGACACAAGTGTTTGACACAGTGTATGGATTAAAGATGCGGACGAGCATCCTTAAGATTATGATACGGACGAGTATCATGTAGAAACAAACGCTTGACGCATGTTCTGAGATGATGATACGGACGAGTACCAACTGGTTAACAAAGAACACGGACTAGTGTCGAATCTGCGGGGATATAAATGATGTATACAAGATACGGACGAGTATCTGTATAAGTACGATTGGTATATATTTGAGTGTTCCACCTGCTGGGGAGGGTGACACTGACGAGTGTCGAAAGGAGAAAAGTATAGTATAAACAAGTATCTGATATACAAAATGTTTACATTACTGTACTGGGAAAAGTGATATGGACAGATGTATAGGAAATCATATATATAAGTATATGTGAGTGCAAAGAGAGTGTCTTTGGCTTTCTGCTGGGGATGTGGCACGGACGGGTGTCAAGGGGAGTATATACTGGTGTTTGTGAATGTGAGGCAACTGCTTTTGCTGGGGAATCTGGGGGGAAGGTTTTCTGTATACTGATGGATTTTTATTGTTCACGAGTGTTTGATTCAGGACATGGCTTATGATTATGCAATATGTTGGATTTTTGCCGTAATGCTCCGTATTAGACGGAATGCTACGCTTTGTGGGGTGAATATGATGCGAATGCCATGATTATGCAAAGATACCAAACCGGGATTCGGATCCCGATGTTGTGTAGATCTCTGGTCGATCTGCTTGAAATGGACATCCCAGTCGGGGATGAGATCATTGGTAGATCTGATGAAAAGTATCTGCTTGGGGAAATAAGTCACTGATTGACATATCCTTGTAATAAAGGACCCAACTGGGGTTCGTAGAAGCTTTTCTTTTACTCTGTTGTGACTCCTTCACGCGTTGCTCTTCTGAATAGAGGCTAAAATTATGTGGGGAGATGGTTCCCTGGCTTTCTTACTCTGCTGAGGAAGAACGATTGGCAACTCGGTTGGGGGAAGCAATAAGTGGTAACTCAGCTGGGGAGAAAACACTTTGAGTGCTAAGAATGAGTGAGTGTTGATTTGCTAGCTTGCTGGGATGAAGCTTTCATCCCCCATGTTGCGCTTTTGAATACCTGCAATCCTACAAAGACAAAGGAACGTACGAGTAACCCCGAGGTATCCCTTACCGGATTCCGTCATAGGAGTGAGACACTCTCGAGAGTAAGTATATTTCCTGCAAGCATGTGTTCTATATATTTTTTTTTATTTTTAAAGATAACATTTGTATTCATGCAATCATTTTTCCTTAAGATATCAGACATTCTTTTGCAAACAAAAATGTACAAGACAAAACATGACTGAAAAATCTGATTTTATTGATTCAAGCGCCCTGAATTGGCAAGATATAGTCAGAGAAACATATCTCCTAAAATGAGGAGACTGTTACAAATTGAGAAACAAAGTGCTGGCGATGTTGACGATGCTTTGAAGGAGCTTCCTCTCTCGCTATGACTCGTATGACTTTTGACATTCTTCTCGTTTCGCTTTCTGAAGAAAGCTGATTCTGACAGAAGCTTGATCCTTCCGAGGTTTACCAGGTTGCAGGTGATACAGACGAATTCAGAATGCAGTTGTTCGCTTATTCCCTTATTTTGCATGGATCGCCCTTTCGGGTTTTCAATCCATCGGGATACCCATTTTTTCCTGAGTTGTCCAATGTGGCTTTTCAACTCAGCGGGTGTACATTTTTCATTTATTCCCTTTTTTTTTTTGCCCGAGTCTTTTATTCTGTTTTTGACTCGCCGGGATGCCCTATTTTTGCCTGGACTCACATTCTGTTTTTATGTCCAGCGGGTCATTTTTATGCGAAGTATTTTTTAACTGCATCTGAATTCACAGGGGACGGGAAATCTTCACCATCCATGGTGCTGAGCATCAGTACTCCACCGGAGAAAACTTTCTTCACCACAAATGGTCCTTCATAATTCGGAGTCCATTTGCCCCTATGGTATGTATGAGGAGGGAGGATTCTTTTCAGCACAAGATCTCCCACTTGGTACTCTTGGTGCCTGACTTTCTGATCGAAGGCTCTCTTCATTCTTTTCTGATATAGCTGCCCATGACAGATTGCAGCCAATCTCTTTTCTTCGATCAGACTTAGTTGTTCGTATCGGGACCGAACCCATTCTGCTTCGTTCAGCTTCACATCCATCATTACTCGTAAGGAAGGTAGTTCAACTTCAACAGGTAGGACGGCCTCCATACCATACACAAGCTGATACGGTGTTGCCCCAGTGGATGTCCTGATTGACGTGCGGTACCCATGCAAGGCAAATGGTAGCATTTCATGCCAATCCTTGTAAGTGACTACCATCTTCTGCACAATATTTTTGATATTCTTATTTGCTGCCTCAACAGCGCCGTTCATCTTTGGCCTGTAAGGAGAAGAATTGTGGTGTTGGATCTTGAAGTCCCGGCACAACTCAGCCATCATTTTGTTGTTTAAATTGGAACCATTATCAGTAATGATTTGCTCAGGAACTCCGTATTGACAGATGATATCTCTCTTCAGAAATCGGACTACCACTTGCCTCGTAACATTTGCATATGAAGCTGCTTCGACCCACTTGGTGAAATAGTCAATGGAGACTAGAATGAATCTGTGGCCGTTTGAAGCAGTAGGCTCAATCTTGCCAATCATATCAATGCCCCACATGGCAAAGGGCCAAGGTGAAGACATTATATTCAAAGGATTGGGAGGCACATGCACCTTATCCGCATAAATTTGGCATTTATGGCATTTTCTGGCGCAGGCACAACAGTCGGCATCCATTGTGATCCAGTAATAACCTGATCTTAGCAATTTCTTAGCCATGGCATGCCCTCCTGCATGGGTACCAAAGGATCCTTCGTGCACTTCATGCATCAACAAGTCTGCTTCTGTTCTGTCAACGCATCTGAGGAGTACTATATCAAAGTTTCTCTTGTATAGGGAACCATCCGTGTTCAGGAAGAAACTACCAGCAAGCCTTCTTAAAGTCTTCTTATCATTGGAAGATGCCCCAGGTGGGTATGTTTGATCCTCCAAGAAGCACTTAATGTCATGGAACCAAGGCTTATCATCTTTGATAACATCTGCTGCAAATACATATGCTGGTCTGTCAAGTCTGGACACTGAAATCTGAGGTACAAAGTTGGCAGCTTGAACTTTGATCATGGATGAAATGGTAGCCAGGGCATCTGCAAACTGATTTTCGTCTCGAGGGATATACTCAAGCTTGACCGTTGTGAAGAAAGTCAATAACCTTCTTGTATAATCCCTGTAAGGTATCAGATGATCCTGGTGTGTGTACCATTTGCCGTTGGTTTGATTAACTACCAGAGCTGAATCTCCGAATACAGTCAATGTCTTGATCCTGAGGTCAATGGCTTCCTCGAGACCCATGATGCAAGCTTCGTATTCAGCTTCGTTGTTAGTGCAGTTGAAAGTGAGTTTTGCCGAGAAAGGCATGTGAACCCCTTTAGGTGTAATGAGTACTGCACCAACACCACGACCATTCATATTAACAGCCCCGTCAAACATCATAGTCCATCCTTCTTCCGGGTCAGGCCCTTCAGTATGAACAGGCTCTTCATGGTCTTTTGCTTATATGAACATGATGTCTTCATCAGGGAAGTCAAATCTCATAGGCTGGTAGTCATCAATAGGCTGCTCAGCAAGATATTCAGACAGTACACTGCCATTGATGGCTTTCTGAGACGTGTACTGGATGTCATATTCTGTGAGAATCATTTGCCATCTTACAACCCGTCCGGTAAGAGCTGGCTTCTCGAAAATGTACTTAACTGGGTCCATCTTGGATATCAATAAGGTGGTGTGGGTCAACATATAATGTCTCAGTCGGCGAGCAGCCCACGCTAAAGCACAGCAAGTTTTCTCGAGCAGTGAATAACGCTGTTCACAGTCGGTAAACTTTTTGCTCAGGTAGTATATTGCATACTCTTTTCGACCAGACTCGTCATGCTGGCCCAGCACACACCCCATCGACTCTTCTAATACAGTCAAATACATGATTAGAGGTCTTCCTTCAACTGGAGGCATAAGGATTGGAGGCTCTTGTAAGTATTCCCTGATCTTCTCAAAAGCCCTCTGACAGTCTTCGTTCCACCTGACCGTTTGTTCCTTTCTCAACAATTTGAACAGAGGCTCACAGGTTGCTGTAAGGTGAGATATGAACCGTGAAATGTAGTTCAATCGACCTAAGAACCCTCGAACTTCTTTCTCAGTTTTCGGTGCAGGCATCTCTTGAATAGCCTTGACTTTATCAGGGTCAACTTCAATCCCTTTCTCGCTTACAATAAAGCCCAGCAGTTTACCGGATCGCACCCCGAATGTGCACTTGTTGGGGTTCAGCTTCAATTGGTACTTCCTCAGACGCTTGAATAGCTTCAGCAGATTTACCAGGTGGTCTTCTTTCGTGAGGGACTTGGCAATCATGTCATCCACATAACATTCAATTTCTTTATGGATCATATCGTGGAATAATGTCACCATAGCCCGTTGATATGTTGCACCAGCATTCTTTAGTCCGAATGGCATCACTTTGTAACAAAATGTGCCCCAAGGTGTGATGAAGGTTGTCTTCTCCATGTCTTCAGGTGACATTTTGATCTGATTGTATCCTGAAAATCCGTCCAGGAAGGAGAATACCGAGAACTGAGCCGTGTTATCCACCAATACATCAATGTGAGGTAATGGGAAGTCATCTTTTGGGCTAGCTCTGTTCAGATCCCGGTAGTCAACATACATTCTTACTTTGCCGTCCTTCTTAGGCACAGGTACTATATTAGCAACCCACGGCGGATAGCTGGTTACAGCAAGGAACCCGGCGTCCCACTGCTTTTGTACCTCTTCTTTGATTTTCATTGCCATGTTTGGGCGAGTACGGCGCAGTTTCTGTTTAACCGGTGGGCATTCTTCCCTCAAAGGCAGCTTGTGCATGACGATATCGGTGTCCAACCCTGGCATATCCTGGTAAGACCAAGCAAACACATCCACATATTCCTGAAGCAGGTCAATCAGTTGTTTCTTCACTGAGTCTTGTAAGCCGGCCCCGATTTTAACCTCTTTCACATCTTCATCTGTACCAAGATTAATCGTTTCAACCTCCTCCTGATGAGGAGTGATAAACTTCTCCTCTTGTCTCAGCAATCTGGCTAGCTCTTCAGGAAGCTCGTAATCTTCTTCAACCCCTTCATCAGCTTGATTGATCGGATTGTCAAAGTCATACGAAGTCATAGTCGTGCTGTTGTCGGTGCTGTCTGGAAGGCACTCTCTGCAAGGGTTCAGTTTGTTCATTTTAGTGATTGATTTTAATCTTTTTTAGAAAAGTGAAATAAAGTTGTCATTTTGAAAACATCGCCATTTATTTTTTGTACAAAAAGAAAAATGGAAAAACAGTGAGCGGAAAAGAAAAAGACTCATTTGCAAAAAGATGTCTGATATTTCATTGATTAATCTTGTTGCACAAAAAGTATAGATGGCCCGATTACAAAATGAGTCTTGTCATCTTGGGCAAGATGCAAGACTTTGATGCATGCTATAAAAATACAGGAAATAATAATTACTCTGCATGAGTAACTCTTATAATTTCCTAGGAAGACCAGTTTGAGATACTGCTCCCCGGGATCTTTGGACGAATCCAGCTTTCCAGGTTGCGTTCTTCTTCCAACTCGTCTTCCAAGTTGTTGACAGCATCAGGGGTGAGCATCCCCCCACTATCAAAGTTGGGCTTCTTGGCAGCCTCTGCTTGATCTTCTTGAGTTGGTTTGTAACCCAACCTAAATCTATCTTCTCTCTTCTCCACAGGCAACAATTTGCCCCAGCCTTGAGCGTTTCCTTCTTCCACCACCTTCCGGGCTTGTTGGTAGGATGTCATAGAGGTCCCAAGTACAGCAGAAGTTTCATTAATATTCAGGGCCTTAAACCCTTGACTCATCGTCTCGTGGATCTCCCCATCCATCTCAATATATTTGTATGTAGCCAGATGGCTAACAAATATATCCTCCTCTCCACAGATAGTAACAACTTGACCTTCCCACTCAAATTTTAACTTCTGGTGAAGGGTAGACGTTACTGCGCCAGCGGCATGAATCCATGGTCTACCCAACAAACAGCTGTAGGCAGGCTGAATGTCCATCACGTAGAAGGTCGTTTTGAAAGTTTGTGGGCCAATTGTTACAGGCAACTCAATTTCCCCCAGGACTGATCTCTTAGAGCCGTCAAAAGCTCTCACTACCAAGTTACTGGGTCGTAATGTCAATCCTTCATATTCCAGCTTCACAAGAGCCTTTTTGGGCAAGACATTGAGGGATGACCCTGTGTCTACCAGCACATGGGAAAGGACTGCACCTTTACATTCCATGGTAATGTGCAAGGCCTTGTTATGATTACGGCCTTCCGAAGTCAAATCAGTATTGGTGAATCCTAGTCCATTACTAGCATTAACATTTCCAACTACCGCTTCCAACTGATTGACCGTGATCTCTTCCGGCACATAAGCTGCATGCAAGACTTTGAGTAGTGCGTTCCGATGGGCTTCGGAGCACATAAGCAATGATAGAATGGAGATCTTGGAAGGCGTCTGGTGAAGCTGGTCCACTATCTTGTAATCACTTTTCTTGATGATTCTCATGAACTCATCAACTTCTTGATCAAAAGGTGTTTTTAAAGCTTCTCTAACAACCTGTTCTTCTTGCACCATGCTCTTCCCTTTTGCCTTGGCAGCAGCTTCTGCTTCGGAAGTGGGTCTTTGAATTTGCGGGGCAAAGAGACGTCCGTTTCGAGTGAAGCCTCCGCCTCCTCCCACATTGTCTATTTGTGGTGCAGAAGTTGATGATTCAAAAGTGATTTTCTATCCTTCGCAGTATAAATCAGAGCCGTAATGCCAAGGGATGGCATTACTGCTTTCATAAGGTACTGGCCCAGGCACTGTGACAGTGACTGGACTGGTGGCAGCTGCAGAAGGGACTGTGATAGTCTGTGGATCATAATATATTGTGACTGGTGCTCTGGTAGGAGTGGTATTTTGTGAGTTGTGGGCAGAATCATTTTCAGGATCATAATAAATCGTAACTGTTGAGACATCTTCATGGTTCGCTGCTGATATTATATGAGACATTGTTGGGAGGATGGGTGTTGTTGTTGTAGGAGATTCAAAATGAAGTGGTGCTGAAGTTGTAGAAGGAATGTTCGTTGATATCTGGTCAGTTGAAATGACAGATGAAAAATTTGTTGATGCAGCTGAAGAGTTGTCTGGAACAATGGTTGTTGCAGTTGTAGGAGGTTCTAGAGCTGTTGTCAATGAGATTGCTGGATGGGTAGGAATTGATGTTGTAATTTGAAGCAGGCCACTCTGGATGAGGCCATCTATGCCATCTCTCAGGTTATCACAACCATTCACTGAAATGTTGCAATAAGCACACCCTAACTCACATCCTGGGAACATTTGACATTCCAAGAGTTGAGCTTTAATCTCCACCAAGGGTGTCCGAATCTGACCCACACTGGTTATCAAGTAAGACGGCTTGTCTTCTTCAATAGCATTGATTCGGGGACCACCATGGTGTGGCATAGGGTTCTTGTTGACATTTGGTGGTGGTGCAAAGTTTAAAGCCTTGGAATCCACTAGATCCTGCACTTTCATGTGCAAAGCTCTGCATTTTTCCGTACTATGACCAGGTGCATTTGAGTGAAAGGCACATCTGGCGCTGGCGTCGTAATTCCTGGGTAGACTATTAGGATCCGGAGGTGCCAACGTCCTTAGTTCAACTAGGTTATGTTTCAGGAGTTGTGGCAGCAATGTGGCATAGGGCATAGGGATCGGATCGATCACCCTATTGGCCTGAGAGGGCCTCTGTTGGAATGGTCTCTGTTGACTATTGTTGTTGGTGTTGCTGTTGTTGTAATTTCTCGGAGGATACTGAGTTTGTTGCTGGTACTGAGGTTGTTGCTGATAATTTTGTTGCGGTGGTTGATAAGCTGGTTGTGGATGAGCTGGGGCGGGAATGGTGACTGCTGCCACAGACCTATGAACATGTTGGGGCCTGCCCCTGTTGGTGTGGATAGCATTGGTTTCACCAGTTCTTCTTGGGCCTACAAAAGGCTTCCTTGGGTTGCTGGATGAGTTGGCACCGCTGTCTGAGATCTTTCCCATCTTCAATAGGCTTTCAATTCTCTCCCCGGCTATGACTACATCTGCAAAGCTGGTAGATGAGAAGGCAGCTAGCCTATCAATGTAAGTCCCCTAGAGGGTGTTCATGAACATATCAGCCATCTCCCTCTCTGACATAGGTGGCTGGACAGCAGCAGCCAATTGCCTCCATCTTTGGGCATACTCTCGGAAACTTTCTCTAGACGACTGTGACATTCCCATTAGGAGGGTCCTGTTGGGTGCCATATCTAAGTTGTACTGATACTGTCTGATAAAGGCTTCTGCCAGGTCCTTCCAACACCTGATGGTTGCTCTTGTCAGATGGGAGTACCATTCCCTCGAAGCTCCAGTCAAGCTATCCTCAAAATAAAACATCCATAGCTTCTCGTCCATGGTATAGGCCTTCAGCCTCCCCAGAAAAGACTGTAAATGGGTCCGGGGACAGGAAGTCCCGTTATACTTCTCAAAACAAGGAGGCTTAAACTTGTGGGGAATCCTGACCCCGTCTACCAAGCCCATGTCCATAACATCAAAACCCAAAGAATTTTGAGACTCTAAGGATCTTAATTTCTCAGCTATCTCATCCGGCCTTCTGTCGTAGGCTTCTTCCCCAGCTCCCATCACTGTGAACTGATCTTCCTGGGGGTCCACTTGCAACACTCTGCCTGCAGTGGCAGTCCCTTGAACATTTGCAGGAATGTTGATCTCTGGATGCTGGTGGGGTCCAAAGACTGGGGGATTGACATGAGGTTGCACTCTTTCATTGTTGCTTGTCCCAGCAGTCCCTGGATGATGGTCTTCCTGGTTTCTCCCTTCTACCAGTGCTCTTAACCTCTCCTGGCTTTGAGCCATATTGTTCATCACTTCCATAAATTGTGTCATCTGATTCCTCATTTCCAACCTCTCGTTGGTCATTTGATTCCTGACCTCTGTAAGGTCCTGCTGCATTTGGTCCATCTGTATGCCCGGAAGATTGTTGCGGGTGGGGTATCTGTGTGGACGGTTGAGTGGAAACCCTCGACGTCGAGCAATAGTTCCTGAAGTCACAACAGAGTTAGTAACAATAAAACAAAACCTACAAAACAAAACAAAAGGTTAGTATGCAATGCAGTGTGTCTATTTGTTTCCAAGGTATCCGGCTTGGTACTTGGTTTTGACCTTTCCAGACCCCTTGAAGAAGATGCTTGTGATGTGGCTTGAAGAATTCAGATGAAACAAACCAACACATATATTACAAAAAGGTAAATGATACATAGTTTGTTTTTCCTTACAACATATGCCCTATGAGGGGTCAAAAATACAACATAAAGAAAAGTACATAAAAATGAAAGCAACAACAAGCAAAAAGTCAAACACCAAGGCCAAATTCATCCTCCTGAACTTCCTTGAGAAGTGCTTCAGTCACAGGATCGGCTGGACGCTCTGTAAGATTCCTGATAAGGAGATTCCTTGTAGCAACAGCTGCTGTTAGTTTCTTGTGCTGACTCTGGTCCTTTGACCTCTTCACTCTGGTTCTGATCTTCAACTCTGAGACCTCCCTCTGGGCTGATGCCAGGGCTTCCTGTTGCTCTTTCGCACTAGCTTCCAGTTGCTCAATCTTATCCTGAGTCCTTTTATCCTCCTGAGTACGGGCTTCGGTGATTCTGACCCACCTAGCCTGACTCTCCTTTAGATACAAATCAGTCCTGGCCTTCTGGAACTGAGCTTCCTTGCAGGCATTCTTCAAGATCTGTTCTCCAGCCCTAGACTTCTTAATGTAATCCTCAGACTTCTCAATTCTAGCACTATGCTCCACTTTCAACTTTTCCAACCTTTCAATATCCAACCTACCATCACTCCTCTCCCAGAGGGTCTTCTGCAGAGCCTGAGTCAACTTCTCATTTCTCTCTTTCAATTGCTCAAACTCCTCTAAGTTGACAGTTGCTGGAGGTGGTGATGTGGAGGGTCCAGGCATATCTTCAATAGTGAAGGGCATTCCAGAAATTTGAGCCCTGGCATGAGACCACTCATAGTACTAGGCTGAGGCTACATTATTGCATTTCCCAAGAATGGTTACCCCTTTAGTCTGCACATTGTCCCAGGCCCAGGATGCTTGCCTGACAATAGCCAGATTAGGCTTGATTTCACAATAAAGGGTCTCAGTCAGATCCTGTGTTCTAGGAGGATGGACTAATGCATAGCCCAGTTGTCTTTTGAACAGCAGAGGGTTGTAATTGATGCAACCCTTCACTCCAATCAGAGGCACATTGGGAAATTGCCAACAACATGTAATGATGTCTCTGCCCTTGGTGTTCTGAGTACACCATCTGATATCATCTGAGGTTAGAGCAACAAGCCTCCTAGCCCAGTTCTTCTGCTGGTGAGGGTTCAAGAATGCATCAGTCTTTGGCAAATGCTTGAGCAGCCAAGTATGGAACAAAGGTGCACAGCATCTCACTAATCTCCCCCTTTGCTTTTCATTCCTCTGATGAACTGAGTAGTAAAGATCTCCCAGTAAGGTGGGCACTGGGTTCCTCAAGATGAAAAGATGGATTGCATTCTTGCTAACAAATCTAGGCTCATCTGCAAACAAAATGACCCCATATATGCTGAGGGACAACAGAGCACAGACTGCCTTCCATTCCCCCAAGGAGGCCTTCAGACTAGCCTGAGAAGTCAAGAAATCCAGATGAAAACCAGAGATTCCAGCTTTAGATGTCAAATTCTGCCCAATCAAAACTGGTTCCAGATGTAATGCTTTGGCTATCTCCTCATTACTTGGGAAAGCCATCTCAGGGTTGAAGGGGATTCCACCCCTGATAGGTACACCAACTAATGATGAATACTCCTCCAGCAAGGGTCCCAACTGAAAATTCTGAAAGGTGAAGCACCTCAGAGGGGGATCATAGAACTGCAGGCAAGTATGTATCAAGCTCCTCTGTGAAGGGTCCAAATCCATAACCACATCAAGGATTCCTCCATAATGTTCTCTAAAGAGTGGTATATGGTCTGGAGTAATCAGGGTCTGAATCCTCCTGATGCTGGCTAGCTCAGGCTCAAAGAAGTGGTAGGAGATGTTACTTTTCTTAGGTGCCATGTTGCTGAAGAATGGGTGCTGATGATGATGACTGAGAACAACACTGAAGATGGGCCACTGATAGGCTGAGACTGAGGATGCAAGTGACTGAAGCAGGTGGCTGATTGCTGAAGCTAGTGCTGATGAAGATAGGTCTAAGCTGAAGAAGGGGTCAAAACCAAGCCAAAATGATAGGATGGATACCCTGAAAAACAAATAAACACATGTTAAAATGATGCAATAAGGATGTATGCAAATGATATGCAAGGGTTTGTGACTGAGCTGGATCTGATCAAGTGCTCTGATATAGGTCCACATATGTTCAAGAAATCCAGATGGAGGTCTATAAGTCCAGTAACCAAGGTGGGGGACTCAAATAAAGAGTCACATGTCCAGGGTTAAAATCACAAGAACTGTTCCAACATGGAGTACTCTTAATCAAAACAAAGTAACAGGGTATGCTGAGGTCAAGGGTACCTGCAAACCTGTAAACAGCCCAACCCCCCTCACATGTAATGTTCTAAAACAAGGATCCTCAGACTTGGATCAGTTATGAGAAGTGTAAACACTTCTAACCCGGAGGTACAGTGTTTACAATAACCATAAAAGTTCCTCCTCTAATTCACCTCAGTTTCTGAAGGTCAATACTAAAGGTCATCCAGACTTAGCAGGCTTCCCAGATAGCCCTAGTATTGCAGGAAATCTGCAACACAGAGTTCTCAAGAAGAAACCCATATCTGAACCGTGTTTCATATTCCCGCACCAGACCGAGATGGAATGGGAAAGAATATGAACCACTCTAGCCTAGGTGTCACTCAGGTCCCAGGTATAGGACCTTATCTCTCAATAGAACCCCACCCACCAAAGCAAAACCAGATCCAGCCAGACAGCATGACAGTATGATATGTGTGCACAAAGCTATAAAGAAAGTAATAAACAAAACTCTACATAAAGCAGTAAACAAATATACAAACACAGATAGCACCTAGCACCCCAGTAAACACAAATCAATCAAGCGCTAGGAGGAACCCACAAAAAGAACCAGAAGCCCTGGTTACAGTATAAGGGTCCCCAGCAGAGTCGCCAAGCTGTCGCTCCCGATAAATGGGAATGGCCCCCAGATAAAGGTACAGACGCGAACGGTCGGCGAAAGGAACAATTAGAACACACAGCAGTGAACTCACTGGAAAAGAAAAGAGTCGCCAGCTAGGCATTTTTATCCCAGAGGAAAGGTAATGCTGCATAAACCTAGAAAAAGATGGATAAGACGGTTGCGAACCAGAGAGACTGAGAAAGGGGGTTGGTTACAACCTGGGAAGGTATTAGTACCCAGATTGTCCGTCGTACTCGACGGGATCCACGCTTAGAAGATTTGTGTTTTAAAGGGGTAGTGTCAGTGCAATTAGTGTATAAAAGAGCTGGAAAAAGATGTACAGGTGTCAGTGTAAAAGGAAGTGTAAAGTGTGTAAATGTACAGTGTCAGTGTAAGAACAGAGATGAAATGCCTATGATAATAAGGCTAAAAGATAAAGCTAGAAGGAGGGGGGTGTACAGAGACTTTTGTTCGATAACTGTTAAGTTATGCCTACGTATCCTCTCGTGCAATGAGGAAGTCAGAACACCGTAGTTCGACCCAAAGAGACTGAAAGATGAATTGACCTGTGAACTGCTTACTTGTCTATGCTCAAGTGTATGACCTGTCTGGCTCAGGTGCAAACTGTCTTGCATTAGACGGAAGAAGCAAGTTCTCGTTTGTGAGTGAATGAGATGAGAAAAGAATCCCGAAGGAGACGATTGTCGTTTGTTTTTGAGTTTTCAGTCTTTTATTGCTTTTGGATTTGTCATAAGTTAATGAGCTTAAGCCTAAACCAATGGATTTAGTAAACTCATCACATCTTCCCTCTGATTAGGGGTAATGAGAATACCTTAAGTGTGAAGTCAGATTCTCACACTTAGTCACCTTTGATGTAGGATTAAGATCATTAACCTACTTGTGATTATTTAGATGTTTTTGGTGTTTTTCTTTAGTGTTAAGTAATGAGTTTAAGCCATAATCAGGGATTAAACAGACTCATTACACCATCCTAATAGAAGGATAATAGATGAGAAAGTTTAAGCTGAGGAAAGCTCCTCAACTTAATCCATGATTAGGGATTAAACTCATGACAAAACAAGCCTTTGATTAAGTGAATTTTATTCAATGATAAGATGATGAAGTGAGTTTTATGATTTGTAAGACAGCTTGAGGGGGACTTGTCCATTAATACTAGGGTTAGTCCTTCTTAACCAATTAAGGAAGAATTAGAACCCTAATGCAAGGCCCAAGTTACAAGCTTGATGTCTTGATGATTATTAAGTGAATTGATTAAGAGATTTAAACACATTAAGGGTTTAACACTTAGGATTAAAGTTATACACTCCATCCTAATAGAAGGATGCAGGCATAAGCTTAATCACAAAGCCTTAAAACCTTTAGGGTTTAGTTCCTGATTATGAGATGAGAAGAGAAGACTCAATGAGACACAAAGGTAAAAGACTAAGTGGGGGACTAATCAAAACCCTAATCATTGTCATGCTTAGTTGTTCCTAAGGTTTGTGAAGTTTACAAGAGAAGATCTTCAATGGAACCACCAGGAAGCAGATGAAAGGATCAGAAGAAGCAAGGTAACTTGCTTCATTCAAGAAGTCAAGTCACTTGAAGAAAGAAAGTAAGAAGCAAAAGAAAGAGCAAGCTCAATCTCATACACAAAGTAAAATGCAGCAATGATGCATAAGAGAGATGAGAAGAAGTTATGAGAAGTGAAGGCAAATTCACTTCTCAAAATGACTTACCACCTGAAAAGTTAGTGAAAGGAATGCAATGCAAGGCAAAATGAAATGAAATGGCATGATGTAAATCAAAACCAGAAGCCAATATGAGATGTTAATGATGCTGTGAGATGATGCAAACATGAGACAACACATGGGGATGATCATACAAGCTCATGGATGCAAATGAAGCAAGTTAAGAAGCATGAACATACATGAAAAGTTATGAGATGCATATGGCATACAACAAGGCAAATGCAAGATGTAATGACCAAACATGCTTTCAATATGTCTTAAGATGTCATATGAATCAAATGGATGCATAAAATGTCATGGCAAGTCAAGGTATGAATGCAAATGCAAAATGGATGCATATGGAAGCCCAAATTAGGGTTTATGATCAAAGCATCAAACACAAACCAAAATCAGAAGCAAACATCAATGCAAAAAATTGAAAATGCACTCAAAGGACCCCTAATCCTATACTAACTCACTGCCCAAAGGAGAGGTTCCAACTCTTAACCAAGTTCAAGTTATGATTTTTCTAAGTTTTCTAGGGTTTTAGGGTTCCTTAACAAGAAAATTATCAAACAAATGGAAAATGAAAGATCAAATCATGGCCATTTAATCTCAAAAACTACATGGTATACTAAGCACAATGCAAAAAGAATCAAAGTCCAACTCTTTAGGGTTAGGCAGAAATGATTTTTTGAAGTTTGGATCAAAATAATGCATCAAAATGATTTTAATTCCATGGAAAATTCTTAAAATGCATCAAGATCAAAAAAGAAATTTGGTTTGAGGGTTGGACAATGTTTCTAAATGTTTTTAAATGTTTCATGAATTTTTTGGTGATTTTTAAATACCTAAAAGTATTTTTAATTAATTAATTCCCATTAATTAATTAAAAAGAAACTTTTAAATATTTAAAAATACTTTTTTAATGCTAAAAATAACAATAAAAATATTTTTGTGTTCTGAAATTAAATAATATCTTGTGTAAAAAATTTCAGAATTTTTGAATAAGTTTTGCTATTTTTAATAAAATATAGGAAACAAATGAATTAATATGAAAATAAAATGAATTTTAAACTGAAAAAGGAAAAGTAATCCAATCTGAAGGCCCAGATTCAAACTCCAACACGCGCGAATTGACCTGGCGCGCATCTGGACGGCCAGCATTCAAACTCACTAACCCTAATTAATTAACCCTAATCCAGCCGTTAATGACTCTCAGGTGACCGGAACAGTGTTCCGGTCATCTTCTCCGTTCACTCCAAACTTCAAACTCTCTCTAAACGCATCTAAAACGAATTCTAATTAAACAGAAATGATCCCCATCCAAAAACGAATTAAAACCCCCATTCAAACAACATTTATCATTCCTAAACTGGCTGAATCGAATCAAACAAAACCTAGGGCAAAAAGTTTCAGAAACAGATTAAACTCTCATCTCTCCACCATTTTCAAAACCAAAGGCATCAGAGTGATCAGTGAACTACAAAGAACAACTTAGGAACTTTAAAAATCATTTCTGGAAAAAAAGTTCTTGAGCTACCTGAGTTTTGAAGCTTTCAACTTTGCAACTTTCTGACCTCTCCTCTTGATGCAATCCACTCCTCTTGGTCCCTTGATGATGTCTGGATCCTTAGAAAGAGTTTATGTTGGCTGGTTTGAGAGTTTGAACAGGTTCTGCTCAAGCTCAGGTGAGAATCGTGTTTTGGATTCAGGCAGTTTAAGGCAAGGGTGAGGGGTGCTTTGTGATCAGGATGATGAGTTGAGAAGGTTTGTGAAGTTTGTTTAAGTGTTTGTGGCTTGTATGGAGTGTTTCAAATGCTTTTGCTTTGAGAGTGAAAAATGAGAAAGTTGTCTTCTTGCTGGTTTCAGGCTTGCTTGTTATGTTGTTTGGCTTGCAATTAGTTTGTATAAACAATGCTGATTGGTCAGAAGATGTGACATGCCCTTTTGTGATAGGTGTATCTACTTTTGCCAATTTGTCAACTTTGTGTAAGAGAAGCATGGGTCATGTCTTAGCCAAGTACAAGGGGTGTGGGTTGCGCAGCATGGTGTGAGGGAAAGGCTAGGATGGTTCAGCAATGTAGCTAGCAAGTGGATGAAGTGTTATGATGGCTTTTGCAACTTGCTTGCTTTTGATCTTCATGAAAATATCTTGCCTCACAAGCCATAAAACATGTGATCTCTTTGGTTCAATCTGAACTTTAGGACTTGTGTGATGCTTGTGTAATGGTTTGATATCAATTAGAAGTCACAAATTGCCTTGGTACAAGATTTTGCAAATTTCTCATTTGGTGCATAACTTGAAATTTAGTGATTTTAGCCAACTTTGGTGCACCATAACTTTTGATCCAAAATGAATTAGGTCATGTTCTTTTACTTTTTGAAAAGGGAAAGATCTATCCAATTACTTTCATGACCAAAGTTTTTCCATTTGAAGCATTTTTGGATCAAAAAGTAAAGATTGAAAAGTTGCCTAAAATGACAAATTCCTTAAAAGTCAAACTTGCCTCAAAAAGTCAACTTTGCAAAAACTTCAAATTATTCAATTTTGTGAACTTCAAACTTCTTCCATGATCAAATAAAGATCAAATACACTCAAAATGATGAAGATCACCCCTTGGTTGGGTCATTGGGGGCCTCAGATGCCCTGATTTTGCACTGACTTGTCCAGAAAGTCAACTCTTGATCAGATGACTTCCCCATGGAATTTCTTCATGAAAATTGATATGAATACTCCCTATACCATATAGATACCAATAGAAACAATAATGACCAAAAAATTTGAATTTATGGCCTCTGAAACCAAAACCCTAATTTCAGGTCATCTGTGCAGTAAAGCCTGGCTCTACTTCCATACCAATCCCAGCTCTTGTGATTCTTTGGCATTTTTGACTTTGAGAGGATGTAATATGATATAAGAACACACATGGACCCCTTTGAAGTTGTTGATGGCCTTTGGAGTGGCCCAATAAGCTCTTGGATTGCTCAGATCACAAACCCTAGATGCAGATGACTTAGAACCAAGGCAGTGAACCAAAAATGGAATATGAGATGTTATGATTGTGTTTATGCATATGAAATGATCACAAGCCATGGTGTGAATGGGTGAGGGAAAATTTGGGGTGTTTACAATTAGAAGCATGTTTAATCATTGCATCTTGCATTTGCCATGTTGTATGTCATTTGCATTTCATAACTTTTCATGTGTGATCATGGTTTTTAACTTGCTTCATTTGCATCCATAAGTTTGTATGATCATCCCCATGCTTTGTTTCATGTTTGCATCATCTCATAGCATCATTAACATCATGAATATGCTTCTGGTTTTGATTTGCATCATGCCATTTCATCTCATTTTGCATTGCATTGCATTTCTTTCACTAACTTTTCAAGTGGTAAGCAACTTTGAGAAGTGAATTTGCCTTCACTTCTCACATTTTATTTTCATCTCTTTTATGCATCCATGCTGCATTTTGTTATGTGTTTGAGATTGAGCTTGCTCATTCTTTTTCTTCTTACTTTCTTTCCTCAAGTGACTTGACTTCTTGAATGAAGCAAGTTACCTTGCTTCTCTTTGCTCCTTTCATCTGCTTCCTGGTGGTTCCTCTGAAGATCTTTCTTGTAAACCTCACAAACCCTAGGAACAACCAAGCATGACAATAATTAGGGTTTTGTTTAGTCCTCCCACTTAGTTTTACCTTTGTGTCTCATTGAGTCTTCTCTTCTCATCTCATAATCAGGGACTAAACCCTAAAGGCTTTAAGGCTTTGTGATTAAGCTTATACCTGCATCCTTCTATTAGGATGGAGTGTATAACTTTAATCCTAAGTGTTAAACCCTTAATGTGTTTAAATCTCTTAATCAATTCACTTAATAATCATCAAGACATCAAGCTTGTAACTTGGGCCTTGCATTAGGGTTCTAATTCTTCCTTAATTGGTTAAGAAGGACTAACCCTAGTGTTAATGGACAAGTCCCCCTCAAGTTGTCTTACAAACCCTAAAAATCACTTCATCATCATACCATTAATTAAAATCCACTCAATAAAGGTTTGTTATGTCATGAGTTTAATCCCTAATCATGGATTAAGTTGAGGAGCTTTCCTCAGCTTAAACATTCTCATCTATTATCCTTCTATTAGGATGGTGTAATGAGTCTGTTTAATCCCTAATTATGGCTTAACCTCATTACTTAACACTAAACAAAAACACCAAAAACATCTAAATAATCACAAGTAGGTTAATGATCTTAATCTTACACCATGGTGATTAAGTGTGAGATGATGACTTCACACTTAAGGTATTCTCATTACCCCTAATCAGAGGGATGATGTGATGAGTTTACTAATCCATTGGTTTAGGCTTAAGCTCATTGATTTATGACAAACTTTCAAAAGCAATAAAAGACTGAAAACCTCAAAAACAAACAATAATCGTCTCCTACGGGATTGTTTTCTCATCTCACTCACTCACAAGCGAGAACTTGCTTCTTCCGTCTAATGCAAGACAGTTAGCACCTGATCCAGACAGGTCATACACTTGAGCATAGACAAGCAAGCAGTTCACAAGTCAATTTATCTTTCAGTCTCTTTGGGTCGAACTACGGTGTTCTGACTTCCTCATTGCACGAGAGGATACGTAGGAATAACTTAACCGTTATCGAACAAAAGTCTCTGTGTATTCCCCCTCCTTCTAGCCTTATTCTTTTAGCCTCATGATCTTGAGCATCCTACTCCTATCCTCACAGTGACACTTCACTCATACACTGCACTTCTCTTACACTGACACCTGTATATTCTTTTTCAGCTCTTTTATACACAAATTGCACTGACACTACCCCTTTAAAACACAAATCTTTTAAGCGTGGATCCCGTCGAGTACGACGGACAATCTGGGTGCTAATACCTTCCCAGGTTGTAACCGGCCCCCTTTCTCAGTCTCTCTGGTTCGCAACCGTCTTATCCATATCCTTCTAGGTCTATGCAGCATTGTCTTTCCTCCGGGATAAAAATGCCTAGCTGGAGACTCTTTTCATTCCCTGTGAGTTCACTCCTGTGTGTTCTCACATCACCCTTTCGCCGACCGTTCGCGTCTGTACCCTTATTTGGGCCATTCCCATTTATCGGGAGCGACAGCTTGGCGACTCTGCTGGGGAGCCTTATATTGTAACCAGGGCTTCTGGTTCTTTTTGTGGGTTCCTCCTAGCGCTTGATTGATTTGTGTTTACTGGGGTGTTATGTGCTATTTTTGCTTGTATTTGTATTTATTTTTGCTTTATGTATAGTTGTTTTATTGCTTTCTTTATTGCTTTACATATATCATACTGTCATACTACGCTGGCTGGATCTGTTTTGTTACTTTGGTGGGAGGGTGTTCTATTGAGAGTTGAGGTCCTATAGCTGGGACCTGAGTGACACCTAGGCTAGAGTGGTTCATGTTCTTTCCCATTGCATTTCGGTCTGGTGCGGGAATATGAAACACGGTTCAGATATGGGTTTCTTCTTGAGAACTCTGTGCTACAGATTTCCTGTAGTGCTAGGGCTATCTGGGAAGCCTGCTAAGTCTGGATGACCTTTAGTATTGACCTTCAGAAACTGAGGTGAATTAGAGGAGGATCTTTTATGGTTATTGTAAACACTGTACCTCCGGGTTAGAAGTGTTTACACTTCTCATAACTGATCCAAGTCTGAGGATCCTTGTTTTAGAACATCACCTGTGAGGGGGTTGGGTTGTTTACAGGTTTGCAGGTACCCTTGACCTCAGCATACCCTGTTACTTTGTTTTGATTAAGAGTACTCCATGTTGGAACAGTTCTTGTGATTTTTAACCCTGGACATGTGACTCTTTATTTGAGTCCCCCACCTTGGTTACTGGACTTATGAACCTCCATCTGGATTTCTTGAACATATATGGACTCATATCAAGGCAGTTAATCAGATCCAGCTCAGTCACAAACCTTTGCATATCATTTGCATACATCATCATTGCATCATTTTAACATGTGTTTATTTGTTTTTCAGGGTATCCATAATATATTTTGGCTTGGTTTTGACCCCTTTCATCAGCATAGACCTAGCTTCATCAGTATCTACTTCAGCTTCAGTCACCTGCATCACCAGTCTCAGCCTGTCATTGGCCCATCATCAGTATTATTCTCCATCATCAGCAACTGTCTAAGCTCTTCTTCAGCAACATGGCACCCAAGAAGAGTAACATCTCCTATCATTTCTTTGAGCCTGAGTTGGCTAGCATCAGGAAGATTCAAACCCTGATTACTCCAGACCATATACCACTATTTAGAGAACATTATGGAGGAATCCTTGATGTGGTTATGGATTTGGACCCTTCACAGAGGAGCTTGATTCATACTTGCCTGCAGTTCTATGATCCCCCTCTGAGGTGCTTCACCTTCCAGAATTTTTAGTTGGGACCCTTGTTGGAAGAGTATTCATCATTGATCGGTGTACCTATCAGGGGTGGAGTCCCCTTCAACCCTGAGATGGATTTCCCTAGTAATGAAGAGGTGGCAAAGGCATTATATCTGGAACCAGTTCTGATTGGGCAGAACATGACTGCCAAGGCTGGAGTCTCTGGTCTGCATCTGGATTTCTTGACCTATCAGGCTACCCTGAAGGCTTCTTTGGGAGAGTGGAAGGCAGTCTGTGCTTTGTTGGCCCTTGGCATATATGGGGTCATACTTTTTGCAGATGAGCCTAAGTTTGTTAGCAAGAATGCAATCCATCTTTTCATCCTGAGGAACCTAGTGCCCACCTTACTGGGAGATTAGTGAGATGTTGTGCCCCATTGTTCCATACTTGGCTGCTCAAGCATTTGCCAAGGACTGATGCATTCTTGAACCCTCACCAGCAGAAGAACTGGGCTAGGAGGCTTGTTGCTCTGACCTCAGATGACATCAGGTGGTGCACTCAGAGCACTAAGGGCAGAGACATCATTACTAGTTGTGGGCAATTTCCCAATGTACCTTTGATAGGAGTGAAGGGTTGCATCAACTACAACCCTCTGCTATTCAAAAGACAATTGGGGTATGCATTAGTCCACCCTCCTAGAGCACAAGATCTAGCTGAGACCCTTTATTGTGAGATCAAGCCTAATCTGGCTATTGTCAGGCAAGCATCCTGGGCCTGGGACAATGTCCAAACCAAGGGAATGGCCATTCTGGGAAGATGCAACAATGTGGCCTCAGCTCAGTACTATGAGTGGTCTCATGCCAGGGCTCAAATTTATGGGATGCCCTTTACCATTGAAGATGTGCCTGGGCCCTCCACAGCACCACCTCCAGCAACTGTCAGCTTAGAGGAGTTTGAGAAATTGAAAGAGAGAAATGAGAATCTGACTCAGGCTCTACAGAAGACCCTCTGGGAGAGGAGTAATGGTCGCTTGGACATTGAAAGGTTAGAAAAGCTAAAGGTGGAGCATCTAGCCAGGATTGAAAAGTCAGAGGACTATATCAAGAAGTCTAGGGCTGGAGAGCAGATTTTAAAGAATGCCTGCAAAGAGGCCCAGTTCCAGAGAGCTAGGACTGATCTTTATCTGAAGGAGAGTCAGGCTAGGTGGGTCAGGATCACCGAAGCTCGCACTCAGGAGGATAAAAGGACTCAGGACAAGATTGAGCAGCTGGAAGCTAGTGCAAAAGAGCAACAGGAAGCCCTGGCAGTAGCCCAGAGAGAGATCTCAGAGTTGAAGATTAAAGCTGGTGTGAAGAGGTCTAAGGACCAGAGTCAACACAAGAGGTTAACTGCAGCTGTTACTACAAGGAATCTCCTTATCAGGAATCTTACAGAGCGTCCAGCTGATCCTGTGACTGAAGCACTTCTCAAAGAAGTTCAGGTGGATGAGTTTGGTCTTGGTGTCTGACTTTTGCTTGTTGTAGCTTTCATTTCATGTACTTTTCTTTATGTTGTATTTTTGACCCCTCAGAGGGCATGTATTGTAAAAAACAAACTATGTATCATTTACTTTTTGTAATATATGTGTTGGTTTATTTTATCTGAATTCTTCAAGCAACATCACAAGCATCTTCTTCAGGGGTCTGGAAAGGTCAAAACCAAGTGCCAAGCCGGATACCTTGGAAACAAATAAGCATACTGCATTGCATACTAACCTTTTGTTTTGTTTTGTAGGTTTTTGTTTTATTGTTACTGACTCTGTTGTGACTTCAGGAACTATTGCTCGACGTCGGGTGTTCCCACTCAACCGTCCACACAGATATCCAACCCGCAACAACCTTCCGGGTATACAAATGGACCAAGTACAGCAGGACCTTACAGAGGTCAGGACTCAAATGGCCAATGAGAGATTGGAAATGAGGAATCAGATGACACAATTTATGGAGGTGATGAATAATATGGCTCAAAGCCAAGAAAGATTAAGAGCACTGGTAGAGGGGAGGAATCAGGAAGACCCCCATCCAGGGACTGCTGGGACCAGCAACAATGAGAGAGTTCAACCTCATGTTAATCCTCCAGTCTATGGACACCACCTTCATCCAGAGATCAACATCCCCGTTAATGTGCAAGGGACTGCCACTGCAGGCAGAGTACTGCGAGAAGACCCCCAGGAAGATCAGTTCACAGTGATGGGAGCTGGGGAGGAAGCCTATGACAGAAGGCTAGATGAGATTGCTGAGAAACTAAGATCCCTGGAGTCCCAGAATTCTTTGGGTTTTGATGTTATGGACATGGGCTTAGTGGACGGGGTCAGGATTCCCCACAAATTTAAACCTCCGTGCTTTGAAAAGTACAACAGAACATCCTGTCCACGGACCCACTTGCAATCCTTTTTGGGGAGGCTGAAGGCATATACCATGGACGAAAAGCTATGGATGTTTTATTTTGAGGATAGCTTAACAGGAGCTTCCAGGGAATGGTACTATCATCTGACCAGAGCAACCATCAGATGTTGGAAGGACTTGGCTGAGGCCTTTATCAGACAATATCAGTACAACTTGGATATGGCTCCCAACAGGACCCTCCTGATGGGAATGTCACAATCATCCAGGGAAAGCTTCCGGGAGTACGCTCAGAGGTGGAGGCAGCTTGCTGCTGCTGTCCAGCCACCCATGTCAGAGAGGGAGATGGCTGATATGTTTATGAACACCCTCCAAGGAACATACATTGACAGGCTAGCTGCCTTTTCTTCCACTAGCTTTGCTGATGTAGTCATAGCCGGGGAAAGAATTGAGAGCCTATTAAAGATGGGTAAAATTTCTGACAATGGTGCAAGCTCGTCCAGCAACCCAAGAAAGCCTTTTGTAGGCCCAAGAAGAACTGGTGAAACCAATGCTATCCATACCAGCAGGGGCAGACCCCAATATGTTCATAGGTCTGTGGCAGCAGTCACCATTCCCGCTCCAATTCATCCACAACCAGCTTACCAACCTCAGCAACAAAATTACCAGCAACAAACTCAGTATCCTCCTCAGAGAAATTATAATAACAACAACACCAGCAACAACAATCAGCAAAGACCATTCCAACAGAGACCTTCTCAGGCCAATAGGGTGATCGATCCGATCCCTATGCCCTATGCCACATTATTGCCACAACTCCTAAAACTCAACCTAGTTGAGCTAAGGACATTGGCACCTCCAGATCCTTCCAGTCTGCCCAGAAATTATGACGCCAGCGCCAGATGTGCTTTTCACTCGAATGCACCTGGCCACAGTACAGAGAAGTGCAGAGCTTTGCACATGAAAGTACAGGACTTGGTAGATTCTAAAGCTCTGAACTTTGCACCACCACCAAATGTTAACAAAAATCCTATGCCACACCACGGAGGCCCCAGAATCAACGCTATTGAGGAAGACAAGCCGTCTTACTTGATAACCAGTGTGGGTCAGATTCGGACACCCTTGGTAGAGATTAAAGCTCAACTCCTTGAATGTCAAATTTTCCTGGGATGTGAGCTAGGATGTGCTTATTGCAACATTTCAGTGAATGGGTGTGATAACTTGAGGGATGGCATAGATGGTCTCATCCATAGTGGCCTGCTTCAAATCACAACGTCAATACCTACCAATCCAGCAATCTCCTTAAAAACAGTTCCAGAGTCTTCTACAACTGCAACAACCATTGTTCCAGACAATTCTTCAATCTCATCAACAAATGTTTCATCTGTTACTTCAATGGACCAGATATCAACAAACATCCCTTCTACAACTTCAGCACCCCTTCATTCAGAGTCTCCTACAACAACAACACCCATCCTTCCAACAATGTCTCCTACAACTTCAACAGCAAATGTCTCAACAGTTACAATTTATTATGATCCTGCCAATGATTCTGCTTACAACTCACAAAATGTCACTCCTATTAGAGCACCAGTCACAATATACTATGATCCACAGACTATCATGGTCCCTTCTGCAGCTGCCATCAGTCCAGTCACTATCACAGTGCCTGGACCAGTACCTTATGAAAGCAGTAATGCCATTCCTTGGCATTACGGCTCCGATCTATACTGCGAAGGACAGAAAATCACTCTCGAATCATCAACTTCTTCACCACAAGTAGACAATGTGGGGGGAGGCGGAGGCTTCACTCGAAGCGGACGTCTCTTTGCCCCGCAAATTCAAAGACCCACTGCTGAAGCAGAAGCTGCTGCCAAGGCAAAAGGGAAGAGCATGGTACAGGAAGAGCAAATTGTTAAAGAAGATTTGAAAACACCTTTTGATCAAGAAGTTGATGAATTCATGAGAATCATCAAGAAAAGTGATTACAAGATAGTGGACCAACTTCACCAGATGCCTTCCAAGATCTCCATTCTATCATTGCTTATGTGCTCTGAGGCTCATCGGAACGCACTACTAAAGGTCTTGCACGCAGCTTATGTGCCAGAAGATATCACGGTCAATCAGTTGGAAGCTGTGGTTGGAAATGTTAATGCTAGTAATGGACTAGGATTCACCAACACTGATTTCACTTCGGAAGGCCGCAATCATAACAAGGCTTTGCACATTACCATGGAGTGTAAGGGTGCAGTTCTTTCACATGTACTGGTAGACACAGGGTCATCCCTCAATGTCTTGCCTAAAAAAGCCCTTGTGAAGCTGGAATATGAAGGATTGGCATTACGTCCCAGCAACTTAGTAGTGAGAGCCTTTGACGGCTCTAAGAGATCAGTTCTGGGAGAAATTGAGTTGCCTGTAACGATTGGCCCACAAACTTTCAAAACGACCTTCTACGTGATGGACATTCAGCCTGCCTACAGCTGTTTGTTGGGTAGACCATGGATTCATGCCGCTGGCGCAGTTACGTCTACCCTTCACCAGAAGTTAAAATTCGAGTGGGAGGGCCAAGTCGTTACTATTTGTGGAGAGGAGGATATTTTTGTTAGCCATCTGGCTACATACAAATACATTGACATGGATGGGGAGATCCACGAAACGATGAGTCAGGGGTTTGAGGCCCTGAATATTAATGAAACGTCTGCTGTACTTGGGACTTCCATGACATCCTACCAGCAAGCGCGGAGGGTTGTGGAAGAAGGGAATGCTCAATGCTGGGGCAAACTGTGGCCTGTGGAGAAGAAAGAGGATAGATTTGGGTTGGGTTACAAACCAACTCAACAAGATCAAGCAGAGGCTGCTAAGAAGCCCAACTTTGTTAGTGGGGGGATGCTCACCCCTGGTGCTGTCAACAACTTGGAAGATGAGTCGGAAGATGAGCGCAACCTGGAAAGCTGGATTCGTCCAAGGATCCCGGGGAGCCGTATCTCAAACTGGTCTTCCCAGGAAATTATAAGGGTTACTCCTGCAGAGTAATTATTATTTCCTGTATATTTTAGCATGCATCAAGTCTTGCATCTTGCCCAAGATGACAAGACTCATTTTGTAATCGGGCCATCTGTAATTTTTGTGCAACAAGATTAATCAATGAAATATCAGACATCTTTTGCAAATGAGTCTTTTTCTTTTCTGCTCACTGTTTTTCCATTTTTCTTTTTGTACAAAAAATAAATGGCAATGTTTTCAAAATGACAACTTTATTTCACTTTTCTAAACAAGATTAAAATCAATCACTAAAATGAACAAACTGAACCCTTGCAGAGAGTGCCTTCCAGACCGCACCGACAACAACACAGCTATGACTTCGTATGACTTTGACAATCCAATCAATCAAGCTGATGAAGGGGTTGAAGAAGATTACGAGCTTCCTGAAGAGCTAGCTAGGTTGTTGAGGCAAGAGGAGAATTTTATCACTCCTCATCAGGAGGAGGTCGAAACGATCAATCTTGGTACAGATGAAGATGTGAAAGAAGTTAAAATCGGGGCCTGCTTACAAGATTCAGTGAAGAGACAACTGATTGACCTACTTCAAGAATATGTGTATGTGTTTGCCTGGTCTTACCAGGATATGCCAGGGTTGGACACCGACATTGTTATGCATAAGCTGCCTTTAAAAGAAGACTGCCCACCGGTTAAACAGAAACTGCGCCGCACTCGCCCAGACATGGCAATGAAGATCAAAGAAGAGGTACAAAAGCAGTGGGACGCCGGGTTCCTTGCTGTAACTAGCTATCCACCGTGGGTTGATAATATTGTACCTGTGCCTAAGAAAGACGGCAAAGTGAGGATGTGTGTTGACTACCGGGATCTGAACAGAGCCAGCCCGAAAGATGATTTTCCATTACCTCACATTGATGTAGTGGTTGACAATACGGCTCAGTTCTCAGTATTCTCCTTCATGGACGGATTTTCAGGGTACAATCAGATCAAAATGTCACCCGAAGACATGGAGAAGACAACCTTCATCACACCCTGGGGCACGTTCTGTTACAAGGTGATGCCATTCGGACTGAAGAATGCTGGTGCAACATATCAACGGGCTATGGTAACATTATTCCACGATATGATCCATAAAGAAATCGAATGTTATGTGGATGACATGATTGCCAAGTCCCTCACAGAAGAAGACCACCTGGTAAATCTGCTAAAGCTATTCAAGCGTCTGAGGAAGTACCAACTGAAGTTGAACCCCAACAAATGCACATTCGGGGTGCGATCTGGTAAGCTGCTGGGTTTTATTGTAAGCGAGAGAGGGATTGAAGTTGACCCTGATAAAGTCAAAGCCATTCAAGAAATGCCTGTACCGAGGTCTGAAAAAGAAGTTCGAGGGTTTCTAGGTAGATTGAACTACATCTCAAGGTTCATATCTCACCTTACAGCAACCTGTGAACCATTGTTTAAGCTATTAAGAAAAGAACAGACGGTCAGGTGGAATGAAGACTGCCAGAGGGCTTTTGACAAGATCAAAGAATACTTGCAAGAACCTCCAATCCTTATGACTCCAGTTGAAGGAAGACCTCTGATAATGTACTTGACAGTATTAGAAGAGTCAATGGGGTGTGTGCTGGGCCAGCATGACGAGTCTGGTCGAAAAGAGTATGCAATATACTACCTGAGCAAAAAGTTTACCGACTGTGAACAACGTTATTCACTGCTCGAGAAAACTTGTTGTGCTTTAGCGTGGACTGCTCGCCGACTAAGGCAGTATATGTTGACCAACACCACTTTATTGATATCAAAGATGGACCCAGTCAAGTACATTTTCGAGAAGCCAGCTCTTACCGGACGGATTGCAAGATGGCAGATGATCCTCACAGAATATGACATCCAGTACACCTCTCAAAAAGCCATCAAGGGCAGTGTACTGTCTGAATATCTTGCTGAGCAACCTATTGATGATTACAAGCCTATGGACTATGATGTTTGATGGGGCTGTTAATATGAATGGTCGTGGTGTTGGTGCAGTACTCATTACACCTAAAGGAGTTCACATGCCTTTCTCGGCAAAGTTCACTTTCAACTGCACCAACAACGAAGCTGAATACGAAGCTTGCATTATGGGTCTTGAGGAAGCCATTGACCTCAGGATCAAGACATTGACCGTGTTCGGAGATTCAGCTCTGGTAGTTAATCAAACCAACGGCAAATGGTACACACACCAGGATCATCTGATACCTTACAGGGATTATACAAGGAAGTTACTGACTTTCTTTACAACGGTCAAGCTCGAGTATATCCCTAGGGACGAGAATCAGTTTGCAGATGCTCTGGCTACCATTTCATCAATGATCAAAGTTCAGGCTGCCAACTTTGTACCTCAAATTTCAGTGTCCAGACTTGACAGACCGGCATATGTGTTCGCAGCAGATGTTGTCAAAGATGATAAGCCTTGGTTCCATGACATTAAGTGCTTCTTGGAGGATCAAACATACCCACCTGGGGCATCTCCCAATGATAAGAAGACATTAAGAAGGCTAGCTGGTAGTTTCTTTCTAAACATTGATGGTTCTTTGTACAAGAGAAACGTTGATATGGTACTCCTCAGATGCGTTGATAGAACAGAAGCAGACTTGTTGATGCACGAGGTGCACGAAGGATCCTTTGGTACCCATGCAGGAGGGCACGCCATGGCTAAGAAATTGCTAAGATCAGGTTATTACTGGATCACAATGGATGCCGATTGTTGTGCCTATGCCAGAAAGTGTCATAAATGCCAGATTTATGCAGATAAGGTGCATGTGCCTCCCAATCCTTTGAACGTGATGTATTCACCCTGGCCCTTTGCTATGTGGGGCATTGATATGATTGGCAAGATCGAGCCGACTGCTTCAAATGGTCACAGATTCATCTTAGTAGCCATTGACTATTTTACCAAGTGGGTTGAAGCAGCTTCCTATGCAAATGTCACAAGGCAAGTGGTAGCCAGATTTCTGAAGAGAGATATCATCTGTCGGTATGGAGTGCCCGAGCGGATCATTACTGATAATGGTTCTAACTTAAACAACAAAATGATGGTTGAGCTATGCCGGGACTTCAAGATCCAACACCACAATTCTTCTCCTTACAGGCCAAAGATGAATGGCGCTGTTGAGGCAGCTAATAAGAATATCAAGAAGATTGTGCAGAAGATGGTAGTTACCTACAAAGACTGGCATGAAATGCTACCATTTGCCTTGCATGGGTACCGAACGTCAATCAGAACATCCACTGGGGCAACACCGTATCAGCTTGTGTATGGTATGGAAGCAGTCCTACCAGTCGAAGTTGAACTACCCTCCCTACGAGTACTAATGGATGTTAAGCTGAACGAAGCAGAGTGGGTCCGGTCCCGATACGAACAACTGAGTCTGATTGAAGAGAAAAGATTGGCTGCAATCTGTCATGGGCAGTTGTATCAAAAAAGGATGAAGAGAGTCTTCGATCAGAAAGTCAGGCACCGAGAGTACCAAGTAGGAGATCTTGTGCTGAAAAGACTCCTCCCTCCTCATACAGACCACAGGGGCAAATGGACTCCGAACTATGAAGGACCATTCGTGGTAAAGAAAGTTTTCTCTGGTGGAGCACTCATGCTCAGTACTATGGATGGTGAAGACTTCCCGTCCCCTGTGAATTCAGATGCAGTTAAAAAATACTTCGCATAAAATGACCCGCTGGACATAAAAACAGAATGTAAGTCCAGGCAAAAATAGGGCATCCCGGCGAGTCAAAAACAGAATAAAAGACTCGAGCAAAAATAAGGTAAATAAAAAAAAAATGTACACCCGCTGAGTTGAAAAGCTGCATTGGACAACTCAGGCAAAAATGGGTATCCCGATGGATTGAAAACCCGAAAGGGCGATCCATGCAAAATAAGGGAATAAGCGAACAACTGCATTCTGAATTCGTATGTATCACCTACAACTTGGTAAGCTTCGAAAGGATCAAGCCTCTTTCAGAATCATCCTTCTTCAGAAAGCAAGACGAGAAGAACGTCAAAAGTCATACGGGTCATAGCAAAAGAGGAAGCTCCTTAAAGCGTCGTCAACATTGCCAGCATTTTGTTTCTCAATTTGTAACAATCTCCTCATTTCAGGGGATTTGTTTCTTTGACTGTATCTCGCCAATTCAGGGCACACGAATTAATAAAAACAGATTTTTCAGTCACACAATGTCTCGTATATTTTATTTGCAAAAATGTCTGATGTCTTAAAGAAAACTGATTGCATGAATACAGATGCTTATCTTCAAAAATAAAAACTACGTGCTTGCAGGAAATATACTTATTCCCAGGAGTGTCTGACTCCTATGACGGAATCCATTAAGGGATACCTCGGGATTACTTGTGCGTCTCTTGTCTTTGCAGGATTGCAGGTATTCAAAGCGCAACATGGGGCATGTAAGCTTCATCCCAGCAAGCTGGCCAATCAACACTCAGCCTTAGCACCCGAAGTGCTCTCTCCCCAGCTGAGTTGCCTCTTGTTACTTCCCCCAACCGAGTTGCCGATCGTTCTTCCTTCTCAGCCAAGTACAAAAGACAGGGAACCATCTCCCCATAGAGTTCCAGCCTCTATTCAGAAGAGCAACGCACGAAGGAGTCATAACAGAGTGACGAAAGTTTCTACAAACCCCAGCTGGGTCCTTCATTTACAGGAATGGGTCTATCGTTGACCCATTTCCCCAAGCAGAATCATTTCATCAGATCTACCAACGATCTCATCCCCAGCTGGGATGTCCACTTCAAACAAATCGGCCAGAGATCTTCACAGCAACGGGATCCGAATCCCAGATCTGTTTTCCTTTGCATAATCATGGCATTTGCATCATATTCACCCACAAAGCGTAGCATTCCGTTTAATACGGAGCATTACGGCAGAAATCAAACATATTGCATAATCATAAGCCATGTCCGAATCAAACACTTGTGAATAATAACAATCCTTCAACATACAAAATACATCCCAGATTCCCCAGCAAAAGTAGTTTGCCTCACATTCACAAACACCAGTATCTACTCCTTGTGGCACCCGTCCGTGATATATCCCCAGCAGAAAGCCAAAGACCTCCTCTTTGCACTCACATATATACATTTCCTTGACATCCGTCCATGTCATTTTCCCAGCACGGTGATGTAAACACTTGGTATATCAGTTACTTGTTTATACTATACTCTTCTCCTTTTGACACTCGTCCGTGTCACACTCTCCCCAGCAGGTTGAACACTCATCTATACATCACACATACTTACTACTCATCATACTTATACAGATACTCGTCCGTATCTTGTTTACACCATTTATATCCCCACAGATTCGACACTTGTCCGTGTTCTTTGTTAACCAGTTGGTACTCGTCCTCACCATCATCTCAGAACATGTGTCAAGCGTTTGTTTCTACATGATACTCGTCCGTATCATAAGTCTTAAGGATGCTCGTCCGCATCTTTAAACCATACACTGTGTCAAACACTTACGTCTTCTTGGATACAAACACTCGTCCGTGTTTACTATTCCCCAGAAGAGTCCCTTCAGATTCAACACTCGTTCGTGTTCCTTGTTAACCAGTTGATACTCGTCCGTATCATCATCTCTGAACACGTGTCAGTATTTGTTTCTACCCGATACTCGTCCGTATCGTAGTCCTAGGGATGCTCGTCCGCATCTTTAATCTATACACAAGCATATAAACACTTATACCTTTTATTTCTTGGATGTAAACACTCGTCCGTGTTTACTATTCCCCAGTAGATCACCAACAAAGCAAATTTCTTTTTATCTGACATTCGTCCTATGTCATGATAAACCCTGAGAGCAGCCGTACCCTGCTAGGTGGTCGTCCTCCACCTCTTGATGATCGTCCTTCATCATGCTCGTCCGATGGCCGTCCCCATCGTTGACCTTTTTATCTGACATTCGTCCTATGTCATGATAAACCCTGAGAGCAGCCGTACCCTGCTAGGTGGTCGTCCTCCACCTCTTGATGATCGTCCTTCATCATGCTCGTCTGATGGCCGTCCCCATCGTTGACTTTTCTATCCGAAATTCGTCCTATGTCGTGATATTTAGCAGCCGTCCCCTGCTAGGTGATCGTCCTTCACCTTTTTGATGATTGTCCTTCATCATTTTATCCAATTGCCGTCCCCATTGTTGATTTTGGTTATCTGACATTCGTCCTATGTCATGATGAACCTTGAGAGCAGCCGTCCCCTGCTAGGTGGTCGTCCTCCACCTCTTGATGGTCGTCCTCCATCATGCTCATCCGATGGCCGTCCCCATCATTGACCTTTTATCCGGCATTCGTCGTATGTCGCGATATTTTCGGCAGCCGTACCCTGCCAGGTGGTTGTCCTCCACCTTAGATGACTGTCCCTCATCTTAACCCTTACAGAGCAGCCGTCCCCTGCTAGGTGATCGTCCTTCACCTTTGATGACCGTACCTCATCATCTGTTTATTTCATTTATTCTTTAACCCGATGGCCGTCCCCGTCGTGGTCCCTTTTCTTTTTAGCCCGATGGCCGTCCCCATCGTTGGTTGCTTTGCTTTATGACCTTGATGGTCGTCCCCATCATTTTTCATTAATCCCCAGAGAATCTTACGACTTTATGAACTTGATGGCCGTCCTCATCATAATTCATATCCCCAGCATGTCGGTCGTCCCCGTCATTGCTTTATTTCCCGCACTTTTCCCAGCATGTCGGCCGTCCCCGTCATTGCTCTTTATCCAGCAGTCGTCCTCTGCTCGACGGTCGTCCTCCGTCGCCCATACTTTATAATATACTTTCTTTTACAATCTATATCCCTTTTCTTCTTCATTCTGTGAGTGCAAATTTTGGACTGTCTTTGGTATTCAACCACAAGTTATCTTGTTTGCCTGATAAGCCATCGCTTACATCCTGCACAGCTAACTCATGTTTGAATAGGGGCAGCTGTAAACACCCCAAATTTGCCATCACCCATTCACACCATGGCTTGTGATCATTTCATATGCATAAACACAATCATAGCATCTCACACCACATTTTTGATTCATTACATTGATTCTAAGTCATCTGCACCTAGGGTTTGTGATCTGAGCAATCCAAGAGCTTCTTGAGCCACTCCAAAGGCCATCAATCACTTCAAAGGGGTCCATGCATGTTCAAGCATCATATTATATCCTCTCAAAGTCAAGAATGCCAAAGAATCACAAGAACTGGGATTGGTATGGAAGCAGAGCCAGGCTTGACTACACAGATGACCTAAAATTAGGGTTTTGGTTTCAGAGGCCATAACTCCAAATTTTTTGGTCCTTCTTGTTTCTATTGGTCTCTATATGGTATAGGGAGTATGCATATCAATTTTCATGAAGAAATTCCATGGTGAAGTCATCTGATCAAGAGTTGACTTTTCAAGCAAGTTAGTGCAAAATCAGGGCATCTAAGGCCCTCAATGACCCAACCAAAGGGTGTTCTTCATCATTTTGATTGTATATGATCTTTATTTGATCATGGAAGAGGTTGGAAGTTCACAAAATTGAAGAATTTCAAGTCTTTTGCAAAGTTGACTTTTTGGGCAAGTTTGACTTTTAATGAAATTGTCATTTTAGGCAACTTTTTCAAACCTTACTTTTTGATTCAAGAAAGCTTCAAATGGAAAAGTTTTTGTCATGAAAGTTGTAGAATGGATCATTCCCTTTTCAAAAAGTACAAGAACATGACCTAATTCATTTTGGATCAAAAGTTATGGTTTGTCAAAGTTGGCAAAAATCACAAAATTTCAAAGTTTCCACCAAAGAGGCAAAGTTGCAAATTCACTTCTCAAGGCAAATCAAGTCATCAAATGCATTTCTAAACTTCACCACATGATCACACAAGTCCTAAAAGTCAGATTGCACCCAAAGGATCACATGTTTTATGGCTTATGGAGCAAGACTTTTTCATAAAGATCAAAGGCAAGGCAAGTTGCAAAACTCATCATAAGACACAACCCACTTGCTTGCTAGCCTGCTGAGCCACCCTAGGCATCTCCCCTCATCATGCTGCGTAGGACACACCCTTTGTCCTTGGCTAGAAAGTAGCCCATACTTCTCTTACACCAACTTTGACATTTTGGCAAAAGGACCTATACCAATCAATAAAGCACACATCACTTCATCTGACCAATGGCAATTGTTTATACAAAGACAAAGCAAGCCAAAGCAACTACAACACAAGGCTGAAACACTCCATAACTCAGCATTCTCATTTTCATACCATCTTGCAAGAGCCTTCGAAACTCTCAGCACAAGCTTCAAACACTCAAACCAACTTCACAAACAATCTCACCATGCTTCACTAAACATAAACCAACCCTTAGAACAGCCTGAAAGCCATTGAATCAAAAACACGATCACCACCTGCCATTGAACAGAACTCAAGCAAACTCTCAAACCAACCATTGCAAGCTTCAAACAAACCTTGCAAGCTTCTTAGGAGGATCAGTGGAGTAGATTTGAGCCAAAGAAACAGTCTGAAAGCTCTGGAATCGAAAGCTCCATCTCAGGTATCATCCAAATATATTTTTCCAGAACTTGTGTTTTGAGTTACAAACTGATTCTGTGTGATGTGCTGATCATTTTAAGCTTTGAATCATTGAAAATGGTTGCGTGTGTAGGATGTATTTGATCTCTGAAATTTCTGTTTTGTTTTCCGTTTTGATTCGTGTCTCATGATTAAGTGGAAATGAATGGATTTTGGGGTGGGGTTTAGGTTTAGGGATGATTAATGATTGATTCTGGAGAGTTTGGCACGTTTCCATGGCATATTGAGAGAGATTGAAAGATGAAATAGCCGGAGAAGACGACTGGAACAGTGTTTCGGTCGCCTGAGAGTGATTAGGGCAGGATTAGGGCTTAATCATTTAATTAGCCAAGTTTGAATTTCCACCCTTGGATGTGGCGCCAAGTCCATTCCCGCGCGCGTATGTTTGAATCTGGACCCTTAGATGTGTTGACTTTTCTTTTTTCAGTTTAAATTCATTTTTATTTTACATTTATTTCATTTGTTTTCTCATATTTATTAAAAATAGCAAACCCTTTTCAAAAATTCTGAAAATTTTTATATAAACTTTTATTAATTTTCAGAAACCAAAAACATTTTTATTTTTATTTTTTGCATTAAAAAATATTTTTAAATCATTTAAAAGTTTATTTTTAATTAATTAATGAGAATTAATTAATTAAAAATACTTTTAGGTATTTAAAAATCACCAAAAAATTCATGAAACATTTAAAAACATTTAGAAACATCGTCCAACCTTCAAACCAAATTTCTTTTTTGATCTTGATGTCTTTTGAGAATTTTTCATGGAATTAAAATCATTTCAAGGCATTATTTAGATCCAAACTTCAAAAAATCATTTCTGCCTAACCATTGAGAGTTGGACTTTGATTCTTTTTGCATTGTGTTTTGCATATCATGTAGTTTGTGAGATTAAATTGGCATGATTTGATATTTCATTTTCCATTTGTTTGGCATTTTTCTTGTTAAGGTACCTTGAAACCCTAGAAATCTTAGGAAATTCATAACCCTAATTAGGTTAAGAGTTGGAACCTCTCCTTTGGGCAGTGAGTTTGTGTAGGGCTAGGGTCCCTTGGAATGCATTTTCAATTTTTTATCTCAATGTTTGCTTCTGATTTTGGTTTTTGTTTGATGCATTGATCATAAACCCTAATTTGGGCTTCCATATGCATCCATCTTGCATTTGCTTGCATACTTTGACTTGCCATAGCATTTTGTGCATCCATTTGATTCATTTGACATCTTAAGACATATTAGAAGCATGTTTAATAATTGCATCTTGCATTTGCCATGTTGTATGTCATTTGCATTTCATAACTTTTCATGTGTGATCATGGTTTTTAACTTGCTTCATTTGCATCCATAAGTTTGTATGATCATCCCCATGCTTTGTTTCATGTTTGCATCATCTCATAGCATCATTAACATCATGAATATGCTTCTGGTTTTGATTTGCATCATGCCATTTCATCTCATTTTGCATTGCATTGCATTTCTTTCACTAACTTTTCAAGTGGAAAGCAACTTTGAGAAGTGAATTTGCCTTCACTTCTCAAATTTTATTTTCATCTCTTTTATGCATCCATGCTGCATTTTGTTATGTGTTTGAGATTGAGCTTGCTCATTCTTTTTCTTCTTACTTTCTTTCCTCAAGTGACTTGACTTCTTGAATGAAGCAAGTTACCTTGCTTCTCTTTGCTCCTTTCATCTGCTTCCTGGTGGTTCCTCTGAAGATCTTTCTTGTAAACCTCACAAACCCTAGGAACAACCATGCATGACAATAATTAGGGTTTTGTTTAGTCCTCCCACTTAGTTTTACCTTTGTGTCTCATTGAGTCTTCTCTTCTCATCTCATAATCAGGGACTAAACCCTAAAGGCTTTAAGGCTTTGTGATTAAGCTTATACCTGCATCCTTCTATTAGGATGGAGTGTATAACTTTAATCCTAAGTGTTAAACCCTTAATGTGTTTAAATCTCTTAATCAATTCACTTAATAATCATCAAGACATCAAGCTTGTAACTTGGGCCTTGCATTAGGGTTCTAATTCTTCCTTAATTGTTTAAGAAGGACTAACCCTAGTGTTAATGGACAAGTCCCCCTCAAGTTATCTTAAAAACCCTAAAAATCACTTCATCATCATACCATTAATTAAAATCCACTCAATAAAGGTTTGTTATGTCATGAGTTTAATCCCTAATCATGGATTAAGTTGAGGAGCTTTCCTCAGCTTAAACATTCTCATCTATTATCCTTCTATTAGGATGGTGTAATGAGTCTGTTTAATCCCTAATTATGGCATAACCTCATTACTTAACACTAAACAAAAACACCAAAAACATCTAAATAATCACAAGTAGGTTAATGATCTTAATCTTACACCATGGTGATTAAGTGTGAGAAGCTGACTTCACACTTAAGGTATTCTCATTACCCCTAATCAGAGGGATGATGTGATGAGTTTACTAATCCATTGGTTTAGGCTTAAGCTCATTGATTTATGACAAACTTTCAAAAGCAATAAAATACTGAAAACCTCAAAAACAAACAATAATCGTCTCCTACGGGATTCTTTTCTCATCTCACTCACTCACAAGCGAGAACTTGCTTCTTCCGTCTAATGCAAGACAGTTAGCACCTGAGCCAGACAGGTCATACACTTGAGCATAGACAAGCAAGCAGTTCACAAGTCAATTTATCTTTCAGTCTCTTTGGGTCAAACTACGGTGTTCTGACTTCCTCATTACACGAGAGGATACGTAGGCATAACTTAACAGTTATCGAACAAAAGTCTCTATGTATTCCCCCTCCTTCTAGCCTTATTCTTTTAGCCTCATGATCTTGAGCATCCTACTCCTGTCCTCACACTGACACTTCACTCATACACTGCACTTCTCTTACACTGACACCTGTATATTCTTTTCCAGCTCTTTTATACACAAATTGCACTGACACTACCCCTTTAAAACACAAATATTTTAAGCGTGGATCCCGTCGAGTACGACGGACAATCTGGGTGCTAATACCTTCCCAAGTTGTAACCGGCCCCCTTTCTCAGTCTCTCTGGTTCGCAACCGTCTTATCCATATCCTTCTAGGTCTATGCAACATTGCCTTTCCTCCGGGATAAAAATGCCTAGCTGGCGACTCTTTTCATTCCCTGTGAGTTCACTCCTGTGTGTTCTCACATCACCCTTTCGCCGACCGTTCGCGTCTGTACCCTTATTTGGGCCATTCCCATTTATCGGGAGCGACAAGTAGCACATTAGGGAACTCCCCACAATGGTCAATGATAGTAACATTCTCCATAGATCGAGAGCACCAATGAATGTCTGAATGAGAAAGTGACATAATCCTCTTAGACCGCCTTAACCCTTATTCATTCTTCATCACTGATCGAGGAAGGTGAGAAATAAACCACCTAGCCAATAAAGGTATGCAACATGTCAGTGTTCCCCTCACCTTTGTAGTACGAGTGTGAAGAAAGTGTAAGATATCTCTGAGTAATGTAGGCACTGGATTGAGAGTCAGAAATATGTTGATGGCGTGTATGTCTATGAACTGGTATGGATTAGGGAATAACACTAAGCCATAGATCAATAGGGCTAGGACATCCTCAAAAACATCATAGCTCATAACATTCAAGAACACTTGAGCTTTCTCCATCAATACCTTAGCAAGAATACCCTTAACTCCGCTTATCGTGTCTAGGACAATGTCTGATTTCTTCAAATGTAAGGCTGCAGCAATGACTTCAGGTTTAGGCTCCTTCACTAAGCCTGTGAAGGGTCTCTGATCAAGGATAGGTATACCTAGTAGTTTGGATAACTCCTCCATTGCAGGAACCAGCTGATAGTCGGGGAATGTGAAGCAATGATGTTTAGGATCAAAAAACTAGAATAGGACACTCATCATGTCTTCATTGAATCATGAAGTAACTAGATCGAGCAGATTCCCATGTCTCTTGATGAATTGGGAGCTTTTAGAAACTCTAGAGACCAATTCCTTAAGCTTAGAAGGTATCCCTACAAAGTTAATCCGGATAGTATTCCTACGAGCAGAAGCCATGACCTGCAACAAAGAACAACGATAAATCCTTTGGTCCTTAAAATGGTTAGTTAAAATGCTATGCTTATGATGTCATGATGTCATGATGTTATGCTCAATCACAAACATGTGGCACACACAAACCAGTCACACAATAGCCCTAGGTTTGAAGGCTTGCATGAGGTTTAAAGGTAAGTACCCTTCCCTGAAGTTTAGTTGGTTCATCCTGACCTACAAAAGTAACTAGGTTCTAAGGGATCTCAATATCACCGATCCTTCCCAAGGGTGGTTGTTCAATAGGCAACTTACTTGCCAACCAAAACCTTCCAAGTTTAGGATCTCAATGAGCGTAGCATCGAGTATCAACCAACTTTAGACTTCTCTAAAGCCGGCTATCTCACTACTTTATAAAGGCCAAGATGGGATAACTTAGGTTCTAAACGTTAGTTAGTGTATTGACAATATATGGCAGCCTCATAGTATCCTCAACTTACTTAAGGAACATAAGCACCTACCAAGAAGTCACTCTAACTATGGCCACCAAATCAACCATATCGGTATACGTCGTACAATTTCCTTGGTCTATTGCCATTTACCTAAGGTACACTAGATCCGGGTTAGGATCTTTCACACATAAGCGCAACAGATAAATATAAAGCAAGAAAATCAAACATTAAATGATTCTAATTCCTAACGTAACCCTTCTTTAAGTAATCCCCAACAGAGTCGCCAGTTCTGTAACACGGTGGTATAATTGACTTTCTATAAATGTTACGGATAGCAAGAGTCGCCACCGACTTTTATTTTATCCAAGTGGAAAGGACATAAAAGAACAAGAAAGGCCTATTTTTAAAAGACTTGAGTTCGGGGGGTAGGTTATATAAAGGGAAGGTTTTAGCACCCTTTATATCCATGGTTATCCAAGGGCTCTTAGTTTCTTAGCTCACTTAATTGTTTTGAAAAAGGAAAGTGCAGTGTGTGTTTAGAAAATTTTCTAAGTACTTTGTAATGATCCCCGTATGGATGTATACAAAGTCTTTGTTTTGAAAATATTTGAAAATAGTGTGTGAAAAGTATTTTTAAAGTGTGAGCAAGTAACTATGAGGTACCTACCCTAGACTAAGTAATTCATGTTCTTATATGTTCTTTCAAGGGTAAGATTGTCCCTATTATTAAGGAATAGGTAGTCATTACCTTGGATTTGTTTAAGGGACGAGCGTAGGGTCATCGTACGGTCAACGAAGGCAACTATAGGGTGTCTTTAGCAATTGGGAGGGACTATCATCTTTTAAACTGAAGGGACAAGATCATTTATCATAGGAAACCTCATAGGGACTTGATCTTTTAGAATATGGGAGGGACAAGATAATTTACTTTCCTGGAGGTACTTTGCTTAAGACACCCTACTTTCGAGGGACTTGACCGTTTAATTAAGGCAACCAAGAGAGATAACCCTATGAGGTGCATACAACGATCTTAGATCGACTTACGTGTGTGAGTGTTTATTTTCAGATATTTATATTTTTTAATTAATTATCTAAGTCCAATTTATTACAATTAAATTTTGCACTCCCTATTTACTAACCACACATTTAATATTTAACAGAATTTAAAATGCGGAAAAATAAAATTCTACACTATTACATCATGGGAGAGGGGTACATTTGTCTTTTAAAAGGGATTGCTAAAAAAATTAAATACGGAAATTTAAACCTAATTAACTATTTACATAAGAGGAATAATCGAAAAATAAATGCGAAGATATAAATATAATCAAGTTAAAAAAAAATTAGGGTTTTTTGAGGATTTTAAGAAAATTAGAGTTAGAAGTGAGGTTGATTAAAGAAAACTTTAACAAGTTAGGATTAATTAAAAAATAAAAAGAATCTAAACCTAATTATTTAATTTATATTATAATTTCAAGGGTAAAATTAAATAAAAAAATATTTGATAAAAAAAATACTATTAGAAAATAAATATGAGTTAATTAGAAATTATTTTATTTTTAAGAATATAATTAAGAATCATTAACATAAATACTAATAATTTAATTAATTTAATTGTTAATTAATTTAATAACTATTATTTAAACAAAATAGGAAAAGAAAAAGAAAGAAAAACATTTCTAAAAATAAAGGGGGAAACCTGGATTTGAACCCAAGATCTCCCTATTACCAAGCTTCTGCAAGGACCACTGGGCTGCGCGCGTAGGTTGATGTTTCTATGGATAACAATCAACAAATATTAAACCTGAAAAATGAAAATAAATGTTACCAAAAAGAAAGAACCTGGGGATCGAACCCAGGCTCTGAAACTCCAAGGCACCCACACTCAACCAGCTGAGCCTGATCGCGCGCATGTTAACCCTATAAATCAAAATCAAAATAAACAATGCCAAAATTCAAAAATATTTTAACGCGCCAAAGGGAGTCGTCTTCTACCTCTGCTCCTGCAAATTTACCTACGAATTTTTCCAGGCATTTTCTTGCGAATTTTCCTGCACACCAAAACCTGCAAATATTACAATGTCCAAAATACGTACGAATTTATCAAATTGATTATGTCAACATAATCCTTATGACTTGTGCAATTCGAACATGTTCTTTAAAGGCATTTATATGGTCTAATTCATAAAGCCCCAAAATCAAGGTCGAAACCCTAAGAATGGCATGTCTCTTCCCCTGTGTCAAACCTAAAAAAAAAAACTATCCAAAAACAATCTTTGTATCATCACAAACATCAATCAACTATCAAACACGATTTAAAACAATATTATATATGAAATCTATTTTTTTTAATGTAAGAATAAAAACGATTCAGTTAGGTCGTATGAGCATGAATTTGATGTCTATGAGGATTGAGTTACGATCAATGATCTCCAAGGAAGCTAATGCCACCTTTATGTTGCTTTGAAAATGCCTCTAGGTTCAAAACTAAATTTAAATTTTAGGAGAAATTTTTGAAATTGGAATGGTGTTCTTGGCTGCTGGAAAATCGTCCCCCTAGTGTTGTTTGTGTTTGTATATATATATATATATATATATATATATATATATATATATATATATATATATATATATATATATATATATATATATATATATATAGTGAACATAACTAGGTCAAATAATGGGCTTTTTATCCAAGGATTGTGGTTACTTGTTCATGAAGAAATTCCATCATCTTAAATGTCAAAAAATCAAATGATATTTTTCCAAATTGATTGTGCACGAAATTGGAGAGTCTCAATCAGTCTTAAATATTTTTTAAGAGCTTCTAGAACAAGACTCACATCCAAATATTGAAGTTTATATTTTATTTTGATTTAAATTGAATTTTAATAAATAAAATCCAAATAAATAATAAATAAATTATAAAAATCAGAAATAATTGGAATTGGGTCGTGCTTGATGTTATTGTGAAGATTGGATTGCAATTTTATAAGCCCATTTGGAAAAAATTGGATTTGAGACCCTTTTTGCTCAATGCCCCCTTTAAAAATTTCCCAACTTTGCCAAGGCATAAATCCCTCAATATTAAGGCTATGAGAGTGATCTCGGACTTTTTATAAAGCTTAAAGAGTCCTCTAACAAACCTCTTTGTTCTCATGTCCATATATTTCACCATTTTCAAATTATTCCCTTTGGAAAAAGTTGACTTTTGGTTGACTTTTGAAATGACCTGTAATGTCTTAGCTCATACCTTTCAAATGAAGCATTTTTAGGCTTGGCTTGTGAGACATAAAGTTGTAGAGAATTCAATTTCCTTCAAAATGAGCTTTGGATGGGGAATGTTTGATGAAGCATGTGAAAGTTATGGCTGGTCAAAGTTTAGTTGACTTTTTCTATGAAAACCCTAATTTAGAAACTCTTGATTCTTGATGATCTGAAATTTCCTTGATGAATCATGATCAAACCTTGATCAAATGATGAATTTTACTTCATAACCTTGATGTTGGCAAAAAATATTGAATTTTGACTTTAATTTGACCACAGTTGACCTTGGTTTGACTTTTTAACCACTTGACTGATTTTTGAACATCTGATCATCTGACTGGTCAAACTTATTAGGAAAGCCCTTAAACTTGACATGGGGATTCTTGAATACATGTGGGATGTTATGAAGCTCACTTGAGGCCTTGGAATTCCATTTTTCTTGGATAAAACCAAAACTATAGTTATGGATCCTTTGCTTAGGAGGAGGCTTTGTCTGAGGAAACTCTCAAACTTTCTGACCAATTGGGGACCTTGAGAACCTTATGAACATTGAGAAATCTTGAGAGACATTGCATTGAGCGTGGGAGGGAAAATTTTGGGGTACAACACCCACAAAATTAAAATTTTTAAAAGGTCTTTCCTATTCTTTTATACCCTTTCCTATTGGATAAAATAAAAGTCGGTGGCGACTCTTGCTATCCGTAACATAAATAAAAAGTCAGTTCTCCCACCATGTTACAATATCATTTAGGAAAACTAATTGGTATTATTTCTAATTTAACCCACTAATATACTAGTCCTTAATTATAAGAAATAAATTAATTTAATTCTAACTACATAATTAACATAACGTTAAGAATTATTTAATTAGTGGTGTGATAACATTAAGGATTAGTGGTGGAATAAGAACTATGGTGGCCACTTTGTAATGTGGCTCCTTCCACTTAATAAAGTGGCTCACCACTTCATAGTTGCCTCTAAGTGGCTTGCGTCACTCCCCCATGTGGCGGGTGGTTACTTCCTCTATTGGGTAGCCGGTGCCACCCCCACTTGGGTGGCATGTGCCACCCGTGCGTTTTTGCACCCAATTCAACGTCCCAAATCCGGATCTTTCAGAGATTAATCCAACATAATATTATCAACAAAAAATCAACCCGACTAGCAAGACTTTTTAATCAACAAAAAACAACAATTAGAAAACAATTTCACACCAACAATTACTGTAATAATATTCTACAGTAGTATCAACAAAAACATAACAACCTAACTACCCAAATCTCAATATTATTTATCAAACCCGATTATAAAGATCGAACTCCACTCTTACCTTAATCGATGGCTGCTCGAATCTCCGATCGATTCTTTCCGGTTTGATTTTCTAACGGCGACTTCTCGTAACCGTTTTCCTCCATTTTTCCTCGTTCTTCAATTTTTCTCCTTTTCCCAATTTCACGATTCTCCTCTTCTTCCTGATATCTCCTTTACTAATTCTTTTATTTTATTCTTTATTTTTATTAAATATAATAATAATCCAATAATAATCAACTAATGAGCCTAATTCTTAAACCCCCTTTAATTACTAATTCCGACAAAAATCCAAGCCCAATAACTAATACACTCCATTAATTCAATAATATTTCTTATAATATTATTTTCTCGACTTTCTGACTAATATTCCGAATTAATGACTTAATTCACCATAATGTCAAATCAACCGAATAATATTTCACGAATAAATACTTATTCCCGACTTAATCGATTAACTTCCGATTATCAACTAAATGGTCCAAACAATTCTAACAACATATCCAACAATACTCGGAGAATATTCCATATCATCTTCCACAACTTAAATCAATTTAATTAATTAAATTCGACTTAATCCAACTTATAATTATCAACATAATATTATGATATCTTTGAAATCAACTTAAATCAACGCGACTTAACACAGCATACCACAATTATATTTATTTAATAATTAATTAAATTAAAGGGCGTTACATACATGATAAGATCCATATTAGAAATCAATAAGGTCGTGTGAGTAAGCATGTATTGTCTCAATCGCTTAGCGGCCCATGCAACTGCACAACATGTCTTTTCAAGGATCGAGTATCTAGACTCACAGTTTGTGAACTTCTTGCTCAGGTAGTAGATGGCGTGCTCTTTCCTACCTGTCTCGTCATGTTGACTGAGAACACAACCCATTGAGCGTTTGCCTACTGTAAGATACATAATCAAAGGCCTCCCTATAACCGGAGGCATGAGGATTAGAGGTTCCTGTAAATACTATTTTATTTTGCCGAAAGCTGCCTGGCAATCGTCGTTCCACCTGACATCCCGATTCTTTCTCAAGAGCTTGAATATTGGTTCGCATGTGGCTGTTAGGTGAGATATGAACTGTGCAATGTAGTTCAATCTACCTAAGAAGACTCACACTTCTTTTTCAGTTCTAGACTCAGGAATTTCTTGTATGGCTTTTACTTTTGCAGGATCAACCTCAATCCCTTTTTCACTAACAATGAAACCCATCAGTTTACTGGAATGCACTCTGAAGGTGCACCTATTCGGATTCAGCCTCAGTCTGAACTTTCGCAATCTGTCAAACATCTTGGCCAAGTTGGCCAGGTGTTCTTCCTTTGTTTGTAACTTCACGATCATGTCATCAACATAGACTTCGATCTCATGATGAATCATATCATGAAAGAGAGTCACCATAACCCGTTGGTAAGTTTCCCCAGCATTCGTAAGGTCGAACAACATATCTTTATAACAGAAGGTCCCCCAAGGGGTGATGAATGTAGTCTTCCTCATGTCATCCGACGACATTTTAATCTGATTGTAACCCGAAAATCCATCCATGAAGGAGAACACCGAGTATTGAGGAAGTCTTGTCGAGCAATACATCAATGTGATGCAACGGGAAATCATCTTTGGGACTAGCTCTTTTTAAATATCGGTAATCAACACACATTCAAACTTTACCATCCTTTTTTAGCATCGACACAATGTTAGCGACCCATGGTGGATAACTTGTAACAATCAAAAACTCATCATCAAACTGTTTCTGAACCTCTTTCTTGATTTTCACAGCCATATCATGTCGAGTTCTACGCAGTTTCTGTTTCACTGGCGGGAAATCCTTTCGGAGCTGTAGTCTGTGTACTACAATATCGGTGTCAAGCCCTGGCATATCTTGGTAAGACTAGGTAAAAATATCAAAATACTCTCGGAGCATAACAATCAATCAGCTCTTCACGGATTCTTCTAATGTGTCCCCGATCTTTACCTCTTTATTAGCCTCTTCAGTACCCAGATTCACAATCTCAATAGCCTCTTCATGTGGCTAAAATACCCCCTCCTCTTACTTTAACAACCTGGATATCTCTTTAGGCAATTCATAATCTTCTTCACATTCCTCGTCGGCTTGGTAAATTGGATTATCAAAGTCATAGCGAGTCATCACAAAATTGTCATTGATGGGACCCAATGGGGTGCATCTGTATGAATGATGATCTGTATGAATGATGATTCATGCTTTGTTTTATAATGAGCGTGAGAAAAATGAAAATGTACATTGCCATTTATCATTTAAAGAAAAATAAAAATAAAAGACAGGAAACACCATATCATGAATGCAAAAATTGTCCATTTTATTGATGATTAAACATTGTATAGTGAAATAAGAATGCCATTACAATGAGCTGTTATTCCTTGGGAAAGGCGTAGAGCTTTCATAACAAAGTAAAGAAAACACGAGACGATTACGCTTGTTGGTAGGTAACACTGATGATCTTCTCTGACGACCAATTATTGAGCTCCACCACTGGGACACTCAGCTTTATCCAATCGTCTATCTCGTAGTAACTGTAAGCTTCATCCTCCTGGATGGCGCATATACGACTATATATAGTCGACCAATCTAGCATTGGAAAAAGTAATTAGCCCCTTTCGACCTTTAGAGCTCTGTGCTGCTGTTTCCTGAGCAGGGTGATAACTGACTCCGAACATATCTTCTTTCTTGGGTACTTCAATCATATTTCCCCAGCCTTCGCTATTACCGGATTCAATTACCTCGAGTGTTTGTTTGTATGACATAATGGACACTTCCCTCTTTTTTCTCTATAGATGTTGATGTTGACGTTGCTTCAACTTCGACTGGCTCAAAAGCTTGGCATGAAGTTTCATATATTTTCCCATCCATCTCCACATATTTGAAGGAAGACAAATGGCTTATGAAAATGTCCTCTTCCCTGCATACCGTAACGATCTACTCATCCATGACGAACTTCAACTTCTGATGTGAGATAGAAGACACTGCCCCAGCTGCATAAATCCATGGACATCCCATCACACAACTATAAGCGGGCTGAATATCCATCACATAGAAAGTTGTGTTCAAGACCTGTGGGCCCACCTTTATTGGGAGTTCTATGTAACACCTCTTTTTATATACCCCAAATAACCAATTAAATCACTTAGGCACATAATCAATATCCATCAGAGTATAGTTTAAACATGTTATAAAAGAGGCATGTCACATCAACAGTGAAATTAAAACATACAACACCTGCTCATTTAAAGATATGCAACAAACAAGATAACTTGCAACAGAAGGATTTCATCCTTACACCTGTATTCAAAAGATTCAAATAACAGCGGAAACCAACATTAAAAACATCAAACTTGTATACTTATATAAATATATCAACAAGTTTGATTCACAAAATATTTCATGTTTACATAAACATTCATCACCAAAATACATATACAAAAGGTATCACAAAAAGGCATCAAGCCGACCCTAGCTATGCGGTGCTACATATCAGAGTCGACCGACCAAAAGAATGAAGACAAGCTTCACAAAAAGACCTCCAGCAACCTACTATGCAATGCCTCATAGAGCATCATAAAACAACAGAAGGGTGAGAAACATTATCATAATAACATTGTATATAATTATATATCTCAACATATAAAATACACATAAAACATGTTCTCACCACAAATCATCTCCAATGTACATAACCTCAAGCATATCTATCATGTATACTTTCACCACTTCATTCACATCACATAAACATACATCATTCATGTTTATTCACACATATACATTACAATGTACACACACACACACACACACACACACATATATATATATATATATATATACTCAAGTATGTTTTCATCAATACATACTTTCATCTCTACATAAACATATATATATATATATATATATATATATATTCATATTTATTCCACCAATTCACAATTCAAATTATAAATGCAAATCATAGAGACCGACTAACGAGTCTATGCAAATACAATGAGGTACCGACTCAATCATCATCAAGTTCACTCAGGAACTAATTGGAATCATCGCTCGTTACCTAAAGTAACTCCCCGTCGGGCATACGATGTTCACCCATTGCTCACACCCCACATGGGCACACAATGTTTATGGATTTCTCACACCCCACATGGGCTCACAACCCGATTGCTCACACCCCACACAGGCACACAATCAATGTGAAGAAATCACCCATTACTCACACCCCACACGGGCACACAATGTTTATGGATTTCTCACATCCCACACGGGCACACAATCCGATCTCTCACACCCCACATGGGCACATGATCGTGTTGTAGTCATCGCTCACAATCCACATGAGCACATGATGCTACAACGGATTCACAAAGAATCCCGCAACACAAGAATGCATACATTATGCTTCACATGCAAAATGACACACAACATTCTTGAAAATGCATACATTATTCACAACATAATTATTCATTCATCTCATTCAATTAGCATACATATGCATTCAATTCAAGCAATGCATTCATTTTCCAAACGACCACATCATCACATCAAACCCACATATCCATAATTAACTCATTTACGTTTTATCAGAAAAGTCGGGAAAAAGTCGGCAAAAAATTACATTTCTTAGCATCATTAGTTTCTACACATTTTTAGCTTCGAATCGATATAAAGAACGCATAAAACGGATAAATGAAACTAAAGTTATGAATTAAAACACAAAACTCTCAAAAACCTCCAAGCTTGCTGAGCGAGAAAATCTCTGGAAAACTCGTTGAGCGACGTGTTGCTCGCTGAGCGAACACTGCGATTTCAGAAATCTCAAATGCGCAACAGTCCTCTCAAAACCCTCCAAAACTCAAATAACCCTCCAAAATCATGATCAATGACATATATTCAACAACATACTTTGATTATAACAACTTCTAACCGATTAATATACCATTTCTCACATCTTCATCAAAAACCCTAACATTTCTATCTCTTTAAACTTCCCCAAAACAAAACCTATACAATCTAGCACATACATAATTACATACAAGATCAAGATAACAATGTTTATCACCCTTACCCGATTGTTTCGATTCCTAGGAGAAATCTTAATGATTTTCCAACTTTTCCTCTTTTCTCTTATTTTCTCTTCTCTTCCTTTTCTTTCTCCTATTTTTCTTTCTATTTTTTCTCTTATAACTCTTACTAACTATTTCTACACTTAACTCATTTCTTCTCATTTCCACCAAATATCATTTTCTCACAAAATAATAATTCTACACAAATTCTAATTTATTACTAATTAGCAAATGTCTAAAATACCCTCCAATCTAATTTTTACCCGAAAATTCACAAAACGGTAAAATCACATATCATACCAACATATCATATTAACATATCAACATATCATATTATCGTGTCAATTTCACAAATAAGACAATCATTACTCAAATAAAATAAAAGACTCAAATAAATTAGGAAATATCGAATCGGGGCGTTACAACTCTCCCCCACTTTAGAAATTTTCGTCCTAAAAAATATTACCTGATTCAAACAACTCTGGATACGACTCGCGCATCCAACTCTCTAATTCCCAAGTCATATTGCCTTCTGCAGCGCCTCCCCACGCTACTTTCACAAGCGCAATATCCTTGCCTCTTAGCTTCTTGATTTCACGGTCCAAAATCTTAACCGCCAAAGCTTCCACCGTAAGGTTATCTCTTACTTCAACCTCGTCCATAGGAATAACATGTGACGGATCTGGAACATACTTCCGAAGTTGCGAAACATGGAACACATCATGCAAATTCGAAAGATTCGGAGGCAACGCCACTCGGTAAGCCATAACACCAACTCGTGCAGTAATCTGATACAGACCAATAAAACAAGAAGTCAACTTCTTCGACTTCAAAGCACGACCCACACCCCTAACCGATGTAACTCTCAAAAACACATGGTCGCCTTCTTGAAAGTCAAGATCTTTCATTCTCTTGTCATGATAACTCTTTTGGCTACTTTGAGAAGCTCTCATCTTTTCCCAAATAAACTTCGCCTTTTCCGTCATCTATTGTACCATCTCCGGTCCAACTACCGTTCTCTCACCGGTTTCATGCCAACACAAAGGTGTTTGACATCTCCGACCATACAAAGCCTCAAATGGTGCCATACATATACTCGAATGAAAACTGTTATTGTAGGTGAACTCAATCAACGCTAAATAACTATCCCAAACACCATCTTTCTCTAGAACACAAGCACGTAACAAATCCTCCAAATATTGAATCGTCCTCTCGGTTTGACCGTCCGTTTACGGATGGTAAGCCGAACTCAATCTTAGCTTAGAACCCAAAGCCTTTTGCAAACATTCCCAAAACCTCGATGTAAATCTAGGATCCCTATCTGATACAATACTCTTAGGAACTCCATGCAGTTTCACAACCATAGAAACATAAATCTCGGCTAACTTCTCAAAAGGATAACTAATATCAATCGGAATAAAGTGAGCAAATTTAGTAAGCCTATCACTTATCACCCAAATAACATTATGACCTCTTTGCGTATTCAGCAATCCCGTAACAAAATCCATCGATATACAATCCCATTTCCATTCCGGAATATCCAACGGTTGCATCAAACCACTAGGCTTCTGATGTTCTACCTTAGACTTCTGACAAGTCAAACACGCGTACACAAAATGAGCTACATCTCTCTTTAATCCGGACCACTAAAATATCTTCTTCAAATCTTGATACATCTTATTCGCTCCCGGATGAATACTTAAATTACTTTGATGTCCCTCTTCCAATATCATCTTTTTCAACTCCTCATCATCGGGAATACAAATACGACCACAGAATCTCAAAACCCCAAAATTATCAACCTTGAAATCCTCATTCTCATTCATCATCAAATCAACAAACTTCAAATCCAACTTTTTCTTTTCACAAACGGTTGCAAGAAAATCGTTCGTAACATGTAGCATACCAAGTCTCACACTTCTTGGCGTCATCTCACAAACCAATCTCGAGTCTCTAAAATTCTCCAAAAGTTCCCATTCCCTTATCATCAATGCAGACATATGTTACAACTTACGACTTAAAGCATCGGTCACCATATTCGCCTTACCCGGATGGTAACTCAAACCAAAATCATAATCCTTCAAAATCTCTAACCACCTCCTTTGTCTCATGTTTAATTCCTTTTGATCAAATAAATACTTCAAATTCTTGTGATCACTAAAAACTTCAAATCTCGCACCATAAATATAATGCCTCCAAATTTTCAAAACAAACACCACAACTGCTAATTCCAAATCATGCGTAGGGTAATTCGTTTCATGCACTCTTAATTGTCTTGAAGCATAAGCTACAACTTTACCATCTTGCATCAAAACACCACCTAATCCAAACAATGAAGCATCACAATACACCACAAATGGTTCCGTCGGATTTGGTAAAATCAAGATCGGAGCCGTTGTCAACCTTCTCTTAAGTTCAATGAAACACTCTTCACAATGAATATCCCAAATGAAAGCCTTTCCCTTACAAGTCAATTGCGTTAACGGAAGTGCCAACTTTGAAAATCCTTCGATAAACTTCCGATAATAACCCGCCAAGCCTAAAAAGCTTCGAATCTCCGTAACCGATCTTGGAACTTCCCATTGCATTACCACATCAATCTTAGATGGATCAACACTAATACCACCATCAGAAATAACATGTCCAAGAAAACTTACTTTCGACAACCAAAACTCGCACTTTGACAACTTCCATACAATTGCTTCTCTTTCAAAATATGTAACACAATCCTTAAATGCTCTTCATGCTCTTCTTGAAACTTAGAATAAATCAAAATGTCGTCGATGAAAACAACCACAAAACAATCCAACTGTTCATGAAACATACGATTCATATATTTCATAAACACACCAGGCGCATTAGAAACTCTGAATGGCATCAAGGAATACTCGTAATGACCATACCGTGTTCTAAAAGCCGTCTTTTGAATATCCTCTTCTTTCACACGAATCTGGTGATATCCTGATCTCAAATCAATCTTACTAAAAACACACGCACCAACCAATTGGTCCATCAAATCATCGATCCTCGGAAGCGGATACTTGTTCTTAATTGTCACCTTGTTCAACTATCGATAATCAATACATAACTCGAAAGAGCCTCCTCTGAATTATGGTTTGTCATCACAGCATCATACTAAAATAGCATGTGGAGCAACATGAAACCACACTAATCCTAAGTGTATACTGAGCCTGGGTCGATGGCTCATCTCTCAAAATGACCATCCCACAAAATAAAGCCAGTACAACCAGTATATGCCAGTAAATAAATGTAAATGCAGTAAACACATAAATGAAACATAAATAAAGAAGTTGAAAGTATCAATGCAAATCACCCAATGAACTGTAAACACACAAGCTCTAGGAGTGAATCACAAAAGGGCAGGGAGTAGCAAGAGGTCAACTTCCCCAACAGATTCGCCAGTTGTCTCTCCCGGGATTTTCATCCTAGTACAAACGCGAAAGTGGTGTGGAAAAAGAAGAAGAGTCAGTAGCCGAACATTTTTATCCCGGGGAAAGGGAAAGGTAATGTTGCACAAACCCGGGAGAAAGGAAAGAACAAGGTCTTGCGAACCAGAGAGAACAGGTAAGGGAGTCAGTTACGTGAAGAGAAGGTATTAGCACCCCTTCATGTCCGTCGTACTTGACGGGATCCATTCTTTCTTGCACTGCTCAAAGGGTATAAACATTTGCTTCATTTGATGCTAAACCAGAAACTGGAAAAGAAAGGGAATGATAAATAGAAAGAGAAACAATGTAGGGAAAATAAAATATTATGCTTGAATGGGCCTACCCCGTTGCCTACGTATCTCATCAGGAATTAGAATCAGAGTCAACATAGTTCCCCTAACTAGGGATGAAAGTTGTTTGTTTTTGTTTTTTATGATGGTGTTGCCACGGTTCTAACATAGGTGTTGCAGGCACGCTGAATTGAGAGCATTACTGTCTTGTTATTGAACTGGAGTGACAAATCAAAGCATACACAAAGGAGCATGAGGTGAGAAGAGAGATGACATGTTGTCTGTTTGTTGTGTTTTAAGAGTTTTTTGCTTGAGTATTTTGTGTAAGAGAGTGTACTGAAGTCTCTTACCATGGAGTGTGTACTTCATACATCAACCCGATATGGAATGACAATGAAGCACACTAAGTATGAAGGAGATCCTCAAACTTATTACCAAGGTTCAAGGCTTAAGCACAATCACTTACTTCCGTCATTAAGTATTTTTGTTGTTTTATAGTGAAGAAGTGTTTTTGGTTTTATTTGTGATACAACTTCATGCTAAGACTTGTTCAACAGGCTAGATGGCTTACAACTCATCCCGAGATGGGATGAACGCAAGCACCCCATGTCATAAGGCTCTTGGCACATGAAGATGTATCAACCTTTATTATTTGTTTTTGTATAGTTCTGACATGTGAAGAGAGGACTCAAGGAAACAAAGGTAAAACTAAATAGGAAAACTAAGACTGGTAACACCTCAATTTCATAATTTAATTGTTTATGAATATGTGGTATTGTATGGTATTGCATGGTATTTTGTGGTGTTGTGGTGAATTCTTTTATTTAAATAGTGATGTTTGAATAATTAAATATTATCTAAATATTATTATTAAAATAAAATAAAGGAGTTGGAGGTCTTATGGGTAGTTGTGTCTTTTGAGAATGTTATGAGACGGGAATAGGGAGAGTTTTCTCATAACGCGTATTTTTGGGAAGAGTGAGAGAAGTTTCTCTGAAGAACGAGGAGGCTAAGGTTGAAGATTCTTCAAGAATCGATTGGAAGAGCTCAATTGAAAAAGGTATGGGGATTAATTTTATGTTCAATATCTATAATGTAGAGGTAGGTCATATGAGGAAGGGAATTTTGAGGGAAAATCTTAGGGCTAGGAGGATTGTTGATAGAGTTTGATGAATTGATGTTGTTAGATGTTGTAGTTGATAAATGTATGATGATAGTAAAACATAGGAATGAATTTCTGTGTTTTCTGCTGTTAAATGATGGTTTTGGATGAAGTTTGTCACAACTGAGTCGTATTGAAAATCGCAGGATTTTTGCCAAAAATCGTCGTCTCGCTTAGCGAGCAAATGAAAATTTGAAAATCTCGCAACCCTAGACCAGGTCACTTAGCGAGCTCGATGCCCGCTTAGCGAGACCTGGAACTTTTTGAAAAAAAAATTCTTCTTCTAAATGATTTATAATGACTTGTTTTGTGGTCTTATGTTGCTATTATGTTGTTGTGAATTCTTGTCATGATGTAATATTCTAAATGAGTAGGAATTCGTGATGAAATGATGATTATATGATTATGTTGTATTATGATGACATGAAGTATTGATGATACGAGTAGGAAAAGTATTATATGAATGATGATGAATGCAGATGCAATATTTATTTTGCTTTGATGATATATGATTGTATAACGTCTTGCATTCATGGTATAATTATGTTGGGGGCTTCGGTCCATTGGTAGCTTCAATCCCATCGTGTGGAATGAAGTGATATGTTGCTTTTGTTGTGCTCCCTTGTGGAGGGTTGATGGCCCAGTGTCCATCGATGATGATGTTTCGGTACCACATGCATATTCTGAGGATTGCATTTCATTCTTGGTGGCATAGTATAATTGCATTTGTATTTTTGGTGATGATGTGATCGATTTTGTTGTACATGGGTGAGACTTGAATTGATTGATATATTGATGCATGTTGTCTTGTAATTCCTTCTTTATATTATTTATATTGAATGTGAATTTACTCACCATGTCTGCCTTTGGTGATGGTCTATTATGCCATCCTACAGATACTCAAGAATAGTGTGGTGCTTGGATGTAGCTTGAAGTATGAGTCTTTTGTTGTTTTATAGAGTCTAGGGTGGTGTCCTGCTCTATGCCGTGTAACATCGGGAATGCTTGGAAGTTTTGTTGTTTTTAGTCTATTTTAACACATGATGATGATGTTTTGAATTAACCAATGAATTTTCAAATTATGTTGACTAAGTTGTCGAATGATGATTCGCTGCGTATAAATGATGTTTTGTTTTTAGTTTTGATGCTTGTTGTAACCCGTGTTACGGGACATGCCACATAGATAAGTTTTAATGATGTTTTGATGAAATGTGACATCCTTCATGTTTATGACTCTGATTTTATTGAATAATTTTGTATTATTAAGTTGTTGGGTCAAAAGGTTGTTACAAGACTCACCCTAGTTTTATCATTCTTGGAGATCCTGGGGGTTAAATGTGGTATTCTAATCCTAAAATAAGAGAGAAAAAGAGAGGAAGAGGTAACATAACTCACTTCAAAGGTTGAAGATGAGTTATGAACCTAAAAGGATGGAAAACGATTACTTGTCAAAGAAGCATTATTATGCTTTTCACAAATATAAATTAAAAGCTTAAAAGAGATGAGAAGAGGATGTATGTAGATGTGCATCCACACACTTAACTTACCATGAGCCCCTGAAAGTGTTTGCAAAACAATGCACAAGTAAAGGAATAACGGGAGAAGAACAAAGAAAGATCTAAGGCTAAAGGACTCTACCAAACGGATAAAGATCCGTAGCTACATAAGAGCGCCTAACAAAAGCATGAAAGCACATGTGATTATTGAACAAACAAGTTAGTAATGAATAAATGTTAACAAAATGAAATGCATAAATCCCCTTGCACACATGAACCAACCATATTAGAAATAACAAGGAGGTAAGTTCATTAAAGTGAATTTAAGCTATAGGCTCTACATACATTTTGTAACACCCCGAAAATCTAAATTTTATTATTTAATTATTTATTTAATTGATTTAGAAAGAATTGGAGGTTTTGGGTATATGTAGTGAATTTGGGAGAAAAAGAGTATTTTTATATGATAAAAACAATTAGTGTATTATTATACTATTATTGTTATTATTATTAGAAATATTTTAAAGAAAAGGGTAAGGTGGTCTTTATTTGAAAAGTGTAAGGTTAAGTTGGGAAAAGCATCAACTGGGATAGTTTTGTCAAAAAGGAGAATACGATCAAAATCTTAATCTATCATGTTTTTGGTAAAGAGCTCTGAAGAAAGGAAGGAGAGGAAGCTCAGAGTCAGGAAGTTGCGAAGAACCTTGGAGAAGAGTATCAATCGGCAGAATTCTCTAAGGTATGGGGAGTTTTCATAATCTATTATAATTATATAGGAGTTGGTATATGAGTAGATTAGGTTTGTATGAATTTTTGGGAGTTTTAGGATTTTTGACTTAAATTGAATTTAAGATTGTAAATCGATGAATTGGAGTAGTTAAAATGCGTTAAAAGTATATGAGTGATGCATGAATTGTTGTCTTGTTGTTGTATGTAATTGGTGAGAGAATTGAAGGAGTTTTGGGGTATAATGAAGTAGAACTTGTAATGGAGATTTTGGGAATTTTTGGTGCAGACTGTATAAAACAGCAGGAATTGCTTATATACGTGCGTTAATCGGTTAATGATATGGGTTAACCGGTTAACTAGTGTGAAATTTGGGATTTTCTAAAGTGACACAAGCGTTATCCGGTTAATGCTATGAGTTAACCGATTAACACTATATTGATGGCAAATTTTGTTTTTTTTTTAAATTCATAACTTCTAAACCATAATTCTTATTTGAGTTCCGTTTGAAGCTTCAGAAAGAGCATAAAATGAACTTTAATTTGATGAATGAAAATGATAGAAGTGAGATATTTTTCAGAACTGAAGTTTTAGAAAAATAATTCAAAAAATTACCTTATAATTTTACCATAATTTGTTTATGTTTTGATGAATTGAAGTTGATGGTGAATGAAGATTTTAAAGGTGTAAGGTAGTGAAATATACGACTGTTTGATGATTGATCTGCTGAATATGAAATGAATGATGCACATTTTATTTTTCGGTGATTTTACGGAGTAACACATCATAACATTTTTGGTGAGGCTTCAGCCTATTTGGTAGCTTCAATCCCATTGTTTGGATTGAAGTGATTCAGAGATTATTGGTGTGCTACCTTGTGGAGGGTTGATGGTCATATATCCATCTCACGGAGAAATCCGTACCACATGCATATTACGCATTGCATTGTAGTTGAAATCACTTTGTAAGGGATGTGTTATGGAGATTGTGTTTGTTGCTTGATTTTGTTTTGATGTTGTTATGATATGTCTATTACTTGATCTATTTATATTACATATTCTTGCATTATTATAAAGAATTATGATTATTCACCCTGCCTGCTTGGAAATGTTTCCTCTTATGTGGGTAACTTGTAGATGATAAAGAATAGCCTTTCAGTATAAGAGGAGTTTTTCAGAGTCTCGGAGTGTGTATTAATACTAAGGAGTGACTTTTGGAGTTTGTGTCCTACTTTGTGTCATATAACACCGGGTTGGGATTTTAGTTATTAAACTTTTTTTCTTATTATGTTATTAGAGGAGGATTTTCTTTTGCTTTATGATGTAACTCTGGATGGATTGATGTTTATTTTTATTTTTGAAGAGTATTGATGAATTGATTTTTAAGTTGATTCTGCTGCGAAATAAATCTATATTTGTTTATGATGATGATTATGTTAGACGATAGCGCGGATCTAGAAGGGGGGTTGAATAGATACCTTTTTCAAAAATTACTTTTCAAAAATTAATTGAAAATGTATTGCGGAAGTTTCCCGGAAAATCGTCTAATTAAATTTGAAGTCACCGAAGATCGGATATACGCTTTAACCAAATGGAAATAGAATGTTGACAAGATGAATTAATACTTCACAAAAGATTCAGTTGGTAATACCATAATTGATAAACTACTCTTAACAATGATATAGAGTAAGAAAATAAGCACAAGAAATTTAATTTTGTGTGGTTTGACTTTTTGAAAAACACTTGGTGTGCAAAACCCAAAGTGTAATTTTGTTGTATCAAGTAGTGTAGAATTTTACACAATGTAGTTATCACTTTTGAGTATGACAATTTATCAAACACATTGAGTGCACTACTTAGATACACCATAATTGTTAGAACACACAAAATCAAAATGAGCAAAAGTAAAATGCGAGAATAGTAAAGAACACAAGGTATTTGTTTAGGCAGTTCCTTCGTCGTCCTCGCTCGAAGTACTCTGCCTCTAATTCACAATTGAATTGGGAAATTTTATTAAAATTGCAATTGTTTTACAAGAAGAAAAATAGATGAACCAACAAACCAATCCTTGTTGAATATTCTGTCAAATCTTCTTCTTGTCCCTTGATTCAAAGTAGAATCAAGACCTCCACGAGTGTCAAGAAAGCCTCCGATTAATTGCTCCCTTCTTTCTAGAATATATGATCCTTCAAACTTTGAGCACGGCTGAGTTTCTTCAACACTTGTGAACCTACAAAGATCTTTGCAATCCTCCGTCTACCGTGATATGAAAGAACGATCCACTTGATCTTCAATCTACCTCACTCGGCTGAATCTACGAACAATAGTTGTGTGCAAAACCCCAAAATCTTCTAAGATCTTGGAGGAGAAAACCCTTCAGATTTTTCCAAGAAAAACCCACACTCTCTAGACCCAATCTGAAACTCTAATTCATGATTGAACGTTATCTTCAAAGCAAGCACCTTAATCAACAAAGATTATTGTGTGTGATTGTTGATGGATGCAAGAAGGAAGAAGATGAAGAGAGAAGTGTGTATATCTTTCACTTTTCTTGTTAACCTCTCAAATGAAATGAAACCAGCTATTTATATTGATTAGTTAATGACATAAAAATAGAAAGAAAAATTAAATATAAAAAATGAAAGTTACAAGAATGAGCCTGCTCAAATCACCAAATGAGCCGACTCAAATTATTGGGTGAGTCGGCCAAAAGGAAAGGGAGTTAGCCTGTTGAGACCCGCACACTTTGGGAGGAAAAATATTTTGATGAGTCAGCTCATGAGGGGTTTTGAGCCGACTCATACATACCCAATGAGCCGGCCAAAATTTGGCCTCAAGAAGCCTGTTGGGACCCGCATGTTTGGGCACCAAACACACTGAATGAGTCGGATCATGGTGGAATTTGAGCCGGCTCATTCAGTTTATTATCACAAAAATGATGTTTCTTCCTTTTTCTTTGTGAACCAAGAACACTTTCAATCATGCCAATTTTTTTACACATTCAAAATCCATGCCATGTCTCACAAACTCCCCCTTTTTATGATGGCAAAAACATGATGAATCGGTCACCATATGTTGCTAAGCTCCCCCTGATTGTATGCCACAAACACGATATATTTTATGCTATCAATATTATCTCCCCCTTTGACAACATAAAAAATAAAAAGATGCTTGTGAGTAATCAACCAAAGGAAATAGCATGTGAGACATAACTTCAAGATGAGATACCAATTGCAATAATCACACGCATTCACAAACACACAATTTGGAAGAACGTGAAAAAAAATTGTGAAAATAAACAAAGGATAAATTGGAAGTAATCAATTGATAGAGATATGAATTCATACATAATCAAACCATTAATCATTATCCATAAAGAAACGCATAAACAAAACAAAAAAACAACAAGAAAAACAACAAAAAGTAGGATGCAATGATTCTCTCAAGCTTGGGGATTACGATCTCGAGTGGATGGATAACGGCGATGGTAAGTGATAGGTTGAGAGTCATCCATATCAGCTATTGTAAATTGAAGGAAATTTCTATTGAGGGAGTTGAATGCAGTGTCTTGAGCAGCCAAATGATATTGCAATGCTGTATATCGAGTGTCTTGAACGGAAACATAAGAAGCAAACGCTATATCTTGTTCATTTAAACGCCTTTCTAATTCAGAGTATCTTTCAATTTGAGTTGTGTAATAGGCTTCTTGTTAAAGTTTCATATTCTGAAGCAGAGCCATGATGCTAGATGGGTCATCTTGATGTGGTTGAGATGGAGGAGGAGATGGAGGGGTAAATCGAGTAGCAGTGTTGGTCCAGCCGATGTATTGCCACTCACCCCATCCTTGATTTGCATAGGATGCAGAATCATTAGATTGAATACCATTCCATTCTTCGTTGTCATTTGGCAATTCTTCATTTGGAACATTTCTATCATTTGGATCCTCAAGATCGTCCCCTTCAGAAATTTCTTCCAACTCATGATTAAAATCACCTCTTAAAAGATACCGATACCAGTTTTCTTTAGAATCCCATATGTGACCCATAAGACTCAGTGTCTTTTGTTGAAACTAATTTGTGTCACATACGGAAAACATGGGTAAGTCGCTACCAACAATTTTAGCTTTGTTGATAATAGCCTGAATAATTGATGGATAGGCAAGAGCAACTCCTTTCTTTTCCTTTAGAGCAAATATACGACTAGCGAAATAATGTGGCCAGTTAACTTTTACCTTGTTCCGAAGAATGTATATCAGATGAACTTCATGTTAGAACAATTTTGATTCTAATCCTCTAGTAGTTTTTATGATAACAATTATTATTATGCAAGAATAGAAGTTCTAATATATGTTGAGAATAACTTACTTAATTATGCATTGTAGAAGTTTTTAAAAAGGAAGTTATTAAAAAGAAGGCTGGTTTGAATAGAAGAAGACTTGCGCTATCATATAGAAGTTATATATGTTAAAGAGAATCTCTCATTAAAGACGTCATTAAAAGCTGCGTACCAAGAATTGATTTACTCTAATTCAAGTCTTGAAGATGGCAATTCTTTCATTAAAGCTCAATTAAAGAAAATCTGAATTAATGCTGGGAACAAGTATCTCTTGTTATGGAAGGATTTTAAGGTATTAACTAATATCCAAAATTAGCTCAAGATGTCCCCAAAGGCTATATCTTTCAAGCATTAATAAAGGAATCAAATTGAATATTTGAAGCTCTGGCTCCTACGACATATATCATACTTATTCATATTGCGCTATATATTTGTAAAAAATCATTGTGTGATCAAAGCTTATTAGAAGCAAGTTAGTTACTTTTCTTTATCCTTGTATAAGATACGTAAATTTCCTTGAGTGACTAGTTTCAGTCAGTAGACTCAAGAGGACATTGACTGTAGGTCATTGTGTGTATTCATATTTTGAATAGTGGATTAAGACATCGTTGATAGAGGCAAAATCCCCTTGGCGGGTGGACTGGATGTAGTTTGAGTTCAAACGAACCAGGATAAATTAAAGGGTCTCTTAAGTCATTTTTATTAGTTATTGAAAACCCAATTCCAACCCCCCTTTCTTGTGTTTTACGTCCATTCAATTGGCATCAGAGCACTAGGTTCTGAGATATACACTTAACTGTGTTAGTAAAAGATCCAGAAGTTAAAACACAATGGCAGACGCTGGCAACAACAACAATGATTACCAAAATGACAAGATCAGTGCAAAACCTCCAGTGTTCAATGGTGACAACTTTGATTACTGGAAGGATGTTCTGGAAAGTTTCTTTCTGGCTCTGGATGGAGATCTTTGGGATATGGTGACAAATGGATACATTCATCCTGTTGGAGCAGATGGTCAGAAGATTGAAAGAAAGAACATGACAGCTCAACAAAAGAAGGAATTCATAAATCATCACAAAGCTAGAACCATACTTCTGAGTGCTATTTCATATACAAAATATGAGAATATCACAAACAGAGATTCATCCAAACATATGTTTGACTCCCTGAGGATGACACATGAAGGCAACACTCAAGTCAAGGAGACAAAAGCTCTGGCTCTCATCCAGAAGTATGAAGCATTCAAGATGGAAGAAGATGAAAGAATTGAGAAGATGTTCTCAAGGTTTCAAATTCTGGTTGCTGGACTGAAAGTTCTGGACAAAGGATACTCAACAGCAAATCATGTGAAGAAGATTATCAGAAGCTTGCCAAAGGCTTGAAGACCCATGGTCACTGCTTTGAAGCTATCAAAAAATCTGAACGAAATATCTTTAGAAGAACTAATCAGCTCCTTGAGAAGTCATGAGATAGAACTAGAAGAAGATGAACCCCAGAAGAAAGGTAAGTCTGTTGCTCCTAAATCTAACAAATCTGATTCTAAAGCATTGCAGGAAGAAGAAGAAAGCTCTGGAGGCTCATCAGAAGAAGATGAATTATCCCTTCTATCTAGAATAGTTCAACAACTCTGGAAGCATCGTCAAAAGAAGTTCAGAAATACCATAAGATCTAGCAATCACTCAGAAGCATCCTCTGGCCACAAGTAACCCAGAAGCATAGAAGTAGTATTCTACAAATGCAAAGAACCTGGACACTACAAGAGTGACTATCTAAAACTCCAGAAAGAGAAACCCAGAAAGAAATTCAACAGAGAAAAGAAAAAGAGTCTCATGGCAACATGGAATGATTCAGAATCATATGAAGCTGATTTAGACATAGAAGATGAACATGCAAACATTGCATTAATGACAAAAATATCAGAATATGTTCAAGTATCAGAATCAGAGTCAGATTCTGACACAGAAAAGGTATTCTCTAAATTTTCCAGATCTCAATTAGAAGACAACCTCTCATAAATTCTTGAAAAATATCATAAGCTTCAATTCAAATACTTAGACATGAAACAAAGTCTAGTATCTGAATTAGAAGAAGTTAGAAAACTTAAATCAGAAAACTCTGAGCTGAAAGAAAATATTTTTGAATGTAAAAATTCTTTTGAAAAACTTAAAGCTCAGAAGGAATCTGAATCAGAAGTTTTACTTAATTCTGATAGTATCATAAAGAAAATGATTATAGTTTTCAAAATTTTCTAGCTAAAAACATAGACAGAAGCAAAATTTCCTCTATGATCTATGGAGTTAGCAGAAATGGTAGAAGTGGTATAGGGTATGCGAAAACTAAAGGAGAGGAAACTCTGAAGTTTAAAAATATTGATGACATGGTCATAAAAGTTAATACTCCTTTAAGTTCTCACTTTACCCATGGTCATAATCATGATCTAATATACACTAGTGAGTCATCTTGCTCTACAAGTTCTGATATGAAACGTAAGATCAATCAGAAGTTTGTAACAACTAACAAACAAGGACCCAGAAAGATATGGGCACCCAAAGATAAAATTGTGTATGTTGTAGATGTCTTTAACAACCAAACTGAAACACCAATCTTGGTACCTGGACTCCGGATGCTCACGACACATGATGGGAAGAAAGCATATGTTCCAAAGTCTTGAGCTAAAAGCTAGAGGCTATGTAGGTTTTGGAGGCAATCAAAAAGGAAAAATTATTGGCTCTGGAACTGTTGGTAATGGCACCATTCCCTCTATCTCTAATGTTCTATTAGTAGAAGGATTAATGCATAATCTATTATCAATATGTCAATTAAGTGATAATGGCTATGACATAATCTTCAATCAAAATTTTTGTAAAGTTGTTAGTCAGAAAGATGGAACAATACTCTTTAGTGGAAAGAGAAAGAACAACATATATAAAATAAAACTTTCTGAATTGAAAAGTCAGAATGTAAAATGTCTAATGTGTGCGGAAACTGAGCAATGGGTCTAGCACAGAAGATTGGGACATGTTAATACGAGAGGATTATCTCAAATTAACAAACTCAATATGTTCAAAGGACTTCCAAATTTGAAGTTCACCTCAGAAGCTCTGTGTGAAGCATGTCAGAAAGGCAAATTTTCAAAACCTGCTTTTAAATCTAAAAATGTTGAATCTTCCTCTAGACCATTAGAACTTCTGCACATTGACTTGTTTGGACCAGTGAAAACTGCTTCAGTCAGTGGCAAGAAGTATGGATTAGTGATCGTAGATGACTATAGCAGATGGACATGGGTAAAGTTCATTAGACACAAGGATGACTCAATTGTTGTATTTTCCAACTTCTGCAAACAAGTTCAAAATGAAAAAGAGTTTAGAATTGTTAAAGTCAGATGTGATCATGGTGGAGAATTTGAAAATAAAAAATTGGAATCATTTTTAATGAAAATGGCATCTCTCACAATTTCTCTTGCCCTAGAACTCCACAACCAAATGGAGTTGTAGAACGTAAGAACAAAACATTGCAAGAGATGGCCAGAACAATGATTGTAACACCCACTTTTTCCCATTTAAAAATTATATAAAATATTCATAAAATCATAGTTTAATCGACTAAAGTCAGCTGCTACATCAACAACCAAATATCTTTTCATTTGTTCTAAAACAAGCAGCGGAATTAATTGTTTTAACATCAAATTGCCCAAAGGCATTACAGTTCAATCAAAATACGGTTTATTAACTCAATACTTAATCATAAGGAAGTTTGCTAAAAATCAAAAGAAATGTGATAAGAATCCCAGTTCCCGTTACATATCAGAGCTCCTAGGACACTGACATCAACATCAAGCACTCCTCAAGTACCTGAATTATCTGTACTTCCGAAGAAGCACAGACGCAACAAAACAAACAAAAAAGGGGTGAAAAATAATTTCATAACATAGCGGTGCAAATAACACCTCAAAGGATAATCATAAATCCATACACATCAATTAACACAATCAATCCAACAGACAGATGCAATATGACTCACTGACACAATGCAACAATGCAGTACCGACTTTCAACAATGGTTCATTAATTCGAACCCGGATGTATCGCTTACGCTCAACCAAGACACGATCATCCCTGCACCAACGATTCGCAATGAATCCGAATGATCACTTACGCTCCACCGAGACATGATCATTCCACCAAATGTGTATGCATATGCAGACTCAAACACATACACCATAATACAATTACGCATGAAAACATTCATGCCTTCATGATCCTCATGATCCCACTAGTATTAATCACATCATTATATCATTCATGTTAAGCATATTGGATAATCTCATAATTCAATAGTTCATTACATTACTAACAAGCTTATGCTACTTATACAATCCTCACTATTACCTTCATTAAAGTTTGGTTATCAAGTCTTATAATTAGCACTAAACCTCAAGTTATTGTCTTAGAATACTCTTAGGAATTTATACTAAAAAAATGGATAGTAAAACATATCAAGATTTCACAAAATTCCAAGATACAGGGGCCTGACACGGCCTCCCGTGTCCCCTGACACGGCCCGTGTCAGGTGCCCTGAACACGCATCTCTCAAACAACCAAATCAACCAACACCAAGGGGCTGACACGGGTGCCCGTGTCGTGTGACACGGCCCGTGTCACACATACTGATGCCCAATCTTCCTTAAAATCCATCCCACCCTCTTCTAGTGGCCTGACACGGCCACCCGTGTCCTGTGACACGGCCCGTGTCAGGCGGTGTCGCTCCCCGGATTTCCATCCTGGTACAAACGCGAAAGTGGCGCAGAAAAAGAATAGAGTCGCCAGCCAGGCATTTTTATCCCGAAGGAACGGGAATGGTAATGCTGCATAAACTAGAAGAAAGAAAAGGAAGGACACGGGTCCTGCGAACCAAAGAGACTGAGTTCGGGAGTCGGTTACGACCTGGGAGGGTATTAGCGCCCAGATCGTCCTCCGTACCCGACGGGATCCACGCTTGCAAAAGAAACTGTTTCAAAGGGTGAGGGTATGAAAAGTGCTACTAAAGAAAAGAAAAATGAAAGGAAACTAGAACTGGAAAAGAACTGAATAGGAGAACAAAGAGAAAAAATGTAGGGAAAATAAAGATTGTGCTCGAACGGGCCCTACCCCGCTGCCTACGTACCTCATCAGGACAATGAGGATCAGAGACGCCGTAGTTCCCCTAACTAGGGGTAACAAGGAAATTGCTTGTGAATTAAGGCTTGAACTGCCTATGCCACCGCTCAGGTGTTGCAGACTCGGACGACGAGTGTGTAACCATCTTGCAAAATGACAAGTAGGAGCAAGTTCGTGTACGAAGCGAATGAGATGAGAAAAGAATTCCCGAAGGAAAGACGGTTATTATTTGTTTGTGTTTTTTATGAATCTTTTATGAGTGTGTCACAAGGAAGTGAACTCAAGCTCTTTTCCATGGAATGTGCACTTGTCACTACATTCCAAGATGGAATAATATAACAAACACACTCAAGTAAGGAGAAGATCCCCAAAACTTGAACCCAAAGATTAGGGCCTAAGCTCACTAACTTGTTAAATTATTAAGTGTCTTTGGTTATTTACAGATGAAGAAGTGTTTTTTATGCTTTTCTTTGTGAAGAAGATACCTTGATCAGACTTGTGCATCACAAGGTAAACTTGTACTATCCCAAGATGGGAAGACTACAAGCATACCTCATGGAATAAGGCTATTGCTCAAGACATCACTTCAAACTTATTAAGATGTTTTTTATGGTTATGAGATGAGAAGAGAAGAAGAACGAAAAAGATTACAAAGGCAAAATTCTAAAGGGGGACTAAAGAAAAACTAAGTGTTATCATGCATGGACATCATAAGGTTAATGTGGTTTCTACCCTAATGAAGAAAGAAAGAAGAAGAGAAGAAGAATATAGAGGAAGAGATGAGAAAGGCCTAAGCCCAACAAGAAAAGGGTTAGCACAATTAAAGAGATAAGAAGAAGAGTTGAGATTTGGAGATGTGGAACTCAATTTCCACACCTCACACTTACCATAGCCCCTGCAAGGTTAGCAAAATAAGCACAAGTGAAATGAAATGAACAAAATAACATGCCATCATCATACAAACAGAAGTGAAATGATATGTACAAATTCTCAATGCAAATGCAAGACAAAAGAGTGAAGAATGAAGCATACAAGTTAACATGATGCAACATGAAACACATATGTAAACAAATGCAAACTTAAGAAAGATGCAAGGCAAAATGCACAAAACATGACCTTAATGCACACAACCAGAACCAAAACAAGTTGAAAAAAGGCTTAAGAAGCTAACAAGATAAAGAGAAGAGAGGTACAAGGTTAAACAAACACATAATGAAGTGAAAGAAGTAAGGAGATGAAGTGAATACACTTAAGAAATGAAAGGACTTAAAAGGGAAGCAAACACAAAAAATTCTAAGACTCAAACCCTAAGTCAAGACCAGAATGAAACTCATACCCCAAGAGGACCCCAAATGAGAAGAAGAAGTTGGCACAAGTGCCCTTCTAAGCTTATAAGAGACCTAATGATCCAAAGGAAGCAAAATGGGACAAGGTTCAAGATAAAATTCAAATTAAATCAACCAAGCATCTAAAAATTCCACAACTTAAGTCAAATGATCCTTAAACATGATACAACAAGACACCAAAAGGATTGGGAAAGATTCAGAAGAAAACTAGGTCAAATAGAGGCAAGAAAACAAACTAGGGTTAATTACTTCCAACACAAGTCAAAGGACCAAGACCCAAGGAATACATTTCTAAAAATTAGGGGGAAAATCACATAAGAACTACATCATCTTAGGAATCCAGAGCAAAACGAATGAGCACAAAAATCAAAATAATGAAGTCTATGGAAATTAGACAAGACAGTGTACTCAAGAAAGGATTAAAAAGAAATTAATTGAAATAAGGAATTAATATGACACGTGGAAATTAGAATAAAAAGGAAAATAAAAATATAGAAAAATAAAAGAAATTTAAAAGAAGACTCAAGAATGTTTTGGGAATTTTTGGATAATCAGAAGTATTTTATAAAAATTAGAAACTAAAATGAAATAAAGAAAATAAAATGAAGAAAAATTAAATGGAAAAGATGTGGGAGGTGCATATAGTCAGGATATTACGTTGAGATTGTTTGGGCTTAACTGGTTGGGGGTGCGCATAGCACATGAGAGGCCCATTGGTGCGTAGGCTTATCATTCATATGGTGGGATTTAATGAAATAAGGCTGGAAAATTCAAGGACCACAGGATGGATCAGACGCGTGAGGTAACTCTCCTCATTAATTGACGTGGCTTAATGGTGAGATGTGATTGGAGACGCATGGTAATTGTGGTGGGCTGCGAAACATTGTGTATTAAAACAGAATTAATAAAACATGTGAATGGGAGGTCGTGTTCTAGGGCTACGTGGCCAGATCTAGGGCGTTGGTGGACAGATCCAAGGGCTCTGTACTCATCTTCTTCATGAGACAAACCCTAATTCAATTTCCAGTTTCCGGTGACCGGAGCTAGGGCTCCGGCACTAGAATTCATAACAGGATGAACAAAACACCACAAAAATAAATAATCAGCTCCAGATCCAATAATTAGGGCACGCTGAACATGAATATGGACATGAAAACTTCTAAAACTCAAAGGATCAACTGGATCGAAGAGAACAAAGTGTGACCAAGAAACTTTGAATTCAAATATCTCATGCTACAAAGCACCATTTTCAAAACTACAAGTTGCAGAGTGCTCAGTGCACATCACAGATCACAAAACACATAACTAATTTCATTTCCAGATCTCAAGATTTAGAACCATACCTGAGTTGCAGATCTTGATTCAAGGTGTTAGAAGACCAAATATCTGATGCAATGCACTCCTACTTCACTCTAGATGCAAAATAAATTCATCTAAAGTCTTGAATGTGGCTGGATTTGAAGATTTGCTCACATTTGCCCTGAAATGGCAAGGTGGTTGATCTTGAAGGAGAGCTTGAATGATGGTGTGATTAAGGATCCTTAGCTTGCACTGATCAAGAATCCACAATTTGTTTTGAGATTGAGCACTTGTGTGATGAGAAATGAGAGAAAATGCAAGTTGTGCATAAACTTGGAAATGAGAGAATGAGAGAGAGGTTGCTAATTCTAAAACCCTAGCTGCTTAAGTATGCTCTCACAATCCTATGCTGAAAAAATTATCAAGTTTGCACATGGGAATCACAAGCTTTTGGTGAATTTGCAAATTTTGCAAATTCTGAGGGAAGCATGAACTCCTCATGCTTTTCTTGGCCTCTCAACACATGGGCAATGCAAATCTCACCCTTGATCATAATCCAAACAATTATGGCCTTTAGATCAAAGCTATCACACTTTCCTCATGATTTTGCAAAATATCCACTTATGTAATGCCTTAATTATTGTGCAAGAATTTGTGACTTTCCTTGGAGAAAAATGATCCAAATGCAATTTATTTTATCATTGAAAACAAACTTGAACCATACGAAGTCTTGAAAACAAGTTTTGAACATTTTTGCTTTGGTTGCATGCATGAATTTTTGAATTTGCCCTAAAATGCAACAAATTTTCGAGGGACATATCTTGCAAACCATGAATCCCATGAAAATGTACTTGTAATTTTTGAAAATGGGAGCCCTTAATCTCCAACTTTCATGTTTGACTTTGGTCCATTTGAAGAATTTTTGATCATGTTAAGCTCGCTTGAAAATTAGGGCAAAAGTTGCCAAATATGGAAATTTCTCAAAACCAACTTTGTGCCAATTTTGCAAAAAGCCTCAAATCTCCATGATTCTTGATCTTTGAACATTCCAAACCTCTTATAACATTTTAAGGACCCCCATTGGCAAGAAAAAGTGGCTTGGACCCCTTGAAATCACATTGTTCACTTTTTACAGGCACAATTGACCAATTACTTCTTCTGCAAGCAACTGAAGAATTTCTTGACTTCCACATGGAATTTTCTCATGAAAATTGGTACCTAGGATCCTCTTGACATATAGAAAACTTTGCCCAAATGAAATGGCCAAAGTTGTGAAGTTTTGATGCTTGAATCTCAAACCCTAGTATAGGTGCCTTGTGTAGGAGCTTTGCCTTGTCCTGGAATCTCTGGTGATCATGCAATCCTCTGAGCTTTTGCAAATGAACTTGAGCTTGTAAATGGAGTGTAGACCCCTCATAGGACTTGTACAAACCATTGGGACCCTTGTAATGGCTTGTGATGCCTCAAGAACCTCCACAGATGACCATATGCCTCATCTTTCCATGCTAGGATGCTAATAAAATGATATGTTCATGATGAATATGATGTGATATGATGCTTAAAATGAAGAGGGAAAATTTGGGGTGTTACAGGCGGCTACGTGAATTTTCCAACTTGTTTCCAAAATCTTCCTTTTCTTTTCCAACTCACTCCAAACCAAAACCAGTTCATTTTAACTTGATATTAACATTCATAAAAGTCAAATTTCAATAGTTTATACCACCACACACTCATAACATCAATTATTCCTCTTCTACATAACAACTATTCCTCAATTCACATCGCACACATTCAAGAACGGTTCATCCAAGATTACCTCATAACAAATTATTCTCATAATAATCATCATCAAATCATAAACAAAATTCAAGGATTCATAATCTATCATATACATATCACAATTTCATCAATTCCAAATCTTCACATATATGAACCCTAAGGGAGGAAGGACCTCCCAATTACCCTTATTGTGTTAATTCACCAATTATAAAACCCATTCTCCCCCTTACATCGAAATAGAGATGAGTTCTTCGAAATCTTGGTCTTGATGATCTACGATCCTTGACCTTGCATTTCTTCTCCTCTTTCTCCAGACCTCACTATTCTTCGTCAAACACACGATGAATGAAAACTGAATCCCTTATTCCACTTACATAAAACAATAATTCCACCTCTTCCCCTTAAACCTCTAACTAACCCTTTTTATTTTATTTTATTTAAATAATAACGATATTATAATAGTATACATTATTATATTATTATTATTCTTATAAAACATTTCTCTCCAATTTATCCAAATATGCCAACAAAATATTAATATTTATTTCATAAAAATAAATATAAAATTAATGCGTTACAACTCTCCCCCACTTAATTATTTTCGTCCTCGAAAATGTACCTGAATGGAATAACTCTAGATATGATTCCCGCATCTTACTCTCCAATTCCCAGGTAAGACTTCCACCAGCAGCTCCTCCTCAAGCTACTCTCACAAGAGGCATTCCTTTGCCTCTTACCTTCTTCATCTTACGATCCTCAATTCTCAAAGGTAAGGCCTCCACTGTGAGGTTATCACGAACTTGTACTTCATCCCTCTGGATGACATGTGACGGATCAGATACATACTTCCTGAGTTGTGACACATGAAACACTTCGTGCAAATTCGAAAGTTCTGGCGGCAATGCCACTCTGTAAGCAACCTTGCCTACTCTCTTCATAATCTGATAAGGTCCGATAAACTTAGGATCCAACTTCTTGGATTTCAAGGCACGACCAATACCGGTCATCGGGTTGACTCTCAAAAACACATGGTCACCCTCACTGAACTCCATGTCTTTTCTCCGGTTATCATGGTAAATTTTCTGTCGACTCTGAGATGCTTTCATTTTCTCTTTAATCATCTTGACATTCTCGGTAGTCTGCGGGATAATCTCCGGTCCAAGCATAACATTTTCACCTGTCTCATACCAACATAGAGGTGTTCTACATCTCCTAACATAAAGAGCTTCAAACGGCGCCATTCCAATGCTTGAATGGTAACTGTTATTATAAGTGAATTCAATTAGTGGCAAATGGGTATCCCACGCACCTCCTTTTTCTAACACACAAGTTCTCAATAAAACTTCCAGTGATTGAATATTCCTCTCCGATTGCCCATCCGTCTGTGGGTGGTAAGTTGAACTCAATTTCAACCTAGAACCCATAGCCTCATGCAAACTCTTCCAAAATTCTGAAGTAAACCGCGGATCTCTATCTGATACTATACTCGACTGTACACCATGCAATTTCACCATAATCCGTATATAAATTTCTGCCAATTTAGTTAATGGAAAACTGATGTTAATTGGAATAAAATGTGCCGACTTAGTTAACCGATCTACAATTACCCAAATAGCATCAAAGCCTCTCACCGTATTCGGTAAACCTGTCACAAAATCCATAGTAATGTTGTCCCACTTCCATTCTGGAATCTTTAAGGGTTGCATCAGCCCCGAAGGCTTCTGATATTCCACCTTAGATTTCTGACACACCAAGCAAGCATAAATTGCGCGATATCCCTCTTCATACCATGCCACCAAAACAATTTCTTCAAATCATGGTACATCTTTGTAGCTCCTGGATGGATGCTCAAGCTACTTCGATGACTTTCTTCCAAAATTGCTTTCTTTAATTCATAGTTGTCAGGTACGCAAATTCTACCCCTAAATCTCAAAACACCATCATTATTCAAAACATAATCGCCTCCTTGGTCATTTCCTTCATTAGGCATTAAATCTACAAATTTTACATCTTGTCTTTGATTTTCTCTTATCACATCCAGAAATTCATTATTAATTCTCAACATACCCAGCTTAACACTTTCCGACGTTATTTCACATACAATACTCAAGTCTCTAAATTGCTCAATTAGATCCATTTCCTTCACCATCATAGCCGACATATGAATTGTCTTCCGGCTCAATGCATCTGCTACCACATTCTCTTTTCCCGGGTGGTAATTCAGATTAAAATTATAATCCTTCAAAAACTCTAACCATCTTTTTTGTCTCATATTAAGCTCTTTTTGATCAAACAAGTACTTTAAACTCTTATGATCACTAAAAACATCAAACTGCGAACCATACAAATAATGCCTCCAAATTTTCAACAAGAATACCACTGCAGCCAATTCCAAATCATGAGTAGGATAATTCCTCTCATGTACCTTCAATTACCTCGAAGCATAAGCTACAACTTTACCCACCTGCATTAGCACACCACCTAAACCCATTTTAGACGCGTCGCAATAAACAACAAAAGCTTCACTCAGGTCCGGCAAAACTAGTACTGGTGCCGAAGTTAGCTTCTTCTTTAATTTCTCAAAACTTCTCTCACAAGCTGCATCCCAAATAAAAGCTTGATTCTTCCGGGTCAATTGAGTCAAAGTTAACGCCAAACTAGAAAATCTTTCAATGAACCTTCGGTAATAACCAGCTAGGCCAAGAAAACTTCTAATTTCCGTTACCGTCTTCGGAGGTTCCCAATCAAGCACAACACTGACTTTCGAAGGGTCTACTGCTATACCTTCAGCAGATATTACATGTCCCAAAAAGCTTACCGTCTTCAACCAAAATTCACATTTGGAGAACTTGGCAAATAATTTTTTATCCTTCAATACCTGCAATGCAATTCTCAAATGTTTCTCATGGTCTTCTTCAGACTTCGAATATATCAGTATATCATCAATAAATACTACGATAAACTGATCCAAATAAGAATGAAATATTCAGTTCATATACTCCATGAACACTCCTGGCGCGTTAGACACTACGAAAGGCATCACAGCGTATTCGTAATGGCCGTATCGAGTTCTAAAAGCCGTCTTCTGAATATCTTCCTCCTTCACTCTTATTTGATGATATCCCGACCTCAAGTCAATTTTACTAAAAACACAAGCTCCCACAAGTTGATCCATCAAGTCATCAATCCTTGGGAGTGGATACTTGTTCTTAATTGTAACTTTATTCAGTTGCCGGTAGTCAATACACAGACGCATACTACCATCCTTCTTCTTGACCAATAACACTGGTGCACCCCATGGCGATACACTAGGTCGAATGAACTTCTTGTCAAGCAAATCACCAATCTGCGATTTCAATTCAGCTAACTCAGCAGCAGACATCCTGTACGGTGCCATAGAAATAGGCTTAGTACCAGGAATCAAATAAATAGTAAACTCCACCTCACGCGTCGGAGGCAGTTCTGAAATATCACCAGGGAATACTTCAAGAAATTCATTCACCATTGGCAGCTCCTCAACATCAACTTTCCCTTCAACCGATAACGAAGCAAACACAACAAACATCTTCGCTTCGTCTTCCAACAAGGTCCTCAGTTCTTTAGCCGAAAGTGAATTGGCCAAACTTTCTTCCTCAGGAGTTAGGAATAACAATCTTTTCCTAAAGCAATCGATATAAACTCGGTTGGACTCCAACCAGTTCATACCCAAAATCACATCAAGATTACTGAGTGGCAGGCATATAAGATCCACTCTAAACTTTTTATCAGATATTGTCAAAACACAATCACGACATACTAAGGTAGTAGTCACGGAACCTATGGATGGGGTATCAATTACCATCCCCCGAGTCAATTGAGAAGGCTCCAATCCTATCCTCTTCACACATTCTAAGGAAATAAACGAGTGTGTTGCACCCATATCAATAATCACAAATAAAGGAGTATTATCGATATAGCAAGTACCTTTGACCAATCGGTCTTCGCCAGTAGGTTGAGTTCCCACTAATGCGAACACTTTTCCACCGGATTGCTGCTTCTTGGGTTTCTGGAAATTGGTGCTAATATGGCTCTGCTCTCCACAATTATAGTAAGTAGGAGCATTCACCTTACAATTAGCCGCTAGGTGACCCGGCTTCCCACACTTGAAGCACTTCTTCTCTTCATTAGGACAATCATTGGCACGATGACTTGTACCGTGGCATCTGTAACATTTGAGCATGCCGGGAGTACCTCCTCCCCCACTTGGCTTCTTCTCAGGATTAGCCTTTTGCTTTCCTTTGTCAGCTGGAGCACTATAAGGAGTACCACCAAATCTCTACTTTCCTTTCTTTTCATTCACCGCCTTATAGTGTGCAATTCGAGCCCTGTTATCATTATCATAAATTCGACTTCTGCTTACCAATTCTGGATAGTTCCTGATCTTCTAGCAAGCAATACCCAACTTAATTTCAGGACGCAGTCCATTCTCATACTTCAGGAATTTGGAATTCATAGCCTCTTCAGTATTATAGTGTGCACAATATTGCACCAATTCCTCAAACTTGGCAGCATACTCCACCACCGTCATATTACCTTGCTTGAGTTCCAAGAACTTCACTTCCTTAGCACTACAGATATCTTCCGGGAAGTACTTCTCCAAAAATTCTCTGCGAAATACCGCCCAGGTGATTGCAATATCCGTAGCCTCTAACCGTTGGCGACTGTTGTCCCACTAGACCTCAGCTTCTCCTTCCAGCATATGAGTACCAAACCTCACCTTCTGATCATCAGAGCATCCCATTGTTCTGAAAATCTTCTCCACGGCCTTCAACCATTTCTGCGCAGCTTCTAGATCTAGAATTCCACCTTCATACTTAGGCTCTTGAACTGATCCAATGCACGAGACTGAACATTACCCCCTCCCTGAACGACCTGAACTACGTTCTCAACAGTCTGCGCCATGGCTTGCAAAGCCGTAGCAAGAGCAGCATTATTCCTTCCAGCCATTCTGATACAACAACAAATATAGGTTAGGACTCTCAACGACTCCTATTCTAAGGACTGACTCAATCTGGCTGGTTGGACCGACCTGCTCTAATACCAATTGTAACACCCACTTTTTCCCATTTCAAAATTATATATACTATTCATAAAATCAGAGTTTAATCGACTAAAGTGAGCTTCTACATCAACAACCAAATACCTTTTCATTTATTCTAAAACAAGCAGCGGAAATAAATGTTTTACCATCAAATTGCCCAAAGGCATTACAGTTCAATCAAAATACGGTTTATTAACTCAATACTTAATCATAAGGAAGTTTGCTAAAAATCAAAAGAAATGTGATAATAATCCCCATTCCCGTTGCATATCAGAGCTCCTAGGACACTGACATCAACATCAAGAACTCCTCAAGTACCTGAATTATCTGTACTTCCGAAGAAGCACAGACGCAACAAAACAAACAAAAAGGGGGTGAGAAATAGTTTCATAACATAGCGGTGCAAATAACACCTCAAAGGATAATCATAAATCCATACACATCAATTAACACAATCAATCCAACAGACATATGCAATGTGACTCACTGACACAATGCAACAATGCGGTACCGACTTTTAACAATGGTTCATTAATTCGAACCCAGATGTATCGCTTACGCTCAACCAAGACACGATCATCCCTGCACCAACGATTCGCAATGAATCCGAATGATCACTTACGCTCCACCGAGAGATGATCATTCCACTAAATGTGTATGCATATGCAGACTCAAACACATACACCATAATACAATTATGCATGAAAACATTCATGCCTTCACGATCCACATGATCCCACTAGTATTAATCACATCATTATGTCATTCATGTAAAACCTCAAGTTATTTTCTTAGAATACTCTTAGGAACTTATACTAAAAAAATGGATAGTAAAACATATCAAGATTTCACAAAATTCCAAGATACAGGGGCCTGACACGGCCTCTCGTGTCCCCTGACACGGCCCGTGTCAGGTGCCCTGAACACGCACCTCTCAAAAAACCAAATCAACCAAGACCAGGGGGCTGACACGGGTGCCCGTGTCGTGTGACACGGCCAGTGTCACACTTACTGATGCCCAATCTTCCTCAAAATCCATCCTACCCTCTTCTAGTGGCCTGACACGGCCACCCGTGTCCTGTGACACGGCCCGTGTCGGGCGGCTACGTGAATTTTCCAACTTTTTTCCAAAATCTTCCTTTTCTTTTCCCTCTCACTCCAAACCAAAACCAGTTCATTTTAACTTGATATTAACATTCATAAAAGTCAAATTTCAATACTTTATACCACCACACACTCATAACATCAATTATTCCTCTTCTACATAACAACTATTCCTCAATTCACATCGCACACATTCAAGAACGGTTCATCCAAGATTACCTCATAACAAATTATTCTCATAATAATCATCATTAAATCATAAACACAATTCAAGGATTCATAATCTATCACATACATATCACAATTTCATAAATTCCAAATCTTCACATATATGAACCCTAAGGGAGGAAGGACCTCCCAATTACCCTTATTGTGTTAATTCACCAATTATAAAACCCATTCTCCCCCCTTACCTCGAAATAGAGATGAGTTCTTCGAAATCTTGGTCTTGATGATCTACGATCCTTGACCTTTCCTTTCTTCTCCTCTTTCTTCAGACCTCACTGTTCTTCGTCAAAAACACGATGAATGAAAACTGAATCCCTTATTCCACTTACATAAAACAATAATTCCACCTTTGCCCCTTAAACCTCTAACTAACCCTTTTTATTTTATTTTATTTAAATAATAATGATATTATAATAGTATACATTATTATATTATTATTATTCTCATAAAACATTTCTCTCCAATTTATCCAAATATGCCAACAAAATATTAATATTTATTTCATAAAAATAAATATAAAATTAAGGCGTTACAATGATCAATGAGACTAACATGGCTAAACATTTTTGGGCAGAAGAAATAAATACAACATGCTACATTCAGAATAGAATATCTATAAGACCTATTCTGGAAATGACTCCTTATGAATTATGGAAGAACAGAAAGCCCAACATTTCATATTTTCATCCCTTTGGATGCACTTGTTTTATTCTGAATACTAATGATCCTCTGAATAAGTTTAATTCTAAGGCACAAAAGTGTTATATGTTAGGATACTCTGAATGTTCAAAAGTTTACAGAGTATACAATACAGAAACACGAATTGTCATAGAATCTATCTATGTCAGATTTGATGATAAGCTTGGTTCTGAAAAACCAAAGCAGAATGAATCTCTTGCAGATATAGAAGTTGAAATCACTAAAAACAGAACATCTGAAGATCAACCATCTATAGAACAAGACAAGACAATCACTCCAACAAGTTCTGAAGAACCCACTCAGAAGAAACAATACAGAAGCACGTTGAATCATCCAAAAGATAAAATCCTGGGAAAGAAGGATGATCTAATCAGAACAAGGTCATCATTCAGAAATTCTGAAGAATCTCTAATGGGACTAGTCTCTCTGATTAAACAAACTTCTGTAGAAGAAGCACTCTCAGAAAATGATTGGATACTTGCAATGCAAGATGAACTCAATCAATTCACCATAAATGATGTGTGGGACTTAGTGCCTAGACCCAGAGGATTCAACATCATTGGCACCAAATGGGTATTTAGAAACAAGCTAAATGAACGAGAAGTTGTCAGAAACAAGGCACGACTGGTTGCACAAGGTTATAGTCAATAAGAAGGAATAGACTATACAAAAACCTATGCACCAGTCGCCAGGTTAGAATCAATTAAACTTCTAATTTCATTTGTTGTTAATCATGATATCATTCTATACCAAATGGATGTCAAGAGTGCATTTTTAAATGGTTATATTGATGAAGAAGTGTATGTGCACCAACCCCCTGGTTTTGAAAATACAAAATTTCCAAAACATGTGTTTAAACTTAAAAAATCATTATATGGTCTGAAACAAGCTCCCAGAGCTTGGTATGAAAGACTAAGTAAGTTTCTTATGGAAAATAATTTCATCAGAGGGAAAGTGGATACAACTCTTTTCAGTAAAAACATTAAACATGATATTCTGATATGCCAAATCTATGTAGATGATATTATATTTGGTTATACTAAAAGTGCTCTTGGAAAGGAATTTGCTGAGTCTGTGCAGGCAGAATTTGAGATGAGCATGATGGGAGAACTGAAGTTCTTTCTGGGAATCCAAATCAATCAAACATCAGAAGGAACATATATCCATCAAAGCAAATATGTCAAAGAACTTCTGAAGAAATTTTACCTATCAGAAAGTAAGATCTCTAAGACTCCTATGCATCCCACATGTATTCTAGAGAAGGAAGAGGTAAGTATGAAAGTAGATCAGAAGATCTACTGAGGTATGATTGGCTCTCTCCTCTATCTAACTGCATCTAGACCATATATTCTATATAGTGTATGTTTATGTGCCAGATTCCAATAAGATCTTAGAGAAACTCATTTAACAACAGTTAAGAGAATATTTAGATATCTGAAAGGTACTACTAATCTTGGTATATGCTACATAAGATCCAAAGATTAAAAGCTTGTAGGTTATTGTGATGCCGATTTTGCTGGAGACAGAACAGAAAGAAAAAGTACTTCTGGAAGTTTTCAATTTTTGGGAGACAATCTCATTTCTTGGTCTAGCAAAAGCCAATCAACCATAGCATTATCAACTGCAGAAGCTGAATACATTGCAGCAGCTGGATGCAATACTCAGATGCTTTGGATGAAAAATCAGCTTGAGGACTTCAATATTTATGAGAGTAACATTCCCATCCTCTGTGATAATACTTCTGCTATTTGTCTCTCTAAAAATCCAATTTTACACTCTAGAGATAAACACATAGAAGTTAAACATCATTTCATTAGGGACTATACTCAGAAGGGAATCTTATTTTTAAAATTCATAGATACAAATCACCAATGGGCTGATATTTTTACAAAACCCCTTGCTGAAGATGGATTTAATTTCATTCTAACTAATCTTAGTATGGAATTATGTCCAGAATGAAAATTTTTTTAGTTATATGGTTTTATCTCTCAGAAGTTATGAACTCTGAATTGTTTGTTTTATTCATTCAGAAAATAGTTTAATGATCTGACTGTTTATCGCTGAGAACTCCTGTTTCAAAAGAATAACATGCAGATTCTGACACCAATATGTGTCACTCAATCTCTGAGGACCCCCAGAAGATCAGAATACGTGTTCAAACTCTGAAGCAGGACATAACATGCAACCAGACAACTGTCCTCTACAGAAGGACACACGTTCAAATTCTAGGAAACTGAAAAGGATGAATTGACATAATAGAGGAGCAAATATTTTTGGTAACTGTTCCAAGATCTCTACGCCTCCCCCTTTGTCAGATCTTATTTATTACTTTCTAATCATGATGTTTTCAGCATTTATTATTTCCACTAATTATGTTTTATTTATTAAATGAATTATTTTCTATTTAAACTCACTTTCACCTTCACTTTTCACTTTTACCTTCACTCTCTCATTTTTACTCTCTCTCTTTTTCACCCTCACCTTTACTCTTTTCTCTGCAATTTTTTAAGAAAAACCCTAAGCCCCTCATCTTTGTAACAATGGCTTCATCTTCTCAACTACCAAAGGATCCATCATCAGAACTGCTACATGTTTCTCCAGTCAAAACTCTTCTAACCTCTACTAATAAGCTTGAAGTTTTGTGTGAGTTGTTCGTAGATTTTGAAAGCTTGAAAGAAAATGGTTTTGATCTTCATCCTGCCGTCAAAGCCCAATGTTGGGAAAAGTACTTTGATCGTCTCATGGGACCAGTGTTCCCCAAGCTTGTTAAAGAATTCTGGGTATTTTCAAGTGCTTCAAATTCCCATGTTACCTCTTACGTTTTGGGGAGGAGGATTATCATCTCAGAAGATCACATTTCAAGGCTTATTCAATCTGATGGAAATGGAATTAAGTGCAGCGAAATGGATAAACTCTCAGACACAAAATTGGTGGCTAAAGAAATTTTCACACATGGACAACCTTCAAACAAAATCAAAGATCTAAAGGATAATCTGAGGATCTGGGCTAAGATTATTCTGGGAAGCATATGTCACAGGAAAGCAACAAACTCTCCTAATTACATTAACATGGATCATCAATTTCTTCTTTATTTCATCTCCAAGAAGAAGAAAGTCAACCTAGCACATTCTCTCTTTAATCATCTAAAAAACAATGTAAAGGAAACTAGAGAAGGAGAAAAGACTAAGAGGGATTGGATACCTCTAGGAAGAATAATTTCTGATATTCTGACTGAAAACAAACTTGTGGATCATCTGGCTGAGGTACAATAGATTGAATTGCTGGAGACAGACGCTGGGAAACCTCTGAATGCAAAGAACCTCAAAAATATGAAGTTCATCGATTCTATAAAAAAGGACCCAACTTTTCATTCCAGAGAAGTCATCACAACAACGAAGATTCCTCTACAGAACTTCCCTATGTTCTCTTCTAACACACCTCCAAAGGTTGTTGTCAGATATTTGGAATCATGCAAGCTGGATGGGGTGGACCTAATGTTCAACCCAGAAGAACCCAGAAAACCAACTCCATAAGTTGTCTTAAAGAAGAACAAGAAGACGAAATCTAGTGAAGGAACTTCTCATAAGGATGCTAAAACAATCAAAAAGAAGGGTAATACTTCATCCTCTTAATCTGACTTCCTTTCTTTTGTAGAAGCAATTAAAGTGGTCATGTCTGAACCCACTCCTTCTGAACCAATTCCTTATGAACCCATCCCTTCTTCTAAACCCATTTTTGCTTCTGAACAAAATCCTTTTGTGATACGCACAACTGCTGCCATACCTTCTATCATACCACCATTCAATCAACCAGCAATGAACCTAAGCAACCACAAACGCTAGATGATTTTGACATACCCATTGATCCAACACCACCCTCTGATCTAAACACATCCCACTTTGTTGAAACCCATACAGAACTTCAAAATGTTCTATCTGACATTGACGCCTTTCAACCCTTTGAATCCCAACAAAATATTCCTGTTCAAACTTCTGAAACACAACAACCTAGTGCATTCCATCCTCTGAACGCTGACTTCCACACACTTGTTTTTGGTCTATCCCAAATAAGAGAAAACTCACTGTCCTCCTATGAATCCACTCCACCAAACACTCCTACATTCATAACAATTCCAGATACTCCTCCTGAAAACTGTGAACCAGAAGACCCACTTAGAACATCTATTTCCATAGAGGATCTACACAAATTATCTTCTGTCTTAAACACAACTGCTATTCCTGTTCCAAAACCAAAACCCACAAAAATAGACATTGATTCACTGCTGCTAGCTTTTGAAGCAGAAATGAAAATTAGATTAGAGAATCTGAAGGTAGCCTGCTCAGAGCTTCCTGATCCAGCTACTTCTGACTTTCTATGGGAAACATTCAGAAAATGGTTGAACGTTGAGACCAAAAAGCTTAAAGATATCTGCTATGATATCGCTCACCAGAACTTCTACAAGTAACTCAAAGAAGTGGTCTCTAACATTGAAAAGAACAAACCCTTACTTCTGGATGATAAGCCCTGGACTGAACCAGAACCTATGGAATCATACTCTGATCTTCATATGGTTTTAGTTCCTTCTGAGGAAGTTCAGGAAAATGAATATGTTCAAGTACCTTCTGCTGAGGGAAATTCTGAAGAACAAGCTTCTGCAACTGCTGAAGAAACTCTACCAACATCACTTGTGCTGAAGACCTTAGAAGAACTGAAGAAGGAAAATGAAATGGTCAAGAAGAGGTTGGACAAGTAGGATGAAACTAATGTTGAATTGAAGACTATGATTGGCAAATAAGTGGATTCATCTTCTGAAATAAAGTCTCTTATAGAAGCATTAATTACTAAGATGAATCCCATTCCCTGAATTTTGTTAAACTTTTAGCTTTGTTTTTTGTTTATTTATTTCATTGTTTGTAAACAACCCAAATTTTACCTCACTAAGTTCATACCATGGCTTGTTATCTTTCATATTTTCATTAGTTTAATCATACCATTTCATGTTGCATTGTTGCTTCACTGCATTAGTTCAAGTTCATCTGCATCTAGGGTTTGTGATTTGAGCCATCCAAGATCCATCTGAGCCACTCCAAAGGCCATCAATCATTTCAAGAGGGTCCATGTATCTTCAATCATCATATTTTATCCTCCAAAGATCAAGGAAGTCAAAAAATCACAAGAACTGGCAAAGCATGGAAGTAGAGCTAGGGTTTAACTACACAAATGACCTAAAATTAGGGTTTTGGTTTCAGAGGCCATAACTCAAAAATTTTGGTCATTCTTGTTACTATTGATCTCAATATGTTATAAGGATCATGCATACCAAGTTTGATGAAGAAATTCATTGTGGAAGTCATCTGATCACTGGGTAACTTTTTGAACAAGTCAGAGCAAAATCAGGGCATCTGAGGCCCCCATCCATGGAACCAAAGTGGAATTTTCATAAAATTGAAGTTATATGATCTTTATTTGATCATTGAAATGCTTATAAGTTCACAAATTTGAAGAAAAGTGAGCTAAACCAAAAGTTGCCAAAAATGGAAATGACTTGTAATGTAAACTTTCCACTTTGGGAAAGTTTTTCAACCTCCTCTTTCTCAACCAAAAATGCTTCAAATGAAAAATTATTGGTCATGAAAGTTGTAGATTGGATCATTCCCTTTTCAAAAAATACAAGAACAAGATCTAATTCATTTTGGAACTCAAGTTATGGCTTGTCAAAGTTGGCAAAAATCACATAAATTTCAAGAATGCACCAAAGAGGGATTTTTGCAAAACCTCTTGCCAAGCTATTTTGTGAAATGTCTAAAACTCAGAATTGCCCAAAGAATCTCAAGTTTTCATGCCTTGCCCATGAAGAAATCTCAAAAGGGCCAAACTTTGTCAAAATTGCAAAACACCCCATAACTTATTTCTCACATGCTGAATTGCCTCTAAGTGAATTCCATGGACCTCCTTGATCCTTGCTGAACCAGACACCCTATTCTACCACCTCTGAACCAGCCCATACCTCAAGGACAAGAACTTTTGACTTTTTTGCAAGAAGGCCATACCAATCACAATAGGGCACAACCATTCCACAGACCTATCCCAAGGTGATATGTGGATCAAACCCAAGCCATAACACACAAGAACACAACCTGAAACCTCAGCATTCTCTAGTTACCAAAAAACTCTCCCTCTTGCAAAAACCTTCGAATCTCATAACTCAGCCACCCATTCTTCAAACAAACACCACCATTCATCTCTAAATCATTCACTGACCCAAAACCACCCATCAAAACAGCCAAGAACAGACTACAAGCCAGATACGATTTTCTGACCAGTGGAGTATAAACTCACAAACCAGCCTTCCTCAAAGCTCTCCAAGCATCAAAGCTTCTTCAGGGAGGTCATTGGAGGCATTTTGCACCAAGGAAACAACCAGAAAGCTCAAGGATTGAAAGCTCCATCTTAGGTAGCCATTCGAATTAATTTTTCCAGAACCTTTATTTTATGTTACTAAATGATTAAGCATGTTTCACTGATCACACTGAACTTGGAATTATTGAAAATGATGAAGAAATGAGAATGTATTGCTTGTCTAAAGTTTTTTTCCATATTTGTTGTTTTCTTCGAATCATGTGATTGAGTGAAAAGAAATGAGGTTTGAGGATGGATTTAGGTTCAGGGGAGGGGGAGGAGTAAATCTGGAGCTTTAGAGCTCCAGAGAGTGCCTAGGGAAGAAGTTGAGAATTTTCAGGTGAGAGTCTGGCCGGAGAAGATGACTGAAGGTCTTGGCCTGCCACCTGAATGTCATTAGTGGCTTAATTAGGGTTATGGCAAACTTTGAACGTGGACCCTTTGATCTGTCTTTCCCGCGTGCAGTGAACGGCTAGGATCTTTTCATTAGTTATTAAATTGGATTAATTAAATATTTAATTAGGTTTAGTGAAATTTTAATATGGGCCATTGGATGTGGCGCCAGTCAACCCAGACCCTCCCCAGTTTCAATCCAGGCCATCCATTCTGCATACTTCTCATTTATTTTATTTTTAATTCATTTTTCTTATTTATTTTGTACGAATTATTTAAAATAGTTAGAAAATTCCAAAAATATTTTTATTCAGCACTTTAATTCCAAATAATTTTCTCAACCCAAAAATATTTTTATTCTTATTTTTTGCATTAAAAAATCATTTTTTAGACATTTAATTGTTTATTTTAATTAATTAATGAAAATTAATTAATTAAAATATCATTTAGGTTTCTAAAAAATCCCAAAAAATTCATATTGCATCTTTAAACATTTAGAGACATTGTTATACCATCCACACAAATTTATTTTTGGTTTTGAATCATTTTGACATTTTTTTCTTTGAATTTAGGGTTCATAAAATCCCATTTTTGAACCTTAACTTCAAGAATTATTTTCTGCCTAACCATGAATGGTATGACATTGATTCTTTTTGCAGTGTTCTTCATTTGAAATGTAGTTTCTAACTTAATTTTGTCATAAATTTATTCTTCCTTTCTGAATTGATTGGCATTTTTTCCCTTTAGGTACCTTAAAACCCTAGATAACTTAGAAAAATCATAAGTCCCTTAGGGTTAAGAGTTAGGTATCCTCCTTTGGGGTATGAAATTATATGGGGTTAGGGTTCTTTTTATTGCATTTTCAATTTTTTTATCTTGGCATTTGCTTCTGTTTTTGAGTTTTGCATCTCATGTTGCATGAAAACCCTAATTTCTCATATTCCTTTGCATTCATCTTGCATAACCATTCATATAAGAACTTGCCATGACATTCCTTGCATCCACATGACTTCTAAGACATCTTAGGACACATTAGAATCATGTTTGGTCATTGCATCATCCATTGGCCATGTTATGCATTCATTTCATTTCATGTGCATTCATGAACTTTCATGCTCCTTTCATGCTTCATTTGCATCCTCATTACATGTATGATCATTAACATCTCTTGACATACATGTGTACCATCTCTTAGCATCATTTGCATCATGAATATGCTTCTGGTTTTGGTTTGCATCCTTGCATTCATTTCATTTCATTTTCTTTTACTAACTTTTCAGGTGGTAAGTTACTTTGAGAAGTGAATTTGCCTTCACTTCTCACAATCTCTTCTCATCTCTCTTATGCATTCATTGCTGCATTTTGTATTTGTATTAGAGTGAGCTTGCTCATTCATGTTCCTTCTTCACCTTCTTTATTCAAGCAACTTATCTTTTTAAGTGAAGTAAGTTGACTTGTTTCTTCTGCTTCTCCTCCTTTCATCTGCTTCTTCCTTGGCGGCTCTTCTTGAAGATTTCTTGCAAGCCTCATAAACCCTAGGAATACCCAAGCATGATAACAATTAGAGTTTGATTAGTCTCCCATTAGTTTTACCTTTGTGTCATCTTTTGTGTCTTCTCTTCTCATCTCTTAATCAGGGACTAAACCTTTAAGGTTTTAAGGCTTTGTGATTAAGATTATGCATGCATCCTTCTCTTAGGATGGAGTGTATAACTTTAATCATAAGTGTTAAACCCTTGATGGTTTTAAATCTCTTAATCAATTCATCTAATCATCACTAAGACAATAAGCTTGTAACTTGGGCCTTTCATTAGGGTTCTAATTCTTCCTTAATTGGTTAAGAAGGACTAACCCTACTGTTAATGGACAAGTCCTCCTCAAGTTGTCTTACAAATCATAAAATTCACTTCTTAATCTTACCATTAGCTAAAATCCACTTTAATAAAGGTTCAGTTTTGTCATGAGGTTAATCCCTAATCATGGATTAAGTTGAGGTATCTTCCTTAGCTTAAGTGTGCTCATCTATTATCCTTCTATTAGGATGGTGTAATGGGTCCATTAAATCCCTGATTGTGGCTTAAACTCATTACTCAACACTAAACAAAAACTCCAAAAAAACATCTAAATAAACACAAGTAGGTTAATGATCTTAATCCTACATAAGGGTGATTAAAGTGTGAGGTGTTTACTTCATACTTAAGGTATTCTCATTACCCCTAATCAGAGGGAGGATGTGATGAGTTTACTAACCATTGGTTTAGGCTTAAGCTCATTTTCTTATGACAAACTCCAAAAGAAATAAAAGAGTAAAAATACCAAAAACAAGCAATAATCGTCTCCTCCGGGATTCTTTTCTCACCTCATTCACTCACAAACGAGAACTTGCTTCTTCCGTCTAATGCGAGACAGTTTGCACTTGAGCCAGACAGGTCATACACTTAAGCATAGACAAGTAAGCAGCTCACAAGTCAATTCATTCTTCAGTCTCTTTGAGTCGAACTACGGTGTTCTGACTTCCTCATTGCACGAGAGGATACGTAGGCATAACTTAATCGTTATCGAACAAAAGTCTCTGTATATTCCCCCTTTTCCAGTATTATCCTTTAAGCCTCATTCCTGATCAATTTCACTTCACATCTTCTTTTGCACTGACACTTGTATATTCCTTTTCCAGCTATTGCACACAGATAGCATATACACTACCCTTTTAAACACAATCTTTTAAGCGTGGATCCCGTCGAGTATGACGGACAATCTGGGTGCTAATACCTTCCCAGGTTGTAACCAACCCCCTTTCTCAGTTACTCTGGTTCGCGACCGTCTTATCCATTTCTTCCTAGGTCTATGCAGCATTACCTTTCCTTCGGGATAAAAATGCCTAGCTGGCGACTCTTTTCAGTTCATCTTCATGTTCTCCTTTCGCCGACCGTTCGTGTCTGTACCCTATCTGACCTTGGTGTCATTTGGTGGGAGCGACAACTTGGCGACTCTGCTGGGGAACCTTATACTGCAACCAGGGCTTCTGGTTCTTTTGTGGGTTCCTCCTAGTGCTTGTTTGATTTGTGTTTACTGGGGTGTTATGTGCTAATTGTGTTTATTTATTTGCTTTATTTATTGCTTTATGTACTATTTTATTTACTGTTTTCTTTACAGTTTTTTTGTATACATCATACTGTCATTATCATTATTGGATCTGGTTTCTGTTTTTGTGGGTGGGGTTCCACTGAGTGATTAAGGTCCTATACTTGGGACCTGAGTAACACCTAGGCTAGAGTGGTTCATGTTCTTTCCCATTCCATTTCGGTCTGGTGCGGGAATATGAAACATGGTTCATATGTGGGTTTCTTCTTGAGAACTCTGTGCTACAGATTTCCTGTAGTGCTAGGGCTATCTGGGAAGCCTGCTAAGTCTGGATGACCTTTATTTTGACCTTTAGAATCTGGGGTGAATTAGAGGAGGATCCGTTATGGTTATTGTAAACACTGTACCTCCGGGTTAGAAGTGTTTACACTTCTCATAACTGATCCGAGTTTGAGGATCCTTGTTCTAGAACATTACCTGTGAGGGGGTTGGGTTATTTACAGGTTTGCAGGAACCCTTGGCCACAACATACCCTATTACTGTTTTGTTTTAAGAATGCATCACTTTGGACAGTTCTTATGATTACCCCGAACTTGTGACTCTTTATTTGAGTCCCCCACCCTGGTTACTGGATTTCTGAGCCTCCATCCGGAACATTGAACATACATGGACCTTATATCAAGACAGATAATTAGATCCAACTCTTGATCACAAACCCTTAAATATCATTTGCATATATCATCATTGCATCATTTAACATTTGTTTATTTGTTTTTCAGGGTATCCATCACATCATATTTGGTTTGGTTTTGACCCCTTCTACTGCTTAGACCTCAGTTTCAGTTATCTTCTTCAGCACCTGCTTCAGCTATCTCCTTCAGAACATCCATCAGTCTGCCAGAGATTTACCTCCAGCTTTTTAGTCTGTGATCTTCATCAGCATTTGTCTTCAGCTTCTTCATCAGCACTCATGGATATTCCAAGGAAAAGCAACATATCTTATCACTTCTTTGAGCCCATATTGACTGGTATCAGGCAGGTCCAGTCTCTTATCACACCTGACCACATCCCACTGTTTAGAGAGAACTATGGGGGTATTTTGGACATGGTTATGGATCTTGATTCTTCTCAGAGAAGCATGATCCACACATGCTTGCAGTTCTATGACCCTCCACTCAGATGCTTCACCTTTCCAGATTTTCAGATAGGGCCCTGTTGGAAGAGTTTTCTTTGTTGATTGGAGTGCCTATCAGAGAAGGGATCCCTTTTAACCCAGAGATGACTGCTCCCAGAAGTGAAGAGATAGAAAGGGCATTGCACTTGGAGCCTGCCCTTATTGAGCAAAATATGACAACAAAAGTTGGGATTCCTGGTTTACATCTAGACTTTTTAATTTCTCAAGCCATCCTGAAGGCTGCAGTGGGAGAATGGAGAGCAGTCTGTGCACTTTTAGCCCTCAGCATGTATGGGGCTATATTGTTTGCAGATGAGCCTAAATTTGTAAGTAAGAATGCCATCCACTTGTTCCTGCTAAGGAACCCAGTGCCTACACTGCTAGGAGATTTTTACTACTCCATCCATCAGAGAAATGAAAAACAAAGGGGGAAGTTGGTCAGATTTTGTGCTCCCTTGTTCTACTCTTGGCTACTCAGACACCTGCCTAAGTCAGATGCTTTCTTGAACCCACACCAGCAGAAGAATTGGGCCAAGAGGTTCATTGCCTTAACATCAGATGATATCAGATGGTGCACCCAGAGCACAAAAGGCAAGGAGATTATTACCAGCTGTGGGCAGTACCCTAATGTGCCTCTGATAGGAGTAAAAGGTTGCATCAACTACAACCCTTTTTTGTTTAAGAGACAATTGGGATATGCCTTGGTTCACCCTCCTAGAGGACAGGATTTAGTTGAGACCCTATACTGTGAAGTGCAACATCCAGACCAAAGGGTCAGCCATCCTTGGAAGGTGCAACAATGTTGTTTCAGCTCAGTACTCTGAATGGTCCCGTACTAGAGCTCAGATCACCAGAATGCCTTTCACCTTGGAGGACACACCTGGATCTTCTGCAGTACAGCCTGCAGCAACTGTTAGCCTGGAGGAATTTGAAAAGCTGAAAGAGAGGAATAATCAGCTATCTGAGGCCTTGAAGAAGACTCTTTGGGAAAGAAATGATGGTTGTCTAGACATTGAAAGATTAGAAAGACTCAAGACTGAGCATCTGACCAAGATTGAGAGGACAAATGACTACATAAGGAAGGCAAGAGCCGGGGAACAGATATTGAAGAATGCCTGTAAGGAGGCCAAGATTCAGAAAGCTAGGGCTGAGCATTACCTGGAGGAAAGCCAGGCTAGGTGGATCAGGATCACCGAAGCTCGTGCACAAGAAGACCAGAGGACTCAGGCCAAGATTGAGCAGTTGGAGGCCAATGAGAAGAAGCAGCAGGAGACTTTGTTGGCAGCTCAGAAGAAGATATCAGAATTCAAGCTCTGAGCGGGGTTAAAGAGATCAAAAGAGCAGGACAGGCATAAGAAGCTGACTAATGCCATTGCTACTAGGAACCTCCTCATTAGGACCATTACAGAGCACCCAGCTGGTCCGGTGACTGAGGCACTCCTGAAGGAAGTCAGGGAAGATGACTTTGGATTGGATGTCTGATTCCTTTTGCTTGTATTTCCTTTCTTTTGATGTACTTTTCCTTTTTGTTGTATTTTTTACCCACCATGGGCATGTGTTGTAAACAGACTATGTATTTTCATTATTTGTAATATATCAGTTTGTTTCATTTTGGTGAGCTTTCTCTCAACATCATCAAGCATCTCCTCGAGGTCTGGAAAGGTCAAAACCAAGAACCAAACCGGATACCTTGGAAGACAAATAAGCATACTACATTGCATACTAACTCTTTCTTTGTTTTGTAGGTTTTTGTTTATTATTTGTTTCTCACTTTGTTGTGCTCTCAGGAAACATTGCTCGTCGCCGAGTGTTCCCTGTCAACCGCACACACCGGTACCCAACGCGTAACAACCTTCCAGGCATTCAGATGGATCAGGTACAGTAGGACCTGAATGAAGTGAGAAATCAGATGGCAAACGAAAGGGTCGAAATGAGAAACCAAATGACCCAGTTTATGGCTGTGATGACTGGCTTAGCCCAGAGCCAAGAGAGGCTGAGAGAGCTGGTAGAAAGGCAGACACCTGAAAAGCCCCACCTTGGAACAGGAGGAACCAGCAATAATGAACGAGGCCAGCCCCGTATCGACCCACCAGAGTATGGGCCCCATTTGAACCCAGATGTTAATGGCACAAGGAATGTTCAAGGTAATACTGCTAGGGGCAGAATCCTGCAAGAGGATCCCTAAGAAGAACAATTCACTGTTATTGGGGTTGGGGATGAAGTGTATGACAGAAAACTGGATGAGATTGCTGAAAAGCTGAGGTCGTTGGAATCCCAGAATTCTTTAGGCTTTGACGTAATGGATATGGGGTTGGTAGATGGGGTGAGGATTCCCCACAAATTCAAACTCCCTTGCTTTGAGAAATATAATGGTACCTCATGCCCGCGTACTTATCTGCAATCCTTCTTAGGGAGACTCAAGGCTTATACCATGGATGAGAAGTTATGGATGTTCTATTTTGAGGACAGCCTGACTGGAGCGTCAAGAGAATGGTATTCGCATCTGACAAGGGCCACTATAAGATGTTGGAAAGACTTGGCCGAAGCCTTCATCCGGCAATATCAATACAACCTAGACATGGCTCCCAATAGAAATCTTCTAATGGGCATGTCTCAGTCTTCAAGGGAAAGCTTTCGGGATTATGCTCAGAGGTGGAGACAGCTTGCTGCTGCTGTCCAGCCACCCATGTCAGAAAGAGAGATGGCTGACATGTTTATGAACACCTTGTTGGGAACTTATATTGATAGACTTGCTGCTTTCTCTTCCACCAGTTTTGCCGATGTAGTTATAGCTGGTGAGAGAATTGAAAGTATTTTAAAGATGGGCAAAATCTATGACAATGGTGCCAACTCCTCCAACAATCCCAGAAAACCTTTTGCAGGACCCCGAAGGGCAGGTGAAACGAATGTTATCCATGCAAGCAGGGGAAGACCCCAATATTCTCACAGATCAGTAGCAGCCGTTACTATCCCGGCTCCGGTTCCACAGCAACCACTTTATCCTCAACAACAATCTCATTTTCTGCAACAAAGAATGTACAACAATAACAACAACAACCAACAGCAGCGCCCTTTTCAACAGAGGCCATCTCAGGCAAATAAGGTGATTGACCCCATCCCTATGCCTTATGCCGCTCTACTGCCACAACTCCCGAAGCTTAACCTGGTTGAGTTAAGGACGTTGGCTCCACCAGATCCTCTCAATCTCCCGAAGAATTATGATGCTAATGTCAGATGTGCCTTTCACTCCAACGCACCCGGTCACAATACTGAGAAGTGTAGAGCCTTGCAAATGAAGGTCCAAGATCTGGTCGATTCCAAAGCTCTCAATTTCGCGCCTCCTCTGAATGTAAACATAAATCCTATGCCTAATCATGGTGGGCCCAGGATTAATGCCATAGAGGAAGACCAATCATCTGCACTGATTGACAATGTTGCACAAATTAGAACACCATTGGCGGAAGTCAAAGCTCAACTTTTAAGATGTCAGGTGTTCCCGGACTGTGAGGTCTGCTGTGAATTGTGCAAGACTATTATTAATGGTTGTGAGAAGCTAAGGCTTGGCATAGATGGCCTCACTAGATATGGAATCTTGCAAATTACTACAACGGCTCCTTCAACATCAACAACTCTTTCTTCATCAATAATGGATTCTCCTTCATCAATAACATATCTTTCTTCAACAACAACAAATACTCCTACAACTGCAACAACTATCATCCCCAATGATTCATCCACAACTCCAGCAATCACTCCATCCATTATTTCAACAGATCAGAGTTCAGCAACATTTACTTCTACAACATCAACGCCCATCTTATCAACAGAATCGTCTACATCACCAGCAAACACTAATGAAGATGTCTTAACGGTCACGATCTATTATGACTCGACAAATGTTCATCCCAACAACAATTTCCAACAACAAACTGCAACACCTCCTGTCATATCTCCAGTCACAATCTACTACGACCCGCATACCATCACAGTTCCTTCCGCTGCGGCAATCAGTCCGGACACCATTATGGTGCCTGGACCTGTTCCTTATGAAAGCAGTAATGCCATACCTTGGCAATATGGCTCTGATCTCTACTGCGACGAAAAGAAGATCACTCTAGATTCAGTAACCTCTCCACCACAAGTTGACAATGTTGGGGGAGGCGGAGGCTTCACCAGAAGCGGACGCCTTTTTTCCTCACAAACACGAAGGCCCAATGCTGAAGCAGAAGCTGCTGCTAAGGAAAAAGGGAAAAATGTGGTACTTGAAAAGCCAACTGTTAAAGAAACTCCGAAGGTGTCTTTTGAACAAGAGGTGGACGAGTTCATGAGAATAATCAAAAGGAGTAATTACAAAGTGGTGGACCAGCTTCATCAGACACCCTCCAAAATCTCTATATTATCACTATTAATGTGTTCCGAAGCCCATATGAATGCATTGTTGAAGGTCCTGCACGCAGCATACGTGCTGGAAGAGATTACGGTTAATCAGCTGGAAACAGTGGTTGTAAATGTTAACACCAGTCATGGACTGGGCTTCACATATGTTGATTTAACGACAGAGGGACGCAATCATAACAAGGCTTTAGATATCACCTTAGAATGCAAAGGTGTTGTTCTTTCTCATGTGCTAGTAGACATTGGGTCCTCGCTCAATGTCCTGCCAAAGAAGGCCTTGGTGAAGTTGGAATATGATGGTTTGGCATTGCGTCCAAGTAACTTGGTGGTGAGAGCATTTGATGGCTCTAAGAGAATAGTGGTTGGAGAGATTGATCTACCTGTGATGATTGGCCCACAGACCTTTAAAACTACCTTCTTTGTGATGGACATACAGCCGGCCTACAATTGTTTGTTGGGTAGACCCTGGATTCACGCCGTTGGCGCTGTTACATCTACCCTTCACCAGAAGTTAAAATTTGAGTGGGAAGGCCAGATCATCACAATCTGCAGGGAGGAAGACATTTTCGTTAGCCAGCTGGCTACTTACAAGTACATAGCATGGATGGGGAGTTCCATGAGACTATGAGCCAGGGGTTTGAGGCCCTTAATATCAATGAAGCAACTGATGTGTCTGGAACTTCCATCACTTCATATCAACAAGCCAGGAAGGTTGTTGAAGAGGGTACCGCTCAATGCTGGGGCAAGCTGCTGCCATTAGAAAAGAAAGAAGACAAATTCGGGTTGGGTTACAGACCAACTCGACAAGATCAACCAGAGGCTGCAACGGAGCCCAAATTTGTCAGCGGGGGAATGCTTACCCCGGATCCTGTGAACAGTCTGGAAGACGAGGAAGAAGACAAACGTAACCTGGAAACCTGGATACGTCCAAGGATCCCGGGGAACCAAGTCTCAAACTGGTCTTCCCAGGTAATTATAAGAGTTACTCCTGTAGAGTAATTATTATTTCCTGCCTTTAAGCATGCATCAAGTCTTGCATCTCGCCCAAGGTGTCAGGACTCATTTTGTAATCGGGCCATCTTGTATTTTGTGCAAACGATCAATTAATGAATATCAGGACATCTTTTGCAAACGAGTCTCTTTTTTCCCGCTCACTGTTTTTCATTTTTCATTTTTTGTACAAAACAATAAAATGGCAATGTTTTCAAAATAATAACTTCATTTTCACTTTTTTTAAACAAGATAAAACTGATCACTAAAATGAACCAATCTAAACCCTTGTATAGAGTGCCCTCCAAACTGCACCGACAATGACACTGCTATGACTTCGTATGACTTCGAAAATCCGATTAATCAAGCTGATGAATGGGTTCAAGAAGATTATGAGCTACCTGAAGAACTAGCCAGGTTGTTAAGACAAGAGGAAAAGGTTATCACTCCTCATCAGGAGGAAGTGGAGACAGTTAATCTTGTTACCGAAGAAGACTTGAAGGAAGTGAAGATTGGGGCCCGCCTGCAAGATTCAGTGAAGGAACAACTTATTGACATGCTGCGAGAGTATGTTGATGTCTTTGCTTGATCATACCAAGACATGCCAGGTCTGGACACCGATATTGTTATGCACAAGCTGCCTCTAAAGGAAGACTGTCCTCCAGTAAAACAGAAGCTACGCCATACTCGCCCGGATATGGCCATGAAGATAAAAGAAGAGGTGCAAAAACAGTGGGACGCCGGTTTCCTTGCTGTAACTAGTTACCCGCCGTGGGTTTCTAACATTGTACCTATGCCTAAAAAGGATGGCAAAATACGGATGTATATGGATTATCAGGATCTGAACAGAGCTAGCCCGAAGGATGACTTCCCATTACCTCACATTGATGTATTGGTCGACAACACGGCTCAGTTCTCGGTATTCTCCTTCATGGATGGATTTTCAGGATATAATCAGATCAAGATGTCACCTGAAGACATGGAGAAGACAACTTTTATCACACCCTGGGGCACATTCTGTTATAAGGTAATGCCATTTGGACTGAAGAATGCTGGTGCCACTTATCAACGGGCTATGGTAACACTATTCCACGACATGATCCACAAAGAAATTGAATGTTATGTGGATGACATGATTGCCAAGTCCCTCATAGAAGAAGACCACCTAGTAAATCTTTTGAAGTTGTTTAAGCGTCTGAGGAAATATCAGTTGAAGTTAAACCCCAACAAATGCACATTTGGGGTACGGTCCGGTAAGCTGCTGGGATTAATTGTGAGTGAAAAGGGAATTGAAGTCGATCCTAACAAAGTCAAACCCATTCAGGAGATGCCTGCACCAAAAACTGAAAAAGAAGTTCGGGGGCTTCTAGGTAGATTGAACTACATTTCAAGGTTCATATCTCATCTTACTGCAACCTGCGAGCCCCTGTTCAAATTGTTAAGGAAAGAACAAACGGCCAGGTGGAATGAAGATTGCCAGAGGGCTTTTGACAAAATCAAGGAATACTTACAAGAACCTCCAATCCTTATGCCTCTCGTTGAAGGAAGACCTCTAATAATGTACTTGACAATATTAGAAGAGTCAATGGGGTGTGTGTTGGGCCAGCATGATGAGTTTGGTCGAAAAGAGTATGCAATATACTACCTAAGAAAAAAGTTTACCGACTGTGAACAACGTTATTCACTACTCGAGAAAACTTGTTGTGCTTTAGCGTGGGCTGCTCGCCGACTAAGGCAGTATATGTTGACCCACACTACCTTGTTAATCTCCAAGATGGATCCAATCAAGTATATATTTGAGAAGCCAACACTTACTAGACGGGTTGCATGATGGCAAATGATTCTCACAGAATACGACATTCAGTACACATCTCAGAAGGCCATCAAGGGCAGTGTGTTGTCTGCCTATCTGGCTGAGCAACCCATTGATGATTACCAGCCAATGAAATTTGACTTCCCTGATGAAGACATCATGTTCCTAAAAGCAAAAGATCATGAAGAGCCTGTTCACACTGAAGGGCCTGACCCAGAAGAAGAATGGACAATGATGTTTGATGGGGCTGTTAATATGAATGGTCGTGGAGTTGGTGCAATACTCATTTCACCTAAGGGAGTTCATATTCCTTTCTCGGCAAAACTCACTTTTAACTGCACTAACAACGAAGCTGAATACGAAGCCTGTATCATGGGTCTTGAGGAAGCCATTGACCTCAGGATCAAGACTTTAACTATATTCGGAGATTCAGCTCTGGTAATCAATCAAACCAACGGAAAATGGTAAACTCACCAGAAGCATCTGATTCCATACCGGGATTATACGAGGAGATTACTGACTTTCTTCACAACAGTCAAACTTGAGTATATCCCTTGAGATGAAAATCAGTTTGCAGATGCTCTGGCTACCATTTCCTCCTTGATCAAAGTTCAAGCCGCCAACTTTGTGCCTCGGATTTCAGTATCCAGACTCGACAGACCAACATACGTATTCTCTGTGGACATTGCAAAAGATGATAAGCCTTGGTTCTATGACATCAAATGCTTCTTAGAGGATCAAACATACCCACCTGGGGCATCGTCCAATGATAAGAAGACAATAAGAAGGCTGGCTGGTAGTTTCTTCCTGAATGTTGATGGCTCCTTGTACAAGAGAAACTTTGACATGGTGCTTCTCAGATGTGTTGATAAGAAAGAGGCAGACTTGCTGATGCACGAGGTGCATGAAGGATATTTTGGTACCCATGCTGGAGGCATGCAATGGCTAAGAAATTACTAAGATCAGGTTACTACTGGATCACAATGGATGCAGACTGTTGTGCCTATGCCAGAAAGTGCCACAAATGCCAGATTTATGCAGATAAGGTGCATGTGCCTCCAAATCCTTTGAATGTGATGTCTTCGCCTTGGCCCTTTGCCATGTGGGGCATTGATATGATTGGAAAGATCGAACCGACTGCTTCAAATGGCCACAAATTAATCTTTGTAGCCATTGACTATTTTACCAAGTGGGTTGAAGCAGCTTCGTATGCAAATGTCACCAGGCAAGTGGTAGCCAGATTCCTAAAGAGAGACATCATCTGTCGGTATGGAGTGCCCGAGCGAATCATTACTGATAATGGTTTCAATTTGAACAACAAAATGATGGCAAAACTGTGTCGGGACTTCAAAATCCAACACCATAATTCTTCTCCTTACAGGCCAAAGATGAATGGCTTTGTTGAGGTAGCTAATAAGAACATTAAGAAGATTGTGCAAAAGATGGTGGTCACCTACAAAGACTGGCATGAAATTCTACCATTTTCCTTGCATGGGTACCGTACCTCAATCAGAGCATCCACTGGGGCAACACCGTATCAACTCGTGTATGGTATGGAGGAAGTCCTACCAGTTGAAGTTGAGCTGCCTTCTTTACGGGTATTGATGGATGTCAAGTTGAATGAAGCAGAATGAGTCCGATCTCGGTACGATCAACCGAATCTGATCAAAGAGAAGAGATTAGCTGCAATATGTCATGGGCAGTTATATCAGAAGCGAATGAAGAAAGCCTTCGATCAGAAAGTCAAGTTTTGGGAATACCAAGTAAGAGATCTTGTGCTGAAAAGAATCCTTCCTCCTCATACAGATCACAGGGGCAAGTGGACTCCAAATTACGATGGTCCATTCATAGTAAAGAAAGTCTTCTCTGGTGGAGCACTGATGCTCACTACTATGGATGGTGAAGATTTCTTATCCCCTGTGAATTCGGATGCAGTTAAAAAATACTTCGCGTAAAATGACCCGCTAGACATAAAAACAGAATGTAAGTCCAGGCAAAAATAGGGCATCCCGGCGAGTCAAAAACAAATAAAAGACTCGGGAAAAAATAAGGGAAAATAAAGAAAAAATGTACACCCGCTGAGTTGAAAATCCACATTGGACAACTCAGGCAAAAAATGGGTATCCCGGTGGATTGAAAACCCGAAAGGGCGATCCACGCAAAAATAAGGGAATAAGTGAACAACTGCATTCTGAATTCGTCTGTATCACTTACGACACGGCAAGTTTCGAAAGGTTAAAGCATCGGTCAGAATCAGCCTTCTTCAGAAAGCAAGATGAGAAGAACGTCAAGGTCATACGAGTCATAGCAAGAGGAAGCTCACTAAAGCATCGTCAACATTACCAGCACTTTTATTTTTCTCAATTTTGTTATAATCTCCTCATTTCAGGGGATTTGTTTCTTTGATTGTACTTGCCAATTTAGGGCACACAAATTAATAAAACCAGAATTTTCAGTCACATCTCGTCTTGTACATTTTTATCTCTTTTGCAAAAATGTCTGATATCCCTGATATAATGTTTGTATAAAAACAGATGTGCCTTTCTAATCACATGCTTGCAGGAAATATTTTTTTTTACTTAACTCCTATGATGGAATCCGATAAGGGATACCTCGGGATACAGGCGTGTTTCTTTGTCATAACAGGATTGCAGGTATTCAAAGTGCAACATGGGGCATGAAAGGTTTTCCCCAGCAAAGTTGCCAAATCATTATTTCCTCAGCACGTCCTCCAAACAGCACCGGAAGTGCTTTCTCCCCATCAGAGTTGCCAGACATCGCTTCTCCAGCACATCAGCATCAGAAAGTACTCATTCCCCCAGACGAGTTGTCAGATATCATCATCCTCAACAGGATCCCCATAGTCACTAAGTTCACACCATGGCTTGTGATCTTTCATATTTTCATTAGTTTAATCATACCATTTCATGTTGCATTGTTGCTTCACTGCATTAGTTCAAGTTCATCTGCATCTAGGGTTTGTGATTTGAGCCATCCAAGATCCATCTGAGCCACTCCAAAGGCCATCAATCATTTCAAGAGGGTCCATGTATATTCAATCATCATATTTTATACTCCAAAGATCAAGGAAGTCAAAAAATCACAAGAACTGGCAAAGCATGGAAGCAGAGTTAGGGTTTAACTGCACAGATGACCTAAAATTAGGGTTTTGGTTTCAGAGGCCATAACTCAAATTTTTTTGGTCATTCTTGTTTCTATTGATCTCAATATGTTATAAGGATCATGCATACCAAGTTTGATGAAGAAATTCATTGTGGAAGTCATCTTATCACTGGGTAACTTCTTGAACAAGTCAGAGCAAAATCAGGGCATCTGAGTCCCCCATCCATGGAACCAAAGTGGATTTTCCTCAAATTGAAGTTATATGATCTTTATTTGATCATTGAAGTGCTTAGAAGTTCACAAATTTGAAGAAAAGTGATGTAAAACCAAAAGTTGCCAAAAATGGAAATGACTTGTAATGTAAACTTTCCATTTTGGGAAAGTTTTTCAACCTCCTCTTTCTCAACCAAAAATGCTTAAAATGAAAAATTATTGGTCATGAAAGTTGTAGATTGGATCATTCCCTTTTCAAAAAGTACAAGAACAAGATATAATTCATTTTGGAACTCAAGTTATGGCTTTCCAAAGTTGGCAAAAATCACATAAATTTCAAGAATGCACCAAAGAGGGATTTTTGCAAAACCTCTTGCCAAGCTATTTTGTGACTTCAAACACACTTCTAAGCATCATACAAACATTGTGCAATATCTAAAACTCATAATTGCCCAAAGAATCTCATGTTTTCATGCCTTGCCCATGAAGAAATCTCAAAAGGGCCAAACTTTGTCAAAATTGCAAAATACCCCATAACTTATTTCTCACATGCTGAATTGCCTCTAAGTGAATTTGATGGACCTCCTTGATCCTTGCTAAACCAGACAGCCCATTGTACCACCTCTGAACCAGCCCATACCTCAAGGACAAGAACTTTTGACTTTTTTGCAAGAAGGCCATACCAATCACAATAGGGAACAACCACTCCACAGACCTATCCCAATGTGATATGTGGTTCAAACCCAAGCCATAACACACAAGAACATAGCCTGAAATCTCAACATTCTCTAGTTACCAAAAAACTCTTCCTCTTGCAAAAACCTTCGAATCTCATAACTCAGCCACCCATTCTTCAAACAAACACCACCATTCATCTCTAAATCATTCACTGACCTAAAACCACCCATCAAAACAGCCAAGAACACACTAAAAGCCAGATACGATTTTCTGACCAGTGGAGTACAAACTCACAAACCAACCTTCCTCAAAGCTCTCCAAGCATCAAAGCTTCTTCAGGGAGGTCATTGGAAGCATTTTGCATCAAGGAAGCAGCCAGAAAGCTCAAGGATTGAAAGCTCCATCTCAGGTAGCCATTCGAATTAATTTTTCCAGAACCTTTATTTTATGTTACTAAATGATTAAGCATGTTTCACTGATCACACTGAACTTAGAATTATTGAAAATGATGAAGAAATGAGAATGTATTGCTTGTCTGAAATTTCTGCCATATTTGTTGTTTTCTTCGAATCATGTGATTGAGTGAAAAGAAATGAGGTTTGAGGATGGATTTAGGTTCAGGGGAGGGGGAGGAGTAAATCTGGAGCTTTAGAGCTCCAGAGAGTGCCTAGGGAAGAAGTTGAGAATTTTCAGGTGAGGGTCTGGCCGGAGAAGATGACTGGAGGTCTTGGCCTGCCACCTGAATGTCATTAGTGGCTTAATTAGGGTTATGGCAAACTTTGAACGTGGACCCTTTGATCTGTCTTTCCCGCGTGCAGTGAACGGCTAGGATCTTTTCATTAGTTATTAAATTGGATTAATTAAATATTTAATTAGGTTTAGTGAAATTTGAATATGGGCCATTGGATGTGGCGCCAGTCAACCCAGACCCTCCCCAGTTTCAATCCAGGCCATCCATTCTGCATACTTCTCATTTATTTTATTTTTAATTCATTTTTCTTATTTATTTTGTACGAATTATTTAAAATAGTTAGAAAATCCCAAAATTATTTTTATTCAGCATTTTAATTCCAAATAATTTTCTCAACCCAAAAATATTTTTATTCTTATTTTTTGCATTAAAAAAATCATTTTTTAGACATTTAATTGTTTATTTTAATTAATTAATGAAAATTAATTAATTAAAATATCATTTAGGTTTCTAAAAAATACCAAAAAATTCATATTGCATCTTTAAACATTTAGAGACATTGTTATACCATCCACACAAATTTCTTTTTGGTTTTGAATCATTTTGACATTTTTTCTTTGAATTTAGGGTTCATAAAATCCCATTTTTAAACCTTAACTTCAAGAATTATTTTCTGCCTAACCATGAATGGTATGCCATTGATTCTTTTTGCATTATTCTTCATTTGAAATGTAGTTTCTAACTTAATTTTGTCATAAATTTCTTCTGCCTTTCTGAATTGATTGGCATTTTTTCCCTTTAGGTACCTTAAAACCCTAGATAACTTAGAAAATTCATAAGTCCCTTAGGGTTAAGAGTTAGGTATCCTCCTTTGGGGTATGAAATTATATGGGGTTAGGGTTCTTTTGATTGCATTTTTCAATTTTTTTATCTTGTCATTTGCTTCTGTTTTTGAGTTTTGCATCTCATGTTGCATGAAAACCCTAATTTCTCATCTTCCTTTGCATACATCTTGCATAAGCATTCATATAAGAACTTTCCATGACATTCCTTGCATCCACGTGACTTCTAAGACATATTAGGACACATTAGAATCATGTTTGATCATTGCATCATCCATTTTCCATGTTATGCATTCGTTTCATTTCATGTGCATTCATGAACTTTCATGCTCCTTTCATGCTTCATTTGCATCCTCATTACTTGTATGATCATTCACATCTCTTGACATACATGTGTACCATCTCTTAGAATCATTTGCATCATGAATATGCTTCTGGTTTTGGTTTGCATCCTTGCATTCATTTCATTTCATTTTCTTTTACTAACTTTTCAGGTGGTAAGTTACTTTGAGAAGTGAATTTGCCTTCACTTCTCACAATCTCTTCTCATCTCTCTTATGCATTCATTGCTGCATTTTTTATTTTTATTAGAGTGAGCTTTCTCATTCATGTTCCTTCTTCACCTTCTTTCTTCAAACAACTTATCTTCTTAAGTGAAGTAAGTTGACTTGTTTCTTCTACTTCTCCTCCTTTCATCTGCTTCTTCCTTGGTGGCTCTTCTTAAAGATCTCTTGCAAGCCTCATAAACCCTAGGAATACCCAAGCATGATAACAATTAGGGTTTTATTAGTATCCCATTAGTTTTACCTTTGTGTCATCTTTTGTGTCTTCTCTTCTCATCTCTTAATCAGGGACTAAACCTTTAAGGTTTTAAGGCTTTGTGATTAAGATTATGCCTGCATCCTTCTCTTAGGATGGAGTGTATAACTTTAATCCTAAGTGTTAAACCCTTGATGTGTTTAAATCTCTTAGTAAATTCATCTAATACTCACTAAGATAATAAGCTTGTAACTTGGGCCTTGCATTAGGGTTCTAATTCTTCCTTAATTGGTTAAGAAGGACTAACCCTAGTGTTAATGGACAAGTCCTCCTCAAGTTGTCTTACAAATCATTAAATTCACTTCTTAATCTTACCATTAGCTAAAATCCACTTTAAGTGTGCTCATCTATTATCCTTCTATTAGGATGGTGTAATGGGTCCATTAAATCCCTGATTTTGTCTTAAACTCATTACTCAACACTAAACAAAAACTCCAAAAAAACATCTAAATAAACACAAGTAGGTTAATGGTCTTAATCCTACATCATGGTGATTAGAGTGTGATGTGTTTACATCATAGGCTTAAGCTCATTTTCTTATGACAAACTCCAAAAGCAATAAAAGATTAAAAATACCAAAAACAAGCAATAATCGTCTCCTCCGGGATTCTTTTCTCACCTCATTCACTCACAAACGAGAACTTGCTTCTTACGTCTAATGCGAGATAGTTTGCACCTGAGCCAGACAGGTCATACACTTGAGCATAGACAAGTAAGCAGCTCACAAGTCAATTCATTCTTCAGTCTCTTTGATTCGAACTACGGTGTTCTGACTTCCTCATTGCACGAGAGGATTCGTAGGCATTACTTAACCGTTATCAAACAAAAGTCTCTGTATATTCCCCTTCTTCCAGCATTATCCTTTAAGCCTCATTCCTGAGCAATTTCACTTCACATCTTCTTTTGCACTGACACTTGTATATTCCTTTTCCAGCTCTTGCACACAGATAGCACATACACTACCCTTTTAAACACAATCTTTTAAGCGTGGATCTCGTCAAGTACGACGGACAATCTGGGTGCTAATACCTTCCCAGGTTGTAACCAACCCCCTTTCTCAGTTTCTCTGGTTCGCGACCGTCTTAATCATTTCTTCCTAGGTTTATGCAGCATTACCTTTCCTTCGGGATAAAAATGCCTAGCTGGCGACTCTTTTCAGTTCATCTTCATGTTCTCCTTTCGCCGACCGTTCGCGTCTGTACCCTATCTGATCTTGGTGTCATTTGTTGGGAGCGACATTGTTCTATGTTTGTGTTTGGATTTTCCTCTGATTAATGAAAACTTGTTCTGTTTTGTCTCTTTATATTCTTGTCTTACTTCTGAATTTTTTTACTTTTTGAATAATGACAAAAAGGGGGAGAAACGTAGAAGATTTTGATCTATAGCAGTTTATCAAGATTAACCTCTAACATTAATGTTCTGATTAAACTTTTTGAGTAGTGATTCTAAAAAGAAACAGGTTAATTAATCAACTCAGGGGGAGCTAAAGCAAAGAACTTCTGATGGAAGAATCAAATTTGCTGAAAGAACTTCTAATGGAAATATCTGAAAGGATAATTCTCATTAACCAAAGGGATTCCTTCTAACCCTTATAGCTCTATTCTTAAATCAAAATAAATGTTTTGTCATCATCAAAAAGGGGGATATTGTTAGAACAATTTTGATTCTAATCCTCTAGTAGTTTTGATGATAACAATTATTATTATGCAAGAATAGAAGTTCTAATATATGTTGAGAATAACTTACTTAATTATGCATTGTAGATGTTATTAAAAAGGAAGATATTAAAAAGAAGGTTGGTTTGAATAGAAGAAGACTTGCGCTATCATATAGATGTTATATATGTTAAAGAGAATCTCCAATTAAAGACATCATTAAAAGTTGCGTACCAAGAATTGATTTACTCTGATTCATGTCTAGAATATGGTGATTCTTTCATTAAAGCTCAATTAAAGAAAATCTAAATTAATGTTGGGAACAAGTATCTCTTGTTATGGAAGAATTTTATGGTATTAACTAATATCCAAAATTAGCTCAAGATGTCCCCAACGGCTATATCTTTCAAGCATTATATAAAGGAATCAAATTGAAGATTTGAAGCTTTGGCTCCTACGAAATATATCATATTTCTTCATATTGCGCTATATATTTGTAACAAATCATTGTGTGATAAAAGCTTATTAGAAGCAAGTTAGTTACTTTTCTTTATCCTTGTATAAGATACGTAAATTTCCTTGAGTGACTAGTATCAGTCAGTAGACTCAAGAGAACATTGACTGTAGCTCATTGTGTGTATTCATATTTTGAATAATGGATTAAGACCTCGTTGATAGAGGCAAAATCACCTTGGCGGGTGGACTGGATGTAGTTTGAGTTCAAACGAACCAGGATAAATTAAAGTGTCTCTTAAGTCATTTTTATTAGTTATTGAAAACACAATTCCAACCCCCCTTCCTTGTGTTTTACGTCCCTTCACTTCACCCATGTCGATACGAGAAAAGCCTCCTTTCTTTGGTCGTAGATTGTGTGACACTATCCAATGAAGGATGTGATCCAACAACTTAACTTTTCCAGTGGTGGTTGAATTTGGAAACAAATTAGAATTTACAATGGAGTCAGGGAATGGGTCTTTAAGCATACGATTTAATTCTGAGCGAAATGTGTAGTTCTCCACATGAGATGTGTCAGTCATCAAGATACTAGCTTCCTCAGGATCAATGCGAAACAAGTCTTTCCAAACTTGAGCATTTACAACAAACATTCTAGTGCCCTAACAAAAATTAAATTCAAAACCTTTAAATGTCCCAACCAGTCCAACATAGAACATTCTTACCAAATCCTCATTATAATTTTCATGACATGAGAGAAAAGGGTTGATACCATGAAAATCCATTAGTTCAACAATGTGAGGAATATGCATCTGATTTGCAGTTGTTCTTAAATACACATATTGAGGAACAATTTTCCTATTCTTGAACTTTTTATTATAAACCTCAACCAAATCAGATGGAAGAAGAGATATAGCATTTACCGATAAATATGATTGTGATAAAGAACCCCGTGACCTTTTTCCTGTATCTCTTGAAGCCATTGTTGAGAATGAAGAAGAAATTTGAGACTTTGAGAGAGAAATGGGGTTTTAGGGTTTGTTGAGAAATTTGAGAGAATATGAGATGATAATGAGATGAAAATGGAATTTTAATGAGTTTAGATGATTAGAATTCATAAACACAATTAAATGAAAGTCAAAAAGTGATGGGATGCATTTGATGTGTCGACCTAGGGGCAAGGGAGGCAGACGACGCGTCTTTTCAAGACAGACAAATGTCATATGATACGATAATGAGCCGGCTCAAAATTTAAAATGAGTCAACTCAATTTAAATTTGAAATAAGTAGGCTCAAAATAGCAAGGAGGTCGACTCATAAGGTTCCATGAGCCGACTCATGAGTCAGCCTGTTGGGAACCGACAATTTTGATTGAGCTTTTCCCCTAAAATGCACTTAAAACACATCAAATTATGATAATATCACCTTATATAATGATTAATAGACATACAACCGAATATAACCCGAAAGAAGACAAGAAATAAATAAAGACACTAACATAAGCATAGCCACACAATTATATTAGGTATCATGGATGAATAGAGACAACTAAGTTTAGAAGGATATTACCTCGAGTATATGTGAAAGTGAAGTAAAAGAACACTACGCTAAAAGAGAAGTTAGTGACAAGATACGTTGAGCCAAAAAATAATATAAGACAATGCAATGATTATCAAGATCTATCTAAGATGTCAAGAACACCAAGTTCCCTACGAATATAAAAGTAAGGATCGGTAGCAAGTGGTTTTGTAAAAATGTCAGCGAGTTGATTCGAACTTTCAACATGCTCAAACACCACATCACCTTTCTCTACATGATCCATAAGGAAGTGATGTTGTATTTCAATATGCTTAGTGCGCGAATGAAGAATATAATTTTTAGTAAGGAAGTGATGTTTTAGCCATATAATTTGGGCACAACAATTTCTGGCCGTAATATACTCTGCCTCTGTAGTTGACAAAGAAACCGAAACTTGCTTTTTGCCATGCCAACTAACAAGAGAGTTTGAAAAGAAGTGACAAGTTCCACTAGTGCTTTTCCTACCCACTTTCCAACCGGAAAAGTCGGAATCGGAAAAACCTAGCAAAGAGCAATCACTACCCTTAGGATACCATAGGCCAAACTTAGACGTACCACAAAGATACCTAAGTATGCGTTTAACTGATTTTAAGTGTGATTCCTTAGGGAATGATTGAAATCTAGCACACATATATACACTAAACATAATATCTGGAAGTGATGCGGTAAGATAAAGAAGGGATCTGATCATATCTCTATACCTTTTTATATCCACATCCTTACCCTTTTCATCACGATCAAGACCAGAAGCAGTAGGCATTGGTGTATCAATGGGCTTGGAATTTGTCATATCAAACCTTTTAAGTAACTCATTGCAATACTTTGTTTGACTTATGAAGGTTCCATCTTCAAGTTTTCTAATTTGAAGTCCGAGGAAGAAGTTAAGCTCCCCCATCATATTCATCTCAAATTCACCTTGCATGGAACTTGAAAATTCTTTGACCAGCTTAATGTTAGTAGATCCAAAAATAATATCATCTACATATACTTGAACTAATATAGAATGATTTCCTTCTCATTTAATAAAGAGGGTAGTGTCAACTTTTCCTCTTGAAAAACCTTGATTGATCAAAAATTTACTTAGGTGCTCATACCAAGCTCTAGGAGCTTGTTTGAGACCATACAAAAAACGTTTAAGCTTGTACACATGATTTGGTTTTTCATTGTTTTCAAATCCAGGAGGTTGACACACATACACCTCTTCATTTATATATCCGTTAAGGAAAGCACTCTGAACATCTATTTGATATAATTTTAAATTTTGTGAACATGCAAATGCAAGTAAAAGGCGTATAGCCTCGAGGCGGGCAATATGAGCATAAGATTCCTCATAGTCAATGCCTTCCTCTTGGTTATACCCTTGAGCAACAAGACGGGCCTTGTTGTGAATAATGGTATTGTTTTCATCCAATTTGTTCCTAAGAACCCATTTGGTGCCAATCACTCGATGATCTCGCGGAGGTGGAACAAGATCTCAAACCTCATTTCTTTTAAACTGATTTAGTTCCTCTTGCATGGCTAGAAACCAATTTTCATCAAGTAAGGCCTTTTTGGCATTTTTAGGCTCAATTTTAGAGATGAAAGCATGATAAAAACAAAAGTTACTTATCCTTGATCTAGTAATGATACCCTTTGAGATATCTCCAATAATGTTGTCGATGGGATGGTCTTTTGATGTTTTCCATTCCAATGGTAAATCATTTTGGGGAGATTCTTGACCTTCATCTTTGCGACTAGACTCATCAACCGGCTCCTCACTAACAATATCCGGAAGGGGTTCCACACGAGACATATCAAGGTCTTTAACAATCTCATTTGAAGAGGCACCTACACCAATAACAACACTACCTTTTCCGACAACTTTCAGATAAGATTCATCAAAAGATACATGTACTGATTCTTCAACAATAAGCAACCTTTTATTGTATATTCTAGATGCTTTGCTTGAATTAGAGTATCCAATAAAGATAACCTCATCCGCCTTTGAATCAAATTTACCAAGGTTTTCTTTTCCATTATTTAGCACAAAACATTTGCAACCAAAGACATGAAGATGTGACACAGTTGGCTTTCTTCCTTTTAAAAGTTCATAGGGCGTTTTAATTAGAATAGGGCGAATAATGATCCTATTTAATACATAGCATGCGGTGCTAATAGCATCGGCCCAAAAGTATTTAGGAAGAGCACTATCATTGATCATAGTTCTTCCAAATTCCTCTAACACACGATTTTTACGTTCCATAATGCCATTTTGTTTTGGATTTCTAGGAGCGGGAAAATTATGATCAATGCCATGTTTCTCACAAATATTTCAAAGAGATTATTTTCAAGCTTACCTCCATGGTCACTTCTATTGGTTACAATGTTTGTGCCAAGTTTATTTTGAGATAATTTGGAAAAAGTTTCAAAAGCCGAAAAGGTATCACTTTTACTAGCTAAGAAGATTGTCCAACAAAATCTAGAGTAGTCGTCAACAATAACAAAACCATAATAGTTTCATCCTATACTTTTAATTCTAGAAGGACCAAAAAGATTCATGTGTAGAAGTTCAAGAGGTCTAGAAGTAGAAATTAAATTTTTTGATTTAAAGGATATCTTTGTTTGCTTTCCCATTTGGCAAGCATCACAAAGATGGTCCCTAGTGAACTTTATGTTTGGCAAACCGACTACTAAGTTTTTGGAAACAACCTTATTTAGCAAGTCAAAGTTGATATGAGCTAATGCCAAAGCCAAGAATCTTCACTTTTGGAAATTAGACATTTAGGATCGCTCATGGTCATCAAATACAAATCAAGCATGTATACATCAAGCCTTTAAACATATCCTCTTTGTTTTCATTATGTTTATGCAACCTTCTTTAGAGAATGATACTTTATATCCCTTGTCACACAATTGACTAATGCTAACAAGATTATGCTTAAGACCTTCTACTAAGAGGACATTAGAGATAGATGTAGAGGAGGGATTACCTACACTAACTTTGCCGAGTATAGATTCCTTGTTGTTATCACCATAGGTAACAAATCCCTTCTTCTTAGCCACGAAGTCATAGAATACGGAAATGTCATATGTCATGTGTCTTGTGCATCCATTATCTAGAAACCAACGTTTCTCCGTAGCCTCAAGACACTCCACCTACATGATTAGACAAGAGAGGGAGGTACCCAATTTTCATTGGGTCCTAGAGTGCGAGTGAAAATTTGGTTGCATTTGGGCAACCATTTACAAATGCCTTTACGAACCAAGTATCTCCTAAACCAACATTTGGCAATCGTATGACCTTCCTTGCAACAATAGTGACATTTCAAGAATGGTTTAGACTTGCATTTACTATTTTGACCCTTCACAACATAAGTATACATTTGATATGGGTTTTTCATTGATTCTCTAATGTTTGAACGATCAATAGTAAAGGTCATCTTAGGTTTGATAACTTGTCTAATTTGGCTTGAAGAGTTTTAACTTATTTTTGCCAAATGCAACACGTTTCGCAACTATGAAAGTTATGCCATTCTCGCTTGTCTTCTTTCATAGGTTCTACCATCGATTTCTTAAGAGCTTTCATCTCATTTTGATTATCCGATACCTTTTTCTCTAAATATGTAAAAATTCTTTTGTCGGATGCAATGCGCTTAAAAGCTTCCTTAGCCTCTTAATGGAGAACTCTAAAAGTACTAAGTAGATCATTATAAGAAAAAATTTCAGCATTATCATATTTAGCATGTTTTACCTCTCTCTTGCCTTTCTTATGAGCCATGAGGCAAAAATTTACTTTCTCTTCCTCATCACTTGAGCTTGCTTTGCTAGAAGATTCACTATCACTTTACCACGCAATATATGCTCTTCTAGCTTTGTTACTTTTCCTTTGATGCTTATCTTTAGCTTTGTCTTTCTTTAGCATTGGACAATCCGGTTTGTAGTGACCCGGTTTCCCACAATTATAACATGATCCTTTACCTTTCGTACTTTTAATAAAATCTTGTTTGGAAGGATTAGATTTTCTTCGATAGTTGATGAGACGCTTGTCTGAATGAGATATTTCATTCTTTCTAAGATACCGATTGTATATTCTAACAAACAAACCCATATCTTCATTTGATTCGTCTTCATCATCACTTGAATCACTCTCACTATCTTTATTGGTGGAAGATTTTGAGGAAGAAGCCTTCAAAGCAATAGACTTCTTCTTCTTCTCATGATCTTTATTTTTCTCGTTCTTTTCCTTCTTTTCGTTATCTTCATGCTCATGTAAATTTAAGAGATCTTGTTCATGCACTTGTAGCTTTCCAATAAGTGTAGTCAAATCCAAGGTTCTTACATCATTGGCTTCTTTGATTGCCATAAATTTTGGCAACCATTCCCTAGTAAGAAATCTCAAAATTTTGTTAGTAGCTACATCATTAGGAGTAGTTTTACCAAGAGCGTTTAAGCGGTTCGTCAAGTGAGAGAATCTTTTTCCTATTTCACCAATGGTTTCCCCTTGGCTCATGTGAAATCGATCAAACTCTTGTTGTAGAGTATTAATTTGTGCAAGCTTTACATCATCGATTCCCTCATGGGCAACTTGTAATGCTTCCCACATGGCCTTAGCCATAGTATCATGAGAAACTCAAAAATATTCATCCGCTCCCAAAGAAGCGATAAGCATATTTCGAGCTTTCCAATCATAGCTATATTTCTTTCATCATTCTCATCCTATTATGCTTCAGGTTTTTCAATTTGGACATTTTTCGGACCGGCCATAGTTATTTGAAAAGGGCCATCTTGAATAACATTCCAAATTTTTCTAACAACAGAGTTGATATGAATGTGCATACAATCCTTCTAGTGACTATAATTTTCTTCGGTAAAAACTGGAGCTCTATTGTACGCCCCCGTTGGATCGTTGCCCATTATCCAATAAGTTGTATGTGAAACACTAGATGAACCGGTGATCTGATATCACTTGATAGACGATAGCGCGAATCTAGAAGGGGGATTGAATAGATCCCTTTTTCAAAAATTACTTTTCAAAAATTAATTTAAAATGTATTGCGGAAGTTTCCCGGAAAATCGTCTAATTAAATTTGAAGTCACCGAAGATCGGATATACGCTTTAACCAAATGGAAATAGAATGTTGACAAGATGAATTAATACTTCACAAAAGATTCAGTTGATAATACCACAAATGATAAACTACTCTTAACAATGATATAGAGTAGGAAAATAAGCACAAGCAAATTAATTTTGTGTGGTTTGACTTTTTGACAAACACTTGGTGTGCAAAACCCAAAGTGTAACTTTGTTGTATCAAGTAGTGCAGAATTTTACACAATGTAGTGATCACTTTTGAGTATGACAATTTGTCAAACACCTTGAGTGCACTACTTAGATACACCCGAATTTTTAGAACACACAAAATCAAAATGAGCAAAAGCAAAATGCGAGAATGGTAAAGAACACAAGGAATTTGTTTAGGCAGTTCCTTCGTCGTCCTCCCTCGAAGTACTCTGCCCCCAATTCACAATTGAATTGGGAAATATTATTAAAATTGCAATTGTTTTACAAGAAGAAAAATAGATGAACCAAAAAATCAATCCTTGTTGAATATGTTGTTAAATCTTCGTCTTGTCCCTTGAATCAAAGTAGAATCAAGACCTCCACGCGTGTCGAGATAGCCACCGATTAATTACTCCCTTCTTGCAAGGATATATGATCCTTCAAACTTTGAACACGGCTGAGTTTCTTCAACGCTTGTGAACCCACAAAGATCTTCACAATCCTCCGTCTATCGTGGTATGAAAGAACGATCCACTTGATCTTCAATCTACCTCACTCGGCTGAATCTACGAACGATAGTTGTGTGCAAAACCCCCAAATCTTCTAAGATCTTGGTGGAGAATACCATTCAGATTTTTCCAAGAAAAACTCACACTCTCTAGACCCAATCTGAAACTCTAATTCACGATTGAACGTTATATTCGAAGCAGGCACCTTAATCAACAAAGATTATTCTGTGTGATTGTTGATGGATGCAAGAAGGAAGAAGATGAAGAGAGAAGTGTATATATCTTTCACTTTTCTTGTTAACCTCTAAAATGAAATGAAACCAGCTATATATATTGGTTAGTTAATGACATTAAAATAGAAAGAAAAATTAAATTAAAAAAATGACAGTTACAGGAATGGGCCTGCTCAAATCACCAAATCAGCCGATTAAAATTACTGGGTGAGTCGACCAAAAGGAGAGGGAGTCAGCCTGTTGAGACCCGCACACTTTGGGAGGAAACATATTTTGATGAGTCGGTTCATAAGGGGTTTTGAGCCAGCTCATACATACCCAATGAGCCGGCCAAAATTTGGCCTCAGGCAGCCTGTTGGGACCCGCGTGTTTGGGCACTAAACACACTGAATGAGTCGGCTCATGGTGGAATTTGAGTCGGCTCATTCAGTTTATTTTCACAAAAATGATATTTCTTCCTTTTTCTTTGTGAACCAAGCACACTTTCAATCATGCCAAGTTGTTGACACATTCAAAATTCATGCCATGTCTCACAGATTAACATGTGTTACGGGACAGGACATTGAATATTTGGTGTTTTCGATAGATATATGATGCCCTTCTTGTTGTTGTACTCTGAAATTAATCTAAATATTTTTCTTTGGGGTAGAATGGTGTTACATTAGTGGTATCAGAGCAAGTCGGTATGTCCGACCAAGTCTTGTTGTTGTCAATCTGTTGCCAGTCGTTGTTTATTGACGATTATTCTTTTTTGATGTGGTAGTGTTGTGAAGAATGGCTAGAAATAACACACATGCTCTCGTTGACGCTATTACAGCTCTTGCTCAGAATCCTGCTCATAATAACATGCATGATGAGTTTCGTGCCTTGGGGAAGTTTCAGAGGAATAACCCACCATGTGTTTGAAGGAACTCATGACCCGGCGAGCGCGCAGAAGTGGCTCAAGGCAATTGAGAAGATTTTCAGGGTGATGGCATGTGCTGACGTGCAAAAGGTGCAATTTGGAACTCATATGTTGTCTAAGGAAGCTGGAGATTGGTGGGATAATACTTGTTAGTGTTTGGAGGATGAGGGTGTTTTGGTGACTTGGACTATGTTTAAGATAGAGTTCCTTAATAAGTATTTTCCTGAAGATGCTCGTGGTAAGTTGGAAGTAGAGTTCCTTGAAGTGAAGCAATGAAACATGACAGTGGCAGAGTATGCTGCCAAATTTGAGAGGTTGGTGAAGTTTTGTCCTCACTACAACAGGGCAGATGCTGAATTTTCCAAGTGCCTTGAGTTCGAGAATGGGCTGAGACCTGAAATCAAGCAAGGAATTGGATACCAACAAATTTGCAGATATGCGGAGTTGGTAGATAAGAGTCTTATTTATGATGAAAACAGTCAAGCTCGATCTGCTAACTATAAGCAGTTGAGCGAGAAGAAAGAAAAAGGTCTGTTTAGAGGAAACCCTTATGTGACCACCAGTGATAAAGGGAAACAAAAGGTATCCAATGAGAAGAAGCAAAGTTGGGGAGCTGCTAATGTACCTATCAAGTGCTACAAGTGTGGAGAATTTGGTCACAAGGCTGATATGTGTGCCGTCAGAGTTCTGAAATGTTATCGATGTGGTAAGCTTGGACATAAGATTGGTGATTGTCCGAATGAGGGTCCAACCTGTTACAATTTTGGTGAGCAGGGACATATCAGTGCTCAATGCCAGAAACCAAAGAAGATTGCAGCTACCACTCAGAATGCTGGGAGAGTTTTTGCGTTAGCTGGTTCAGAGGCTCTGAAGCAAGACAACTTGATCAGAGGTACTTATTTTATTAATATTGTTGAGTTGATTGTTATTATTGACACTGGAGCTACACATTCATTTATCTCTCTTGAGTGTGCCAAGAGATTTGGTTTAAAGTTGTCTAATATGAATGATAGTATGATAATAGAGACTCCTGCTAATGGTTCTGTGACTACCATGCTTGTTTGTTTGAAGTGTCCTTTGACAATTTTTGAGAAGAATTTTGTGATGGATTTTTGTGCCTACCGTTGCACCAAATCGATGTTATACTTGGTATGAACTGGTTGGAATTCAATTAACTTCATATTAACTGTTATAGTAAGACTGTAAGGTTCCCTGAACTGAGCGAGAATGGCGAGTTGATGTTCTTATCTGCTAAGCAAGTGGATGAACTTTTATTAGATGAGGCTTTGATGTTTGCGATGTTTGCATCGTTACGAGTTGATGATAAGACTGTTAGTACAAAGTTACATGTAGTTTGTGAATTTCAAGATGTGTTTCCTGATGATATAAATAACTTACCTCCGGAACGTGAAATTGATTTTTCTGTGGACTTAGTACTAGGTACAAGTCTTGTCTCGATGGCTCCTTATAGAATATATGCTTCTGAGTTGAATGAATGGAAGAAGAATTTAGAAGAATTGTTAGAGAAGAAATTCATTAGACCCAGTGTTTCTCCATGGGGTGCTCCGATGTTGCTTGTTAAGAAGAAAGATGGTAGCATGAGGTTGCGTGTCGATTATCGACAATTGAATAAAGTAACTATCAAGAATAAATACCCACTTATGAGGATTGATGATTTGATGGATCAGCTGGTAGTTTCCCGTGTGTTTAGTAAGATTGATCTGAGGTCGGGTTATCATCAGATTCGAGTTAAAGTTGATGATATTCTTAAGACAACTTTCAGAACGAGATATGGTCATTACGAGTATATTGTGATGTCGTTTGGAGTTTCTAATGCGGAAGTCATTAAGGATTTCAAAATATTAAAAGACGTGTGTTAGGGATAGGTAAAAGCCTTATTGTTGAAATGCCTTATTTTACTCTGTGTTAAATTGCTTATACATTTGTTTCCTTTGATTGATCAACTTAGAGATAGGTAAAAGCTTGTTGCTGCGAGAGATCTAAAAACAAGTGGATTTCATAAGTAAATATGGTTGAACGAGTAGGATGGATATATTCACTCACCTAGACCACTTTGATATAAGGAATTGCAGTCATTAAGGATTTCAGAATATTAAAAGACGTATGTTAGGGTTATAAGTGATGCTTAGAAATCCGTTCCCTTTCCCTATTACGCATGTTTTGAAGTTGTATAAATACATCATAAGATCATTATGACCTTTCTTGGCATGACACTAATTATCATTAGCACATAATAACTTCCCTAATATTAATGGACCATATCTCAACTCATTCACTCTTGATATAGTTTCACCACTCTCTTTGCTTCATTTTAAAACTATTTTAAGTGAACCTGAACTTGTGACTACCAATTATTATTTATCTCTTTTGTTCATGTTTAAATTGAAAGAATAGTCATTATATACAAAATCAATCTTGGTAACTCTATATCACTCTCTGTGAGTACGATATTCTCATATTTATTACTTGTTGCAACCAAACATACATGTATACTTGCATGTGACACATGAGAGAAGCGAACAAGTTTCTGGCGCCGTTGTCGGGGAGTGTTTTGTTACATTTATGGTTTTGCATTTTTCTTTGCAATTTTTTTTTAAAACATTTGAGCTTTTAATATTTTCATTCATCTGATTTTATTTTTTATTTTCGTCATCTGCATAGCATATCATGTCTTTCAATATGCATAATGGCCAAATTATCAACTTGAATAAACTTGTTGAATTTACAAACGAATCGGTCAAACTAAGGGTCAATTGTGCATAAAATCAGTGGATGAAAAGTTTTAAAATCGAACTTGAAGACATCAGTATTCTTGATCTATGTTTCATGTAGCTTAACCTGGTGTGCTCATTTTAATTTTTCGACAACTTTTCGGTCGCATTTTGATCCGTCTGAGCGTTTTAACCGGGTAACAATTTTTCAAAAATTGACCAAACGATGTATTTTTTCAGTACGTTTATTTTGCGCTGATGATTTTGGTGTATTCATTTTCATTTTTCGAGCATTTTGATATCAGACTGTTTATTCATTTTTAACTATATTTTTTTTTATTTTTAGTTAAATAACATTTTATTTTTTTAATCAATTAATTTGTATTAATTTATTTTATTTAATTAGTATTAATTTAATTTAGTAATTTCCTTCTTTAAAAAATAATAAAATATTTTGTTTTTAATTCTTTCAATTTTCTTGTCTACTAACCTAACCTAGTATAAATCAAAGCATTGCATGAGCCAAAAGGAGAGGCACAAAACCTCCACTTCCACCATCAAAATTGATCCCTCAGCCAAACACCTCATATCCTTCACGTTTAAGATCACATTTCCTCGTTTCATATCGTCTCACTTCAACCATGTTCAAACCATCAACCACACATAATACTCTCACAAACCTCAAATTAAGCATCCTTCAAAACTCCATGTAAAACAACGACACAACTCTGACTCCCTCCACGTGGTACCTCACACGGCTGCTACCACTAATTCGCCAAAAATCAATCCACCAAAAAACAATGGTGTTGATTCGAAGCATCAACAACAACATAACCTATTACATTGATTATAACAACAACAACACCAGCATTCTCAAATTCGGTTTTGCAACTATGTTTCTCTGTGGTAACAACGACATTACGAGTTCAGCAGCCGAGACATTACGAGTTCGTCGTGTTTTTGTCTGTTTCAACTTCAGTTTCGAGAGTTTTAAATTTTCGCTCTTGGTTAATTACTGCTACTAGTCTACTATCTACCCAATACTAAGAGGTTGACCAAACTGCCTAAATTGCCCTTCCCTTCCAAAAAATTTCACTACACCAGGGCTAAAAATGTAAACCTCTAAATCAACACAAAAAAGATCAACCAAAGCTACTAAATGTTTCCATCTGTACACGTGAAATCTATTCCAACACAATACTACACCTTTTTTCCCTCCAACGTCACTTTAATTTTCTCATTTCCTCTCCCTCTCTCTCTCCATAAAATCAATTCATCACTTTCTCTTAAAACCCTAGCGTCACACCCCTTTCTAAACCATGTCTCCAGCTACCACTTTCTCAAATGAGAGTCTCATATGAGGTTGGATTTTGTGTTTGGTAATGATGTTGATGTTTTTTACGATATGCTTCTTGCTGGTAAGAATGTGATATGATGCGTCGAAGTTTCCTATATTGATGGGAAGAATGACCAAAGACTTGATGATTGGCCTCGACGGTGAAAATCTCTCTAAGGTTTTGTGTTTTTTCTCTTAGATCTGCATTTAATATATCTTAAATGAACCCTAATTTATTTTTTAATTTTTTAAGTGTGCTTGCTTTTATTGTGTTTATTTTTTTAATTTTTTGTACTCTGTAAAGATCAGTCCTCGCATTTTCTGATCCATATCCAACACTAATAAGATATTTTGATACAAGTATTATTTTATGCTGGGTATGATATGTAGTTTGACATTAAATATGCTTATTTCAACTTTTGACAATCTATTGATTACGGATCTCCTATGAGTCCAATGATGCCTGAGAATTTGTGCGAGGAGATAGATTCAGGTCCTGATAATGATGACACTAGATGAGTTCTCATTCTCAATTAGTGATATTAGGCGATATGGGGGATTCAAGTGAATGTTGAAGACCAAAAAAGTAAAATGTGTAGTAGCAAACTCAAAAGCCAAGTGCAAACACAATTTTGTTATGTTCTTTGTTTGTACTATATGATATAATATATATTCACCCATTATCATTTTACCTTCTGATGGGAGTGTTGTTATAGTTCTGTTGGAGGAAACTGTCCCAAATGGGCCAAAATAAACATCTACATTATTTGGGCAAACTCATTCTTTTAGCCATTCGTATTTATAAACTATTTATTCCCTCATTACCTTTATTTTTTCTCCCTTGTCCGTTTCTGTTAAATATGTGTTTATTTGACAAAATTTGTCTCATACTTTCTAACCAATACTTATGATTACTTGTGATGGAGTTTCAGGGAAATGTTGGATTACTTGTGTAAATCTCTCTAAGGTTTTGTATTTTTTCTCTTAGATCTGCATTTACTTTTTCTTAAATGAACCCTAATTTATTTTTGAATTTTTTTTATTGTGTTTGTTTTTGTATAGATTGATATTCTGTTTTTTATGTGTTCTATATAGGGCAGCTAGATTGGAAAATCAAGATTGGAAAGTCAGAGTGTATTTTGGTTGACCGTTTAATTTAAAATATATTTGTAGGTCAATTATTATCATTATGGCAGTTGATTTTTTGGGTTAGACCATTTATCTATGATTTTCGTGCAGGAGGAAACCCTTCCAGTAATTCTTAAAGGTTTGTTCTTTTACATAGATATAGTGTCATTTTTGTGTGGTTATGTTATTCCATTGTTACAGATTAATGTGAATATTTGTTGAATCTTGATATTGAATTTAGTGATTGAGGGTTAAAGGTTGTTGTGATTGGTAATTGAACAAATGTAATCGATATCGCCAAGCTCTTCATTGGAGGAATATCTTGGGACACGAACGAGGAACATCTCGATAAGTACTTTGCAACATATGGGGAGGGGATTATGGTTGTGATCATGCGAGATTCTACAATGGAGCATGCTTGTGGTTTTGGTTTTGTTCTCTTTGTTATTCTTGTTGTTGCTGAGAGAGTCATTGTCGATAACCACATAATCGATGGTCGCATTGTTGTTGTATTTTTATAGATCGATATATAGACCTCAACATTTTGTCCATATTGTTTGTTTAGTCTAGCATCAATTGAAACTATTACTAAAATTGTTAGTCTAATATAAGTCATTGTGCATTGACAGGTGACAATAATACTGCTAAGAAACTTTCGTCTGTTGCTAGCATAGGTTATAAAACATTCACTAAGCAACTCAAATAATTTGGTCATGGTGGTAATTGCGCTTCGATTTTGTCTTGCTACGACCAACATGTTATCTGTAGTAGCTGGCGTATTTTTCTGTGTTTGTTAATTGTGCATTTGGTGGAGGTAGCTATTTATTTTGTTTTGGCATTTCTTGTGCATGGCAATTATGGTAATTATTTCAACCACTTCATGATCCATTGGGACAAATATACATAAACAATACATTCCTTGTATTGACACAAATGCATAATTGCCAGGGAAATGGGAGGCCTGACAAGGATTATGAGAATTGGCGATGGAAACCCTTTCAGTGTGACATCCCACGATTTTATCCCAGGAAATTGTTGGAGCTCATGAGAGGAAAGACCTTGGCTTTCATTGGAGATTTTGTAGCTCGAAACTATATGGAGTCAATGTTGTGTATTCTGTGGCAGGTTATTTTTTTTATTCCTTATTGAACTATTTTTGCATTGAAAGTTAAATGATTTCAAGATTATATAAATATTAACTGTTTTACTATCAACATTGTTGCTGCATATTAGTTTTCATTGTTTGACTTCAAATATTCATATATACTTACATAGGGTCTTCCATACATGCTTATGTGTTCTTGGTGCATCGATTGAGCATCCATTTCATCACAGCTAGAAGCGTAACTAAAATTATAGTACTTTTAGGTGGAGGAACCGAAGAATCGGGGAAATCATAATATGCAACGATATTATTTTAGGTTTGCATCTGTAATGATAGTTAGGATATGGTCCACATGGCTTGTCAAAGTAACATCCAAACCATTTGATTGTGCTCCAGATGGTGTGGATAAGCTCCATCTTGATGCCCCTGATGTGAAGTTAATGGAACATATCCCAAATTTTGATGTGGTCGTCCTTTCATCCGGCCGTTGGGTTGCTAAGAAGTTTGTGTATTATAATATTTAATAAAACTAATAAACAAAGAGTGTGGACTTTTATTGAACTACTCAGTGGTATATTCCTCGTCCAATAAATGACAGGAAATGCTGAAAGTAGGACATATTGAAAGTAGGGAAAGCATTTAGTCTATTCTGAAAGGTCAATCTTTTTTTAATATATAGTTTTCGCTTATGCTCTTCAATTCTCTTATAGGCCCATTGACATTAATTATTTAGTAAAAAAACTACAACTTTTATAATTTTCCAATCACTTAGAGTTATGTCTTATGTATAACCAATTACCATTTATTCTTATTTAAGTTTATACCATCATTGTTAATCTTATATTTTAATTTAATATTTTTATTTAAAAATACATTTATGTCCTGAAGATGACATCATAAAAAGATACCAACGAGAAAAACAACTTTAAAATATAAGAAAACTGAAACTATGAGTATTAATAGAAAAAAACATAGAATCAATACTTTCTTAAGAATTTAAACCATAATCAAGACTTTAAGGCCTATATGTCTCAATGACATTTTAAAATATTATTTCTTAAGTATCTATAATTTTTTTATATGCTAAGGCCTATAGGTCTAAAGTTATACGGGACACAACCAATTCAATTTAAGTAATAAAAGATGCATAAATATTATTTTTAATATGCATTTGACTATAAATAAATATTAATTTTAAATATATATTTGAATAAACTGCCTAAATTTCCCTTCCCCTCCAAAAAATTTTCACTACACCAAGGCTAAAAATGTAAACCTCTAAATTAACACAAAAATGATCAACCAAAGCTACTAAATGTTGCCACCCGTACAAGTGTAATCTAATCCAACACAATACTACACATTTTTCCCTCCAAAGACACTTTCATTTTCTCATTTCCTCTGTCTCTCTCTCTCTCTCCACAAAATCAATTCATCACTTTCTCTTGAAACCCTAGCGCCATGCCCCTTTCTCAACCATGTCTTCGGCTACCACTTTCTCAAATGAGAGTCTCGTATGGGGTTGACTTCTGTGTTTGGAAATGATGTTGATGTTTTTTACGATAAGCTTCTTGCTGGTAAGAATGTGATTTGATGCGTCGAAGTTTCCTATATTGATGGGAAGAATGACCAGAGACTAGATGATTGGCCTCGACGGTGTAAATTTCTCTAAGGTTTTGTGTTTTTCCCTTAGATCTGCATTTACTATATCTTAAATGAACCCTAATTTAATTTTTAATTTTTTTAGTGTGTTTTTTTTTATTGTGTTTAATTTTTAATTTTTTTTTACTGTGTAAGGATCAGTCCTCGCATTTTATGGTCCATATCCAACAATAATAAGAGATTTTGATACAAGTTTTATTTTATGCAGGGTATGATATGAAGTTTGACATTAAATATGCTTATTTCAACTTTATACAATCTATTGATTACAGATCTCCTACGAGTCCAATGATGCCTGAGAAACAGTGCGAGGAGATAGATTCAGGTCCTGGTAATGATGACACCAGATGAGTTCTCATTCTCAGTTAGTGATATTAGGCGATATGGGGGATTCAAGCGAATGCTGAAGACCAAAAAAGTAAAATGTGTAGTAGCAAACTCAAAAGCCAAGTGCAAACACAATTTTGTTATGTTCTTTGTTTGTACTATATGATATAATATATATTCACCCATTATCATTTTACCTTCTGATGGGAGTGTTGTTATAGTTCTGTTGGAGGAAACTGTCCCAAATGGGCCAAAATAAACATCTACATTATTTGGGCAAACTCATTCTTTTAGCCATTCGTATTTATAAACTATTTATTCCCTCATTACCTTTATTTTTTCTCCCTTGTCCGTTTCTGTTAAATATGTGTTTATTTGACAAAATTTGTCTCATACTTTCTAACCAATACTTATGATTACTTGTGATGGAGTTTCAGGGAAATGTTGGATTATTTGTGTAAATCTCTCTAAGGTTTTGTGATTTTTCTCTTAGATCTGCATTTACCATATTTTAACTGAACCCTAATTTATTTTTGAAATTTTTTATTGAGTTTGTTTTTGTATTGTAGATTGATATTCTATTTTTTTTTTGTGTTCTATATAGGGAAGCTAGATTGGAAAATCAAGATTGGAAAGTCAAAGTGTATTTTGGTTGAACATTTTATTTAAAATATATTTGTTGATCAATTATTATTATTATTATGGCAGTTGATTTTTTGGGTTGGACCATTTGTCTATGATTGTCATGCATGAGGCAACCCTTCCAATAATTCTTAAAGTTTTTTTCTTTTTCATAGATATAGTGTCATTTTTGGTGGTTATGTTATTCCCTTGTTATAGATTAATGTGAATATTTTTTGAATCTTGATATTGAATTTAGTGATTGAGGGTTAATGGTTGTTGTGATTGGTAATTGAACAGATGTAATCGATCTCGTCAAGCTCTTCATTGGAGGAATATCATGGCACACAAACGAGGAATGTCTCTGGAAGTATTTTGCAACATATGGGGAGGGGATTGAGGTAGTGGTCATGCGAGATCCTAAAATGGAGCCTGCTCGTGGTTTTGGTTTTGTTGTCTTTTTTGGTCTTGTTGTTGCCGAGAGAGTCATTGTCGATAACCACATAATTGATGGTCGCATTGTTGTTGTATTTTTATAGATCGATATATAGACCTCGACATTTTGTCCATTTTGTTTGTTTAGTCTAGCATCAATTGAAACTATTACTAAAATTGTTAGTTTAATATAAGTCATTGTGCATTGACAGGTGACAATAATACTGCTAAGAAACTTTCGTCTGTTGCTATCATAGGCTATAAAACATTCACTATAGCGACTCCAATAATTTGGTCATGGTGGTAATTGCGCTTCGGTTTTGTCTTGTTGCGACCAACATGTTATCTATAGTAGCTGGCGTATTTTGCTGTGTTGGTTTATTGTGCATCTGGTGGTGGTAGTTGTTTATTTTGTTTTTGCATTTCTTGTGCATGGCAATTCTAGAAATTATGTCAACCACTTCATGATTCATTGGGACTGCTATACACAAACAATACATGCCTTGTATTGACACAGATGCATAATTTCCAGGGAAATGGGAGGCTTGACAAGGATTATGAGAATTGTCAATGAAACCCTTTCAGTGTGACATCCCACGATTTGATCCCAGGAAATATTTGGAGCTCATGAGAGGAAATACCTTGGCTTTCATTGGAGATTTTGTAGCTCAAAACCTAATGCAGTTAATGTTGTATATTTTGTTTCAGGTTATTTCTTTGATTTCTTATTGAACTATTTTTGCATTGAAAGTTAAATAATTTCAAGATTATAGTAATATTAACTGTTTTACTATCAACATTGTTGCTTCATATTATTTTTCATTGTTTGACTTCAAATACTCATTTATACTTACATAGGGTTTTCCATATACATGCTTATATGTTCTTGGTGCATCGATTAAGCATCCATTTCATCACAGCTATAAGCGTAACTAAAATTATGGTACTTTTAGTTGGAGGAACCGAAGAATCGGGGAAATCGTAATATGCAACGATATTATTTTAGGACCTCATCTGTAATGATAGTCAGGATACGGTATTCATGGCTTGCCAAAGTAACATCCAAACCATTTGATTATGCTCCAGCTAGTGTGGATAAGCTCCATCTTGATGCCACTGATGTGAAGTTAATAGAACATATCCCAAATTTTGATGTGGTCTTCCTTTCATCCGGCCATTGGTTTGAAAAGAAGTCTGTGTATTATAATATTTAATAAAACAAAAAAAAATAAAGAGTGTGGACTTCTATTGAACTACTCGGTGGTATATTCCTCATCCAATACATGACAGGAAATGGTGAAAGTAGGACATATTGAAAGTAGGGCCAGCATTTAGTCTATTCTGAAAGGTCAATCTTTTTTTAATATATCGTTTTCTCTTATGCTCTTCAATTCTCTTACATGTAGGATCAAGCGCTTACCACTGCACTAAAAGCAATTGCTGTTAGTGAAGGCGCAACTTTATTTCTTTATAGTATAGAGTCTTTCAAGGGGCTGCGCCTATTAAGCGCCATGGGTTGGGATGTTAAGCCCATCGAATCCCTAAGGGTGACGCTGAATTAATAAATCCAACAATCTCCCCCCCAGTGTCAGCCGGGGGGATTCGAACCCATGACCTGGCTCTGATACCACTTGTAGGATCAAGCGCTTACCACTGCACTAAAAGCAATTGCTGTTAGTGAAGGCGTAACTTTATTTCTTTATAGTATAGAGTCTTTCAAGGGGCTGCGCCTATTAAGCGCCATGGGTTGGGATGTTAAGCCCATCGAATCCCTAAGGGTGACGCTAAATTAATAAATCCAACATTACAGGTCCATTGACATTAATTATTTGGTAAAAAAAAACTACAACTTTTATAATTTTCTAATCACTTAGAGTTATGTCTTATGTATAACCAATTACCATTTATTATGATTTAAGTTTATACCATCATTGTTAATCTTATATTTTAATTTAATATTTTTTATTTACAAATTCATTTATGTCCTGAAGATGACATCATATAAAGATACCAATGAGAAAAACAACTTTAAAATATAAGAAAACTGAAACTATGAGTATTAATAGAAGAAAAAAAACTTACAATCAATACCTTTTCAAGAATTTAAAACATAAATAAACATTAATAATAGTCTCAATGACATCTTAATTTTTTTAAGTATCAATAAATTTTGTATATGCTAAGGCCTATAGGTCTAAAGTCGTACAGGTCACAACAATTTCAATTTAAGTAATAAAAGATGCATAAATATTAATTTTAATATGCATTTGACTATAAATAAATATTGATTTTAGATATATATTTGAATAAAATTGAGTCATATAAAATAATTTAAATTTGCACAGACACAAAGGTGTTTAGCTAGATTGTAATATGTTTTATTTTCATTTCTTTTTCGTGTCTTTTCTTTTTTCTTTGACATTTTACTCAACTTTACCATTATATTATATATAAACATATTACAGATCTTTTAGTATTCTATTTTGATTTAATCATTCTACAATTTTCTTACACAATTACATTTAGTGTTTTTTAACATGTTTTTAAAAAATTTATATCTACATGATGATAAATGATTTTCCCGTGCGGGAGCACGGGTGTTATACTAGTTTTTATCCTAAATGTTTGTTCATTTGTACTGATTTCGATTATGTGTTCGTCTATGTATTGATTTTAGTTATAGCTATGTAAGATGGTAAGGGATGGTTGTCCTAAGTGTCCTAATATGTTAAAAAAAATCAAAAAATATTTTAATTTGATTATTTTCTCTTCTTATTAAGTGTATTTTATTTAGAATATTATTAGGTAATGGTATAAAAAACATAACAATATTTTAATTTGATTATTTTCTCTTAGTAAGTGTATTTTATTTATAATATTTTTAGGTAAGGGTAAAAAAATTAACTGTTATGATCATTAATTTTCTAAAATATTTATATTAAATACCGATTAATTAAATCCTTAATTAATCCTCTTAAGTATTTATATTTTATTGATTTGGAAAAATGGCCCTGAATAGGCATTACAAAGGAAGCAATTCCATAGAAAGAGGAAATAGCCAAAAAGGAAAACAAATTATCCTATTGGCAGTGTGATAAGTGGATCTCATCAAGTTTCGACCCGGTTATGACTCGTATATCATCAAGATGATCCGCTCGCTCTGCCCCTTGAGAAAGGTGATTGAACTGGTCTTCAACCTTTAGAATAACCTCACTTGCAGATGAGTTACAAATCTCGCAGATCGCAGTCGTTCGTGTTAGTCCCTCTTTTGCATGGACCGCCCTTTCGGGTTTTCAACTCAGCGGGTGTACATTTATTCAAGATCTCCCTAATTTTTGCCCGAGCCTTTTATTCTGTTTTTTTTTGCTCGCCGGGATGCCCATTTTTGCCTGGAACTTTATTCTGTTTTATCCAACGGGTCCTTTTTTACACGAAGTATTTTCTTACTGCGTCTGCGTTGACAAGGGACTGGAAGTCTTCTCCATCCATGGTTGTCAGCATCAAGGCTCCACCTGAGAAAACCTTTTTAACCACGAACGGTCCTTCATAATTAGGTGTCCATTTGCCCCTGTGATCGTTAAGAGGAGGAAGAATCCTTTTCAGCACCAGGTCACCTGGTATGTACCTTTGTGGTCGTACCTTCTTATCAAAAGCTTGCTTCATTCGCCGCTAATATAACTGTCCATGGCATACAACTGCTAGACGTTTTTCTTCAATGAGGCTCAATTGATTATATCTGGATCAGAGCCACTTAGCTTCATCTAACTTAATGTCCATCATTAACCTCAACGAGGGGATTTCCACTTCAATTGGTAGGACTGCCTCCATACCATACGCCAGTGAGAACGGGGTTGCCCCTGTTGAGGTACGCACTGACGTTCTGTACCCATCTAAAGCGAATGGTAGCATCTCGTGCCAGTCTTTGTATGTTACAACCATCTTCTACACGATCTTCTTGATGTTCTTGTTGGCCGCCTCGACGACATCATTCATCTTCGGGCGTTATGGAGAAGAGTTGTGATGTTCTATTTTAAAATCCTGACACAAGTCAACCATCATCTTGTTGTTGAGATTAGAACCATTATCAGTAATAATTCTTTCGGGAATTTCGTACCAGTAAATGATGTCTCTTTTAATAAACCCGGCTACCACGTGTTTAGTAACATTGACATAAGATGCCACATTGTCCCACTTCGTGAAGTAGTCTATAGCAACCAAGATGAATCGGTGACCGTTGGAAGTTGTCGGCTCGATCTTGCCAATCATATAAATGCCCTACATGGAAAATGGCCATGGTGAAGACATGACACTCAAAGGATTCAGAGGCACATGGACCTTATCAGCATAAATCAGACACTTGTGAGACTTACAGAAGTATTTACAGCAATCAGATTCCATGGTTATCCAATAATATCCCGATCTCAACAACTTCTTGGCCATAGCATGTCCTTCAGCATGGGTACCAAAGGAGCCTTCATGAACCTCCTGCATCAACAAGTCTGCTTTGTGTCTATCCACGCATCTGAGCATAACCATATCGAAGTTTCGCTTGTATAGCACACCATCTTGATTCAAGAAGAAGCCACCTGCTAGTCTTCTGAGGGTCTTCTTGTCTTTACTGGATGCCCCAGCCGGGTATTCTTGAGTCTTCAAGAATTGCTTGATATCATGATACCAAGGTTTGTTATCTTCACCACTATCAACTGCAGAGACATAAGTCGGTCTTTCAAGACGGGAGACCATGATTCGAGGCACGAAATTCTCTTGACAAACTTTAATCATAGATGACAAAGTTGCTAGAGCATCAGCAAACTGGTTTTCGTCTCGGGGAATATAACTTAACTTGACCTTGGTGGAGAAGTTTAGCAGCCTCCTGGTATAATCCCTGTAAGGAACCAAATGAGGTTGATGAACTAACCATTTTCCATTGACTTGGTTCACCACCAGAGCAGAATCTCCAAAGATCTCGAGGTTCTTGACTCGCAAATTGATTGCTTCTTCAACCTCCATGATGCAAGCTTCATATTCTTCCTCATTGTTAGTGCATTTGAAAGTCAACCGAGTAGCTAAAGGTGTATGGATCCCTTCTGGTGAGATGATAACTACACCTACTCCACTTCCGTTCATGTTCACAGCTACGTCAAATATCAACTTCCATTTGGATTCAGGGTCTGGCCCCTCCTCCGGAAGTGGTTCTTCACAGTCTTTCAACTTGAGGAACATGATGTCCTCATCCGGGAACTCGAATTTCATGGGTTGATAATTGTCGATAGACTGCTGAGCCAAGTATTCTGACAATACACTTTCTTTAATAACTTTTTGCAAAGTGTAATAGATATCATACTCTGTTAGTATCATCTGCCATCGGGCTACCCTTCCTGTCAGAGTCGGCTTCTCGAAAATGTATTTCACAGGATCCATCTTGGAAATTAAGAGAGTGGTGTGAGTCAGCATGTACTGTCTTAGTCGGCGAGCATCCCATGCCAAAGCGTAGCAAGTTTTCTCGAGTAGTGAGTATCGTGTCTCACAATCGGTAAACCTTTTGCTAAGGTAATAAATGGCGTGCTCTTTTCGACCAGACTCGTCCTGCTGACCCAGCACACATGCCATCGATCCTTCAAGCACTGTAAGATACATGATCAAAGGTTTCCCTGGTACTGGAGGCATGCGAATTGGAGGTTATAGCAGGTATTCCTTGATTCAGTCAAAGGCTTGTTGACAGTATTCATTCCATTTAATTGCCTGATTCTTCCTCAGAAGCTTAAAGATGGGCTCACATGTGGCCGTTTGGTGAGAGATAAACCGTGAAATGTAATTTAGTCTCCCTAAGAAACCACACACTTGCTTTTCAGTCTTTGGCCCAGGCATCTCTTGGATGGCTTTTACTTTGGCTGGATCAACCACAATTCCCCACTCACTAACAATGAAACCAAGTAGATTGTTAGACCGGACCCCAAAGGTGCATTTGTTCGGATTCAACCTTAATCTGAACTTCCGGAGTCTGTCAAACAACTTTGCTAGATTGACCAAATGCTCTTCTTCTGTTTGGGATTTTTCTATCATATCATCAACATAAACCTCAATTTCATGATGAATCATGTCGTGAAATAGCGTCACTATTGCCCGTTGGTAAGTGGCCCTAACATTCTTCAGACCAAACGACATAATCTTGTAACAGAAAGTGCCCCAAGGCGTGATTAAGGTAGCCTTTTCCATATCATCGGGAGACATCTTAATCTGGTTATAACTTGAGAACCCATCCATGAAAGAGAACACAGAAAACTGAGCAGTATTATCAACAAGCATATTTATGTGAGGCAGAAGGAAATCATCTTTAGGGCTGGCCCTGTTCAAATCCCTGTAGTCTACATACATCCTGACCTTACCGTTTTTCTTAGGGACCGACACAATATTGGAAACCCACAGAGGGTAACTAGTCACGGCCAAGAAACCAGCTTCAAATTGCTTTTGTACTTCCTCTTTTATCTTGATTGCCATATCAAGGCGTGTGCGTCTCAACTTTTTCTTCACTGGCAGGCATTCTTCCTTCAGAGGCAGCATGTGTACCACAATGTCAGTGTCTAAACCAGGCATATCCTGGTAAGACCATGCAAAGACATCAACATACTCTTGAAGCATGGCAATTAGACGAGTCTTGATAGATTCTTCTAATGCGGCCCCGATCTTAACTTCTTTCTTGTCTTCTTCGATACCCAGGTTTATCACTTTGACGACCTCTTCATGTGGCTGAATCATTTTCTCCTCCTGTTTAAGCAGTCCGGTCAATTCTTCAGGTAGTTCACAATCTTCTTCACCTTCCTCATCGGCTTGATAAATTGGATTGTCAAAGTCATACTTAGCCATAACAGGGTCGTCATTGATAAGATCCGGTGACGAGCACCTGCATGAATGGTGATTCATGCAAGGCTTTCGAAAAACTTGAGAAAATGAGAAACACTGCCATTTTAAAAACTTTTCTTTATTTTTGAAAAACAAAAGAAAAAATGAAATGCAAAGAACAACATGGATGAATGTGAAACGTCAGCTTTATTTATGATTATGAATTGTGTTAGGAACAAAAGAACCCTTACAAAAAGCTTCTATGCCCCGGGCAAGACATAGTGCTTGAGTACAGGAAAGACAAAAACAAAGATTATTACTCTTCGAAGGAAGTGAATGAGATAAGCCTTTCAGACGACCAGTTACTAAGTTGAGTCCCTGGAACAACAGGCCTGATCCACTCATCTAAGTCACAGTCACTATCAACTGTATCGTCTTGCACGACACTGATGCTTCCGTAATCCACCACTCCCGCACTCGTGAAAGTAATCGGGCCTTGATGACCTCTAGCACTCGGTTCAGATGATGACTTCCCAGGATGGTAACCAATACCAAACATATCTTTCTTTTCTGGCACTTCTACTGGACTACCCTAGCCTTCTCGTATCCCAGATTCTACCACTTCAAGAGCTTGCTTATAAGAGGCTATGGAAACTCCCTTCTTTGGTTCTTCAGAAGAAGCTACCAATGAAGACGCTTGTTCAGTTTTCAGGGGCTCAAAAGCCTGACATGGAGTTTCAACTATTTCGCCATCCATCTCCACATACTTGAATACAGCCAGATGACTAACAAAAATGTCTTCTTCCCCACTGACAGTTATAATTTGGCCTTCCCAGACGAACTTTAGCTTTTGATGAAGTGTGGATGATACTGCTCCCACTGAATGTATCCAAGGTCTTCCCAGCAAACAGCTGTATGCAGGTTGTATATCCATTACGTAGAATGTGGTATTGAAGATTTGTGGACCTACTTTAATTGGTAATTCCGCCTCCCTGAACACTGATCTCCTCGACCCATCAAATGCTCTAACTACCAGGTCACTAGGCTTTAGAATCACTCCATCATAATCTAACTTCATCAATGCTTTCTTGGGCAGCACATTCAACGATGATCTAGTATCTACCAACACGTGAGAAAGTATTGCACCCTTAAATTTTAAAGAGATATGCAGTGCCCGATTATGAGCACGCCTTTCAGATGTTAGATCCATGTCTGTAAAACCCAATCCTTGACTGGCATTGACACTAGATACCATCGCTTCTAACTGATTTACTGAAATATCCTGAGGCACATAAGCCTTATTCAGGATATTCAAGAGAGCTTTCCTGTGGGAGTCAGAACACATTAGCAAAGACAAGATGGAAATCTTCGACGGAGTCAGCTGCAGATGGTCCACAATCTTGTAATCGCTCTTTTTGATAATTCTCAAAAATTCTTCAGCTTCTTTATCAAAGGTGATGTCTGGATAAGTTACTGGTGCAGGCTCATTGACAACCACTGGTTGCTTCCCTCTTGCCTTAGCCTGGGCTTCTGCGGTGTCTCTGGGTGGTATCATGCTATTTCTTAGTGTTTTCGGCGCAAATAATCTTCCACTTCTAGTAAAGCCCCCTACTCCAACATTTTCTACTTGAGTTGGGGCCGTACTAGACGTGGCCAACTCTTGCTTCTGGCCGTTACAATATACTTCACCACCATAATTCCAGGGAATGGCTTGATCACTCTGATACATTACTGGTCCTGCAGTGGTGATTGTTATCGGTGCCACTCTGGCCCGTGGAGGAACTTGAGATGGATCGTAGAAGATGGTTATTGTAGAGACTTTGCTTTCTTTTACAACTTTGTCAAACTATAGAACCCCTTCATTAATCATGCTATGGATCCCCCTTTCAAATGGTCACATCCATCCGGGGCCTTAGCACACCCTGGACAATCAACTTCACACCCAGGAAAAACACCCCTTTGTGACAAGCAAACTTTAACAACACTCAACGGAGTCTGCAGGTTGTTGACATCACACACCAAGTTTAGATTCTCCCTTGTATCAATTGTCCCAATTTTACCTCCATAAGGAGGCATGGGGTTCTGTATTACATTAGGAGTAGGAGCAAAATTAATCGCTTTAGAATCCAGTAGGTCCTGAACAACATGCTTTAGAGCTTTGCAGTTTTCTATGGTATGCTCGGGAGCTCCGGAATGAAATTTGCATCTGGCATTTGTATTATAACTGTAAACACCCCAAATTTGCCCTCACTTAATATCACACCATGGCTTGTGATCTTTCCTTTTTGCATAAGCATAAGCATATCAACTCATATTACATATTTGTTTCATCTACATAAGTTCAAGTTCATCTGCATCTAGGGTTTGTGATCTGAGCAATCCAAGATTCCATCCGAGCCATCCCAAAGGCCTAAAAGTGTTCCAAGAGGGTCCATGTGTGTTCTATCATCATATTATGTCCCTCAAAGTTCATAGAAGTCAAGAAATCACAAGAACTGGCAAGGCATGGAAGCAGAGCTAGGGTTTTCACTACACAGATGACCAAAATTAGGGTTTTGGTTTCAAAGGACTTAACGTCAACATTTTGGGCCATTCTTGTTTCTAATGTTCTTAAGATGTTATAAGGATCATGTGTACCAAGTTTGATGAAGAAATTCATTGTGAAAGTCATCTGTTCACTGGGTAACTTCTTGAGCAAGTTAAGTCAAAATCAGGGCATCTAAGGCCCCTAACAATGGAACCAAAGGGGTATTTTCATCAAAATGAAGTTCTATGATTTTTATTTGATCTTAGAAGAGGTTGTAAGTTCACATGATTGAAGAATTTTGAGCCATTTGCAAACTTGCCAAAAATGGAAATGACTTGTAATGAAAACTTTCCATTTTGGGAAAGTTTTTCAACCTCCTCTTTCTTGATCAAAAATGCTTCAAATGAAAAATTCTTGGTCATAAAAGTTTTAGATTAGGTCTTTCCCTTTTCAAAAAGTACAAGAACATGTCTTGATTCATCCTATAACTCAAGATATGGCCTTTCAAATTTGGCAAAAATCCTAAAATTTTAAGTTCCATGTCAAAGAGGGATTTTGCAAATTGGCATATTCAAGCATTCTAATGACTTTTAATAGGCACAAAAACTTCACATTATGTCAAACAAACCTCAAAAGATCAGAATTGGCCCATGGTTAGAGGCATTTCATGGCTTGTGATCCAAGAAACATCAAAGTTGAAATTTTGCAAAACATATAATATCTCTTCATCCACTTGTGCCAGCACATCAAAACCATTTCCATGGCTCTCCACAAAGTCAGCTGAAGCCAGACACCCCAAGAACTCAGGCCTGCACCATGCCCATACCTCAAAGTACAAAATATTGACTTTTTGCAACTTAGCCCATACCAATCACACTATGCTACCACCCACTTTATGACCACTCTCATTGGCCTATACTAACCTTATGGAACACATTTCATAACACACAAGCAGCTGAATCATCCTAGAACTCAGAATCCCCAAAACTTGTCAAAAACTTCCCTTCTTTGAAACTGAAAAACCAGCCATCAAACTTCAAATATTTTCCACCAATCAACTCATCATCACCCCAGGATCATTTCTCACCCATCACCATAGCTTAAGACACAGCCAAACACAAACACGATTTCTGCAACTTCAGAAACAAAACCTTCAAACCAGCCATTGCATGCTTGTTCCAAGCATCAAACCATTCTCGGAAAGCTCATTGGAGTTGATTTGCACCAAAGAGAGGTCCAGAAAGCTCAAGAACTGAAAGCTCAACCTAAGGTAAACTCAAGAACATTTTTTCCAGAAGCTTATTTTTTAAATGTAGGCCTTTGGATCTTGTCTTTCGCGCGTGCTTGTGTGGCTCAGATTAGATCATTAACATTAATTCTGGATTAATTAAATAAATAATGGCTAATTAGTCAGCTTAGATCCAGGCCCTTGATTCACGCGCCAGTCAACTCCTTCCATTTCCATTCAAATCCTGACCCTCAGATGCGTTTACTTTTTATTTAATTCATTTTATTTTCTTTTCTTTTAATTTCTTTTGCATAATTAATTAAAAATAGCAAAAAGCATCCAAAAAATATGAAACTTTTCATTTCTGTTTTAAATATTTTTCTTAACCTGAAAATTATTTTTATTTTCTTTTTTGCATATAAAAAGTATTTTTAAAATATTTAAATGTTATTTTTAATTAATTAAAGTCTTTTAATTAATTAAAAATACATTTATGTTTCTAAAAATCACCAAAAAAATCATGAATCATCCCAATGCATTTAGAAAAATTTTCAAACTCTTCACACATATTTCTTTTTAGGTTTGATCATAGTTTGAGAATTTTCTTTAAATTAAGGGTTATTTAAATCATATTTTTGAGCCCTAACTTTAAAAAATCATTTCTACCTAACCAAGAAGAGTTTGAAGATGGTTATTTTTGCATTGTCTTGCATATTGCATGTAGTTTATAAGTTATTTATCTCATGAATTTATCTTGCATTTTCAAATTGATTTGCATTTTTCCCTTTGAACCACCCAAAAACCCTAGAAAACTTAGGAAATTCATAACTTGTGATTGGTTCGGCTTCTGGCCTTCTCCTTTGGGGTGTGACCTAGTATATGATTAGGGTTAATTTGAGCTTGGTTTCAATTTTTTATCATATCATATGCTTCTATTTTGTTCATTTGCATCTCACTTGTCCATAAAACCCTAATTTTATGTGTTCATTTGCATTCATCTTGCATATGCATCAATACATGAACTTGCCATGACATTTATTACATTCATATGTCATCTTAGACATCTTAGGACATGTTAGAATTACGCTTGATCATTTCTTCATTCATTTGCAATGATTTGCATTCATTTCATTTCATTAACTTTCATGTGTTTTCAAACTTCAAAGCATGCTTACATGACATCTCATTCTTGTATGATCATACATATGCACTTTGTATGCCTTTGCATCATCTCACATAACATTAACATTTCATAAACACTTCTGAATTTGGTAATTTCATATCATTGCATCTCATTTCATTTCTTTATGCTTTGAACTTTATGCATTCATGCTAACATTTTCAGGTGGTAAGTTACTTTGAGAAGTGGATTTGCCTTCACTTCTCATTTCTCTTTATATCTTTCATATGCATCTTGCTGGTTTTTTTGAAGTGAACTTGTTCACTTGTGTTCCATTTCTCTCACTTTCTTTCTTTAAGTTACTTATTCTTCTGCTCCTTCCTCTTTTCATCTGCTTCTTCCATTGGTGGCTTCCTTGAAGATCTTTCTTAAGCCTCACAAACCACAGGAACATCCAAGCATGATAATATTAGGGTTGTGATTAGTCCCCCTTAGACTTTTACCTTTGATTCTCCTTGAGTCTCTCTTCTCATCTCAATAATCAGATACTAAACTCTTAAAGTTTTAGGACTTTGGAATTAGGGTTATGCCTGCATCCTTCTCTTAGGATGAAGTGTATGACTTTATTCCTAAGTGTTAAACCTTTAATTTGTTTAAACCTGTTAATCAAATCATCTTAATAATCACTAATACTTTATTTTGTAACTTGGGCCTTACATTAGGGTTCTAATTCTTCCTTTATGGTTAAGAAGGACTAACCCTAGTGTTTAATGGACAAGTCCCCCTAAAGTTGTCTTACAAACCATAAAACTCATTTCTTAATCTCATCCCCTAATTAAAATCCATTTAATAAAGGCTTTGTTATATAATGAATTTAATCCCTAACCATGGATTAAGTTGAGGTATCTTCCTCAGCTTAAGTGTTCTCATCTATTATCCTTTTATTAGGATGGTGTAATGAGTTCACTAATTTGTGATTAGAGATGAAACTCATTACTTAACACTAAACACAAAACTGAAAACATCAAAACCAAACAATAATTGTCTCCTCCGGGATTCTTTTCTCATCATACTCATTCACAAATGAGAACTTGCTTCTTCCGTCTAATGCAAGACAATTAGCACTAGAGCCAGACGATTCATACACTTGAGCATAGTCAAGCAAGCAGTTCATAGTAAATTTATCTTTCAGTCTCTTTGATTCGAACTACGGTGTTCTGACTTCCTCATTGCACGCGAGGATACGTAGGCATAACTTAACAGTTATCAAACAAAAGTCTCTGTGTCTTCCCCCTCTTCCAGCATTCTTTCTAAAGCCTCAGTTTCCTGAGCATTCACCTTTTTACACTGAAACTTGTATATTTCTTTTCCAACTTTTGCACACAGATAGCACATACACCTACCCCTTTAAACACAATCTTTTAAGCATGGATCCCGTCGAGTACGACGGACAATCTGGGTGCTAATACCTTCCCAGGTTGTAACCAACCCCCTCTCTCAGTTTCTCTGGTTCGCGACCGTCTTATCCATCTTTTCCTAGGTTTATGAAGCATTACCTTTCCTTTGGGATAAAAATTTCTAGCTGGCGACTCTATTCAGTTCATTTTCATTTCTCCTTTCGCCGACCGTTCTCGTCTGTACCCTATCTGACCGGGAGGCAAATCTTTCGGAGCGACAGCTTGGCGACTGTGCTGTGGACATATCTTGTAATCAGAGCTTCTTGTTCTTTTTGTGGGTTTCTTCTAGTGCTTGTTTGATTTGTGTTTATGGGGGTGTTATGTGCTACTTGTGCTTATTATTTATTGCTTTATTTATTGCTTTCTGTACAACTTTATTTATTGCTTTCATTTACAGTTTTATGCATTTCATATTGTTATCATCATCTGTGCTGGATCTGTGTTTCCTTTAGTGGGAGGGATTTTTGAGTGATTAAGGTTCCATAACGGGGACCTAAGTGACACATAGGATAGAGGGGCTTCATATTCTTCCCCATTCCATTTCGGTCTGGTGCGGGAATATGAAACACGGTTTAGACATGGGTTTCTTCTTGAGAACTCTGTGCTACAGATTTCCTATATTACTAGGGCTATCTGGGAAGCCTGCTAAGTCTGGATGACCTTTTTATGACCTTCAGCATCTGAGGTTAATTAGAGGAGGATCTTTTATGGTTATTGTAAACACTGTACCTCCGGGTGTCGCTCCCCGGGATTTCCATCCTGGTACAAACGCGAAAGTGGCGCGGAAAAAGAAAAGAGTCGCCAGCCAGGCATTTTTATCCCGAAGAAAGGGAATGGTAATGCTGCACAAACCAGAAGAAAGAAAGAGGAAGGACACAGGTCCTGCGAACCAAAGAGACTGAGTTCGGGAATCGGTTACGACCTGGGAAGGTATTAGCACCCAGATCGTCCGCCGTACCCGACGGGATCCACGCTTGCAAAAGAAACTGTTTCAAAGGGTGAGGGTATGAAAACTGCAGCATCAGAAAAGAAATGGACTGGAAAAACACTAAAAAAAGAAATGAAATAAGAAACGAAAGAAAAATGTAGGGAAAATAAAGATTGTGCTCGAACGGGCCCTACCCCGCTGCCTACGTACCTCATCAGGATAATGAGGATCAGAGACGCCGTAGTTCCCCTAACTAGGGGTACCAAAGGAAATTACTTGTGAATTAAGGCTTGAACTGCCTATGCCATTGCTCAGGTGTTGCAGACTCGGACGACGAGTGCGTAACCGTCTTGCAAGATGACAAGTAGGAGCAAGTTCGCGTACGGTGCAAAGGAGATGAGAAAAGAATTCCCGAAGGAAAGACGCTTATTGTTTGTTTGTGTTTTTTTAGAAGCTTTTATGAGTGTGTCACAAGGAAGTGAACTCAAGCTCTCACCAATGGAATGTGCACTTGTCGCTACATTCCAAGATGGAATAATAGAACAAGCACACTCAAGTAAGGAGAAGATCCCCAAAACTTGAACCCAAAGATTAGGGCTTAGGCTCACTAACTTGTTTACTTATTAGATGTTTTGATTATTTACATGAAGAAGTGTTTTTTATGCTTTTCTTTATGAATAAGATACCTTGATCAGACTTGTGCATCACAAGGTAAACATGTACTATCCCAAGATGGGAAGACTACAAGCATACCTCATGGAATAAGGCTATGGATCAATGCATCACTTCACATTTGTTAAAGTGTTTTTTAAGAGTTATGAGATGAGAAGAGAAGAAGAACCAAAAGGATCTCAAAGGAAAAATTCTAAAGGGGGACTAAAATAATCCTAAGTATTCACATGCATGGATATCCTAAGGGTTAGTGAGGTTTCTATCCTAATGAAGAAGGAAGAAGAAGATAGAAGAAGGGATGAGAAAGGCCTAGGCCCAACAAAAAAAAGTTAGTTCACATAAACAAAAGAGGAAGAGATGAGAATTGGAGATGTGGAACTCAATTCCCACATCTCACACTTACCATAACTCCTGCAAGGTTAGCATATACAAATGAACACAAGCATAAAATTCACAACCAGAATCAAAATGGTATGAAGAATGGCCTAAGAGGCCAGCAAGATGAAGGGAGAAATCACACAATACCAAACAATGCCAAAATAAAAGCAACGGAATCAAAATACGGAATTTAAACACTTAAAGAAACAAATGACTTGAATATGAAGCAAACTCAAAAATTCAGAAGAAACAAGACCTATCCTAGGACCAGGAAGGTACCCATACCCCAAAGTAACCCCAAATAAGAAGAAGAAGTTGGCACAAGTGCCCTTCTAAGCCTATAGGAGATCTAAAGAATCAAAAGAAGCAAAATGGGACAAGATGAGAACAAAAATTCACAAATAATCAACCAGCCACCTAAAAATTCTACAAATGGAACCAAATGATCTTAAAACACACTATATTAACTTGCCAAAAGGATTTGCAAAAAATCAGAAAGGAACTAGGTCAAATGAATGCATAAACACAAGCTAGGACAGAAAACTTACACCACAAGATACCAAACCAAAACTTAAGAAATAAATTTTTAAAAATTCTTAGAAAAATCACATGGCAACTAGATGATCTTAGGAACATAATGCAAAGAGAATGGGATCAAAACTCCAAATATTGAAGTCTATAGAAAATCAACAAGACAGGCTGGTCAAGAAATGGATCAAAAGAAGCTATGTACATTGGTGATTTAATTCTGGCACACTAATTAATGAAAAAAAATAAAATAAAAATGTGACAAAATTTTAGAGACACAAAGAAACATTCATGATTTATTTGGGAATTTTTAGAGGATTATAACTATTTTATTTGAATTAAAATCAAACTGAATTAAAAATAGAATTAATATGAAAAAGGAAAAAAAAAGAATTGAAGGGAGGTGGGAAGAGTGATGTTATCCAGCTGAAAACAGAACGGGCCAGGAAGAGGGGGGGGGCCGTTAGCGGGTCTGGGCAAGGCCCAACCGAAATTAAATAAATCCCAAAAAAATTAAATCAGCCTTTCTCACCCTTTTTTATTTTTGTGAACAAAATATTATGTATACTTCATGTCAATCGGTCCAATTCACTTAAATGAAAGAGGAAATAAAAATAATTAAAAAAGAAAACCATGGACCAACCAGGAGGAGACACGTCACCGTCTCCTCCACCCCCATGCACGAAGAACTCAAAACCAGCAGTGGCAAAAACGCAGCATGACATACAAATTTCATTCAACTTCATCCTAGCATAACTCTCTCAAATCTTGATGAAATTATCAGATGCAAGAATCAAAAGTGATCTACGAATCGATACGAATCCATACATGCGATTAAATCTCACAACCAAGACACATACAGAGAGCAATACATCAAACAAGATCACATCTCAAAATCTTAAATCGAGATCTAACAACAACACAAGCCTTCTAACACTTCCTACATCTTAGATCCGACATCCACAGCATGAAATGGAACAATATGAATAATAAACAGAAGCAAAACGGAGTGAGATTCGAACCTGTGATCAATCTATCCGCGACGACAATAAGAAAACCAGAATGAGGATGACACTCCTTGAATCCCTCCGAGCCAAATAAAGACTTAAGACTGGCCACCGAGAAGAGACAACGAAAATACCGAATGTTAACACTCTTGGAAGTTTTCACAATACGTCAACGATAAGCTCCAGTGCAAGGTGATGTTGATGATGTGAATAGCATGGTGTTGAGGATGATTTTTGAAGCAAAAATGGAGTAGTGATATTTGATACACAGCTGGTTTCAGATCTGGTTTTCATGAATGGATGATGAGAGCAACGAGAAAAATCATCAACATGAGAGAGTGAAGGCTGTGATGCGTGCGTTTTTTTCACCCAAAAAACGTGACCAATCTCTCTCTATCGTGCTGCTACCTTCTTTTTCCTTTTTATCTTTTTTTAACAAGTGAATGCATCCTATTGTATGGGAGTGCGTTGTGAGGTGTGAGCGGAAAAATGTGAAGTGGGAGAGTGAGAGAAATAAAAGAGAAAAAGTGTGAAGTCTGTGCCTTCTGTGCTGGCGAGGTGAGTAATATGCGAGGGAAGGAAAAGGAGAAAAGTGAGGTGAGTGGAAAGAGGAAAAAAAAGTGTGAGGGAATGTGGAGAGTGAGCTGGCGAGATTTTAGAGTGTGAGGAGATGTGTGGTGATGTGAGGAGCGCGTGAGGTGGAGTGGTGAGGGGAAGAAAAGTAAAAACGTGACAATGAGAGTGAGGAAAGCATGAATGGGAGGCTGATAATGACACGTGGCGAGCATGAGTTGGTTGGAACCAAAGTGCTGATTTCCTCCCCATATATTTCGTACATCATCACCACAATGTTACTATTTTTGAACTAATTTATACATTTGGCCACACAAATAGTACAATAGGCCTACTAAAAATAAGTGTGAACGAAATACCCATGATATGCCACACATAACTTTATTAAAAAATAAACCAATGACTAATTGACATATGTCCCCCAAAAACCCTAAAAATGCTCCAACCTTCCAAAATTCAAATCTTGAGTTCTATGACGGCTATGAGGGTGTTCTACGACTTTTCGGAAAGAGAAAATCGTGCTCTACAATCTTCGCGTTCACCGGAAAATCATTCGGAGCCTTTTCGCACATGAAATAATAGCTTGAAGTTTCGGGACAAATAATTTTTAAAAATGGAAATTTCTAAACTTCCCACTTTAGCAACTTTTTGCATACTCCCGATTTTTGACCTTTGAGCTCAACTGAATTATTCTTTGACATGATATGACCTCACAAATTGATAATCCTGATTAAAACTTCTGAAATTGTCATGTTGACCTTTCTGACTGTGCAGTTGACTTTCTTGCTCCATCTTCAATCAACCGAAGAATTCTCTGACCTCCCCATGAAATTTTTCTCACAAAAATCAACATCTAGGACTCTCTTGACATATAGAAAACTTTGCCCAAATTAAATGGCCAAAGTTGTGAAGTCTTGGTGATTGAATCCCAAACCCTAATTTGAGTGCTTGCATAGGAGCTTTGCCTTATCCTGAGATCTCTGATGAGCATTTGCCAAGGGACTTGATCTTATAAATGGAGTGTAGACTCACCATAAGACTTGTACAAACTCATCGGGACCCTTGTCATGGCTTGAAGTGCTTCTGGGAATTCCACAGATGACCATATGCTGATGCTCAGACATGAAGGATGTCATGCTTCATCTTTCTATGATATGATGCTAAGGGAATGATATGCTCATGATGTATATGATGTAATATGATGCTTAAAAATAAGAGGGCAAATTTTGGGTGTTACAGCTGCCCCTATTCAATCATCTGTCAATCTGAAAAAGGATGATAGTACGGACTATCGATCGTTCAAGATAAACTGTGATTGAATACCAAGAAGACCAGAAATTTGCACTCTGACGAAGAATGCAACACCGGGAAATAAACCCGACCAGATGATGCTCTGGGGATATGAGTCGGAGAAAGAAGCAGACGAGCTTCTTCCAAGTTGAAACTGATATCTGGAATATTATCATGGTGACAGACGAGTCTTCGAATGACCTGTGACGCCAGGTGCAGAGAGCGGACGAGCCCTTAAGGAACTTCAAAGTAGCCTGAGATAGACGAATCTCCTTCACTAATCCTTACGCAGATAAGTGGGATAAGACGGACGAGTCTTCTTCGGATAACCCTTACGCAGGCTCCGGGAATGCATATAAGTCTGTGGGATAGACATGCAATCAAGGTAGACGAACCTTCTTCATATATTATCCGCGGATATATGGTATAAGACAGACGAGTCTTCTAAGCAAACCTGTTACGCCAGGTGCAGCAACCTTAATCGGTGCTTGAGACAGACGAGCCTCCTTCGGATTTACCTGTTACGCCAGGACCGGTATCAATTTTGACATTAATTCCCACTGTCAGGATTCTAAACCTCTTCAATACAGACGAGTATTGGATGATCATCAAGATAACACAGACGAGTGCCATAAGTCAATGATACAGACGAGTATCAGACGATGATCTGAGAAACACAGACGAGTGTCTCAGGCGATGATACAGACGAGTATCAGCCACTGGTATAGACGAATACCAGAAATTCAAACACAGACGAGCATTTGAAGTAGCAATACAGAAATACCAGGGTAAACAGCAAATCCTCACATACAGATGTAAGCTAGCACAGACGAGTGCTGAGGATGATACAGACGAGTATCCAGGCAAAGCAGACGAGCTTCAGAACACAAACGACTTCTGGGGGATAAAAGCAGACGAGCTTTAAACAAACACAGACGAGTGCTGGACAGTTGCAGACGAGCAACAACAGAGAATACATATCAAGGCACAGACGAGTGCAGCGAATGATCTAATACCAAACACAGACGAGTGTTGAGAGGTTGCAGACGAGCAACAACAAATATCATATCAGAACACAGACGAGTGTTGAGGAATTGCGGACGAGCAACTATCATAACCAAACACAGACGAGTGCTGGACATTGCGGATGAGCAATAACAGAGGTATCGTAACACAGACGAGTGTTGCGAATCAACTGCAACATAATACATCTCAAAGCACAGACGAGTGCTGGAATTTGCAGACGAGCAATCAACAACTGATATAATCAAACACAGACGAGCGTTTGGAATTGCGAACGAGCAGAATCAAAGTAATCATAAACCACCGCTGGGGAAAGCAAGCGAGCAATACCACAGAGCTAACACAGACGAGTGTTGAAAGATGCAGACGAGCAACAATAAAGCAGCAATATGTCCCTGCTGGGGAAAACTTTGCTTAGGGATAAATCATACGAGTGTTGAAAATTGCAGACGAGCAACGAACGAATGCCTGATCAGCAACAAGAGATACAACTCTGCAAGGGAAGACAAGTCAATAGGTCCGGATCCCCACTCCGACTGACGTGATGCATACCTGGCTGTATCATCAAATAAAACAACAATAGGGCAACTTTGCTCGAGAAGTATTTCACGGACGGAGATGAAACTCAAATATGAACTCTGTGGGGACAGATCATCTTCAGACTTGGCTGGGGAAGCCTCTTGGGCAAATACTCTGGCTGGGGAGAGCATTTGATGATTCAAGACTCTGAGAGGATATCAGGCCTTCAAGTACCCGATAGGCAAGGACTCTTGCTGGGAACAGAATACGGTTAATTCCATCTCTGATGACGTCAGGCTTTCAAGCACCTGCTGGCTATACTTCACTGGGGAAGAATGGACTGCTACTTCACTGGGGAAGAAGAACCTGCTTGGGCTGCCGCCCATACTTAGCTGGATAAAAATCTCTGCCAGAGATGCCAGGCTTCAGATACCTGTTGGAGAAGAAATCTCTGCTTGGGGAAATACTCTACTGGGGAAGAGTACATTGCTTGAGAGAATGTGCCGCCATCCTGCAACAACAGAAACCACACGCATGTCCCGGGGATTTGCATGGCATGATCTGCTCATCCATTATCACCCGACACTCAAAGAGGGTTACAGTTTCCCTGCATGTCAGTTTTCTTTTCAAGATTATCACCATGTTTAGATGCAATGCTATTTTTGCCAAAAATTCAGGACATTTTGCAAACAAAAGTAAACACACACAGCTTTCTGACTGAATATTATTTTATTGGATAACCTTTGAATAGGCAAAGATTTACATCAAGAAGCAACCACCTGGAAAGAGGTAGCCACTATAAAATTTGAGAAAAGAAACTATCCTAATGGCAATGTACATGGCATTCCAAGGAGTTCCATTTCTGCTATGACCTGCACGTCTTCAAGACTCTCCATTCTGTTTCGGCCTTCTGAGAGGACAAGGGAGCTATTTCCTATCCTTCTGATATTGTCAAACCGTACGAAATGATGACGTGGTTCAGATAACTTGGATCACAGTTGTTCGCTTATTTCTCTTATTTTGCGTGGATCGCCCTCTCGGGTTTTCAATCCACCGGGATACCCTTTTTTGCCTGAGCTGTCCAATGTGGCTTTTCAACTCAGCGGGTGTACACATTTTTTTATATTTATTTCCCTAATTTTTGCCCGAGCTTTTTATTCTGTTTTTAGCTCGCCGGGATGCCCTTTTCTTGCCTGGACTTACATTCTGTTTCTATGTCCAGCGGGTCTCTTTATGCGAAGTATTTTTTAACTGCGTCCGAGTTAACAGGGGATGGGAAGTCATCTCCATCCATAGTGGTGAGCATCAATGCTCCTCCTGAGAATACTTTCTTCACTATGAATGGTCCTTCGTAATTTGGGGTCCACTTGCCCCTGTTATCTGAACCTGGAGGAACGATCCTCTTCAATACAAGCTCTCCCACTTGATACTCTCGAGTACGTACTCGTTGGTCGAATGCCCGCTTCATTCTCCTATGATAAAGCTGACCATGACAGATAGCCGCTAATCTCTTTTCCTCAATTAGACATAGCTGATTGTAACGAGCACGCCCCCATTCAGCCTCATCCAGTTTGACGTCCATCATCACGCGCAGTGAAGGAATCTCTACTTCAACAGGCAGGACTGCTTCCATGCCATATACTAGAGAGAAGGGAGTTGCCCCTGTTGACGTCCTGACTGACGTTCGGTACCCATGCAAGGCAAACGGTAACATCTCATGCCAATCTTTGTAGGTGACAACCATTTTCTGCACAATCTTCTTGATATTCTTGTTAGCTGCCTCTACCGCACCATTCATCTTTGGTCGGTAAGGAGAAGAATTGTGATGCTGTATTTTGAAGTCCCGACATAAGTCTGCCATCATCTTGTTGTTGAGATTAGAACCATTGTCAGTAATGATCCTTTCGGGTACTCCATATCTGCATATGATATCTCTTTTCAGAAACCTTGCCACCACTTGACGAGTGACATTGGCATAAGACGCCGCTTCTACCCACTTGGTAAAGTAATCAATCGCGACCAGGATGAATCGATGCCCGTTCGAAGCAGTTGGCTCGATCTTCCCGATCATGTCAATGCCCCACATAGAGAAAGGCCAAGGGGATGACATGACGTTGAGCGGGTTAGGAGGAACATGCACTTTATCTGCATATATTTGGCACTTATGGCATTTTCGAGCGAATGAACAACAGTCTGCATCCATTGTCATCCAGTAATACCCTGATCTCAGCAGTTTCTTTGCCATAGCATGCCCTCCTGCATGGGTACCAAAAGATCCTTCATGGACTTCCTGCATCAACAGGCTTGCTTCGTGTCTATCCACGCATCTGAGCAAGACCATGTCGAAGTTCCTCTTGTACAAAACCCCGTCTGTGTTCAAGAAGAAGCTAGCAGCCAGTCGTCTCAAGGTCTTTTTGTCTTTGGAAGATGCCCCTGTTGGGTATTATTGCTTCTCTAGGAATAACTTGATATCAAAATACCAAGGTTTCTCGTCAGACACGGCGTCTACAGAGAAAGCATAAGCTGGAGAGTCAAGCCTGGAGATGTCAATTCTGGGCACAAAATTCCAACACAGGACTTTAATCGACGAAGAGAGAGTGGCCAAAGCATCAGCAAATTGATTTTCGTCACGTGGTATGTACTTGAGCTCAACTGTCGTGAAGAATGTCAACAGTTTTCTAGCATAATCCCTGTACGGAACTAGATGCTCTTGATGTGTATACCACTTGCCGGTAATTTGGTTAATGACGAGGGCTGAATCTCCGAATATATCGAGGTTCTTAATCCGAAGATCAATTGCCTCCTCTATTCCCATTATACACGCCTCGTATTCCGCTTCATTGTTGGTGCAGCCAAAAGTAATTTTGGCAGCGAAGGGTAAATGGACACCTTCAGGAGTAATAAGTACGGCACCAACTCCACGACCATTGATATTGACAGCCCCATCAAACATCAACTTCCATTTGGATTCAGGATCAGGTCCCTCCTCCGGAAGTGGTTCCTCATAATCGTTTGTTTTAAGGTACATGATGTCTTCATCAGGGAAATCAAATCTCATCGGCTGATAGTCATCCTCGAGAGGTTGCTGAGCAAGGTATTCCGATAACACACTTCCTTTGATGGCCTTCTGAGAAGTGTACTGGATGTCGTATTCAGTTAAAATCATCTGCCACCTAGCAACCCTTCCGGTCAATGCTGGTTTCTCAAAGATGTACTTAACAGGATCCATCTTGGAAATGAGAAGTGTGGTATGGGTCAACATATACTGCCTTAGTCGGCGAGCAGCCCATACCAAAGCGCAGCAAGTTTTCTCGAGCAGTGAGTATCGGGATTCACAGTCGGTAAACTTTTTGCTAAGGTAATAAATGGCGTACTCTTTTCGACCAGACTCGTCATGTTGGCCAAGCACACACCCCATCGACCCTTCTAGCACGGTCAAGTACATGATTAATGGTCTCCCCTCCACCGGAGGCATCAGAATTGGAGGCTCCTGCAAATATTCCTTTATTTTGTCGAAAGCTCTTTGGCAATCATCATTCCACCTGACTGTCTGCTCTTTTCTTAGCAGTTTGAATATCGGTTCGCACGTGGCAGTTAGGTGAGATATGAACCGAGAAATATAGTTCAATCTACCTAAGAACCCGCGCACTTCTTTTTCTGTCTTTGGTGCAGGCATATCTTGAATAGCTTTCACTTTAGCAGGATCTACCTCAATTCCTCTTTGACTTACAATGAAACCCAGCAATTTTCCGGAACGCACTCCGAAAGTGCACTTGTTCGGATTCAACCTCAGCTTATACTTGATCAATCTATCAAACAACTTCTTCAAATTAATCAAATGCTCCTCTTCGTCTTTGGACTTTGCAATCATATCATCCACATAACATTCGATCTCCTTGTGGATCATGTCATGGAACAACGTGACCATCGCCCGTTGATAAGTTGCCCCAGCGTTCTTCAAACCGAAGGGCATGACCTTATAGCAGAATGTTCCCCACGGGGTAATGAACGTTGTCTTCTCCCTGTCTTCCGGCGCCATTTTTATCTGATTATAACCGGAGAATCCATCCATGAAGGAGAACACCGAGAATTGAGCAGTATTGTCGACCAACACGTCAATGTGTGGCAACGGAAAATCATCCTTTGGGCTTGCTCTGTTCAAATCTCGATAGTCAACGCACATTCGGACCTTGCCGTCCTTCTTAGGTACTGGTACGATATTAGCTACCCAAGGCGGGTAACTAGTCACGGCAAGGAACCCGGCATCCCACTGCTTCTGAACCTCCTCTTTAATCTTCATCGCCATATCCGGGCGAGTTCTTCTCAATTTTTGCTTTACAGGAGGACAGTCTTCTCTCAGGGGTAGCTTATGCATCACGATGTCAGTATCCAACCCTGGCATATCTTGATATGACCAAGCAAAGATATCTACATACTCTCTCAGCATACTGATCAACTCTTGTTTGACGTCGTCCTGCAGATTGGCCCCTATCTTGATTTCTTTCTTTGCATCTTCACTGCCAATGTTGATGGTCTCAATCTCTTCTTGATGAGGCTGAATAACTCGTTCCTCTTGTTTCAACAATCTGACCAACTCTTCAGGGAGGTCACAGTCTTCCTCAACCCCTTCATCAGCTTGGTAGACTGGATTATCAAAGTCATGCATAGTCATAGCAGGAACGTTATCCGTGGAATCCGGATGATCAGCACTGCACAAACGATGTGCTTATTCAGAATCTGCTTATTTTGAAAAGAGACGCTAACACAAAGCAAAAAATGAAAAAACACATTGCCATTTTTATATTGTTTTTGTGAAAAAGTTTAAAAACAAAGAAAGAGAGCACAATTTGTCTGAAAATGTCCTTTTATTTCATAGCAAAATAACAATGCGATACAAAACATGGTGGCCCAATACAATGGATCCAAGCATCTTGGGCAGAATGCTGGACTTGACAATGCAGTATGCTAATAAAAGGAAACAAACAATTACTTTGAGATCCAGGTGACTTGAACAATGTCTTCAGCAGACCAATTTCCTAGCTCCTCGCCGGGTGCACACGGGCGGATCCAATTGTTGTCCCAGTCTCGGTCACTATCTCCGTCTTGACTTGCCATACAGATTTGATCGCGGTCTAGCAACCCAGCACTCGTGAATGAGATAGCCTTACCACTCTGAGTAGACCCTCCAGGTTGATACCCTAAGCCGAATTTGTCATCTTTCTTTTCCATCTCCAACAGCTTGCCCCAGCCCTGAGCATTGCCTGATTGGACGACCTCCTTTGCTTCCTGGTAAGAATGAATTGACGTGCCTTCGTTGCTTTTCTTCACCGGAGTCAAGATACTGACATCTGCCTCAAAAGCTTGGCACAAAGTCTCGTGAATTTCTCCGTCCATTTCTACATATTTAAATGTCGACAAATGGCTGACGAATATATCTTCTTCCCCGCAAACTGTGATGACCTGGCCGTCCACCACATATTTAAGCTTCTGGTGCAGGGTTGAGGTGACAGCTCCGGCTGCATGTATCCACGGTCTGCCCAACAAGCAACTATACGCAGGCTGGATATCCATGACATAGAAGACACTCTTGAAGACTTGAGAGCCTATCTTAACAGGCAACTCAACCTCTCCAAAAACTGATCTTCTTGAACCATCGAAAGCTTTAACCACCAGATCACTCGGCGTCAGGACAATCCCATCAATGTCAAGCTTCATCAACGCCTTTTTCGGGAGCACATTTAAAGAGGAGCCTGTGTCCACAAGAACATGGGATAACACAGCGCCCTTGCATTCCATCGTGATATGCAGTGCTTTATTGTGATTCCTTCCCTCCGAAGTGAGGTCTCTGTCAGTGAAGCCCAAGCCATGGCTAGCATTGACACTCCCAACAACAGCTTCGAGTTGATTGACAGTAATCTCTTGAGGAACATAAGCCATTTGAAGTACTTTCAGCAAGGCTTCTCGGTGCGCGGGAGAGCACATCAACAGTGACAAGATAGAAATCTTTGAAGGCGTCTGATTCAGTTGATCAACCACCTTGTAGTCACTCCTTTTAATGATCCTCATAAACTCCTCTACCTCCTTTTCAAACGTCCCCTGCCCATTCACAGGAGTAGTTGACTCGTCAACCGCAGTCTGCTTTCCTTTGTCCTTAGACGAAGCTTCGGCATCAGGATCCTTTCTCAGTGCAGGGGGAGCAAATAAACGGCCACTTCGAGTAAAACCTCCAACACCTCCCACATTTTCAATGGTCAAATCAGCAACAGGTCTACTCTCCATCTTCTGTCCCGCCACATAGACATCGGAACCATAATGCCACGGAATGGCCCTATCATCGGCGTACGGCACCGGCCCAGGTACAGTTATAGTCACAGGACTAATCTGAGGAGCGTAAATGGTAACCGGCCCTTGTCTGACGGGCATATCAGCTTCATCATAGAAGATAGTAATGGTTGACACATCATCAGCCTCTTCATTACTAATCTTGCTAAATTGCAGAGACCCATCATCAATTACTCCTTGCAAACCCATCTTCAATTTCTCGCAGCCATTCACAGCACTTATACAATCTTCACAATCGAGACAACAACCAGGAAACACTTGACCCTTCAACAGTCTCTCTTTCACCACCCTCAGTGGTGTCTTGACTTCATCAATTCTCAGCACCAAACTCAACTTATCATCACTCTCAACAGCATTGACTCTTGCCCCGCCATGGTTAGGCATCGGGTTCGAGTTGACATTCGGTGGCGGCGCAAAGTTGATTGCCTTGGAATCTACGAGATCTTGAACTTTGTGATGCAGCGCCCTGCACTTCTCGGTTGAGTGCCCGGGTGCTCCTGAATGAAAAGTACATCGTGCGTTGACATCATAACCAGCTGGAAGCTCTCCAGGAGGTGGTGGTGCCAAAGTCCTTAATTGAATAAGGTTCAAGTCTAGTAGTTTCGGCAACAAGGCAGCATATGTCATCGGAATAGCTTCAATCACCCTGTTAGCAGGACGAGCCTGCCTCGGCTGATAAGGTCTTTGCTGGTAGTTGGCTCTAGGTTGTTGTTGTTGTTGTGGTGGAGGTAGCATCTGTTGTACGGGAGCTGCAGGAATGGTAACAGCATCCATATGCTCATAAGGTCTTCTGTATCCACGACCCTGGCTTCGGCCGAATACAGCATTGGTCTCACCTTCTCGCCTTCTCGGAGGTCCACTAAAAGCTTTCCTCGCTCCATTTGAGCTACTAGCACCTGGGTCTTGTATCTTCCCCATTTTCAACAGCGTTTCGACCCTTTCCCCTGCAATGACAATATCGTTGAACTTTGTAGCAGAACTCGACGCCAATCTCTCAAGAAATACCCCCTGGAGAGTACCCATAAACATATCGGCCATCTCATTCTCTAACAGTGGTGGTTGTACCCTAGCAGCTAGCTGGCGCCACCTCTGGGCGTATTCTTTGAAGCCTTCTTTTGCTGTCTGAGCCATATGTTGCAATTGTGTGCGATTCGGAGCCATATCCATGTTATATTGGTATTGCTTCACGAAGGCCTCAGCGAGATCCTTCCAGCTCTTAACATTGACCCTGCTGAGTTTCATGTACCACTCAAGGGAAGCTCCCACTAAGCTGTCCTGAAAGTAATACATCCATAGTTTTTCATCGTCCGTATGCGCAGCGATTCTCCCAACATATGATTGCAGATGGGTCCTTGGGCAAGCAGTGCCGTTATACTTCTCGAAAGTAGGAACCTTGAACTTATACGGAATCCTGACTCCAGGAACCAAGCCCAAGTCTGTTATATCAAATCCCAAAGAGCTCTGGGACTGAATAGCCTTGATTTGCTCGGCCATCTCTTCGAATCTCTTGTTCATTTCGACCCCTTGACCCTCGGTCTCATCAAGTAAAGTGAACTGGTCCTCCTGGTGGTCCACATGAATGTTATGCAACCCGTCATTGACTACGGTCGCCCCTGGTTGTATAACATGAGGTCCACCCTGACGTGCGCCCGCACCGGTATGATTATCAGTATTAGCAGCAGCAGCAGCGTTTCTGTTCTGATTCTCCACCATCTCTCGCAGACGCTCTTGATTCTGCCCCATGCCGGCCATTAATGTCATGAAGTTATCCATCCTCTGCCTTAGATCTGCCAAATCTGCCTGCATTTGATCCATGGCTCGCTCTCTGTTAGTCTTGGTTGGGTATCTGTGCACTGCTGGTTGTTCTCGAACTTTTCGAGGAGCTATAGTGCCTGTGATCATAAAACCCGTTAGTAATTGATGCAACACCTGCAAAACAGACAAACAGGTTATATGCAATGCAATGTAACTGTTCACGTTCCCAATTTTAAGCATTTGGCATGCCCCAGTTCTGGCATCTATCTCGATAATCACTTTCAGTGTTTAGCTTTCAAACTTTCTCTTTGATAAGTGTTCAAACATTAGCAGTATCCAGACAAACGAGTCTTGCACATTCAAAACGATAACTTGCACATTAATACTGAATATGGACAAACCACTATAGGCTAAAAGTCAGAATACATCCAAGAATATTTCCCCGAAGGGTTACAAATCAGTACATAAAGACAAAGGAAATGAAAGCAAGACTCCTACAACAAGCCTGTAGGTAGTCTGACAAATAAACTAAGCTAAGGACCCCGGCTCTGCCACCTCTGCCCTGCTCTTCTTGACGCTCGCTCTCAGCTTGAGCTCTTCAATCTCTTTCCTGGCTTCCTCCAGAGCTAATTGGCTTTGGACTAGCTGTTGGGTCCTCTCCCTCCGGATGGTGTGGGCTTGTTCCACTTCCTCCTTCTTGAAAGCCATCTGAACTTCGAAGAACTCTTCCTTCTCTTTGAATTTCTTTTGGTCTTCATCCCTTTGGCCTTTCAACCAAACAATGGACTGCCGAGCACTCCTGAGAGTCTTTAAGGTCTCCTTGCGCTTAACTTCTCTTCGAGCTTCCATCATACCCAATCTGTGGAAATGGGCTTCTCTTCCAGCAAAATCCTTCTCTTTGTTTTCCAAAGAGGCTTGGAGCTTCTGCAGCTTGTCTTCAGCTTCCTTCTTGGCTCTATTGGCCTGGTGGTATAAGCTTACCATCTCAATATTCTCTACTCTGACCTCATGCAGCTGGGCTTCTAGCTTCTTGTACTCCTCCAAGGAAACCGTACTGCTCGGACCTGGTACCTCTCGGGGATAAAGTGGAGCTTCGACTGAAAAAGGCATGAGAACTGACTCGATATGCCTTTTCAACCATTCAGCATATGGTGGATATGCCTTGGGATCAATTCGGCCGAAGTCCTTCTTCCCTTTCCTTTTCCTGTGATCCCAGGATTGAACTGCTTGTTGGACTGGCTCTCTGTTTCCATCAACAGGAAAATACAAAGATTCAGCAAACATTTCCATCTGAGGAGGATCCTTCAAAGGGTAGCCAAACTGCCTTCTGGCTAATGTCGGGTAGTAACTGATGACACCTTTCCTTCCCAGCAAAGGTACTCCAGCAAACCTTCCGCAACTAACCATCACTTCTTTTCCTAGCAAATCTCTGTCATAACCCCAAGCAATGTCTTCTTCAGTCAGTCCCATCAATCTTCTGGACCATCTCCATTCGCCTCGTATATCCTTGAAGGCACCTGACATAGGCAACTGTGTGGCAAACCATTCAGCAAACAAAGGAGCACAACAGACCACTGGACCACCTCTACCTTTCTCGTTTCTGTAATGGACACTAAAATAAAAGTCACCCAATAAAGTAGGCACTGGATTGCCTTTTGCAAAGATCGAGATCACTTCTAAGCTGACAAACTCTTTCTCTCCGGGAAACAAGCTAGACCCATATACCATCAATGCAAGCAAAGCTCCAAAGTCATTCCACCTAGCCTCTGTAGCATACTTCTCAGCCTCTGGGATAAGCACACTCCATGGTAGACCTCTGCCTTTACTTTCTTGCAAAGCTTGTCTGACTAAAACAACTGGCAACCTACAAACCTTGGCTATGTCTTCATTTCTAAGCACAACCTCTGACCCGTAGAACGGCAATGTCTCTCTGATCGGAACACCCAGCATGCTGGATATCTCTTCCAATGTCGGAGCTAAGATGTAACCTGAAAGAACAAAGCAACGCAGCAGGGGATCATAAAATTGCAACAATGTATGCAAGCTGTCCTTTTGGTCTGTAGTAGGCTTGTCCATAAACTTCAGTATCTGGCCGTATCTTTTCTTGAAATTTCCTAAGACTTGATCGTTCATCAGACCTGCTAACCTTTGAACACTTTTGACTTCCGGTTGAAGAAAGGTATAATGCACATTCTTTTTTCTCGGATCACTTCTGATTTCTGCCATGGAGATAAGAATACCAGAACTGGGAACAGATGTGATTAATGACCTGAAAAATGGGAAACATAAACAGTTAATGCAAAGAATGATGCAAATGTAATGCAATGCAAACATATGACCAACTGGGACCATCTGAACTGGCACACTGACAAAGGCCCCTCTGAACAACTGGCAAACCCAAAAGTTCACTGAGTCACACCCTCTGGTAATCACAACCCTCTGATAGAAGATCTCAGAATCACAGTATCAAGAAATCCAGAATTCCAGGACCATAACTTCGGAACCATAGAATCAATAGAACCACAGATCATAATCACAGGACCAGAGATCATAACTGAACAAATGAGTGTATGTTGAGGTCGTGGGTTCCTGCACACCTGTAAACACCCCCCAATCTCACGGGTAAAAGGCTCCGGGTCAGACATCACGGACTCTCAAAGCCACATAGCAATAATACTGTCACCATCTCCGAGAAATGGCTCATGACCAAATCAGGGAATCGGTTAGGCATTATGTACTATGCAGGGAGGCCTCAGCTGAGTCCGGGAAAAACAAGCATCCCTTATAAGTCCCCAGCTTCAAGCGCTGAAATCGAGAAACAATAGTACATTCAGCCCGTAGGATACAGTACTAATGTCATACGACCAGATGCTTTAACTGAGTTCTTATAAGAGAACCAGGCCATCCTATGCGAGTCCCCAGTGGACCCTCGGGTGCGAATGGGTTTGCCACAAAATGTGGTCTGCCACTGTCACCACTGGAGAGGGTTGTTTCCACAAAGGTTCTCAATGATTGGTCCCCAGCTGCACATAACTGTCAGGGTTATGTAATGAGAGAGGAAGATCCCCAAATCAAGACATTTCCAAGACAATCGCAACCTGGGTGTGGAACTCACTACTACCCCCATGACAAGATCTCATGAGGCCAAAGTGGAACCACTCTAAGTCCTATGGTGCACTCGAGCCGGGTACTTGGCTCATATCTCTCAAGAACCAGTAACACCCATCCCACCAAAGAAAACCAGTCCAGACAGTCCAGTATATATACATGATGCATAAAATAACGACTGAAAACTGTAAATAAAGCTATAAATAAAGTTGTAAATAAACAACCATAAAATACAACAAGTCACAACAAACAAACATCACCCAATGAAACAGCAACACACAAGCGCTAGGAGAGACTCACAGGGGAACCAGAGATTCTGGGTTCGGTCCCCAGCAGAGTCGCCAAGCTGTCGCTCCCCGGGATTTCCATCCTGGTACAAACGCGAAAGTGGCGCGGAAAAAGAAAAGAGTCGCCAGCCAGGCATTTTTATCCCGAAGAAAGGGAATGGTAATGCTGCACAAACCAGAAGAAAGAAAGAGGAAGGACACAGGTCCTGCGAACCAAAGAGACTGAGTTCGGGAATCGGTTACGACCTGGGAAGGTATTAGCACCCAGATCGTCCGCCGTACCCGACGGGATCCACGCTTGCAAAAGAAACTGTTTCAAAGGGTGAGGGTATGAAAACTGCAGCATCAGAAAAGAAATGGACTGGAAAAACACTAAAAAAAGAAATGAAATAAGAAACGAAAGAAAAATGTAGGGAAAATAAAGATTGTGCTCGAACGGGCCCTACCCCGCTGCCTACGTACCTCATCAGGATAATGAGGATCAGAGACGCCGTAGTTCCCCTAACTAGGGGTACCAAAGGAAATTACTTGTGAATTAAGGCTTGAACTGCCTATGCCATTGCTCAGGTGTTGCAGACTCGGACGACGAGTGCGTAACCGTCTTGCAAGATGACAAGTAGGAGCAAGTTCGCGTACGGTGCAAAGGAGATGAGAAAAGAATTCCCGAAGGAAAGACGCTTATTGTTTGTTTGTGTTTTTTTAGAAGCTTTTATGAGTGTGTCACAAGGAAGTGAACTCAAGCTCTCACCAATGGAATGTGCACTTGTCGCTACATTCCAAGATGGAATAATAGAACAAGCACACTCAAGTAAGGAGAAGATCCCCAAAACTTGAACCCAAAGATTAGGGCTTAGGCTCACTAACTTGTTTACTTATTAGATGTTTTGATTATTTACATGAAGAAGTGTTTTTTATGCTTTTCTTTATGAATAAGATACCTTGATCAGACTTGTGCATCACAAGGTAAACATGTACTATCCCAAGATGGGAAGACTACAAGCATACCTCATGGAATAAGGCTATGGATCAATGCATCACTTCACATTTGTTAAAGTGTTTTTTAAGAGTTATGAGATGAGAAGAGAAGAAGAACCAAAAGGATCTCAAAGGAAAAATTCTAAAGGGGGACTAAAATAATCCTAAGTATTCACATGCATGGATATCCTAAGGGTTAGTGAGGTTTCTATCCTAATGAAGAAGGAAGAATAAGATAGAAGAAGGGATGAGAAAGGCCTAGGCCCAACAAAAAAAAGTTAGTTCACATAAACAAAAGAGGAAGAGATGAGAATTGGAGATGTGGAACTCAATTCCCACATCTCACACTTACCATAACTCCTGCAAGGTTAGCATATACAAATGAACACAAGCATAAAATTCACAACCAGAATCAAAATGGTATGAAGAATGGCCTAAGAGGCCAGCAAGATGAAGGGAGAAATCACACAATACCAAACAATGCCAAAATAAAAGCAACGGAATCAAAATACGGAATTTAAACACTTAAAGAAACAAATGACTTGAATATGAAGCAAACTCAAAAATTCAGAAGAAACAAGACCTATCCTAGGACCAGGAAGGTACCCATACCCCAAAGGAACCCCAAATAAGAAGAATAAGTTGGCACAAGTGCCCTTCTAAGCCTATAGGAGATCTAAAGAATCAAAAGAAGCAAAATGGGACAAGATGAGAACAAAAATTCACAAATAATCAACCAGCCACCTAAAAATTCTACAAATGGAACCAAATGATCTTAAAACACACTATATTAACTTGCCAAAAGGATTTGCAAAAAATCAGAAAGGAACTAGGTCAAATGAATGCATAAACACAAGCTAGGACAGAAAACTTACACCACAAGATACCAAACCAAAACTTAAGAAATAAATTTTTAAAAATTCTTAGAAAAATCACATGGCAACTAGATGATCTTAGGAACATAATGCAAAGAGAATGGGATCAAAACTCCAAATATTGAAGTCTATAGAAAATCAACAAGACAGGCTGGTCAAGAAATGGATCAAAAGAAGCTATGTACATTGGTGATTTAATTCTGGCACACTAATTAATGAAAAAAAATAAAATAAAAATGTGACAAAATTTTAGAGACACAAAGAAACATTCATGATTTATTTGGGAATTTTTAGAGGATTATAACTATTTTATTTGAATTAAAATCAAACTGAATTAAAAATAGAATTAATATGAAAAAGGAAAAAAAAAGAATTGAAGGGAGGTGGGAAGAGTGATGTTATCCAGCTGAAAACAGAACGGGCCAGGAAGAGGGGGGGCCGTTAGCGGGTCTGGGCAAGGCCCAACCGAAATTAAATAAATCCCAAAAAAATTAAATCAGCCTTTCTCACCCTTTTTTATTTTTGTGAACAAAATATTATGTATACTTCATGTCAATCGGTCCAATTCACTTAAATGAAAGAGGAAATAAAAATAATTAAAAAAGAAAACCATGGACCAACCAGGAGGAGACACGTCACCGTCTCCTCCACCCCCATGCACGAAGAACTCAAAACCAGCAGTGGCAAAAACGCAGCATGACATACAAATTTCATTCAACTTCATCCTAGCATAACTCTCTCAAATCTTGATGAAATTATCAGATGCAAGAATCAAAAGTGATCTACGAATCGATACGAATCCATACATGCGATTAAATCTCACAACCAAGACACATACAGAGAGCAATACATCAAACAAGATCACATCTCAAAATCGTAAATCGAGATCTAACAACAACACAAGCCTTCTAAACACTTCCTACATCTTAGATCCGACATCCACAGCATGAAATGGAACAATATGAATAATAAACAGAAGCAAAACGGAGTGAGATTCGAACCTGTGATCAATCTATCCGCGACGACAATAAGAAAACCAGAATGAGGATGACACTCCTTGAATCCCTCCGAGCCAAATAAAGACTTAAGACTGGCCACCGAGAAGAGACAACGAAAATACCGAATGTTAACACTCTTGGAAGTTTTCACAATACGTCAACGATAAGCTCCAGTGCAAGGTGATGTTGATGATGTGAATAGCATGGTGTTGAGGATGATTTTTGAAGCAAAAATGGAGTAGTGATATTTGATACACAGCTGGTTTCAGATCTGGTTTTCATGAATGGATGATGAGAGCAACGAGAAAAATCATCAACATGAGAGAGTGAAGGCTGTGATGCGTGCGTTTTTTTCACCCAAAAAACGTGACCAATCTCTCTCTATCGTGCTGCTACCTTCTTTTTCCTTTTTATCTTTTTTTAACAAGTGAATGCATCCTATTGTATGGGAGTGCGTTGTGAGGTGTGAGCGGAAAAATGTGAAGTGGGAGAGTGAGAGAAATAAAAGAGAAAAAGTGTGAAGTCTGTGCCTTCTGTGCTGGCGAGGTGAGTAATATGCGAGGGAAGGAAAAGGAGAAAAGTGAGGTGAGTGGAAAGAGGAAAAAAAAGTGTGAGGGAATGTGGAGAGTGAGCTGGCGAGATTTTAGAGTGTGAGGAGATGTGTGGTGATGTGAGGAGCGCGTGAGGTGGAGTGGTGAGGGGAAGAAAAGTAAAAACGTGACAATGAGAGTGAGGAAAGCATGAATGGGAGGCTGATAATGACACATGGCGAGCATGAGTTGGTTGGAACCAAAGTGCTGATTTCCTCCCCATATATTTCGTACATCATCACCACAATGTTACTATTTTTGAACTAATTTATACATTTGGCCACACAAATAGTACAATAGGCCTACTAAAAATAAGTGTGAACGAAATACCCATGATATGCCACACATAACTTTATTAAAAAATAAACCAATGACTAATTGACATATGTCCCCCAAAAACCCTAAAAATGCTCCAACCTTCCAAAATTCAAATCTTGAGTTCTATGACGGCTATGAGGGTGTTCTACGACTTTTCGGAAAGAGAAAATCGTGCTCTACAATCTTCGCGTTCACCGGAAAATCATTCGGAGCCTTTTCGCACATGAAATAATAGCTTGAAGTTTCGGGACAAATAATTTTTAAAAATGGAAATTTCTAAACTTCCCACTTTAGCAACTTTTTGCATACTCCCGATTTTTGACCTTTGAGCTCAACTGAATTATTCTTTGACATGATATGACCTCACAAATTGATAATCCTGATTAAAACTTCTGAAATTGTCATGTTGACCTTTCTGACTGTGCAGTTGACTTTCTTGCTCCATCTTCAATCAACCGAAGAATTCTCTGACCTCCCCATGAAATTTTTCTCACAAAAATCAACATCTAGGACTCTCTTGACATATAGAAAACTTTGCCCAAATTAAATGGCCAAAGTTGTGAAGTCTTGGTGATTGAATCCCAAACCCTAATTTGAGTGCTTGCATAGGAGCTTTGCCTTATCCTGAGATCTCTGATGAGCATTTGCCAAGGGACTTGATCTTATAAATGGAGTGTAGACTCACCATAAGACTTGTACAAACTCATCGGGACCCTTGTCATGGCTTGAAGTGCTTCTGGGAATTCCACAGATGACCATATGCTGATGCTCAGACATGAAGGATGTCATGCTTCATCTTTCTATGATATGATGCTAAGGGAATGATATGCTCATGATGTATATGATGTAATATGATGCTTAAAAATAAGAGGGCAAATTTTGGGTGTTACACCGGGTTAGGAGTGTTTACACTTCTTATAACTGATCAACGTCTAAAGATCCTTGTTCTAGAACAATACATGTGAGGGGGTTGGGATGTTTACAGGTTTGCAGGAACCCTTGGCCGCATCATAACTTGTTACTAGTTTTGTTAAGGTTGTATCATTTTGGACTGTTCTTGTGAAACCCTGGACTTGTGACTCTTTATTTGAGTCCCCCACCTAGTTACTGGTTTTCTAAGCCTCCATCCGGACTTATGAACACACATAGACCCTATCAAGGCAGATAACAGATCCAACACTTGATCACAAACCCTTTTCATATCATTCTGCATACATCATTTTGCATCATTTAACATTTGTCTATTTGTTTTACAGGGTATCCACATCTTATCTTTGGTTTGGTTTTGACCTGTTCTGCTGCTTAGATTCCTTCAGCTATCTGCATCAGCTACCTTCACCAGCATCTTCACCAGAGATTATTTCCAGTTCTTTTCATCAGTTGTCTTCATCAGAGACTCTTCTTCAGCATCTTCTTCAGTTGCCTTTATCAGCAGTTACCCTCAATCTTCTTCACCAGCATCCATTATTAGCATGGACACTTTCAGGAAGAGTAACATCACCTATCATTTCCTTGAGCCCACTTTGACAGGCATCAGGCATATGCAGTCTCTCATCACTCCTGATCATGTTCCTCTCTTTAGGGAACATTATGGTGGCATTATGGACATGATCATGGACCTGGATGCATCCCAGAGGAGCATGATTCACACATGTCTCCAGTTTTACGACCCTCCTCTCAGATGCTTCACTTTCCCAGATTTTCAGTTGGGACCATTGATGGAAGATTTCTCCTTGTTGTTAGGTGTCCCTATCAGGAGGGGAATTCCTTTCAACCCTGAGATGGTTGCTCCCAAGAATGAAGATATAGCTAAGGCTTTGCACTTGGAGCAAACCCTAATTGACCAGATCATGACCACTAAGGCTGGAATCCTAGGCCTTCACTTGGACTTCTTGGTTACTCAGGCCACCCTGCATGTTGTAGCAGGGAAGTGGGAGACGGTGTGTGCTCTTCTAGCCCTCAGAATATATGGAGTTATCTTGTTTGTAGACGAGCCAAAGTTTGTAAGCAAAAGTGCTATTCACCTATTCGTACTGAGGAACCCAGTTCCCACCCTGCTTGGAGACTTTTACTACTCAGTGCACCAAAGGAATGAGAAGCAAAGAGGAAGATTGGTCAGATGCTGTGCACCCCTCTTCTACTGTTGGTTGTTAAGACACTTGCCGAAGTCAGACACTTTCCTAAATCCTCGTCAACCAAGGAACTGGGAAAAGAGAATGATTGCCCTTACCTCAGAAGACATCAGATGGTGCACTCAAAGCACCAGGGGCAAATATATCATTACTAGTTGTGGGCAATATCCCAATGTACCCTTGATTAGAGTAAAAGGTTGCATCAACTACAAACCTTTTCTTTTCAAGAGGCAATTAGGGTATGCTTTGGTACATCCCCCAAGAGGGCAAGATTTGACAAAAACCCTCTATTGTAACATCCTTCACAACCTTGCCATTGTCAGACAGGCAGCCTGGGCCTGGGACAATATTCATACTAAGGGGACAACTATTCTTGGCGGGTGCAACAATATAGCTTCAGCTCAGTATCTTGATTGGTCTCGTGTCAGGGGACAGATCACCCGGATGCCATTCACCTTAGAGGATGTACCTGGACCATCAGTAGTGCAGCCTGCATCTACTGTCAGTTTAGAGGAGTTTGAGAAACTAAAGGAAAGGAATACTCAGCTCTCTGAAGCTTTGAAGAAGACCCTTTGGGAGAGGAATGACAACCGTCTAGATAATGAGAGGTTAGAGAAGCTCCGGATTGAGCACTTGACCAAGATTGAGAAGACAGATGACTACATCAGAAAAACTAGAGCAGGAGAGTTAGTATTGAAGAATGCTTGCAAGGAAGCTAAGACTCAGAAGGCCAGAGCTGAGCATTACTTAGAGGAGAGTAAAGCTAGGTAGATCAGGATCACTGAGGCTCGTGCACAAGAAGATCAAAGAACCCAAGCTAGGATAGAGTAGCTGGAGGCTAGTGAGAAGAAGAATCAGGAGGACTTATTAGCAGCACAGAAGGAGATCTTTGAGTTGAAACTCCGAGCAGGGTTAAAGAGGTCAAAGTATCAGGATAAGCACAAGAAGTTGACCAATGCCATTGCCACCAGGAACCTCCTCATCAGGACCATTACAGAGCACCCAGTTGGCCCAGTAACTGAGGCTCTCCTGAAGTAAGTCAGAGAGGATGACTTTGGATTGGATGTTTGAGTCTTTTGTTTGTACTTCCTTTTGATTGTATTTTTATTGTTGTTATATTTTTACCCACCATGGGGATTTTATTGTAATCAAACTATATATTTTCACTTTTTGTAATATATGGTTTGTATTATTTTGTGGGCTTAATCTCTCTTCAACATCATCATTTCTTCGAGGTCTGGAAAGGTCAAAACCAAAGAACCAAACCGAATACCCCTGGAAGACAAATAGGCATCCTGCATTGCATACTAACATTTTCTCTTTGTTTTGTAGGTTTTTGTTTTGGTGTTGTTTCTCACTTTGTTGTGGTTTTAGGAAACATTGCTCATAGAAGGGTGTTCCCCGTCAATAGAGTACACCGGTATCCGACAAGAAACAATCTTCCGGGATTACAAATGGATCTGGTTCAACAAGACTTGACTGATGTGAGGACCCAAATGGCCAATGAAAGGACAGAGATGAGGGCCCAAATGAATCAATTCATGGTTGTAATGACTGGTTTGGCTCCGAGCCAGGAGAGGCTGAGAGAGTTAGTCGAGCGGAAAACTCCCGAGGAAAACCATCTAGGTACAGGGGGTACCAGCAACAACGATCACGTACAACCTCGTACTGATCCCACTGAGTTTGGACCTCATCTGAACCCAGACATCAATGCTATAAGAAACACCAAAGGTAACACTGGAGGGAGGGCCTTGCAGGAAGACCCTCAAGAAGAACAGTTTACTATGGTTGGGGCTGGAGACGAAGTTTACGATCGCCGGTTAGATGAAATAGCTGAAAAGCTAAGGTCTCTTGAATCCCAAAACTCTCTGGGTTTTGATGTCATGGACATGGGATTAGTGGAGGGGGTTATAATTCCTCATAAGTTCAAACCTCCTTGTTTTGAAAGATACAATGGCATATCCTGCCCACGTACCCATCTTCAGTCTTTCCTAGGGAGATTGAAAGCCTACACTATGGACGAGAAACTGTGGATGTTTTACTTTGAGGATAGCTTGACAGGGGCATCCCGGGAATTGTACTCTCACTTGACCAGGGTCACAGTAAGGAATTGGAAAGAATTGGCAGAAACTTTCATTCGTCAATATCAGTATAATCTGGACATGGCTCCAAACAGAACCCTTTTGATGCGAATGTCACAGTCTTCCTGAGAAAGCTTTAGAGAATACGCCCAAAGATGGTGGCAATTGGCTGCTGTTGTTCAGCCCCCGATGTCAGAAAGGGAGATGGCAGATATGTTCATGAACACTCTCTAGGGTACTTATATTGACAGGTTGGCTGCATTTTCTTCCACCAGCTTTGCAGACGTGGTGATAGCTGGGGAAAGAATTGAGAGCTTACTGAAAATGAGGAAGATTTCTGACAACGGTGCCAGTTCAAGCAGTGCAAGGAAGCCATTTGCAGGGCCCCGCAGATCCGGTTAAACAAATTTTGTGCATATGGGAAGAGGGAGACCCCAATACTTGCCAAGATCAGTTGTCGCCGTCACTATTCCTACTCCAACTCCTCAGTATACTAAACAACCACAACACTTTCCTCAACAACCACAGTTTCCTCAACATAGGTCCTACAACAACAATAACAAGAACCAACAACAACGCAATTTTCAGCAGCGGCCATCTCAGATCAACAGGGTGATTGACCCTATACCAATGACATATGCCACATTGGTGCCACAACTCCTAAAGCTCAATCTTGTCGAGTTGATGACATTGACTCCACCGAATCCTCAAAACCTTCCGAGAAATTACGACATCAACGCCAGGTGTGCTTTTCATTCTAATGCACCTGGTCACTCCACAGAAAAGTGCAGGGCTCTGCATATGAAGGTACATGATCTGGTAGATTCAAAGGCCCTGAATTTTGCACCACCTCCCAATGCCATGAAGAATCCTATGCCCAGTCATGGTGGGCCAAGGATTAATGCAATAGAAGAAGGCTCACCCATGAATTTAATTGAAGATACTGCAAGTATTCAGACACCTCTGGCAGAGGTTAAAACTCAGCTTTTGAAATGCCAAGTGTTTCCAGGTTGTGAGGCATGTTGTGAATCTTGAAAGGTTTCCGTGAATGGGTGTGCAAGCTTGAGGAATGGAATCAATGGCTTGATTAAAGAAGGTATTCTGCAAATAACCACAACAACTTCTACAACACCAGCAACTCATTTTTCAACAACAAGTATTTCTCCTACAACTACAAAGACAATTGTTCCTACAGACTCCTCTACAAAATCAGCAACCACCTCTTCCATCACTTCAACAAAAAATAGTTCAATTGCATCCACTTCTACAACTACAACAATCACCAACAACGAAGTCTCCACTGTCACTATCTATTATGACCCTACAACGGTCCCAAACTCCAGCAACTTTCAGCAGCAACCTTAGCAACAGTTTGAGCAACAACCAAGCTTCAATTCATCACCACCAACATCCACCAGAAGTCTTGTCACCATCTTTTATGATCCACAGACAATAATAGTTCCAACCTCTGCATCAGTTAGCCCAGTCACCATCACGGTTCCAGGGCCTATTCCATATGACAAAGACAATGTTGTACCATGGCACTATGGTGCAGATCTTTACTGCAACAGAGAAAAAATCCTTCTTGATTCTTCAGTTCCCACTCCACAAGTAGATAATGTCGGGGGAGGCGGAGGCTTCACCCGAAGCAGACGCCTCTTCGCGTCACAAGCTCCAAAGACCAATACTGAGGCAGAGGTTGCTGCCAAATCCAAAGGAAAAAGTGTGATACCTGAAGAATCGGCATCAAAAAAGACTCATAAATCATCCTTTGATCATGATGTGGATGAATTTATAAGGATAATTAAAAGAAGAGACTACAAAGTTATGGATCAGCTCCACCAGACTCCTTCTAAGATCTCCATCTTATCCTTGTTGTTGTGTTCCGAAGCTCATCGGGATGCACTACTTAAAGTCTTGCACGTTGCCTACATGCTGGAGGAGATCACAATGAATCAACTTGAGACAGTAGTGTCCAATGTCAATACTAGCCATGGGATAGGTTTCACCAATGCTGACTTAACAACAGAAGGACGTCACCACAACAAAGCTTTACACATCACTTTGGAGTGTAAAGGGGCTGTGCTCTCTCATGCTCTTGTTGACACTCGGTCTTCACTCAATGTCTTGCCGAAGAAAGCTTTTGTCAAGCTCGAATATGAAGGTATAACTCTCCGACCAAGCAATCTGGTGGTCAGGGCTTTTGATGGCTCTAAGAGGTCTATTCTTGGAGAGGTGGAACTGCCTGTGATAATCGGTCCGTAGGTCTTTCAGACTACTTTCTATGTGATGGACATTCAGCCGGCCTACAGCTGTTTGTTGGGTCGACCACGGATTCACGCCGCTGGCGCAGTTACATCGACCCTTCACCAGAAATTGAAATACGAATGGGAAGGATAGATTATCACCATTTGTGGTGAAGAGGACATCTTTGTTAGCCATCTGACTACATACAAATACATTGAGATGGATGGTGAAATCCATGAAACTATGAGCCAGGGGTTCGAAGCACTGAACGTCAATGAGGCGACGACTGAAGTATTTGCTGCATCCCAGGAAGATAGGATGGGTACTTCAATTGTCTCCTATCAGCAAGCCCGGAAGGTTGTTGAAGATGGAAATGCCCAAGGTTGGGGCAAGCTGCTACCGGTGGAGAAAAAGGATGACAGATTCGGTTTGGGTTACAAACCATTCCGACAAGATCAATCAGAGGCTGCTAAGAAGCCCAAGTTCATCAGTGGGGGATGTTCACCCCAGATGTTGTTAACAACCTGGAAGACGAGGCGGAAAGCGACCTCAACCTGGAGAGCTGGATTCATCCAAGGTTCCCGGATCATCAAGTCCTTAACTAGTCTTCCCAGGAAATTATAAGGGTTACTCTTGCAGAGTAATTATTATTTCCTGCTTTTTTCAGCATGCATAAAGTCCTGCATCTGGCCCAAGGTGTCAGGACTCATTTTTTAATAGGGCCATATTGTAATTTTGTGCAAATGGATTATCAATGAATATCGGACATCTTTTGCAAACAAGTCTCTCTTTTTCGCTCACTGTCTTTTCATTTTTCACTTTTGTACAAAACAATAAAATGGAAATGTTTTCAAAATAACAACTTCATTTTCACTTTTTTCTGAACAAGATTAAAATTGATCACTAAAACGAACCAATCTCAAACCTTGCAGAGATTACCCTCCAGATTACACCGACAACAACACTGATATGACCTTGTATGACTTTGACAATCCAATTAATCAAGCTGATGAATGGGTTGAAGAAGACTATGAGTTACCTGAAGAGTTAGCTAGGTTGTTGAGGCAGGAAGAGAAAGTGATTACTCCTCATCAGGAGGAGGTTGAAACAGTTAATCTTGGCACCGCAGAGGATTTGAAAGAAGTGAAGATTGGGGCTAGTCTGCAGGCTTCAGTAAAAGAACAGCTCATTGACATGCTTCGAGAATACGTCGACGTCTTTGCTTGGTCCTATCAAGACATGTCAGGTCTAGATACGGATATTGTTATGCACAAGATGCCACTAAAAGAAGATTGCCCTCCAAAGAAACAAAAGCTACGCCGTACTCGCCCAGATATGGCCATGAAGATTAAGGAAGAAGTACAAAAATAATGGGACGTCGGCTTCCTTGCTGTAACTAGTTACCCGTCGTGGGTTGCTAATGTTGTACCTGTGCCTAAGACGGATGGAAAAGTACGTATGTGTGTGAATTACCGGGATCTGAATAGAGCTAGCCCGAAGGATGACTTCCCATTGCCTCACATTGATGTATTGGTCGACAACACAACTCAGTTCTCGATATTTTCTTTCATGGATGGATTTTATGGGTATAATCAGATCAAGATGTCACCCGAAGATATGGAGAAAACAACCTTCATCACACCTTGGGGCAATTTTTGTTACAAGGTAATGCCTTTTGGACTGAAGAATGCTGACGCAACTTATCAACGGGCTATGGTAACATTATTCCATGACATGATCCACAAAGAAATTGAATGCTACGTGGATGACATGATGTCCAAGTCCCTCGCTGAAGAAGACCATCTGGTAAATCTGCTGAAGTTGTTCAAGCGTCTAAGAAAGTACCAATTGAAGTTAAACCCCAACAAATGCACATTCGGGGTGCGTTCGGGTAAGTTGCTGGGATTTATCGTAAGTGAAAAGGGAATTGAAGTTGATCCCGACAAAGTCAAAGCCATTCAGGAGATGCCTGCACCTAGGACCGAAAAGGAGGTTCGGGGGTTCTTAGGAAGATTGAACTACATATCAAGGTTCATATCTCACCTTACTACAACTTGTGAACCCATGTTCAAATTGTTAAGAAAGGATCAAACGGTCAGGTGGAACGAAGATTGTCAGAAGGCTTTTGACAAGATCAAGGAGTACCTACAAGAACCTCTGATTCTTATGCCTCTAATTGAAGGAAGACCTCTAATAATGTACCTGACAGTATTAGAAGGATCAATGGGGTGTGTGCTGGGCCAACATGACGAGTCTGGTCGAAAAGAGTATGCAATATACTACGTAAGCAAAAAGTTTACCGACTGTGAACAACGTTATTCACTGCTCGAGAAAACTTGATGTGCTTTAGCGTAGGCTGCTCGCCGACTAAGGCAGTATATGTTGACCCACACTACCTTGTTGATCTCAAAAATGGACCCCGTCAAGTACATATTTGAGAAGCCAGCACTTACCGGAAGGGTTGCAAGATGGCAAATGATTTTGACAGAGTATGACATTCAGTACACATCTCGAAAAGCCATCAAAGGCAGTGTACTGTCTGACTATCTAGCTGAGCAACCCATTGATGATTACCAGCCCATGAGATTTGACTTCCCTGATGAAGACATCATGCACTTAAAAGAAAAAGATCATGAAGAGCCTGTTCACACCGAAGGGCCTGACCCAGAAGAAGAGTGGACAATGATGTTTGATGGGGCTGTCAATATGAATGGTCGTGGAGTTGGTGCAGTGCTCATTACACCTAAAAGGGAGTTCATATGCCTTTCTCGGCCAAACTCACATTTTCCTGCCCTAACAACGAAGCTGAATACGAAGCCTGTATCATGGGTCTTGAGGAAGCCATTGACCTCAGGATCAAGACATTGAATGTATTTGGAGATTCAACTTTGGTAATCAATCAGACCAACGACAAATGGTACACTCACCAAGAGCATCTGATTCCATACCGTGACTATACGAGGAGATTATTGACTTTCTTCACAACAGTCAAACTTGAGTACATCCCTCGAGACGAAAATCAGTTCACAGATGCTTTAGCTACCATTTCCTCGGATTTCGGTATCCAGACTAGACCGACCAGCATACATATTCTCCGTGGACATTGCTAAAGATGACAAGCATTGGTTCCATGACATCAAATGCTTCTTAGAGGATCAAACATACCCACCTGAGGCATCATCCAATGATAAGAATACATTAAGAAGTCTGGCCAGTAGTTTCTTCCTTAATGTTGATGGTTCATTATACAAGCGAAACTTTGACATGGTTCTACTTAGATGTGTTGATAAGAAAGAAGCATACTTGCTGATGCACGAGGGGCATGAAGGATCTTTCGGCACCCATGCTGGAGGACATGCAATGGCTAAGAAATTATTACGATCAGGTTATTACTGGACCACAATGGATGCAGACTATTGTGCCTATGCCAGAAACTGCCACAAATGCCAGATCTATGCAAATAAAGTGCATGTGCCTCCCAATCCTTTGAACATGATGTCTTCACCTTGGCCCTTTGCCATGTGGGGCATTGACATGATTAGAAAGATCGAACCGACTGCTTCAAATGGCCACAGATTCATCCTGTTAGCCATTGATTATTTGACCAAATGGGTTGAAGCAGTTTCGTATGCAAACGTCACCAGACAAGTGGTAGCCATATTCCTGAAAAGAGATATCATTTGCCGATATGGAGTTCCCGAGCGAATCATTACTGATAATGGTTCCAATTTGAACAACAAAATGATGGCTGAACTGTGCCGGGACTTCAAAATCCAACATCATAATTCTTCTCCTTACAGACCAAAGATGAATGGCGTTGTTGAGGCAGCTAACAAAAATATCAAGAAGATTGTGCAGAAGATGGTGGTCACTTACAAAGACTGGCATGAAATGCTACCATTTGCCTTGCATGGGTATCGAAACTCAATCATAACGTCCACTGGGGCAACACCTTATCAGCTTGTGTATGGTTTGGAGGCAGTCCTACCTGTTGAAGTTGAACTACCCTCCTTACGGGTAATGATGGATGTTAAGCTGGACGAAGCAGAGTGGGTCCGTTCTCGGTACAATCAACTGAATCTGATCGAAGAAAAGAGATTACTTGTAATCTGTCATGGGTAGTTATATCAGAAAAGGATAAAGAAAGCCTTCGATCAAAAATTCAGGCTTTGGGAATACCAAGTAGGAGATCTTGTACTGAAAAGACTCCTTCCTCCTCATACCGACCACAGGGGCAAATGGAATCCAAATTACGATGGTCCATTCATAGTAAAGAAGGTTTTCTCTGGTTGAGCACTGATGCTCACTACTATGGATGGTGAAGATTTCTTATCCCTTGTGAATTCAGATGCAGTTAAAAAATACTTCGCATAAATTGACCCGCTGGACATAAAAACAGAATGTAAGTCCATGCAAAAATAGGGCATCCTGGCGAGTCAAAAACAGAATAAAAGACTCGGGCAAAAATAAGGGAAAATTAAAAAAAATGTACACCCGCTGAGTTGAATAGTCGCATTGGACAGCTCAGGCAAAAATGGGTATCCCGGTGGATTGAAAACCCGAAAGGGCGATCCACTCAAAATCAGGGAATAAGCGAACAACTGCATTCTAAATTCGTCTGTATTCTTCACAACACGACAATCTTCGAAAGGATAAAGCATCAGTCAGAATCGACCTTCTTCAAAAAGCTAGATGGGAAGAACATCAGGGTCATATAGGTCATAGCAAAGGAAGTTCACCGGAGCGTCATCAACATTGCCAACACTTTTACTTTTCACAATTTATAGCAATCTCCTCATTCCAGGGGATTTGTTTGTTTAACTGTATCTGCCAATTCAGGGCACCCAGATTAATAAAATCAGAGTTTTCAGGCACACCTTGTTTTGTACATTTTTGTTTCGTTTGCAAAATGTCCATTATTCATTATACAATACTTGCATGAAACAAATGAGCCAGTTTTAATAAATGATTACAGGAAATATATTTACTTTCAGGAATATCTAACTCCTATGACGGAATCCAGTAAGGGATACCTCGGGATACTTGTGCGTTTCTTTTTGTCTCAACAGATTGCAGGTATTCAATACGCAACATGGGGCATATCAAGCATCGCATCCCCAGCATGCTATTTTCCGGAAGTTACCTCCTTCATAAGCAGGATCTCCCGGAAGAGCAATATCTGAAATGCTTTTCCCCAGCGGAGTTGCCAAAGCCTCCTCATCCCCAGCATAAGTCTATTCAACCAGAGCTTCCCCACCTGATATCCCCACCAAAGTTCCAGATCTCTCATCCTCGGCAAGGATTAAAGAAACATCTCCCCACAGAGTTTCCATCCTCTCCACAGAAGAGCAATGCCTGAAAATCTTACACAACGAAGTGACGGAAGTTTCCTTCTCCCCAGCTAAGTTCTCCTTACGAGTAGATCGACCAGAGATCTATTTCCCCAAGCAGAGCTTTATCTCCTGACAGATCCAAGGATCTTTTTCCCAGCCGGGTTATTCTTCCAAGCAGATCAGCCAGAGATCTTCGGCGGCATCCGAATCCCGGATCAATTCCTTTTTTGCATATTCATAGCATTTGCATCATATTCACCAAATAAGCGTAGAATTCCGTCTAATACGGAGCATTACGGCAAAAATCAAACATTTGCATGATCATAAGCCAGGTGTGATCCAGTCGCCTACAATTACCATCAGTATTTCATCGACAATGTATATAAAAACTCACATCCCCTGCAAATAAAAGCCAAAGCGTCCCCTTTGCACTCTCAAACACAAATGCCTGTTCATATTCATATATACTCTTTTTCGACACTCTTCCGTGTTGTCTTATCCCCTGCAGGTCACCAGAATACCTTTGCACTCTCAAATACAAATACCTATACATACCTTTTTGACACTCGTCCATGTCATACTTCCCCAGCAAGGTTTCCAGAACACTTGCTGCAAACCAAGTACTTATTTATAACACACTCTTTTCGACACCCGTCTGTGTCATCCTATCCCCACAGGTCGCCAGAACACCTTTTTGCACTCTCACATACAAATATTTGTTCATAACTTATAATACATACTTGACGCTCGCCCGTGTCGTACATTCCCCAGCAAGTCAAACACTTAACCGTGTCTTGATCATACTTCACCAATAAAACCAATACTCACTCACACGTATGCAGAAGTCTTCGATACTCGTCTGTATCTTGTTTATATCACTCCTCAACAAATCCGACACTCGTCTGTGTTCTTTGTTAACCAGTTGATACTCGTCTGTATCATCATCTCTGAACACGCGTCAGCGTTTTTTCCTACCGATACTCGTCCGTATCATGGTCCTAAGGATGCTCGTCCTCATTTTTAATCTATACACAGCATCAAACACTTATACCTTTCATTCTTGAGCGTGAGCACTCGTCCGTGTTTACCATTCCCCAGTAAGTCACCAACAAAGCAATTTGTCTTCTATCCGACATTCGTCCTATGTCGTGATACTTTCGGCAGACGTACCCTGCCAGGTGATCGTCTTTCACCTTTGGATGACCGTCCCTCATCCCTTTCCCCGCGGAGTCCCCGTTAGTGGAACCCCTTTCTATTCGACATTCGTCATATGTCATGATAAATCCCAGGAGCAGCCGTACCCTGCTAGGTGATCGTCCTTCACCTCTTGATGATCGTCCTTCATCATGCTTATCCGATGGCCGTCTCCATCGTCGACCCTTTTTATCCGACATTCGTCCTATGTCGCGGTAAGGAGCAGTCGTCCCCTGCTAGGTGATCGTCCTTCACCTTTGATGACCGTCCCTCATCAATATTTCATTTATTCTTTAAACCGATGGCCATCCCCATCATTGTTTACTTTATTTTGCAGACCTGATGTCCGTCCCCATCATTACCTTTACTTTAATCCCCAGAGAATCTTGTTTCCTTACCCGATGGCCGTCCCCGTCGTGGTTTCTTTATTTCCCCAGCTTGTCGGTCGTCCCCGTCATTGCTAAACTTACCTATTTATCCCCAGCAGTCGTCCTCTGCTCGATGGTCGTCCTCCATCGCCTTCATTTGATAATCATACTATACTATCTTTCACAATTTATATCCCTTTTCTTCTTCTATCTAGAAAGTGCAAATTTTGGATTGTCTTTGGTATTCAACCACAAGTTATCTTGTTTGTCTGATAAGCCAGGCGCTTACATCCTACACAGCTAACTCATGCTTGAATAGGGGCAGCTGTAAACACCCCAAATTTTCCCTCACTTCATATCACACCATGGCTTGTTATCTTTCATTTTTGCATTAGCATAAGCATATCACCTCATATTGCATATTTGTTTCATCTGCATAAGTTCAAGTTCATTTGCATCTAGGGTTTGTGATCTGAGCAATCCATGATTCCATCTGAGCCATCCCAAAGGCCTTAAAGTGTTCCAAGAGGGTCCATGTGTGTTCTATCATCATATTATGTCCCTCAAAGTTCATAGAAGTCAAGAAATCACTAGAACTGGCAAGGCATTGAAGCAGAGCTAGGGTTTTCACTACACAGATGACCAAAACTAGGGTTTTGGTTTCAAACGCCTTAACTCCAAATTTTTGGGCCATTCTAGTTTCTAATGTTCTTAAGATGTTATAAGGATCAATTGTACCAAGTTTTATGAAGAAATTCATTGTGAAAGTAATTTGTTCACTGGGTAACTTCTTGAGCAAGTTAAGTCAAAATCAGGGCATCTGAGGCCCCCAACAATGGAACCAAAGGGGTATTTTCATCAAAATGAAGTTCTATGATTTTTATTTGATCTTAGAAGAGGTTGGAAGTTCACAATATTGAAGAATTTTGAGCCATTTGAAAACTTGTCAAAAATGGAAATGACTTGTAATGGAAACTTTCCATTTTGAGAAAGTTTTTCAACCTCCTCTTTCTTGATCAAAAATGCTTTAAATGAAAAATTATTGGTCATGAAAGTTGTAGATTAGGTCTTTCCCTTTTCAAAAAGTACAAGAACATATCTTGATTCATCCTAGAACTCAAGATATGGCCTTTCAAAGTTGGCAAAAATCCTAAAATTTTAAGTTCCATGTCAAAGGGGGATTTTACAAATTGGCATATTCAAGCATTCTAATGACTTATAATAGGCACAAAAACTTCACAATATGTCAAACAAACCTCAAAATATCAGAATTGGCCCATGGTTAGAGGCATTTCATGGCTTGTGATCCAAGAAACATCAAAGTTGGAATTTTGCAAAACATATAATATCTCTTCATCCACTCGTGCCAGCACATCAAAACCATTTCCATGGCTCTACACAAAGTCAGCTGAGGCCAGACACCCCAAGAACTCAGGCCTACACCATGCACATACCTCAAAGTACAAAATCTTGACTTTTTGCAACTTGGCCCATACCAATCACACTATGCCACCACCCACTTTCTGATCACTCTCATTGGCCTATACTAACCTTATGGAACACTTTCATAACACACAAGCAGCTGAATCATCCTAGAACTCAGAATCCCCAAAACTTGTCAAAAACTTCCCTTCTTCGAAACTGAAAAACCAGCCATCAAACTTCAAATATTTTTCCACCAATCAACTCAGCATCACCCCAGGATCATTTCTCACCCATCACCATAGCTTAAAACACAGCCAAACACAAACACGATTTCTGCAACTTCAGAAACAAAACCTTCAAAACAGCCATTGCAAGCTTGTTCCAAGCATCAAAGCATTCTCAGGAAGCTCATTGGAGTTGATTTGCACCAAAGATAGGTCCAGAAAGCTCAAGAACTGAAAGCTCAACCTCAGGTAACCTCAAGAAATTTTTTTCCAGAACTTGTTTTTTAAGTTTCAAATTGATTCTACATGATGTGCTGATCATTGTGATATGTTTACTTTTGAAAATGGTTGAGTTTTAAGCATGTATTGAACTTCTGAAAGTTTTGTTCAGTTTTACGATTTTGCTTCGAATCTTGTTTTTGGTGAATGATAAATATGTTTTGATGGCTGATTCTTGCTTAGGGATGTTAGGGGATTGATTCTGGAGCTTTAGAGGGGTTCCGGTAACCTGAAAGTACTTAGGGTTTAATTAGGGTTTAGGCTCAGTTTAAATGTAGGCCCTTGGATCTTGTCTATCGCGCGCGCGTGTGTGGCTCAGATTAGATCATTAACATTAATTTTGGATTAATTAAATAAATAATGGTTAATTAGTCAGCCTAGATCTAGGCCCTTGATTCACGCGCCAGTCAAATCCCTCCATTTCCATTCAAATCCAGACCCTTAGATGCGTTTACTTTTTATTTTATTCATTTTATTTTATTTTCTTTTCATTTCTTTTGCATAATTAATTAAAAATAGCAAAAAGCATCCAAAAATTATGAAACTTTGCATTTCTGTTTTAAATATTTTTCTTAACCTGAAAATGATTTTTATTTTATTTTTTGCATATAAAAAGTATTTTTAAAATATTTAAATGTCATTATTAATTAATTAAAGTCTTTTAATTAATTAAAAATACATTTAGGTTTCTAAAAATCACCAAAAAAATCATGAATCACCCCAATGAATTTAGAAACATTTTCAAACTCTTCACACAAATTTCTTTTTAGGTTTGATCATAGTTTGAGAATTTTCTTTGAATTAAGGGTCATTTAAATCATATTTTTGAGCCCTAACTTTAAAAAATCATTTATGCCTAACCAAGAAGAGTTTAAGATGATTATTTTTTCATTGTCTTTCATATTGCATGTAGTTTATAAGTTATTTATCTCATGAATTTATTTTGCATTTTCAAATTGATTTGCATTTTTCCCTTTGAACCACCCAAAAACCCTAGAAAACTTAGGAAATTCGTAACTTGTGATTGGTTAGGCTTCTGACCTTCTCCTTTGGGGTGTGACCTAGTATAGGATTAGGGTTCATTTGAGCTTGGTTTCAATTTTTATCATGTCATATGCTTCTGTTTTGTTCATTTGCATCTCACTTGTCCATAAAACCCTAATTTATGTGTTCATTTGCATTCATCTTGCATATGCATTAATACATGAAATTTCCATGACATTTCTTGCATTCATATGTCATCTTAGACATCTTAGGAAATGCTAGAATGATGATTGATCATTTCTTCATTCATTTGCAATGATTTGCATTCATTTCATTTCATTAACTTTCATGTGTTTTCAAACTTCAAAGCATGCTTACATGACATCTCATTCTTGTATGATCATACATATGCACTTTGTATGCCTTTGCATCATCTCACATGACATTAACATTGCATAAAAACTTCTGACTTTTGTCATTTCATCTCATTGCATCTCATTTCATTTCATTTCTTTATGCTTTGAACTTTATGCATTCATGCTAACATTTTCAGGTGGTAAGTTACTTTGAGAAGTGGATTTGCCTTCACTTATCATTTCTCTTTATCTCTTTCATATGCATCTTGTTGGTTTTTTTGAAGTGAACTTGTTCACTTGTGTTCCATTTCTCTCACTTTCTTTCTTTAAGTTACTTATCTTCTTCAATGAAGTAAGTAACTTATTCTTTTGCTCCTTCCTCCTTTCATATGCTTCTTCCATTGGTGGCTTCCTTGAAGATCTTTCTTAAGCCTCACAAACCATAGGAACATCCAAGCATGATAATCTTAGGGTTGTGATTATTCCCCCTTAGACTTTTACCTTTGAGTCTCCTTGAGTCTCTCTTCTCATCTCAATAATCAGAGACTAAAGTCTTAAAGTTTTAGGACTTTGGAATTAGGGTTATGCCTGCATCCTTCTCTTAGGATGGAGTGTATAACTTTAATCCTAAGTGTTAAACCTTTAATTTGTTTTAACCTCTTAATCAAATCATCTTAATAATCACTAAGACTTTATCTTGTAACTTGGGCCTTACATTAGGGTTCTAATTCTTCCTTTATGGTTAAGAAGGACTAATCCTAGTGTTTAATGGACAAGTCCCCCTCAAGTTGTCTTACAAACCATAAAACTCATTTCTTAATCTCATCCCCTAATTAAAATCCATTTAATAAAGGCTTTGTTATATAATAAATTTAATCCCTAACCATGGATTAAGTTGAGGTATCTTCCTCAGCTTAAGTGTTCTCATCTATTATCCTTTTATTAGGATGGTGTAATAAGTTCATTAATCTGTTATTAGAGATTAAACTCATTACTTAACACTAACCACAAAACTGAAAAACATCAAAAACAAACAATAATCGTCTCCTCCGGGATTCTTTTCTCATCATACTCATTCACAAACGAGAACTTGCTTCTTCCGTCTAATGCAAGACAGTTAGCACTCGAGCCATACGAGTCATACACTTGAGCATAGGCAAGCAAGCAGTTCATAGTCAATTTATCTTTCAGTCTCTTTGAGTCGAACTACAGTGTTCTGACTTCCTCATTGCACGTGAGGATACGTAGGTATAACTTAACAGTTATTGAACAAAAGTCTCCGTGTCTTCCCCCTCTTCCAGCATTCTTTCTAAAGCCTCAGTTTCCTAAGAATTCACCTTTTTGCACTGACACTTGTATATTTCTTTTCGAGTTTTTGCACACAGATAGCACATACACCTACCCCTTTAAACACAATCTTTTAAGCGTGGATCCCGTCGAGTACGAAGGACAATCTGGGTGCTAATACCTTCCCAGGTTGTAACCCACCCCTTTCTCAATTTCTTTGGTTCGCGACCGTCTTATCTATCTTTTCCTAGGTTTATACAGCATTACCTTTCCTTCTGGATATAAATACCTAGCTGGCGACTCTATTCAGTTCATTTTCATTTCTCCTGTCGTCGACCGTTCGCGTCTGTACCCTATCTGACCGAGATGCAAATCTTTGGGAGCGACAATAACCCTCGGGGATTTGGCCCGGCTTCGGGGGTTGTAGAGGTCGGAGTTGAACCATCTGGAGCTGTAGGAGATTCTTCAAAAGTTGTGAATAGGACATCGACGGAGTTTTGAAATGCCTTTCTCTGGTCTTCTGAGGGTAATATGGACGAGGAGCTCTTTGTTGATACCATTGTTGGCGTTACGGCTGCGGTGGTTGGACTTGGTGTTGAACAGGTTGAGCTGATATAGTGACAGGGGCCACTTGTTGATAAAACCCTCTGTTGTTTACTCCCCTCTGCGCATACATTGCCCTAGTCTCTCCTTCTCTCCTCTTCACAAAGTGCTTCTTGACACCAGAACTCGAAGCGCCCCATTCTGAATTTTCCCTTGCTTGATCCAGCTTTCTACCCTTTCATCCGTCAAGATGATATCTGAGAATCCACTTGAGGAACATCCAGCTAGCCTTTCCATGAAATTCCCAGGGAGGGTATCCAGGAACAGGTCTACCATTTCTCTCTCCAGCAAAGGTGGTTGCACTCTAGCGGCCACTTCGCGTCGCCTTTGCGCATAATCTTTGAAGCTCTCGGAGTTCTTTTGAGTCAGACTTTGAAGTTGAGTGCGACTGGGCGCCATGTCGATATTATATTGATACTTCTTGAGGAATGCTTCTCCCAATTCCTTCCAGCTTCTCACAGAGCTTCTCTCTAGCTTCATATACCATTCCAAAGATCCTCCGGAGAGACTATCTAGAAGTAGTACATCCAGAGCTTTTCATCCCTAGTATGGGAAGAAATCTTCCGGTAGAATGCCTGCAAGTGAGTTTTGGGGCAGGAATTACCATTATATTTTTCAAAAGTAGGTGGCCTGAATTTGTGAGGAATAAACACCCCGGGGACTAGACCCATGTCAGACACATCTATCCCCAAAGTGTCTCTACACTCAAGGGCTTTGACATTCTCAACCAGCATAAAAAAGTCTTGAAGATTTCCTTCTCCGCCGAACCCCATGTCATTGTTGAAACAAGGGAACTGATCCTCCTGCCTGTCTTGTACTGGAATGAAGGTTGTTGCGCCCTATTCTGGAACTTGAGGTCCACCTGGGCCATTGTTGGTGTTAGGAGGAGTCACTTGGGCGTCAGGAGTAGTTACATGGATATTAATCTGAGGAGGGTTGAGTCCCTGAATTGCATTTCTTAACTCTTGTTGTCCCTGAACCATCCCTTGCATCATGACCACAAACTCTCCTATTCTGGTTCGAAATTCATTAAGCTCAGTTTGCATAGCATCCATGACTCTCCTCTGGTTGTTGCGAGTTGCATAACGATGCGAGATATTGTGTCGAGGATGACAGGGGCTTGGCGGCCCTCGCAATCTTTGCCTGTAACACAAATAAGTTAAGCAACCTGTAAAAGACCTGCAAAACAAAGAAAAATGCAAATGAGGTGTATGCAATGCAATGTGTTCCTTTTATTCCCAAGGCTTCCACTACTTTCCCATTCTAGTGCTGAGAAAAAGATCCCTTGCAAGAAAATCCTGTGTGACATTCAAACTTGAAGTGGTAGCATTTATTTTGTGTCTGTGCAACAAATATAACCAGAGACTTCAGGTAAATCGGAAGACAATTGGAATAACAAAGATCCTTACAAGGTAAAAATTCAATATGTCAAGAAGGAAAAAGTACATCAAAAAAGTACAAATTCAATATGTCAAGTCATATGCATATACAACTAAAGCTTAGGAAAATCTACATTATGTAATCTCCAACTAAGGCGCTTGACATTTTGCAACATCTGAGCTATATTCGGATGCGTAGGCTCCTGTATAAGCTTCTGAATTAGGATATCCCTAAGGTCAAAGGAGGCATGCAATTCCTTGGTTTGTTGTAGGAGTACACCTTTCCACTTCCTTGGCTTGTAATGGAGTCATTCTTGGCCCTCTTGACATCAGCTTTCAATTTCAAAGCTTCTATTTCTTTCTGAGCTTCCTTTACTGCTTGTTGGCTTTCTGCTAAACTTTGAAGACAACTCTTCTCTTGATGGTAAGCCTTCTGAAGGATTTCCCTCTGTCCATCCAAAGAATCTTGAAGAATCTTGACTTCTAGCTTGTGCTTGACCTCCAGATCCTTCTGCTTCCTCAAATTTTCTTCCCATTTCTCTTGCCATAAGGTGACAGCTTCATTGGCTTCATTCAAATCCTTCCTCTCCTTCTGACGCTGGGCTGCCTTGTGAGTTTCAGCTAATCCCCTTTTCTTGAAGTAAAGCTCTCTCTCTCTTGAAAATCTTGCTGCTTTAGCCTAACCATCTCTTCAACTTTGTGAGCTCTTTCCTCTAACTTTTGATTCTTCATCTTCAGCTTCTGGCATGAATTGTAAGCCTCTTGATTCTCCAACCTGAGCTGTTGAACCAAGGCTTCCAACTTTTGATAATCTTGAAGAGGCACTAATGTTGTGGGTGCTACCTCCTTAGGGTAGATAGGTGTTTCTCTAGAAAATGGGAGTAACGGGGTCTTCACACAATCCTCCAACTAGCTGGAAAAAGGATCATAAGTGTTGTGATCCACTCTCCCAAAGTCTTTCTTCCCTTTCATCACTCTAACCTCCCAAGCTTGGGATACTAGTATGCTCTTCTTGAGATTTCCTTCTGCTGGAAAGTACAAAGATTCATTTGCCTCTTCAATCACAGGAACATCTCTTAATGGATAACCAAACTGCTTCCTGGACAAGATAGGATTGTAACTGATACCACCTTTCCTTCCTATCAAAGGAACACTTGGGAAACTACCACAACTGACTAGTATTTCTTTGCCCACAAGGTCTCTGTTGCATCCCCATGAAATGTCAGCTAAGGTTAAGCCCATTAATCTTTTGGACCACTTTCAAGATTGTTTCAAATCCTGAAAAGGCCCTGATTTAGGGAGTTGCCTTACAAACCAATCAGCAAATAGGGGAGCACAACAATTTACATGTCCCTTCCTCTTTTAATTCCTATGGTGAACCCCATAATAAAAGTCACCTAGCAAAGTGGGTACTGGATTTCTTCTGGAAAATATAGTGATAGCTTCCATGTTAATTAAACCCTTCTCTCCTGGAAACAAACTAGTCCCATACACTATCAAAGCAAGCAAGGTGCTAAACTTAGCCCATTTTTTCTCAGAGGCCATGTCCTGAGCTTCCTTGATAAGAAAATCTAAGAAAAGTATTTTACCTTTGGTGGCATCCACTTCTCTGCTAACTTTGGATAAATCCAGAAGAAAAGACTCATCTATATCCTTGGATGAAGGCATCTTCTCAAAGCCATAGTAAGGAGCACCATTTTTTATGGGGATTTTGAGGATGTTGGATATCTCTTCTAATGTGGGAGCCAAGATGTAGTCAGGGAAAACAAAAACCCTCAGCTGTGGTTCATAGAACTGCAGTAGAGAATGCAAGTATCCCTCTAATCAGTGGTTGGCTTATTCACATAGTCTAGGATCTTTCCAAACTCTTTTCTGAACTCATCATGCACTTTGTCACCCATCAAGCCAATTATCTTCTGAATATCATCTGTCTATGGATGTGTGAAAGTATAATGGACATTTCTCTTCCTGGGAATCTCCTTGTTGAAGCAACAAATATGACTAGGAATGAGAGGTAATGAACCCTGAGAATAAAAAGAACACAAAATTATTAATGATGTTATGATGTTATGCAAGGCAAGGCATGTGATCAGTGATGTGTCTATGTAGTGAATCAGGTAATCAAGTGTTTGTGCAAGGCCACAACATCATCACAAGTATCTTTCTGATCAGGACTTCATGATTTCAGACTCCCTAATTAACAGAACAAGATCATATCACTGAAGTGTACTGGCATACATGGGTATGTTGAAGTTTAGGGTTCCTGCAAACCTGTAAACCCCTCCCAATCTCACGAGTGTGCTACTCGGGTCAAACATCATGGAATCTCAAAGCCGAATAGCAATAATACGTTCACCATTTCCGAAAAATGGCTCATGACCAAATCAGGGAATCGGTTTGGCATTATGTACTACTCGGGGAGGTCTCAGCCGAGTCCAAGGAAATAAGCATCCTTCATAAGTCCTCAGCTTCAAGCACTGAATCGAGAAACAATAGTACATTCATCCCGAAGGGTACAATACTATCGTCATACAAACAATTTTCCTTAACTGGATTCCTATGAGAGAACCAGGCCATCCTATGCGACTTCCTAGTGGGCCCTCGGATGCGAGTGGGTTTGCCAACAAATGTGGTCTGCCACTGTCATCACTAGGGAGGTATGTTTCCACAAAGGTTCTGAATGATCGGTCCCCTGACTGCACATAACTATCAAGGTAGTGTATTGCCCCAGAAAGATTCCGACGTCAATACATTTCCGAGAAGGTCGCAAGTCAAGGCATGGAACTCACTAATACCATCATAGCAAGATGCCATGAATCCAAAGTGGAACCATTCTAAATCCTAGGTACACTCAAGCCGGGTATTTGGCTTACTCACAGTAACAAAGCCCATCCCATAGAAAAAAGAAACCAACACAGTCCAGTATGAGGCATGTGAAATAAATATTGAAAGCAGTAAATAAAGCTGTAAAGTAAACTGTAAACAAAAACAGTAAATAAACACAACGACACACACATATAAACACCCAAGGAAAACAAAAACAAACAAGCGCTAGGATTGACTCTACGAGGGAAACCATATATTCTGGATTCGATCCCCAGCAGAGTCGCCAGCTGTCGCTCCCGGGATTTTCATCCTAGTACAAACGCGAAAGGGTGCGCGGAAAAGGTAGAGTCGCCAGCTATGCATTTTTATCCCGAAGGAACGGGAAAGGTAATGTTGCACAAACCTAAGGAAGAAGGAAATGACGAGGCCTTATGAAACAAAGATCTGGGTTCGGGAGTCGATTACGACCTAGGAAGGTATTAGCACCCCAGACCGTCCGTCGTACCCGACGGGATCCGCACTTGCTTGTTTTGTTTCAAAGGGTAAGAAAATAAGTCTGCTGCTGAATAAAAATGCTGACTGGAATGGGAATGGAAATGAGAAAGGAATTGGAAAAGAAAATGGAATAGAATGAAAGGGGGAAATGTATGGAAAATAATAAATGTGCTCGAACGGGCCCTACCCCGCTGCCTACGTACCTCATCGGGAAAATGAGGATCAGAGTCGACGTAGTTCGCCTAACTAAGGTGGGAACTATTGTTTGTGTTTTTTATGTTGGAACTGCGTATGTCTATGCTCATGTGTTGCAGGCTCGTATGGTACGAGTGTGTTACCATCTTCCATACGAGACAAGTCGTCGCAAGTTTGCGTTATGAGTGAATGAGATGAGAAGAGAAGTTCCCGCAGGACATTGCTTATTATTTGTTGTTTGCTTTTTAAGAGTTTTGCATGAATTTGGCACAAGGAAGTGAATTTAAACTCTTTTCCATGGAATGTGTACTTGCCACTACATTCTAAGATGGAATAATAGAACAAGCATACCAGCAAGGAGAATTTATCCAAGACTTGTTTCCATGAATTAGGGTTTAAGTTCACTAGCTTGTTGAACTTATTACATGTTTTAGTAGCTTTTGTGAAGTGTATTTTATGTTTTTCTTTGTGAAACAACCCCTTGATGAGACTTGTACATCATGCTAGACAAGCTTACATCACTCCAAGATGGAATGAATATAAGTGTCCTATGGAATAAGGCTATACACAAGAGATCCTTTCATGCCTTTGTTAAGTTTTTTTGGATTTTTGTTTGAAGATGAGAAGAGAAAGACTCAAAAGGAAAAGGTCAAAGCTAATGGGGGACTAAGACACAACCCTAAGTCATATTATTATGTACAAGTGTGATCCTATGGTTAATGAGGTTTTCTAACCTAATGAGAAGAAAGAACAAGTTAGAATTCAACTTACTTCCTAAGGAAGTTAAGTTAAATCTAAAGAGAGAAAAAGGGAACATATCAACAAGGAACAAAATGCCAAGGCAAATAAATGCATAAGAGATAAAGAATGAAGTGATTACCTCATCTTCTCCTCCTAAAAAACACGAGTTAGCATGACAATTCATATTGAAAGCATAAACAAATGACAACCTTCCCACAAGAACTCACACTATCCTAGGAAAGATGTTAATGAACTCCTATGGTCAATACCTAAGCCTAAAGCATCTTATAAGGTAACATACCTAAAAAGTCAGTAGCTAAACCAATTCAAAGGTTTCTAAAGGAACTAAGTGAATTAAAGTCAAAGTATGCCCCAAGGCACCACTAAACCCTAAGGATGAAGTTAGAAAGATAACTTAAGTGATTACTATTGCTAAAATCCCTTAAACTCAAAGGTAAATGAAAAAGTCAGAACTTAAAACTATAGGGAAGTGAAGAAAATGAATGGATCAAATGAGAAAGAAGGGATCCAAATTGAGGATAATCAAGTATGAGATTGAAAGAGAAGATGAAGCATATGGAAGCATGGTTATAAAGGTACAACAAAAGGACTTAGAAAAATATTCAAGAAATGACCAAAGTGATTTGACTTTCCCATACAAAAACTAGGGGCTTGACAACAAAAATAAAATGGATATTATACCTGGAAAATGTTCACAAATGGTGGGTTAAGAAGCATCCTAAGGCTAGGTGTTCAAATTAGGGTTTCTAAGGTCCTTTAGGTGACAAATGAAGTTCAAAAGGAAGCAAAATGGTTCTAAAAATGAGATGAACAAGTATGGATGATCACAAAACACTTATAAGACTAAAAACAATGACAAGATGAAGTTAAATCATGTACAAAAGGATTTTGAAGTGCTTGAGATGGAAGGAGGATAGGGATTAGGTTAAAAGTGGGACAAGTGTGACTTAAGACTCAAGTAAACCCTAAAAATTAAAGGTGAGGACCCAAGGGTGGCTTTCAATGTTAGAAGAACTATAATATGACCCACAAGAACCAGAAACAAGACCTTAGACTAATAGCATGAGTGCCTTATGCTAATGGGATCAAAGGAAGGGAACAAAACGATCAAAAACATGACTTGTGAACCCAACAACTTGAAAAACTACTAAATGACCTTAAAAAATTATGAAAGTTGACAACTCAATACAAAATCCAGAGAGTAACATACATACCAAAAAAATATCACAAAAATTCCTATTTTTGAGTGGTATAAGGCTCATTGGAACACCACTAGGGTTTATATGATCAATGTGGAAACCATGGACTCAAAAGACCTAAACAAAGACCTAAAAATTCAGAGAAAAATATTTTGGGTAAGTTTGATGAGCTCTTAAAAGAAGGAAAAAATAATATGCCATTTATGTTTTATGGTTTGAGAGGAAGAAATTGTACAAGGTGATTGGTCAAAATATGAGAAAAATAGAATTAATTCAAATGAGAAATTAATTTTGATCTCAAAAATGAACAAAAATAAAATCTAAAATTATGGAAAATTAACGAAAAATGTGAGGAATGTCCATGAATTAATTGGGAATTTTTTGAGACTTTTTACTATTTTTAATAAACCAAAACGAAAAATGAATTAAATGAGAAAAAGAAATAAAAAGAAAATGAAATGGACTGAGTTGCATTGGGCCTTGGGGGTGAGAATAGCAAGGAAATACACTGAAATGGGCTCATGTGAAACGCGTGTGCGGTGTGAATATGAACTGATTGACTTTTTGTTGACTTGGTGGCACGTGAATGGAGCGTGGGATTTTAATGTGTTGGCTAGTTTGTGAACGTTGGATGATCAGGATCCAAAGGCTGGGACTTAATGTTAGGGATAATTAGGGCACACTGTTCAGGTCACCGGAGAAGGATTCCGGTCACCTTCTCTGGTGAGACTCTGGTTAGGGATTTCACCAACCTCCACGAAAATACAAACTAAAAACACTTATGGAATCGCCTCACTCTCCTGATCAACAAACTGTCCTCACATTCCATTTATCACTCATAGATTCACCAAATCGAAGGCAAACAAATCTCAACCTGAAACTGAATCTAAGCTTCTATAAAGCCTATCAACTAGCCAGATATTTCAATGCTCCTATTGAGCTTCAAGCCACATGAACACAACAAAAATTGATGAAAGCAAGCAAGTAGAATTTCAGAGTGCACCTGAATTGCAGAGCTACCACAAGTTGAGGAAAACCAGAGATGAGAATCCTGAGCTCTTGCTTTGACTTGATCTTGAGCACTGAGAGTGAAATAAACACTCTGTAATGTGTGAATCTTGAGAAATCAAAGAAGACACAATGTTGATTAGTGTGATGCAGAGATAAAACCTAGGAGCTTTAGGCCATGAGTGTAACGCCCCAATTTTATAAAGTATTTTTATAAAATAAATATCAAGAGTATGATGGTGTATTTTGAATAATAAGTGGATGAGGTATTTTATTTAAATAATGATAATATAATGAGGTGGTATTATTATTATAATATTTTTATTTAATAAATAAAATAAAATATAAGTTGGAGGTTTGAGGGGCAAGGTTGTAATTTGATTCTGTTATGAAAAGGGGAGAACACGATACATTTTCTCATTATCGTATTTTGACGAAGGAAAGAGGGCTCTGGAGAAAAAGGGAAAAGAGAAGGGAAATCAAGAATCATAAAGCTTCAAGATCAAGGCTTTGCAAGGATTTTGTCAAATTCGAGGTAAGGGGGGAGAAAGGGTTCTTTATTGGTGACCTAACATGAAAGGGTAATTGGGAGTTCCTTACTCCCTAGGGATTGTCTAATGTTGTTGATTATGATGAAATTGTGATATGATGTATATATATGTTATGATGATTAATTATGGTTGTGTGAAATTATTATTGAGTTATATGCTTGATTGTTGTAATTGGAATGGTGGTAATTTGAGTTCTATGACAAGTTTGGTATAGAAGTAGTTATAGAGATAATGATGTTGTTGATAATGTAAATGGAGAATTGGAAACAAACCTAGGATCTTTCTTAATTTGATTAGTAATATTAGGTTGTGAAGATCATAAGGAATTAGAGGTATAAAATTAGTTTAAGAACAACAATTGGATTGTTTTTAGTGATAAAAGTGAGAGATAAGTGATAGAATTCGAACTGGTGTGAAATTGGGAGAGAAAAGTGAGTTTTAGAAAAAGCTGAATTTTGGGGGTACAGGTGCCCTGACACGGGCAGTGTTGTACAACACGGGCAGTGTCAGGCTACGGGCATTATGATAAAAAGTGGAAATTTTGGAAGTTGGCTTCAGGAGGCCTGACACGGGCAGTGTTGTACAACACGGGCGGCCGTGTCAGCCTCCTGGGAAATGTGTTTTTGATGATTTGGAGGGCCGTGTCCCAGGCCACCTGACACGGGCCGTGTCATGGGATACGGGGGGCCGTGTCAGGCCTCTGTTTTGAGGAATTTTGTTGTATTTTAAGTGGTTTAATCCCGAGTTCTTGTTCGATACTTGTACCATTAGTCTAGGACCTTGATGATGACATCCATGTTTAACTATAGGACCCGGCGACCGATAATAAGCGTGTGCGTGTTATGTGATTATTGGGGATATTATAACTTTATTAATATGTCGATTAGAAGGTGTTGATGATGGAAATGTTTACTATAAGTCTTGTACAATTATATGAAGGAATAGTGATAAATGAAGAGGATCGTGATGATTGGTAACATAGTTGATTATATGTCTTGCTTAGACCCCATGATGTAAGTGTTGGTAGCGGTGAGGATCGGAAGGATCGTGTGGTATTAGAATATATGTATAGGGAATAAACGAGAGTGGAATTAATGAGGAATTCATAAGATATGATATTTGGTAATTAGCGTGTATGAATATATGTGCTTATGTTGATTTATATGACTCTTGATGATGAACTATACGAATTGTATTAATAATATGTCTGAACATTGTATGATTATTTATGTGACCCATGTGATGGGATGTGTGGTAATTGATGAAGATCATGAGGATCGTGTTGGCATGATTGTATTCATGTGTGTTCGTGATATGGTATGTGTGTAACCGAGTTTGGCATACGCATACATGTTCATGGAATAATCATGTCATGGATGTGATTATTCGGGATTCGTTGAGAATCGTGGTTGCAGGGATGATCGTGTCTTGTTGGAGACGTTAACGATGCATTCGGGGTTCTATTTGATGAACCATTATTTTGAGTCGGTACCGCATTTGCATTGTGTCATTGAGTCACTTTGCATTGATTGAATTAATGATGTATGATATGTGTTGATGAACTATTTGAGATATTGATTAATTGTATGATGTATGATGTGTATTTGATGAATAGAGGTGAGACTACCCTGTAAAATGTTACTTGCACCGTTAATATATTGAATTGTTTTCTCACCCCTTTTTGTTTGGTTGCATCTGTGCTTCTTCGGAAGTATAGATGATTCAGGTACTTGAGTATGCTCGGAGTACAAGTTGTTTGGTCGAGTCCTAGGAGTCGCTCTGATACGTAACACGGGAAATGGGGATATTTGTTATTTAATTATTCTTGTTAGTAATAGTTACATATCATATTTTGTTGAAACTTATAAATTAAGTGAATTGATGAATTTGTGGATATTTGGCGAATTGCCGATTGTTGAATTAAAAGATATTTCCGCTGTTTTTAATAAATGATTATACTTTTGGTTGATTTTGAAAATGTAGCTACTCACTTGTTAATTAAACTCTGATTTATCTGAAAACTTATTTTATTTTAGAAAATGGGAAAAGTGGGTGTTACAATTGGTATCAGAGCAGGTCGGTCCGTCCGGCCAGGTTGTCGCGTGTCGTTTGTCCCGGAGTATGCGATACGTGTGTGAATCACTATCGATACTTGCTTGTTTGCTAGCTATTTGTTTGCAAATGTTTGTTGAATATAAGTGGGGGAGGAGTTATTGCTTCTCCTGAGAGTTGGCTTGTGGTGTGTTGGAATTGTGGTGTGGCAGAGGTTGCTAAGGTTGACGTTGACTAAAGACTCGCTCGTGAAGCAACTTAGTTCGCAAGATGCAAGGAACGCTATTAAAGTTGGAAAATGTGACTTATGGCCATCATGATTGTCGGCCATCTATTGGAAAATTGAGGAACTGATCACCCTCAATCCATTGCTAATAGTAGGCGGAATTGTGTTGGATGCAAAAGACATATCTTTTAGCCGAGATAGTATGTTCAGTAGACCATTTGGAGTTGAGCCAGAGCTATTAGTGGTATAAAGGAGTAGATGTAGATTCTGGTATCCGGAAAAGAGATGAATTTAAGGATTAATTATGTTGATTAGATATTACTAATGGTTACTCCTCGGTGAGTAGGAAGTGAATTGGGAATGGATAGTTATGAAAAGTTGAACGTTATATCTACTGGGTATGTAGCGGAACTTTTGAGAAAGGACTCCGATGTCTGATTTGGTTGCATAGATGACATTGATTGGGAATAAGGTCACAACGATGGACCGTCTGTAGAGTACGGATATAATTATGTTTTAAAGGATATATTAGTGGTGTAGTTATAAGGAATCGTGGCAGCAAGGGTACCTTCTGGGAAAACTTCGGTGTTATTGATATAAAACGATGAGGATATGAAGTAATATGTCGATTAGTGAATAGTATGAGAATTCACAATTGCAATGGGAACAAATTGGATTTGATTGATAAAGGATCAATAGTGAGTTGAAATTCATCTGTAATATTGTTGTTGTTGTGAGTAGGATTGTCATGCCTACCAGGACCTTGAGTTAGTTGGGATTTTGCAAGCCTAGTGTAAGAGGAATGTGGTAATAAGAACTAGATGTTGACAGATCATGTTGGATGAATTTACTTCGTTGAAGGATGTGGGATGGAGATTGAAGAAGTAGGTATTGAGTTATATTTTGGCATAGTATGATAAGAGGTGGATGAGTTTTTGAAACTACGAAGGTACAATTTTTGTGGGAATTAATTATAACCAGGTGTCTGCACAATATAGTGATGTTGAGCTATTGCCTTAGTAGTATGGTGTATGTTGATACAACAGAGTATGGATAGTTTCATAAGTGTTTGAAATGGTGAACCGTGAGTTATGGGATGCAACAATGGAAATATAAGTATCACTGTATATGTTGGACTATTAAGACAAAAGTAAAATAATAAGTGTGCAATATTTATTTTCTGGAATTTATAAATTCATGGTCTAATTAATGTGGAATTGGAACGTTGGAAGGATAATCCAACGAGAGAGTAGGCATAATGTAAAACCATGAGATAGTCATGAATATTGCTTATAAGCTAGTAGTGACTGGTATGTATTAAGGTAAGTATGGAATATGAATGGTGCCTTTCAAGGTGGCTTTGATAATTTCAAGATGGTAACCTTTGGATGTTCTTGTCTATAATGAAAGTAGAGAAAAAGGATTTGGAGAATATTGGAAATTGAAATATGAGAATTAGAAAAGATGCAGTTATATACTAAGTTGTCGAGGACAATTTTTATGAACAGGTGTAGATTGAGTTGTTTAGAGAAATGTATGAGAAAGAGTTTGTCCGAAGTAGATATGGATCTACAATGATGGAAAAGAGTGGGATATAAGAGACCAGGATGTATTTGGACTTAATTGGTTGTTGTTAAGGTTTGTGAAAAGTTTTCCAAGTTAGTATTCTATGGTTTCAGATAATTTGTGAAAGATAAGTTGTTCGTTGAGAAAGGGTGTGGTGAGGGAAGGTGCTAGAGAGTCGGAATAGGAGTTAGCTTCAGTTGTAGTATGATTTTGTTTGATTCTAACAAGTTGTGGATAGAATGTTGGATAATGATGTGATAAGTGGATAAGTTATTAGTACTGGATTGTAAAGTCATAGTTGGTATTATACGATGAGAGAGGAATTATGGAGGTATCTATCTTACCCATGAATTGAAAATGGATGAGAGTAAAATTGTGGGAATATCCGATAGTATTATTGTTATGATTGAAGATTGAATTGTTTGGTAATCACATGAACACACAGTTCTTATTTGATCGGAAAGGGGGAGGATGGGACGACTAAGATAATTGGAAGGTTTGAGGTAGGAAGTCGATAATTTTTCCTATGTTTACACTAATGGTTAAAGAGTTGGAATTAAATTAACAATTAAGGGACTTGCATTCGGATTTTTGAAATATGCTAAGGGAATTATCACTGTAATTGTGATGATGGTTGGAGATGATTAAAGTTAGAATGCGAATTTCATGGAATAGATAGCTGCGAGTAATCAGAGTGCGCAGCGAAAGATTGAAGTGGTGTAATTGTTTATACATAAATGGTTAGTAAAGACTCGATAGATTGAATAATAAGACCTGTTGAGATATTGAAACTATTGGACATCCCGGAATGGATGGGTAGTGGTAAGAGGTTATCTACACATCGAGGATTGTGAGATATACAAAGATATTAATATATGTGATGTATGTCCCTCATTGATGGATTATAATCATGTGGTTTTGGTAGAGGAAACTAAAAGGTCAATCCGTTATCAATGTTGTGGTATCTAGAGGATGTATAGAGTGAAATTTTGAGTTTGTCCTGGTTGTCGCCTCGTTACCTACGGTGATGGTACGAGTGCGGTTGACTAATTCCTACGATAGGGAATTAGGAGAGTGTTACCTACGGTGATGGTAGTGACTTTCGTTGCGTTCTTTTTCAGGTATATACCTACGTGTTGAGCATTGATAAAGGTGGTGCTTGTTGTTAGGGAGGTTGTCCTGGCATCAATGTTGTTGTTTTGAGTTGGTTGCGGAGTTGCCGGCTTGGGCAAGGGAGTGATTAGTCAGGTGCAAGAGTATATCAAAGTGATGCCATTGAGTACTATTTTCGAGGATGAAAATAAAATAAGTGGGGGAGAGTTGTAACGCCCCAATTTTATAAAGTATTTTTATAAAATAAATATCAAGAGTATGATGGTGTATTTTGAATAATAAGTGGATGAGGTATTTTATTTAAATAATGATAATATAATGAGGTGGTATTATTATTATAATATTGTTATTTAATAAATAAAATAAAATATAAGTTGGAGGTTTGAGGGGCAAGGTTGTAATTTGATTCTGTTATGAAAAGGGGAGAACACGATACATTTTCTCATTATCGTATTTTGACGAAGGAAAGAGGGCTCTGGAGTAAAAGGCAAAAGAGAAGGGAAATCAAGGATCGTAAAGCTTCAAGATCAAGGCTTTGCAAGGATTTTGTCAAATTCGAGGTAAGGGGGGAGAATGGGTTCTTTATTGGTGACCTAACATGAAAGGGTAATTGGGAGTTCCTTACTCCCAAGGGATTGTCTAATGTTGTTGATTATGATGAAATTGTGATATGATGTATATATATGTTATGATGATTAATTATGGTTGTGTGAAATTATTATTGAGTTATATGCTTGATTGTTGTAATTGGAATGGTGGTAATTTGAGTTCTATGACAAGTTTGGTATAGAAGTAGTTATAGAGATAATGATGGTGTTGATGATGTAAATAGAGAATTGGAAACAAACCTAGGATCTTTCTTAATTTGATTAGTAATATTAGGTTGTGAAGAGCATAAGGAATTAGAGGTATAAAATTAGTTTAAGAACAACAATTGGATTGTTTTTAGTGATAAAAGTGAGAGATAAGTGATATAATTCGAACTGGTACGAAATTGGGAGAGAAAAGTGAGTTTTAGAAAAAACTGAATTTTGGGGGTACAGGTGACCTGACACGGGCAGTGTTGTACAACACGGGCAGTGTCAGGCTACGGGCATTATGCTAAAAAGTGGAAATTTGGGAAGTTGGCTTTAGGAGGCCTGGCACGGGTAGTGTTGTACAACACGGGCGGCCGTGTCAGCCTCCTGGGAAATGTGTTTTTGATGATTTGGAGGGTCGTGTCCCAGGCCACCTGACACGGGGGGCCGTGTCATGGGACACGGGGGGCCGTGTCAGGCCTCTGTTTTGAGGAATTTTGTTGTATTTTAAGTGGTTTAATCCCGAGTTCTTGTTCGATACTTGTACCATTAGTCTAGGACCTTGATGATGACATCCATGTTTAACTATAGGACCCGGCGACCGATAATAAGCGTGTGCGTGTTATGTGATTATTGGGGATATTATAACTTTATTAATATTTAGATTAGAAGGTGTTGATGATGGAAATGTTTACTATAAGTCTTGTACAATTATATGAAGGAATAGTGATAAATGAAGAGGATCGTGATGATTGGTAACCTAGTTGATTATATGTCTTGCTTAGACCCCATGATGTAAGTGTTGGTAGCGGTGAGGATCGGAAGGATCGTGTGGTATTAGAATATATGTATAGGGAATAAACGAGAGTGGAATTAATGAGGAATTCATAAGATATGATATTTGGTAATTAGCGTGTATGAATATATGTGCTTATGTTGATTTATATGACTCTTGATGATGAACTATACGAATTGTATTAATAATATGTCTGAACATTGTCTGATTATTTATGTGACCCATGTGATGGGATGTGTGGTAATTGATGAAGATCATGAGGATCGTGTTGGCATGATTATATTCATGTGTGTTCGTGATATGGTATGTGTGTAACCGAGTTTGGCATACACATACATGTTGATGGAATAATCATGTCATGGATGTGATTATTCGGGATTCGTTGAGAATCGTGGTTGCAGGGATGATCGTATCTTGTTGGAGACGTTAACAATGCATTCGGGGTTCTATTTGATGAACCGTTATTGTGAGTCGGTACCGCATTTGCATTGTGTCATCGAGTCACTTTACATTGATTGAATTAATGATGTATGATATGTGTTGATGAACTATTTGAGATATTGATTAATTGTATGATGTATGATGTGTATTTGATGAATAGAGGTGAGACTACCCTGTAAAATGTTATTTGCACCGTTAATATATTGAATTGTTTTCTCACCCCTTTTTGTTTGGTTGCGTCTGTGCTTCTTCGGAAGTACAGATGATTCAGGTACTTGAGTATGCTCGGAGTACAAGTTGTTTGGTCGAGTCCTAGGAGTCGCTCTGATACGTAACACGGGAAATGGGGATATTTGTTATTTAATTATTCTTGTTAGTAATAGTTACGTATCATATTTTGTTGAAACTTATAAATTAAGTGAATTGATGAATTTGTGGATATTTGGCGAATTGTCGATTGTTGAATATAAAGATATTTCCGTTGTTTTTAATAAATGATTATACTTTTGGTTGATTTTGAAAATGTAGCTACTCACTTGTTAATTAAACTCTGATTTATCTGAAAACTTATGTTATTTTAGAAAATGGGAAAAATGGGTGTTACAATGAGCATCACAGAATTTGAACAAGACATGGTGTTAATGATGGATAGATGAAGATCAAACCTTGAGAGATGAAGATTATGAAGCTTCAATAAAAAATGCAGTGCAATCACAAAGCTGCAGTATGCGATTCTTGAAGATTCAAGTTCAATTCTCCATTAATGTCATGCTTGAGGTGATGATGATGATGAATTGAAGAAGATTGAATCTGGCTCGAAGCTAAATGCAGAAGCAAAAATCTTCAAAGTGCATAGAGAAAACTCAGAGAATTTGGATGTGATTTATGCAAATGAGAGTGGTGACCCCAATTCAGTTATGGTGGATTCCTTATATAGCCATGGTTAAGCTCTTAACTCGAGTTGAGAATTAGTTGAGGTGAGTGAAGTTAGTTGGAGATCGAGTTGAAGCTGTTATGATGAATTGAAAATGAGTTGAAAATGATGCAACTGGATTTGTTTTGCTCGAGCTAGGTCTCATGTTGTGAGGTTCATGGTAATTATGGTGAGGCAAGTTCCTTGCCTTGTGATCAAGTGAACCAACACAGCTTGGGTTTAATGCTTGAAGATGGACCCTTGACTTGGGTTTTCATGAAGCTTGTGATAGCTATCCTGATCCTGCAGCCACATGGTCCCTTGAAAATGTTTGAATGCAATGTCATATGATATCACTATGTTAACTTGGCAAGTATGTGCTGACTGAACTTAGACGCATTTTCACAATGCAATGCCTTATGCAACAAGCAAGCAAATTTGACATGATTATCTTCCATTGATGATTGCATCAAAGATAAGGCACTAAATGATGAAGTTCTTGGGCTCAATTTGAAGAAGATGATGTGTATAACAAGTTTGGAGTTCAACACAAGATGAGACATGACCTCTAAACATCTCAAACATGCCAATGAACATCATGTCATGAAGCCGCAAAATGGGCCTGCATGGCTTGCCCTTGGCCTGGCCAAATGCCTTGCATTTTTTCAGTTTGAACCCCTACACTTTGCTTCTCCATAACTTTTAATCCATTGATCATAAAAAAAAACCTTGAACATGAAAGTTGTAGTAAACATGACAATGAACAACTTTGTAGTTCAAAGAAAATTGATTTGGAGTCTTCTTGACCAAGAAAAATAGCTTTCCATTTGGTCTTCCACCTGTTTGATGAAATGCCAGGCAGGGCGCGCGTGCTGACCTGCCTGTGCCCTGCCCATGACTTGCTTTGGGCCTTGAATTGTTCAAACTTGCCAAGATCATATCTCACTCATTTTTTATGTTATGGAAGAGTTCCACTTATGGATTTGAATCTCAAGATGTCCTCTTTAATTAGCTCCAAGTAGAATTTTCATATATTTCATATTTTGGGAGAAGGCCTCATTTAAAGTAGCTGCAAAAATGGCCAAAACTTGCCATTTTTGGAAACCCTAATTTTCCAAAAATGGTAAGTTTTGGTTTTCTTGATTTCTCTTGATTCCTCCATCATTTCTTGATCAAATTTGAAACATAGGATCCTTGTAACCCTAATTTCATGGTTTTGATCTCAAAAAGTCAGGAGTTGACTTTTTCTTTAGCATGGTTGACTTTTCCCCAAATTCCTGATTTTCAATCATCTGACCAATTGAACCTCTTCCAAAATGAATTTGTGGATGAAATTTGACCCTATGCACTTGTTTTCATATAGAACACAATGGAATCCACTTTTTCCCAAAAATTCATGGATAAGCCCTTCACAATTGAAACCCTAATTTGGACCATTTCCTCAGGAGGTGTTGCACTGCTTGCCTTCTCTGATCATACCAAAACTTCCCATGACTTGTGGCTTCAAATAAGAACATGTGGGATGTTGTGGATCCTTAGCATGATGTTGATAAGCTTTGTGGCCCTTTGATTGCCTTTGTATAGCAAGTTGCTCCAATCATTGATCACATGCCTACGTCTCAACTATGCTACACATGATGCAATGTTGTTGGTTATTTGTGAACTTATGTATGCTAAATGATATGCAAAATATGAGAGGGCAAATTTTGAGGTATTATAGTATGCTGACATCATCCATCCGAGTTGGAGCCAATTAAATAGGGGCAATTGTCGTACCCTAAATTTTGACCCGAGTTTTTTTGTCAATATAAAAAGTTAAAGAGGGACTCTTTTGACCTTTTAGACTGACTTTTGATTATTTTATTGAATTTAACCTTATCTAATAATTTTTAAGGGAGTCCTAATTTTCTATAAATGTACAATATATATAATATTTTATATATGGGGTTTTATTTCTAATGATATTGTTACGAATATCTTAATTTATTGAATATGGATTTTTTTGTTAAGGGTTTATAAAAATAACTCATTTATATATATATATATATATATATATATATATATATATATATATATATATATATATATATATATATATATATATATATATATATATATATATATATATATATATATATATATATATATATATATATATATATATATATATATATATATGTAATGGTTATTTTATTTTGTGTGAGGTATATTGTAATATTATTACTAATATTATTATAATAGGGATTATTGAATTTATTAATATTGGGTTTTAATATATTTTGTTTTGTGATTTTTCTAGGATTTTTATATTTATAATATAATCTAGAGTTTAAATTTTTTTACTAATTATTGTTATTATTTTTATTGGATTTTATTAATAATATTGTTACCAATATTATTATTAGTCTTTTACTATTATTAATGGATATTAATTAAACAAGGGGAGGGACGTGTGTCCCAATTATAGTTTTTTTTAAATTAAATTTTAAAAAATAATTGGATTTATATTATTAAACATGCTTATATTATATTGTTATTATTATCATAATTAATATTTTATTTATTTTATTTTTTATTACTTTATTTTAGTCAATTGTTGTTGAGTTTGAAAAACCCTAATTTGCGCATGTGTGTGAGATGGGAAGGATCAAATCTGACCCAAAAGAAAATCATATCCAAAACAAAGTTATAAACAAAATCAAATAAGTTTAGATCAAATCATACAATACAAAATCAAATTTTGATTAAAAACAAAATCAATTTACATCAAAATTTATCAAATCAAATCTGAATATACCAACAATAGCCATCAGAAAGGGAAGAAAAAAATTTAATCCTAAGAAGCTATTCGAAAACGCTTCGGAATTTCCCCAATAGCCATCACTTAAAGCTCCTCATCATTGAAATTAGGTTTTCACATTGAAACCCTAAGCCTTCAAGAGCTAAACTCCATCAAACTTGCAAAACAAGGAAAATAAAGAGAGTAGAAGGAGGGACACAAAAATTTAGTGAGGAATAAAGAAAGAAGGGAGGAACAACTTAATCGGACACTGCAAGGAAGGTAGGTCACTTAGCTTTAACCTTTGAATTCGATTGATTTGCTTGTGTTGTTGTTAGAATGTGTGCTTAGGTTTCGATATAGGGTTTTCTGGGTTCAAAAATTGGGGCAGGGTTCTTCCCATGAACCCTAGGGTTCATAGGGTTAGGTTAGGGTTCATAGGGTTTGGAGGGGAGGGGGTTCTGGGTTTTCGTTTGCATATTAGGTTAGGGTTCTTAGAGTTCTTCATGAACCCTATAACCCTTTTAGTTTTTTGGGCTTGAGAGAAGAACCCTAGGGTTATGGTTCATAAGTTTGAAGTTAGGGTTCACCTGGGTTGGGTTTCTGGGCTGGATTTGAAGAAATTGTTTGAAGGTTTTAAGATTTCGGTTAAAATTCAATCGGAATCTGGGATTTTGGATGGTTCCACGATGGTTTACGGTGGGATGAAGGGCGGTTCCGGAGGTGGGGCGATTTCCGATCAGAGAGAGTTTGAGACTGTGAGGGAGATGAGAGAATAAGAGAGAAAGAGTGAGGAACATAGAGAGAGAAACACGAGTGGGGAATGAGAGGTTTGTTGAAGGGAAATGGGATTTATGGTCCCTCCCACTGGTTAAGATCAACGCCAAGTGGCGTTCATCTCCCCATTTGTTGGGTTGACTATTCAGTCAACCCATGAGATCTGCTAGGCACGTTCCTATGGTGAACTTCTGAAGACTTTCAATCGCGATCATTTGCTTAGAATACTAGGGACCAAGGGGTGAGATCATGTAGAGAAACGTTTGTCTGATCAACATCATACGCTTTAGAGAGAATCAACGATTGACTCTCTCTCCTTGGTGAACCACTCTCAATTAGATGGGTTCGGCACTGATGGGCTTTACACCCAAATGCTCTTAACACCTCACTTTAGTAGCCTAATTGGAAATATAACACAAAATGCACCCCCGGTTTTTTTAACATAAATATAATTAATTAAGTTACTGAATTTATTATTTAATTAGGTTTATTATTTTAATTAGGGGTTAATAATATAATCAGGGATAAATATCTAGAATATATTTTTTGGGTTATAAAATATTATGGATTTTGGCTTATATTTTCCATTATTTATAAGTTTATTAATTAATTGATTAACTACTTAATTAAATAATTAATTAATTAGGGTTTAAGTTTTTTTTAATTAATTAAGGGATTTATATGGGGATTAAGAATATTATAAAATAAATTAAGTCTTTATTTGTGGGATATTTATGGTTTTTTTTCTAAATTATGTTGTGATTTATTTTCATGATTATATAATGCTATTTTAAGTTTTAATATAAAAAAGGATATATGTATGGATTTTATTTAATAAAAAATGATAAATTTGTTTCTTTGGGATTAATTTATTTGGGAGGATTTTATTATTTGAAAATTATACTTTGGGGATTTAATCACATTTTTGGGGTTTTAAACTTGTTTTTTTGGATTTAAATTAACACGGGGGTTCCAATTTCATTTGTTTGTTTTTTTATAATTATTTATGGGTTTTTTATATAATTACTTTGGGGTATTAATTATATTTAGGGTATTAAAATTATTTTGGGTTATTAAAATTATTTTGGGGATTTCAATTATATTTTGGATTAAAAATATATCTTCAAGAAATTAAAAAAAGGGTTTTAAAATAAGGGTTTTTATAACTTAATAGAGGGGTAGTTAGAGGGACTAGGATTAGGGTTTAGGGGTAGGGAATGGAACTACGATGCTTTGATCCCTCTTGATAGGGTACGTAGGTATAGAGTCTTTGTACAAAGACCTTAGCGAGTAAACTTAGGAAAAATTAGGGTTTTGGAATATTCATGGAATTTGGATTTTTTTTCACAAACAAACAAACCCTAAAGACTAAAAAGAGTCCTATTAAGTATAATAGAACTGAGAGGTGCCTAACACCTTCCTCCCACTTAATTGACTCCTGAATCATAGGTCTCTACCTTAGGATTTAGGTTTATCCTTATTTCCCTTAAAAAATAGGATGGTGACTCTTAATTTTTAAGTCGACCGCGATACAATGTATAAAAATGATATGCTTGTGAGACATGGCATGGGTTTTGAAGTTGTAAAAAACTTGGCATGATTTAAGTTATGTGTGGATCACTAGGGAAAAGAAGGAAAACTCATTTTGATGAAAATAAACTGAATGAGTCGACTCAAAACCTTCTATGAGCTGACTAATTTGAGGCATTTTTTAGCAAATTTCTCTCTGGGTCTAGAGAGTGTGGGTTTTTCTCCTCCAATATCATTGAAGATTTGGGGGTTTTGCACACAACTATTGTTCGTAGATTCAACCGAGTGAGGTAGATTGAAGATCAAGGGGATCGTTCTTTCATATCACGGTAGACGGGGGATTGTGAAGATCTTTGTGGGTTCACAAGTGTTGAAGAAACTCAACTGTGCTCAAAGTTTGGAGGATCGTAAATCCTTTCAAGAAGGGAGCAATTAATCGGAGTCTTTCTCGACACGCGTGGAGTACTTAATTTTACATTGAATCAAGGGACAAGAAGAAGATTTGACAGCACATTCAACACAGATTGGTTTGTTGGTTCATCTAGTTTTCTTCTTGTAAAACAATTGCAATTTTAATAAAATTTCCCAATTCAATTGTGAATTGGGGGCAGAGTACTTCGAGTGAGGACGACGAAGGAACTGCCTAAACAAATTCCTTGTGTTTTTTACGATGCTTGCATTTTACTTTTTCTCATCTTGATTTTGTGTGCTTTAAAACTCTGGTGTATCCAAGTAGTGCACTCAAGGTGTTTGATAAATTGTCACACTCAAAAGTGATAACTACATTGTGTAAAATTCTGCACTACTTGATACAACAAAATTATACTTTGGTTTTTGCACACCAAGTGTTTGTTAAAAAGTTTAAACACACAAAATCAATTTGCTTGTGCTTATTTTCTTACTTTATATTATTGTTAAGAATAGTTTCATCAAGTGTTGAATTATCAAGTGAATCATTTATGAAGTATTAATTCTTCTAGTCATCATTCAAATTCCATTTGGTTTAAGCGTATATCCGATCTTTGGTGACTTCAATTTTAATTAGACGATTTTCCAGGAAACTTCCGCAATACATTTTTCAATTAATTTTTGAAAAGTAATTTTTGAAAAAGGGATCTATTCAACCCCCCTTCTAGATTCGTGCTATCGTCTAACAAGTGGTATCAAGAGCATCGGTTCATCTAGTGCTTCACATACAACTTATTGGAAAATGGACAACGATCCAACGGGGGCGTACAATAGAGCTCCAATTTTTACCAGAAAAACTATAGTCACTGGAAGGATTGTATGCGCATTCATATCAACTATGTTGATAGAAAAATTTGGAAAGTTATTCAAGACGACCCTTTTTAAATAACTATGTCCGGTCCGGATAACGTCCAAATTGAAAAACCAGAAGCACAATGGGACGAGAATGATGAAAAGAAATATAGCTATGATTGGAAAACTCGAAATATGCTTATATCTTATTTGGGAGCGGATGAATATTTTTGAGTTACTCATCATACTACAACTAAGGCCATGTGGGAACCATTACAAGTTGCCCGTGAGGGAACCAATGATGTAAAGCTTGCACAAATTAATACTCTACAACAAGAGTTTTATTGATTTCACATGAGCCAAGGGGAAACCATTGGTGAAATGGGAAAAAGGTTCTCTCACTTGACGAATCGTTTAAACGCTCTTGGTAAAACTACTCCTAACGATGTAGCTACTAACAAAATCTTAAGATGTCTTACTAGGGAATGGTTGCCAAAAGTTACGGCAATCAAAGAAGCCAATGACGTAAGGACCTTGGATTTGACTACATTTATTGGAAAGCTACAAGAGCATGAACAAGAGCTCTTAAATTTACAAGAGCATGAAGATAACTAAAATAAAGAAAAGAATGAGAAGCATAAAGATCATGAGAAGAAGAAGAAGAAGTCTATTGCTTTGAAGGCTTCTTCCTCAAAATCTTCCACCAATAAAGATAGTGAGAGTGATTCAAGTGATGAAGACGATAAATCCAATGAGGATATGAAGTTGTATGTTAGAAGATACAATAGGTATCTTAGAAAGAATGAAATCTCTCATTCGGACAAGCGCCTTATTAACTATAGAAGGCAATCTAACCCCTCCAAGCAAGAATCAAACAAAAGTACCAAAGGAAAAGGATCATGTTACAATTGTGGAAAACCGGGGCACTACAAACCGGAATGCCCAATGCTAAAGAAAGAAAAAGTCAAAGACAAGTATCAAAGGAAAGCCAACAAAGCTATAAGGGCATATATCGCATGGGAAAGTGATAGTGAATCTTCTAGTAAAGCAAGCTCTAGTGATGAGGAAAAGAAAGTGAATCTTTGTCTTACGGCTCACAAAAAGGGAAAAAAGCAAGTAAGACATAATAAATATGATAACTTTGAAAATTTGTCTTATTCTGATTTACTTAGTACCTTTAAAGTTCTCCACCAAGAAGCTAAAGAAGCTTTTAAGCATGTAGCATCCAATAAGCATATTTTCAAATAGTTAGAGAAAAAGGTTTCTGATAATCAAAACGCTTTGGAAGCTCTTAAACGCTCTATGGTGGAATCTATTAAAGAAGACAAACGAGAATGGCATAACTTTCATAGTTGTAAAACTTGTTGCATTTGGTAAAAAGAAGTCAAAACTCTTCAAGCCAAATTAGACAAGATGTCACAACCAAAGATGACATTTGCTATTGATCCCTCAAATTTTAGAGAATATATGAATAATCCATATCAAAGATATACTTATGTAGTGAGAGATCAAAATAGCAAACATGACTATAAACCAATCTTGTGTTGTCTTTATTGTTGCAAGAGGGGTCACACTATTGTTAAATGTCAATTTAGGAAATTTTTGGCCCCTAAAGGCATTTTTCAATGGTTGCCTAAATGCAACCAAAGTTTCACTCACACACAAGGACCCAATGAGAATTGGTGTAAACACCCCAAATTTTCCCTCATTTTTTCTCACACCATGGCTTGTGATCTTTCATTTTTGCATTTACATAAGCATACCATCTCATATTGCATATTTGTTTCACTGCATAGTTCCATTTTCATCTGCACCTAGGGTTTGTAATCTGAGCAATCCAAGAATCAATCTGAGCCATCCCAAAGGTCTTGAAGCTTGCCAAGAGGGTCCATGTGTGTTCTATAATCATAATATGCTCCCCAAAGTTCATGAAAGTCAAGAGATCACAAAGACTGGTAAAGGCATGGAAGCAGAGCTAGGGTTTTCCTACACAGATGACCAAAATTAGGGTTTTGGTTTCAAAGGCCTTAACTCCAATTTTTTTGGTAATTCTTGTTTCTAATGTTCTTAATATGTTATAAGGATCATGTGTACCAAGATTCATGAAGAAATCCATTGTGGAAGTCATCTGATCATTGGGTAACTTGTTGAGCAAGTAAAGTCAAAATCAGGGCATCTGAGGCCCCCAACAATGGAACCAAAGGATCATTTTCATCAAATTGGGGTTATATGATCTTTATTTGATCTTAGAAGTGGTTGGAAGTTCACAAAGTTGAAGAATTTTGAGCCAAATGCAAACTTACCATTTTTGGAAATGACTTGTAATGGAAACTTTCCATTTTGGGAAAGATTTTCAACCTCCTCTTTCATGACCAAAAATGCTTCAAATGAAAAATTCTTGGACATTAAAGTTGTAGATTAGGTCTTTCCCTTTTCAAAAAGTACTAGAACATTTCTTGATTCATCCTAGAACTCAAGATATGGAGTCTCAAAGTTAGCAAATATCCTATAATTTTCAAGTTCATGCCAAAGAGGATTTTTTGCAAATTCAAGTTTCAAGCCATTTCATGACCTCTAATTGATTTCTAGGCATCATACAAACATAGTGCAATGCATTTGAACCAAAATTTTGCCTTGGATTGCAAGTTTCCACAAGACATTTTCATGAAATTTTCAAAGAGGGAAAAGTTGCAAAATGCTTGGAAAGTCTTCATCCACTTGTGCCAGCTGCATAACTTTGATTTTATGGCTCTCCATGAATCTTACTGAGGCCAGATACCCCATTGAGTAGCTCCTGTCATGGCGCATACCTCCATGTACACAAATTTGACTTTTTTGCAAAACCTCCCATACCAATCAAGCTGAGCCACAACAACTCTTCTAACCAATCAAGACTTCACATACATGCCTCATGGACCTCATTTCATATCTTCTGGGAGGCTGAAACATAACACAAGTCAGATTGCACAAAATCCACGAAAACCTTCATCTCTTCGATTCTCTCAACACAAATCACAAACCTCAAAACTTTTTGCACCATTAAATCATACACACCTTCAGGATCACTAAGCAACCCTCACAATGACCTAAAAGCCTCTGAATCAAAAACACAATTTCTCACCTCTCATAACTGAAACTCATAAACCAAGCCATACAAACTTGTTCCAAGCATTGCAACATCATCAGGGAGCTCATTGGGGTTGGTTTGAACAAATAAAGAGATCCAAAAGCCCAAATTGAGAAAGCTTCATCTCACGTAACCATGAAGAACAATTTTTCCAGAACTCCTATTTTAAGTTCTTAAATGCTTCTACATGATGCATTGATCATCATGATATGTTTACTTTTGAAAATGGTTGAGATTTGAGAATGTATGAACCCTCTGAAAATTTGCCCGAAAATTTTGTTTGCTTCGATTCTTGTTTTTGATGCAATATAAATGAATTTGATGCTTGGATTCTTGTTTAATGTTGCTTATGGATCATTTCTGGAGAGTTTGAGGCATTAATTTGAGGTTTGGAGTAAACTCAGGGGAGGGTGTGCCGGAGAAGATGACCGGAGCTAGCTCCGGTCACCTGAAGAGGCTTAGGGTTCTTAATTAGGGTTTAGGGTTCAGTTTAAATGTGGGCCGTTGGATTAGGTTTAGCGCGTGAATGGAGGGCCAGTATTAGTTCACTTAAAACCCTAATCCTTAATTAATTTAATTAATTAGGTTTTAATTAGAAATTATCCAGATTTGATCTGGGCCTTTAAAACACGCGCCAGTCAACTCCCTCCAATTTTGTTTGAATCTGGGCCTTTGGATGCACATACCTTTTATTTAATTCATTTTCTTTTCTTTTTTTTTTGCATCTTCTTTCTTATTTTATTTAAAATAGTTAAAAACATCAAAAAAATCTCATATTTTGCATTTCTGATCCAAATATATTTCTCAACCCAAAAATGATTTTTATTTTATTTTTTGCATTTAAAAAGTATTTTTAAAATATTTAAATGTTATTTTTAATTAATTAATGGATTTTAATTAATTAAAAATACATTTAGGTTTCTAAAAATCACCAAAAAAATCATGAACCATTCCAATAGATTTAGAAACATTTTCAAACTCTTCATACAAATTTCTTTTTAGGTTTGATCATAATTTCACAATTTACTTTGAATTAGGGTTCTTAAAAATCACATTTTCTAACCCTAACTTGAAAATTTCATTTCTGCCTAACCAAGATGAGTTTATTTGATTCTTTTTGCATTGTTTCACATATTGCATGTAGTCTCTAGGTTATTTTTCTCATGAATTTATCTTGCATTTTCAATTTGATTTGCATTTTCTCTTAAGAATCACCCAAAAACCCTAGCAAACTTAGAAAATTCATAACTCTCATTAGGTTAAGCTTATGACCTTCTCCTTTGGGGTTTGATTGAGCTTGATTTCAATTTTTTTATCATGTTGATTGCTTCTGTTTTGGTTATTTGCATCTCATACATTCATAAAACCCTAATTTCTCATGTTCATTTGCATTCTCCTTTATATATCATCATCACATGAACTTGCCATGACATTTCAAGCATTTGTATGACATCTTAGGCATCTTAAGACATGCTTGAGCATTTCTTGATCATTTCTTCATTCATTTTCTATGTCTTGCATCCATTACATTTCATAAACATCCATGTGTTTTCAAGCTTCCAAGCATGCTTCCTTTGCATCTCATCTTTGTATGAACATTCATATGCATATTGTATGACTTTGCATCATCTCATATGCCATTTGCATTGCATAACCACTTCTGACTTTGGTCTTTGCATCTCATTTTATTACATTTCTTTATGCTTTATGTCTTATGCATTCATACTAACATTTCAGGTGCCTTTGGTAAGTTATTTGGGAAGTGGATTTTCCTTCACTTCCCACCTCTTCTTATCTCATTAATATGCATTTTTTTTCATGTCTTTAAAGTGAACTTGTTCACTTGTGTTCCATCATTCTCACTTTCTTTCTTTCAAGTTACTTATCTTCTTCAGGAAGTAAGTAACTTGTCCTTCTTCCTCCTTCTCGTTTCATCTGCTTCTTCCATTGGTGGCCTTGAACATCCTTTCTCTTAAGCCTAAAAAACCATAGAATATCCAAGCATGATAACTTTTAGGGTTGTGTATAGTCCCCCTTAGACTTTTACCTTTGAGTCTCCTTGAGTCTCTCTTTTCATCTCAATAATCAGAGACTAAACTCTTAAAGTTTTAGGACTTTGGAATTAGGGTTATGCCTACATCCTTCTATTAGGATGAAGTGTATAACTTTAATCCTAAGTGTTAAACCTTTAATTTTTTTACGCCTCTTAATCAAAACACATTAATAATCACCAAGACTTTATCTTGTAAGGGCCTTACATTAGGGTTCTATCTCTTCCTTATGGTTAAGAGGGACTAACCCTATTGTTTAATGGACAAGTCCCCCTCAAGTTGTCTTACAAACTTAAATCCACTTCTTAATCTCATCCCTTTAATTAAAATCCATTTAATAAAGGTTTGTTATATAATTAATTTAGTCCCTAACCATGGATTAAGTTGAGGTATCTTCCTCAGCTTAAGTGTTCTCATCTATTATCCTTCTATTAGGATGGTGTAATGAGTTCACTAATTTGTGATTAGAGATTAAACTCATTACTTAACACTAAACAAAAACCCAAAAACATCTAAATAATCACAAGTAGGTTAATGATCTTAATCCTACATCATCATGGTAATTAAGTTTAGGTGCTTATTTAATACTTAAGTAGGCTCATTATCCCTAATCAGGGAGGATATAATGAGTTTACAAGCCCTTGATTTAGTCATAAGCTCATTAACTTATGAAAAACACCAAAAACAATAACAAGACTGAAAACACAAAAACAAACAATAATCGTCTCCTTCGAGATTCTTTTCTCATCACACTCATTCATAAACGAGAATTGCTTCTTCCGTCTAATGCAAGACAATTAGCACTTGAGCCAGATAAGTCATACACTTGAGCATATACAATCAAGCAGTTCACAATCAATTTACTTTCCAGTCTCTTTGAGTCAAACTACGGTGTTCTGACTTCCTCATTGCACGAGAGGATACGTAGGCATAACTTAACAGTTATCGAACAAAAGTCTATGTGTTTTCCCCCTCCTTCCAGCTTATCTTTTCTAAGCCTCATTCTTGAGAATCACTCTCGTTTTGCACTGACACACTGTACATTCATTCCTAGCTTTTCATACACAGTCAGCACATACACTACCCCTTTTAAACACAATCTTGTAAGCGTGGATCCCGTCGAGTACGACGGACAATCTGGGTGCTAATACCTTCCTAGGTTGTAACCAACCCCCTTTCTCAGTTTCTCTGGTTCACAACCATCTTATCCATCTCTTTCTAGGTTTATGCAGCATTACCTTTCCTTCGAGATAAAAATTCCTAGCTGGCGACTCTATTCAATTCATTTTCACTTTCTCTTTTCACCGACCGTTCGCGTCTGCACCCTGGGACCCTAGTGTCTTTTCGGGGGAGTGACAAATGGGTACTTCTTACTCTTGTCTAATCATGTAGGTGGAGTGTCTTGAGGCTATGGAGAATGATGGTTTCTTGATAGTTGATGCTCAAGACACATGACGGGTGACATCTCCTTATTCTATGACTTTGTGGCAAAGAAGAAAGGTTTTGTTACCTATGGTGGTAATAACAAGGGAGCTATACTCGGCAAAGGTAGTGTAGGTAATCCCTGTCGCTCCCACCAAAATGACACCTCGTCAGAAGGGGTACAGACGCGAACGGTCGGCAAAAGAGGGAGAGAACACACAAGGGTGAACTCAGAAAGACAAGAGTCGCCAGCTAGGCATTTTTATCCCGGAGGAAAGGTAATGCTGCATAGACCTAAGAAGAGATGGATAAGACGGTTGCGAACCAGAGAGACTGAGAAAGGGGGTTGGTTACAACCTGGGAAGGCATTAGCACCCAGGTTGTCCGCCGTACTCGACGGGATCCACGCTTAAAAGATTTGTGTTTAAAAGGGGAGGTGTCAGTGCTATTCTGTGTATCAAAGCTGGAAAAGAATGCAAGTGTCGGTGTAAAAGAAATGTGAAGTGTATAAGAGAAGTGTCAGTGTAAGAACAAGAGTGCAGAGCTCGAGACTTTGAGGCTTAAAGAATAATGCTGGAAGAGGGGGGAATATACAGAGACTTTTGTTCGATAACTGTTAAGTTATGCCTACGTATCCTCTCGTGCAATGAGGAAGTCAGAACACCGTAGTTCGACTCAAAGAGACTGGAAGATAAATTGACTTGTGAACTGCTTGCTTGTCTATGCTCAAGTGTATGACTTGTCTGGCTCAAGTGCAAATTGTCTTGCATTAGACGGAAGAAGCAAGTTCTCGTTTGTGAGTGAATGAGGTGAGAAAAGAATCCCGTAGGAGACGATTATTGTTTGTTTTTTGTGTTTTCAATCTTTTATTGCTTTTGAAAGTTTGTCATAAATCAATGAGCTTAAGCCTAAACCAAGGGTTAGTAGACTCATCACATCCTCCCTCTGATTAGGGGTAATGAGAATACCTTAAGTGTGAGGTAGGCACCTCATACTTAATCACCATGGTGTAGGATTAAGATCATTAACCTACTTGCAGTTATTTAGATGTTTTTGTTGTTTTTGTTTAGTGTTGAGTAATGAGATTAAGCCATAATCAAGGATTAAATGGACTCATTACACCATCCTAATAGAAGGATAATAGATGAGAACATTTAAGCTGAGGAAGGCTCCTCAACTTAATCCATGATTAGGGATTAACCTCATGACAAAAAAAACCTTTATTAAAGTGGATTTTAGTTAATTGTAAGGTTAAGAAGTGGATTTTATGATTTGTAATACAACTTGAGGGAGACTTGTCCATTAACACTAGGGTTAGTCCTTCTTAACCAATTAAGGAAGAATTAGAACCCTAATGCAAGGCCCAAGTTACAAGCTTGATGTCTTGATGATTATTAAATGGATTGAGTAAAGGATTTAAACACATTAAGGGTTTAACACTTAGGATTAAAGTTGTACACTCCATCCTAATAGAAGGATGCAGGCATAAGCTTAATCACAAAGCCTTAAAACCTTTAGGGTTTAGTCCTTGATTATGAGATGAGAAGAGAAGAGAAGACTCAAATATGACACAAAGGTAAAACTAAATGGGGGGACTAATCAAACCCTAAGTGTTATCATGCTTGGTTGTTCCTAGGGTTAATGAGGCTTGCAAGAAGATCTCCAGAGAAACCACCAGGAAGAGAAGCAGATGAAAGGAGGAGGAAGCAGAGAGAAGCAAAACAACTTGCTTCACTTAAGAAGTCAAGTTGCTTGAAGAAAGAAGGTAAGAGATGAACATGAATGAGAAAGCTCACTTAAATACACAAGATAAAATGCAGCAATGATGCAAGAGAGAGATGAGAAGAGATTGTGAGAAGTGAAGGCAAATTCACTTCTCAAAACAACTTACCACCTGAAAAGTTAGCAAAAGAAATGAAATGTAAGGCAAATGAGATGAAATGCCATGATGCAAACCAAAACCAGAAACATAAACATGATGTTAATGATGCTAAGAGATGATGCAAACACATGACAAGAGATGAGAATGATCATACAAGCATAAGGATGCAAATGAGGCATGCTTTGAACCATGAAAGTTCATTAAATGTTTATGAAATGCAATGGACATATAACATGGAAAATGAAAGATGCAATGATCAAGCATGATTCTAATATGTCCTAAGATGTATTATGAATCATGTGGATGCACAAAATGTCATGGCAAGTCATTGGATGCAAGCAAATGAGAAATGGATGCAAGAGAAGGCACAAATTAGGGTTTATGAACAACATTCAACACAAAATTCAAAATCAGAAGCATAAGGAAAGATAAAAAAATTGAAAATGCAATCAAAGATACCCTAAACCTATACAAGTTCACTGCCCAAAGGAGGGGACCTAACTCCTAACCTAGTGAAAGTTATGAATTTCTCAAGTTGGCTAGGGTTTCAAGGTACTTCATTATGAAAAATGCAAAACAAATTGAAAATGCAAGATCAAACCAAACCAATTTTATCCTATAAACTACATGCCATGAAGTATGCAATGCAAGAAGAACCATCACCAAACTCTCAAAGGTTAGGCAGAAAGGATTTTTCAAATTTTGCACAAAAATATTGCCTAAAAATGAATTTAATTCCAATGAAAATGATCAAAAGGCATCAAGAACAAAAAAGAAATTTAGTTTGAGAGTTGGATAATGTTTCTAAATGCAATGTGATTTTTTTTGTGATTTTTAAATACCTAAATGCATTTTTAATTAATTAATTTTCATTAACTAATTAAAAATAAACATTTAAATGATTTAAAAATGATTTTTAATGCAAAAATTAAAAATAAAAATATTTTTGGGTTTTAAAAATTAATGAAATCTTTGACAAAAATTTTCATAATTTTTAAATGCTTTTTACTATTTTAAATAATTCGTGCAAATTAAATACAAAATAAATGAAATTAAAATTAAAATAAGAGAAGTATGCAAAAGGAGAGGCCAGGATTCATTCTGGGGGGGGGGGAGGTTTGACTGCGCGCCAGATCCAATGGACACAATTCAAACTGACTCAATTAACCTAAACTTAATTAATTAATTTAATTAAATAGGATTAGGGTTTAATGAAGTGATCCAAGCCATCCAAACACGCGGGAGTCAATGAAAGTCAAACAGATCCATGGTCCAGATTCAAACTTTTCCCTAAACGTGATTAAAGACTTAATGACTTTCAGGTGGCCGGAAATGACCTCCGGTCATCTTCTCCGGCCACATCCCTCCCTGAAAATTGCTAACTCACTCCTTAGGTCACTAAAACTTGATCTCTCTGCCTAGAATCCAACCCCATGCATCATACAACAAGAATCAACAATCAAAACAGATTTATTTTTCGTATCAAAGCTGAATCGAATCAAAATGTTTTTAGGTCAAAAAAATTTCAGAAGCTTCATACATACTCAATACTTGACCATTTGCAAAACTAAACATATCAGCATGATCAACACATCACATAGATTCATTAGGAACTTAAAAACAAGTTTCTGGAAAAAAAAGTTCTTGAGCTCACCTGAAATGGAGCTTTCAATCCAGGAGCTTTTTGCCTACTTATTTGCTTCAAAATGGCTCCAATGATCCTCTTGATGAAGCTTTGAAGCTTGGTTGGAGTTTAAAGTGACTGGTTTGTGAGTTTGATGAAGTTCTGTTCAGTGAGGGGTGAGAATCGTGTTTCTGATTGAGGAGGTTTCAGGGACAAATGAGGCTTGGGAAATGATCAGTGGAACATGTTGAGTGATTCTATGAAGTTTGTTTTGATGTTTGTGTCTTGTGTGCTGAGTTTTGAAGGAAACTGCATAAGAGGTGAATTTTGAGAATGCTGGCTTGAGAGATGCTTTAGGCTTGTGTGTGTTATGCTTTAAGTTGCTTTTTGTCCACTTATCACACTGTGATAGGTCTGTGGAGTTGGTGTGGCCTATGCTGATTGGTATGGGCCATTTTGCATAAAGTCCAAGTTAGGTGTACTTGAGGTATGGGCAAGTGGGAGGCTGTGATAGGGGCATGGCTTGGCTCAGCTGAGATCATGGAGTTCTTGTGGATCAGATTTTGTGAACTGAGGCAAGTGGATGAGAAGCCTTGATCCATTTTGCAAATTGGCACAACCTTGCCCCTTTTGAAATTACTTGAAACATAAGTCATGAAATTGGACAAATCTTTGATGCATTCTGGTTTTTAGGCATTGGTTTATGTTTGTGCAAAGGTTAGAAGTCCATTTGAAGTCACATTTTGCCTTGTCAAGGGGTTTTGCAACTTTGCCTCTTTGGTGCAAGACTTGAAATTATGTGATTTTTTCCAACTTTGACAAGCCATAACTTTTGATCCAAAATGAATTAGAATGAGTTCTTGTACTTTTTGAAAAGGGAATGATCCATTCTACAACTTTCATGACTAAAGTTTTTCCATTTGAAGCATTTTTGAATCAAAAAGAAAGGGTTGAAAAACTTCCCCAAATTGGCATGTTTTCATTACAAGTCACTTTCCCAAAAAGGCAACTTTGCAAATGGCTTGAAATTCTTCAATTTTGTGAACTTCTAACATCTTCTATGATCAAATAAAGATCATACACATTCAAAATGATGAAGAACACCCTTTGGTTGGGTCATTGGGGGCCTCAGATGCCCTGATTTTGCACTGACTTGCTCTAGAAGTCAACTCTTGATTAGATGCCTTCCCCATGGAATTTCTTCATGAAAATTGATATGCATGATCCTTATAACATATAGAGACCAATAGAAACAAGAATGACCAAAAAATTTGGAGTTATGGCCTCTGAAACCAAAACCCTAATTCTAGGTCATCTGTGGAGTTAAAACTGGCTCTGCCTCCATGCCATTCTCAGTTCTTGTGATTCTTTGACTCCGTTGACTTTGTGAGGATATAATATGATGCTTGAACATACATGGACCCCTTTGAAGTGATTTAAGACCTTTGGAGTGGCCCAAATGGCTCAGGGATGGCTCAGATCACAAACCCTAGATGCAGATGACTTTGAACCAATGCAGTGTATTAAAAATGCAATATGAGATGCAATGATTGAACTTATGCATATGAAAAGATCACAAGCCAGTGTGAAATGAGTGAGGGAAAATTTTGGGTGTTTACAATCCCTCTTTTACATCTATCTCTAATGTCCTTTTAGTTGAAGGCCTTAAACATAACCTTATTAGCATTAGTCAATTATGTGATAAGGGATACAATGTATCTTTTTCAAAAGAAGGTTACATAATTAAACATGATGATAAGAAGGATGATATGTTTAAGGTATTGAGGGTAAATAACGTACACATGCTTGATTTGATCATGGTATCCATTAATGATCCTAAGTGTCTAGTCTCTAAGAGTGATGATTCTTGGCTTTGGCATAGACGCTTAGCACACATTAATTTTGACTTTCTTAACATAATTGTTTCCAAATATTTGGTAGTTGGTTTGCCTAAAATAAAGTTTACTAATTATCATCCTTGTGATACTTCTCAAATGGGTAAGTAAACAAAGATATCTTTTAAATCCAAAAACATAGTCTCAACAACTAGACCTCTTGAACTTCTACATATGGATCTATTTGGTCCATCTAGAGTCAAAAGTATAGGAGGAAATTACTATGGTTTTGTTATTGTAGATGACTATTCAAGATTTTGACAATTTTCTTAGCAAGTAAAAGTGACACTTTCTCCGCATTTGAAACATTTGCCAATATATCTCAAAACAAACTTAACACAAACATTGTAACGATTCAAAGTACCCATGGAGGTGGCTGAATGTATCACATCTTCATGTCTTTGGATGTGAATGCTTTGTGTTAAATAATGGAAAAGAAAACCTTGGTAAATTTGATTCAAAGGTAGATGAAGGTATCTTTCTAGGATACTCAAATTCAAGTAAGGCATATAGAGTATACAACCAGAGATTGCTTATTATTAAATCCGTGCATGTTTCATTTGATGAATCTTGTTCGAAAGTTGCCGAAAAAGGTAGTGTTGTAATTGGTGCAGGTACTTCCTCTGAAGAGATTGTTAAAGATCAGGATGAGTCTCGTGCTGAACCCTATCCAGATTTTGTTGAGAAGGAGCCGGAGATAGGATCTAATCTTAATGATGAATATAGCGCATCAATTCAAAATGACTTACCTTTGGAGTGGAAAACATCTAAAGATCACCTCATCGACGAATTTTCTTGGAGATATCTCAAAGGGAGTCACCACTCGATCAAGGATAAGTAATTTCTGTTTTCATTATGCTTTTGTCTCTCAATTTGAGCCTAAAAACTCTAAAGATGCTTTACTCGATGAAACTTGGTTTTTAGCTATGAAAGAGGAACTTAATTAGTTTATAAGAAATGAGGTTTGGGACCTTGTTCCACCTCCGCGAGGTCATCGAGTAATTGGCACAAAATGGGTATTTAGGAATAATATGGACGAAAACGGTATTATTACTCGCAACAAGGCCCGTCTTGTTGCTCAAGGGTATAACCAAGAGGAAGACATATACTATGAGGAAACTTATGTTCTTGTTGCCCTACTCGAAGTTATACGTCTTCTACTTGCATTTTCTTGTTCACGTAATTTCAAATTATATCAAATGGGTGTTAAGAGTGCCTTCCTTAACAGATACATAAATGAAGAAGTGTATGTGTGTCAACCTCCCAGATTTGAAAATGTTGAAAAACCAAATTTTGTATATAAGCTTAAATTGTCTTTGTATGGTCTCAAACAAGCTCCTAGAGCTTGGTATGAGCGCCTAAGTAAATTTTTTATAAATCAAGGTTTTTCAAGAGGAAAAGTTGACACTACATTCGTTATTAAATGAAACGTTGACACTACACTCTCTATTAAACGAGAAGGAAATAACTCTATATTAGTTCAAGTATATGTAGATGTTATTATTTTAGGATCTACTAATATGAAGTTAGTCAAAGAATTTTCAAGTTCCATGCAAGGTGAATTTGAGATGAGTATGATGGGGGAGCTCAACTTCTTCTTTGGACTCCAAATTAGACAGCTTGAAGATGGGACATTCATTAGTCAAACAAAGTATTGCAATGAACTACTTAAAAGGTTTGATATGACCAATTCCAAGCCCATTGATATACCAATGCCTACTACTGTTAGTCTTGATCGTGATGAAAATGGTAAGGATGTGGATATAAAAAGGTATCGAGGTATGATTGGATCTCTTTTTTATCTTACCGCATCACGTCCAAATATTATGTCTAGTGTGTGTATGTGTGCTAGGTTCCAATAGTGCCCTAAGGAATCACATTTAAAATCAGTTAAATGCATACTTAGGTACCTTTGTGGTACTTCTGAGTTTGGTTTATGGTATCCTAAGGGTAGTGATTGCTCCTTGGTAGGTTTTTCCGATTTCGACTTTGCCGGTTGTAAAGTGGGTAAGAAAAAAACTAGTGGAACTTTCCATTTTTTATTTCAAACTCTCTTGTTAGTTGGCATAGAAAAACAAAAAAACATGTTTCGGTTGCTTTGTCAACTGCGGAGGCAGAATATATTGCCTCCGGAAATTGTTGTGCCCAAATTCTATGGCTAAAACAACAATTACTTGACTTCAATATTTCTCTTAAACAAATTCCAATTTTGTGTGACAACACTAGTGCAATCAATCTTACCAAAAAACCTATTCTTCATTCACGCACTAGGCATATTGAAATAAGAAATCACTTCCTTAGGGATCATGTGGAGAAAGGTGATGTGGTGTTTGAGCATGTTGAAAGTTCGAATTAACTTGCCGACATTTTTACAAACCCACTTGTTATCGATCCTTTCTTTTAAATTCATAGGGAACTTGGTGTTCTTGACATCTCGGATAGATCTTGATAATCATTGCATTGTTTTATATTATTGTTTGGCTCACCTTATCTTGTAACTAACTTTTCTTTTAGTGTAGTGTTATTTTACTTCACTTTCACATATACTCGAGGTAATATCCTTCTAAACTTAGTTTGTCTCTAATCTCTTCGTTGATTTTTGATACTTCTTGTTCATCCATGATATAGAATACATATTCATTTGTGTTTGCTTGTGCTTGTGTTTTTATTTATCCCTTCCATTTTTTTATAAGTGGTTGCATGTCATTTGATGAACATATAAGTGAATTTTGATGTAGTTTCCTTTTAGTTTGTTATGGATAGTGGATTCTACTTTGATTATGTATGCTTTTATGGTTCTATCATTTGCTTGTTTCCTTCTTTAGCTTTGTTTATTTTCGACTTTTTCACGTCATTCCATATTGTGTGTTTGTGAAGGCGTGCCTTTATTGCAATTGGTATCTCATATTGAACTTATATTTAGCTTGTTATTGGTTATTGGTTACTTAACTTCTTCACTTTTTGATGTTATCAAAGGGGGAGATATGTAGAGATCATTGAATATATCTTGTTTGTGGCATATATTCAAGGGGAGCTTAGCAACACATGGTGAAAATTATTGTATGGTACAATAATTCATCAAGATTTTTCCATCATCAAAAAGGGGGAGTTTGTGAGACATGGCATGAGTTTTGAAGTTGTCAAAAACTTAGCATGATTGAAATTATGTGTGGATCATAAGGGAAAATAAGGAAAACTCATTTTGATGAAAATAAACTGAATGAGCCGACTCAAAACCTTCAATGAGCCGACTCATTTGAGGCATTTTTTAGCAAATTTCTCTCTGGTCCCAACAGGCTGACTGAGGTCAATTTTGAGATGGCTCATCTAGCCTGGTGAGCTGGCTCATCCCTGTTTGAGCTGGCTCATCTAGCCTGTTGAGTCGGCTCATCCCTATTTGAGCTGGCTCAATCCTGTTGGAATTTTCAGTCAATTTCTCTCGGGTCCCAACAGGCTGACTGAGGTCAATTTTGCGTTGGCTCATCCAGCCTGTTGAGTCGGCTCATCCCTATTTGAGCTGGCTCTGTTCTGTTGTATTTTTAGTCAATTTCTCTCGAGTCTCAACAGGCTGACTGAGGCCAATTTTGAGCTGGCTCATCCAGCCTGTTGAGTCGGCTCATTGGCTAATTTGAGCTGGTTCGTTGCTGTAACTATCATTTTTTTTTGTTATTTCTTGCTTTCAATTTTTTTGTTATTAACTAACCAATATAAATAGTTGATTTCATTTCATTTGAGAGGTCAACAAGAAAAGTGAAAGATATACACATTTCTCTCTTCATCTTCTTCCTTCTTGCATCCATCAACAATCACACACAATAATCTTCGTTGATTAAGGTGCTTGCTTCGAAGATAACGTTCAATTGTGAATTAGAGTTTCATATTGGGTCTAGAAAGTGTGGGTTTTTCTTGGAAAAATATGAAGGGCTTTCTCCTCCAAGATCATTGAAGATTTAGGGGTTTTGCACACAACTATCGTTCGTAGATTCAGCCGAGTGAGGTAGATTAAAGATCAAGTGGATCATTCTTTCATATCACTGTAAACGGAGGATTGCAAAGATCTTCGTGGGTTCACAAGTGTTGAAGAAAATTAGTCGTGCTCAAAGTTTGAAGGATCATAAATCCTTTCAAGAAGGGAGCAATTAATCGGAGGCTTTCTCGACAGGGGTGGAGGACTTGATTCTACATTGAATCAAGGGACAAGAAGAAGATTTGACAGCACATTCAACACAGATTGGCTTGTTGGTTCATCTATTTTTCTTCTTGTAAAACAATTGCAAGTAGTGCACTCAAGGTGTTAGATAAATTGTCACACTCAAAAGTGATAACTACATTGTGTAAAATTCTGCACTACTTGATACAACAAAATTATACTTTGCTTTTTGCACACCAAGTGTTTGTTAAAAAGTTTAAACACACAAAATCAATTTTCTTGTGCTTATTTTCTTACTCTATATCATTGTTAAGAATAGTTTCATCAAGTGTTGAATTATAAAGTGAATCATTTGTGAAGTATTAGTTCTTCTAGTCATCATTCAAATTCCATTTGGTTTAAGCGTATATCCGATCTTCGGTGACTTTAATTTTAATTAGACGATTTTCCGGGAAACGTCCACAATACATTTTCAATTAATTTTTGAAAAGTAATTTTTGAAAAAGGGATCTATTTAACCCCCCTTCTAGATCCGCGCCATCGTCTAACAATGCTATATGGCATGAAAAAGAGAGGGAAAATTTTGGGGTGTTACACATGAAATCATACATCATTATGGAGAGGGCGCCAATTCAGATAAAATCAATGAGTATGCCACTAAACCTCCACGAATGACAAGAGACTCAATTACATCAAACTACAACCATGGAGATTTAGAGACTTGCACCCGACTAGAAAAAAATGACTCATAATCTAAACTTACAAAGAAACAAAAAGAGTGCACAAAGGCACAAAACAATTTGAGTGAGTTTGGTTCTTTTTATTTTTCTAATTGAAGTAAAAATGATTAAGTTCATTGACATTTATTAAAAGAAAATAAGAAGTAAGAACCACTTGACAATGGTCAAGGTTTTAATTATCAAAGTGGTGAAGGTTTGAAAACAAATAAGTTTTTGAAAAAGAGAGAAGGTTTTGAAAATTTTAAGAAGGGGATGAGGTGAAGAGGTTATCCTAAAAATAAAGGAAAAGAGATGAGGAAGGAAATATCTAACCAACTTGATGAAACTTATAAGCATAAACACAAGAGTTCCATCCTTAAAAGCATAAGCTAGAAAATGGCCAAATAAAGGCTAAAGTACCAACTCCATGATGATCAAAGTAAAGGGAAAGTGTCCTAGGATCTTAGTCGAAAACTCCAACTCCAATGCAAAGGATAGTAACCATAGTCCAAGATTTTGTTTTTTAGAGGTTTAATACTTTATTAATATTTTTGGTGTCCAAAGGACAAAAGAAAAATAAAAGCACAAAGATATAATGACATAAACATAAACATGATAATGAATGGTAAAGCATAGTAAAACTAAAAGAGATAATGGAGCAAGAGATAAAGTAAAGAGGATAAGGTGCAAGAGGAAAGTAAAATAGTAATATAGTAGTAGTAATAATAATATATACATGATAATGGTATGGTGAATTTAATCATCCACAACCAAGAGAGTAACAAGGACTTTAATACCAAAATCTTGAAGGCAACATCAACTCCGCTTAGTATCTTACACTATAGTGATTAACTGATGCAATTAGACCCAAATTCGATGAAGACTTGAAAGAAAATTGAGATACCCAAAGCAACTATGCATCAAACTTCATAAGTCGTATATCTAATGCAAATAATTAATCAACATTGGGGTGGCGCGACCAATTTAGGTCTGGTCCACGAAAGTACAAGTATCCAATTGGATTCTTATTCCAAAATAGAGACTCATTTAGGTCTATGTTAAGCAATCGTCGAGTAATTTACGAAGTAATTACCCTACAAATGAAGCCGACCAATATAATTTGTGTGATAATACATGCGAGATGAACGATATGTAAATCGTCATCCGAACACAATGTCGCAAGAAAATAAAGATGAATACCAAATTGAGTTACACTTTTGATATTCTTTCATCTTTAAGTTCAATCACTCATTTTTGGTGGATTCAAGTGTGAAAACATATCACTAATTTAAAGCACCTAAAGTGAATTAAATAATTCACTTAGAGATCGATTTGAACTAATGAATACTATATACTCTAATCTACACCCAAACTCCATTGAATTTAAAGAGAAATCAGTCCCAAAAATGTCTCCCAAGGTAAAAATAAGAAGAAAAGTGAATAGGGGGAAGAAAAGGAAAACTAGTCCCAAAACAGAGCCAAAAACCACCTCTGGATCAATGTTAATCGATTAACACTTTGCTTAATCAGTTAACACACTAAAAATTCAAAATCCTCCGCAAACATACACTAGTTAATCAATTAACCAGTTTGTACTACAACTAGTTAATCGATTAACACTGAACCAGAGGTAGAAAATTGGCTAAAATTCAGCATGATCCTCTTTCAAAACATTTTGCAAACACCTTATGATAATGAAATGATTTTGCACGAATTTTAAAGTGAAAAATACAGTAGAAACCTGCAATCAAACAACAATATATGATCAAAAGGATCAACAACAAAGAGCATCAAGGATCAACATCATGGAGGAGGAAAGTGAAGGTGTAACAATGGTAGAAGATGAAATACCACTTCAAGAATTAGAATAGCTCCAAATTACTCCACAAGCAAGCCTGGTCTACTGAAATTGATGAAGAAAAAAGAAAAGGATGAAGGTTTAGCTCAAAGTTAATCATTAATTCAATGAAAATTCTTGAAGCTTGAGAAATTTTAGAAGGGGTATTTTTGCTCTCTGAAGCTTGAGAAATGAATGAAATAATGTCTCTATTTGAATACTTTAGGCTTGGAAATATGTAAGAATGGAATTAGGCTCGAGATTCAAATTTGGAGGGAAAATCATAAAAGAGTGGTGATTAGTGAAGGTATATCGTGGGAAATGATCAAAGTGATGTAGGGAATTAAAATGATGTAGTCTAGAATATTATAAGTGAGATCAAGGGCTGAGATGGTGGTTGATTCAAACAAATTTTCAAAATTTTCACCCAGGTTAATTGATTAACACATTGGTTAATCGATTAACCAAGTCAAAATTTGAATTTTTCTTTCTTTTGATTGCATTACTGTGATTCCGGCTCGATTTCTCTTGATTGTCAAAGAAGGCATGGAAATAAACACATGAACCTTGGAATTCCGTGAATAATAATCAATAAAGACTCGGGAAATCTTTGATCAGATGAATTTGAATTGTTTGCAGATCAACTTTGACTTTGTTCAGATGAAATTCATTCGAGCCGTGGGACTGTTATTTTTGGCTTTTCTAACACGTTCTGCCCTTGAAAATGTTAATAAAAAAATATATTTTTTGGATTTTTATTAAAGGTTAGTAAACATACACAAATAAAAGGCAAACAAAAGAAATGGTGATCCCCTGTGAGGCATAAACATGCAACCAAAAAGGATAGAAGAATCAATGTGTGATCTTGTTTGTATGCAATGATACAATTGAAAAATATGGAAAATATTAGGGTAAAAAATTAGGGTGCTACACCTTTGTACAATTATGGGGTTAGTTTCTAACTATTCCTTATGAAAATTCAAACAGTGGAAGATTTGAAGTCTTTTGAGAAGCATTGGAAGGTATTTATCAATGTGTGAGATTGTTTGGAATAACTGCAAAATCAACATAATGGAGGTTGTCTACTCAAACTTGGTTGGTGAATCAACTCTATGAGAGCATGAGACTCTTGTTCTATAAAGGGAGGAAGTTCTTATAAGTGGAAGAAGTAGGAGTTGATTTCAACAACTAGATGCAAATTAAAATGTCCTGACATCTAGTTTCAACATTAGAATCTCAGTTGGTGTATTGGCATATCAACTATAGATAGGGTGATCTACTGGAATAAACAATGATGCTTCAAAAAGATAGTTCTCATGGAAGTTTGGGGGAGCTATAAAAAGGAGAAGATGTTACATTATCCATGGCTTAGGGAGTCTAAGTGTGTATTGCTATTAAGTAAGTGGATACATGTAACTTGAATATCAAGTTCAGTTGGTAGATCAAGATATCTTTCTGAGAGTTCTGACATACGTGAAGAACACAATATGTGGCAGTTGGCTTATTCATATGAGGATTCATGAGGGAGGTGATCAAACTGTGGCATTTGGTTGATCTTAACAGTGTATTCAAAGAATCAAGATAATTAGTAGGTGGCGGATGGTTAGTCTTGAGGTTATGTCTTGGAACAAGTTACTCTTGGGCAAAAGAGTTTCAAGTTGAAGGTAAGAAGATTTATTTTCTTCTTGAAGGTGGATGAGAGGTTAATCTATTTCTAGAGTTCTTATTCAAGCCGGTGGCGCAGTGATGAAGGTTCTTCAGTTCTTTGGATTATTATGATGTAGTAAGTCCAGTTGGTGGAGCATATCAAGAATGTTGTCTTGGTGTGTGAAAGATGTTCTAACATTTTGTTAGATATTATTTGGGAAGAATATCTTTGGTTAAGGATGATTATTGCTCTAGTTCAAGAGGCTTTTTACCTATATGTCTTCCATGTATGGAGAATGTAGAGAAGACTTAATTAGATCAGGTATTGATTGCTTGGAAGACTGAATAGATCAGGAGTATTCCAGATTATCATACGGGAGAATGATAGGTGTAAAACCCAAAATAATCCCCACGGATTTTTAATTAAATATCAGAGTAATTAAATATAAAAATAATTTCGAGTGTAACACTCACTTCAAAACACGGCTTAAACTGATACGTAATACAAATGTTCACTTGCAGCGGTAATTTCAAAAGAAAAACATAAAATAAAGATTCAGTAGCAACAAGCTTTTCTTAAACAAATAAACAAGAAATAATAATTGTCATCCCGACACCCCAAAGTACGTATCAGAGCCGACTCTTCTAACGTGAAATGTGCCGACTTCACCAACCAGGGACTCTACTACTCCTGGTCACCTGCAAGTTACCAACATAAGGGTAACATTCAAACAGAAGGGGTGAGATACTTACACCAACAAAAGGGAAAAATAATACAAATATAACCAAGTATCATCAAGTATTCACCATTTCTCATCAATCAACAACCAAACAAAATCACCGAAATACATAATAATATTATGCACACAAATAACAACATATGAAAATGAGACTCCACCAGACTCAATACATGTGGTACCATTTATCGATCCCTGTTTCATGATCCAGTTCCTGTCGGAACTCTCGACCCCTATTTCATGGTCTAGTATGATCCCTATTTCATGATCACACCCTCGACCCATGTTTCATGGTCACGCACGATCCCTATTTTATGAATACACTAACAACACAATGATTCCCTTTGGAATTCAGATGGATATACCATACCTTGGTACACCATCCCCAACTATGCACATGCCATACACCATCAATGACAATATGCAATGTCTACAACAACTATCTCATGCAACAACATCAACAACAACATATAACAATAACTACCACAACACATAACAACATCAACAACATGCATCAACAACTATAACAACATATAACAACATCAACAACATGCATCAACAACTACAACAACATATAACAACATCAACGTCATGTAACAACAACGACAACCACAACATATAGCAACATCAACAACATATATACATACATACTAACTCATGCTTCTACTATGTTATGTTCATTATCCTTCAAAAAAAGCACATAACCCCTCAATACATGCCTCTAACATCACTACATCAATCCCTCAGTAAGGATTTTATAGAATTTTTCAGAATAAAATAATTTATTTTTCACTCCAGATCTCGCTAGGTGACCTCATTCTCGCTACGCGAACCAGCTGACATTGCTACGATCCCTACACTCCAAAACCTTTCTTAAGGCCATAAAACTCAGAATTTTCACCATTCTTCATACAATTAATCACCTAACTCAAACAATTATCATAATTTCAACAATTCATAATTGTTCTAACATGCTTTTCATCAAAAATTGCTCCAACCTCATGGATTCCTACTCAACAATCCTATGCCTACTATTCATATTATAATACCCTTAGGAGATGAAAGAAATCTCACCCTTACCTTAATTTGACGGACGATTTCTTTCACTAGCTGGAATTCTCCTCTTCAAGCTCTTTCCCTGGCTCCTTCTTCTTCCCATGTTCATGCTTCTCACTCACGATCAGTTTTCACGAACTGATTTCCTTTTTCCTAAATTCCAAACATAATCCTTAGACCCCAACTAAGGATTTCTTATCTTTCCCTCAATATTCTCTTGTCCAATTCCATCTTACTCTTTCCCTTCATATTTCGAATATTTATTTGATATTATTTAAATTCATATAATATTAAAATAATATCATTCTTCTCTCAACACATCACCAACTTCAAACAACACACAATAAACAAAAATTCCAATTATTTAAATTAAATAATTAAATAAATAATCGGGGCGTTACAATAGGAATGATTGCCTTTGAAGGTGTTGGGTGATTGACTATTTCTTAAAATCTTGTGGGAGGACTTTGTCTAGAAAGTCATGTTGTTCTATAACATGTATCAAGTATCTGACATTGGTGGATTGAAAATAGACTGATTTGTTGTTGTTCCAATAGTTTGTTACAATGAGGATTGTGATCTTTATATGCTCACGGATAGCATGAAGGTTTTCATATGTGAGTGATTGCTATTTCTTGTCAAAAAGGATAGTGGCTCCAAAATGAATGTGTTTCAATAGGTGGCTGAATAGAGAGTGTTGCTCTTGAAGACATTAAAGATGCATCTTATGGTTTTCATTCATTCCTACGCAAGTGCTCAGGGGGAGTAGGAATTGTCTTAGATAGAGGGAGTTGCCTCTTGATCTAAGGATCTTCAACACCAAGCTTGTGGTGAGTAACAAGCAGAGATTTTCCATCCAGGAGGGATGAAGATGTCAAGTGTTATGTCTTGACATTGTACTATTGCAAGTACGGGGAGACTTGACAATACATAATATACGATTCTTGTTGGATGTTTAAAGAATCATTGATCAGTCTTGGAGAATTTATTTTTCTCTGCAGATTCCTGTGAAGATACTCTAGATATGTCTAATAAGAAAATATTTGGAAGACGAGACAATGTCCTAACATTATGTCCGACATTGTTGTACAACATAATTATGAGCAAGTGGGCTGATGGACGGTTGGCCTTGACCAATGGAGAACATGCATATGGGAAACATGTTTCTCATTACTTACATTATGGTGGACGGTTTCCCTTGGAAGAAAAAGTCAAAGGAGTCTTGGTCGGTGCACGTTATTTTACGTGGAGTTACATTTTGGAATTACATTGTCATATATAAGGAGGTTCTTGGTTCAGTGCGTATTAGTATCAGGTTCTTTAGAGTATTCATCTCAAAATGTTCGTTCAAATCTGGGCTTGTATTGGTTGGGTATGGGAATGTAATACCCCGTAATTTTATTTAATGCTCTGAATAATATTAATTGGTAATAATATTATTCCGAATTACTCTAAGAAATTTTAACGGAACTAAATAAGAGTAATCAACGGGATATTATCTTATTAATTAGTATTAGCTGACTCAGAGGTTTTATAAAATATCGAATTAAGAGTCATTTTTGGATACTCTCTCATTTTGGACACAAAGGTAAAAATATATGTTTTTATATTTATTAATAGAAAATAAATAAGAAGAAGGGAAAGTTAGTAAGGATAAGAATAGAAATAAGAAGGAAGAAAAGAGAGAGAAGAGAAGAAGAAAAGGAGGAAAAACCCCAAGAATTCAAATTCATCTTGCTTCACCATCCGTCCGTCGAATCGACTCAATCTTTCCGCCAATCATCATCTCCCGAGGTGGGTTCTTGGTTAGAAGCTTTTATCTTTGATGTTCATTGAGAAATCTTAGAAATTTAAAGTTTAACGGTTAAAAATCGATTAAAACTTAACTATGAAACTCACATTATGTCTATGAACATGTTTGGCTATGTTTTTCTGCATTGGTTGATGTTTGGAGTTGAGTTTGAAAATGCTTGAGAATCGAGTGTTTTATGATGATTTGAAGTTTTATGGTTAGATCTGTTTGTCTTCGATCCAGGCTATTCTTTGATCCGTTGTGATTTTCATGAGCATTTTTGGATTCAGTGTGGTTTAATTGTTTGATCTGGACATTTTGATGTATTTCTGTTGTGTTTTCTTCATAATTTGAATTCTCCGGTGCCGGAGCCCTAGCTCCGGTCACCGGATTCTGGAAATGTTCATCTGAGTTTGTTTGGAGAAGATGATTCCATGACCTTTGGATTATGAGATCTGGACGCTCCACAATGTGCCAACACATTAATGACCCCCCTCCCTCACACGTGACTTTATAAAAACTGAATTAATCTGAATGTTTCTCACCACACCATTGTTAACATGTTCTCTCACCCTGGCCAATTAATGTGTTTACTTGTTTTAATGAGTTGACTAATCTTGTGCGTACACTTGATCTAATGGCTTTCCTTTTTCTGAATTTTAATGAATTTCCACCATAATTAGTGTGTCCTGCGTTGACCCTGAGTGGGCTTGACTTACTATCCCCACCCCCTGACTTTGAGGCCCATTGAATTTGAACTGGAAATGCTTTCTAAACGCACCCCCTGGCTCATTCTTTTATTTTTATTTCTTTTTGTTTTTCATTTTAATTTCAGTTTTCTTTTTAATTTTTAAAAATAGTTTTAGGTCTCCAAAAATTATAAAAAAATTCATGAATGCTTCTTTGAGTTTTCTCTAATTTTTGATATTTTTATTTTCCATTTATTTTTAATTGTCACGTGGAAATTAATTGTTCCTTTTAATTAATTCATTTTATTTCATTTTGAACCATGCTGACTTGTCCATTTTCTATCTTGGTCATTATTTGGAATTTTAAGTGATTCTTTTTGATATGGATTCATGATGAGGTGTAGTTTATTGGTGATTTTTGTTCTGATTTTTAGAATTTGTTTTAATTGATTTTGATCTCTAACTTGTGATTGAAGCCATCTAACCCTAATCCATGTTTGACCTCTCATTTAACTTGTTTAGCTTCTGAATTTGATCCCTTCCTCTTGGCATGTTGTTATGGTATGATTGAAGATCATTTGTGCAAGATTGTGGAATTTTTGGATGCTCACTTGAATTAATTAGAATTTTGGTTCTTCATTTGTCCCTTTTTGCTTCTTTTGGATCATTTGCTCTCTCCTTAGCTTAGAAGGGAACTTGTGCCAACTTCTCCAAGTTGTTTAAACCCTCGTTATGTTGTTGACGCCTCTCTGATCTTGAGTTTTGGTTTGTGCCTTAAGGAGTTTGTGTTTGGTTGTTCTTGAAGTTCATTCACTTTTATGCATATCCACCTCACTTCCTTTGCTTCTTTCTTCTCATGATGTAAATGCTTGGTTATGTGCCATTCTTCTCCTCATCTCTCATGCTTCTTAGGCACTCTTCTAACATGATTAGGGTTCTGGTTTTGCACCTTGAGGTTGTGCTTTGACTATTTTGCTCTGTATCTTCTTATGATCATTTTGTTTTACCATAGTGATTCATTTGCTTCATGATGAGTTGTGTGGTTCCCTTCTCATTCTCGTGCCTTGAGTTTGCATTTGACATTTATGTGTATGTCTTCATTTCTGGTTGTATGGTTTTTGTATGGCATTATGTTCATTTTGAATTTCCTTTATATTTGTGTCACTAACCATTTCAGGGGCTTTGGTAAGTGAGAGGTGTGGATGTGATTCCCACATCTCCAAATCTTATCTCTTCTCTTCTTGTTATTATTTCTCTAACCTTGTGATTGTTGGGCTTAGGCCTTTCTTCCCCTCTCTTCTATTCTTATTTCTTCTTCTTCTCTTATTCTTTCTTTCTTCTTTAGGATAGTAAACCTCACTAACCTAGGATTTTCCATGCATGACAACAATTAGGATTCATTAGTCCCCCATTAGACTTTTACCTTTGTGATCCTTTTGGTTCTTCTTCTCTTCTCATCTCAAAACTCTAAAGAAGACACTTAATAAATAATGGAGTGATATCTTGAGCAATAGCCTTATCCCATTAGACACTTGTAGTCTTCCCATATTGGGATAGTACAAGTTTGTCTTGTGATGTACAAGTCTGATCAGGATATCATCTTCACCAAGAAAATCCTAAAACGCACTTCTTCATTGTAAATACAAAAACACTTAATAAGTTAATGAGTTAGTGAGCTTAAGCCCTAACCTCTGGACTCAAGTTTTGGGGATCTTCTCCTTACTTGAGTGTGCTTGTTCTGTTATTCCATCTTGGAATGTAGTGACAAGTGCACATTCCATGGAAAAGAGTTTGAGTTCACTTTCTTGTGGCACACTCATAAAATCTTCTAAAAAACACAAACAAACAATAAGCTTTTTTCCTTCGGGAATTCTTTTCTTATCTCCTTTGCTCTGTCCGCGAACTTGCTCCTACTCGTCATTTTGCAAGACGGTTACGCACTCGTCGTCCGAGCCTGCAACACCTGAGCATTGACATAGGCAGTTCAAGCCTTAATTCACAAGTAATCCTTTCCACCCCTAGTTAGGGGAACTACGACGACTTTGATCCTCATTGTCCAGATGAGGTACGTAGGATGCGGGGTAGGGCCCGTTCGAGCACACTCTTTTATTTTCCCTACATTTTCCCCATTTTCTTTTCTTTTATCCAGTTCAGTTCCTTTTCTTTGCAGCAGCTCTGATTCCTTCACCCTTTGAAACAGTTTCTTTGCAAGCGTGGATCTCGTCGGGTACGGCGGACGATCTGGGGTGCTAATACCTTCCCAGGTCGTAACCGACTCCCGAGCCCAGTCTCTTTGGTTCGCAGGACCTGCGTCCTTCCTCTTTCTTTTCTTCTGGTTTGTGCATCATTACCATTCCTGTTCTTTCGAGATAAAAATGTCTGGCTGGCGACTTTATTCTTTTCCGCGCCACTTTCGCGTTTGTACCAGGATGGAAATCCGGGGAGCGACAGTGAGGTACCTAAGATTTCCGTAGACTAGTAAGAAAAGAGAATCGTATTTGATCGTATCCCCTTTAGCTTGAGGTGGGTATTACATTGAGTCCCACGGGAAGCGAGTGTTAGCTTGAGGTGGGTATTACATTGAGTCCCACGGGAAGCGAGTGTTAGCTTGAGGTGGGTATTACATTGAGTCCCCCGGGAAGCGAGTGTTAGCTTGAGGTAGGTACTACATTGAGTCCCACGGGAAGCGAGTGTTTGCTTGAGATGGGTATTTCATTGAGTCCCATGAGAATTCTAGTAGTTCATACTTGAGGTGGGTGTTTCACTGAGTCCCACGGGAAGTGTTGTACGAGGTATTGCTTGAATGTTCCGTTTCGACTTAGTTACTTATGAGAGGAACCATTGTACTCGTGGAATTATTATGTTTGACCCTTAGAGCCGAGAGAACTCTAAGATAGGGAACCCACTGAGATGTTTTATCTCACCCCATGTTGATGTTGTTATTTCAGGTACTTTAGGTTCCGTTAAGGGTAAGGATAAGGCGACTTGATTATCCTTACTAGTTGATGGCTTTGTGTTCCGTTGTGGATTTTGAGATCTTCGGATCTAGTTCTTAGTTTTTGTAGTTGAACATCTTGTATTATTTCATAGCCTTGTTTAGTACCTTATGTTGTAGTGGCTATACTTATGCAATATGTTCCTAAGAACTTGTTGTATTTCAGTACCAAATTTTAAATATTTATATATGAAGAATATGCTTTATGTATGTCTTTTGTATATGGGTATTACAGTTGGTATCAGAGCAGGTCGTATCCTCGACCTAGCCTTGAAATATTATAAGTGTTTCCTTCCGTTCATACACGTTGACTTACGGTAGGACTAAATGTTATGTTTATGGTATTGAGCCTGATCAACTTAATCCTATTTTGATGACATTTAGGAATATGGCTGGTTGACGTGGAACTCGTGCTCGACCCAGTGTCACTCCTCCCGGTAGCGATCAAGCAGGTGGTGATGGGAATGCTCCTATGTTCCAATTTATGCAACAGATGCAGCAACAACAACACCAATTCATGCAAGAAATGATGCTTCAGATGAGTAAGGGCTTTCACCCTCACGTGGTTGCTCCTGGAGCTGTGGGTGGGACATTTAGAAACTTCTTCCGCATGAACCCTCAGGAGTTTCATGGCGGATTGGACCCGGTTAAGGCTCATGAATGGGTGACTGGAATGGAGAGGATATTCTAGATTTTGATTTGTAGTGAAGAAGAGAAGGTGACCTTCGCGTCACATTTACTAAAGTGTCCTTCTGCTAGATGGTGGGAGAGTGTTTCCAATTTGATGATGATGCAAGGGATTCCGAGAGTGTGGCAACAATTTAAGACAATTTTTATGGATAAGTATGTCCTGAGTTCCATGAGGACACAAAAGGAGTTCGAATTTCAACAATTGAGGCAAGGGAGCATGATTGTGGCCAATTATGCTGAGAAGTTTGAGAAAATGGCAGCCTACTCTGGGCAAGCTATGTATGCCCCCGATGAAAGGTGGAAATTTGACTAGTGTTTGTTTGGACTAAGGGCCGAAATCTCACATAGTGTCTCTCAAAGGGAGTTCACTACCTACTCTGAGATGTTGAGACAATGCTATGTTGTAGAACATAGTTTGATGAAAGTGCAAACAAAAGTTAATGTCGGAAGGGAGGTTCAAGGAGATAGGGGAGAGCTAGTCAATCTTTTAGGCCGAGGCCTCAACCCTTCAAGGGGAAACAGGAGTCGAGTCCTAGGTCCAGTGCTCCTCCTTCTTGCTCCCGATGCCATAAGAATCATTAAGGAAGATGCAATCCGGGTGCCGTGATTTATTTCCTTTGTCAGAAATAATGACATTTTGCTAGAGATTGTCCCCAAAAGAAAGACCAAGTGCAAGCGAGATTTTATACTATGGATGCTAGGAAGATGAAGGGCGACAATTCCTTAATTGCGGGTAATTGTCTTGTTAACAATCATCCTTGTCTTGTTTTATTTGATTGTGGAGCCACACATTCTTTTATATCTACTAGTTGTGAGAAACAACTTGGGTTACAGGTATTTCCTTTGTCTCCTCCGATGGTGGTTACTACCGCCATGGATGAAACTGTCGAGACGCCCCTTAAGTGCGAGAATTGTACGTTGTCCGTGGATGGTAGGATCTTTCAGATTGACCTCATTTGTTTTCCTCTTAAGAAAATTGATGTTATCCTGGGAATTGACTGGTTGTCTACTAATTCGGTGTTTATTGGATGTGAAGAAAAGTTGATCATTATTCCCTACGTTGAAGTGCCTCCTAAAGATGTTTTGACAACGATCTTAAAAGGTAAGGTTAGAATGGTAAATTTTCTGTTTGAACAGGAGAATTTGTTTTACTTGTCCTTACTAAAGAGGAGAGTAATGACCAGCAAGTTTTGAACATTCCGATAGTTTTTGAATTTCCCGATGTTTTTCCCGAAGATGTCACTTCCTTACCCCCGGTGAGGGAAGTTGAGTTCTCAGTCGACCTAATACCGGGAACGACTCCTATATTTGTTTCCCCTTATCGGATGGCTCCACTTGAGTTGAAAGAGTTGAAGGATCAATTGGAGGATTTGATGGCAAATCATTTTGTAAGGCCTAGTGTTTCACCGTGGGGAGCTTCTGTGTTATTGGTAAAGAAGAAAGATGGTGGTATGCGGTTGTGCATCGTTTATCGTAAGTTGAAGAAGGTTACAATCAAAAATAAATACCCCTTACCAAGGATAGACGATCTTTTAGATCAATTGAAAGGAGCCTGCGTGTTCTCGAAGATTGATCTGAGGTCAGGCTATCACCAGATTTGTGTGAAGAGTTCTGATGTTCCAAAGATTGCGTTCAGAACCCGTTACGGTCATTACGAATTCTTAGTGATGCCTTTCGGTGTGACGAATGCTCCAGCTATTTTTATGGACTACATGAATCAGATATTCTAGAATTATTTGGATCAATTTGTAGTGATCTTTATCGATGACATTCTTATCTATTCTCGTACCCCTAAAGAGCACGGAGAGCATCTAAGGATTGTCCTATCGATAATGCAAGAAAAGCAACTTTTTGCTAAGTTTTGTAAGTGTGGGTTCTGGATGTCGGAAGTCAAGTTCCTGGGACATGTTATATCACAGGGAGGTGTAGAAGTGGATCCGTCGAAGATAGAAGCTGTAATTAATTGGGAGAGACTGAAGAATGTTACAGAAGTGAGAAGCTTCCTAGGTTTGGCAGGTTACTATTGAAGATTTATTAAAGGTTTTTATCAGAGGGAGTTACCGTTAACTAAACTCACTAGGAATGACTTTTCTTACAAATGGGATTCCAGTTGTGAGCAAATTTTCGTGTGATTGAAGGAGAAATTGACAATTGCTCCAATCTTGATTATTCCCGATCCTAACAAATCTTATGAAGTGTTTTGCGATGCTTCGAAGATGGGATTAGGAGGTGTTCTCATGCAAAAAGGTCAGGTGGTAGCCTATGCTTCTAGAAATTTGATAGTTTATGAGAAGAATTATCCTCCGCATGATTTGGAATTAGCGGCCGTGGTGTTTACCTTGAAAGTGTGGCGACACTATTTGTGTGGTGTGCGTTTTGTGATGTTTAGTGATCATAAGAGTTTGAAGTACCTCTTTGATCAAAAGGAACTGAATATGATACAAAGGAGATGGATGGAGTATTTGAAAGATTATGACCTTGAGTTGAAGTACCATCCCGGAAAAGAGAATAAAGTGGCTGATGCTTTAAGTAGAAAAGTGATTCATAGTGCCAAATTGATGGTGTTGGAGTATGCATTGTTGGAAAAGTTTTGAGATCTCAATCTTCAGTTTGTTTGGACTCCGAATGGTCTAATCATGGGAAACTTGAATATTAATTCTACTTTGAGGAATGATATTCAACAAGCGCAATTTTAGATAAGAAGTTGCAAGGATTGTTACTTCAACCGGGTTTCGTGAGAGCGTTAGGTGGGATCATCCTATTCAACCAAAGAATTTGCATTCTGAATGATGATGTGTTAAAGAAAAAGATTCTGGAAGAAGCACATAAAGGTTCTTTTGCGATACATCTGGGTTCTTCGAAGATGTTTCAAGACTTGAAGAGGGAGTATTGATGGTCCGGAATGAAAAAGGATATTGCGGTATTTGTGTCTGAATGTGCGATGTGTCAGTAAGTGAAGATTGAACACCAACGACTGGGAAGATTGCTACAACCTTTGGACATCCCGATTTGGAAATGGGATAATATCTCTATAGAATTTTGTAAACACCCCAAATTTTCCCTCACCCATTCACACCATGGCTTGTGATCTTTTCATATGCATAAGTTCAATCATACCATCTCATATTGCATTTTTGCTTCACTGCATTGGTTCAAAGTCATCTGCATCTAGGGTTTGTGATCTAAGCAATCCAAGAGCCATTTGAGCCACTCCAAAGGTCATCAATCACTTCAAAGGGTTCCATGTATGTTCAATCATCATATTATATCCTCTCAAAGTCAAAGAAGCCAAAAAATCACAAGAACTGAGATTGGCATGGAAGCAGAGCCAGGTTTGACTGCACAGATGACCTAGAATTAAGGTTTTGGTTTCAAAGGCCATAACTCCAATTTTTTTGGTCATTCTTGTTTCTATTGGTCTCTATATGTCATAAGGATCATGCATATCAATTTTCATGAAGAAATTCAATGGGGAAGTCATCTGATCAAGAGTTGACTTTTTGAGCAAGTCAGTGCAAAATCAGGGCATCTAAGGCCCCCAATGACCCAACCAAAGGGTGTTCATCATCATTTTGATTATGTATGATCTTTATTTGATCATAGAAGATGTTAGAAGTTCACAAAATTGAAGAATTTCAAGCCATTTGCAAAGTTGACTTTTTGGGAAAATGACTTGTAATGGAAAATTGCCATTTTGGGAAACTTTTTCAACCCTTGCTTTTTGATTCAAAAATGCCTCAAATGGGAAAACTTTGGTCATGAAAGTTGTAGAATGGATCATTCCCTTTTCAAAAAGTACAAGAACTCATTCTAATTCATTTTGGATCAAAAGTTATGGATTGTCAAAGTTGGGAAAAATCACATAATTTCAAGTTATGCACCAAAAAGGCAAAGTTGCAAAACCACTTGCCAAGACAAATTGTGCTATCAAATGGACTTCTAATCTTCATACAAACATGAACAAATGTCTAAAAGTCAGATTGAATCAAGAGTTTGCTCATTTTTATGACTTGTGGATCAAGAAACTTCAAAAGGGCCAAAATTGATCTAAGTTGCAAAACCTATCATAAACCCTAATCCACTTGCTGCATTGCCTCTAAACCTCTTCCATGGTTCTCCTTGATTCAAGCTTCAGCCAAGCTATGCTTTGTACCTTGACAGAAATGGCTCATACCTCTCTCACACAAAAAGTTGACTTTATGCATTTTGCTCCATACCAATCACACTGCTCCACAACAACTCTCTGACCTATCAAGGATTGAAATGTGTACCAAAAGCAACCCAACACATAACACAACTCAGCCTGAATACACACACAAGCCAGCATTATCATTTTTCACCTCTTATGCAAAACCTTTCGAAACACATAGCACAAGCATCAAACATTCAAACAAACTTCACCATTAATCTCAACATGTTCCACTGATCACAAACCAACCATTGAAACAGCCCAAAACCTCACACAAACCAAACACGATTTCCTCACTTCACTGAACAGAACTTGCTCAATCTCACAAACCAGCCATTTTTAACTCCAATCAGGCCTTGCAAACTTCTCAGGGGGATCATTGGAGGTGATTGAAAGCAAAGAGCTGGCCAGAAAGTTGCAAACTGAGAAAGCTCAAGCTCAGGTACCTCAAGAACTTTTTTTCCAAAAATGAGTTTTTAAGTTCCTAGATTGTTCCTCATGCTTTGCTGATCACTCTGATGTTTTTACTTTTTGAAATGGTTGAGAAATAAGCCTGTATCGAAGCTCTGAAACTTTTCCAGATTTTATGTTTTGATCCATATCTTGAGTTGTAGGTTATATAAATTTGTTTTAATGCTTGATTCGTGTTCAGGGTGATTAGGAGATGTGATCTGGAGCTTTAGAGCTCTTGATTTTGTCTAGAGAAGAAGATTAGGTTTTGTGCTCGCCGGAGAAGATAACCGGAACCACTGTTTCGGTCATCTGAAAGTGATTAAATTAGGGTTAGGGTTTAGGTGATTTTGAATGTGAGCCATTGATTTCCTTTTCCCGCGCGTATCCAATTGTCCAGGTTTCTTGTATTAGCCCTAATTTTGGATTAATTAAGTTAATTAAGATTTGGAAATTTAAATCTCCAGAATTGATCTGAACCCTCCATTCACGCGCGGGTCAAATCCCTCCCAAAAACTTTGAATGCTGGCCATTGATCCCTTTGACTTTCCATTTAATTCATTTAATTTCATATTTTTGTTATTTGTTTTGCATAATTATTTAAAATACATAAAAAATCCAAAAAAATATTTTCTTTCTGACAAACGAGAACTTGTTTCTTCCGTCTATTGCAAGACAGTTTGCACCTGAGCCAGACAGGTCATACACTTGAGCATAAACAAGTAAGCAGTTCACAAGTCAATTTATCTTTCAGTCTCTTTGGGTCGAACTACGGTGTTCTGACTTCATCATTGCACGAGAGGATACGTAGGCATAACTTAACAGTTATCGAACAAAAGTCTCTGTATATTCCCCCTCTTTCCAGCATCATTCTCTAGCCTCGTAGTCATGAGCATTTCATTCATTTCTTACACTGACACTTCTCATATCTCACTTCACACTTTTTACACTGACACCTGCATTCTCTTCCAGCTTTGATACACCAATTGCACTGACACTACCCCTTTAAAACACAAATCTTTTAAGCGTGGATCCCGTCGAGTACGACGGACAATCTGGGTGCTAATACCTTCCCAGGTTGTAACCAACCCCCTTTCTCAGTCTCTCTGGTTCGCAACCGTCTTATCCATATCTTTCTAGGTCTATGCAGCATTACCTTTCCTTCGGGATAAAAATTCCTAGCTGGCGACTCTATTCATTTCTCTTTTCGCCGACCGTTCGCGTCTGTACCCCATTTGACTTGTCTTCATTTGGTGGGAGCGACAGCTTGGCGACTCTGCTGGGGACCCTTATACTGTAACCAGGGCTTCTGGTTCTTTTTGTGGGTTCCTCCTAGCGCTTGTTTGGTTTGTGTTTACTTGGGTGTTATGTGCTATTTGTGTTTGTATATTTTCTTTATTTACTGCTTTATGTATAGTTATTTATTGCTTTCTTTACAGCTTTATATACATCATATTGTCATACTGTTATCTGGCTGGATCTGGTTTTGTTTTGGTGGGTGGGGTTCTACTGAGAGTTTAAGGTCCTATACCTGGGACCTGAGTGACACCTAGGCTAGAGTGGTTCATGTTCTTTCCCATTCCATTTCGGTCTGGTGCGGGAATATGAAACACGGTTCAGATGTGGGTTTCTTCTTGAGAACTCTGTGCTACAGATCTCCTGTAGTGCTAGGGCTATATGGGAAGCCTGCTAAGTCTGGATGACCTTTACTATGACCTTCAGAAATTGAGATGAATTAGAGGAGGATCTTTTATGGTTATTATAAACACTGTACCTCCGAGTTAGAAGTGTTTACACTTCTCATAACTGATCCAAGTCTGAGGATCCTTGTTTTAGAACACCACCTGTGAGGGGGTTGGGGTTGTTTACAGGTTTGCAGGTACCCTTGACCACAACATACCTTGATACTTTGTTTTGATTAAGAGTACTCCACTTTGGACAGTTCTTGTGATTTGAACCCTGGACATGTGACTCTTTATTTGAGTCCCCCACCTTGGTTACTGGACTTCTGAACCTCCATCTGGACTTCTTAAACATACATGGGCCTTCCTTTATCCAGACAGTAATCAGATCCAGCTTGATCACAAACCCTTGCATATCATTTGCATACATCATCATTGCATCATTTAACATTTATTTATTTGTTTTTCAGGGTATCCATATTGTATCTGGCTTGGTTTTGACCCCTTCATCTGCATAGACCTCTATTCATCAGTTATCTGCTCCAGCTATCTTCATCAGTTGCCTGCATCAGCTATTTTCATCACCAGCCTCAGCCTATCAGTGGCTCATCACCAGTATCAGTCTTCATCATCAGCATTTGTTTCAGCTCTTCATCAGCAGTCATGGCACCCAAGAAGAGCAACATTTCATACCATTTCTTTGAGCCTGTGCTGACTGGCATCAGGAAGGTCCAGGCACTTATCACTCCAGATCACATCCCATTATTCAGAGAGCATTATGGAGGCATCCTTGATATGGTTATGGACTTGGACCCTTCTCAGAGGAGTTTGATTCACACCTGCCTACAGTTCTATGACCCTCCTTTGAGATGTTTCACTTTCCAGAACTTTCAGCTAGGACCTCTGCTGAAGGAGTTCTCGTCTTTGATTGGAGTACCTATCAGGGGTGGTGTCCCCTTCAACCCTGAGATGGCTTTTCCCAGCAATGAAGAAGTGGAAAAGGCACTGTGCCTAGAGCCTGTTTTGATTGAGGAGAACATGACAACAAAGGCTGGGATCCCTGGTTTGCACTTAGACTTTTTGACTTCTCAGGCCATCCTGAAGGCCTCCTTGGGAGAATGGAGGGCAGTTTGTGCATTGTTAGCCCTCAGCATTTATGGGGTGATATTATTTGCAGATGAGCCCAAGTTTATCAGCAAGAATGCCATTCATCTTTTCCTTCTGGGGAACCCAATGCCCACATTGATGGGAGACTTCTATTATTCTATTCACCAAAGGAATGAGAAGCAAAGAGGAAGGTTGGTGAGATGCTGTGCTCCCCTGTTCCATACCTGGTTGCTCAAACACTTACCCAAGACTGACGCCTTCCTGAATCCTCACCAACAGAAGAATTGGGCTAGGAGACTTATTGCTTTGACTTCAGATGACATCAGATGGTGTACCCAAAGCACCAAAGGCAGGGACATAATTACTAGTTGTGGGCAGTTCCCCAATGTACCTCTAATAGGAGTGAAGGGTTGCATCAACTACAACCCTTTGCTGTTTAAGAAACAGTTGGGCTATGCTTTGGTTCACCCTCCTAGAGTGCAAGACTTGGCTGAAACCCTGTATTGTGAGATTAAACCTAATCTAGCTGTTGTCAGGCAAGCATCCTGGGCTTGGGACAACATCCCGACCAAAGGGATGACCATTCTTGGGAGATGCAATAATGTGGCTTCAGCTCAGTATTATGAATGGTCTCATGCTAGGGCTCAGATTTCTGGGATGCCTTTCACCTTTGAGGATGCACCTGGACCATCCACAGCACCACCTCCAGCCACTGTCAGCCTGGAAGAGTTTGAGAAACTGAAGGAGAGGAATGAGAATTTTTCTCAAGCTCTAAAGAGGACTCTCTGGGAGAGGAGTGATGGTCGTCTAGACATTGAGAGGTTGGAAAAGCTTAAAGTGGAGCATCTAGCCAGGATTGAGAAAGCAGAGGACTACATCAAGAAATCAAGAGCTGGAGAGCAAATTTTGAAGAATGCCTGTAAAGAGGCCCAGTTTCAGAAGGCTAGGACTGATCTCTATCTGAAAGAAAGTCAAGATAGGTGGGTCAGGATCACTGAAGCTCGCACTCAAGAGGATAAGAGAACTTAGGACATGATTGAGCAATTGGAGGCCAATGAAAAGAAGCAACAGGAGGCTCTGCTAGCAGCCCAGAAGGATATTTCAGAATTGAAGATTAGGGCTGGTGTGAAGAGGTCAAAAGACCAAGACAGGCACAAGAAGTTGACCACCGCTATTTCCACCAGGAACCTTCTTATCAGAAATATTGCAGAGCATCCGGCTGGTCCTGTAACTGAAGCACTTCTGAAGGAGGTTAAGGAGGATGAGTTTGGTCTTGGTGTCTGACTTGTTGCTTGTTGTTGCTTTCATATCATGTACTTTTCTTTTTATGTTGTATTTTGACCCCTCAGGGGCATGTGTTGTAAAAAACAAACTATGTGCTATGCACCATTTGTAATATATTTATTAGTTTGTTTTGAGTTTCTTTCCTCAAGCAACACCAAAGCATCTTCCTCAGGGTCTGGAAAGGTCAAAACCAAGCACCAAGCCGGATACCTTGGAAAACAAATAAGCATACTGCATTGCATACTAACTCTTATTTTGTTTTGTAGGTTTTTGTTTTGTTTGTTACTAACTCTGTTGTGTTTCAGGAATTATTGCTCGTCGTCGGGTGTTCCCTCTCAACCGTCCGCACAGATATCCTACTCGCAACAATCTTCCTGGTATCCAGATGGACCAAGTACAGCAAGATCTGACAGAAGTCAGGACTCAGATGGCCAATGAAAGGCTGGAGATGAGAAACCAAATGACCCAGTTCATGGAAGTAATGAATGGCTTGGCCCAAAGTCAAGAAAGATTGAGGGCATTGGTAGAAAGACAGACCCCGGAAGAACACCATCTAGGAACTAGAGGGACAAGTAACAATGAGAGGGGTCAGCCACATGTTAATCCACCAGTATATGGGCCTCATCTTCATCCGGAGATCAACATCCCGACTAATGTGCAAGGAAATACTACTAGGGGGAGGATTTTACAAGAAGACCCCCAAGAGGAGCAATTCACTGTGATGGGAGCTGGGGATGAAGCCTATGATAGAAGGTTTGATGAAATTGCTGAGAAGTTGAGATCTCTGGAGTCTTAAAATTCCCTGGGTTTTGATGTCATGGATATGGGGTTAGTGGATGGGGTAAGGATTCCCCACAAGTTTAAACCCCCGTGCTTCGAGAAGTACAATGGAACTTCCTGTCCGCGAACTCACTTACAGTCCTTCCTGGGGAGACTTAAGGCATACACAATGGATGAAAAACTGTGGATGTTTTACTTTGAAGACAGTTTAACAGGGGCTTCAAGGGAGTAGTACTCACACTTGACCAGAGCTACTATCAGATGCTGGAAGGACCTAGCTGAGGCCTTCATCAGACAATACCAATACAATCTGGACATGGCCCCTAACAGGACCTTTTTGATGGGAATGTCTCAGTCCTCCAGAGAAAGCTTCAGGGAATATGCCCAGAGGTGGAGACAGCTTGCTGCTGCTGTCCAGCCACCCATGTCGGAAAGAGAAATGGCCGACATGTTTATGAATACGCTGCAAGGAACATATATTGATAGGCTAGCTGCCTTTTCTTCCACCAGCTTTGCTGACATAGTTATAGCTGGAGAAAGAATTGAGAGCCTTCTGAAGATGGGTAAGATTTCTGATAATGGTGCAAGTTCGTCAAGTAATCCTAGGAAGCCTTTTGTGGGACCTAGAAGAACTGGTGAGACAAATGCCATTCATGCTAGAAGGGCCAGACCTCAGTATGTCCACAGATCAGTAGCAGCTGTCACTATTCCAGCTCCAATTCCTCAACAACCAGCATATCAACAACCACAACAACCTCATTATCAACAGCAAGTTCAGTATCCGCCACAAAGAACCTACAACAATAATAACAGCAATCAACAGCAAAGACCCTTTCAGCAAAGACCATCACAGGCCAATAGGGTGATTGATCCAATCCCTATGCCTTATGCCGCTTTATTGCCACAACTCCTGAAACTCAACTTGGTTGAATTAAGGACATTGGCACCACCAGATCCCTCTAATCTCGCAAGAAATTACGATGTCAACGCCAGATGTGCTTTCCACTCCAATGCACCTGGCCACAATACGGAGAAATGCAGGGCTTTACAAATGAAGGTACAAGACCTGGTGGATTCTAAAGCCCTCAACTTTGCACCCCCGCCAAATGTCAACAAGAATCCCATGCCCAATCATGGAGGACCAAGAATTAATTCCATTGAGGAAGACAAGCCATCTTTCTTAATCACCAGTGTTGGGCAGATTCGGACACCTCTGGTAGAAATTAAAGCTCAGCTCCTAGAATGTCAGATGTTCCCCGTGTGTGAGCTCGGTTGTGTTTATTGCAACATTTAGGTCAATGGGTGTGATAACTTGAGAAGCGGCATAGATGGTCTTATCAAGAGTGGCATACTTCAGATCACAACAACGGCGCCCACAAATCAACAATCCCTTTGACAACAATTCCTGACTCTTCTACAACTGCAACAACAATCATTCCGACCAATTCATCAATAACATCAACAATGGCTTCATCTATCACTTCAACAAGTCAAATGTCAACAACCATCTCTTCTACAACATCAGCATCCATTTATTCAGCAGGATCTTCTACAACACCAACAACAATTAATGAAGATATCTCAGCAGTCACTATTTATTATGATCCGTCAAGTGTTCCTCCAAACAACAACTTTCAACAACAAACAGTGGCACCTCCTTCCAGGTCACCAGTCACCATTTACTACGATCCACACACCATTTCAGTACCCTCCTCTGCAGCAGTCAGTCCAGTCACTATCATAATGCCTGGACCAGTTCCATATGAATGCAGTAATGCCATACCTTGGCATTATGGCTCTGACCTCTACTGCAACGGGGAGAAAATCACTTTGGACTCTTCAACCTCTTCTCCACAGATTGATAATGTTGGGGGAGGCGGAGGCTTCACCAGAAGCGGACGCCTTTTTGCCTCACAACTACAAAGACCTAATGCCGAAGCAGAAGTTGCTGCCAAAGCAAAAGGGAAAAGTGTGGTAGTTGAAGAGCCAAGTGTCAAAGAAACTCAGAAGACATCTTTTGAACAAGATGTAGACGAGTTTATGAGGATTATAAAGAGAAGTGATTACAAAGTGGTGGATCAGCTTCACCAAACTCCCTCAAAGATCTCCATATTATCCCTGTTGATGTGTTCTGAAGCTCACAGGAATGCATTACTGAAAGTCTTGCACGCAGCATACGTGCCAGAAGAGATCACTGTTAATCAGCTAGAAACTATGGTGGCAAATGTCAATACCAGTCATGGACTGGGCTTCACCAATGCTGACTTAACGACTGAGGGACGTAACCACAACAAGGCTTTACATATCACTCTAGAGTGCAAGGGTGCTGTTTTATCCCATGTACTGGTGGACACTGGGTCTTCACTCAATGTTCTACCAAAGAAAGCCTTGGTGAAATTGGAGTATGATGGCTTGGCAGTGCGTCCAAGTAATTTGGTGGTAAGGGCATTTGATGGCTCAAAGAAATCAGTGCTTGGGGAGATTGATCTGCCAGTGATGATTGGCCCGCAGACTTTTAAAATTACCTTCTATGTGATGGACATTCAGTCGGCCTACAGCTGTTTGTTGGGTAGACCCTGGATCCATGTCGCTGGCGCTGTTACGTCTACCCTTCACCAGAAGCTGAAATTCGAGTGGGAAGGCCAGATCATCACCATCTGTGGTGAAGAAGACATCTTTGTTAGCCATCTGGCTACATACAAGTATATTGAGATGGATGGAGAAATCCATGAAACTATGAGCCAGGGATTTGAGGCCCTGAACATAAATGAAGCATCTGATGTACTTGGAATCTCCATGACATCTTATCAGCAAGCCAGGAAGGTTCTTGAAGAGGGGACTGCCCAAGGCTGGGGTAAGCTGCTGCCCGTGGAGAAGAAAGAGGACAGATTTGGGTTGGGTTACAGACCAACTCAACAAGATCAATCAGAGGCTGCGAAAGAGCCCAATTTTGTCAGCGGGGGGATGCTCACCCCTGATGCAGTAAACAACTTGGAAGACGAGGATGAAAGCGACCGCCACCTGGAGAACTGGACACGTCCAAGGATCCCGGGGAGCCAAGTCCTTAACTGGTCTTCCCAGGAAATTATAAGGGTTACTCCTGCAGAGTAATTATTATTTCCTGTATATTTAAGCATGCATAAAGTCTTGCATCTTGCCCAAGATGACAAGACTCATTTTGTAATCGGGCCATCTTTTAATTTTTTGCAAACAGATCAATCAATGAATATCGGATATCTTTTGCAAATGAGTCTTTTCCTCTCACTGTTTTTCATTTTTCTTTTTGTACAAAAATAAAATGGCAATGTTTTCCAAAATGAAAACTTTCATTTCACTTTTTCTAAACAAGATTAAAATCAATCACTAAAATGAACAATCTAAACCCTTGCAGAGAGTGCCTTCCAGACTGCACCGACAACAACACTGCTATGACTCCGTATGACTTTGACAATCCAATCAATCAAGACGATGAAGGGGTTGAAGAAGATTATGAGATTCCTGAAGAGCTAGCCAGGTTGTTAAGGCAAGAGGAGAAGGTTATCACTCCTCATCAGGAGGAGATTGAAACGGTTAATCTTGGTACGGAAGAAGATGTAAAAGAATCTAAGATCGGGGCCTTCCTACAGGACTCAGTGAAAGAACAACTGATTGATATGCTTCGATAGTATGTGGATGTGTTTGCTTGGTCTTATCAGGATATGCCAGGGTTGGACACCGATATTGTCATGCACAAGCTGCCTTTAAAAGAGGACTTCCCGCCGGTGAAACAGAAGCTCCGCCGTACTCGCCCAAATATGGCAATGAAGATCAAGGAAGAGGTACAAAAGCAGTGGGACGCCGGGTTCCTTGCTGTGACTAGTTATCCGCCGTGGGTTGCTAATATTGTACCTGTGCCTAAGAAAGACGACAAGGTGAGAATGTGTGTGGACTACCGAGACCTGAACAGAGCCAGCCCGAAAGATGATTTCCCTTTACCTCACATTGATGTATTGGTTGATAATACGGCTCAGTTCTCGGTGTTCTCCTTCATGGACGGATTTTCAGGATATAATCAGATCAAGATGTCACCTGAAGACATGGAGAAGACAACTTTCATCACACCCTGGGGCACGTTCTGCTATAAGGTGATGCCATTCGGACTGAAGAATGCTGGTGCAACCTATCAACGGGCTATGGTAACGTTATTCCACGACATGATCCATAAAGAAATCGAATGTTATGTGGATGACATGATTGCCAAGTCCCTCACAGAAGAAGACCACCTGGTGAATCTGTTGAAGTTATTCAAGCGTATGAGGAAGTACCAACTGATGTTGAACCCCAACAAATGCACATTCAGGGTGCGATCTGGTAAGCTGCTGGGCGTTATTGTAAGCGAGAAAGGGATTGAAGTTGACCCTGATAAAGTTAAAGCCATTCAAGAGATGCCTGCACCGAAAACAGAAAAAGATGTTCGAGGGTTCTTAGGTAGATTGAACTACATTTCAAGGTTCATATCTCACCTTACAGCAACCTGTGAACCCTTGTTCAAGCTGTTAAGAAAAGAACAAACTGCCAGGTGGAATGAAGACTGCCAGAGGGCTTTTGACAAGATCAAGGAATACTTACAAGAACCTCCCATCCTTATGCCTCCAGTTGAAGGAAGACCTCTGATAATGTACTTGACAGTATTAGAAGAGTCAATGGGGTGTGTGCTGGGCCAGCATGATGAGTCTGGTCGAAAAGAGTATGCAATATACTACCTAAGCAAAAAGTTTACCGACTGTGAACAACGTTATTCACTGCTCGAGAAAACTTGCTGTGCTTTAGCGTGGGCTGCTCGCCGGCTAAGGCAGTATATGTTGACCCACACTACCTTGTTGATATCAAAGATGGACCCAGTTAAGTACATTTTCGAGAAGCCAGCTCTTACCGGACGGGTTGCAAGATGGCAAATGATCCTCACAGAATATGGCATTCAGTACACATCTCAGAAAGCCATCAAGGGCAGTGTATTGTCTTATTATCTTGCTGAGCAACCCATTGATGACTACCAGCCTATGAGATTTGACTTCCCTGATGAAGACATCATGTTCATAAAAGAAAAAGATCATGAAGAGCCTATTCACATTGAAGGGCCTGACCCGGAAGAAGAATGGACTATGATGTTTGATGGGGCTGTTAATATGAATGGTCGTGGGGTTGGTGTAGTACTCATTACACCTAAAGGGGTTCACATGCCTTTCTCGGCAAAACTCACTTTCAACTGCACTAACAACGAAGCTGAATACAAATCTTGCATTATGGGTCTTGAGGAAGCCATTGACCTCAGGATCAAGACTTTGACTGTGTTCGGAGATTCAGCTCTGGTAGTTAATCAAACCAACGACAAATGGTACACCTACCAGGATCATCTGATACCTTACAGGGATTATACAAGGAGGTTATTGACTTTCTTCACAACGGTCAAGCTTGAGTATATCCCTAGGGACGAGAACCAATTTGCAGATGCCCTGGCAACCATTTCATCCATGATCAAAGTTCAAGCTTCCAACTTTGTACTTCGGATCTCAGTATCCAGACTTGACAGACCAGCATATGTGTTTGCAGCAGATGTTTCCAAAGATGATAAGCCTTGGTTCCATGACCTTAAATGCTTCTTGGAGGATCAAACGTACCCACCTGGGGCATCTTCCAATGACAAGAAGACATTAAGAAGGCTAGCTGGTAGTTTCTTCCTGAACACTGATGGTTCCCTGTACAAGAGAAACTTTGATATGGTACTTCTCAGGTGCGTTGATAGAACAGAAGCAGACTTGTTGATGCACGAGGTGCACGAAAGATCCTTTGGTACCCATGCTGGAGGCCATGCTGGATCACAATGGATGCTGACTGTTGTGCCTATGCCAGGAAATGCCATAAGTGCCAGATCTATGCGGATAAGGTGCATGTGCCTCCCAATCCTCTGAATGTAATGTCTTCACCCTGGCCCTTTGCTATGTGGGGCATTGATATGATTGGCAAGATTGAACCGACTGCTACAAACGGCCACAGATTCATCCTGGTTGCTATTGACTATTTCACCAAGTGGGTTGAAGCAGCTTCCTATGCAAATGTTACAAGGTAAGTGGTAGCCCGATTTCTGAAGAGAGATATCATCTGCCGATATGGAGTGCCCGAGCGAATCATTACGGACAATGGTTCTAACTTAAACAACAAAATGATGGCAGAACTATGCCGGGACTTCAAGATCCAACACCATAATTCTTCTCCTTACAGGACAAAGATGAATGGCGTTGTTGAGGCAGCTAATAAGAATAACAAGAAGATTGTGAAGAAGATGGTAGTCACCTACAAAGACTGGCATGAAATGCTACCGTTTGCCTTGCATGGGTACCGTACGTCAATCAGAACATCCACCGGGGCAACACCGTATCAGCTTGTGTATGATATGGAGGCAGTCCTACCTGTTGAAGTTGAATTACCCTCCCTGCGGGTACTGATGGATGTTAAGCTGAACGAGGCAGAATGGGTTCGATCCCTATACAAACAACTGAGTCTGATTGAAGAGAAAAGATTGGCTGCAATCTGTCATGGGCAGTTATATCAGAAAAGAATGAAGAAAGCCTTCGATCAGAAAGTCAGGCTCCGAGAGTACCAGGTAGGAGATCTTGTGCTGAAAATATTCCTCCCTCCTCATACAGACCACAGGGGCAAGTGGACTCCGAACTATGAAGGACCATTCGTAGTAAAGAAAGTTTTCTCGGGTGGAGCACTGATGCTCAGCACCATGGATGGTGAAGACTTCCCGTCCCCTGTGAATTCAGATGCAGTTAAAAAATACTTCGCATAAAATGACCCGCTGGACATAAAAACAGAATGAAAGTCCAGGCAAAAACAGGGCATCCCGGTGAGTCAAAAACAGAATAAAAGACTCGGGCAAAAATAAGGCAAAATAAAAAAAAATGTACACCCGCTGAGTTGAAAAGCCACATTGGACTACTCAGGCAAAAATGGGTATCCCGATGGATTGAAAACCCGAAAGGGAGATCCATGCAAAATAAAGCAATGAGCGAACAACTGCATTCTGAATTCGTCTGTATCACTTACAACTTGGAAAGCTTCGAAAGGATCAAGCTTCTTTCAGAATCATCCTTCTTCAGAAAGCAAGACGAGAAGAACTTCAAATGTCATACGAGTCATAGCAAAAGGGAAGCTCCTTGAAGCGTCATCAACATTGCGGACATCTTTTGTTTCACAATTTGTAACAATCCCCTCATTTTAGGGGACCTGTTTCCTTGACTGTATCTTGCCAATTCAGGGCACTCGAGTTAATAAAATCAGATTTTCAGTCACACATTGTCTCGTACTCTTTTATTTGCAAAAATGTCCGATGTCGTTAATATATTGATTGCATAAATACATATGCGTCTTTCTGAAACTACGTGCTTGCAGGAAATATACTTACTCCCGGGAGTGTCCGAACTCTTATGATGGAATCCAGTAAGGGATACCTCGGGATTACTTGTGCGTTTTCTCTGTCTCTTCAGGATTGCAGGTAGTCAAAGCACAACATGGGGCATGTAAGCTTCACCCCAGCAAGCTGGCAAATCATTATCTACTCAGTCTTAGCACCGGAGGTGTTTTCTCCCCAGCTGAGTTGCCATCCATTATTCCTCCTCAGCCAAGTACAAAAGCCAGGGAACCATCTCCCCACATAGTGTCAACCTCTACCCAGAAGAGCAACACGCGGAGGGATCACAACAGAGTGAAGAAGGCTTCTACAAACCCCAGCTGGGTCCCTTATTACCAAGATAGGTCTATCAGTGACCTATTTCCCCAAGCAGAGTCATATATGCTAGATCTACCAATGATCTCATCCCCAGCTGGGATGTCCACTTCAAGCAGATCAACCGGATATCTTTGCAGCAACGGGATCCGAATCCCGGATGGTTACCTCTTACATAATCATAGCATTCGCATCATATTCTACCCACAGAGCGTAGCATTCCGTCTAATACGGAGCATTACAGCAAAAATCAAACATATTGCATAATCATAAGCCATGTTCTGAATCAAACGCTTGTAAATTTCGAAAGTTCATACAAAAAACTCTCCAGATTCCCCGGCAGAGAGCCAAAGCATTTGCCTTTTAAAAAAACACCCCTTTTGGCACCCGTCCGTGTCATCACTCCCCAGTAAAAGTCGTCCGAGCTTGCTTTACAAACAGACACTTATATATTACAGATACTTCCTGACACCCGTCCGTGTCATATCCCCGGTAGAAAGCCAAAGCGTCCCCTTTGCACTCACCGTACAAATACATATCTATACAGGTTCCCTGACACCCGTCCCTGTCGCATTCCCCAACATAATTACCTAAACACTTTGTAAACCATACACCTGTTTATAATACACTTTTCTCTTTCTTGACACTCGTCCGTGTCACTCTCCCCAGCAAGTTAAACATTCATCCATACACCACTCATACTTATTGCTCCTGTTCCACTCATACAGATACTCGTCCGTATCTTATTTATATACCACTTATATCCCCTCAGAGTCGACACTCGTCCGTGTTCTTTGTTAACCAGTTGGTACTCGTCTGTATCATCATCTCTGAACATATGCCAGTGTTTGTTTCTACCTGGTACTCGTCCGTATCACAGTCTTAAGGATGCTCGTCCGCCTCTTTAATCCATACACTACGTCAAACACTTATGTCTTCTTGAATTTAGACACTCGTCTGTGTCTACTATTCACCAAAAGAGTCCCCGCAGAATCAATACTCGTCCGTGTTCTTTGTTAACCAGATGATACTCGTCCGTATCATCATCTCTGAACATGTGTCAGTTTTTGTTTCTACTTGATACTCGTCCGTATCATAGTCTTAAGGATGTTTCTACCTTTCATTTCTTGGATGTAAACACTCGTTCGTGTTTACTATTCCCCGACAAAGTCCTCAACAAAATTTGTTAAACTATTTCTTTTCTATCTGACGTTCGTCCTATGTCATGATACCTTTTCGGCAGCCGTACCCTGCCAGGTGATCGTCCTTCACCTTCGGATGACCGTCCCTCATCCTTTCCCCAGCGGAGCCTCTATTCATTAGACCCCTTTTCTATCCGGCATTCGTCCTATTTCGTGATATTTTTAGCATCCGTCCCCTGCTAGGTGATCGTCCTTCACTTCCTGATGATCGTCCTTCATCATGCTTATCCGATGGCCGTCCCCATCGTTGATCTTGTTATCTGGCATTCGTCCTATGTCATGATAAACCCCGAGAGCAGCCGTACCCTGCTAGGTGATCGTCCTTCACCTCTTGATGATTGTCCTTCATCATGCTTATCCGATGGCCGTCCCCATCGTCGACCATTTTTATCCGACATTCGTCTTATGTCGTGATACCTTTCGGCAACCGTACCTTGCCAGGTGATCGTCCTTCACCTTAGATGACCGTCCTTCGTCTTATCCCCAACAGAGCAGTCGTCCCCTACTAGGTGATCGTCCTTCACCTTTGATGACCGTAACTCATAATTTTCTTTGGAATTAATTTCATTTCAAGGCATTATTTTGTTTCAAACTTCAAAAATTCATTTATGCCTAACCATTGAGAGTTGGATGATGATTCCTTTTGCATTGCATCTTGTATAGCATGTAGTTTATAGGATAAAATTGGCATGATTTGATCTTGCATTTTCAATTTGTTTGGCATTTTTCTTGACAAGGTACCTTAAAACCCTAGCAATCATAGGAAATTCATAACTCTCACTAGGTTAAGAGTTGGATCCCCTCCTTTGGACAGTGAGTTTGTATAGGTTTAGGGTTCCTTTGATTGCATTTTCAAATTTTTATCATGTCTCTTGCTTCTGGTTTTGGATTTTTGCTTTGTATGTTGCATATAACCCTAATTCATGCCTTCCTTTGCATCCATCTTCCATTTGCTTGCATACCATGACTTGCCATGACATTTTGTGCATTCATTTGATTCATAAAACATCTTAAGACATGTTAGAATCATGTTTGGTCATTGCATATTTCATTTTCCATGTTGTATGTCATTTGCATTCCATAACTTTTCATGTATGTTCATGGTTCTAAGCATATCTCCTTTGCATCCATATGTTTGTATGATCATTCTCATGCCTTGCCTCATGTTTGCATCATCTTTTAGCATCATTAACATCATACTTATGCTTCTGTTTTTGGTTTGCATCATGCCATTTCATCTCATTTGCATTGCATTTCATTTCTTTCACTAACTTTTCAGGTGGTAAGTTACTTTGAGAAGTGAATTTTCCTTCACTTCTCTTGTTCTCTTTTCATCTCTTTCATATCCCCCTTGCTGCATTTTGTATGTGTATTGGATTGAGCTTGCTCATTCTTGTCCCTCTTACCTTCTTTCTTCAAGCAACTTGACTTCTTGAATGAAGCAAGTTGTTTTGCTTCTCTTTGCTCCTTTCATCTGCTTCCTGGTGGTTTCTCTGAAGATCTTTCTTGCAAACCTCACAAACCCTAGGACTTCCAAGCATGATAACTTTTTAGGATTGTTTAGCTCCCCCACTTAGCTTTTACCTTTGTGTCATCCTTGAGTCTTCTCTTCTCATCTCATAATCAGGGACTAAACCCTAAAGGTTTTAAGGCTTTGTGGTTAAGCTTATGCCTGCATCCTTCTATTAGGATGGAGTGTAAAACTTTAATCCTAAGTGTTAAACCCTTAATGTGTTTAAATCCTTTAATCAATTCACTTAATAATCATCAAGACATCAAGCTTGTAACTTGGGCCTTGCATTAGGGTTCTAATTCTTCCTTAATTGGTTAAGAAGGACTAACCCTAGTGTTAATGGACAAGTCCCCCTCAAGTTGTCTTACAAACCCTAAAAATCACTTCTCCATCTTATCATTAACTAAAATCCATCTAATAAAGGCTTTGTTTTGTCATGAGGTTAATCCCTAATCATGGATTAAGTTGAGGAGCTTTCCTCAGCTTAAACATTCTCATTTATTATCCTTCTATTAGGATGGTGTAATGAGTCTGTTTAATCCCTGATTATGGCTTAAGCTCATTACTTAACACTAAACAAAAACACCAAAAACATCTAAATAATCACAAGTAGGTTAATGATCTTAATCCTACATCAGGGTGATTAAGTGTGAGATGTTGACTTCACACTTAAGGTATTCTCATTACCCCTAATCAGAGGGAGGATGTGATGAGTTTGCTAATCCATTGGTTTAGGCTTAAGCTCATTAACTTACAACAAACTTTCAAAAGCAATAAAAGATTGAAAACTCAAAAACAAACAATAATCGTCTCCTCCGGGATTCTTTTCTCATCATACTCACTCACAAACGAGAACTTGCTTCTTCCGTCTATTGCAAGACAGTTTGCACCTGAGCCAGACAGGTCATACACTGACACCAATTGCACTGACACTACCCCTTTAAAACACAAATATTTTAAGCGTGGATCCCGTCGATATGACGGACAATCTGGGTGCTAATACCTTCCCAGGTTGTAACCAACCCCCTTTCTCAGTCTCTCTGGTTCGCAACCGTCTTATCCATATCTTTCTAGGTCTATGCAGCATTACCTTTCCTTCGGGATAAAAATGCCTAGCTGGCGACTCTATTCATTTCTCTTTTCGCCGACCGTTCGCGTCTGTACCCCATTTGACTTGTCCTCATTTGGTGGGAGCGACAACTTTGCAGTAGGTTTACCGAGTACTCAAGGTGGCTATGACTCTGTTTGGGTAATTGTGGACCAACTAACAAAATCCGCGCATTTCTTAATCGTGAATACTACATATAAGGCTAGTCAGCTTGCAAGGTTGGTTATTGCTGAAATTGTGAGATTGCATGGTGTCCCATACAGTATTGTATCAGATAGAGATCCGAAGTTCACTTCGAGATTTTGGAGGGTGTTCCAACAAGCCATGGGTACGAATTTGCGTTTGAGTACTTTTAATCATCCTCAAACGGATGGTCAGACGGAACGTACGATTCAAACGATGGAAGATATGTTGAGAGCGTGTGTTTTGGAAAGTAAAGGAAATTGGAAAGAACTTTTGCCATTGATCGAATTTCGTACAACAATAGTTACCATGCGAGCATCGGAATTGCTCCGTATGAGGCTTTGTACGGAAGAAAGTGTAGAACACCGTTGTGTTGGTCGGAAGTGGGTGAATATAGGATTTTAGGACCGGAAGTTATTCAAGAGACTACGAAAAAGATTCATATGATCCGAGAAAAGATTAAACAAGCCCAAGATCGTCTGAAGAGCTATGCTGACAATCGAAGGAGACCCTTGGAATTTGATGAAGGTGATCATGTATATTTGAAAGTCACTCCGAGATTGAGGTTGAAAGGACCATTTAAGTCGCGTAAGTTAAGTCCGAGATACGTGGGACCGTATCAGATTCTAGAAAAGATTGGTGAAGTTGCTTACCGTTTAGCCTTTCGGCCCTCTCTATCTGAAATGCATGATGTTTTTCATGTATCTAAACTTTGTAGGTTCGTTCCCGATCCTCTTCAGCCTATTCTACCCGATTCTATAGAGATAGAAACAAATTTGGCTTTTGAACCCCAATCGAGTCGTATTGTTGGGAGAGAAACCAAAGTGTTAAGGAATAAAGAGATACCACTTATTAAAGTGCAATGGGATGAGACGCATTTGGTAGATGCTACGTGGGAGTTAGAATCAGAGATGCGGGAATCATATCATCACCTGTTCAAGTAATCCTTTAAATTCGTGGACGAATTTTATTTAAGGGGGGAGGATGTAATACCCCGTAATTTTATTTAATGCTCTGAATAATATTAATTGGTAATAATATTATCCTGGATTACTCTAAGAAATTTTAACGGAACTAAATAAGAGTAATCAACGGGATATTATTTTATTAATTGATATTAGCTGACTCAGAGGTTTTATAAAATATCTGATTAAGAGACATTTTTGGATACTCTCTAATTTTGGACACATAGGTAAAATATATATGTTTTTATATTTATTAATAGAAAGGAAATAAGAAGAAGGTAACGTTAGTAAGGATAAGAATAGAAATAAGAAGGAAGCAAAGAGAGAGAAGAGAAGAAGAAAAGGAGGAAAAACCCCAAGAATTCAAATTCAACTTGCTTCTCCATCCGTCCGTCGAATCGACTCAATCTTTCCGCCAATCTTCATCTCCTGAGGTGGGTTCTTAGTTAGAAGCTTTTATCTTTGATTTTGGTTGAGTTTAAGAGATTTTGTGGTTTCATTGAGAAATCTTAGAATTTGAAAGTTTAACGGTTAAAACTCGATTAAAACTTAACTATGAAACTCACATTATGTCTATGAGCATGTTTAGCTAGGTTTTTCTGCATTGGTTGATGTTGGAGTTGAGTTTGGCTTGGATAGGTCATTTCCCGTAAGCCTGAAATTTCCTGAACTGGTATAGATCGCTCCACAAGCAGTTCCTCGCTCAGTGAGAATTCCAGAAGTTTTTTCGCTGAGCAAGCCGAGGGCTCGCTCAGCGAGACCTGTAGGTTTTAAGTGTGGTATTTAAATCCGTTTTTATCCGGGAATCCGTTTTTAACGTTCCACATCCCTTTTTGAAGCTAAAATCATTTATTTTCTTATGATGTCGAAGAATATATTTTTACCCGACTTTTTCCTGATTTTTTCGACTTAATCGTAAGAATGCGAAATTATGAAAAGTATGAGCTTAAAGAAATGAAATGGTAAGACTTGTGAGGAACCTAGGATTTCCGTAGACTAGTAAGAAAAGAGAATCGTATTTGATCGTATCCCATTTAGCTTGAGGTGGGTATTACATTGAGTCCCACGGGAAGCGAGTGTTAGCTTGAGGTGGGTATTACATTGAGTCCCATGGGAAGTGAGTGTTAGCTTGAGGTGGGTATTACATTGAGTCCCACGGGAAGCGAGTGTTAGCTTGAGGTGGGTATTACATTGAGTCCCATGGGAAGCGAGTGTTAGCTTGAGGTGGGTATTACATTGAGTCCCATGGGAAGCGAGTGTTGGCTTGAGATGGGTATTTCATTGAGTCCCATGAGAAGTCTAGTAGTTCATACTTGAGGTGGGTATTTCACTGAGTCCCAAGGGAAGTGTTGTACGAGGTATTGCTTGAATATTCCATTTCTACTTAGTTACTTTTGAGAGGAACCTTTGTACTCGTGGAATTATTATGTTTGACCTTTAGAGCCGAGAGAACTCTAAGATAGGGAACCCACTGAGATGTTTTATCTCACCCCATGTTGATGTTGTTATTTCAGGTACTTCAGGTTCCGTTAAGGGTAGGGATAAGGCGACTTGATTATTCTTACTAGTTGATAGCTTTGTCTTCCGCTGTGGATTTTGAGATCTTCGGATCTAGTTCTTAGTTTTTGTAGTTGAACATCTAGTATTATTTCATAGCCTTGTTTAGTACCTTATGTTGTAGTGGCTATACTTATGCAATATGTTGCTAAGAACTTGTTGTGTTTCAGTACCAAATTTTAAATATTTATATATTAAGAATATGCTTTATGTATGTCTTTTGTATATAGGTATTACAATTGGTATCAGAGCAGGTCATATCCTCGACCTAGCCTTGAAATATTATAAGTGTTTCCTTTCGTTCATACACGTTGACTTGCGGTAGGACTAAATGGTATGTTTATGGTATTGAGCCTGATCAACTTAATCCTATTTTGATGACATTTAGGAATATGGCTGGTATACGTGGAACTCGTGCTCGACCCAGTGTCACTCCTCCCGGTAGCGATCAAGCAGGTGGTGATGGGAATGCTCATATGTTCTAATTTATGCAGCAGATGCAGCAACAACAACACTAATTCATGCAAGAAATGATGCATCAAATGAGTGGGGGCCTTCACCCTCACGTGGTTACTCCTGGAGATGTGGGTGGGACATTTAGAGACTTTTTACGCACGAACCCTCAGGAGTTTCATGGCGGATGGACCCAGTTAAGGCTCATGAATTGGTGACTGGAATGGAGAGGATATTACAAATTGTGATTTGTAGTGAAGAAGACAAGATGTCCTTCGTGTCACATTTACTAAAGGGTCGTGCTGCTATATGGTGCAAGGGACTCCGAGAGTGTGGCAACAATTTAAGACATATTTTATGGATTAGTATTTCTCGAGTTCATTGAGGACACAAAAGGAGTTCGAATTTCAACAATTGCGGTAAGGGAGCATGACTGTGGCCAGTTATGCTGAGAAGTTTGAGAATATGGCAGCCTACTCTAGGCAAGCTATGTATGCCCCTGATGAAAGGTGGAAAATTGACCAGTTTTTGTTTGGACTAAGGGCCGAAATCTTGCATAGTGTCTCTCAAAGGGATTTCACTACCTACTCCAAGATGTTGAGACAATGCTATGTTGCAGAACATAGTTTGATGAAAGTGCAAAAAGAAGCTAGTTCCGGAAGGGCGGTTCAAGGAGATAGGGGAGAGCTAGTCAATATTTTAGGCCTAGGCCTCAACCCTTCAAGGGGAAACAAGTTTCGAGTCCTAGATCCAGTGTTCCTCCTTCTTGCTCCCGATGCCATAAGAATCAATTTGGAAGATGCAATCCGGGTGTCGTGATTTGTTTCCTTTGTCAGAAATAATGACATTTTAGTAGAGATTGTTCCCAAAAGAAAGACCAAGTGCAAGCGAGAGTTTATACTATGGATTCTAGGAAGACGAAGGGCGACAATTCCTTGATTGCGGGTAATTGTCTTGTTAACAATCATACTTGTCTTGTTTTATTTGATTGTGGAGCCACACATTCTTTTATATCTACTAGTTGTGCGAAATGACTTGGATTTCGGGTATTTCCTTTGTCTCCTCCGATGGTGGTTGCTACCGCCATGGATGAAACTGTCGAGACGCCCCTTAAGTGCGAGAGTTGTATGTTGTCGGTGGATGGTAGGATCTTTCAGATTAACCTCATTTGTTTTCCTCTTAAGAAAATTGATGTTATCTTGGGAATGAACTAGTTGTCTACTAATTCGGTGTTTATTGGATGTGAAGAAAAGTTTATTCTTATTCCCTCCGTTGAAGTTCCTCTGAAAGATGTTTTGACAACGATCTTAGAAGGTACGGTTAAAATGGTAAATTTTCTGTTTGAACAAGAGAATTTGTTTTGCTTGTCCTTACTAAAGATGAGAGTAATGACCAGCAAGTTTTGAACATTCCGATAGTTTGTGAATTTCCTGTTGTTTTTCCCGTAGATGTCACTTCCTTACCCCCGGTGAGGGAAGTTGAGTTCTCAGTCAACCTGATACCGGGAACGACTCCTATATCCGTTTCCCCTTATCGGATGGCTCCGCTTGAGTTGAAAGAGTTGAAGGATCAATTGGAGGATTTGATGGAAAAGCATTTTGTAAGGCCTAGTGTTTCACCGCGGGGAGCTCCTGTGTTATTGGTAAAGAAGAAAGATGGTGGTATGCGGCTGTGCATCAATTGTAACCTAGTTCTCTTTTGTAAAATACAGGCTTAGGTTTTGAGATTCGATGGCTCTTAAGGTTGTAGTTCCAATATGCAGTATGGGATGTAGAGAGGACATCATAGATGCATGTACACTTCCAGAAGCCTTTAGGCAATGGTTTTGTATTGTTCTTGGACGAAGCTTTGAAGCAATTCTAAGATAACTTATAGGTCAAGAAACCATGACAAGTTTTGTGATGGCAGAAGACAAATGCAACACACGTTGTGAAGGATGTGAGTGATATCTTATATCAAGGTTGTAAACTGTAGAGTTTAGCTTTGGTAAATATGTTCATTAGGGTAGTGATTAGGAGCCAAATTGTAAACGAGGGAGTTTAACTTTGTGATAATGCTACAATATAGTGAGGTCTTCTTCTTATATTGTTATCCCTCAGATGTAAGTTTGTTAACACCAAAATGGGTTAAAACTTTATGTGTTCTTTATATTCAGCAATTTACAAGTTTCAGTATGTATGTTCTTAACTGAGATGTCCCAACATGTTGTTGTGACATTTATTGGTATTTATGTTGCACTACTTCAAAACAACAATTGTGTTATTCTTTTGTTCATTAAAGTGCAGTAATCATTATCTTAACATTAAGATAAGATATTGAGTATCTTTATAACTAGAATTTCAAGTATATCCACTGCAAACTGGTGGCCGCAACCTACACATGCAACAAATTAAGCCTATCGGGACACCAAATCACAACAAATGTTAAAAGCTCAAATAGAATCTTTCTTAAAAAAATTATTTGTAATAAATCAAATAATTTTAAACTTCCCCAGCAACAACGCCAAAAACTTGTTGCTCTCAAACGTGGTTGCCTAAGAATAATAATTGTTTGTAAATGGTTTTCAAGCAAGGGTGTCACATGCAAATATACATGCTTTTGAATGCAGCAAGTGATAAAGTAAAGGTCAAACCCACAAGGAAATGTAAGTATTTGAATTAATAAATCTATAATTTACTTAAGAAAGAGAATATCAGCAAGGTAACAAAATAATAAGGTAATTAATGGTAGATATCACACACAAACAATTAACACAGTAAATAATAAAAGTAAGGAGTATAAAATAGTCAAGAGAGTAGTTGATAAGCTAAAACCCATTAGTATAGTTGATGCTAGAAAGTATCCATGATGTGAAGTGTCTTGCCTCAAAAGGTCAGAACGTGATCTAGCGGTGTATCTCTACAACATCAAACCATGTATATCTTAGGGAAAGGGAATAAATATCTAAGCATCACTTATAACCCTAATATGCGTCTAGTTTTAATTCTGAAAAGTCTTTATGGTCTCTACCTCTTATCTCTAAGCAAGTTTAATTAAGTGAATATCTCTATTCTACTTTATTAACCAACTTTGTTATGAAATCCACTTGTTTATTGGATGTCTATCAACAACAAGCTTGTACCTTTTCCCTAGTTGATCACTCTAAGAAGCAAGTATGTAGCATAAAAACACATAACAAAATAAGACACTAAACAACACATTATTTCAACTTAAAAACAACATTATACTAACTTCATTAAGCTTATCAAACAAAGGGTTTAGCTCATAATGAGCTGAGTACACATTTCGTGAGTGAAACTAAAAGGAAACATATTCTTACAAAGTGAAGTAAAAAAATGTATCCTAATAGTGACTTGGAGTTCTCTTACATTGGATAAACATCAAGAGACTTCTTCAGACACAATAGTTTCCAGCAGTGTATACAAGACTAGATGAGAAAAGAAACTCTCTAAAACAATTCTAATTTAAAATAGAAAATAAAAGATATTTTGTGTGTGCAATTCTTCCGCTTTTCGTCTCCAATGTTTTGCTCTCTATTTATAGAGATGGGTGTGAGTGTGAATGGTTTCTTTCTTAGATCATGGGCTTTTGATAAACTTTAGTGTGATGCCCAATTGAAATCCAAAAATAGGACAATTGTCCTTCAACCTTTCATTTGCAAGTTATCTGGTACAATGTTGGTGGAAGACAAGGGTGATTTGGCAGGATGACATAGCAGGAAGGTGGCGCTGCGTAAACGGCTAGTTGGTTTGAAAGCTTTGGCGCTCTTTTTGCACATGGTCACCACTGTACTAGGCTTTTGTCTTCTTTCAACTTAATATTATACAAACGTCTATTTGTTCATTTGCTCGTCAAACTGCTGTCATGTATGCCCTAGCAATTCTTCTTCAAATTCTCTTTTAAATAATTAATTAAAATTAATCAACTACTTAAGTCTTTTCAACTTCCACTAATGCTCCAGAAGCAGTCTTACACCTAATGTTCCTAAGAAACAATTTAACTAAATAAACTAAGTATGCAATAATTTCATAAGAACTTAAACTAAAATGCTATGGAAAATAGGGAAAAGTAGCACACTAAAGTTGTGTAATCAGTCTGCTACCCCTAATTCGCCGAAAATCAATCCACCAAAAAACAACGGTTGCGATTCGAAGCATCAATAACAACATAACATGGTACACTGATTCTAACAACAACAACAACATCGACATTCTAAAATTTGGCTTTGCAACGATTTTTCTCAACGGTAACAACGAAGTTTGAGCACAAGTCTCAGATAACAACAATGAAAACATGACAAACATTATATTCGCAGTCGTCAGGACATTACAAGTTCGTCGTGTTTTTGTTTATTTCGACTTCAGTTCATGAGTTTTAAAGTTTTGTCGTTGGTTAATTGATGTTTCTAGTTATTATGCTAACTGTTTGTTTGTTTATATTAATTCCAATTTCATGTTCGTCTACGTATTGATTTTAGTTATGGCTATGTAAGATGGTAAGGGATGGTTGTCCTAAGTGTTTGCTTGGTTTTTCATTATCATGTTGGTGTTTTTGTTTATGATGCTTGTAAAAACGTGTTGTTTCTATTTTGATTGTCATCGCATACTGTTCATATTTCAATTTATTTTCCATTTATTATTTATTTTCTATTTTTTATCCAATGTTTAAAAAAATACCTAAAAATATTTAAATTTGAATTTTTTCTCTTCTTAGTAAGTGTATTTTATTTAGAATATTATTAGGTAATGGTATAAGAAAAAACTAAGAATATTTTAATTAATTTTTCTTAATAAACAAATTTGATTGATTCAAAAAACAATAATTACGTGGTGATCATAAAGGTCCAACTCATCACAAGAGAGACACCCAAAACCAAAAGAATAACTATCTATCTAATTCATCATTAGATGAGCAATATATTTCCAAATTTTCATACTATATCAACCTCTATACACTATTTTATCAATAATATACCCCCCAACTCAAGTAATTTCTACCTTGTTTACAGAAATTATGTAATTCCTCACATTCCATATGTCGTAAAAAAAATTACGACTGCAAGTTTTATGATTTTAGCTTTCCAACCCTTACCCTTACATTACTGTAAAATCCATGGGAGTTCTTGATCCCATTCCTTTTTGTATGTGGGTGTTTTGAATCCAATTAAAACTTGACACCAAATACTCTTAATTGTATCCTAAGTAATGAAAAGGTGGTTTCTAGTTTTCACATTGTCATAGAAAACACAATTATTATTCTCAATCATACCGAGTATATGAAGCCTTTCTTTTGTTGCAATTTTACCATGGCATGTAAGCCACAATGTCATAATTACTCGAGGGCGAGCTACATTATTTGATTTTCATCATTTAGTTTGTAATACAATTTCGTCATTTGGAATTTCTTGGTGGTGAACATCATATCCCATGTCTGTTTAATTTGAGGGATCAAGCTAAGTTGTTGCATGATATTCTTTAACATTCACGTGCAATTCGTTCTCAGCTCCATATCCATGACTGCGTCCTTTTTGGAACAATACGAATGCAATTTTTGATTATTTTCTCTACTTAATAAGTGTATTTTAATTAAAATTTTATTAGTTAATGGTATAAAAAAATATGTGTTATGATCATTAATTTTCTTAAATATTTATATTTAATAATGATTAATTAAATCCTTAATTAATCCTATTAAGTATTTATATTTAACTGGACTAATGAATATTTCTTGTTTGCTTGATTCTATATTTGTGCTATTGATTGTTGTAATCCACACGCTCCCTTAGGATTCTTGATTTAATTTTAATCTCGAATTAAATTAAATTAAGATAGACCTTAGGCTTTGATCCTATGCTTTATAATATTAGGATAGTTTCCCCTCAACTTAATCTAAGGTCCACATATCATGATAACATCTAAGACCAAGTCCCCTTAGATTCCCTTTGAGTCTCTCTCTTCTTTCTTAAATCATATTCAAAACATGTAACAAGTACAGTGTGCATAGTGCGTTACGAGTCTTAAGCACATGAAAATATATGAGTGGATGTATTTCTAACCACATCCTAGGGTAATTTATGTGCGATACGTTTGGATCGTTAGCACAAAGTATTCTCTCCTATGTCATAGACTTTAGCACGATGCGCATTACAAAAAAAATCAATTTAACTCACTTCTTTTAAAAGACTTGAACAGACTTCAATTGTCTTCCTTCGAGATTCTTTCTCTCTCTTTCGTAAGGGCATGTTATTTCCATTCTACTACAAATAGGTAAACACATAAGTCTCCACAAAACGAACGACAAACACCTAACTACTAAAGCATAAACATTAGCATCGTCCATTACAAAACCCTTAGCAACTCGTAGTCCCGTGAACTACAGACACTTTGATTATTCATTGGTTAATGATGATATGTAGGCACAAGACAACGAAGTCTTGGTGAGCATAATTCCCTTTTTCACCATAGTCCTCCAAACTACGTTGACTATGACTTTCCCATTGCACGAGGGAATACATAGGCATAAGATTGCAGGATTCTATCAATTCACCTTTCATTTCTTTTATCTTTTATCTTTCACGCTTTACCTTAGAAAGAAAGCTTTAGATGTACACACCCTTTGATTAGAACAACATGAGTGAATCACATTGAGTACAACAGACACGAGGGTATGCTAATACATTCCCCTTGCGTAATCAACTCCCGAACCCAGAATTTAGCTACGAGACCATGTTCTTCCCTTTTATGGTTTCTTCGACCATTTCCTTTCCCTATCGGGATAAATAACGGTCGGTGTCGACTCTATTTGCGACGGTTGTTTTTTGCGTTGTGATAATTTTTTGTAATCTTGTGTCACGACAGACGTTTAGCTATTAAATGCACAAGTCATTACGCCCAGTTTATAGTGGATATACTGAACCTAGAAGAATTATCAGGGCATGAAGAAGAATTCAACGCATTGAACAACTACCTAAAAATCCCTTACAACCAGTCATGGATGATCAAGAAGGTATAATGTACAAGAAAATCTCAAAAGAAGAGTCATCAGAAGAAGAATCAGAAGTAGAAGTTGTCAAGGTTGATCCTGACATCATTAGCATAGCCAATGACATAGCATACAACATTAGAGACTATGTTGTTTTTTATCCTACTAGTATGAACACTGGTATCATACGACCGGATATCATAGCAGCACAATTTAAATTCAAGCCCATGATGTTTTAGATGCTGCAAACTATTGGACTATACCTAGGTTCTCCTAATGAAGATCCTCATCTACACTTAAGACAATTTCTGGATGTTGCAAGTAATTTCAAGATTCTAGGCATGACTGATGATGCCTTTCGGTTGAGGCTGTTTATGTATTCTCTAAGGAATAGAGTCAAGAGTTGTCTAAATTCCTTGGGACCTATTTCCCTTCCAAGAATGATTTGGCTGAGAATTTTCTAGCCAAGTATTTTCCTCCTTCCAAGAATGCAAAGATGAGAAATGAAATTACTTCATTTTGACAAGGAGATGATGAATCTTTGTTTGATGCATGAGAAAGAATTAAAGAGTTACTTATACAATGTCCTCAACATGGAATACTTATTTGTATCCAACTTGAGACTTTCTACAATGAGTTGGTTCCTTCATCAAGGAACATGTTAGATGCTTCAAGTGGTGGATAACTTTTGTCTAAATTTTACAAAAAAGTCTATAGATTGATTGAAAGTATTGTGACCAACACATATCAATGGCATGCCACTAGGGCTACTGCAAATTCAACTAAAAAGATACCTACTGGAGTTCATAAGGTCATTAAAACAACATCATTTGCTGCTTAAGTGGCTAAAATCCATCACATGATGAAGAACATGATGACCCCTGAAGTGACAAAGCATGAACCAATAAAGGTTGTTACTGACGCATCTGAAGTTGCCTGTATGTATTATGGAGTGGCCCATTTGTTTGTATAATGTTCTACAAACCCTGTTTCAGTCAACTATATTGGTAAAAACAACAACAAATATAACAATCCTTACAGCAACACATACAAACCTGGATGGTGCAACCACCCCAAATTTTCTTGGAGTAATAATCAAGGTCAACCGAAGCCTCAAGTAACTCAAACACCTCAAGTTCCTCCTATTTTTTACACACCTAATTGTTTTATGGAAAATTATAGGAATAACCAGTTGGAGAATGTTTTGAAGTCCTTTATTTAAGAAGTCAAGAATCAATTTCAAGCATATGGAGTAAGCATAAATTTTTTGGAAAATCAAGTAGGGCAAGTTGCCACTTCCTTGAATTCAAGAAATATGGGTGCTCTCCCAAGTTCAATTGAAGCTCTAACTACACCTTCTGGAGTCAAGAATGTTGAACCATGTCAAGTCATTAAGCTTAGAAGTAGGAAAGAATGTGAAATATCTTCTTCAACAAGTAAGAAGTCAAGCAAAGAATTGACTGAGCAGGACAATTCTGAAGAAAGGAAAGAATCCAATGAGGAACTGTCCTAATCTAGACATCATGAAAAGAATGCTGATCTAAATACTAATGACATGAATTCTAATCTAGAAAAAATTGGAATTCGTACCTGAAGTCGAAAGAGCTTAGAAGTTTCTTCAAGAGAGGCCTCCACCTCGTTTTCCAATAAGGATTAGAAAGGCTAAAGAAAGGCAAAAATTTAGTAAATTAATGGAAATGTTGATACAACTTCACATTAACATACCATTGATTAAAGTTATTCAACAAATTCCAAATTACTCAATGTTTATAAAGGATGTGCCTACAAAAAGGAAGAGAGTACGAGAGTTTGCAACGGTTGCACTCACTCAAGAGTGTAGTCAATTGGTCCAAGGCAAGCTCACTCCTAAGTCAAAATATCCTGGAAGTTTTACCATCCCATGTAATATTGGAGACACCTTATATGGAAAGGCAATATGTGACCTAGGGGCAAGCATTAATCTTATGCCTTCAGTTTATCTTTAAAAAGCTAGGGATAGGTGTTGCCATGCCTACAACAATCACTTTACAATTGGCAGATAGAAGTATTTGCATTCCTCAAAGAAAGATAGAAGATGTATTGGTAAGGGTTGACAAATTTGTGTTCCCAGTTGATTTCACTATTATGGACTTTGATGCTGGTGAAGAAACACCCATTTTATTGGGAAGATCTTTCCTTTCTACGGGAAGAACCTTAACTGATATATAAATAGGAGAACTCACCATGAGAGTCAATGTACAACCAATTATGTTCAATTTTCTTAATTCTTTACAGTATCCAGAGGAAGATGTAGCTGAATGTTCCATGATTTCTAGATGGGAAGGGATAATCCATATGAATCTACTCAAGTCAAGCAACATGTTAAAGCAATAATTATTAAAGTTGGAAAAAGAAGAAGTTACACAAGATGGAATCATTAGTGGACCCATGATCAAAAAATGTGAAGAAGAACTAATGGAGGTATTGAAGTTAACTTCTAAAAATCAGAAGCAAAACTTACCTTTAGTATAAGATCCACCTGAGCTGGAATTAAAGTAATTGCCTAACCATTTGCAATACGCTTATCTAGAGGCTGGATAGAAGTTTCATGTGATCATTGTAACAACTTTGTTGAAGAAAAAAAGGATCACCTATTAACATTATTGAAGAAGCACAAAAAGGATAATATTTGGACAATATCTGATATCAATGGGATCATTCCCACTGTTTGCATGCATAGAATCTTGTTGGAAGAGAATTCCAAGAACAATATTGAAAGTCAAAGATGGTTGAATACAATTATGAAAGAAGTGCTCAAGAAAGAGATCATCAATTGGATGGATGTTGTTATCATCTACCCTATCTCTGATAGTGTGTGTGTCTGTGTAAGTACCACTCAATGTATGTCTAAGAAAGGAGGCATGATTGTGGTTATTGTCATACTCCTAATTTGTCTACCTGTATATCATTGTAATACCCCAAAATTTGCCCTCTCATTTTCATGGAATTTAGAATATCACATTGCATTCATAATTCCACATCTTTGCATAAAACATAGAAAGCACACATCATTGGCTGAGGCGCGGGGCATGTGATTAAGGGTTATTCAGCGATCTTCGGGTCTCGAAAAGAAAATAATCTCAGAAAATATAACCATGACCGAATATCCAAGTTTTCCCACCAAAAAGAGAAAATTTCAAATTTTAGTTGAAGTAACCGGTTACCACACAGGTAGTAACCAGTTACCTATTGAAATTTGAAAGAAAAACCCAGTTTTTACACTGGTAACCGGTTACCTCATAGGTAGTAACTAGTTACTTCGCCCAAATTTTCAAATTTTCAAAAATCAGTTGGTAGTTTCCCTCCACATTCCATTTTCCCTTTTGCTTTGTGTTTCTACATAACTCTAGAACATTCCACATTCTTCTAAGGGAATATTCTTAGAATATGGCAAAGAATATTCTTGGAATATGCCAAGGAATATTCCAAGAATATGCCATGGAATATTCTAGGAATATTCCCGACCAACCCTTAGCTTAGGACCCATGCCTCGCGCCAAACCTAGACCTCACTCCAAAGCTACCTCCTATATAAACCTTGCTCATCAAGCCAAAAAGGGGTTAGAGCCACATTTTGACAAGCTTCACCATTTTCTCAATCTCGATTCTCTCCATTTTTATAAACTCACACAAAAGCTTCATCATCAAGATCTTTCAAGTTTCGCATTGAAACTCAAAAGATCGGAAGCTTAGCCTTCACCATCTTCATCGATTTATTGGATAATCGAAGGATTTGTCACGGTTGCGGTGTTTATTTCTCCGTTTGGAAGTGTTTCGGCTAATACTCACTGTAAACACCCCAAATTTGCCCTCTCACATTCTCATTCCTTGGATTATGATCACATATATTACATATCATATCATTACATCTAACATTGCGTAATTTTCCTTTAGCAACTCACTACATAGCTGCATAACTAGGGTTTGTGATCAAGTGAACCCAAGAAGTGATTTGAGCAATCTCAGAGTTCTTGAAGCATGCCAAGAGGCTCCTTGAGTGTTCTATGGTTGTTTTATACCCCCAAGATTTCCTTAAATAAAAGAAATCTCAAGGGATTGCAGAGCTATCCAGGCAAGCTTGAAGCTCCTACACAGATGACTTGAAAATTAGGGTTTTGGGTTGAGGCCCTTACACCCAAAAAAATTTGTTCATTCATGATTCCATTGGTCTTTATATGATATAGGGAGCTTGTGTATGAAGTTTTATGAAAAAATTCACTAAGGAAGTCATCTGATCAAGCTGTACCTTGTTATGCAAGAAACGTCAGGATTAGGGCATCTGAGGCCTCAACCAAGGATTCCAAAGGTTAATTTTCATCATTTTGAGATCCTATGACCTTTATTTGGTATTAGGAGAGGTTGGATGATCACAAGATTGAAGAATTTTGAGCCAAGTCAAAAGTTGCCAAAAATGGACATTACTTGAAATGCAAACTTTCCATTTTGGGAAAGATTTTCAACCTCCTCTTTCTTGATAAAAAATGCTTCAAAGGAAATTTTGTTAGACATGAAAGTTGTAGATTGGATCTTCCCATTTTCAAAGAGTACAAGAACTTCTCTTGATTCGTCCTAGAACTCAAGATATGGCAAGTCAAAGTTGGGAAAAATCATGTAATTTTCAAGTTTAGGCCAAAGAGGGAAATGTGCAAAAGTGAATTTCAGGCCTCTATGTGACTTCTAATCCACTCAAATGCATCATGTCATGATCAAAGAACATCTCAAAATCCGATTTGAGCTTTGAACCAAGGGATTTCATGACTTGTTTCTCAAGAAATCACAAAGTTGCAAAATTGCAAAACCTATGCAAACTCATGATCCAAGCCATACAACTTATAACAATTGATCCTAGGGTTCTCCTTGAAGCCAACTGAAGCAACTCAAGCCTTCAAATCAGTTCTACCATGGCCCATACCTCAAGTACACAACATTTGACTTTTTGGCCAATTGAACCATACCAATCCCACAGTGCATAGCAACTCTTCTTACTCATTTCATTTGTTTATGCAAAGCCTAAGGATCATAAAAGAGGACTCACAAGAACTCAGAACCAACATACACTCAGTTTGCACAAAAATCCCCAAAAACTTCCTCTCTTCGACTCTCCCAATCCAGCCATCAAACTTCACAAATTCCTTCACCAATCAACCATACATCATTCATAGGACAAGAATCAACCATTAAAATGGCCTGAAACATCACATATCAAAACCTCCATTTCTGCCATTAGCCTCAGGAGGTTCAAAGGAGGCCATTTGCACAAGATGGAGGCTCTAAAAGCTCATATTTGCAGGTCATCAACTCAGGTATACTCAAGAACTTTTTGTCTCAATTGTCCTATGCAGTGTTACTCCCACAACTTTCGAAACATAACTTGATAGAACTGAGGACTTTGGCTCCACCAGGTCCTCTCAACCTTCCAAGAAATTATGATGTCAACGCAAGATGTGCCTTCCACTCAAATGCTCCCGGCCATGCCACAGAAAAGTGTAGGGCCCTGCACATGAAGGTCCAAGACCTGATTGATTCCTAAGCTGTAAACTTCGCACCTCCTCTGTGTGTCACAAAAAATCCAATACCTAACCACGGTGGGCCAAGGATTAATGCTTTCGAGGAAGACCAATAAGAAATCCTGATTGATGATATTGCAAGTGTTCGAACACCTCTGGCCGAGTTGAAAGCTCAGCGTTTAAAATGCCAAGTGTTTCCAGGCTGTGAAGCCTACTGTGAAGCTTGTAAGGTTACTACTAATGGTTGCACAAGTTTGAAGAATGGTATCAATAGTCTGATTAAGGAAGGCATCCTACAAATCACATCAACAATTCAAGCTTCTACAACTGCAACGAAAATCACTTCTACAAATACAGCAAAAATCATTTCAACGGAATCGGCTACAACAACAACAAACACCATCAGTGATATTGCAACAGTTACTATCTACTACGACCTGTCAACGGTCCCTGCTCCAGAATCTCACAACAACAGTGTCCAGCAACATTATCATCAACAAAGTCCCAGCAACGCTCTCTCATAAGTTTGTCAGCATCCTGCATTTGTGCCATCTCCAGTCAGACTCCCTGTTACTATATACTATGATCCGCAGACAATCATGACTCATTCTTCTGCTGCAATTAGTCCGGTGACCATCATGGTGCTTGGACCCATTCCTTATGATAACAACAGTGTCGTGCCTTGGCATTATGGTTCGGATCTTTACTGCCACAGAAGAAAAGTCACTCTTGACTCCTCAATATCTGCACCACGGGTAGACAATGTAGGAGGAGGAGGAGGCTTCACTAGAAGCGGACGTCTCTTCGGTTCACAAATTCCCAAAACTAATACCGAAGCGGAAGCGGCTTCCAAATCTAAAGGTAAAAGTGTGGTGCCAGAAGAACCTGCTGCAAAAGAAACTCAGAAGACGCCATTTGATCAGGATGTAAACGCGTTTATGAGGATTATCAAAAGAAGTGACTACAAAATCGTGGATCAGCTCCACAAACACCCTCCAAGATCTCCATATTATCATTGCTTATGTGTTCCAGGGCTCATCGGAATGCACTACTCAAAGTCCTGCACGCAGCTTATGTGTCTGAAGAGATCATTGTCAACCAGTTGGAATTAGTAGTCGCAAATGTCAATACTAGTCATGGACTAGGCTTTACCAATGTTGATTTGACTACAGAAGGGCGTAACCACAACAAGGCATTACACATCACTCTGGAATGTAAAGGGATTGTGCTCTTGCACGTCCTTGTTGACACTGAATCATCACTCAATGTCCTGCCAAAGAAAGCATTAGTCAAACTGGAGTATGATGGTCTAGCCCTCCGTCTAAGTAATCTAGTTGTAAGAGCTTTTGATGGTTCTAAGAGATTGTTTCTCGGAGAGGTGGAACTACCCATGGCAATTGGCCCACAAGTTTTCAAAACTACCTTCTACGTGATGGAAATACAACCTGCCTACAGTTGTTTGTTGGGTCCAACATGGATCCATGCCGCCGGCGCGGTAACGTCAACCCTTCACCAGAAGTTAAAATATGAGTGGGAAGGTCAGATTATCACTATCTGTGGAGAAGAAGATATCTTTGTCAGTCACCTAGATACGTACAAGTACATAGAAATGGATGGAGAAATCCATGAAACCATGAGCCAAGGTTTTGAAGCTTTGAATGTCAACGAAGCTACAACTGAGGTGTTTGCTACATCCCAAGAGGAGAAGATGGGTACCTCACTTGCTTCCAACAAGCAGCCTCAGAAGGTTGTGGAAGAAGGGAATGCCCAAGGTTGGGGAAAGCTGCTGAAGGTTGAAATGTCGCTGCGAAGAAACCGCTGCACATTTCCATGCAATATTTTGGAAGCTCTGAGAATCCCTCGACACCAATAATGGTCATTTCCCTGAATATAACTGCATACAGTGCTTTGTACGGGCCATCAGGTGATCCTAGATTTTGCAGACGAGAGAGTGAGGTAGCCTGTCTTGAAATCTTGCATGAGATCGGTTGCGGTTGAACCAATGGACATCATCACAGCACAAGACGTTGCACCTGCAATTACCCCTCCATTTGTGCCAACTGCTGCCAAAAATTTGATGGCTTTCCCCCCATTTTCACAAAATTTTCAAATCATGTAAATTGGAAAGTATTTTGGAAACTGAATCCAAGACCCTAATTTAGAGATTTAATTAAATAAAGACACAAAACATGAATGAGATTGGATTTAGAATTTAGTTATGAATATTGTTGATAGAACTGAACAGAAAATAGGCTTGAACCAGATATGGCTAAAGTTATGGATAACTTTGGGAAGGACATGTTTTCTATTATTATTCTTTTTGGACTCAATTTGGACGAATGGATGGATATTTGAATAAGAAGATAATATTAAAATGGACTAACTGAATATGTTTTTGAGACCAAAGAATTTATAATTTTAATCACAAAAAATGGATAAATATTTGAGGGGATATAACATGACTTGGTTCTAACTCACTAAGATGGCTTTCCAACAATGGAACAAAAAAAATGAAAAAGAGTTTTGGTTAAAGGACAAAATATGGATTTAAAATGGATTTGACTTTAAGTAGACTACCAAGTGGATTTGATACAAAGTATGGTTAATTGGATTTAAAAGCCGAAATCATGAATGAGAGGTTTTATCACTAAAATGCCACGAATTTTCTCTAATGAATTATTAAAATATATCACCGTGCCAAAGTGAACCTCATACTTGACCTTGAACTTGTGCCTTGAATAATGTTTGATGACGTGAATAATCATGCCTTGAACAATTTATCCTTGGACTAATTGGAAATGACATTCTCTATTTTAGACGTAATAAATATGAGGGCAAATTTTGAGGTATTACAGCTGCCCCTATTCAATCATCTGCATGCCTGAACGAATAATTGCAAAAGCTTTTAGATGTTTAAGGAATGGAGTGATTGAATACTCGAATAAAACCTGGAAATTTGAACTCTGCGGATGAGGAAAATGTCATCTGCCTTTATTGTGTTATTGTTTTTTTTTGTTTTGACCTCTGAATAGGTAGCGGGAATAGAACCGGGTGGAATAGAGTCATTGCAATAAACCAGCACTGTGAATGTTGAGCGAAACAAGCCACAAAGAGGGTGCCTGTTGGCGAGACAGAACTTAACAAGACCATTAGTGGGATGGAACTCAACAATGTGACTGTTGGGCAAGACCAAGTCACAAAGAAAACACGCGACTGCTGGGCAAGACCAAGCCACAGAAGGTGCATGTTGGCGAAACAGGGTGTAACGAGACCATTAGCGGAATGGAACTCAACAATATGACTGCTGGGCAGGACAAAGCCATAAAGAAAAACACGCAACTGTTGGGCAAGACCAAGCCACGGAAGGTGCCTGTTGGCGAAACAGGTCTTAACGAGACCATTAGCGGAATGGAACTCAACAATATGACTACTGGGCAGGACCAAGTCACAAAGAAAACACGCGACGACTGGGCAGGACCAAGCCACGGAAGGTGCTTGTTGGCGAAACAGGGCTTAACGAGACCATAAGCAGAATGGAACTCAACAATATGACTACTGGGCAGGACCAAGTCACAAAGATAACACACGACTGCTGGGCAGGACCAAGCCACGGAAGGTGCCTATTGGCGAAACAGGGCTTAACCAGACCATTAACGGAATGGAACTCAACAATATGACTGCTGGGCAGGACCAAGTCACAAAGAAAACACGTGACTGCTGGGCAGGACCAACCCAGGGAAGGTGCCTGTTGGCGAATCAGGGCTTAACAAGACCATTAGTGGAATGGAACTCAACAATGTGACTGCTGGGCAGGACCAAGTCACAGAGAAAACACGCGACTGCTGGGCAGGACCAAGCCACAGATGGTGCCTGTTGGTGAAATAGGGCTTAACGAGACCATTAGCGGAATGGAACTCAACAATATGACTGCTGGGCAGGACCAAGCCATAAAGAAAACAACATCGACTTGGAAAGACCAAGATGTATGGAAAATGGTATAAGTATCTTCTGCGGGGAATACTTCAGGTTGAAAGGATGTTATAGGTCATATGTAACACCTCAAAACTGGCCCATGTTGGCATGCATATGCTTGGATTTATGGCATAATGCTCCATGAGGATGGAAATGCTACGCTTTGGAGGAAGCAAATGTAATGATGATTATGCATATGCAAATGCAAAGAGATCTCCTGATAAGGAGACTGCAAGTATCCCAGATGGCTTGACTGGGAAGAATTGATAATCATTGTACTGATCTGATCCATCCTGATGAGGAGGAGACAACTATGCGGGGAAAGCTGTCAATGATACACCGGCACTGAACTGCCGCCATTGCCAAAAATAAATTGGACTTTGAGATGGGAGAGCCAAGACCCTGCTGAAGATGGACCCTTCTTGCACTCTGGTGGGGAAGTGGAGACCTCCTGACTTGGCTGGGAACCAGATGCATGACATTGCTGAGGAAGCACCTTGTTGGGGAGGAAAGACATTCCTTGTACTACTGGGAATTTCCCCTGTGATTGAAGGAAAACTTCTGCTTGGGGAGGACACCCGTATTCTGCTGCCTTGCTGGGAGAGATTTTAACTTCCAACTTTACTGGGGATGACTGGAGACACCCTGGAAGACATTTGTTCTTGTTCAAGCGTAAAGAAATGTTCCTCCTGGGAATCTTCTTTTAGCTCTGTTAGCAACACCTGTACCCGTACCTGCATAAACACAATCGATAGTCCCTGCAACATGGAGAGTTAGTTTGGGGTCTGTATGCCCCTGGCTCGTAGCATGAATCATTATCTGGGCATCTTGACACCCTTTCAAAGTTGTATTAAATGTTTCTGTCCTCCTGCATGAGTTAGAAAGCATTCAAATGTTCACAACATAATATAAATCACAATTTGCTGGACGTTTTCACAATCAATCAATGCTAGATGAAAAATAAAAACGAGAAGTAGATAGTCACAAGTTGACTGAAGTTGAATTTTTATTGATTCGGAAAAATGGCCATGAATAGGAAATACAAAGGAAGCAGTTCCCTGGAAAGAGGAAACAGCCAAAAAGGAAAACAAACTATCCTATTGGCAATGTAATAAGTGGATCTCATCAAGTTTCAACCCGGTTATGACTCGCATATCTTCGAGACGATCCGCTCGCTCTGCCTCTTAAGAAAGGTAATTAAACTGATCTTCAACCCTTAGAATAACCTCAGTTGTAGATAGGTTACCGATTTCGCAGATTGCAGTCGTTCGTGTTAGTCCCTCTTTTGCGTGGATCGCCCTTTCGGGTTTTCAATCCACCGAGATACCCTTTTTTGCCTGAGTTGTCCGATGTGGCTTTTTAACTCAGTGGATGTACACATATTTTTCGAGATTTCCCTAATTTTAGCCCGAGCCTTTTATTCTGTTTTTGGCTCGCCGGGATGCCCATTTTTGCCTAGATCTTTATACTGTTTTTATCCAGCGAGTCCTTTTTACATGAAGTATTTTCTTACTGCGTCCGTGTTGACAGGGGATTGAAAGTCTTCCCCGTTCATGGTTGTCAGCATCAAGGCTCCACCTGAGAAAACCTTTTTAACCACGAACAGTCCATCATAGTTAGGTGTCTGATTTCCCATGTGATCGTTAAGAGGAGGAAGAATCCTTTTCAGCACCAAGTCACCTGGTATGTACCTCTGTTGTCGTACCTTCTTGTCAAAAGCCTGCTTCATCCGCTGCTGATACAACTGTCCATGGCATACAACTACTAGACGTTTTTCTTCAATGAGGCTCAATTGGTTATATATGGATTGGAGCCACTCAGCTTCATCTAGCTTAATGTCCATCATTAACCTTAACGAGGGAATTTCCACTTTGATTGGTAGGACTGCCTCCATACCATACACCAGTGAGAACAGGGTTACCCCTATTAGGGAAGCACTGACGTTCTGTACCCATGCAACGCAAATGGTAGCATCTCATGCCAGAATTTGTATGTTACAACCATCTTCTGCATGATCTTCTTGATGTTCTTGTTGGCCGCCTCGACGGCGCCATTCATCTTCGGGCGATATGGAGAAGAGTTGTGATGTTCTATTTTGAAATCCTGATACAAGTTAGCCATCATCTTGTTGTTGAGATTAGAACCATTATCAGTAATGATTCTTTCAGGAATTCCGTACCGACAAATGATGCCTCTTTTGATAAACAAGGCTACCACTTATTTAGTAACATTGGCATAAGATATCGCTTCGACCAACTTCGTGAAGTAGTCTATAGCAACTAGGATGAATCGGTGACCATTGGAAGTTGTCGGTTCGATCTTGCCAATCATATCAATGCCCCACATGGCGAACGGCCATGGTGAAGACATGACACTCAATGGATTCAGAGGCACATGGACCTTATCGGCATAAATATGACACTTGTGACATTTACGGGAGTATTTACAGAAATCAGATTCCATGGTGATCCAATAATATCCCGATCTCAACAATTTCTTGGCCATAGCATATCCTCCAGCATGGGTACCAAAGGAACCTTCATGAACCTCTTGCATCAACAGGTCTGCTTCGTGTCTATCCACGCATCTGAGCAGAACCATGTCGAAGTTTCGCTTGTATAGCACACCATCTTGATTCAAGAAGAAACCTCCTGACAATCTTCTGAGGGTCTTCTTGTCTTTACTGGATGCCCCAGCCGGGTATTCTTGAGCCTTCAAGAATTTCTTGATATCATGATACCAAGGTTTGTTATCTTCACCACTATCAACTACAAAGACATAAGCAGGTCTTTCAAGACGGGAGACCATGATTCGAGGCATGAAATTCTCTTGACAAACTTTAATCATAGACGACAAAGTTGCTAGAGCATCGGCGAACTGGTTTTCATCTCGAGGAATATAATTCAACTTGACTTCGGTGAAGAAAGTTAACAGCCTCCTGACATAATCTCTGTAAGGAACCAAGTGAGTTTGATGAACTAACCATATGTCGTTGACTTGGTTCACCACCAAAGCAGAATCTCCAAAGATCTCGAGGTTCTTGACTCACAATTCAACCCCCATAATGCAAGCTTCATACTCTGCCTCATTGTTAGTGCATTCGAAAGTCAACCGAGCACCTAAAGGTGTATGGACCCCTTCTGGTGAGATGATAACAACACCTACTCCATTTTCGTTCATGTTCACAGCTCCGTAAAACATCAACTTCCATTTGGATTCAGGGTCTGGCCCCTCCTCCGGAAGTGGTTCTTCATAGTCCTTCAACTTGAGGAACATGATGTCCTCATCCGGAAACTCGAACTTCATGGGTTGATAATCATCGATTGGCTGCTGAGCCAAGTACTCTGACAATACACTTCCTTTGATTTCCTTTTGCAAAGTGTAATGTATATCATACTCTGTTAGTATCATCTGCCATCGGGAAACCCTTCCTGTCAGAGTCGGCTTCTCGAAAATGTATTTCATAGGATCCATCTTGGAAATTAAGAGAGTGGTGTGAGTCAGCATGTACTGTCTTAGTCGACGAGTAACCCATGCCAAAGCGTAGCAAGTTTTCTCGAGTAGTGAGTAGCGTGTCTCACAATCGGTAAACTTTTTGCTAAGGTAATAAATGGTGTGCTCTTTTCGACCAGACTCGTCCTGCTGACCCAGCACACATCCCATCGATCCTTCAAGCACGGTAAGATACATGATCAAAGGTCTCCCTGGTACTAGAGGCATGAGAATTGGAGGTTCTAGTAGGTATTCTTTAATCTAGTCAAAAGCTTGCTGGCAGTCCTCATTCCATTTAATGGCCTGATTCTTCCTTATAAGCTTAAAGATGGGCTCACATGTGGCCGTTAGGTGAGAGATAAACTGTGCAATGTAGTTTAGTCTCCCAAAGAAACCACGCACTTGCTTTTCAGTCTTTGGCTCAGGCATCTCTTGGATGGCTTTAACTTTGGCTGGATCAACCTCAATTCCCCGCTGTAACACCCCAAATTTTCCCTCTTGTTTCTAGCATCATCTTCATGTCATAATCATCATAAGCATGGCATATTTTTAGCATCTTTGTATAGAATAATGAATCATATTATTCTCATGTCTTAGCATTGGGCATATGATCAATCAATGGTACATGTGAAGCCTTACAAGTCAAAGAAAGAGGTTAAGGGACCTTAGACAAGTCTCACAAGGTGTTCTTATGCCTTTTTCAAGCTCAAGATTCTTTACAAGAGCCCCAAGGGTTGGGAGGTTATCAGATGATCCAAGGAAGGGCAAACTCCTACACAAATGATCTTCAAATGAGGGTTTCTTGTTAATCAGGGATTCTTTGTGACTTTGACCATTTCATGTGGGCAAATTCCTTCATATGATATGAGAATGCTATGGATGAAATTTGGTGAGAAAATTCATTAAGGAAGGCAGTTATTTCATCAGTTGCTTGCACAAGAAGAAATTGGTCAAACTGATTATTTGAAAAGTCAATTGTGTCAATTCAAGGGTTCCAATCCCATTTTTCAAGACAAGGGATGTTCTTAAGGTCATGTAAGGGGTTTGGAAAAGTCAAAAATAAAAAATTAAGAGGTTTTGAGAAACTTTCCATTTTTGGCATATGGCTTGTAATGGAAGTTACTATTTTTGGCAAGTTTTGCCCTAATGTTTAAGTGATTCTTACATGGCCAAAATGACTCCAAATGAATTTCCATTGAACATGAAAGTTATAGGGCATGTTCTCCCATTTTCAAAAAGTACAAGAACTCATCCATAGCATTTGTGGTTTGAAAATTATGATCATTTGAAGTTAGACTTATTTTAGGGTTTTACATGAAAACCAACTTTCTACCAAGTTGCAAAATGTGTTATAACTCTTTCCTAAGCTGACTCAGAGACAAAAAGAAGTCACAATACTACAATGCATGGCCAAGAAGACATTTTTCCCAAGAGAGCTCACCAAATTCGGGCATGAGTGCATGGTATTTCACAAAATGCATTTTTTGCAAAGTCATGGGAAAAGCATGATACAAGCATCCAAGGCTCAGGATTTATGCAGTGGTGAATGAGTGAATCAAATGAGGTCAGCATGTGCCAAGGAGGGGAGGAATGCACGAGTAAAAGAAAATATCACACTCTTCTTGCCATAATGCAAATTCATATCACACACTCTCTTCTCACGTGCCTTTGCTTGCAAACCCTAATCAGCATGGTAAACACCTCATATATAAGCTAAGAATGACTTGAGTACACCAGGAGCTTCTCTCATTTTCTCAAATTCAACTTTCTTGCATTTCTGCAATTTGGTTCGAATCTCTCATCTCCCTCACTCATTGCCAAAACTAACTACACAGTCTTCATCCTTGAGCTCTAGAGGTCATGAATTCACCATTATTATGAGCTATAAGTATAGTTTTACATCAGTGCAAGTTCATAGCAGATACACTCGTGTGACAAGATCCAGGCTGTTTGGAAGCTTCTTTCTCATTTATTTTATGATTAGAAATGTCAAGAGGCTTATCTGGAGCTAGAGGTTGCTTTTCTTGGAGGTTTGAAGGTTCTGCAATTTCAGGTATACTCAAAAATTCGTCATCCTGGATGTGATTTCTTTTGTGTGCATTTTGTTCTACCTGTTGTCCTGAGAATGTTGATCTATTTTGTTTTGAAAATGGCGGTGAAATGAGGCAAAACTGTGGATCTGAAAGTTTTAGATCCAAACTTCTTCTCTTCGATTCAGCTTGTGTGTGTTAGGTTATGTCATTTTGATGTTTGATTCGTGATATGCTTGGCCTGAGGATCATTTTGGTATATGATTTGCTTGTTTTCATGAAGGTTTGTGAGTCTGCAACGTGTGGCTCACCGGAGAAGATGATTAGCGCTTCTCCGGCCGGTAGGGTTTAGGTTAGGGTTAATTAGCGTTTAGTGGTGTCCAGATTAGATCCTGGCCCTTGGATCTAGATTAATTAAGTTAATTTTGTTTTATTAGTTTAATTAAATAGGATTATCATAACTTTAAAACGCAACAGTTAGATTTCATTTAATTAACAAGTTTGAATGGTAGCTTTAGGATCTGATTAATAGAGGTCAAGCTGACTCCTACACATAGCCCTTGATCTGTTCCTCCTTCAATCTCATCCATTCATTATGATTACTTTTCTTTTCTTTTCTTTTATTATTTTCCTTTTATTTGTTTTGTTTTATTTAATTCATTAAAAATAGTTAGAAGTTCACAAAAATTCCAGAAAAAATCATGATTGGTCCTTTTAATTTTCTTTAACTTTTGATATTTTTACTTTTCATTTATTTTTATTTTCCACGTAGGAATTAATTTCTTATTTTATTAATTGTTTTTAATTCATTTTAAATACATGCTGACTTGTAGAATTTATATCTTGAGCATCAATTTGAATTTTGACTTGGTCCTTTTTGCATTTGATTCATTTTAAAGTGTAGTTTATGGTTGATTTTTCTCTGATTTTTAGAAGTTTGTGTGAATATTTTTGATAGTTGACTTGTGTGTGAAGTTTCACGACCATAATGAGTGTTCTTGAGGTCCTTTGACCTAGTTGCCTATTGATTCTGACTTTGGCTTTTTGGCATGATGATATCATATGATTAATGAATACTTGTGTTTATTTTCATAATTTTTGCATGAGTTTATGTTTTGATTTGAATTTTCATATGATATTGCCTTAATTTTGCTTCTTCTTGATTGACATGCTTAGTTCTTAAGCTAGGAGGGCACTTGTGCCAACTCCTATAGGTTGGTTAGGGTCTCTTTGGTATGATGTTTGATCCTTGGTCCTGGTTTAGGGTGTGTGCTTTGAGATTTTTCTTTGTTGCTTACCTTTAAAGTTTCTCACAATTGTAATGCATGTTCACCTCACATCTTTGTTCATCCCTTCTCTTCAATGCTTATGATTGAGTTTGTGTGCTTCTTCCCATGCTTGGTCTTGTTTCTTAGGCACATTTTAACATGTTTAGGCTCCTGGTTTTTAAATGATGAATATGTCTTGATTTGATGAGCGTTTGTTATTCTTACACTTATGGACATATTCACTTCACTTCTCATTCTTGTGATGATTATGTTTGAACTTCTATGACCCTTTTCCTTGGTCTTTTGTGTTGTTTGTGCCCTTGCTTGTGGTGATATGATTCTGGTCTTGAGGAACATGATGATTGTTAGGCTTGAATGATGTGTTTGATCTCATGTATGATTTATTCTTTCATAAGTAGTTCATGTCGACTTGAAATGCCCTGCTTCTCCTTCATCCTCTTTGGTTTTGTTTGAGGTATTTTAGTATGAAATTAAGGTGAATCACTTCTGGTTGTGGTGTGTGGAGTTGATATTTTGCTTGTTTATGCCTCACTTGCTCTTGTATGGTTTTGTCTTGTCATATGTCCTTAGTTCTAACCATTTCAGGGGCTTATGGTGAGTGAGGTGTGGATGTTATCCAAATTTCAATTATTTATCTCCTCTCTTACTTTGTTTTATATTTTGTAATTGTTGATGTGCCTTGTGCCATCTTATTCTTTCTTCTCTCTTCCTCCTTTGGAAGCAACTTATCACCTTTAGAGGAGTAAGATGCTCTTTGTTTCTTTCTTCGTTTCTTCTTCTTCTCCTTCTTAGGATAGTTTGAACCACACTAACCCTAGGACCACATTTACATGATAACTTTAGGATTAGACTTCCTCTTTAGTATTTTACCTTTGAGATCCTTTTGGTACTCTCTCTTTCTCATCTTCAAACAAAATCCATAAAAAAACATCTAATAATGGTTGAGGTGACTTCTCCTTTTTGTCACTCTCTCAAAGAAAAGCTAAAAAACACTTCTTCATTTTAATTCACCAAACACTTAATAATACAAACAAGTTAGTGAATTTAAATCCTAGTCTTAGGAAACAAGTTTGAGAATCTTCTTCATTCTTGATGGACTTGTTACTCATTCTATTTTGGGATGTGGTAATAAGGACATGTCCTTAGAAAAGGCTTTACCTTCACTTCCTTGTGCCACACTCTTTAAAAGACTTCTAAAAACACACAAACAAACAGTAAGCGTCTTTCCTTCGGGAATTCTCTTCTCACCTCATTCACTCTTTACGTGCGAACTTGTCACTACTTGTCATTTTGCAAGACGGTAACGCACTCGTCGTCCGAGCCTGCAACACCTGAGCATTGACATAGGAAGCTCAAGCCTTAAGACACAAACAATCTTTTCCACCCTTAGTTAGGGGAACTACGGCGACTCTGATCCTCATTGTCCAGATGAGGTACGTAGGCAGCGGGGTAGGGCCCGTTCGAGCACAATCTTTATTTTTCCCTACATTTTTCCTTTGTTTTCTTTCTCAACTTCTTTTCCAGTTCCAGTTCCTTTTCTTTTGCAACAGTTTTCATTTCTTCACCCTTTGAAGCAGTTTCCTTGCAAGCGTGGATCCCGTCGGGTACGGCGGACGATCTGGGGTGCTAATACCTTCCCAGGTCGTAACTGACTCCCGAACCCAGTCTCTTTGGTTCGCAGGATCGTGTCCTTCCTTTTCTTTTCTTCTGTTTTGTGCAGCATTACCATTCCCGTTCCTTCGGGATAAAAATGCCTGGCTGGCGACTCTACCTCTTTCCGCGCCACTTTCGCGTTTGTACCAGGATGGCAATCCAGGGAGTGACACCCGCTCACTAACAATGAATCCAAGTAGCTTGCCGGAACGGATCCCGAAGGTGCACTTATTCGGATTCAACCTCAATCTGAACTTCTGGAGTCTTTCAAACAACTTGGCTAGATTGACCAAGTGCTCTTCTTCTGTTTGGGATTTTTCTATCATATCGTCAACATAAACCTCAACTTCATGATGAATCATGTCGTGAAATAGCTTTACCATTTCCCATTGGTAAGTGGCCCCAGCATTCTTCAGGCCAAACAGCATGACCTTGTAACAGAAAGTGCCCCAAGGCGTGATGAAGGTTGTATTTTCCATATCATCGGGAGACATCTTAATCTGGTTATAACCGAAAAACCCATCCATGAAAGAGAACACCGAAAACTGAGCAGTATCATCAACAAGCACATCTATGTGAGGCAGAGGGAAGTCATATTTAGGGTTGGCCCTGTTCAAATCCCTGTAGTCTACACAAATCCTGACCTTACCATCTTTCTTAGGGACCGACACAATGTTGGAAACCCACGGAGGGTAACTGGTCACGGCCAAGAAACTAGCATCAAATTGCTTTTGTACTTCTTCTTTTATTTTGATTGCCATATCAGGACGTGTGCGCCTCAACTTCTACTTCACTGGAGGACAGTCTTCTCTGAGAGGCAACTTGTGTACCACAATATCAGTGTCTAACCCAGGCATATCTTGGTAGGACCATGCAAAGACATCAACATACTCTCGAAGCATAGCAATTAGGCGAGTCTTGATAGATTCTTCTAATGCATCCCTGATCTTGACTTCTTTCTTTTATTCTTCGGTACCCAGGTTTATCACTTCGACGACTTCTTCATGCGGATGAATCATTTTCTCCTCCTGTTTAAGCAGTCAGGCCAATTCTTCAGGTAGTTCGCAATCTTCTTCACCTTCCTCATCGGCTTGATAAATTGGATTGTCAAAGTCATACTCATCCATAACAGGGTCGTCATTGATAAGATCCGGTGAGGAGCACCTGCATGAATGGTGATTCATGCAAGGCTTTAGAAAGAGTTTGAGAAAGTGAGAAACATTGCCATCTTAAAACTTTTCTTTCTTTTTGAAAAACAAAAGCAAAAAATGAAAGACAAAGAACAACATGGATGAGTGTGAAACGTCAGCTTTATTTATGATTATGAATTGTGTTAGGAACAAAAGAACCCTTACAAAAAAGCTACTATTCCCCAGGAAAGACATAGTGCTTGAGTACAGGAAAGACAAAACAAAAATTATTACTCTTCGAAGAAGGTGACTGAGATAAGCCTTTCAGATGTCAAATTGCTAAGTTGAGTCCCTGGAACAGCAGGCCTAATCAACTCATCTAAGTCACAGTCACTATCAACCGCGTCATCCTGCACGGCACTGATGCTTCCATAATCCACCACTTTCGCACTCGTGAAAGTAATCAGGCTTTGACGATCTCTAGCACTTGGTTCAGATGATGACCGCCCAGGATGGTAACCGATCCCAAACATATCTTTCTTTTCTAGCACTTCTACTAGACTGCCCCAACCTTCTCGCACCCCCGACTCTACCAACTCAAGAGCTTGCTTATAAGAGGCCATGGAAATCCCCTTCTTTGGTTCTTTAGGAGAACCTGCCACTGCAGACGCTTGTTCAGTTTTCAGGGGCTCAAAATCCTGACATGGAGTCTCGACTATCTCGCCATCCATCTCCATATACATGAATGAAGCCAGATGACTAACAAAAATGTCTTCTTCCCCACTGACAGTTACAATTTGGCCTTCCCAGACGAACTTTAGCTTTTGATGGAGTGTGGACGATACTGCTCCTGCTGAATGTATCCAAGATCTTCCCAGCAAACAGCTGTATACAGGCTGTATATACATTACGTAGAATGTGGTATTGAAGATTTGTGGACCTACTTTAATTGGTAACTCCACCTCCCCAAACACTGATCTTCTCGACCCATCAAATGCTCTAACTACCAGGTCTCTAGGCTTTAGAACTACTCCATCATAATCCAACTTCATCAATGCTTTCTTGGGCAGAACATTCAAAGACGATCCGGTATCTACCAACATGTGAGAAAGTACTGCACCTTTACATTCTAAAGAGATATGCAGTGCCCGATTATGAGCATGCCCTTCAGATGTTAGATCCATGTCAGTAAAGCCCAATTTGTGGCTGGCATTGAAACTAGATACCACCACTTCCAACTGATTTACTGAAATATCCTGAGGCACATACGCCTTGTTTAGAATATTCAAGAGAGCCTTCTTGTGGGAGTCAGAACACATTAGCAAGGACAAGATGGAAAACTTCGACGGATTCTGCTGCAGATGGTCCACAATCTTGTAATCGCTCTTTTTGATAATTCTCAGAAATTCTTCAGCTTCTTTATCAAAGGTGATGTCTAGATCAGTCACTGGTGCGGGCTCATTGACAACCACTGGCTGCTTCCCCCTTGCTTTAGCCTGGGCTTCTGCGGTGTCTCTGGGTGGTACCACACTATTTCTTAGTGTTTCCGGCGCAAATAACCTTCCACTTCTAGTAAAGCCCCCTAATCCAACATTTTCTACTTGAGTTGCGGTTGTACTAGACGTGGCCAACTCTTGCTTCTGGCCGTTACAATACACTTCGCCACCATAATTCCAGGGAATGGCTTTATCACTCTGATACATTACTGGTCCTGTAGTGGTGATGGTTATCGGTGCCGCTCTGGCCCGTGGAGGAACTTGAGATGGATCGTAGAAGAAGGTTACTGTAGAGACTTCTCTTTCCTTTACAACCTTGTCAAACTGCAACACTCCTTCATTAATCATGCTCTGGATCCCTGCTTTCAACTGCTCACAACCATTTGTAGCTTCAGCACATCCTGGACAATCAACTTCACACCCAGGAAAAACACCCTTTTGTGACAAGCAAACTTTAACAACACTCAACGAAGTTTGCAGGTCGTTGACATCGCGCACCAAGTTTAGATTCTCCCTTTTATCAATTTTCCCAACTGTACCTCCGTGAGGAGGCACAGGGTTCTGAATTACATTAGGGGTATGAGCAAAGTTGATTGCTTTGGAATCTACTAGGTCTTGGACTACATACTTCAAGGCCTTGCAGTTTTCCGTGGTATGTCCGGGGGCTCCGGAATGAAATTCACATCTAACCTTTGTATCGTAACCTTCAGGAAGTTGCCCCGGCTTCGGGGGTTGCAAAGTTCTAAGCTGAACCAACTAGAGTTGGAGGAGATTCTTCAGAAGATTTGAATATGACATAGGCGGAGTTTCATACTTCCTTTCTCTGGTTCTCTGAGAGTAGTATGGACGGGGAGCTCTTTGTTGATACCCTTGTGAGCGTTGCGGCTGCGGTGGTTGGACTTGCTGTTGAACAGGTTGAGCTGAGATAGTGACAAGAGCCACTTGCTGATAAACCCTTTGTTACTTCCTCCCCTCTGCGCGTACACTGCCCCGGTCTCTCCTTCTCTCTTCTTCATGAAGGGTTTCTTGATACCAAAATTTGAAGGGCCCCCGTTCTGAATCTTCCCTTGCTTGATCCAACTTTTTATCCTCTCGCCAGTCAAGATGATATCTGAGAATCCACTTGAGGAACATCCAGCTAGCCTTTCCATGAAATGCCTAGAGAGGGTATCTAGGAACAGGTCTACCATTTCTCTCTCCATAAAAGGCGGTTTCACTCTAGCGGCCACTTCACGCCACCTTTGTGCATATTCTTTGAAGCTTTTAGAGTTCTTCTGAGCCAGACTCTGAAGTTGAGTGCGACTGGGCGCCATGTCGATATTATATTGATACTGTTTTAGGAATGCCTCTCTCAATTCCTTCCAGTTTCTTACAGAGATTCTCTCTAGCTTCATATACCATTCCAAGGACCCTCCGGAGAGACTATCCTGGAAGTAGTACATCTAGAGCTTTTCATCCCTAGTATGGGCAGCGATCTTCCGGTAGAATGCCTGCAAGTGAGTTTTAGGGCAGGAGCTACCGTTATACTTGTCAAAAGTAGGAGGCCTGAATTTGTGAGGAATAACCACCCCGGGGACTAGGCCCATGTCAGACACATATATCCCCAAAGTGTCTCTACACTCGAGGGCTTTGACTTTCTCAGCAAGCATAAAAAGTCTTGAAGATTTCCTTCTCCACCGAACCCCATGTCGTTGTTAAAAGGAGAGAACTGATCCTCCTGCCTGTCTTGTACCGGAATGAAAGTTGTTGTGACTTGTTCTGGAACTTGAGGTCCACCTGGGCCATTGTTGGTGTTGGAAGGAGTCACTGGCACGTCAGGAGTGGTTACAGGAGGATTAGTCTGAGGAGGATTGAGCCCTTGAATTGCATTCCTTAACTCTTGTTGTCCCTGAGCCATCCCTTGCATCATGACCATGAATTCTCCCATTCTGGTGCGAAACTCATTAAGTTCAGTTTGCATAGCGTCAATGACTATCCTCTGGTTGCTGTGAGTTGCGTAGCGATGTGGGATATCTTGTCGGAGATGTCGGGTCTTGGAAGCCCTCACAATTTTTGCCTGAAACACAGATAAGTTAAGCATCCTGTAGAAAACCTGCAAAAACAAAGAAGAACATGCAAATGATGTGTATGCAATGCAATGTGTTCCTTTTTCTCAAGGTTTTTCCCTTTTCACGTCCTGATATTAGGAGAATAATAATTGGGAAGAAGACCCATATGATATTCAAATAACGTGACGGCTGTGGAGAATTGGTGCTCGTTACCCCGTGTCGGTGCAACAGATAACAAAGAAAAGATTCAAAGCAAGTCAATCACATAAACTGAAGTTTGAAACAACAAAGTCCCCGAAGGGTGCCAATTAAAAGAACAACAAAGTATATCAATAAAAGGAATCCCACAACAAGCCTGTAGGTAATCCAAGTACAATATCATGAAACTAAACTCTAGGGAGCTCTAAGTCTTGTAGCCTCCAGCTAAGACGCTTGACATTCTGGAACAACTGAGCTATATCTGGATGATCGGGCTTCTGGATGAGTCTCTGGATGAGGAGATCCCTTAGATCAAAGGAGGCATGTAACTCTTCAATTTGTTGTAGGAAAGCCATCTCATTCTCTTTGCTCGGACCCGGCTCGGCCTTTGACTTCTTCACATCAGCTTGAAGCTTCAGCTCTTCAACTAATTTCTGGACATCTTCAGCTATTTGTTGACTCTTTGTCATCTGATGAAGGTATTCTCTCTGTTGTTCATATCCACGAACTTCTCCATGTCAGCAAACAAAACTATCCCATATACAGATAATGCCAGGATGGCGCAAACTGAATCCCACTGTTTTTCCACGACACGTTCTTCAGCTCTTCTGACCAGAAACTCTAAAGGAAAACCAAGTACTCCTGCCTTGGTGGCAACTAGATTAGCAGATATCTCTTATAAGCTCAAATAAAGAGCTTTAGCGATGTCAGCATGGGTCGGTCTTGTCATCTCTGAATTGAAGGAATTTGATCTTTGATAGGCACTCCCAGAATCTCAACATACTCTTCTAGCAATTGACCTAGCTGGAAATCAGGAAATGTGAAACATCGGAGTCTAGGGTCATAATACTGTAGCAAGGTATGGATGGCACTCCTTTGTGAACTATCCAGATTGAACACCATGTCCAGAATATCACCATATCGCTCTTTGAAAAATCCCAAATGACCCGGGGTAATAAGAGACACCATCTGTTTGAGCAAATCCACCTTGGTATCAAAAAATTTGTAGAAAACATTCTTCTTTCTGATATCTTCCATCTTTGAAGCAAGTATACGACCAGGAACTGGGAGTAGTGCGAACCCTGAGAATAAAAAGAACACAAATGATTAATGATGTTATGATGCTTATGCAAGGCGAGGCATGTGATCAGTGAAGTGTCTGTGATGTGCCAATCATATAATCAGGTGTCGGTACAAGGTCACAATATCAACATATCATAATAACAATCCCTCTGATCCGGGATCAATATCTTAGAACCAGAGAACCAGATTACAAAACTGAACCAATGGAAAAGTGGGTATGTTGAAGGTCTTAGGGTTCCTGCAAACCTGTAAACCCCTCCCAATCTCACGGGTGTGCTACTCGGGTCAACATCACGGACTCTCAAAGCCGAATAGCAATAATACGTTCACCATTTCTGAGAAATGGCTCATGACCAAATCAGGGAATCGGTTTGGCATTATGTACTACTCAGGGAGGCCTCAACCGAGTCCGGAAAAACAAGCATCCCTCATAAGTCCCCAGCTTCAAGCACTGAATCGAGAAACAATAGTACATTCATCCCGAAGGGTACAATACTATCGTCATACGAATAGTTTGTTTTAACTAGATTCCTAAGAGAGAACCAGGCCATCCTATGCGAGTTCCCAATGGACCCTCGGATGCGAATGGGTTTGCCAACAAATGTGGTCTACCACTGTCATCATTGGAGAGGGGTGTTCCCATTAAGGTCCTCGAAGATCGGTCACCAGATGCACATAACTATCAAGGTCGTACCCTGAAGTGGGGTAATCCCCACACAAAATAGTTCCAAGACGGTCGCAATCTGGGTGTGGAGCACATCGCCACTCATCATGGTGAGATACCATGGAAGTACAATGTATGTCCACGCTAATCCTATAGTGCACTCAAGCCGGGTATTTGGCTTATCTCACAGTAACTCCCATCCCACAGAAAAAATGAAAACCAGCACAGCCAGACAGTCCAGTATAATATGATGCATGGAAAATAAATACTGAAAGCGATAAATAAATGCGGTAAAGTAAAGCTGTAAAGTAAAACTGTAAATAAAAAGAGTAAAGCTAAAATAAAGCACAAAACAACAAACCGATAAACACCCAAAGAAACAAAACCAAACAGGCGCTAAGATTGACTCTACGAGGGAAACTAGAGATTCTGGGTTCGATCCCCAGCAGAGTCGCCAGCTATCGCTCCCGGGATTTTCATCCTAGTACAAACGCGAAAGTGGCGCGGAAAAGATAGAGTCGCCAGCCAGGCATTTTTATCCCGAAGGAACGGGAAAGGTAATGTTGCACAAACCTAAGGAAGAAGGAAAGGAGAAGGTCCTGCGAACCAAAGATCTGGGTTCGGGAGTCGGTTACGACCCTGGAAGGTATTAGCACCCCAGATCGTCCGTCGTACCCGACGGGATCCACGCTTGCTTGCTTGTTTCAAAGGGTAAGAAAAAGGATGTTGCTGAATAAATGAACTGCTAACTGGAATGGGATTGGAAATGAGAAAGGGAATTGGAAAATAAAATGGAAAGAAAGGGAGAAATGTAGGGAAAATAAAGAATGTGCTCGAACGGGCCCTACCCCGCTGCCTACGTATCTCATCGGGAAAATGAGGATCAGAGTCGACGTAGTTCGCCTAGCTAAGGCAAGAACTATTTGTTGTGTTTTTTATAGTTATAACTGCGTATGTCTATGCTCAGGTGTTGCAGGCTCGTCTGGTACGAATGTGTTTACCGTCTTGCATGCGAGATAAGTCGTCGCAAGTTCGTGTTGTAAGTGAATGAGGTGAGAAGAGAAGTTCTCGCATGATAGTCGCTTATTATTTATTTTTGTCTTTTATGAGAAGTGTTTTGAATTTTTTTGTGAACATTCTCATACTAAGACTTATCCATCATGGTAAATACTTACACCTCGTCCCGAAACAGGACGCGTATAAGTACTCCGCAACAAAGTCTCATGGCGTATAAGAACGTTCAAATTTTATTAAGTATTTTTATTAATTTCTTTATGAGGAGAGAAAGAAAGACTCAAGTTGTAAAAGGTAAAAACTAAGGGACTAAGACTCAATCCTAATTTTAGTTATTTATCCAAAAGTGATCCTAATGGTTTATGTGGTTTTCTAAACCTAATGAATAAAAGGGAACTAGAACTACTAGAATTCAACTTACTTCCTAAGGAAGTAAAGTTGATTCTAAGAAACATGGGGAAACCTATACAAGTGAGAGATTCAAATAATAAGGCAAAGCATTAAAATTGAAATGAGGAATAAATTCTAAAAATTGCATTTTAAGGCATAAAACTAAAAGCAAGCATAAACTTCACCTAAACTTATTTATTGGAAATTCTAAGCCTAAGTCCTAAAACTAAGGGAATTTATCTAATATCATCATCCTAAAATCAGTAATTAAACTATACTAAATTATTTTAAAATCCTAAGATTAAACCTAATTAAGCTAATCCTTAATGAACCATAAGAACCTAAGCTAAACTAAATGGATTTACAATGTAACAATGGCCTAAAGATTAATGCACTAAAAATAGTAAAAGTCCTGGAAAAAATATGAAATTAATTATCTAGGATCCTTAACATGACTATAGTATTGTGCTAAAAAATATCCTAAAAATTCAGAACCTAACTATGCCTAAAAGTCACTTAAATTCACCTAAGAATTAACCACAATTTTAGATGAATTAAGCTACTAAAACAGTGGTTAAAATGGCCTAAAAATCTACAAAAAAATATCCTAGGTCCTATTATCAATCTTCTAATCATAGCAAAAAGAATGGGCTAAAAATCCTACAGGAATTGAAAAAAATTAAATGAACAAAATTAAGTGCAACTAAAGAAATTCAATAAAATGCTAATTACATGGAAAATCGAAATTAAATCAAAATAGCCAAAATTCAGAAAGTAAAAATGTCACAAATTTCTAAATTGAATTAAAAACCTACTGGAATTTTTGTAGAATTTTATGATGAATTTTACTATTTTTTAAGGATTTAATTATAATCATGTTAAACTAAAAAATTAAAAAGAAAGAAAATAAGAGATGGGGTGCGAAAAGCAGTTTTTGAAGTTATATTTCAATGGGCTTGTTGAAAGGGGGTGCAGAAAGCGAAAGACAGGGCCCAAAATGCAGGCTCTTGGAGGTGCATTGTATGGATATTAGTCAACCTCTGTTGACTTTATCATGGGTCGTTGATTCCAAATCTTCTATTGGTATTCTCATCAAGCGGATGTACAAATGCAGGAACATGATTGTTACGGTGGAATACGGAAACAAGATTGGTCGCTAAAGGAGCCAACCGGATGGTGACAAGTGTCACCTCCGGTGTGGCTGGGAATCTCAAAAGATTTACCTGATCTTATCTTCTCTTTGGGAAATCAGAAACGTGATTAAAGGACATAATAGTGGAGTTTTATAACTTATTTCCAATAATATTCTTCTTAATCACTCATTACTCTTCATAACCCTTTTGAATTTACATTAAGTTTTTTTCCAATTATTATTAAAAAATAAGATTATAAAACACATCCAATAACTCTCTCAGCACAAAACTAAACAAAAGGAACCCTAGGTTCATCTCTTCACGGTGGCACCCTCTCTTGCTCAAGATCATCGTCGTTGCCGGCCTCAACCTTCGCCGGCGAAAATGGAACATGACGGTGCCGCCTCCTCCTCTGTGGTTTCATAATATAATCCCTCTTCTCACCCTTAATTTGAAACAATATTCTCCAAAACCCTCTCAAGGACTACGAATGGTAAGCAATATACGACACCGGTCTCATATACGCAGAGGATTCAAGGTCGTACCTTATGACTTGAAGCCGTATCAACAATATCCGTGAAGCAGGATGACGCCTTCGTTATCTCAGTGATGTCTTGAACTTGAAGAAGATCTTGACCGGTGAAAGAGGATGCGATGAAGCCGCTTTTGCTTCTCAAACGAAATTTCACTTGATAACTGTCTCGATTGATGAACGAGGACGCATCAAAGATGGTCTCGAGTGATGCAAAATTTCGTTTTAGGTATGTGTTATGATTTTGCTTCTCACTCTTCTTCTTTGTTTATGATTCAGCTTTCTTCTATTCTGTCTTCCTGTATGAATTTCTGGATCGGAAAATTTGATTGCATTAACTTTTGAAATTCTTTATTGATAACTGATGATCTTGCAACGTGTTTATTGATTTGTGCAGATGATGAAAAGTTTGGAGATTGGAGAGAGATGTAGATTCTCTGCAGATGAAGATTATTGATGAGATTGGCTTTGATGAAGATGATGGTTTTAGGATGGAGAAGTGTGTTGAAGGGAGAGTGGAAGATGAATGAGATTGAATCCGAATGAAGGTGATGAAAATGGGGAATGGTGAAGAAAGTTGAAGAAGATGAAGGAGATTGTAGAAACGAAAATGGAAAGGGATTGAGAGAGTGAAGATTGGTGATGATCAGAAAGAAGAAGCTTGAAAATGGAGAATCGAAAAAATCAGGATGAATGATCAGCAGAAATTGCAGAAGAGTTAGGGATCTGATTTTATAGAAGATCAGGGCTTGTGAAGAATTTCCAGGTGAACCTTCTAGATGAATTTTGTTATCAAAATTTGTTACCTTTCAGTTATGAGTCAATTATAGGTTATTGGGATTCAATGATTCTGTTAGCTAATTTCTTATCCCTCTTTTTGCTGATTTTGTTTTTTAGGTGGAAGAGTGGAAGAAAGAAGCAAATCGTGGATTAATCTTCAAAATAGAGAGAATTGCTGAAGGAATAGTCCATATCTCATCACTGCATATCAAACCAGAAGCAACAACTCCTGCATAATCCTCTGAATCTTTTCTACTCACTTGTTCCTACACAAACAATATTACAGTTCCAAGAAACATATCAATTGCAAAGTAAGCACCAATGTAGAAAGGAACTGCCATTGGCATTGGAATTGGAATGTACTGTGTATATTTCTTCGGAGTCACATCCCTTACAAGATTGATAGCCAATGCCGCTGCGAAGAAACCGCTTCACATTTCCATGCAATATTTTGGAAGCTCTGAGAATCCCTCGACACTAATAATGGCCATTTCCCTGAATATAACTGTATACGGTGCATTGTACGGGCCATCAGGTGATCCTAGATTTTGCCGACGAGAGAGTGAGGTAGCCTGTCTTGAAATCTTGCATGAGATCGGTTGCAGTTGAACCAATGGTCATCATCACAACACAAGATGCTGCACCTACAATTACCTCTCCATTTATGCCAACTGCTGCAAAAAATTTGATGGCTTTCCCCTCCATTTTCACAAAAGTTTCAAATCATGTAAATTGGAAAGTATTTTGGAAACTGAATCCAAGATCCTAATTTAGAGATTTAATTAAATAAAGACATAAAACATGAATGAGATTGGATTTAGAATTTAGTTATGAATATTGTTGATAGAACTGAACAGAAAATGGGCTTGAACCAGATATGGCTAATGTTATGGATAGCTTTGGGAAGGACATGTTTTCTATTATTATTCTTTTTGGACTCAATTTGGACGAATGGATGGATATTTGAATCAGAAGATAATATTAAAATGGACTAACTGAATATATTTTTGAGACCAAAAAATTTATAATTTTAATCACAAAAAATGGATAAATATTTGAGGGGATATAACATGACTTGGTTCTAACTCACTAAGATGGCTTTCCAACAATGGAACAAAAATAATGAAAAAGAGTTTTGGTTAAAGGACAAAATATGGATTTAAAATGGATTTGACCTTAAGTAGACTACCAAGTGGATTTGATACAAAGTATGGTTAATTGGATTTAAAAGCCGAAATCATGAATGAGAGGTCTTATCATTAAAATGCCACGAATTATCTCTAATGAATTATTAAAATATATCACTGTGCCAAAGTGAACCTCACACTTGACCTTGAGCTTGCGCCTTGAATAATGTTGATAACTTGAATAATCATGCCTTGAACAATTTATCCTTTGACTAATTGGAAATGATATTCTCGAATGAAAACCTTCGTAGAACCCAAATCGATCCGCACGCAACACATAAAGCGCCTTTAATCACTGTGATAGCGATAAGTCTAGAAATGTGGAAGCATGTGATGACCAAGATAATCCTTACATGAGGACCTTAATCCAATGAACATCAATTGAGAAACCTGAACTTTCTTGAGACGCACCCTCTTAATGAATACTAAAGGAAATAATCTTGGCACTTGACAAAAATTTGAATGAGAATGCGCTCATGGCGAGGTGAGCTCAACCTTTGTCTCAATTTCGAGGGTAATAGCCAGATGAATCACCTCCGAATAGGAAAATTCGAGTCACCAGAGAATGTTTGATCCCATGCCTTATGAATTCAATGCAAAATGTGTGATTATGAATGTTATGACCTAATGGGTAATGCAGATGAATGCGAACGTAAGCCCGTTAGTGGTAATAAATATGAGGGCAAATTTTGAGGTATTAAATCATCCTCGTCTTCCACATTGTTGATAGCATCCGGGGTCAGCATTCCCCCACTTATGAACTTCGGAGCTTTAGCAGCCTCCTCTCGAGCTTGTCGGGATGGTCTGTAACCCAAACCGAATTTGTCCTCTTTTATCTTAACTTGTAGCAGCTTGCCCCAGCCTTGGGCATTCCCGTCTTCAACAACCTCCAGAGCTTGTTTGTAAGAAGCAATTGAAATACCAGACACTTCAGTTGTTTCTTCATTGACATTGAGAGCTTCAAAACCCCGACTCATAGTTTCATGGATCTCCCCATCCATCTCAATGTACTTATAAGTGGCCAAGTGACTGACAAAGATGTCCTCCTCTCCACAGATGGTGATAATTTGGCCTTCCTACACGTATTTTAACTTCTGGTGAAGGGTTGACGTTACTGCGCCAGCGACATGAATCCAAGGTCTACCCAACAAACAGTTGTAGGTAGGCTGAATGTCCATCAAATAGAAGGTAGTTTTGAAAATCTGTGGGCCAATCACCACAGGCAGCTCTATTTCTCCAAGAACCGATCTCTCAGAACCATCGAAGGATCTCACAACCAGGTTGCTCGGACGGGGTGCAAGACCATCATATTCCAGCTTGACCAAGCCTTTCTTTGGAAGGACATTGAGATATGACCCAGTGTAAACCAATACATGAGAAAGTACAGCACCTTTACACTCTAAGGTGATATGTAAATCCTTATTGTGGTTACGACCCTCCGTAGTCATATCAGCATTGGTGAAACCTAGTCCATGACTAGTATTGACATTTGAAACCACTGTCTCTGGCTGATTAAATGTAATCTCCTCAGGCACGTAAGCTGTGTGCAAGACCTTGAGCAATGCATTCCTGTGAGCTTCGGAACACATGAGCATAGATAGAATGGAGATCTTGGAGGGTGTTTGGTGGAGCTGATCCACAACCTTGTAGTCACTCTTCTTGATAATCCTCATAAATTCTTCTACATCCTGATCAAAGGACGTCTTCTGAGTTTCCTTTGCAATTGGTTCTTCTGGCACCACATTCTTGCCTTTAGCTTTGGCAGTAGCTTCTGCTTCAACATTAACTCTTGGAAATTGTGACGCGAAGAGACGTCCGCTTCAAGTGAAGCCTTCGTCTCCCCCGACATTATCAATTTGTGATGTAGAAGTTGAAGAGTCAAGAGTGACTTTCTTTCCGTTGCAATAAAGGTCTGAGCCGTAATGCCAAGGCACGAAACTGCTGCTGTCATATGGAACTGGTCCAGGTACCGTGATGGTAACCGGACTGATTGTTGCGGAAGAAGGAGTTGTGACAGTTTGTGGATTATAATAGATGGTGACAGGAGGTCTGATTGCAGATGATACAGGTGTAGGAAGTTGTTGATGTTGATGTTGATGTGAGTTGTTGTCAAAAGAATCCGGAACATGAATGGTTGCTGGGTCATAATAAATGGTGACCGTTGAGATGTCTTCATTGATGGTTGTTGTTGTTGTAGTAGACTCTGTTGGAATGATGTTTGCTAATGTTGTAGGAGATACCTCTGAAATTGTGTTTGTTTATGTTGTATGAGAGATGTTTGTTGGAGTTGTAGGAGATATGTTTGTTGAAGTTGTAGAAGACGGAACTCTTGAAGTGATTTGTAGGGTGCCTTCTCTGATAAGACCACTGATACTAATCTTCAGTTTGCACAACCGTTGGCAAAAATCTTTCAAGCTTCACAATGGGCCTCACAACCCGGAAACACTTGGCACTTCAAAAGTTGAGCTTTAACTTCGGCCAGTGGTGTTTGAATATTTGCAATGTCATCAATCAGAAAATATGGTTGATCTTCCTCAATGGCATTAATCCCCGGTCCACCATGATTCGGTATTGGATTCTTTGTGACATTAGGAGGAGGTGCAAAATTCAAAGCTTTGGAGTCAACCAAGTCTTGAACTTTCATGTGCAATGCTCTTCATTTCTCTGTTGTATAGCCAGGTGCATTGGAGTGGAAGGCACATTTGGCGTTGCCATTATAGTTCCTTGGAAGATTCAAAGGATCTGGTGGAGTCAAGGTTCTCAATTCAATCAGGTTGAGCTTCAATAATTGTGGAAGTAGAGCTGCATAGGGCATCGGGATGGGATCGATAACCCTATTGATTTGTGAAGTACTTTGTTGGAACGGACGTTGTTGTTGGTTATTGTTGTTATAAGATCTTTGTTGTTGAGGAAATTGTTGTTGCTGTGGGAAGTGTTGTTACTGAGGTGCTGGAGTGGGAATGGTGACAACAGCTACTGATCTTTGCATGTATTGGGGCCTACCTCTGCCCAAATGTACTGAGTTGGTCTCACCTGTCCTTCTAGATCTTGAGAAGGGTTTCCTTGCATTTCTGGAGCTAGAACCATTGTCAGAAATCTTACCCATCTTCAATAGGCTTTCAATTCTTTCACCATCTATAACCACATCAGCAAAACTGGTAGAGGAGAAAGCAGCAAGTCTATCAATATAGGTTCCTGGCAAGGTGTTCATAAACATATCAGCCATTTCCCTTTCAGACATAGGTGGCTGGACAGTGGCAGCGAGTTGTCTCCACCTTTGGGCATATTCCCTGAAACTTTCTCTTGAAGATTGAGACATACCCATTAGGAGGGTCCTATTGGGAGCCATATTCAGGTTGTACTGATATTGGCGTATAAAGGCCTCGGCTAAGTCTTTCCAGTTTCTGACTATAGCCCTTGATAGGTGTGAATACCACTCTCTAGATAACCCGGTCAAGCTATCTTTAAAGTAGAACATCCATAGTTTTTCATCCATGGTATATGCTTTTTATCTTCCCAGAAAAGATTGTAAATGGGTACGAGGACAGGAGGTACCATTGTACTTCTCAAAGCAAGGAGGTTTGAACTTGTGAGGAATCCTTACTCCTTCAACTAGGCCCATATCCATCACATCAAATCCAAAAGAGTTTTGGGACTCCAAGGATCTTAACTTCTATGATATCTCGTCCAGACGCCGATCATAAACTTCGCCAGCCCTAGCACCTAACACTGTAAACTGCTCGTCCTGAGGATCTTCCTATAGAGCATGATCTCCAATGTTTCTCTGTGTATTTCCAATAACATTGACTTCAGGGTTGATGTGGAGCCCAAACTCTGGTGGATTTGTTTGTGGTTGATCGCGCGCGTTGTTACTAGTACCCCTAGTGCCTGCATGGTTATCTTCTGGAGTTTGCCGCTCGACTAACTCCCTCAATCTTTCTTGGGTCTATGCTAGCCCAGTCATCACAGCCATGAATTGCTTCATCTAAGTCCTCACTTATGTCCTCACATCATTCATCTGAGTCCTCACATCTGTCAGTTCTTGTTGTAGCTGATCCATTTGCAGACTCGGAAGGTTGTTACGAGTCGGATACCTGTGGATGCGATTGACGGGAAAGACCCTCCTGTGAGCAATATTTCCTGAAACACACAACAAAGTGAGAAAACAACAACAAAACACCTACAAAACAAATGATAAGAAGTTAGCATGCAATGCAATATGTCTATTTGTCTTCCAAGGGTATCCGGGTTTGGTTTTTTTGGTTTTGACCTTCCAGACCTCTGGGAATGATGAAGATGCTGAAGAGAAGGAAGTCCAAGAGAAAATCCAGGTAACACATAAACCATAACATTACAAAATGCCAAATACATAGTTTATGATTACAACAAGTTCCCATGGTGGGTCAGAATACAATCAAGTCAAGAATACACACAAAATCACCATGGATAATTAAAGTACAAATAAAATACAAGTAAAAGAGAAATCAAACATCTAGCCCAAATTCATCCTCCTTGACTTCTTTCAGGAGAGCATCAGTCACTGGTCCAACTGGATGCTCTGTGATGGTCCCGATGAGAAGGTTTCTGGTTGCAATGGCACTTGTCATCTTCTGGTACTTGTCTTTTTCTTTTGATCTCTTTAACCCCGCTCGGAGTTCCAGTTCAGAGATTTCCTTTTGTGCTGCTAACAGGTCTTCATGAATCTTCTTCTCATTGGCTTCCAACTGCTCTATCTTAGCATGTGTCTTCCGATCTTCTTGAAAACGAGCTTCAGTTATTCTGATCCATCTAGCCTGACTCTCTTCCAGATAGTGCTCAGCTCTGGATTTCTGAATCTTGGCTTCTTTGAAAGCATTCTTCAATACCAACTCCCTGCTCGGGCTTTCCTGATGTAGTCTTTTGTCTTCTCAATCTTGGTCACATGCTCGATGTGGAGCTTCTCTAACCTTTCATTGTCCAGACGACTATCATTCCTTTCCCAAAGGGTCTTCTTTAGAGCTTCATAAAGCTGGGCATTCCTCTCTTTCAGCTTCTCAAATTCCTCCAGACTCATTGTGGCTACAGGCTCTACTATTGATGGCCCTGGTACGTCTTCCAGGTTGAATGGCATGCGAGTGATCTGTCCTCTGATGCGCGACCATTCAATGTACTGAGCTGAAGCTATGTTGTTGCACTTGCCCAGAATAGCAGTCCCTTTTGTCTGTATATTGTCCCAAGCCCAAGATGCTTGTCGGACAATGGCATGATTGTTCTGAAAGGCACAATAAAGAGATTTTTCTAAGGCATACTCCCTTGGTGGATGTATCAATGCATATCCCAACTGTCTTTTGAAAAGTAAGGGATTGTAGTTGATGCCACCCATTACTCCAATAAGAGGCACATTAGGATATTGTCCACAACTGGTAATTATGTCCATGCCCTTGGTGTTCTGAGTAGACCACTTGATATCTTCTGAAGTAAGGGAAATTATCCTCTTAGCCCAGTTTCATGACTGATGTGGATTCAGGAAAGCTTTCGTCTTCGGCATATGTCTCATTCCTCTGATGCACTGAGTAGCAAAAGTCACCTAACAAGGTGGGAACTGGGTTCTTGAGAATGAAGATATGGATAGCATTCTTGCTTACAAACTTCGGCTCGTCTGCAAACAAGATGATACCAATATACTAAGAGCCAGGAGAGCACAAACAGATTCCCAATTTCCTGTTGTAGCATGCTTTGTAGCCCGAGTAACCTAGAAATCCAGATGGAGGCCCGGGATTCCAGCCTTGGTGGTCATATGCTCATCAATGATACTTGCTTCCAGATGTAGAGCCTTAGCTATGTCTTCATTCTTAGGAGTAGTCATCTAAGGGTTGAAAGGAATTCCTCTTCTGATAGGGACACCCAACAACATAGAATACTCTTCCAACAGAGGGCCTATCTGAAAATTCGGGAAAGTGAAACAACGGAGAGGAGGGTCATAGAACTGAAGACAGGTTTGAATCATACTCCTCTGTGATGCATTCAAGTCCATGATCATGTCCAATATCCCACCATAATGCTCTCTGAATAAGGGAACATGATCAGTGGTGATAAGAGCCTGAATTTGCCTGATGCTTGCTAGAGGGTACTCAAAGAAATGGTATGTGATGTTGCTCTTTCTGGTTGAATCCATACTGAAGATATGCTGATGAAGATAACTGGAGAAGATAACCAAAGTAGATAGTTGAAGAGGATGGCTGAAGCAGATATCTGAGCAGAAGGATAGTCAAAACCGAACCAAAGAAGATGTGGATACCCTGTAAAACAAATAGACAAATGTTAAATGATGTAATATGATGTATGCTGAATGATATGCAAGGGTTTGTGATTAGGTGTTGGATTGTCAGTTGCTTTTTGTAGGGTCTATGAGTGTTCAAAATTCCAGATGAAGGTCTGAGAACTAGTAACCAGGTGGGGGACTCAAATAAAGAGTCACTTGTCCAGGGTTTCATAGAATCAGTCCAAAGTAGTGTAACCTTAAAACAATTCTAGTAACATGGTATGTTGAAGCCAAGGGTTCCTGCAAACCTGTAAACAACCCAACCCACTCATAGGTATTATTCTAGAACAAAGATCCTCAGATTCGGATCTATTATGAGAAGTGTAAACACTTCTAACCCGGAGGTACAATGTTTACCCTAATCATAAAGGATCCTCCTCTAATTCACCTCAGATGTTGAAGGTCATCTAAAAAGGTCATCCAGACTTAGCAGGCTTCCCAGATAGCCCTAGCACTACAGGAGATCTGTAGCACAGAGTTCTCAAGAAGAAACCCATGTCTGAACCGTGTTTTCATATTTCCGCACCAGACCGAAATGGAATGGGAAAGAATATGAATCCACTATAATCCTATGTCTGTCACTCTTAACCAAGAGGAAGAGATGTAACCCTAATATAAGGCCCAAGTTGCAAGCTTAAGTCTTAATAGTTATTAGGTGTTTTGATTAAGAGGTGTAAACAAATTAAAGGTTTAACACTAAGGATTAAAGTTATACACTCCATCCTAAGATAAGGATGCAGGCATAACCCTAATTCAAAGTCCTAAAGCTTTAAGTGTTTAGCCTCTGATTATGAGATGAGAAGAGAGACTCAAGGAGACTCAAAGGTAAAAAACTAGGGGAGACTATATACAACCCTAAAATTATCATGCTTAGATGTTCCTATGGTTTGTGATGCTTAAAGAGAAGATCTTCAGAAGACCACCAAGGAAGAGAAGCAAATGAAAAGAGAAGAGAAGGGAGGATAGGTTACTTACTTCCTGTAGAAGATAAGTAACCTAAAAGAAAGAGATAGGAGCAAGAGAGCACAAGTAAATAAAGTTCACTTTAAAGACATATAAAATATGCAAATGAAAAGATAAGAAGAGGTGGGATGTGAAGGAAAATCCACATCCCAAACAACTTACCATAAGCCCCTGAAATGTTAGTGTGAATGCATAGGATGCAAAACAAAAGGAAGTAAAGAAAATGAAGGTGCAAAGACCAAGACCATAAGTGAATAAATGATGAAAATGTGTTATGCAATGATGCAAAGACATGTGAGATGCTTATGTATGATCATACAAGGGATGAGATGCAAAGGAAGCATGCTAGAAGCTTGGAAACACATGGATACACATGAAAAGCAATGAATGCAAAGCATACCAAATGAATGAAGAAATGATCAAGCAATATTCAAGCATGTCTTAAGATGTCAAATATGGCATAAAAGAGCATGGAATATCATGGAAAGTTCATATGATGATGATATGCAAAGATGAGTGCAAATGAACATAAGATATTAGGGTTTTATGAAAGTATGAGATGTACATGATCAAAACAGAAGCATACATCAAGATAAAAATTTGAAAATGAACTCAAACAAACCCTAAACACATACAAGATCACTCCCCAAAGATGGAGGTCAGAAGCTAAATCTAGGCAAATATATGAATTTTCTAAGTTAACTAGGGTTTTTGGGTACTTCTAAAGGAAAAATACACAAAAATTTAAAACGAAATGCAAAATTATGAGTTAAATAACCTAGATACTAGATGAAAAGTATGAAACAATGCAAAACGAACCAAATGCAAACTCATCATGGTTGATCAGAAATGATTTATTTAAGTTAGAGTTAGAAAATAGGTCATTTTAGAAACCCTAATTCATGATAAATTGTGAAAATATGATCAAACCTAAAAAGAAATTTGTGTGGTGAGTTTGTAAATTGTTCTAAATGTCTAAAAATTCTTCATGAATTGTTTTGTGATTTTTAGATACCTAAATGTATTTTTAATTAATTAAAATCTATTAATTAATTAAATAAAACATTTAAATGATTTAAAAATACATTTCTAATGCAAAAATTAAAAATAAAAATATTTTTGAGTTTAGAAAAATATTTAAAATGAAAATACAGAAAATGAGATTCTTATAAACATTTTTACTATTTTTAATAAATATATGAAAAGAAATGCAAGAAAATAAAAGAAAATTAAAAAGTATGCAAGATCAGTGGTCAGGATTTGAAGCTGAGGTTTGGCGCGTGATTGTGTGGTCAGGATTGAATCTGATTAAGTTAAATTAATTAAACTAAATAATTAGGTTTAGGGTTTTAATGAAGCTATCTGGGTCATCCAAAAACGCGCTAAACACAAGATCCTAGGGTCCTAATTCAAACTGGATAATTAATTAGGATTAGCCCTAATTACACTCAGGCGACCGGAGAGAAGCTCTGGTCGTCTTCTCCGGCGACCCCAAAATCCTATCTCTCTCCCTAGGCCACCCAAGCTCCCAAAATCTCCAGAATCCAACATTAAACAACATTAAACACAAATCTAGCAACAAAAACAATTTATTTTGCATCAAAAGAGAGAATCGAAGAAGAACAAGTTTAGGTCAAAAATTTCAGAGCAAGCATACATCCTTGTTTCTCAACCATTTTCAAAAGTAAATAAATTAGCATGATAAGGGAAGCATGTAGATTGATATTGTAACTTAAAAAGAGAGTTTTGGAAAAAAGGTTTGAGTGAGCTACCTGAGATGAAGCTTTTCAGTTTGGTGCTTTCTGTACTTCTGAAAGGCTTAGATGGAGTTTAAATGTCTTGGTTTGTGTGTTTAAGTTCTGATAACTCAGAAATCGTGTTTTGGTTATGGGGGTTTTCAGGCCATTGCAATGGGTGTTATGTGATCCTTATGATGTGTATGATTGAATGGTGAAGAGAGTTTGGAGTTTGAGTGGCTGTGAAACGTGATTCAAAGAGATGAAGGTTTTTTGAGATTTTTGTGATTCTGAATGTATGTGATGTTTCAGGCTTGTATGTTGTGTGAAATGAGGTCCCTAGGGTTCACATAAGTCATCCTGATTGGTTCAGAGAGTTGGTGTGGCATAGTTTGATTGGTATAGGCCAATTTGCAAAAAAGTCAAAAGTTTTGTACCGCAAGCATGGCACGGGTAAGAGGGGTTTCTATGGCTTGTCCTACCTCATCTTGATTCATGGAGGGCCTTTGGATTGATTTTGATGAGCTGTAACACTTGATGCAAGAGATATCATATGTTTTGTAATTTTTCCCTCTTTGAGATTTTGTGAAAATAGCTCATAGAAACTTGTGATCCAAGGCACAAATTTGGTCAAGGAAAGTTGTGTTATCACGTTATGATGCTTAGATGTGGATTAGAGGTCACAAGAAGTCTTAAAACTTGGTTTTTCAAAAATCCCTCTTTAGCACATACTTGAAAATTATAAGATTTTTCCCAACTTTGAAACATCATATCTTGAGTTCTAGGATGAATCAAGAGGAGTTCTTGTACTTTCTGAAAATGGGAAGATCGAATCTACAACTTTCATGTTTAAATATTTTTCATTTGAAGCCTTTTTGATCAAGAAAGAGGAGGTTGAAAATCTTTCCCAAAATGGAAAGTTTTCATTACAAGTCATGTCCAAAAAGGGAAAGCTTGCAAATGGCTTGAAATTCTTCAATCTTGTGAACTTATAACCACTTCTAAGATCAAATAAAGATCATAGAACCTCAAAATGATGAATGTGACCCTTTGGTACCATTGGTAGTGGCCTTAGATGCCCTGATTCTGACTTTTCTTGCACAACAAGTTACCAGTTGATCAGATGACTTCCACAATGAATCTTCTCATCAAATTTGGTACACATTCTACTTATAACATATTAAGACCAATGGAATCAAGAATGACAAAAAAAATTGAGATTAATGGCCTCAAACCAAAAACCCTAATTTTAGGTCATCTGTGTAGGAACTGCTCAATCTTCTTGAACACCTTTGCAATGCTTTGTGATTTCTTGACTTTTAAGAACCCTGGGGAGCATATTATGATCATAGAACACACATGAACCCTCTTGAAAAGCTTAAAGTCCTTTGAGATGGCTCATATCACTTCTGGGATTCTCCTGATCATAAACCCTAATGGTGCAACTTATGCAGTGAAACAAATATGCAATGTGAGATGATATGATTATGCAATGCAATATGAAAGATCACAAGCCATGGTGTGAGAAAAAGGAGAGAGAAAATTTGGGGTTTTTACAGGTATTAACTAAATTCATGTTCCCTAATCCCAAGATTTTGCTCTCGCTCGCCGGGAAACTAAGGAATATATTTTGAAAGCCAATAATATCCTAGGCGCATCTAAAACACTCTCGTTGTATTTAGATATGCTGCCTAATTTCCACTATCAGGTTTGATCCCCACGCTCTCATAGTGTCGGCTCTAACCTTAATTAATTTCTCACTCTCGTGACAAAATCATGTTAAATAACCTCTCACTCTCGTGACAAAACTAATTAAATTAGACTTGAAAATTAAAACCAAAACAAAATTTTAATCATAAGTTCGCACCTATTATTTTCTATCGAGTCCCGTTGGTAACGACGATCCTCATATGTCGGACTCAAGAATATTTAGAAAGACATAGAATTAAACATAAAAAAATTAAACTTTATAATTGAATTTGAAAATATCATGATAATTAATTTAGGAAAGCAATAAACAATAATAATAATAAGCAATGTGATAAAGAACCTGTAAAGACTTAAAGTAAAATGCGGGAAATAAAGAAACTTGAATTAACTTTAACTTCAATAATGACGACAAGATTGTTGATCCAAGCAAGTTACATAGAATATTGGCCTAATACTAATGGTGTGGTAGTTCCTCGATGTGAGAAACTACGACTTTTACAATGATAATTTATGCCTAAAACTATGAAAAAATCAATTGCACAAAACTTGGATCCCTTCTTAAAGCCAAGAGAAATCCAAGAGTGGTGGGAAGTTGGAGAAGTAGTGGAGGAATAAAAGGGAAAATGGAGATTTCTTCTCCTAAATTATAGGTGGCTAGCGCCACCTTCCTCTCTTCTTTAACAAGTGGCGGGTGCCGCATTTCATAGGTGGTGGGCGCCACCTTCTAATGTGGCATGCGCCACATTGTATAAGTGTGGTGGGTCCCACCCCTTTTATTTTCTTCTTTTTTTAATATTTTCTTTCCTTCCTTTTCTTCATATTTTCTTCATAACTTCTCGTTTTATTCACATTTCTTCCTTTAATTCTTTTATTTTCTTTCTTTTATGAATTAATCCAAGTCACCTGAAAACATAGTAAATGAGATATAAATCGAAGCATAAATCAAATAAAAGAAAGGAAATTATAACTAAAATTCATGTAATTCAATCCAATTAAACGATATAATTTAGCGTTATTAGATTGTTGCGCTTACCAAAGATGAGAAGCTTTGGATGTACTATTTCCAGGACATCCTGTCTGGGGGCTCACTGGAATGGTACATGAAATTGGAGAGGGCCGTTGTTCGCAATTAGAAAGAGCTCAGGGAGGCTTTCCCAAGGAAATACCAATATAACATTGACAAGGCTCCAAGTCAGGCCCAACAACAAAGTTTGTCTCAAAAGAACTCCGAAAGCTTCGAGGAATATGCACAGAGGTGGCGCGAAGTTGCAGCTAGAGTGTAACCACCACTGCTGGAGAGAGAAATGATTGACCTTTTCATGGATACCCTCCCTAGGAACTTCATGGAAAGATTAAAAGGTTGTTCATCTAGCGGCTTTTCTGATATCATCCTAACTAGTGAGAGAATTAAAAGTTGGATGAAGTAGGGGAAAATTCAGAATAGCGGAGCATCGACCTCTAGAGTCATGAAAACTTTTATGAAGCGAAGGGAAGGTGAAGTCGGGGATGTATACACCCCGAAGAAGAGGGGAAATCAGCACTCTTATCATTAGGTAGCTCATGTTACCTTTTCTACTCCTACAAATCAACATCAAGTTCAGCAGTCGCAGCAATCGCGTCAGCAAAATTACCAGCAACAGAGAGTTCCTCGTCAATACTATCCTCCCAGACCAAAGGATAGACATTTCGTGACGCCTCTGATGTCTTATTCCTAGCTACTGCAAAACCTTATTCAGCTTCAGATGATTTAGTTAAGAACTTTGGCTCCACCAAAGCCGAGTCAGATTCCGGTTAGCTACGATGTTAACTCCCATTGCGAGTTCCATTCCGGAGCTCCTGGCCACAATAATGAGAATTGTCAAGCTTTGAAACATGTCATTCAAGACCTGATAGAGTCTAAGGAAATCAATTTTGCTCCAACACCGAACATGTTTCAAAACCCAATGCCTCCGCATGGAAGGACCGTAGGAGCTATTGATAATAGTGAGTGTTTGAATTTGATATATGATGTCAATGCCTTGAAGACTTCATTGGTAGCTGCGAAGGGTTGTCTAGTTAAGTCGAATATATTTCTAGGTTGCAAAGAGGGTTGTTCAGGTTGTGAAAATTCTGTTAATGGTTGCAACCGATTGAGATCGAGGATACAAATAATGATCAACGAGGGAAGTATTCAATTTTACAGAATCGTGAAGGAAGATGAAGTATCAATAGTGACTATCTACTATAATCCAACACAAATTCCAACACCAAAAAAAGTGGCACCTGTGACATTCACGACTCCTGGACCAACTCCGTACCAAAGAGAACAAGCCATCCCGTGGTACTATGGGACCGAAGTCTACTATAATGGTCAGAAGCAGGATGTGACCTCTTCTAGCTCATCCCAACACCAAGTTGAAAATGTTGGAGTTGGAGGTTTCACAAGGAGTGGGAGACTATTTGCGCCTGAAACGTTAAGAAATAACGTGGTGCCATCAAGGGACAATGTAGAGGCTCAAGCCAAAGCTAGAGGCAAGCAACCTGTGACAAATGATGCTCATGCGTCAACTCCAGAGCCTGATATCACCTTTGACAAGGAAGCGGAGGAATTTCTGAGAATCATTAAAAAAGCGATTACAAAATAGTTGATCACTTGCAGCAGACTCCCTCCAAGATTTCAATCTTGTCTTTATTGATGTGTTCAGACTCACATAGGAAGGCCTTGCTAAGGATATTAAACAATGCCTACATATCGCAAGACATATCAGTAAACCAGCTTGAGACGACTGTGTCAAGTGTGAACGCCAACCATGGTATGGGGTTTATAGATATGGATCTGACTACTGAGGGACGCAGCGACAATCAAGCTCTACACTTTTCTATGGAATGTAAAGGAGTTGTGCTATCTCACGTACTGGTGGACACATGATCATCCTTGAACATGCTTCTGAAGAAAGCACCGATTAAGTTGGACTATGACAGGGTAGTGCTCAGACCCAGCGACTTGGGGGTTCGGGCATTCGATGGCTCAAAAACGTTTGTCTTTGGAGAGCTGGAACTACCCTCGATACATGCAGCAGGGGTTGTGTCTTCAACCCTCCACCAGAAGCTCAAATTCGTCTGGGAGGGACAGATCGTTACAATGTGCAGGGAAGAAGACATCTTCGTCAGTCACTTATCCTCATTTAAATATCTAGAGATGGACGAAGAGATTTTTGAGACTCCTTGTCAAGCCTTTGAGACAATAAGAACCGAGTCGTCAACAACTCTTTCTGAGGATAAGAAGAAGGGTGTGTCAATCGCATCCTACAAACAGGCCATGGAGGTTGTGGAATTCGGTACGAATAAGGGCTGAGGAAAAATGATTAAAGTCCCCGAGAAGAAGGATATGTTCGGGATTGGTTTTAATCTTGGCCAGATAATGCCAAGTCAGAGCGCTAGAGGTCGGGAAAGCCCGATTACATTCACGAGTGCAGGATGGGTTGATCAGGGAAGCATAAGTACAATGCAAAATGAAACAGTTGATAGTTATTGTGAACTGGACGAGTGGATACAGCCTTGTGTCCCGGGTGTGCAACTCAGCAATTGTTCAGCCGAAGTAATTGTCTCTGTCACTCAACCACAAGAGTAATAGTTTTGTGTTTCTATTCTTTTGTATGAAAGCTCTATGCCTTGCCCGAGGCATAGTAGTTCATTGTGAGGGTTCATTATTTCATAATGCAATAACAATCATTAATAAAATGGACGTTTTTGGCATTCATTCATGGTTTTCCTTTTATTTCATTTTATTTTTGTTTAAAAAAATAAATGGCAATGTTTTTCCATGTCACCCACCTTTTCTAAATCTAGCATGAATCATCATTCATGCAGATGTACCCCATCGAGTCTCATCAGTAACGATCTTGATATGGCTTAATATGACTTCGACAATCCAATTTACCTAGCCGATGAGGAAGGTGAAGAAGATTGTGAATTATCCAAAGAATTAGCCAGAATGCTCAAGCAAGAGGAAAGGGTCATTCATCCGCACGAAGAGGCCATTGAAGTGGTGAACCTGGGTACTAAAGAGGACAAAAAAGAAGTCAAGATCGGGGTTGCACTGGAAGAATCTATAAAGATTCATTTGATTTCCATTCTCCGTGAATATGTTCACGTCTTCTCCTGGTCTTACCAGGATATTCTAGGGTTGCACACCGATATCGTGGTGCACAAGCTTTCGCTCAAAGAAGATTTTCGTGGGTTGCAAATATTGTACCAGTTCCTAAGAAGGATGGCAAGGTCATAATTTATGTGGACTATCGAGACTTGAATCGGGAGAGCCCCTAAGATGACTTCTCGTTGCCACACATTGACGTGCTAGTTGACAACGCTGCCCAATTCTCTGTATTTTCCTTCATGGATGGTTTTTCAGGCTACAATCAGATCAAGATATCTCCAGATGACATGGAGAAGACTACCTTCATTACCCCATGGGGCACCTTCTATTACAAATTAATTTCATTCGGTTTGAAAAATGTTGGGGCAACATACGAACGGGCAATGATGACTCTATTCCATGACATGATTCTTCACGAGATCGAGGTCTATGTTGATGATATGATCGCAAAGTCACAAACAGAAGAGGAAAATTTAGTCAACCTAGCCAAGCTATTAGACAGGCTTCGAAAGTTCAAACTGATATTGAACCCAAACAAGTGCACATTCGGGGTGCGCTCCGGAAAGATGTTGGGATTTATTGTTAGTGAAGGGGGGATTAAGGTCAACCCTGCGAAGGTGAAAGCAATTCAGGAGATTCCTGAGTCGAGAACCGAGAAAGAAGTATGTGGCTTCTTAGGGAGGTTGAACTACATTGCACGGTACATCTCTCACCTAACAGTTACGTGTGAACCAATCTTCAAACTTCTGAGGAAGAATCAGACTATCAGTTAAAATGATGACTGCCAACTAGCTTTCAACCGAATCAAGGAGTATCTGCAATAATCTCTGATTCTCATACCTCCAGTGCCAGGCAGACCTTTGATCATGTACCTCACTGTGCTCGAGGGATCAATGGGTTGTGTATTGGGTCAGTAGGACGAGTCTGGTCGAAAAGAGCATGCAATCTATTACCTTAGCAAAAGGTTTACCGACTGTGAAACACAATACTCACTACTCGAGAAAACTTGTTGCACTTTGGCATGGGATGCTCGCCGAATAAGACAGTACATGTTGAATCATACCACTCTGTTGATTTCCAAGATGGACCCCGTTAATTACATCTTTGAAAAGCCAGCTTTGACATGAAGAGTAGCTCGGTGGCAGATGATTCTGACAGAATATGACATCCAATATACTTCATAAAAGGCTATCAAGGGGAGTTTATTGTCGGATTATTTGGCCCAATAATTGATTGAGGATTACCAGCCAATGAGGTTCGAGTTCCCGGATGAGGACATCATGTTCCGCAAGTCTAAAGATTGTGCCGAACAACTCCCAGAGGAGGGACCTGACCCCGAATCCAAATGGAGTATGATCTTTGACGGAGCCGTTAACATAAACGGAAGTGGAGTTGGTGTTGTTATTATCTCACCCAAAGGGATCCATATGCCTTTCACTACCCAGTTGACATTCGAGTGCACCAACAATGAAACAGAGTATGAAGCCTGTATAATGGGGATCAAGGAGGCAATTGGGTTGCGAATCAAGAACCTTGATATTTTCGGTGATTCAGCTTTAGTTATGCATTAGTTTAATGGAAAGTGGATGATTCATCAAGCTCATTTGACTCCTTACAGGGACTATACCAGAAGGTTGCTAACTTTTTCACAAAGGTCAAGCTGCATTATATACCTCGAGACAAGAACCAGTTTGTTGATTCTTTGGTAACCTTATCCTCCATGATCAAGGTTCACCAAGAGAACTATGTGCCCAAAATCTAGGTGTCTCGTCTTGAAAGAGTGGCGTACGTGTTTGCAGTTGATGGTGTTGATGATGACAAAACTTTGTACTATAATATCAAGTTCTTTCTGAAGCCTCAAGAATACCCAGCAGGGGCGTCCAGTAAAGACAAAAAGACCCTTAGGAGGTTGGCAGGTGGGTTCTTCTTAAACCGGGATGATGTGCTCTATAAACGGAACTTCGACATGGTCTTGCTCATATGTATGGATAGACACGAAGCATATATGTTGATGCAAGAAGTTCACGAAGGCTCCTTCTGTACTCATGCTGGAGGACATGTTATGGCAAAGAAACTTCTAAGGTCGAGGTATTATTGGATTACCATGGAATCCGATTGCTGTATATTATCGCAAGTGCCACAAGTGCCAAATTTATGATGATGAGGTGCACGTACCACAAAATCTATTGAGATTCATGTCTTCACCTTAGCCCTTCTCCATGTGGGGCATTGATATGATTGGCAAGATCGATCCTACCGCTTCCAATGGTCACTGCTTCATCCTGGTTTCCATAGACTACTTCACGAAGTGGGTCGAAGCGGCGTCCTATGCAAATGTCACGAAACAAGTGATAGCTTGGTTCATCAAGAGGGATATTATCTGCCGATACCGAATTCCTAAAAGAATCATTACTGACAATGGTTCTAATCTCAACAATAAGATGATGGCAGATCTCTGTCGGGGTTTCAAGATTGAGCATCACAACTCCTCACCGTATCGCCCAACGATGAATGGCGCAGTCGAGGAGGCCAACAAGAACATTAAAAATATCGTACAGAAGATGGGTGTAACATATAAAGCCTAACATGAGATGTTACCGTTTTCATTGCATGGGTACCGAACATCTGTGCGCACCTTAATAGGGGAAATCCCATTCTCGCTGGTGTACGGTATGGAGGGAGTCCCACTGTAAACCCCCATAATTTTCCCTCACTTATTTCAAACCATGGCTTGTGATCTTTCATATTTGCATAAGCATAAGCATACCACATCACATTCCATATTTGTTTCATCTGCATAGTTCAAGTTCACCTGCATCTAGGGTTTGTGATCTGAGCAATCCAAGATTCATCTGGGCCACCCCAAGAGCCATGAAGCTATTCAAGAGGGTCCATGTGTGGTCTATGGTCATTATATGATCCCCAAGATTCATCAAAGTCTAGAAAAGTCAAGGCATTGCACAAAAGTTCAAGCAGAGCTTAGGTTTCACTGCACAGATGACCTGAAATTAGGGTTTTGGTTTTAGAGGCCTTAACTCCTAATTTTTTGGTCATTATTGTTTCTAATAGTCTTAATATGTTATAAGGATCATGCATACCAACTTTTATTAAGAAATTCAATGGGGAAGTCATCTGATCAATGGGTAACTTCTTGAGCAAGTCAATGCAAAAACAAGGCATCTGAGGCCCCAGCAAGGGCACCAATGGGTCATCATCATCATTTTGGGTCTCTATGATCTTTATTTGATCATTGAAGTGGTTAGAAGTTCACAAAGTTGAATACTTTTGAGCTAATTGCAAACTTGCTATTTTTGGAAATGACTTGTAATATAAACTTGCCATTTTGGGAAAGTTTTTCAACCTCCACTTTTTGATCCAAAAATGCTTCAAATGAAAAATATTTGGCCATGAAAGTTGAAGATTGGATCATTCCCTTTTCAAAAAGTACAACAACTTGATCTAATTCTTCCTAGAACTCAAGATATGGCTTTGCAAAGTTGGCAAAAATCACATAATTTTCACTTTCATGCCAAAGAGGGATTTTTGCAATTTCACATGCCAAGCCATTTTGTGACCTCTAATCAACATCTAAGCATCATAACAACACAAATAAACTTCCAAAGACCAGAATTGCACAAGAAATCACAAGTTTCTATGGCTTGCATCACAAGTTTTCTCAAAAGGACAAAATTGCATAAGACTTGCAAAATCTCTTGCAGCCATGCTTCCATTTGTGCCAGCTGCATAAAATGAATCCCATGGCTCTCCTTGATCCAAGCTGAGGCCAGACATGCCCTTGAACCACCCATGCATGAGCCCATACCTCAAGTACACATAATGTTGACTTTTTGCAACTTGGTCCATACCAATCAGCTGCAGCCACAACAACTCTCTGGCCAATAGAGACATGTTATGTGGACCAAAAGCAAGCCATTTCACATAATCTTGGAGCTCAGAACCATACACAAGCCAAGTTTCAATAAATCACCCTCAATCTTCATCTCTTTGAAACACACTGCACAAGCATCAAACCTAAAATATTTTTCCACCATTCATCTCAAAATGACTCGAGGATCATAAACCACCCATTGCCATGCCCTAAAATTCAGCCAAACACAAACACGATTTTGGACTAGTTGAGTTGCAATCTCTCAAACCAAGCTTTATAAACTCTTGCAAAGCTTCTTAACATCATCAAGGGACTCATTGGGGTATGATTGCACAAAAGAGGAGGCCAGATAGCTCAGATTGCAAAGCTCCAGCTCAGGTACACCTCATGAACTTTTTTCCAGAAATGTTATTTTAAGTTCATAGATTGTTCTTTGTGTCTCCCTGATCATTGTGATGTGTTTAGTTTTAAAAATGGTTGAGTATTAAGCTTGTATCGTGCCTCTAAAACTTTTTCAATTTTGATGTTTTGAATCGTATCTTGAGTTTGAGCCATTAGAAATTTGTTTTGAGGTTAGATTCGTGCTTAGGAAGGTGTGGGGAGTTGATCTGGAGCTTTAGAGCCCCTGAAATGGCCTAGGGAAGAAGTTGGTTTTGGGGTCTCGCCAGTTCGAATCTGGGTCCTTAGATCTGGCGCCAGTTAATTCCCTCCATTTTGTTTTAAACCCCAGCCACAGGATGCGCATACTTTTCATTTAATTTTATTTTTATTCATTTTTCTTGCTTATTTATTTTAAAATACCTAGAAAAATCACAAAAATCTCATTTTTTGCATTTCAGTCCCAAATATTTTTCTTCATCCAAAAAAAATTTTTTATTTTATTTTTTGCATGTAAAAAGCATTTTTAAAATATTTAAATGTTTATTTTAATTAATTAATGGAAATTAATTAATTAAAATACCATTTAGGTTTCTAAAAATCACCAAAAAATTCACATTGCATCTTAAGACATTTAGAAACATTGTCAAACCATTCATACAAATTTCTTTTTGGTTTTGAACATACCTTGACATTTTATTTGAATTTAGGGTTCATAAAATCCCCCTTTTGGAACCCTAACTTTGAAAAATCTTTTCTGCCTGACCATGAAGGGTTTGATGATGATTATTTTTGCATTGTTTTCCATATAACGTTTAGTTTCTAGGATATATTTGGCATGAACTTGTCTTACATTTTCAAATTGATTAGCATTTTTCATTGAAGATCACCTAAAAAACCCTAGAAACTTAGGAAATTTATAACTCCTTCTAGGTTTAGCTTCTGACCTCCCCCTTTGGATGGTAACCTAGTATAGGTTTAGGGTTCCTTTGAGTACATTTTCAATTTTTGATCATTTCATTTGCTTCTATTTTTGCCATTTGCATCCCATCCTTTCATGTAACCCTAATTTTGCATCTTCATTTGCATTCATCTTGCATATGCCTTCATACATGAACTTTCCATGACATTTAATGCATTAATATGTCATCTTAGACATCTTAAGACATGTTAGAATCATACTTGATCATTTCTTCATTCATTTGCCATGACTTGCATTCATTTCCATTCATTAACTCTCATGAACTTTCAAACTTCAAAGCATGCTCCCATTTGTATCTCATCCTTGTATGACCATTCATTGCACTTGGTATGTCTTTGCATCATGTCATAGCATCATTTGCATCATGTGTATGCTTCTGATTTTGGTCTTTGCCTTTACATATGCATCATTTCATTTTACTTATTTTTTTATGCATCTTGTGCTAACATTTTCAGGTGGTAAGTTAATTTGAGAAGTGAATTTGCCTTCACTTCTCATTTCTCTTCATCTTCTTCATATGCATCTTTGCTGCATTCTTTATTGTCTTTGAGTGGGCATGCTCACTTATGTTCTTTCTCTCTCACTTTCTTTCTTTAATTTACTTATCTTCTTTAATGAAGCAAGTAACTTATTTCTTCTGCTTCTTCCTCATTTCATCTGCTTCTTCCATTGGTGGCTTCTTTTAAGATCTTTCTCAAGCCTTACAAACCATAGGAACATCCAAGCATGATAATAATTAGGGTTTTGATTAGTGCCCCTTAGCTTTTACCTTTGGTTCGTCTTTGTGTCTCTCCTCTCATCTCATCATTAGAGACTAAACCTTTAAGGCTTTAGGACTTTGGAATTAGGGTCATTCCTTCAACCTTCTCTTAGGATGGAGTGTATAACTTTAATCCTAAGTGTTAAACCCTTAATTTGTTTAAACCTCTTAATTAACCCATCTAATAATCACTAAGACATTAACTTGTAACTTGGGCCTTACATTAGGGTTCTAATTCTTCCTTTATTGGTTAAGAAGGACTAACCCTAGTGTTTAATGGACAAGTCCCCCTCAAGTTATCTTACAAATCATAAAACTCACTTCTTAATTTCATCTTCAATTAAAATCCATTTAATAAAGGTTTGTTATATAATGAGTTTAATCCCTAACCATGGATTAAGTTGAGGTGTCTTCCTCAGCTTAAGTGTTCTTATCTATCATCCTTCTATTAGGATGGTGTAATGAGTTCACTAATCCTTGATTATGGCTTAAACTCATTACTTAACACTGTACAAAAACCCAAAAACATCTAAATAATCACAAGTAGGTTAATAATCTTAATCCTACATCATCATGGTAATTAAGTTGAGATGTTTATCTCATACTTAAAGTATTATCATTATCCCTAATCAGGGAGGATATAATGAGTTTACAACCTTTGATATAGGCTTAAGCTCATTAACTTATGCAAAACATCAAAAACAATAAAAGATTAAAAATACAAAAACAAACAATAATCGTCTCCTTCGGGATTCTTTTCTCATCATCTTCACTCACAAACGAGAACTTGCTTCTCCCGTCTAATGCAAGACAGTTAGCACTCGAGCCAGACGAGTCATACACTTGAGCATAGACAAGGAGGAAGTTCATCAGTCAATTTATCTTTCAGTCTCTTTGAGTCGAACTACGGTGTTCTGACTTCCTCATTGCACGAGAGGATACGTAGGCATAACTTAACAGTTATCAAAAAAAAGTCTTTGTGTCTTCCCCCTCTTTCAGCATTCTCTTTTAAGCCTCAGTCCTAGAGCATTCACCTTTTGCACTGACACTTGTATATTTCTTTTCCAGCTTTTGCACACAGACAACACATACACCTACCCCTTTAAACACAATCTTTTAAGCGTGGATCCCGTCGAGTACGACGGACAATCTGGGTACTAATACCTTCCCAGGTTGTAACCAACCCCCTTTCTCAGTTTCTCTGGTTCGCAACCGTCTTATCCATATCTTTCTAGGTTTATGCAACATTACCTTTCCTTCGGGATAAAAATGCCTAGCTGGAGACTTTATTCATTTCACCTTCATCTTCTCCTTTCGCCGACCGTTCGCACTTGTACTGGGATGCAAATCTTCGGGAGCGACAGCTTGGCGACTCTACTAGGGACCCTTATATTGCAACCAGGGCTTCGGGTTCTCTTTGTGGGTTCCTACTAGCACTTGTTTTATTTGTGTTTACAGGGGTGTTATGTGCTACTTGTGCTTATTTATTTCTTTATTTATTGCTTTCTGTACAGCTTTATTTATCGCTTTCATTTACAGTTTTGTACATTTCATACTGTCATTGCCATATGTGTTGGATCTGCTGTCTTCTTGGTGGGTAGGGTTATTGAGTGATTAAGGTCCTATACCTGGGACCTGAGTGACACATAGGCTAGAGTGGCTTCATATTCTTTCCTATTCCATTTTGGTCTGGTGCGGGAATATGAAACACGGTTCAGACATGGGTTTCTTCTTGAGAACTCTGTGCTACGGATTTCCTGTAGTACTAGGGCTATCTAGGAAGCCTTCTAAGTCTGGATGACCTTTTAAGACCTCAGCATCTGAGGTGAATTAGAGGAGGATCTTTTATGGTTATTGTAAACATTGTACCTCCGGGTTAGAAGTGTTTACACTTCTCATAACTGATCCAAGTTTGAGGATCCTTGTTCTAGAACAATACATGTGAGGGGGTTGGGATGTTTACAGGTTTGTAGGAACCCTTGGGCTCATCATACCCTTGTTACCAATGTTTTGTTTAAGAATGCACCACTTTGGACAGTTCTTGTGAAACCCTGGATTTGTGACTCTTTATTTGAGTTCCCCACCTGGTTACTGGATTTCTAAGCCTACATCCAGACTTATGAACACATGGACCCTATCAAGGCAGATAACGGATCCAGCACTTGATCACAAACCCTTAGCATATCATTCTGCATACATCATTTTTGCATCATTTAACATTTGCTTATTTGTTTTACAGGGGTATCCACCTCCTTATCTTTGGTTTGGTTTTGACCTATTCTGCTGCTCAGACTTCTGCAGTTATCTTCTCCAGTACCTTCACCAGTTTGTCAGAGACTCTTCCCATCAGTTGTCTTCATCAGAGAAACTTCTTCAACATCCCTTTCAGCAACCTCCATCAGGATTCCTTCTCAGTCTATTCACCAGCATCCATTATCAGCATGGACACTTCCAGGAAGAGCAACATCACATACCACTTCTTTGAGCCTACCCTGACAGACATTAGGCAGATCCAGTCTCTCATTACTCCTGACCATGTCCCATTATTCAGAGAACACTATGGGGGCATATTCGACATGATCATGGACCTAGATGCATCCCAGAGGAGCAGGATCCATACTTGCCTGCAATTTTATGATCCTCCTCTCAGATGCTTCACATTCCCTGATTTTCAGTTAGGACCTCTGCTAGAAGAATTTTCCATGTTGTTAGGAGTTCCTATCAGGAGAGGGATCCCTTTCAACCATGAGATGGTTTCTCCCAAGAATGAAGACATAGTCAGGGCATTGCATTTGGAGCCTTCCCTCATTGATCAGAGCATGACTACCAAGGATGGGGTTCCAGGCCTTCACTTGGATTTCTTGATCTCCCAGGCCACCCTGCATGCTGCAGCAGGGAAATGCGATGTTGTCTGTGTACTCCTAGCCCTCAGCACATATGGAGTTATCTTGTTTACAAACGAGCCGAAGTTTGTGAGCAAGAATGTTATTCATCTGTTCTTACTAAGGAACCCAGTCCCCACTCTGCTTAGAGACTTCTATTATTTAGTACACCAGAGGAATGAGAAGCAAAGAGGAAGACTGGTCAGATGTTGTGCTCCCCTCTATTACTGTTGGCTGCTAAGACATTTGCCAAAATCAGATACTTTCCTGAACCCTCATCAGCCAAGAAACTGGGCTAAGAGATTGATTGCCCTGACATCAGAAGACATCAGATGGTGCACTCAGAGCACCAAAGGCAAGGACATCATTACTAGCTGTGGGCAATATCCTAATGTGCCTTTGATTAGAGTAAAAGGTTGCATCAACTACAACCCTTTTCTTCTTAAGAGACAGTTAGGGTATGCTTTGGTCCATCCTCCAAGAGGGCAAGATTTGACTGAGACCCTCTATTGTGAAATCCAGCACAACTCTGTTGTTGTCAGACAGGCAGCCTGGGCCTGGGATAACATTCAAACTAAGGGGACAGTTATCCTTGGCAAGTGCAACAATATAGCTTCAGCACAATATCTTGATTGGTCCCATACCAGGGCACAGATCACCCGGATGCCATTCACCTTAGAAGATGTACCTGGACCTTCAACAGTACAACCTGCAGCTACCGTCAGTTTGGAATAGTTTGAGAAACTGAAAGAAAGGAATAATCAACTCTCTGAAGCTTTGAAGAAGACCCTCTAGGAGAGGAATGATAGCTGTCTAGACAATGAGAGGTTGGAGAGGCTCAGGATTGAGCACTCGAACAAGATTGAGAAGACGGATGACTACATCAGAAAGGCTAGAGCAGGGGAGTTAGTACTGAAGAATGCTTGCAAGGAAGCAAAGACTTAGAAGGCTAGGGCAGTGCACTACTTGGAGGAGCCAGGCTAGGTGGATCAGGATCACTGAGGCCCGTTCACAAGAAGATCAAAGGACCCAAGTTAAGATAGAGCAACTAGAGGCTAGTGAGCAGAAGCATCAGGAGGCATTATTGGCAGCACAAAAGGAGATCTCTGAGTTGAAACTCCGGGCGGGGTTGAAGAGGTCAAAGGATCAGGATAAGCATAAGAAGTTGACCAATGCCATTGCTACCAGGAACCTCCTCATCAGGACTATCATAGAGCACCCAGTTGGATCAGTGACTGAGGCCCCCCTGAAGGAAGTTAGAGAAGATGACTTTGGATTGGATGTTTGACTCTCTTGTTTGTATTTCATTTTGATTTGTATTTTCCTTTTGTTGTTGTATTTTGACCCACCTTGGGAATGTTATTGTAATCAAACTATGTATTTTCACTCTTTGTAATATATTGGTTTGTATTATTTTTGGTGGGCTTTATCTCTCTGCAACATCATCAGCATTTCCTCGAGGTATGGGAAGGTCAAAACCAAAGAACCAAATCGGATACCCTTGGAAGACAAATAGGGATCCTGCATTGCATACTAACATTTTCTTTGTTTTGTAGGTTTTTGTTTTGTTGTTATTTCTCACTTTGTTGTAGTTTCAGGAAACATTGCTCGCAGAAGAGTGTTCCCTGTCAACAGAATACACCGGTACCCGACAAGAAACAACCTTCCGGGACTACAGATGGATCAAGTTCAGCAAGACTTGAATGAAGTGAGGGCCCAGATGGCCAATCAAAGGGTTGAGATGAGGAATCAGATGACTCAATTCATGACAGTAATGACTGGTCTAGCTCAGAGCCAAGAAAGACTGAGTGAGTTAGTTGAGCGACAAACTCCTGAGGAACACCATCCAGGTACAGGAGGTACCAATAACAATGATCACGTGCAGCCTCGCACTGATCCACCAGAGTTTGGGCCTCATCTAAATCCAGATGTCAATTCCATAAGAAATACTAAGGTTAACACTACTGGAGGAAGGGTCTTGCAGGAAGATCCTCAAGAAGAGCAGTTTACTGTGGTCGGGGCTGGAGACGAAGTTTACGACCATCGGTTAGATGAAATTGCAGAGAAGCTGAGGTCACTTGAATCCCAAAACTCCCTTGGTTTTGATGTCATGGACATGGGACTGGTGGAAGGGGTGAGAATTCCTCACAAGTTCAAACCCCCTTGTTTTGAAAGATATAATGGCACATCCTGCCCACGTACCCACCTTCAGTCATTCTTGGGAAGATTAAGAGCATACACCATGGACGAGAAGCTGTGGATGTTTTACTTCGAGGATAGCTTGACAGGGGCATCCCGAGAATGGTACTCCCACTTGACCAGAGCCACAGTAAGAAACTGGAAAGACTTGGCTGAATCTTTCAACCATCAGTATCAATATAATCTGGACATGTCTCCAAATAGGACCCTTCTAATAGGAATGTCTCAGTCTTCCCGTGAAAGCTTTAGAGAGTATGCCCGAAGGTGGAGGCAGCTAGCTGTTGCAGTTCAACCCCCGATGTCTGAAGGGGAGATGGCATACATGTTCATGAATACTCTCCAGGGTACATATATTGACAGACTGGCTGCATTTTCTTCCACCAGCTTTGCAGATGTGGTGATAGTTGGGGAAAGAATAGAGAGCCTACTGAAGATGGGAAAGATCTCCGACAACGGTGCCGGTTCAAGAAGTTCAAGGAAGCCATTTGCTAGACCTCGTAGGTCTGGTGAAACAAACTCTGTACACATGGGAAGAGGGAGACCCTAATACCTGCCCAGAACAGTTGTTGTTGTTACTATCCCCGCTCCACCTCCTCAGTACACTCAACAACCACAACACTTTCCGCAACAACCGCAGTTTCCTCAACAGAGATCTTATAACAACAATAACAACAATCAACAACAACGCCCTTTTCAACAGCTGCCATCTCAGATCAACAGGGTGATTGACCCTATTCCAATGCCATATGCCACATTGCTGCCACAACTCCTAAAGCTCAATCTTATTGAGTTGAGGACATTGGCTCCACCTGATCCTCCGAACTTTCCGAGACACTATGATGTCAATTCTAGGTGTGCTTTTCATTCCAATGCACCTGGTCATTCTACGAAAAAATGCAGAGCCATGCATATGAAGGTCCAAGATCTGGTAGATTCAAAGGCCCTGAACTTTGCACCACCTCCCAATGTCATGAAAAATCCTATGCCAAGCCACAATGGGCCAAGGATTAATGCTATAGAGGAAGGCTCACCCAAGAGTTTAATAGAAGACATTGCATGTATTCAGACACCTCTGGAAGAGATTAAAGCCCAGCTTTTGAAATGCCAAGTGTTTCCAGGTTGTGAGGCCTGTTGTGAATCATGCAAACTTTCTGAGAATGGGTGTGCGAGCTTGAGGAGTGGAATTAATTTCTTGATCAGAGAAGGCATTCTGCAAATTACCACAAAAGCTTCTACAACACCAGTAACTCTTTTATCAACAATAAGTGATTCTTCTACAACTGCAACAACCATTGTTCCTATTGATTCTTCTACAACTGCAACAACCATTGTTCCTACTGATTCATCTACAACTTCAACAACCATTCCTTCCTTCACTTCAACAAACAAAAGTTCCATTTCATCTCCTTCTACAACTCCAACAACCACCAACAATGATGTCTCCATGGTTACTATCTACTATGACCCGACAATGGTCCCAAACTCCAGCAACTTTCAACAATCTCAGCAACAGTTTCAACAACAATCAAGCTTCAATTCATCACCACCAACATCCACTAGAAGTCTTGTTGCCATCTTTTATGATCCACAGACGATTATGGTTCCAACATCTGCTGCAGTGAGCCCAGTTACTATCACGGTGCCAGGGCCAATTCCATATGATAAAGACAGTGTTGTACCATGGCATTATGGTGCTGACCTTTACTGCAACGGAGAAAAAGTCCTTCTTGATTCTCCAGTTACCACCCCACAAGTGGACAATGTCGAGGGAGGCAGAGGCTTCACCCGAAGCGGACGTCTCTTTGCGTCACAAGCTCCCAGAACCAATACTGAGGCAGAGGTTGCTGCCAAAGCCAAAGGGAAGAGTGCGATACTTGAAGAATCTGCACCGAAAGAGACTCATAAATCATCCTTTGATCAGGATGCGGATGAATTTATGAGGATAATTAAAAGAAGTGACTATAAAGTTGTGGACCAGCTCCATCAGACTCCTTCTAAGATCTCTATACTATCCCTGTTGTTGTGTTTCGAAGCCCATCGGGATGCACAACTCAAGGTTCTGCACGATGCCTACGTGCCAGAAGAGATCACAGTGAATCAGCTGGAAACAGTGGTGTCAAATGTCAATACTAGCCATGGGCTAGGTTTCACTGATGCTGATTTGACAACAGAAGGACGTCACCACAACAAAGCTTTGCACATAACCCTGGAGTGCAAAGGAGCTGTACTATCTCATGTTCTTGTAGACACTCGGTCCTCACTCAACGTCTTACCCAAGAAAGCTCTTGTCAAGCTCGAATATGATGGAATAGCTCTCCGACCAAGCAATCTTGTGGTCAGGGCTTTTGATAGCTCCAAAAGATCTGTTCTTGGAGAGGTGGAGCTACCAGTGATAATCGGTCTACAAGTCTTTAAGACTAATTTCTACGTGATGGACATACAGCCGTCCTAAAGCTGTTTGTTAGGTCGACCATAGATTCATGCCGCAGGCGCAATAACGTCGACCCTTCACTGAAATATGAGTGGGAAGGACAGATCATCACCATCTGTGGTGAGGAGGACATATTTGTTAGCCATCTGGCTACGTACAAGTACATTGAGATGGATGGTGAAATCCATGAAACTATGAGCGAAGGGTTTGAGGCCTTGAATGTCAATGAGGCGACGACTGAAGTATTTGCTGCATCCCAGGAAGACAGGATGGGTACTTCAATTGTCTCCTATCAGCAAGCCCGGAAGGTTGTTGAAGATGGTAATGCCCAAGGCTGGGGCAAGTTGTTGCTAGTGGAAAAGAAGGAAGACAGACTCGGTTTGGGTTACAGACCATTCCGGCGAGATCAATCAGAGGTTGCTTGAGAGCCTAAATTCATCAGTGGGGGGATGCTAACCCCAGATGCTGTTAACAACCTGGAAGACAAGGCGAAAAGCGACCGCAACTTGGAGAGATGGATACGTCCAAGGATCCCGGGGAACCAAGTCCTTAACTGATCTTCCCAGGACATTATGAGGGTTACTCCCACAGAGTAATTATTATTTCATGCCTTTTTAGCATGCATCAAGTCCTGCATCTTGCCCAAGGTTTCAGGACTCATTTTGTAATAGGGCTATATTGTAATTTTGTGCAAATGGATTAATCAATGAATATCGGACATCTTTTGTAAACAAATCTCTTTTTCGCTCATTGTCTTTTCATTTTTCACTTTTGTACAAAACAATGAAATGACAATGTTTTCAAAATAAATAAATTCATTCTTTTTCTAAACAAGATTAAAACTGATCACTAAAACGAATAAATCTCAACCCTTGTAGAGATTATCCTCCAGATTACACCGACAACAGCACTGCTATGACCTTGTATGACTTCGACAATCCAATTAATTAAGCCGATGAAGGGGTTGAAGAAGACTATGACTTACCCGAAGAGTTAGCCAGGTTGTTGAGACAGGAAGAGAAAGTAATTACTCCTCATCATGAGAAGGTTGAAACAGTTAATCTTGTTACTGAAGAAGACTTGAAAGAAGTGAAGATTGGGGATGGTCTGCAAGCTTCAGTAAAAGAACAACTTATTGACATGCTTTGAGAATACGTCGACGTCTTTGCTTGGTCCTATCAAGACATGCCAAGTCTAGATACGGATATTGTTATGCACAAGCTGCCATTAAAGGAAGATTTCCCTCCAGTGAAGCAGAAGCTATGTCGTACTCGTCTAGATATGGCCATGAAGATTAAGGAAGAAGTACAGAAACAGTGGGACATCGGTTTCCTTGCTGTGACAAGTTACCCTCCGTGGGTTGCTAACATTGTACCAGTGCCTAAGAAGGATGGAAAAGTACGGATGTGTGTGGATTACCGGGATCTGAATAGAGCTAGCCCGAAGGATGATTTCCCTCTACCTCACATTGATCTATTGGTCGACAACACAGCTCATTTCTCGGTGTTTTCCTTCATGGATGGTTTTTCGGGGTATAATCAGATCAGGATGTCACCCGAAGACATGGAGAAGACTACCTTCATTACACCTTGGGGCATGTTTTTTTATAAGGTAATTCCATTTGGACTGAAGAATGTCGGCGCAACCTATCAACGGGCTATGGTAACATTATTCCATGACATGATCAACAAAGAAATTGAATGCTACGTGGATGACATGATTGCCAAGTCCCTTACTGAAGAAAATCATCTGGTAAATATGCTGAAGTTGTTCAAGCGTCTGAGAAAGTATCAGCTGAAGCTAAACCCCAACAAGTGCACATTCGGGGTGCGGTCTGGTAAACTGCTGGGATTTATCGTAAGTGAAAAGGGAATTGAAGTTGATCCTGACAAAGTCAAGGCCATTCAAGAGATGTCTGCACCTAGGGCTGAAAAAGAAGTTTGGGGGTTCATAGGTAGATTGAACTACATATCAAGGTTCATATCTCATCTTACTGCAACATGTGAGCCCCTGTTCAAATTGTTAAGAAAAGAACAAACGGTCAGGTGGAACGAAGATTGTCAGAAGGCTTTTGAAAAAATCAAGGATTACCTGCAGGAACCTCCAATTCTTATGCCTCCAGTTGAAGGAAGACCTATAATAATGTACCTGACATTATTAGAAGGATCAATGGGGTGTGTGTTGGGCCAGCATGACGAGTCTGGTCGAAAAAGTATGCAATATACTACCTAAGAAAAACGTTTACCGACTGTGAACAACGTTATTCACTGCTCGAGAAAACTTGTTGTGCTTTAGCGTGGGCTGCTTGCCGACTAAAGTAGTATATGTTGACTCACACTACCTTGTTGATCTCAAAAATGGACCTCGTCAAGTACATATTTGAGAAGCCAGCACTTACCGGAAGGGTTGCAAGATGGCAAATGATTCTGACAGAGTATGACATTCATTACACATCTCAAAAGGCCATCAAGGGCAGTGTACTGTCTGACTATCTGGATGAGCAACCCATTGATGATTACCAGCCAATGAGATTTGACTTCCCTGATGAAGACATCATGTTCCTAAAAGCAAAGGATCATGAAGAGCCTGTTCACACTGAAGGGCCTGACCCAGAAGAATAATGGACTATGATGTTTGATGGGGCTGTCAATATGAATGGGCGTGGAGTTGGTGCAGTGCTCATTACACCTAAAGAAGTTCATATGCCTTTCTCGGAAAAACTCACCTTTGCATGCACTAACAAGGAAGCCGAATACGAAGCCTGTATCATGGGTCTCGAGGAAGCCATTGACCTCAAGATCAAGACTTTAACTGTATTCGGAGATTCAGCTTTGGTAATCAATCAGACTAACACAAATGGTACACTCACCAAGAGCATCTGATTCCATACCGTGACTATACGAGGAGGTTATTGACTTTCTTCACAATAGTCAAAATTGAATACATCCCTCGAGACGAAAATCAGTTCGCAGATGCTTTGGCTACTATTTCCTCCATGATCCAAGTTCAAACTGCCAATTACGTGCCTTGGATTTCTGTATCCAGACTAGACCGACCGGCATACGTATTCTCTGTGGACATTGCTAAAAATGACAAGCCTTGGTTCCATGACATCAAAAGCTTCTTGGAGGACCAAACATACCCACCTAGGGCATCATCCAATGATAAGAAGACATTAAGAAGGCTGGCCGGTAGTTTCTTCCTCAATGCTGATGGTTCATTATACAAGCGAAACTTTGATATGGTTCTGCTCAGATGTGTTGACAAGAAAGAAGCAGACTTGCTGATGCACGAGGTGCATGAAGGATCTTTCGGTACCCATGCTGGAGGACATGCAATGGCTAAGAAATTATTAAGATCAGGTTACTACTGGATAACAATGGATGCAAACTGTTGTGCCTATGCCAGAAAATGCCACAAGTGCCAGATCTATGCAGACAAAGTGCATGTGCCTTCAAATCTTTTGAATGTGATGTCTTCACCTTGGCCCTTTGCCATGTGGGGCATTGACATGATTGGAAAGATCGAACCGAATGCTTCAAATGGCCACAGATTCATCCTGGTAGCCATTGATTACTTCACCAAATGGGTCGAAGCAGCTTCATATGCAAACGTCACCAGACAAGTGGTAGCCAGATTTCTGAAAAGAGACATCATCTGTCGATATGGAGTGCCCGAGCGAATCATTACTGACAATGGTTCCAATTTGAACAACAAAATGATGGAAGAACTGTGTCGGGACTTCAAAATTCAACATCACAACTCTTCTCCTTACAGGCCAAAGATGAATGGCATTGTTGAGGCAGCTAATAAAAACATCAAGAAGATTGTGCAGAAGATGGTGGTTACTTACAAATACTGGCATGAGATGCTACCATTTGCTTTGCATGGGTATCGTACCTCAATCAGAACGTCTATTGGGGAAACACCTTATCAACTTGTGTATGGTATAGAGGTCGTCCTACCTATTGAAGTTGAGTTACCCTCCTTAAGAGTACTGATGGATGTAAAGCTGAACGAAGCATAATGGGTCCGATCTCGGTACAATCAGCTGAATTTGATCGAAGAGAAGAGATTAGCTGCAATCTGTCATGGGCAGTTATATCAGAAAAGGATGAAGAAAGCCTTTGATCAGAGAGTCAGGCTTCGGGAATACCAAGTAGGAGATCTTGTGCTAAAAAGACTTCTTTCCCCTCATACAAACCACAGGGGCAAGTGGACTCCAAATTACGATGGTCCGTTCATAGTAAAAAATATTTTCTCCGGTGGAGCACTGATGCTCACTACTATGGATGGTGAAGATTTCTTGTTCCCTATGAATTCATATACAATTAAAAAAATACTTCGCATAAAATGACCCGCTGGACATAAAAACAGAATGTAAGTCCAGGAAAAAATAAGGCATCCCGGCGAGTCAAAAACAGAATAAAAGACTCGGGCAAAAATAAGTGAAAATTAAAAAATGTACACTCGCTGAGTTGAAAAGCCGCATTGGACAGCTCAGGCAAAAATGGGTATCCCGGGGGATTGAAAACCCGAAAGGGCGATCCACGCAAAATCAGGGAATAAGCGAACAAATGCATTATGAATTCGTCTCTATCACTCACAACACGACAAGCTTCAAAAGGATAAATCATCAGTCAGAATCAACTTTCTTCAGAAAGCAAGATAAGAAGAGCGTCAAAGTCATACGGGTCATAGCAAAGGAAGCTCACCGGAGCTTCGTCAACATTGCCAGCACTTTTACTTTTTCACTATGTAACAATCTCCTCATTCCAGGGGATTTGTTTCTTTGACTGTAGTGGCCAATTCAGGGCACCCAGATTAATAAAATCAGAGTTTTCAGTCACACCTCGTTTGTACATTTCTGTCTCGTTTGCAAAAATGTCCAATATCCATGATATAATATTTGCATAAAACAAATGTGTCATTCTTAATAAATCCTTGCAGGAAATGTATTTACTCTCATAAATACCTAACTCCTATGACGGAATCCGGTAAGGGATACCTCGGGATACTTGCGCGTCTCTCTTTCTTAACAGGTTGCAGGTATTCAATACACAGCATGGGGCATGGCAAACACTGAATTCCCAGCATGTTATTTCCAGAAGTTACCGCCTCCCCAAGCAGTATCTGAAATGCTTTTTCCCTAGCAGAGTTGTCAAAGCCTCCTCGTCCCCAGCATAAGTCTATTCAACAGGAGCTTCCTCAGCCGAGATCCCCACAGAGTTCTCTAGGAAGATCGTTCAATGATCTTTTCTTCCCTAAAATGAGTGCCAGATCTCTCAAAGATAAAAGAACTATCTCCCCGCAGAGTTCCAGTCTCTCCCCATAAGAGCAATGCCTGAAACTCTCATACAACAAAGTGACGGAAGCTTCCTTATCCCCAGTTGGGTTTCTCCTTACAGGATAGGTCTATCAATGATCTATTTTCCCAAGCAGAGCTATACATCCTAACAGATCGACCAATGATCTCCCCCAGCTGGGATATCCCTCCAAGCAGATCAGCCAGAGATCTTCTCAACAGCGGGATCTGAATCCCGGATCGGTTCCTTTTTGCATAATCATAGCATTCGCATCATTTTCCCCACAGAGCGTAGCATTCCGTCTAATACAGAGCATTACAGCAAAAATGAAACATTTGCATGATCACGAGCCAGGTTCGAGCCAGTCACCTGCAAATACCCTCAGTATCTCATTAGCAATGTATATAAAAAACTCACATTCCTTGCAAGTAAGAAAGCCAAAGCGTCCCCTTTGCACTCGCCAACACAAATACCTGTTTATATACTCTTTCGACACTCGTCCATGTCATATCATTCCCCTGCATATATAAGCCAAAACATCTTTTCAAATACAAATACCTGTACATACACTTGTCGACACCCGTCTGTGTCACCCTTCCCCAGCACGGTTGCCCAATCACTTGTTGCAAACCAAACACTTCTTCATAATACACTCTTGTCGAGACCCGTCCGTGTCATCCTATCCCCACAGGTCGCCGAAGCACTTTTTACACTCTCATATACAAATGTTTGTTCATAACTTATATACTTTCTCTTCTGACACTCGTCCGTGTTACCTTTCCCCAACAAGTTGAACACTCGTCCGCGTCTTGCTCATACTTCACCAACAGATCAATACTCATTCATACTTATATAAATACTCGTCCGTATCATGTATATATATATATATATATCACTCCTCAAACAGATTCGACACTCGTCCGTGTTCTTTGTTAACCAGCTGATACTCGTCCGTATCATCATCTCTGAACACGCGTCAGCGTTTGTTCCTACCGATACTCGTCTGTATCATGGTCTTAAGGATGCTCGTCCTCATCTTTAATCTATACACAGCATCAAACACTTATACCTTTTATTCATAAGCGTAAGCACCCGTCCGTGTTTACCATTCCCCAGCAGAACAACTTTTCTCCTATCCGACATTCGTCCTATGTCGTGATACTTTCGGCAGCCGTACCCTGCCAGGTGATCGTCCTTCACCTTTGGATTACTGTCCCTCATCCCTTTCCCCAACGGAGTCTCCATTATTGGAACCCTTTTCTATCCGACATTCGTCCTATGTCTTGATACTGTAGCAGCCGTCCCCTTCTAGGTGATCGTGCTTCACCTTTTTATGATCGTCCTTCATTATTTTATCTGATGGCCGTCCCCATCGTTGATTTTGTTATCAGACATTCGTCCTATGTCGTGATAAACCCCGAGAGCATCCGTACCCTACTAGGTGATCGTCCTTCACCTCTTGATGATCGTCCTTCATCATGCTTATCCAATGGCCGTCCCCATCATCGACTTTTTCTATCCGACATTCGTCCTATGTCGTGATAAAGAGCAGCCGTCCCCTGCTAGGTGACCGTCCTTCACCATTGATGATCGTCCCTCATCATTTATTTCATTTATTCTTTGAACTGATGGTCGTCCCCATCGTTGTTTACCTTACTTTGCAAACCTGATGGTCATCCCCATCATTGCCTCTACTTTAATCCCCAGAGAATCTTGTTTATTTACCTGATGGTCGTCCCCATCGTGGTCTTTTTATTTCCCTAGCTTATCGGTCGTCCCCGTCATTGCTTTATCCCCAGCAGTCGTCCTCTTCTCGATGGTCATCCTCCATCGCCTTCATTTGATAATCATACTATAATTCCTTTTACAATTTATATCCCTTTTCTTCTTCTCCCCAGCGAGTGCAAATTTCGGACTGTCTTTGGTATTCAACCACAAGTTATCTTGTTTGTCTGATAAGCCAGGCGCTTACATCCTGCACAGTTAACTCATGTTTGAATAGGGGCAGCTGTAAACACCCCAAATTTTCCCTCACTCATTTCACACCATGGCTTGTGATCTTTCATATTTGCATAAGCATAAGCATACCACATCACATTGCATATTTGTTTCATCTACATAGTTCAAGCTCATATGCATCTAGGGTTTGTGATCTGAGTAATCCAAGATTCATCTAGGCCACCCCAAGATCCATGAAGCTATTCAAGAGGGTCCATGTGTGGTCTATGGTCATTATATGCTCCCCAATATTCATCAAAGTCTAGAAAAGTCAAGGCATTGCACAAAAGTTCAAGCAGAGCTAGGGTTTCACTGCACAGATGACCTGGAATTAGGGTTTTGGTTTCAGAGGCCTTAACTCCAAAATTTTTGGTCATTCTTGTTTCTAATAGTCTCAATATGTTATAAGGATCATGCATACCAACTTTGATGAAGAAATTCAATGGGGAAGTCATTTGATCAATGGGTAACTTCTTGAGCAAGTCAGTGCAAAATCAGGGCATCTGAGGCCCCCAGCAAGGGTACCAATGGGTTATCATCATCATTTTGGGTCTCTATGATCTTTATTTGATCATTGAAGTGGTTAGAAGTTCACAAAGTTGAAGAATTTTGAGCTAATTGCAAACTTGCTATTTTTGGAAATGACTTGTAATATAAACTTGCCATTTTGGGAAAGTTTTTCATCCTTCTCTTTTTGATCCAAAAATGCTTCGAATGAAAAATCTTTGGTCATGAAAGTTGTAGATTGAATCATTCCCTTTTCAAAAAGTACAAGAACTTGATCTAATTCTTCCTAGAACTCAAGATATGGCTTTGCAAAGTTGGCAAAAATCACATAATTTTCACTTTCATGCCAAAGAGGGATTTTTGCAATTTCATATGCCAAGCCATTTTGTGACCTCTTATCAACATCTAAGCATCATAACAACACAAAGCAACTTCCAAAGACCAGAATTGCACAAGAAATCACAAGTTTCTATGGCTTGCATCACAAGATTTCTCAAAAGGACAAAATTGCATAAGACTTGCAAAATCTCTTGCATCCATGCTTCCATTTGTGCCAGCTGCATAAAATGAATCCCATGGCTCTCCTTGATCCAAGCTGAGGCCAGACATGCCCTTGAACCACCCATGCATGAGCCCATACCTCAAGTACACATAATGTTGACTTTTTGCAACTTGGTCCATACCAATCAGCTGCAGCCACAACAACTCTCTAGCCAATAGAGACATGTTATGTGGACCAAAAGCACGCCATTTCACATAATCTTGGAGCTCAGAACCATACACAAGCCATGTTTCACAAAATCACCCTCAATCTTCATCTCTTCGAAACACACTGCACAAGCATTAAACCTAAAATATTTCTCCACCATTCATCTCAAAATGACTCAAGGTTCATAAACCACCCATTGCCAAGCCCTAAAAGTCAGCCAAACACAAACATGATTTTGGACCAGCTGAGTTACTACCTCTCAAACCAAGCCATATAAACTCTTGCAAAGCTTCTCAACATCATCAAGGGACTCATTGGGGTAGGATTGCACAAAAGAGGAGGCCAGATAGCTCAGATTGCAAAGCTCCAGCTCAGGTACATCTCATGAACTTTTTTTCTTCAGAAATGCTATTTTAAGTTCCTAGATTGTTCTTTGTGTCTCCCTGATCATTGTGATGTGTTTAGTTTTAAATATAGTTGAGTATTAAGCTTGTATCGTGCCTCTGAAACTTTTTCAGTTTTGATGTTTTGAATCGTACCTTGAGTTTGAGTCATTAGAAATTTTTTTTGAGGTTAGATTTTACTTAGGAAGGTGTGGGGAGTTGATCTGGAGCTTTAGGAACCACTGTTTCGGTCGTCTGAAGGTGATTAGGGTTTGTGATTAGGGTTAGCCCAGTTTGAATGTGGAGCGTTAGATCATGTTTCCCGCGTGCTTTGGATGGCTAGGATGAGTCCAATTAACCCTAATCTTAATTAATTAGGTTAATTAATTAGGTTTAATTTTAAAATAGCCAGTTTGAATCTGGGCCCTTAGATCTGGCGCCAGTTAATTCCCTCCATTTTGTTTTAAACCTCAGCCACAGAATGCGCATACTTTTCATTTAATTTGATTTTTATTTGATTTGTATTCATTTTTCTTGCATATTTATTTTTAAATACCTAGAAAACTCACAAAAATCTCATTTTTTGCATTTCAGTCGCAAATATTTTTCTTCATCCAAAAACAAATTTTATTTTATTTTTTGCATGTAAAAAGCATTTTTAAAATATTTAAATGTTTATTTTAATTAATTAATGGAAATTAATTAATTAAAATACCATTTAGGTTTCTAAAAATCACCAAAAAATTCACATTGCATCTTAAGACATTTAGAAACATTTTCAAACCATTCATACAAATTTCCTTTTTGTTTTCAACATACTTTGGCATTTTCTTTGAATTTAGGGTTCATAAAATCCCCCTTTTGGAACCCTAACTTTGAAAAATCTTTTCTGCCTAACCATAAAGGGTTTGATGATGATTCATTTTGCATTGTATTCCATATAACATGTAGTTTCTAGGATATTTTTATCATGAATTTGTCTTACATTTTCAAATTGATTAGCCTTTTTCATTGAAGATCACCCAAAAAACCCTAGAAACATAGGAAATTCATAACTCCTTCTAGGTTTAGCTTCTGACCTCCCCCTTTGGATGATAACCTAGTATAGGTTTAGGGTTATTTTGAGTGCATTTTCAATTTTTTATCATGTCATTTGCTTCTGCCTTTGCCATTTGCATCCCATCCTTTCATGTAACCCTAATTTTGCATCTTCATTTGCATTCATCTTGCATATGCCTTCATACATGAACTTGCCATGACATTTCATGCATTCATATTTCATCTTAGACATCTTAAGACATGTTAGAATCATACTTAATCATTCATTTTCCATGACTTGAATTCATTTCCATTCATTAACTCTCATGAACTTTCAAACTTCAAAGCATGCTCCCATTTGCATCTCATCCTTGTATGACCATTCATTGCACTTGGTATGTCTTTGCATCATGTCATAGCATCATTTGCATCATGTGTATGCTTCTGATTTTGGTCTTTGCCTTTACATATGCATCATTTCATTTCACTTCTTTCTTTATGCATCTTGTGCTAACATTTTCTGGTGGTAAGTTAATTTGAGAAGTGAATTTGCCTTCACTTCTCATTTCTCTTCATCTTCTTCATATGCATCTTTGCTGCATTATTTATTGTCTTTGATTGGGCTTGCTCACTTATGTTCTTTCTCTCTCACTTTCTTTCTTTAAGTTACTTATCTTCTCTAATTAAGTAAGTAACTTATTTCTTCTGCTTCTTCCTCCTTTCATCTGCTTCTTCCATTGGTGGCTTCTTTGAAGATCTTTCTCAAGCCTTACAAACCATAGGAAAATCCAAGCATGATAATATTTAGGGTTGTGATTAGTCCCCCTTAGCTTTTACCTTTGGGTCTTCTTTGTGTCTCTCCTCTCATCTCATCATTAGAGACTAAACCTTTAAGGCTTTAGGACTTTGGAATTAGGGTTATGCATGCATCCTTATCTTAGGATGGAGTGTATAAATTTAATCCTAAGTGTTAAACCCTTAATTTGTTTAAACCTCTTAATTAACCCATCTAATAATCACTAAGACATTAACTTGTAACTTGGGCCTTACATTAGGGTTCTAATTCTTCCTTTATTGGTTAAGAAGGACTAACCCTAGTGTTTAATGGACAAGTCCCCCTCAAGTTGTCTTACAAATCATAAAACTCACTTCTTAATTTCATCTTCAATTAAAATAAATTTAATAAAGGTTTGTTATATAATGAGTTTAATCCATAACCATGGATTAAGTTGAGGTATCTTCCTCAGCTTAAGTGTTCTCATCTATTATCCTTCTATTAGGATGGTGTAATGAGTTCACTAATCCTTGATAATGGGTTAAACTCATTACTTAACACTGAACAGAAACCCAAAAACATCTAAATAATCACAAGTAGGTTAGTGATCTTAATCCTACATCATCATGGTAATTAAGTTGAGATGTTTATCTCATGCTTAAATTATTCTCATTATCCCTAATCAGGGAGGATATAATGAGTTTACAACCTTTGATATAGGCTTAAGCTCATTAACTTATGCAAAACATCAAAAACAATAAAAGATTAAAAATACAAAAACAAACAATAATTGTCTCCTTCGGGATTCTTTTCTCATCATCTTCACTCATAAACGAGAACTTGCTTCTCCCGTCTAATGCAAGACAGTTAGCACTTGAGCCAGACGAGTCATACACTTGAGCATAGACAAGCAGGCAGTTCATCAGTCTATTTATCTTTCAGTCTCTTTGAGTCGAACTACAGTGTTCTGACTTCCTCATTGCACGAGAGGATACGTAGGCATAAATTAATAGTTATCGAACAAAAGTCTCTGTGTCTTCCCCCTCTTTCAGCATTCTCTTTTAAGCCTCAGTCCATGAGCATTCACCTTTTGCACTGACACTTGTATATTTCTTTTCCAGCTTTTGCACACAGACAACACATACACCTACCCCTTTAAACACAATCTTTTAAGCATGGATCCCGTCGAGTACGATGGACAATCTGGGTGCTAATACCTTCCCAGGTTGTAACCAACCCCCTTTCTCAGTTTCTCTGGTTCGCAATCGTCTTATCCATATCTTTCTAGGTTTATGCAGCATTACCTTTCCTTCGGGATAAAAATGCCTAGCTGGCGACTCTATTCATTTCACCTTCATCTTCTCCTTTCGTTGACCATTCGCGCATGTACCGGGATGCAATTCTTCGTGAGCGACACCCACCAGTTGAAGTCGAGATTCCTTCTTTGAGATTAATGATGGATGTCAAACTTGACAAAGTTGAGTAGCTCCGATCCAAGTACAGTCAGTTTTCCTCATTGAAGAGAAACTACTAGCACCTGTATGTCATGGACAGTTGTATCAAAGGCGAATGAAACAAGCTTTTGACCAGAAAGTACGCCCTCAATGCTACATACCCGACGACTTAGTGCTGAAAAGGATCCTTCCTCCTCTAACAGATCACAGGGGAAAATAGACACCAACTATGAAGTTCCATTCGTGGTTAAAAATGTTTTCTCGGGCGAAGTCTTAATGTTAACAACCATGGATGGCGAAGACTTCTTGTCCCCTGTCAACACAGACGTAGTTAGAAAATACTTCGTATAAAGAGACCCACTGGACAAAACCTGAATAAGTCCAGGAAAAAACGGGCATCCCGGCGAGCCTAAAACAAAATAAAAGGCTCGGGAAAATTTAGGGATATATTTGAAAAAATGTACACCCGCTGAATTGAAAAACCACATTAGACAGCTCAGGCAAAAAAGGGTATCCCGGTGGATTGAAAACCCGAAAGGGCGATCCATGCAAAAAAAGGACTAAAACAAACAACTATGATCTGCGAGATTTGTGACTCGTCATCAGCAATCTTGGACACTCTGAGGTTTAAGGATCAATTCAATCATCTTCCTCAAAAGTGAAGCATGCAGAGAGTCTTGAAGACATACAAGTCATATCTGGATCGGAGCTTGATGAGATCAGATTTTCACATTGCTATTAGGATAGTTTATTTTCCTTTTGTGCAATTTCCTCTTTCTAGGGATTTCTTCCCGGTGTAATGCCTATTCTTGGCCATTTTCCAATCAATAAAAGTGCAATTTCATTCGAATTTGCTCTCATATGTTTTTGTTTTTCATCTACCATTGAATGATTGAAAAACATCCAATAAACTATGATAAATATTGCATTGTGAATACATGAATGCTTTATGATACATGCATGATAATGAAAACATTTGACATATAGCTAATGTCTTGAGTAAAAGGGATGGTGACTCAGACCATGACCCTGGGGAACGCAGGCCAAACTAACTCTCTCTTTTGCAGGCACTATCAGTTGTGTTCATTAACATATAGGTACAGTATTTGCAAGCAAAGCCATTGCAAACACAAAACTTCAGGAAGTCTTTCCTCAACATATCATTGAGCAAAATTCATCAACGAGTCTCATTAGATCATCCCTTCTCCAGCAGAGCAATGGCAAAGAGAATGATACTTCCCGAGCATAAGGGTATCATTATCTCTTATCCCTGGAATGAGATGATGTTATCTCTAATCCCCAACATGGGACACTCTATATTCGCTCATCCCTAGCATGAGACGCCATACATCTCCCATCCCCAGCATGAGATGATATACATCTGTTGTCCTCAGCAAGAGGCGATCTAAAACTTGTATCTTTAGCAGGAAGCATTCACATTGATGTTCTCCATCATCCCCAGTAGAGTTAGAATTTGAATTCTTCCCCAACATGACAACAGGAAGCGGGTGATGTTCTCCCCAAGCAGAGAGCCCTCCTTCAACAGATAAGTATTCCCCACCAGAGTCTTCTTATCTCTAGTAGTACATGAGAATCCTTTGTTCCTTATAAGTGGTGAAGATAACAAGAAGTCTGATGGTTTTCCTTCTTGCACAACATTGTTCACAATTTTTCCCAACGAAGTCTCCCAATAAGGCCTAATCCTCATTGGCGTTTCTTCCCCAAACAGAAGATTGTGTATCTAAGGGATTCCCCAACAGTTTCTTCCTCAGTAGAGTATCAACAAATCCTTTTCCCCAGCCGAATCAGAAGGATATCACTTCCCCAAAGGAGTTATGCGGGTAGCGTACCTCTCAAATCAAGTTCATCCCCAACAGGGTCATCATTCTTCAACTTCTCAAAGTCCAAATTATTTTTGGCAATGGTGGTAGCTCGGAGCAAGTATCATTAACAATATCCCCCGCAGAGTTGTTTTTTCCCCCACAAGGATTCGTTAAATCAATGTAGTAATTATTTCTCCCCCTACAAAGCTACCAAGGATACTTGTTATTTTCTCATCAGGGGATCCTTTTACATTTGCATTTAGTAATCATCATTACATTTTCATCCTAAAAAAGCGTAGAATTTCCATCATTATGGAGCATTACACCATGGAAAAGTTCAAACATATGCATACAAAGCATAAGCTAGTTTTTGGCGATCTTGCACAAAGCCCAAAACATTGTATCTTCAATTAGAATGAAGCGTCCCCACAGAGAATGTCAAGTTCATTCTTCAATACTATTACTCTCACAACTCAATGCTTGTTATCCCCAGTTGAGTTATCATCCAAGTTATGATAGTCTCTTTTTCAAGTTTTATCTCCCAAGTGGGATAAATACTTTTCGACTCCGCCAAGTCCGGTTTCGTTTGTTTGAGTTATCATCCAAGTTATGATAGTATTTTTCAAGTTTTATCTCCCAAGTGGGATAAATACTTTTCGATTCCGCCAAGTTCAGTTTCGTTTGTTTGAGTTATCATCCAAGTTATGATAGTCTTTTTCAAGTTTTATCTCCCAAGTGGGATACATACTTTTCGATTCTGCCAAGTCTGGTTTCATTTGTTTGAGTTATCATCCAAGTTATCGTAGTCTCTTTTAAAGCTCATTCACCGTGTGTCTTGTTCGCTTTATCTCCCAAGTGGGATAAATGTTTTTCGATTCCTTCCAAGTCAGGTTTTGTATCTTTGAGTTATCATCCAAGTATAATATTCTCTTTTTAAGAACACTCACGGTGTGTCTTGTTTGCTTTATCTCCCAAATGGGATAAATGCTTTACGATTCCGTCCATGTCCGATTTTATTTCTTCGAATATTCAATAAAGTCATGTTAGTTTCTTTTCAAACTCATTCACGGTGTGTCTTGTTCGCTTTATCTCCCAAGTTGGATAAATGCTTTTCAATTCTGTGTAAGTCCAGTTTCGTATCTTTGAGTTATCATCCAAGTTATGGTAGTCTCTTTTCAAGCTAAATCGCGGTGTGTCTTGTTCGCTTTATCTCCAAGTGGGATAAATGATTTTCGATTCCGTCCAAGTCCGGTTTCGTATCTTTGAGTTATCATCCAAGTTATGGTAGTCTCTTTTCAAGCTCACTCGCGTTGTGTCTTGTTCGCTTTATCTCCCAAGTGGGATAAATACTTTTCGATTCCGCCAGGTCCGGTTTCGTTTGTTTGAGTTATCATCAAAGTTATGGTAGTCTCTTTTTAAGCTCACTTACGGTGGGTCTTATTCGCTTTATCTCCGAAGTGGGATAAATGCTTTTTGATTTCATCCACGTCCGGTTTCGTATCTTTGAGTTATCATCCAAGTATGATATTCTCTTTTTAAGAACACTTACGATGTGTCTTGTACATTTTATCTCCCTAGTGGGATAAATGCTTTTCGATTCCGTCCAAGTCCAGTTTCGTATCTTTGAGTTATCATCCAAGTTATGATAGTCTATTTCAAGGTTTATCTCCCAAGTGGGATAAATACTTTTCGATTCCGCCAAGTCCGGTTTCGTTTGTTTGAGTTATCATCCAAGTTTAGATAGTCTCTTTTTCAAGTTTTATCTCCCAAGTGGGAAAATAATTTTCGATTTCGCCAAGTCCGGTTTCATTTGTTTGAGTTATCATCCAAGTTATGATAGTCTTTTTCAAGTTTTATCTCCCAAGTGGAATAAATACTTTTTGATTCCACCAAGTCCAATTTTGTATGTTTGAGTTATCATCCAAGTTATGAAAGTCTCTTTTCAATTTTTATCTCCCATGTGGGATAAATACTTTTCGATTCAACCATGTCCGATTTCGTATATTTGAGTTATCATCCAAGTTATGATAGTCTCTTTTCATGTTTTATCTCCCAAGTGGGAAATTTACTTTTCGTTTCCGCCAAGTCCGGTTTCGTTTGTTTGAGTTATCATCCAAGTTATGATAGTATTTTTCAAATTTTATCTCCCAAGTGGGATAAATACTTTTCGATTCCGCCATGTTCAGTTTCGTTTGTTTGAGTTATCATCCAAGTTATGATAGTCTTTTTCAAGTTTTATCTCCCAAGTGGGATACATACTTTTTGATTTTGCCAAGTCTGGTTTCATTTGTTTGAGTTATCATCCAAGTTATCGTAGTCTCTTTTAAAGCTCATTCACGGTGTGTCTTGTTCGCTTTATCTCCCACGTGGAATAAATGCTTTTCGATTCCTTCCAATCCGGTTTTGTATTTTTGAGTTATCATCCATGTATAATATTCTTTTTTTAAGAACACTCACGGTGTGTCTTGTTCGCTTTATCTCCCAAATGGGATAAATGCTTTTTGATTCCGTCCAAGTCCGATTTCGTTTCTTCCAGTATTCAATAAAGTCATGGTAGTCTCTTTTCAAGCTCACTCACGGTGTGTCTTGTTCGCTTTATCTCCCAAGTGGGATAAGTGCTTTTCAATTCTATCTAAGTCCAGTTTCCTATCTTTGAGTTATCATCCAAGTTATGGTAGTCTCTTTTCAAGCTAAATCGTGGTGTGTCTTGTTCGCTTTATCTCCCAAGTGGGATAAATGATTTTCGATTCCGTCCAAGTCCGGTTTCGTATCTTTGAGTTATCATCCAAGTTATGGTAGTCTCTTTTCAAGCTAACTCACGATGTGTCCTTTTAGCTTTATCTCCCAAGTGGGATAAATACTTTTCGATTCCGCCGAGTCCAGTTTCGTTTGTTTGAGTTATCATCGAAGTTATGGTAGTCTCTTTTTAAGCTCACTTACGGTGGGTCTTGTTCGCTTTATCTCCCAAGTGGAATAAATGCTTTTCGATTTCCTCCACGTCCGGTTTCGTATCTTTGAGTTATCATCCAAGTAGGATATTCTCTTTTTAAGAACACTTACGACGTGTCTTGTACATTTTATCTCCCTAGTGGGATAATTTCTTTTCGATTCCGTCCAAGTCCGGTTTCGTTTGGTTGAGTTATCATCCAAGTTATGATAGTCTTTTTCAAGTTTTATCTCCCAAGTGGAATAAATACTTTTTGATTCCACCAAGTCCAATTTCGTATGTTTGAGTTATCATCCAAGTTATTAAAGTCTCTTTTCAATTTTTATCTCCCATGTGGGATAAATACTTTTCGATTCAACCAAGTCCGATTTCGTTTTTTTGAGTTATCATCCAAGTTATGATAGTCTCTTTTCATGTTTTATCTCCCAAGTGGGATAAATACTTTTCGATTCCGCCAAGTCCGGTTTCGTTTGTTTGAGTTATCATCCAAGTCATGATATTCTTTTTCAAGTTTTATCTCCCAAGTGGGATAAATACTTTTCGATTCCGCCAAGTTCAGTTTCGTTTGTTTGAGTTATCATCCAAGTTATGATAGTCTCTTTTAAAGCTCATTCACGGTGTGTCTTGTTCGCTTTATCTCCCAAGTGGGATAAATGCTTTTCGATTCCTTCCAAGTCAGGTTTTGTATCTTTGAGTTATCATCCAAGTATAATATTCTCTTTTTAAGAACACTCAGGGTTTGTCTTGTTTGCTTTATCTCCCAAATGGGATAAATGCTTTTCGATTACGTCCAAGTCCGATTTCATTTCTTCGAGTATTCAATAAAGTCATGTTAGTTTCTTTTCAAGCTCATTCACGGTGTGTCTTGTTCGCTTTATCTCCCAAGTTGGATAAATGCTTTTCAATTCTGTCTAAGTCCAGTTTCGTATCTTTGAGTTATCATCCAAGTTATGGTAGTCTCTTTTCAAGCTAAATCGCGGTGTGTCTTGTTCGCTTTATCTCCCAAGTGGGATAAATGATTTTCGATTCCGTCCAAGTCCGGTTTCGTATCTTTGAGTTATCATCCAAGTTATGGTAGTCTCTTTTCTAGCTCACTCACGTTGTGTCTTGTTCGCTTTATCTCCCAAGTGGGATAAATACTTTTTGATTCCGCCAAGTCCGGTTTCGTTTGTTTGAGTTATCATCAAAGTTATGGTAGTCTCTTTTTAAGCTCACTTACGGTAGGTCTTGTTCGCTTTATCTCCCAAGTGGGATAAATGCTTTTCGATTTCGTCCACGTCCGGTTTCGTATCTTTGAGTTATCATCCAAGTATGATATTCTCTTTTTAAGAACACTTACGATGTGTCTTGTACATTTTATCTCCCTAGTGGGATAATTGCTTTTTGATTCCGTCCAAGTCCAGTTTCGTATCTTTGAGTTATCATCCAAGTTATGATAGTCTATTTCAAGGTTTATCTCCCAAGTGGGATAAATACTTTTCGATTCCGCCATGTCCGGTTTCGTTTGTTTGAGTTATCATACAAGTTTATATAGTCTCTTTTTCAAGTTTTATCTCCCAAGTGGGAAAATAATTTTCAACTTCGCCAAGTCCGGTTTCGTTTGTTTGAGTTATCATCCAAGTTATGATAGTCTTTTTCAAGTTTTATCTCCCTAGTGGGATAATTGCTTTTCGATTCCGTCCAAGTCCGGTTTCGTTTGTTTGAGTTATCATCCAAGTTATGATAGTCTTTTTCAAGTTTAATCTCCCAAGTGGAATAAATACTTTTCGATTCAACCAAGTCCGATTTCGTATATTTGAGTTATAATCCAAGTTATGATAGTCTCTTTTCATGTTTTATCTCCCAAGTGGGTTAAATACTTTTCGATTCCGCCAAGTCCGGTTTCGTTTGTTTGAGTTATCATCCAAGTTATGATAGTATTTTTCAAGTTTTATCTCCCAAGTGGGATAAATACTTTTCGATTCCGCCAAGTTCAGTTTCGTTTGTTTGAGTTATCATCCAAGTTATGATAGTCTTTTTCATGTTTTATCTCCCAAGTGGGATACATACTTTTTGATTTTACCAAGTCTGGTTTCGTTTGTTTGAGTTATCATCCAAGTTATCGTAGTCTCTTTTAAAGCTCATTCACGTTGTGTCTTGTTCTCTTTATCTCCCAAGTGGAATAAATGCTTTTCGATTCCTTCCAATCCGGTTTTGTATCTTTGAGTTATCATCCAATTATAATATTCTTTTTTTAAGAACACTCACGGTGTGTCTTGAACACTTTATATCCCAAATGGGATAAATGCTTTTTGATTCCGTCCAAGTCCGATTTAGTTTCTTCGAGTATTCAATAAAGTCATGGTAGTCTCTTTTCAAGCTCACTCACAGTGCGTCTTGTTCGCTTTAACTCCCAAGTGGGATAAATGCTTTTCAATTCTGTCTAAGTCCAGTTTCGTATCTTTGAGTTATCATCCAAGTTATGGTAGTCTCTTTTCAAGCTAAATCGCGTTGTGTCCTTTTCGCTTTATCTCCCAAGTGGGATAAATACTTTTCGATTCCGTCGAGTCCAGTTTCGTATGTTTGAGTTATCATCGAAGTTATGGTAGTCTCTTTTTAAGCTCACTTACGGTGGGTCTTGCTCGCTTTATCTCCCAAGTGGAATAAATGTTTTTCGATTTCGTCCACGTCCGGTTTCGTATCTTTGAGTTATCATCCAAGTAGGAGATTCTCTTTTTAAGAACACTTACGATGTGTCTTGTCCATTTTATCTCCCTAGTGGGATAATTGCTTTTCGATTCTGTCCAAGTCCGGTTTCGTTTGTTTGAGTTATCATCCAAGTTATGATAGTCTTTTTCAAGTTTTATCTCCCAAGTGGAATAAATACTTTTTGATTCCACCAAGTCCAATTTCGTATGTTTGAGTTATCATCCAAGTTATGAAAGTCTCTTTTCAATTTTTATCTCCGATGTGGGATAAATACTTTTCGATTCAACCAAGTCCGATTTCGTTTATTTGAGTTATCCTCCAAGTTATGATAGTCTCTTTTCATGTTTTATCTCCCAAGTGGGATAAATACTTTTCGATTCCGCCAAGTCCGGTTTCGTTTGTTTGAGTTATCATCCAAGTTATGATAGTATTTTTCAAGTATTATCTCCCAAGTGTGATAAATACTTTTCGAGTCCGCCAAGTTCAGTTTCGTTTGTTTGAGTTATCATCCAAGTTATGATAGTCTTTTTCAATTTTTATCTCCCATGTGGGATACATACTTTTTGATTTTGCCAAGTTTGGTTTCATTTGTTTGAGTTATCATCCAAGTTATCGTAGTATCTTTTAAAGCTCATTCATGGTGTGTCTTGTTCGCTTTATCTCCCAAGTGGGATAAATGCTTTTCGTTTCCTTCCAAGTCCGGTTTTGTATCTTTGAGTTATCATTCAAGTATAATATTCTTTTTTTAAGAACACTCACGGTGTGTCTTGTTCGCTTTATCTCCCAAATGGGAAAAATGCTTTTCGATTTCGTCCAAGTCCGATTTTGTTTCTTCGAGTATTCATTAAAGTCATGGTAGTCTCTTTTCAAGCTCACTCACGGTGTGTCTTGTTCGCTTTATCTCCCAAGAGGGACAAATGCTTTTCAATTCTGTCTAATTCCAGTTTCGTATCTTTGAGTTATCATCCAAGTTATGGTAGTCTCTTTTCAAGCTAAATCGCGGTGTGTCTTGTTCGCTTTATCTCCCAAGTGGGATAAATGATTTTCGATTCCGTCCAAGTCCGGTTTCGTATCTTTGAGTTATCATCCAAGTTATGGTAGTCTCTTTTCAAGCTCACTCATGTTGTGTCTTGTTCGCTTTATCTCCCAAGTGGAATAAATACTTTTCGATTCAACCAAGTCCGATTTCGTATATTTGAGTTATAATCCAAGTTATGATAGTCTCTTTTCATGTTTTATCTCCCAAGTGGGATAAATACTTTTCGATTCCGCCAAGTCCGGTTTCGTTTGTTTGAGTTATCATCCAAGTTATTATAGTATTTTTCAAGTTTTATCTCCCAAGTGGGATAAATACTTTTCGATTCCGCCAAGTTCAGTTTCGTTTGTTTGAGTTATCATCCAAGTTATGATAGTCTTTTTCATGTTTTATCTCCCATGTGGGATACATACTTTTTGATTTTACCAAGTCTGGTTTCATTTGTTTGAGTTATCATCCAAGTTATCGTAGTCTCTTTTAAAGCCCATTCATGGTGTGTCTTGTTCGCTTTATCTCCCAAGTGGGATAAATGCTTTTCGTTTCCTTCCAAGTCCGGTTTTGTATCTTTGAGTTATCATCCAAGTATAATATTCTTTTTTTAAGAACACTCACGGTGTGTCTTGTTCGCTTTATCTCCCAAATGGGATAAATGCTTTTCGATTTCGTCCAAGTCCGATTTTGTTTCTTCGAGTATTCAATAAAGTCATGGTAGTCTCTTTTCAAGCTCACTCACGGTGTGTCTTGTTCGCTTTATCTCCCAAAAGGGATAAATGCTTTTCAATTCTGTCTAATTCCAGTTTCGTATCTTTGAGTTATCATCCAAGTTATGGTAGTCTCTTTTCAAGCTAAATCGCGGTGTGTCTTGTTCGCTTTATCTCCCAAGTGGGATAAATGATTTTCGATTCCGTCCAAGTCCGGTTTCGTATCTTTGAGTTATCATCCAAGTTATGGTAGTCTCTTTTCAAGCTCACTCATGTTGTGTCTTGTTCGCTTTATCTCCCAAGTGGGATAAATACTTTTCGATTCCGCCGAGTCCAGTTTCGTTTGTTTGTGTTATCATCGAAGTTATGGTAGTCTCTTTTTAAGCTCACTTACGGTGGGTCTTGTTCGCTTTATCTCCCAAGTGGAATAAATGCTTTTCGATTTCGTCCACGTCTAGTTTTGTATCTTCGAGTTATCATCCAAGTAGGATATTCTCTTTTTAAGAACACTTACGATGTGTCTTGTACATTTTATCTCCCTAGTGGGATAATTGCTTTTCGATTCCGTCCAAGTCCAGTTTCGTATCTTTGAGTTATCATCCAAGTTATTATAGTCTTTTTCAAGGTTTATCTCCCAAGTGGGATAAATACTTTTCGATTCCGCCAAATCCTGTTTCGTTTGTTTGAGTTATCATCCAAGTTATGATAGTCTCTTTTTTAAGTTTTATCTCCCAAGTGGGAAAATAATTTTCGATTCCACCAAGTCCGGTTTCGTTTGTTTGAGTTATCATCCAAGTTATGATAGTCTTTTTCATGTTTTATCTCCCAAGTGGAATAAATACTTTTTGATTCCACCAACTCCAATTTCGTTTGTTTGAGTTATCATCCAAGTTATGATAGTCTCATTTCAAGTTTTATCTCCCATGTGGGATAAATACTTTTCGATTCCGCCAAGTTCGATTTTGTTTATTTGAGTTATCATCCAAGTTATGATAGTCTCTTTTCATGTTTTATCTCCCAAGTGGGATAAATACTTTTGGATTCCGCCATGTCCGGTTTCGTTTGTTTGAGTTATCATCCAAGTTATGATAGTATTTTTCAAGTTTTATCTCCCATGGTGGATAAATACTTTTTGATTCCGCCAAGTTCAGTTTCGTTTGTTTGAGTTATCATCCAAGTTATGAAAGTCATTTTCAAGTTTTATCTCCCAAGTGGGATACATACTTTTCGATTCTGCCATGTCTGGTTTCATTTGTTTGAGTTATCATCCAAGTTATCGTAGTCTCTTTTAAAGCTCATTCACGGTGTGTCTTGTTCGATTTATCTCCAAAGTGGGATAAAATCTTTTGGATTCCTTCCAAGTCCGGTTTTGTATCTTTGAGTTATCATCCAAGTATAATATTCTTTTTTTAAGAACACTCACGGTGTGTCTTGTTCGCTTTATCTCCCAAATGGGATAAAAGCTTTTCGATTCCTTCCATGTCTGATTTCGTTTCTTCGAGTATTCAATAAAGTCATGGTAGTCTCTTTTCAAGCTCACTCACGGTGTGTCTTGTTCGCTTTATCTCCCAAGTGGGATAAATGCTTTTCAATTCTGTCTAAGTCCAGTTTGGTAACTTTGAGTTATCATCCAAGTTATGGTAGTCTCTTTTCAAGCTAAATCGCGGTGTGTCTTGTTCGCTTTATCTCCCAAGTGGGATAAATGATTTTCGATTCCGTCCAAGTCCGGTTTCGTATCTTTGAGTTATCATCCAAGTTATGGTAGTCTCTTTTCAAGCTCACTCGTGTTGTGTCTTGTTCGCTTTATCTCCCAAGTGGGATAAATACTTTTCGATTCCGCCGAGTCCGGTTTCGTTTGTTTGAGTTATCATCGAATTTATGGTAGTCTCTTTTTAAGCTCACATACGGTGGGTCTTGTTCGCTTTATCTCCCAAGTGGAATAAATGCTTTTCGATTTCGTCCACGTCCGGTTTCGTATCTTTGAGTTATCATCCAAGTATGATATTCTCCTTTTAAGAACACTTACGATGTGTCTTGTACATTTTATCTCCCTAGTGGGATAATTGCTTTTCGATTCCGCCCAAGTCTAGTTTCGTATCTTTGAGTTATCATCCAAGTTATGATAGTCTTTTTCAAGGTTTATCTCCCAAGTGGTATAAATACTTTTCGATTCCGCCAAATCCGGTTTCGTTTGTTTGAGTTATCATCCAAGTTATGATAGTCTCTTTTTTAAGTTTTATCTCCCAAGTGGGAAAATAATTTTCGATTCGGCCATGTCCGGTTTCGTTTGTTTGAGTTATCATCCAAGTTATGATAATTTTTTTCAAGTTTTATCTCCCAAGTGGAATAAATACTTTTTGATTCCACCAAGTCCAATTTCGTTTGTTTGAGTTATCATCCAAGTTATGATAGTCTCATTTCAAGTTTTATCTCCCATGTGGGATAAATACTTTTCGATTCTACCAAGTCCGATTACGTTTATTTAAGTTATCATCCAATTATGATAGTCTCTTTTCATGTTTTATCTCCCAAGTGGGATAAATACTTTTCGATTCCGCCATGTCCGGGTTCGTTTGTTTGAGTTATCATCCAAGTTATGATAGTATTTTTCAAGTTTTATTTCCCAAGTGGGATAAATACTTTTCGATTCCGCCAAGTTCAGTTTCGTTTGTTTGAGTTATCATCCAAGTTATGATAGTCATTTTCAAGTTTTATCTCCCAAGTGGGATACATACTTTTCGATTCCGCCGAGTCCGGTTTCGTTTGGTTGAGTTATCATCGAAGTTATGGTAGTCTCTTTTTAAGCTCATTCACGGTGTGTCTTGTTCGCTTTATCTCCCAAGTGGAATAAATGCTTTTCGATTTCGTCCACGTCCGGTTTCGTATCTTTGAGTTATCATCCAAGTATGATATTCTCTTTTTAAGAACACTTACGATGTGTCTTGTACATTTTATCTCCCTAGTGGGATAATTGCTTTTCGATTCCGCCCAAGTCCAGTTTCGTATCTTTGAGTTATCATCCAAGTTATGATAGTCTTTTTCAAGGTTTATCTCCTAAGTGGGATAAATACTTTTCGATTCCGCCAAATCCGGTTTCGTTTGTTTGAGTTATCATCCAAGTTATGATAGTCTCTTTTTTAAGTTTTATCTCCCAAGTGGGAAAATAATTTTCGATTCGGTCAAGTCCGATTTCGTTTGTTTGAGTTATCATCCAAGTTATGATAGTCTTTTTCAAGTTTTATCTCCCAAGTGGAATAAAAACTTTTTGATTCCACCAAGTCCAATTTCGTTTGTTTGAGTTATCATCCAAGTTATGATAGTCTCATTTCAAGTTTTATCTCCCATGTGGGATAAATACTTTTCGATTCCGCCAAGTCCGATTTCGTTTATTTGAGTTATCATCCAATTATGATAGTCTCTTTTCATGTTTTATCTCCCAAGTGGGATAAATACATTTCGATTCCGCCAAGTCCGGTTTCGTTTGTTTGAGTTATCATCCAAGTTATGATAGTATTTTTCAAGTTTTATTTCCCAAGTGGGATAAATACTTTTCGATTCCGCCAAGTTCAGTTTCGTTTGTTTGAGTTATCATCCAAGTTATGATAGTCATTTTCAAGTTTTATCTCCCAAGTGGGATACATACTTTTCGATTCTGCCAAGTCTGGTTTCATTTGTTTGAGTTATCATCCAAGTTATCGTAGTCTCTTTTAAAGCTCATTCACGGTGTGTCTTGTTCGCTTTATCTCCCAAGTGGGATAAATTCTTTTCGATTCCTTCCAAGTCCGGTTTTGTATCTTTGAGTTATCATCCAAGTATAATATTCTTTTTTTAAGAACACTCACGGTGTGTCTTGTTCGCTTTATCTCCCAAATGGGATAAATGCATTTCGATTCCGTCCAAGTCCGATTTCGTTTCTTCGAGTATTCAATAAAGTCATGGTAGTCTCTTTTCAAGCTCACTCACGGTGTGTCTTGTTCGCTTTATCTCCCAAGTGGGATAAATGATTTTCAATTCTGTCTAAGTCCAGTTTCGTATCTTTGAGTTATCATCCAAGTTATGGCAGTCTCTTTTCAAGCTAAATCGCAGTTTGTCTTGTTCGATTTATCTCCCAAGTGGGATAAATGATTTTCGATTCCGTCCAAGTCCGGTTTCGTATCTTTGAGTTATCATCCAAGTTATGGTAGTCTCTTTTCAAGCTCACTCGCGTTGTGTCTTGTTCGCTTTATCTCCCAAGTGGGATAAATACTTTTCGATTCCGCCGAGTCCGGTTTCGTTTGTTTGAGTTATCATCGAAGTTATGGTAGTCTCTTTTTAAGCTCACTTATGGTGGGTCTTGTTCGCTTTATCTCCCACGTGGAATAAGTGCTTTTCGATTTCGTCCATGTCCGGTTTCGTATCTTTGAGTTATCATCCAAGTATGATATTCTCTTTTTAAGAACACTTACGATGTGTCTTGTACATTTTATCTCCCTAGTGGGATAATTGCTTTTCGATTCCGTCCAAGTCTAGTTTCGTATCTTTGAGTTATCATCCAAGTTATGATAGTCTTTTTCAAGGTTTATCTCCCAAGTGGGATAAATAATTTTCGATTCCGCCAAATCCGGTTTCGTTTGTTTGAGTTATCATCCAAGTTATGATAGTCTCTTTTTTAAGTTTTATCTCCCAAGTGGGAAAATAATTTTCGATTCCGCCAAGTCCGGTTTCGTTTGTTTGAGTTATCATCCAAGTTATGATAGTCTTTTTCAAGTTTTATCTCCCAAGTGGAATAAATACTTTTTGATTCCACCAAGTCCAATTTCGTTTGTTTGAGTTATCATCCAAGTTATGATAGTCTCATTTCAAGTTTTATCTCCCATGTGGGATAAATACTTTTCGATTCCACCAAGTCCGATTTCGTTTATTTGAGTTATCATCCAATTATGATAGTCTCTTTTCATGTTTTATCTCCCAAGTGGGATAAATACTTTTCGATTCCGCCAAGTCCGGTTTCGTTCGTTTGAGTTATCATCCAAGTTATGATAGTATTTTTCAAGTTTTATTTCCCAAGTGGGATAAATACTTTTCGATTCCGCCAAGTTCAGTTTCGTTTGTTTGAGTTATCATCAAAGTTATGATAGTCATTTTCAAGTTTTATCTCCCAACTGGGATACATACTTTTCGATTCTGCCAAGTCTGGTTTCATTTGTTTGAGTTATCATCCAAGTTATCGTAGTCTCTTTTAAAGCTCATTCACCGTGTGTCTTGTTCGCTTTATCTCCCAAGTGGGATAAATTCTTTTCGATTCCTTCCAAGTCCGGTTTTGTATCTTTGAGTTATCATCCAAGTATAATATTCTTTTTTTAAGAAAACTCACGGTGTGTCTTGTTCGCTTTATCTCCCAAATGGGATAAATGCATTTCGATTCCGTCCAAGTCCGATTTCGTTTCTTCGAGTATTCAATAAAGTCATGGTAGTCTCTTTTCAAGCTCACTCACGGTGTGTCTTGTTCGCTTTATCTCCCAAGTGGGATAAATGCTTTTCAATTTTGTCTAAGTCCAGTTTCGTATCTTTGAGTTATCATCCAAGTTATGGCAGTCTCTTTTCAAGCTAAATTGCGGTTTGTCTTGTTCGCTTTATCTCCCAAGTGGGATAAATGATTTTCGATTCCGTCCAAGTCCGGTTTCGTATCTTTGAGTTATCATCCAAGTTATGGTAGTCTCTTTTCAAGCTCACTCGCGTTGTGTCTTATTCGCTTTATCTCCCAAGTGGGATAAATACTTTTCGATTCCGCCGAGTCCGGTTTCGTTTGTTTGAGTTATCATCGAAGTTATGGTAGTCTCTTTTTAAGCTCACTTACGGTGGGTCTTGTTCGCTTTATCTCCCACGTGGAATAAGTGCTTTTCGATTTCGTCCACGTCCGGTTTCGTATCTTTGAGTTATCATCCAAGTAAGATATTCTCTTTTTAAGAACACTTACGATGTGTCTTGTACATTTTATCTACCTAGTGGGATAATTGCTTTTCGATTCCGCCCAAGTCCAGTTTCGTATCTTTGAGTTATCATCCAAGTTATGATAGTCTTTTTCAAGGTTTATCTCCTAAGTGGGATAAATACTTTTCGATTCCGCCAAATCCGGTTTCGTATGTTTGAGTTATCATCCAAGTTATGATAGTCTCTTTTTTAAGTTTTATCTCCCAAGTGGGAAAATAATTTTCGATTCGGTCAAGTCCGATTTCGTTTGTTTGAGTTATCATCCAAGTTATGATAGTGTTTTTCAAGTTTTATCTCCCAAGTGGAATAAATACTTTTTGATTCCACCAAGTCCAATTTCGTTTGTTTGAGTTATCATCCAAGTTATGATAGTCTCATTTCATGTTTTATCTCCCATGTGGGATAAATACTTTTCTATTCCGCCAAGTCCGATTTCGTTTATTTGAGTTATCATCCAATTATGATAGTCTCTTTTCATGTTTTATCTCCCAAGTGGGATAAATACTTTTGGATTCCGCCAAGTCCGGTTTCGTTCGTTTGAGTTATCATCCAAGTTATGATAGTATTTTTCAAGTTTTATTTCCCAAGTGGGATAAATACTTTTCGATTCCGCCAAGTTCAGTTTCGTTTGTTTGAGTTATCATCCAAGTTATGATAGTCATTTTCAAGTTTTATCTCCCAAGTGGGATACATACTTTTCGATTCTGCCAAGTCTGGTTTCATTTGTTTGAGTTAGTATCCAAGTTATCGTAGTCTCTTTTAAAGCTCATTCACGGTGTGTCTTGTTCGCTTTATCTCCCAAGTGGGATAAATTCTTTTTGATTCCTTCCAAGTCCGGTTTTGTATCTTTGAGTTATCATCCAAGTATAATATTCTTTTTTTAGGAACACTCACGGTGTGTCTTGTTCGCTTTATCTCCCAAATGGGATAAATGCATTTCGATTCCGTCCAAGTCCGATTTCGTTTCTTCGAGTATTCAATAAATTCATGGTAGTCTCTTTTCAAGCTCACTCACGGTGTGTCTTGTTCGCTTTATCTCCCAAGTGGGATAAATGCTTTTCAATTCTGTCTAAGTCTAGTTTCGTATCTTTGAGTTATCATCCAAGTTATGGCAGTCTCTTTTCAAGCTAAATCGCGGTTTTTCTTGTTCGCTTTATCTCCTAAGTGGGATAAATGTTTTTCGATTCCGTCCAAGTCCGGTTTCGTATCTTTGAGTTATCATCCAAGTTATGGTAGTCTCTTTTCAAGCTCACTCGCGTTGTGTCTTGTTCGCTTTATCTCCCAAGTGGGATAAATACTTTTCGATTCCGCCGAGTCCGGTTTCGTTTGTTTGAGTTATCATCGAAGTTATGGTAGTCTCTTTTTAAGCTCACTTACAGTGGGTCTTGTTCGCTTTATCTCCCACGTGGAATAAGTGCTTTTCGATTTCGTCCACGTCCGGTTTCGTATCTTTGAGTTATCATCCAAGTATGATATTCTCTTTTTAAGAACACTTACGATGTGTCTTGTACATTTTATCTCCCTAGTGGGATAATTGCTTTTCGATTCCGCCCAAGTCCAGTTTCGTATCTTTGAGTTATCATCCAAGTTATGATAGTCTTTTTCAAGGTTTATCTCCTAAGTGGGATAAATACTTTTCGATTCCGCCAAATCCGGTTTCGTTTGTTTGAGTTATCATCCAAGTTATGATAGTCTCTTTTTTAAGTTTTATCTCCCAAGTGGGAAAATAATTTTCGATTCGGTCAAGTCCGATTTCGTTTGTTTGAGTTATCATCCAAGTTATGATAGTGTTTTTCAAGTTTTATCTCCCAAGTGGAATAAATACTTTTTGATTCCACCAAGTCCAATTTCGTTTGTTTGAGTTATCATCCAAGTTATGATAGTCTCATTTCATGTTTTATCTCCCATGTGGGATAAATACTTTTCGATTCCGCCAAGTCCGATTTCGTTTATTTGAGTTATCATCCAATTATGATAGTCTCTTTTCATGTTTTATCTCCCAAGTGGGATAAATACTTTTCGATTCCGCCAAGTCCGGTTTCGTTCGTTTGAGTTATCATCCAAGTTATGATAGTATTTTTCAAGTTTTATTTCCCAAGTGGGATAAATACTTTTCGATTCCGCCAAGTTCAGTTTCGTTTGTTTGAGTTATCATCCAAGTTATGATAGTCATTTTCAAGTTTTATCTCCCAAGTGGGATACATACTTTTCGATTCCGCCGAGTCCGGTTTCGTTTGGTTGAGTTATCATCGAAGTTATGGTAGTCTCTTTTTAAGCTCACTTACAGTGGGTCTTGTTCGCTTTATCTCCCACGTGGAATAAGTGCTTTTCGATTTCGTCCACGTCCGGTTTCGTATCTTTGAGTTATCATCCAAGTATGATATTCTCTTTTTAAGAACACTTACGATGTGTCTTGTACATTTTATCTCCCTAGTGGGATAATTGCTTTTCGATTCCGCCCAAGTCCAGTTTCGTATCTTTGAGTTATCATCCAAGTTATGATAGTCTTTTTCAAGGTTTATCTCCTAAGTGGGATAAATACTTTTCGATTCCGCCAAATCCGGTTTCGTTTGTTTGAGTTATCATCCAAGTTATGATAGTCTCTTTTTTAAGTTTTATCTCCCAAGTGGGAAAATAATTTTCGATTCGGTCAAGTCCGATTTCGTTTGTTTGAGTTATCATCCAAGTTATGATAGTGTTTTTCAAGTTTTATCTCCCAAGTGGAATAAATACTTTTTGATTCCACCAAGTCCAATTTCGTTTGTTTGAGTTATCATCCAAGTTATGATAGTCTCATTTCATGTTTTATCTCCCATGTGGGATAAATACTTTTCGATTCCGCCAAGTCCGATTTCGTTTATTTGAGTTATCATCCAATTATGATAGTCTCTTTTCATGTTTTATCTCCCAAGTGGGATAAATACTTTTCGATTCCGCCAAGTCCGGTTTCGTTCGTTTGAGTTATCATCCAAGTTATGATAGTATTTTTCAAGTTTTATTTCCCAAGTGGGATAAATACTTTTCGATTCCGCCAAGTTCAGTTTCGTTTGTTTGAGTTATCATCCAAGTTATGATAGTCATTTTCAAGTTTTATCTCCCAAGTGGGATACATACTTTTCGATTCTGCCAAGTCTGGTTTCATTTGCTTGAGTTAGTATCCAAGTTATCGTAGTCTCTTTTAAAGCTCATTCACGGTGTGTCTTGTTCTCTTTATCTCCCAAGTGGGATAAATTCTTTTCGATTCCTTCCAAGTCCGGTTTTGTATCTTTGAGTTATCATCCAAGTATAATATTCTTTTTTTAAGAACACTCACGGTGTGTCTTGTTCGCTTTATCTCCCAAATGGGATAAATGCATTTCGATTCCGTCCAAGTCCGATTTCGTTTCTTCGAGTATTCAATAAAGTCATGGTAGTCTCTTTTCAAGCTCACTCACTGTGTGTCTTGTTCGCTTTATCTCCCAAGTGGGATAAATGCTTTTCAATTCTGTCTAAGTCTAGTTTCGTATCTTTGAGTTATCATCCAAGTTATGGCAGTCTCTTTTCAAGCTAAATCGCGGTTTTTCTTGTTCGCTTTATCTCCTAAGTGGGATAAATGTTTTTCGATTCCGTCCAAGTCCGGTTTCGTATCTTTAAGTTATCATCCAAGTTATGGTAGTCTCTTTTCAAGCTCACTCGCGTTGTGTCTTGTTCGCTTTATCTCCCAAGTGGGATAAATACTTTTCGATTCCGCCGAGTCCGGTTTCGTTTGTTTGAGTTATCATCGAAGTAATGGTAGTCTCTTTTTAAGCTCACTTACGGTGGGTCTTGTTCGCTTTATCTCCCACGTGGAATAAGTGCTTTTCGATTTCGTCCACGTCCGGTTTCGTATCTTTGAGTTATCATCCAAGTATGATATTCTCTTTTTAAGAACACTTACGATGTGTCTTGTACATTTTATCTCCCTAGTGGGATAATTGATTTTCGATTCCGCCCAAGTCCAGTTTCGTATCTTTGAGTTATCATCCAAGTTATGATAGTCTTTTTCAAGGTTTATCTCCTAAGTGGGATAAATACTTTTCGATTCCGCCAAATCCGGTTTCGTTTGTTTGAGTTATCATCCAAGTTATGATAGTCTCTTTTTTAAGTTTTATCTCCCAAGTGGGAAAATAATTTTCGATTCGGTCAAGTCCGATTTCGTTTGTTTGAGTTATCATCCAAGTTATGATAGTCTTTTTCAAGTTTTATCTCCCAAGTGGAATAAATACTTTTTGATTCCACCAAGTCCAATTTCGTTTGTTTGAGTTATCATCCAAGTTATGATAGTCTCATTTCAAGTTTTATCTCCCATGTGGGATAAATACTTTTCGATTCTGCCAAGTCCGATTTCGTTTATTTGAGTTATCATCCAATTATGATAGTCTCTTTTCATGTTTTATCTCCCAAGTGGGATAAATACTTTTCGATTCCGCCAAGTCCGGTTTCGTTCGTTTGAGTTATCATCCAAGTTATGATAGTATTTTTCAAGTTTTATTTCCCAAGTGGGATAAATACTTTTCGATTCCGCCAAGTTCAGTTTCGTTTGTTTGAGTTATCATCCAAGTTATGATAGTCATTTTCAAGTTATATCTCCCAAGTGGAATACATACTTTTCGATTCTGCCAAGTCTGGTTTCATTTGTTTGAGTTATCATCCAAGTTATCGTAGTCTCTTTTAAAGCTCATTCACCGTGTGTCTTGTTCGCTTTATCTCCCAAGTGGGATAAATTCTTTTCGATTCCTTCCAAGTCCGGTTTTGTATCTTTGAGTTATCATCCAAGTATAATATTCTTTTTTTAAGAAAACTCACGGTGTGTCTTGTTCGCTTTATCTCCCAAATGGGATAAATGCATTTCGATTCCGTCCAAGTCCGATTTCGTTTCTTCGAGTATTCAATAAAGTCATGGTAGTCTCTTTTCAAGCTCACTCACGGTGTGTCTTGTTCGCTTTATCTCCCAAGTGGGATAAATGCTTTTCAATTTTGTCTAAGTCCAGTTTCGTATCTTTGAGTTATCATCCAAGTTATGGCAGTCTCTTTTCAAGCTAAATCGCGGTTTGTCTTGTTCGCTTTATCTCCCAAGTGGGATAAATGATTTTCGATTCCGTCCAAGTCCGGTTTCGTATCTTTGAGTTATCATCCAAGTTATGGTAGTCTCTTTTCAAGCTCACTCGCGTTGTGTCTTATTCGCTTTATCTCCCAAGTGGGATAAATACTTTTCGATTCCGCCGAGTCCGGTTTCGTTTGTTTGAGTTATCATCGAAGTTATGGTAGTCTCTTTTTAAGCTCACTTACGGTGGGTCTTGTTCGCTTTATCTCCCACGTGGAATAAGTGCTTTTCGATTTCGTCCATGTCCGGTTTCGTATCTTTGAGTTATCATCCAAGTATGATATTCTCTTTTTAAGAACACTTACGATGTGTCTTGTACATTTTATCTCCCTAGTGGGATAATTGCTTTTCGATTCCGTCCAAGTCTAGTTTCGTATCTTTGAGTTATCATCCAAGTTATGATAGTCTTTTTCAAGGTTTATCTCCCTAGTGGGATAAATACTTTTCGATTCCGCCAAATCCGGTTTCGTTTGTTTGAGTTATCATCCAAGTTATGATAGTCTCTTTTTTAAGTTTTATCTCCCAAGTGGGAAAATAATTTTCGATTCCGCCAAGTCCGGTTTCGTTTGTTTGAGTTATCATCCAAGTTATGATAGTCTTTTTCAAGTTTTATCTCCCAAGTGGAATAAATACTTTTTGATTCCACCAAGTCCAATTTCGTTTGTTTGAGTTATCATCCAAGTTATGATAGTCTCATTTCATGTTTTATCTCCCATGTGGGATAAATACTTTTCGATTCCGCCAAGTCCGATTTCGTTTATTTGAGTTATCATCCAATTATGATAGTCTCTTTTCATGTTTTATCTCCCAAGTGGGATAAATACTTTTCGATTCCGCCAAGTCCGGTTTCGTTCGTTTGAGTTATCATCCAAGTTATGATAGTATTTTTCAAGTTTTATTTCCCAAGTGGGATAAATACTTTTCGATTCCGCCAAGTTCAGTTTCGTTTGTTTGAGTTATCATCCAAGTTATGATAGTCATTTTCAAGTTTTATCTCCCAAGTGGGATACATACTTTTCGATTCTGCCAAGTCTGGTTTCATTTGTTTGAGTTAGTATCCAAATTATCGTAGTCTCTTTTAAAGCTCATTCACGGTGTGTCTTGTTCGCTTTATCTCCCAAGTGGGATAAATTCTTTTCGATTCCTTCCATGTCCGGTTTTGTATCTTTGAGTTATCATCCAAGTATAATATTCTTTTTTTAAGAACACTCACGGTGTGTCTTGTTCGCTTTATCTCCCAAATGGGATAAATGCATTTCGATTCCGTCCAAGTCCGATTTCGTTTCTTCGAGTATTCAATAAAGTCATGGTAGTCTCTTTTCAAGCTCACTCACTGTGTGTCTTGTTCGCTTTATCTCCCAAGTGGGATAAATGCTTTTCAATTCTGTCTAAGTCTAGTTTCGTATCTTTGAGTTATCATCCAAGTTATGGCAGTCTCTTTTCAAGCTAAATCGCGGTTTTTCTTGTTCGCTTTATCTCCTAAGTGGGATAAATGTTTTTCGATTCCGTCCAAGTCCGGTTTCGTATCTTTGAGTTATCATCCAAGTTATGGTAGTCTCTTTTCAAGCTCACTCGCGTTGTGTCTTGTTCGCTTTATCTCCCAAGTGGGATAAATACTTTTCGATTCCGCCGAGTCCGGTTTCGTTTGTTTGAGTTATCATCGAAGTAATGGTAGTCTCTTTTTAAGCTCACTTACGGTGGGTCTTGTTCGCTTTATCTCCCACGTGGAATAAGTGCTTTTCGATTTCGTCCACGTCCGGTTTCGTATCTTTGAGTTATCATCCAAGTATGATATTCTCTTTTTAAGAACACTTACGATGTGTCTTGTACATTTTATCTCCCTAGTGGGATAATTGATTTTCGATTCCGCCCAAGTCTAGTTTCGTATCTTTGAGTTATCATCCAAGTTATGATAGTCTTTTTCAAGGTTTATCTCCTAAGTGGGATAAATACTTTTCGATTCCGCCAAATCCGGTTTCGTTTGTTTGAGTTATCATCCAAGTTATGATAGTCTCTTTTTTAAGTTTTATCTCCCAAGTGGGAAAATAATTTTCGATTCGGTCAAGTCCGATTTCGTTTGTTTGAGTTATCATCCAAGTTATGATAGTCTTTTTCAAGTTTTATCTCCCAAGTGGAATAAATACTTTTTGATTCCACCAAGTCCAATTTCGTTTGTTTGAGTTATCATCCAAGTTATGATAGTCTCATTTCATGTTTTATCTCCCATGTGGGATAAATACTTTTCGGTTCCGCCAAGTCCGATTTCGTTTATTTGAGTTATCATCCAATTATGATAGTCTCTTTTCATGTTTTATCTCCCAAGTGGGATAAATACTTTTCGATTCCGCCAAGTCCGGTTTCGTTCGTTTGAGTTATCATCCAAGTTATGATAGTATTTTTCAAGTTTTATTTCCCAAGTGGGATAAATACTTTTCGATTCCGCCAAGTTCAGTTTCGTTTGTTTGAGTTATCATCCAAGTTATGATAGTCATTTTCAAGTTTTATCTCCCAAGTGGGATACATACTTTTCGATTCTGCCAAGTCTGGTTTCATTTGTTTGAGTTAGTATCCAAGTTATCGTAGTCTCTTTTAAAGCTCATTCACGGTGTGTCTTGTTCGCTTTATCTCCCAAGTGGGATAAATTCTTTTCGATTCCTTCCAAGTACGGTTTTGTATCTTTGAGTTATCATCCAAGTATAATATTCTTTTTTTAAGAACACTCACGGTGTGTCTTGTTCGCTTTATCTCCCAAATGGGATAAATGCATTTCGATTCCGTCCAAGTCCGATTTCGTTTCTTCGAGTATTCAATAAAGTCATGGTAGTCTCTTTTCAAGCTCACTCACTGTGTGTCTTGTTCGCTTTATCTCCCAAGTGGGATAAATGCTTTTCAATTCTGTCTAAGTCTAGTTTCGTATCTTTGAGTTATCATCCAAGTTATGGCAGTCTCTTTTCAAGCTAAATCGCGGTTTTTCTTGTTCGCTTTATCTCCTAAGTGGGATAAATGTTTTTCGATTCCGTCCAAGTCCGGTTTCGTATCTTTGAGTTATCATCCAAGTTATGGTAGTCTCTTTTCAAGCTCACTCGCGTTGTGTCTTGTTCGCTTTATCTCCCAAGTGGGATAAATACTTTTCGATTCCGCCGAGTCCGGTTTCGTTTGTTTGAGTTATCATCGAAGTAATGGTAGTCTCTTTTTAAGCTCACTTACGGTGGGTCTTGTTCGCTTTATCTCCCACGTGGAATAAGTGCTTTTCGATTTCGTCCACGTCCGGTTTCGTATCTTTGAGTTATCATCCAAGTATGATATTCTCTTTTTAAGAACACTTACGATGTGTCTTGTACATTTTATCTCCCTAGTGGGATAATTGATTTTCGATTCCGCCCAAGTCCAGTTTCGTATCTTTGAGTTATCATCCAAGTTATGATAGTCTTTTTCAAGGTTTATCTCCTAAGTGGGATAAATACTTTTCGATTCCGCCAAATCCGGTTTCGTTTGTTTGAGTTATCATCCAAGTTATGATAGTCTCTTTTTTAAGTTTTATCTCCCAAGTGGGAAAATAATTTTCGATTCGGTCAAGTCCGATTTCGTTTGTTTGAGTTATCATCCAAGTTATGATAGTCTTTTTCAAGTTTTATCTCCCAAGTGGAATAAATACTTTTTGATTCCACCAAGTCCAATTTCGTTTGTTTGAGTTATCATCCAAGTTATGATAGTCTCATTTCATGTTTTATCTCCCATGTGGGATAAATACTTTTCGATTCCGCCAAGTCCGATTTCGTTTATTTGAGTTATCATCCAATTATGATAGTCTCTTTTCATGTTTTATCTCCCAAGTGGGATAAATACTTTTCGATTCCGCCAAGTCCGGTTTCGTTCGTTTGAGTTATCATCCAAGTTATGATAGTATTTTTCAAGTTTTATTTCCCAAGTGGGATAAATACTTTTCGATTCCGCCAAGTTCAGTTTCGTTTGTTTGAGTTATCATCCAAGTTATGATAGTCATTTTCAAGTTTTATCTCTCAAGTGGGATACATACTTTTCGATTCTGCCAAGTCTGGTTTCATTTGTTTGAGTTATCATCCAAGTTATCGTAGTCTCTTTTAAAGCTCATTCACCGTGTGTCTTGTTCGCTTTATCTCCCAAGTGGGATAAATTCTTTTCGATTCCTTCCAAGTCCGGTTTTGTATCTTTGAGTTATCATCCAAGTATAATATTCTTTTTTTAAGAAAACTCACGGTGTGTCTTGTTCGCTTTATCTCCCAAATGGGATAAATGCATTTCGATTCCGTCCAAGTCCGATTTCGTTTCTTCGAGTATTCAATAAAGTCATGGTAGTCTCTTTTCAAGCTCACTCACGGTGTGTCTTGTTCGCTTTATCTCCCAAGTGGGATAAATGCTTTTCAATTTTGTCTAAGTCCAGTTTCGTATCTTTGAGTTATCATCCAAGTTATGGCAGTCTCTTTTCAAGCTAAATCGCGGTTTGTCTTGTTCGCTTTATCTCCCAAGTGGGATAAATGATTTTCGATTCCGTCCAAGTCCGGTTTCGTATCTTTGAGTTATCATCCAAGTTATGGTAGTCTCTTTTCAAGCTCACTCGCGTTGTGTCTTATTCGCTTTATCTCCCAAGTGGGATAAATACTTTTCGATTCCGCCGAGTCCGGTTTCGTTTGTTTGAGTTATCATCGAAGTTATGGTAGTCTCTTTTTAAGCTCACTTACGGTGGGTCTTGTTCGCTTTATCTCCCACGTGGAATAAGTGCTTTTCGATTTCGTCCATGTCCGGTTTCGTATCTTTGAGTTATCATCCAAGTATGATATTCTCTTTTTAAGAACACTTACGATGTGTCTTGTACATTTTATCTCCCTAGTGGGATAATTGCTTTTCGATTCCGTCCAAGTCTAGTTTCGTATCTTTGAGTTATCATCCAAGTTATGATAGTCTTTTTCAAGGTTTATCTCCTAAGTGGGATAAATACTTTTCGATTCCGCCAAATCCGGTTTCGTTTGTTTGAGTTATCATCCAAGTTATGATAGTCTCTTTTTTAAGTTTTATCTCCCAAGTGGGAAAATAATTTTCGATTCCGCCAAGTCCGGTTTCGTTTGTTTGAGTTATCATCCAAGTTATGATAGTCTTTTTCAAGTTTTATCTCCCAAGTGGAATAAATAATTTTTGATTCCACCAAGTCCAATTTCGTTTGTTTGAGTTATCATCCAAGTTATGATAGTCTCATTTCAAGTTTTATCTCCCATGTGGGATAAATACTTTTCGATTCCGCCAAGTCCGATTTCGTTTATTTGAGTTATCATCCAATTATGATAGTCTCTTTTCATGTTTTATCTCCCAAGTGGGATAAATACTTTTCGATTCCGCCAAGTCCGGTTTCGTTCGTTTGAGTTATCATCCAAGTTATGATAGTATTTTTCAAGTTTTATTTCCCAAGTGGGATAAATACTTTTCGATTCCGCCAAGTTCAGTTTCGTTTGTTTGAGTTATCATCAAAGTTATGATAGTCATTTTCAAGTTTTATCTCCCAAGTGGGATACATACTTTTCGATTCTGCCAAGTCTGGTTTCATTTGTTTGAGTTATCATCCAAGTTATCGTAGTCTCTTTTAAAGCTCATTCACCGTGTGTCTTGTTCGCTTTATCTCCCAAGTGGGATAAATTCTTTTCGATTCCTTCCAAGTCCGGTTTTGTATCTTTGAGTTATCATCCAAGTATAATATTCTTTTTTTAAGAAAACTCACGGTGTGTCTTGTTCGCTTTATCTCCCAAATGGGATAAATGCATTTCGATTCCGTCCAAGTCCGATTTCGTTTCTTCGAGTATTCAATAAAGTCATGGTAGTCTCTTTTCAAGCTCACTCACGGTGTGTCTTGTTCGCTTTATCTCCCAAGTGGGATAAATGCTTTTCAATTCTGTCTAAGTCCAGTTTCGTATCTTTGAGTTATCATCCAAGTTATGGCAGTCTCTTTTCAAGCTAAATCGCGGTTTGTCTTGTTCGCTTTATCTCCCAAGTGGGATAAATGATTTTCGATTCCGTCCAAGTCCGGTTTCATATCTTTGAGTTATCATCCAAGTTATGGTAGTCTCTTTTCAAGCTCACTCGCGTTGTGTCTTATTCGCTTTATCTCCCAAGTGGGATAAATACTTTTCGATTCCGCCGAGTCCGGTTTCGTTTGTTTGAGTTATCATCGAAGTTATGGTAGTCTCTTTTTAAGCTCACTTACGGTGGGTCTTGTTCGCTTTATCTCCCACGTGGAATAAGTGCTTTTCGATTTCGTCCATGTCCGGTTTCGTATCTTTGAGTTATCATCCAAGTATGATATTCTCTTTTTAAGAACACTTACGATGTGTCTTGTACATTTTATCTCCCTAGTGGGATAATTGCTTTTCGATTCCGTCCAAGTCTAGTTTCGTATCTTTGAGTTATCATCCAAGTTATGATAGTCTTTTTCAAGGTTTATCTCCCAAGTGGGATAAATACTTTTCGATTCCGCCAAATCCGGTTTCGTTTGTTTGAGTTATCATCCAAGTTATGATAGTCTCTTTTTTAAGTTTTATCTCCCAAGTGGGAAAATAATTTTCGATTCCGCCAAGTCCGGTTTCGTTTGTTTGAGTTATCATCCAAGTTATGATAGTCTTTTTCAAGTTTTATCTCCCAAGTGGAATAAATACTTTTTGATTCCACCAAGTCCAATTTCGTTTGTTTGAGTTATCATCCAAGTTATGATAGTCTCATTTCAAGTTTTATCTCCCATGTGGGATAAATACTTTTCGATTCCGCCAAGTCCGATTTCGTTTATTTGAGTTATCATCCAATTATGATAGTCTCTTTTCATGTTTTATCTCCCAAGTAGGATAAATACTTTTCGATTCCGCCAAGTCCGGTTTCGTTCGTTTGAGTTATCATCCAAGTTATGATAGTCATTTTCAAGTTTTATCTCCCAAGTGGGATACATACTTTTCGATTCTGCCAAGTCTGGTTTCATTTGTTTGAGTTAGTATCCAAGTTATCGTAGTCTCTTTTAAAGCTCATTCACGGTGTGTCTTGTTCGCTTTATCTCCCAAGTGGGATAAATTCTTTTCGATTCCTTCCAAGTACGGTTTTGTATCTTTGAGTTATCATCCAAGTATAATATTCTTTTTTTAAGAACACTCACGGTGTGTCTTGTTCGCTTTATCTCCCAAATGGGATAAATGCATTTCGATTCCGTCCAAGTCCGATTTCGTTTCTTCGAGTATTCAATAAAGTCATGGTAGTCTCTTTTCAAGCTCACTCACTGTGTGTCTTGTTCGCTTTATCTCCCAAGTGGGATAAATGCTTTTCAATTCTGTCTAAGTCTAGTTTCGTATCTTTGAGTTATCATCCAAGTTATGGCAGTCTCTTTTCAAGCTAAATCGCGGTTTTTCTTGTTCGCTTTATCTCCTAAGTGGGATAAATGTTTTTCGATTCCGTCCAAGTCCGGTTTCGTATCTTTGAGTTATCATCCAAGTTATGGTAGTCTCTTTTCAAGCTCACTCGCGTTGTGTCTTGTTCGCTTTATCTCCCAAGTGGGATAAATACTTTTCGATTCCGCCGAGTCCGGTTTCGTTTGTTTGAGTTATCATCGAAGTAATGGTAGTCTCTTTTTAAGCTCACTTACGGTGGGTCTTGTTCGCTTTATCTCCCACGTGGAATAAGTGCTTTTCGATTTCGTCCACGTCCGGTTTCGTATCTTTGAGTTATCATCCAAGTATGATATTCTCTTTTTAAGAACACTTACGATGTGTCTTGTACATTTTATCTCCCTAGTGGGATAATTGATTTTCGATTCCGCCCAAGTCCAGTTTCGTATCTTTGAGTTATCATCCAAGTTATGATAGTCTTTTTCAAGGTTTATCTCCTAAGTGGGATAAATACTTTTCGATTTCGCCAAATCCGGTTTCGTTTGTTTGAGTTATCATCCAAGTTATGATAGTCTCTTTTTTAAGTTTTATCTCCCAAGTGGGAAAATAATTTTCGATTCGGTCAAGTCCGATTTCGTTTGTTTGAGTTATCATCCAAGTTATGATAGTCTTTTTCAAGTTTTATCTCCCAAGTGGAATAAATACTTTTTGATTCCACCAAGTCCAATTTCGTTTGTTTGAGTTATCATCCAAGTTATGATAGTCTCATTTCATGTTTTATCTCCCATGTGGGATAAATACTTTTCGATTCCGCCAAGTCCGATTTCGTTTATTTGAGTTATCATCCAATTATGATAGTCTCTTTTCATGTTTTATCTCCCAAGTGGGATAAATACTTTTCGATTCCGCCAAGTCCGGTTTCGTTCGTTTGAGTTATCATCCAAGTTATGATAGTATTTTTCAAGTTTTATTTCCCAAGTGGGATAAATACTTTTCGATTCCGCCAAGTTCAGTTTCGTTTGTTTGAGTTATCATCCAAGTTATGATAGTCATTTTCAAGTTTTATCTCTCAAGTGGGATACATACTTTTCGATTCTGCCAAGTCTGGTTTCATTTGTTTGAGTTATCATCCAAGTTATCGTAGTCTCTTTTAAAGCTCATTCACCGTGTGTCTTGTTCGCTTTATCTCCCAAGTGGGATAAATTCTTTTCGATTCCTTCCAAGTCCGGTTTTGTATCTTTGAGTTATCATCCAAGTATAATATTCTTTTTTTAAGAAAACTCACGGTGTGTCTTGTTCGCTTTATCTCCCAAATGGGATAAATGCATTTCGATTCCGTCCAAGTCCGATTTCGTTTCTTCGAGTATTCAATAAAGTCATGGTAGTCTCTTTTCAAGCTCACTCACGGTGTGTCTTGTTCGCTTTATCTCCCAAGTGGGATAAATGCTTTTCAATTTTGTCTAAGTCCAGTTTCGTATCTTTGAGTTATCATCCAAGTTATGGCAGTCTCTTTTCAAGCTAAATCGCGGTTTGTCTTGTTCGCTTTATCTCCCAAGTGGGATAAATGATTTTCGATTCCGTCCAAGTCCGGTTTCGTATCTTTGAGTTATCATCCAAGTTATGGTAGTCTCTTTTCAAGCTCACTCGCGTTGTGTCTTATTCGCTTTATCTCCCAAGTGGGATAAATACTTTTCGATTCCGCCGAGTCCGGTTTCGTTTGTTTGAGTTATCATCGAAGTTATGGTAGTCTCTTTTTAAGCTCACTTACGGTGGGTCTTGTTCGCTTTATCTCCCACGTGGAATAAGTGCTTTTCGATTTCGTCCATGTCCGGTTTCGTATCTTTGAGTTATCATCCAAGTATGATATTCTCTTTTTAAGAACACTTACGATGTGTCTTGTACATTTTATCTCCCTAGTGGGATAATTGCTTTTCGATTCCGTCCAAGTCTAGTTTCGTATCTTTGAGTTATCATCCAAGTTATGATAGTCTTTTTCAAGGTTTATCTCCTAAGTGGGATAAATACTTTTCGATTCCGCCAAATCCGGTTTCGTTTGTTTGAGTTATCATCCAAGTTATTATAGTCTCTTTTTTAAGTTTTATCTCCCAAGTGGGAAAATAATTTTCGATTCCGCCAAGTCCGGTTTCGTTTGTTTGAGTTATCATCCAAGTTATGATAGTCTTTTTCAAGTTTTATCTCCCAAGTGGAATAAATAATTTTTGATTCCACCAAGTCCAATTTCGTTTGTTTGAGTTATCATCCAAGTTATGATAGTCTCATTTCAAGTTTTATCTCCCATGTGGGATAAATACTTTTCGATTCCGCCAAGTCCGATTTCGTTTATTTGAGTTATCATCCAATTATGATAGTCTCTTTTCATGTTTTATCTCCCAAGTGGGATAAATACTTTTCGATTCCGCCAAGTCCGGTTTCGTTCGTTTGAGTTATCATCCAAGTTATGATAGTATTTTTCAAGTTTTATTTCCCAAGTGGGATAAATACTTTTCGATTCCGCCAAGTTCAGTTTCGTTTGTTTGAGTTATCATCAAAGTTATGATAGTCATTTTCAAGTTTTATCTCCCAAGTGGGATACATACTTTTCGATTCTGCCAAGTCTGGTTTCATTTGTTTGAGTTATCATCCAAGTTATCGTAGTCTCTTTTAAAGCTCATTCACCGTGTGTCTTGTTCGCTTTATCTCCCAAGTGGGATAAATTCTTTTCGATTCCTTCCAAGTCCGGTTTTGTATCTTTGAGTTATCATCCAAGTATAATATTCTTTTTTTAAGAAAACTCACGGTGTGTCTTGTTCGCTTTATCTCCCAAATGGGATAAATGCATTTCGATTCCGTCCAAGTCCGATTTCGTTTCTTCGAGTATTCAATAAAGTCATGGTAGTCTCTTTTCAAGCTCACTCACGGTGTGTCTTGTTCGCTTTATCTCCCAAGTGGGATAAATGCTTTTCAATTCTGTCTAAGTCCAGTTTCGTATCTTTGAGTTATCATCCAAGTTATGGCAGTCTCTTTTCAAGCTAAATCGCGGTTTGTCTTGTTCGCTTTATCTCCCAAGTGGGATAAATGATTTTCGATTCCGTCCAAGTCCGGTTTCATATCTTTGAGTTATCATCCAAGTTATGGTAGTCTCTTTTCAAGCTCACTCGCGTTGTGTCTTATTCGCTTTATCTCCCAAGTGGGATAAATACTTTTCGATTCCGCCGAGTCCGGTTTCGTTTGTTTGAGTTATCATCGAAGTTATGGTAGTCTCTTTTTAAGCTCACTTACGGTGGGTCTTGTTCGCTTTATCTCCCACGTGGAATAAGTGCTTTTCGATTTCGTCCATGTCCGGTTTCGTATCTTTGAGTTATCATCCAAGTATGATATTCTCTTTTTAAGAACACTTACGATGTGTCTTGTACATTTTATCTCCCTAGTGGGATAATTGCTTTTCGATTCCGTCCAAGTCTAGTTTCGTATCTTTGAGTTATCATCCAAGTTATGATAGTCTTTTTCAAGGTTTATCTCCCAAGTGGGATAAATACTTTTCGATTCCGCCAAATCCGGTTTCGTTTGTTTGAGTTATCATCCAAGTTATGATAGTCTCTTTTTTAAGTTTTATCTCCCAAGTGGGAAAATAATTTTCGATTCCGCCAAGTCCGGTTTCGTTTGTTTGAGTTATCATCCAAGTTATGATAGTCTTTTTCAAGTTTTATCTCCCAAGTGGAATAAATACTTTTTGATTCCACCAAGTCCAATTTCGTTTGTTTGAGTTATCATCCAAGTTATGATAGTCTCATTTCAAGTTTTATCTCCCATGTGGGATAAATACTTTTCGATTCCGCCAAGTCCGATTTCGTTTATTTGAGTTATCATCCAATTATGATAGTCTCTTTTCATGTTTTATCTCCCAAGTAGGATAAATACTTTTCGATTCCGCCAAGTCCGGTTTCGTTCGTTTGAGTTATCATCCAAGTTATGATAGTATTTTTCAAGTTTTATTTCCCAAGTGGGATAAATACTTTTCGATTCCGCCAAGTTCAGTTTCGTTTGTTTGAGTTATCATCCAAGTTATGATAGTCATTTTCATGTTTTATCTCCCAAGTGGGATACATACTTTTCGATTCTGCCATGTCTGGTTTCATTTGTTTGAGTTATCATCCAAGTTATCGTAGTCTCTTTTAAAGCTCATTCACCGTGTGTCTTGTTCGCTTTATCTCCCAAGTGGGATAAATTCTTTTCGATTCCTTCCAAGTCCGGTTTTGTATCTTTGAGTTATCATCCAAGTATAATATTCTTTTTTTAAGAAAACTCACGGTGTGTCTTGTTCGCTTTATCTCCCAAATGGGATAAATGCATTTCGATTCCGTCCAAGTCCGATTTCGTTTCTTCGAGTATTCAATAAAGTCATGGTAGTCTCTTTTCAAGCTCACTCACGGTGTGTCTTGTTCGCTTTATCTCCCAAGTGGGATAAATGCTTTTCAATTTTTTCTAAGTCCAGTTTCGTATCTTTGAGTTATCATCCAAGTTATGGCAGTCTCTTTTCAAGCTAAATCGCGGTTTGTCTTGTTCGCTTTATCTCCTAAGTGGGATAAATGATTTTCGATTCCGTCCAAGTCCGGTTTCGTATCTTTGAGTTATCATCCAAGTTATGGTAGTCTCTTTTCAAGCTCACTCGCGTTGTGTCTTATTCGCTTTATCTCCCAAGTGGGATAAATACTTTTCGATTCCGCCGAGTCCGGTTTCGTTTGTTTGAGTTATCATCGAAGTTATGGTAGTCTCTTTTTAAGCTCACTTACGGTGGGTCTTGTTCGCTTTATCTCCCACGTGGAATAAGTGCTTTTCGATTTCGTCCATGTCCGGTTTCGTATCTTTGAGTTATCATCCAAGTATGATATTCTCTTTTTAAGAACACTTACGATGTGTCTTGTACATTTTATCTCCCTAGTGGGATAATTGCTTTTCGATTCCGTCCAAGTCTAGTTTCGTATCTTTGAGTTATCATCCAAGTTATGATAGTCTTTTTCAAGGTTTATCTCCCAAGTGGGATAAATACTTTTCGATTCCGCCAAATCCGGTTTCGTTTGTTTGAGTTATCATCCAAGTTATGATAGTCTCTTTTTTAAGTTTTATCTCCCAAGTGGGAAAATAATTTTCGATTCCGCCAAGTCCGGTTTCGTTTGTTTGAGTTATCATCCAAGTTATGATAGTCTTTTTCAAGTTTTATCTCCCAAGTGGAATAAATACTTTTTGATTCCACCAAGTCCAATATCATTTGTTTGAGTTATCATCCAAGTTATGATAGTCTCATTTCAAGTTTTATCTCCCATGTGGGATAAATACTTTTCGATTCCGCCAAGTCCGATTTCGTTTATTTGAGTTATCATCCAATTATGATAGTCTCTTTTCATGTTTTATCTCCCAAGTGGGATAAATACTTTTCGATTCCGCCAAGTCCGGTTTCGTTCGTTTGAGTTATCATCCAAGTTATGATAGTATTTTTCAAGTTTTATTTCCCAAGTGGGATAAATACTTTTCGATTCCGCCAAGTTCAGTTTCGTTTGTTTGAGTTATCATCCAATTTATGATAGTCATTTTCAAGTTTTATCTCCCAAGTGGGATACATACTTTTCGATTCTGCCAAGTCTGGTTTCATTTGTTTGAGTTATCATCCAAGTTATCGTAGTCTCTTTTAAAGCTCATTCACGGTGTGTCTTGTTCGCTTTATCTCCCAAGTGGGATAAATTCTTTTCGATTCCTTCCAAGTCCGGTTTTGTATCTTTGAGTTATCATCCAAGTATAATATTCTTTTTTTAAGAACACTCACGGTGTGTCTTGTTCGCTTTATCTCCCAAATGGGATAAATGCATTTCGATTCCGTCCAAGTCCGATTTCGTTTCTTCGAGTATTCAATAAAGTCATGGTAGTCTCTTTTCAAGCTCACTCACGGTGTGTCTTGTTCGCTTTATCTCCCAAGTGGGATAAATGCTTTTCAATTCTGTCTAAGTCTAGTTTCGTATCTTTGAGTTATCATCCAAGTTATGGCAGTCTCTTTTCAAGCTAAATCGCGGTTTTTCTTGTTCGCTTTATCTCCTAAGTGGGATAAATGTTTTTCGATTCCGTCCAAGTCCGGTTTCGTATCTTTGAGTTATCATCCAAGTTATGGTAGTCTCTTTTCAAGCTCACTCGCGTTGTGTCTTGTTCGCTTTATCTCCCAAGTGGGATAAATACTTTTCGATTCCGCCGAGTCCGGTTTCGTTTGTTTGAGTTATCATCGAAGTTATGGTAGTCTCTTTTTAAGCTCACTTACGGTGGGTCTTGTTCGCTTTATCTCATACGTGGAATAAGTGCTTTTCGATTTCGTGCACATCCGGTTTCGTATCTATGAGTTATCCTCCAAGTATGATATTCTCTTTTTAAGAACACTTACGATGTGTCTTGTACATTTTATCTCCCTAGTGGGATAATTGTTTTTCGATTCCGTCCAAGTCTAGTTTCATATCTTTGAGTTATCATCCAAGTTATGATAGTCTTTTTCAAGGTTTATCTTCCAAGTGGGATAAATACTTTTCGATTCCGCCAAATCCGGTTTCGTTTGTTTGAGTTATCATCCAAGTTATGATAGTCTCTTTTTTAAGTTTTATCTCCCAAGTGGGAAAATAATTTTCGATTCCGCCAAGTCCGGTTTCGTTTGTTTGAGTTATCATCCAAGTTATGATAGTCTTTTTCAAGTTTTATCTCCCAAGTGGAATAAATACTTTTTGATTCCACCAAGTCCAATTTCGTTTGTTTGAGTTATCATCCAAGTTATGATAGTCTCATTTCATGTTTTATCTCCCATGTGGGATAAATACTTTTCATTCAGCCATGTCCGATTTCGTTTATTTGAGTTATCATCCAATTATGATAGTCTCTTTTCATGTTTTATCTCCCAAGTGGGATAAATAATTTTCGATTCCGCCAAGTCCGGTTTCGTTTGTTTGAGTTATCATCCAAGTTATGATAGTATTTTTCAAGTTTTATTTCCCAAATGGGATAAATACTTTTCGATTCCGCCAAGTTCAGTTTCGTTTGTTTGAGTTATCATCCAAGTTATGATAGTCATTTTCAAGTTTTATCTCCCAAGTGGGATACATACTTTTCGATTCTGCCAAGTCTGGTTTCATTTGTTTGAGTTATCATCCAAGTTATCGTAGTCTCTTTTAAAGCTCATTCACGGTGTGTCTTGTTCGCTTTATCTCCAAAGTGGGATAAATTCTTTTCGATTCCTTCCAAGTCCGGTTTTGTATCTTTGAGTTATCATCCAAGTATAATATTCTTTTTTTAAGAACACTCACGGTGTGTCTTGTTCACTTTATCTCCCAAATGGGATAAATGCATTTCGATTCCGTCCAAGTTCGATTTCGTTTCTTCGAGTATTCAATAAAGTCATGGTAGTCTCTTTTCAAGCTCACTCACGGTGTGTCTTGTTCGCTTTATCTCCCAAGTGGGATAAATGCTTTTCAATTCTGTCTAAGTCCAGTTTCGTATCTTTGAGTTATCATCCAAGTTATGGTAGTCTCTTTTCAAGCTAAATCGCGGTGTGTCTTGTTCACTTTATCTCCCAAGTGGGATAAATGATTTTCGATTCCGCCGAGTCCGGTTTCGTTTGGTTGAGTTATCATCGAAGTTATGGTAGTCTCTTTTTAAGCTCACTTACGGTGGGTCTTGTTCGCTTTATCTCCCAAGTGGAATAAATGCTTTTCGATTTCGTCCACGTCCGGTTTCGTATCTTTGAGTTATCATCCAAGTATGATATTCTCTTTTTAAGAACACTTACGATGTGTCTTGTACATTTTATCTCCCTAGTGGGATAATTGCTTTTCGATTCCGACCAAGTCCAGTTTCGTATCTTTGAGTTATCATCCAAGTTATGATAGTCTTTTTCAAGGTTTATCTCCTAAGTGGGATAAATACTTTTTGATTCCACCAAGTCCAATTTCGTTTGTTTGAGTTATCATCCAAGTTATGATAGTCTCATTTCAATTTTTATCTCCCATGTGGGATAAATACTTTTCGATTCCGCCAAGTCCGATTTCATTTATTTGAGTTATCGTCCAATTATGATAGTCTCTTTTCATGTTTTATCTCCCAAGTGGGATAAATACTTTTCGATTCCGCCAAGTCCGGTTTCGTTTGTTTGAGTTATCATCCAAGTTATGATAGTATTTTTCAAGTTTTATTTCCCAAGTGGGATAAATACTTTTCGATTCCGCCAAGTTCAGTTTCGTTTGTTTGAGTTATCATCCAAGTTATGATAGTCATTTTCAAGTTTTATCTCCCAAGTGGGATACATACTTTTCGATTCTGCCAAGTCTGGTTTCATTTGTTTGAGTTATCATCCAAGTTATCGTAGTCTCTTTTAAAGCTCATTCACGGTGTGTCTTGTTCGCTTTATCTCCCAAGTGGGATAAATTCTTTTCGATTCCTTCCAAGTCCGGTTTTGTATCTTTGAGTTATCATCCAAGTATAATATTCTTTTTTTAAGAACACTCACGGTGTGTCTTGTTCGCTTTATCTCCCAAAAGGGATAAATGCATTTCGATTCCGTCCAAGTCCGATTTCGTTTCTTCGAGTATTCAATAAAGTCATGGTAGTCTCTTTTCAAGCTCTCTCACGGTGTGTCTTGTTCGCTTTATCTCCCAAGTGGGATAATTGCTTTTCAATTCTGTCTAAGTCCAGTTTCGTATCTTTGAGTTATCATCCAAGTTATGGCAGTCTCTTTTCAAGCTAAATCGCGGTTTGTCTTGTTCGCTTTATCTCCCAAGTGGGATAAATGATTTTCGATTCCGTCCAAGTCCGGTTTCGTATCTTTGAGTTATCATCCAAGTTATGGTAGTCTCTTTTCAAGCTCACTCGCGTTGTGTCTTGTTCGCTTTATCTCCCAAGTGGGATAAATACTTTTCGATTCCGCCGAGTCCGGTTTCGTTTGTTTGAGTTATCATCGAAGTTATGGTAGTCTCTTTTTAAGCTCACTTACGGTGGGTCTTGTTCGCTTTATCTCATACGTGGAATAAGTGCTTTTCGATTTCGTGCACATCCGGTTTCGTATCTATGAGTTATCCTCCAAGTATGATATTCTCTTTTTAAGAACACTTACGATGTGTCTTGTACATTTTATCTCCCTAGTGGGATAATTGTTTTTCGATTCCGTCCAAGTCTAGTTTCATATCTTTGAGTTATCATCCAAGTTATGATAGTCTTTTTCAAGGTTTATCTTCCAAGTGGGATAAATACTTTTCGATTCCGCCAAATCCGGTTTCGTTTGTTTGAGTTATCATCCAAGTTATGATAGTCTCTTTTTTAAGTTTTATCTCCCAAGTGGGAAAATAATTTTCGATTCCGCCAAGTCCGGTTTCGTTTGTTTGAGTTATCATCCAAGTTATGATAGTCTTTTTCAAGTTTTATCTCCCAAGTGGAATAAATACTTTTTGATTCCACCAAGTCCAATTTCGTTTGTTTGAGTTATCATCCAAGTTATGATAGTCTCATTTCATGTTTTATCTCCCATGTCGGATAAATACTTTTCATTCAGCCATGTCCGATTTCGTTTATTTGAGTTATCATCCAATTATGATAGTCTCTTTTCATGTTTTATCTCCCAAGTGGGATAAATAATTTTCGATTCCGCCAAGTCCGGTTTCGTTTGTTTGAGTTATCATCCAAGTTATGATAGTATTTTTCAAGTTTTATTTCCCAAATGGGATAAATACTTTTCGATTCCGCCAAGTTCAGTTTCGTTTGTTTGAGTTATCATCCAAGTTATGATAGTCATTTTCAAGTTTTATCTCCCAAGTGGGATACATACTTTTCGATTCTGCCAAGTCTGGTTTCATTTGTTTGAGTTATCATCCAAGTTATCGTAGTCTCTTTTAAAGCTCATTCACGGTGTGTCTTGTTCGCTTTATCTCCAAAGTGGGATAAATTCTTTTCGATTCCTTCCAAGTCCGGTTTTGTATCTTTGAGTTATCATCCAAGTATAATATTCTTTTTTTAAGAACACTCACGGTGTGTCTTGTTCACTTTATCTCCCAAATGGGATAAATGCATTTCGATTCCGTCCAAGTTCGATTTCGTTTCTTCGAGTATTCAATAAAGTCATGGTAGTCTCTTTTCAAGCTCACTCACGGTGTGTCTTGTTCGCTTTATCTCCCAAGTGGGATAAATGCTTTTCAATTCTGTCTAAGTCCAGTTTCGTATCTTTGAGTTATCATCCAAGTTATGGTAGTCTCTTTTCAAGCTAAATCGCGGTGTGTCTTGTTCACTTTATCTCCCAAGTGGGATAAATGATTTTCGATTCCGTCCAAGTCCGGTTTCGTATCTTTGAGTTATCATCCAAGTTATGGTAGTCTCTTTTCAAGCTCACTCGCGTTGTGTCTTGTTCGCTTTATCTCCCAAGTGGGATAAATACTTTTCGATTCCGCCGAGTCCGGTTTCGTTTGGTTGAGTTATCATCGAAGTTATGGTAGTCTCTTTTTAAGCTCACTTACGGTGGGTCTTGTTCGCTTTATCTCCCAAGTGGAATAAATGCTTTTCGATTTCGTCCACGTCCGGTTTCGTATCTTTGAGTTATCATCCAAGTATGATATTCTCTTTTTAAGAACACTTACGATGTGTCTTGTACATTTTATCTCCCTAGTGGGATAATTGCTTTTCGATTCCGACCAAGTCCAGTTTCGTATCTTTGAGTTATCATCCAAGTTATGATAGTCTTTTTCAAGGTTTATCTCCTAAGTGGGATAAATACTTTTTGATTCCACCAAGTCCAATTTCGTTTGTTTGAGTTATCATCCAAGTTATGATAGTCTCATTTCAATTTTTATCTCCCATGTGGGATAAATAATTTTCGATTCCGCCAAGTCCGATTTCGTTTATTTGAGTTATCGTCCAATTATGATAGTCTCTTTTCATGTTTTATCTCCCAAGTGGGATAAATACTTTTCGATTCCGCCAAGTCCGGTTTCGTTTGTTTGAGTTATCATCCAAGTTATGATAGTATTTTTCAAGTTTTATTTCCCAAGTGGGATAAATACTTTTCGATTCCGCCAAGTTCAGTTTCGTTTGTTTGAGTTATCATCCAAGTTATGATAGTCATTTTCAAGTTTTATCTCCCAAGTGGGATACATACTTTTCGATTCTGCCAAGTCTGGTTTCATTTGTTTGAGTTATCATCCAAGTTTTCGTAGTCTCTTTTAAAGCTCATTCACGGTGTGTCTTGTTCGCTTTATCTCCCAAGTGGGATAAATTCTTTTCGATTCCTTCCAAGTCCGGTTTTGTATCTTTGAGTTATCATCCAAGTATAATATTCTTTTTTTAAGAACACTCACGGTGTGTCTTGTTCGCTTTATCTCCCAAAAGGGATAAATGCATTTCGATTCCGTCCAAGTCCGATTTCGTTTCTTCGAGTATTCAATAAAGTCATGGTAGTCTCTTTTCAAGCTCTCTCACGGTGTGTCTTGTTCGCTTTATCTCCCAAGTGGGATAATTGCTTTTCAATTCTGTCTAAGTCCAGTTTCGTATCTTTGAGTTATCATCCAAGTTATGGCAGTCTCTTTTCAAGCTAAATCGCGGTTTGTCTTGTTCGCTTTATCTCCCAAGTGGGATAAATGATTTTCGATTCCGTCCAAGTCCGGTTTCGTATCTTTGAGTTATCATCCAAGTTATGGTAGTCTCTTTTCAAGCTCACTCGCGTTGTGTCTTGTTCGCTTTATCTCCCAAGTGGGATAAATACTTTTCGATTCCGCCGAGTCCGGTTTCGTTTGTTTGAGTTATCATCGAAGTTATGGTAGTCTCTTTTTAAGCTCACTTACGGTGGGTCTTGTTCGCTTTATCTCCCACGTGGAATAAGTGCTTTTCGATTTCGTCCATGTCCGGTTTCGTATCTTTGAGTTATCATCCAAGTATGATATTCTCTTTTTAAGAATACTTACGATGTGTCTTGTACATTTTATCTCCCTAGTGCTTTTCGATTCCGTCCAAGTCTAGTTTCGTATCTTTGAGTTATCATCCAAGTTATGATAGTCTTTTTCAAGGTTTATCTCCCAAGTGGGATAAATACTTTTCGATTCCGCCAAATCCGGTTTCGTTTGTTTGAGTTATCATCCAAGTTATGATAGTCTACTTTTTATGTTTTATCTCCCAAGTGGGAAAATAATTTTCGATTCCGCCAAGTCCGGTTTCGTTTGTTTGAGTTATCATCCATGTTATGATAGTCTTTTTCAAGTTTTATCTCCCAAGTGGAATAAATACTTTTTGATTCCACCAAGTCCAATTTCGTTTGTTTGAGTTATCATCCAAGTTATGATAGTCTCATTTCAAGTTTTATCTCCCATGTGGGATAAATACTTTTCGATTCCGCCAAGTCCGATTTTGTTTATTTGAGTTATCATCCAATTATGATAGTCTCTTTTCATGTTTTATCTCCCAAATAGGATAAATACTTTTCGTATCCGCCAAGTCCGGTTTCGTTTGTTTGAGTTATCATCCTAGTTATGATAGTATTTTTCAAGTTTTATTTCCCAAGTGGGATAAATACTTTTCGATTCCGCCAAGTTCAGTTTCGTTTGTTTGAGTTATCATCCAAGTTATGATAGTCATTTTCAAGTTTTATCTCCCAAGTAGGATACATACTTTTCGATTCTGCCAAGTCTGGTTTCATTTGTTTGAGTTATCATCCAAGTTATCGTAGTCTCTTTTAAAGCTCATTCACGGTGTGTCTTGTTCGCTTTATCTCCCAAGTGGGATAAATTCTTTTTGATTCCTTCCAAGTCCGGTTTTGTATCTTTGAGTTATCATCCAAGTATAATATTCCATTTTTAAGAACACTCACGGTGTGTCTTGTTCGCTTTATCTCCCAAATGGGATAAATGCATTTCGATTCCGTCCAAGTCCGATTTCTTTTCTTCGAGTATTCAATAAAGTCATGGTAGTCTCTTTTCAAGCTCACTCACGGTGTGTCTTGTTCGCTTTATCTCCCAAGTGGGATAAATGCTTTTCAATTCTGTCTAAGTCCAGTTTCGTATCTTTGAGTTATCATCCAAGTTATGGCAGTCTCTTTTCAAGCTAAATCGCGGTTTTTCTTGTTCGCTTTATCTCCCAAGTGGGATAAATGTTTTTCGATTCCGTCCAAGTCCAGTTTCGTATCTTTGAGTTATCATCCAAGTTATGGTAGTCTCTTTTCAAGCTCACTCGCGTTGTGTCTTGTTCGCTTTATCTCCCAAGTGGGATAAATACTTTTCGATTCCGCCGAGTCCGGTTTCGTTTATTTGAGTTATCATCGAAGTTATGGTAGTCTCTTTTTAAGCTCACTTACGGTGGGTCTTGTTCGCTTTATCTCCCACATGGAATAAGTGCTTTTCGATTTCGTCCACGTCCGGTTTCGTATCTTTGAGTTATCATCCAAGTATGATATTCTCTTTTTAAGAACACTTACGATGTGTCTTGTACATTTTATCTCCCTAGTGGGATAATTGCTTTTCGATTCCGTCCAAGTCTAGTTTCGTATCTTTGAGTCATCATCCAAGTTATGATAGTCTTTTTCAAGGTTTATCTCCCAATTGGGATAAATACTTTTCGATTCCGCCAAATCCGGTTTCGTTTGTTTGAGTTATCATCCAAGTTATGATAGTCTCTTTGTTAAGTTTTATCTCCCAAGTGGGAAAATAATTTTCGATTCCGCCAAGTCCGGTTTCGTTTGTTTGAGTTATCATCCAAGTTATGATAGTCTTTTTCAAGTTTTATCTCCCAAGTGGAATAAATACTTTTTGATTCCACCAAGTCCAATTTCGTTTGTTTGAGTTATCATCCAAGTTATGATAGTCTCATTTCAAGTTTTATCTCCCATGTGGGATAAATACTTTTCGATTCCGCCAAGTCCGATTTTTTTTATTTGAGTTATCATCCAATTATGATAGTCTCTTTTCATGTTTTATCTCCCAAATGGGATAAATACTTTTCGATTCCGCCAAGTCCGGTTTCGTTTGTTTGAGTTATCATCCAAGTTATGATAGTATTTTTCAAGTTTTATTTCCCAAGTGGGATAAATACTTTTCGATTCCGCCAAGTTCAGTTTCGTTTGTTTGAGTTATCATCCAAGTTATGATAGTCATTTTCAAGTTTTATCTCCCAAGTGGGATACATACTTTTCGATTCTGCCAAGTCTGGTTTCATTTGTTTGAGTTATCATCCAAGTTATCGTAGTCTCTTTTAAAGCTCATTCACGGTGTGTCTTGTTCGCTTTATCTCCCAAGTGGGATAAATTCTTTTCGATTCCTTCCAAGTCCGGTTTTGTATCTTTGAGTTATCATCCAAGTATAATATTCTTTTTTTAAGAACACTCACGGTGTGTCTTGTTCGCTTTATCTCCCAAAAGGGATAAATGCATTTCGATTCCGTCCAAGTCCGATTTCGTTTCTTCGAGTATTCAATAAAGTCATGGTAGTCTCTTTTCAAGCTCTCTCACGGTGTGTCTTGTTCGCTTTATCTCCCAAGTGGGATAAATGATTTTCGATTCCGTCCAAGTCCGGTTTCGTATCTTTGAGTTATCATCCAAGTTATGGTAGTCTCTTTTCAAGCTCACTCGCGTTGTGTCTTGTTCGCTTTATCTCCCAAGTGGGATAAATACTTTTCGATTCCGCCGAGTCCGGTTTCGTTTGTTTGAGTTATCATCGAAGTTATGGTAGTCTCTTTTTAAGCTCACTTACGGTGGGTCTTGTTCGCTTTATCTCCCACGTGGAATAAGTGCTTTTCGATTTCGTCCATGTCCGGTTTCGTATCTTTGAGTTATCATCCAAGTATGATATTCTCTTTTTAAGAATACTTACGATGTGTCTTGTACATTTTATCTCCCTAGTGCTTTTCGATTCCGTCCAAGTCTAGTTTCGTATCTTTGAGTTATCATCCAAGTTATGATAGTCTTTTTCAAGGTTTATCTCCCAAGTGGGATAAATACTTTTCGATTCCGCCAAATCCGGTTTCGTTTGTTTGAGTTATCATCCAAGTTATGATAGTCTACTTTTTATGTTTTATCTCCCAAGTGGGAAAATAATTTTCGATTCCGCCAAGTCCGGTTTCGTTTGTTTGAGTTATCATCCAAGTTATGATAGTCTTTTTCAAGTTTTATCTCCCAAGTGGAATAAATACTTTTTGATTCCACCAAGTCCAATTTCGTTTGTTTGAGTTATCATCCAAGTTATGATAGTCTCATTTCAAGTTTTATCTCCCATGTGGGATAAATACTTTTCGATTCCGCCAAGTCCGATTTTGTTTATTTGAGTTATCATCCAATTATGATAGTCTCTTTTCATGTTTTATCTCCCAAATGGGACAAATACTTTTCGTATCCGCCAAGTCCGGTTTCGTTTGTTTGAGTTATCATCCTAGTTATGATAGTATTTTTCAAGTTTTATTTCCCAAGTGGGATAAATACTTTTCGATTCCGCCAAGTTCAGTTTCGTTTGTTTGAGTTATCATCCAAGTTATGATAGTCATTTTCAAGTTTTATCTCCCAAGTAGGATACATACTTTTCGATTCTGCCAAGTCTGGTTTCATTTGTTTGAGTTATCATCCAAGTTATCGTAGTCTCTTTTAAAGCTCATTCACGGTGTGTCTTGTTCGCTTTATCTCCCAAGTGGGATAAATTCTTTTTGATTCCTTCCAAGTCCGGTTTTGTATCTTTGAGTTATCATCCAAGTATAATATTCCATTTTTAAGAACACTCACGGTGTGTCTTGTTCGCTTTATCTCCCAAATGGGATAAATGCATTTCGATTCCGTCCAAGTCCGATTTCTTTTCTTCGAGTATTCAATAAAGTCATGGTAGTCTCTTTTCAAGCTCACTCACGGTGTGTCTTGTTCGCTTTATCTCCCAAGTGGGATAAATGCTTTTCAATTCTGTCTAAGTCCAGTTTCGTATCTTTGAGTTATCATCCAAGTTATGGCAGTCTCTTTTCAAGCTAAATCGCGGTTTTTCTTGTTCGCTTTATCTCCCAAGTGGGATAAATGTTTTTCGATTCCGTCCAAGTCCAGTTTCGTATCTTTGAGTTATCATCCAAGTTATGGTAGTCTCTTTTCAAGCTCACTCGCGTTGTGTCTTGTTCGCTTTATCTCCCAAGTGGGATAAATACTTTTCGATTCCGCCGAGTCCGGTTTCGTTTATTTGAGTTATCATCGAAGTTATGGTAGTCTCTTTTTAAGCTCACTTACGGTGGGTCTTGTTCGCTTTATCTCCCACGTGGAATAAGTGCTTTTCGATTTCGTCCACGTCCGGTTTCGTATCTTTGAGTTATCATCCAAGTATGATATTCTCTTTTTAAGAACACTTACGATGTGTCTTGTACATTTTATCTCCCTAGTGGGATAATTGCTTTTCGATTCCGTCCAAGTCTAGTTTCGTATCTTTGAGTCATCATCCAAGTTATGATAGTCTTTTTCAAGGTTTATCTCCCAATTGGGATAAATACTTTTCGATTCCGCCAAATCCGGTTTCGTTTGTTTGAGTTATCATCCAAGTTATGATAGTCTCTTTGTTAAGTTTTATCTCCCAAGTGGGAAAATAATTTTCGATTCCGCCAAGTCCGGTTTCGTTTGTTTGAGTTATCATCCAAGTTATGATAGTCTTTTTCAAGTTTTATCTCCCAAGTGGAATAAATACTTTTTGATTCCACCAAGTCCAATTTCGTTTGTTTGAGTTATCATCCAAGTTATGATAGTCTCATTTCAAGTTTTATCTCCCATGTGGGATAAATACTTTTCGATTCCGCCAAGTCCGATTTTTTTTATTTGAGTTATCATCCAATTATGATAGTCTCTTTTCATGTTTTATCTCCCAAATGGGATAAATACTTTTCGATTCCGCCAAGTCCGGTTTCGTTTGTTTGAGTTATCATCCAAGTTATGATAGTATTTTTCAAGTTTTATTTCCCAAGTGGGATAAATACTTTTCGATTCCGCCAAGTTCAGTTTCGTTTGTTTGAGTTATCATCCAAGTTATGATAGTCATTTTCAAGTTTTATCTCCCAAGTGGGATACATACTTTTCGATTCTGCCAAGTCTGGTTTCATTTGTTTGAGTTATCATCCAAGTTATCGTAGTCTCTTTTAAAGCTCATTCACGGTGTGTCTTGTTCGCTTTATCTCCCAAGTGGGATAAATTCTTTTCGATTCCTTCCAAGTCCGGTTTTGTATCTTTGAGTTATCATCCAAGTATAATATTCTTTTTTTAAGAACACTCACGGTGTGTCTTGTTCGCTTTATCTCCCAAATGGGATAAATGCATTTCGATTCCGTCCAAGTCCGATTTCGTTTCTTCGAGTATTCAATAAAGTCATGGTAGTCTCTTTTCAAGCTCACTCACGGTGTGTCTTGTTCGCTTTATCTCCCAAGTGGGATAAATGCTTTTCAATTCTGTCTAAGTCCAGTTTCGTATCTTTGAGTTATCATCCAAGTTATGGCAGTCTCTTTTCAAGCTAAATCGCGGTTTGTCTTGTTCGCTTTATCTCCCAAGTGGGATAAATGATTTTCGATTCCGTCCAAGTCCGGTTTCGTATCTTTGAGTTATCATCCAAGTTATGGTAGTCTCTTTTCAAGCTCACTCGCGTTGTGTCTTGTTCGCTTTATCTCCCAAGTGGGATAAATACTTTTCGATTCCGCCGAGTCCGGTTTCGTTTGTTTGAGTTATCATCTAAGTTATGGTAGTCTCTTTTTAAGCTCACTTACGGTGGGTCTTGTTCGCTTTATCTCCCACGTGGAATAAGTGCTTTTCGATTTCGTCCACGTCCGGTTTCGTATCATTTAGTTATCATTCAAGTATGATATTCTCTTTTTAAGAACAATTACGATGTGTCTTGTACATTTTATCTCCCTAGTGGGATAATTGCTTTTCGATTCCGTCCAAGTCTAGTTTCGTATCTTTGAGTCATCATCCAAGTTATGATAGTCTTTTTCAAGGTTTATCTCCCAAGTGGGATAAATACTTTTCGATTCCGCCAAATCCGGTTTCGTTTGTTTGAGTTATCATCCAAGTTATGATAGTCTCTTTTTTAAGTTTTATCTCCCAAGTGGGAAAATAATTTTCGATTCCGCCAAGTCCGGTTTCGATTGTTTGAGTTATCATCCAAGTTATGATAGTCTTTTTCAAGTTTTATCTCCCAAGTGGAATAAATACTTTTTGATTCCACCAAGTCCAAATTCGTTTGTTTGAGTTATCATCCAAGTTATGATAGTCTCATTTCAAGTTTTATCTCCCATGTGGGATAAATACTTTTCGATTCCGCCAAGTCCGATTTTTTTTATTTGAGTTATCATCCAATTATGATAGTCTCTTTTCATGTTTTATCTCCCAAATGGGATAAATACTTTTCGATTCCGCCAAGTCCGGTTTCGTTTGTTTGAGTTATCATCCAAGTTATGATAGTATTTTTCAAGTTTTATTTCCCAAGTGGGATAAATACTTTTCGATTCCGCCAAGTTCAGTTTCGTTTGTTTGAGTTATCATCCAAGTTATGATAGTCATTTTCAAGTTTTATCTCCCAAGTGGGATACATACTTTTCGATTCTGCCAAGTCTGGTTTCATTTGTTTGAGTTATCATCCAAGTTATCGTAGTCTCTTTTAAAGCTCATTCACGGTGTGTCTTGTTCGCTTTATCTCCCAAGTGGGATAAATTCTTTTCGATTCCTTCCAAGTCCGGTTTTGTATCTTTGAGTTATCATCCAAGTATAATATTCTTTTTTTAAGAACACTCACGGTGTGTCTTGTTCGCTTTATCTCCCAAATGGGATAAATGCATTTCGATTCCGTCCAAGTCCGATTTCGTTTCTTCGAGTATTCAATAAAGTCATGGTAGTCTCTTTTCAAGCTCACTCACGGTGTGTCTTGTTCGCTTTATCTCCCAAGTGGGATAAATGCTTTTCAATTCTGTCTAAGTCCAGTTTCGTATCTTTGAGTTATCATCCAAGTTATGGCAGTCTCTTTTCAAGCTAAATCGCGGTTTGTCTTGTTCGCTTTATCTCCCAAGTGGGATAAATGATTTTCGATTCCGTCCAAGTCCGGTTTCGTATCTTTGAGTTATCATCCAAGTTATGGTAGTCTCTTTTCAAGCTCACTCGCGTTGTGTCTTGTTCGCTTTATCTCCCAAGTGGGATAAATACTTTTCGATTCCGCCGAGTCCGGTTTCGTTTGTTTGAGTTATCATCTAAGTTATGGTAGTCTCTTTTTAAGCTCACTTACGGTGGGTCTTGTTCGCTTTATCTCCCACGTGGAATAAGTGCTTTTCGATTTCGTCCACGTCCGGTTTCGTATCATTTAGTTATCATTCAAGTATGATATTCTCTTTTTAAGAACAATTACGATGTGTCTTGTACATTTTATCTCCCTAGTGGGATAATTGCTTTTCGATTCCGTCCAAGTCTAGTTTCGTATCTTTGAGTCATTATCCAAGTTATGATAGTCTTTTTCAAGGTTTATCTCCCAAGTGGGATAAATACTTTTCGATTCCGCCAAATCCGGTTTCGTTTGTTTGAGTTATCATCCAAGTTATGATAGTCTCTTTTTTAAGTTTTATCTCCCAAGTGGGAAAATAATTTTCGATTCCGCCAAGTCCGGTTTCGTTTGTTTGAGTTATCATCCAAGTTATGATAGTCTTTTTCAAGTTTTATCTCCCAAGTGGAATAAATACTTTTTGATTCCACCAAGTCCAAATTCGTTTGTTTGATTTATCATCCAAGTTATGATAGCCTCATTTATAGTTTTATCTCCCATGTGGGATAAATACTTTACGATTCCGCCAAGTCCGATTTTGTTTATTTGAGTTATCATCCAATTATGATAGTCTCTTTTCATGTTTTATCTCCCAAATGGGATAAATACTTTTCGATTCTGCCATGTCCGGTTTCGTTTGTTTGAGTTATCATCCAAGTTATGATAATATTTTTCAAGTTTTATGTCCCAAGTGGGATAAATACTTTTCGATTCCGCCAAGTTCAGTTTCGTTTGTTTGAGTTATCATCCAAGTTATGATAGTCATTTTCAAGTTTTATCTCCCAAGTGGGATACATACTTTTCGATTCTTCCAAGTCTGGTTTCATTTGTTTGAGTTATCATCCAAGTTATCGTAGTCTCTTTTAAAGCTCATTCACGGTGTGTCTTGTTCGCTTTATCTCCCAAGTGGGATAAATTATTTTCGATTCCTTCCAAGTCCGGTTTTGTATCTTTGAGTTATCATCCAAGTATAATATTCTTTTTTTAAGAACACTCACGGTGTGTCTTGTTCGCTTTATCTCCCAAATGGGATAAATGCATTTCGATTCCGTCCAAGTCCGTTTTCGTTTCTTCGAGTATTCAATAAAGTCATGGTAGTCTCTTTTCAAGCTCCCTCACGGTGTGTCTTGTTCTCTTTATCTCCCAAGTGGGATAAATGCTTTTCAATTCAGTCTAAGTCCAGTTTCGTATCTTTGAGTTATCATCCAAGTTATGGCAGTCTCTTTTCAAGCTAAATCGCGGTTTGTCTTGTTCCCTTTATCTCCCAAGTGGGATAAATGATTTTCGATTCCGTTCAAGTCCGGTTTCGTATCTTTGAGTTATCATCCAAGTTATGGTAGTCTCTTTTCAAGCTCACTCGCGTTGTGTCTTGTTCGCTTTATCTCCCAAGTGGGATAAATACTTATCGATTCCGCAGAGTCCGGTTTCGTTTGTTTGAGTTATCATCGAAGTTATGGTAGTCTCTTTTTAAGCTCACTTACGATGGGTCTTGTTCGCTTTATCTCCCAAGTGGAATAAGTGCTTTTCGATTTCGTCCATGTCCGGTTTCGTATCTTTGAGTTATCATCCAAGTATGATATTCTCTTTTTAAGAACACTTTCGATGTGTCTTGTACATTTTATCTCCCTAGTGGGATAATTTCTTTTCGATTCCGTCCATGTCTAGTTTCGTATCTTTGAGTTATCATCCAAGTTATGATAGTCTTTTTCAAGGTTTATCTCCCAAGTGGGATAAATACTTTTCGATTCCGCCAAATCCGGTTTCGTTTGTTTGAGTTATCATCCAAGTTATGATAGTCTCTTTTTTAAATTTTATCTCCCAAGTGGGAAAATAATTTTCGATTCCGCCAAGTCCGGTTTCGTTTGTTTGAGTTATCATCCAAGTTATGATAGTCTTTTTCAAGTTTTATCTCCCAAATGGAATACATACTTTTTTATTCCACCAAGTCCAATTTCGTTTGTTTGAGTTATCATCCAAGTCATGATAGTATCATTTCAAGTTTTATCTCCCATGTGGGATAAATACTTTTCGATTCCGCCAAGTCCGATTTCGTTTATTTGAGTTATCATCCAAGTTATGATAGTCTCATTTCATGTTTTATCTCCCAAGTGGGATAAATACTTTTCGATTCCGCCAAGTCCGGTTTCGTTTGTTTGAGTTAGCATCCAAGTTATGATAGTATTTTTCATGTTTTATCTCCCAAGTGGGATAAATACTTTTCGATTCCGCCACGTTCAGTTTCGTTTGTTTGAGTTATCATCCAAGTTGTGATAGTCATTTTCAAGTTTTATCTCCCAAGTGGGATACATACTTTTTCGATTCTGCCAAGTCTGGTTTCATTTGTTTGAGTTATCATCCAAGTTATCGTAGTCTCTTTTAAAGCTCATTCACAGTGTGTCTTGTTCGCTTTATCTCCCTCGTGGGATAAATGCTTTTTGATTTCTTCCAAGTACGGTTTTGTATCTTTGAGTTATCATCCAAGTATAATATTCTCTTTTTAAGAACACTCATGGTGTGTCTTGTTCGCTTTATCTCCCAAATGGGATAAATGCTTTTCGATTCCGTCCAAGTCCGATTTCGTTTCTTCGAGTATTCAATAAAGTCATGGTAGTCTCTTTTCAAGCTCACTCACGATGTGTCTTGTTCGCTTTATCTCCCAAGTGGGATAAATTCTTTTCGATTCTGTCTAAGTCCAGTTTCGTACTTTGAGTTATCATCCAAGTTATGGTAGTCTCTTTTCAAGCTCACTCGCGTTGTGTCTTGTTCGCTTTATCTCCCAAGTGGGATAAATACTTTTCGATTCCGCCGAGTCCGGTTTCGTATCTTTGAGTTATCATCCAAGTTATGGTAGTCTCTTTTCAAGCTCACTCGCATTGTGTCTTGTTCGCTTTATCTCCCAAGTGGGATAAATACTTTTCGATTCCGCCGAGTCCGGTTTCGTTTGTTTGAGTTATCATCGAAGTTATGGTAGTTTCTTTTTAAGCTCACTTACGGTGGGTCTTGTTCGCTTTATCTCCCATGTGGAATAAATGCTTTTCGATTTCGTCCACGTCCGGTTTCGTATCTTTGATTTATCATCCAAGTATGATATTCTCTTTTTAAGAACACTTACGATGTGTCTTGTACATTTTATCTCCCTAGTGGGATAATTGCTTTTCGATTCCGTCCAAGTCCAGTTTCGTATCTTTTAGTTATCATCCAAGTTATGATAGTCTTTTTCAAGGTTTATCTCCCAAGTGGGATAAATACTTTTCGATTCCGCCAAATCCGGTTTCGTTTGTTTGAGTTATCATCCAAGTTATGATAGTCTCTTTTTTAAGTTTTATCTCCCAAGTGGGAAAATAATTTTCGATTCCGCCAAGTCTGTTTTCGTTTGTTTGAGTTATCATCCTAGTTATGATAGTCTTTTTCAAGTTTTATCTCCCAAGTGGAATAAATACTTTTTGATTCCACCAAGTCCAATTTCGTTTTTTGAGTTATCATCCAAGTTATGATAGTCTCATTTCAAGTTTAATCTCCCATGTGGGATAAATACTTTTCGATTCCGCCAAGGCCGATTTCGTTTATTTGAGTTATCATCCAAGTTATGATAGTCTCTTTTCATGTTTTATATCCCAAGTGGGATAAATACTTTTCGATTCCGCCAAGTCCGGTTTCGTTTGTTTGAGTTATCATCCTAGTTATGATAGTATTTTTAAAGTTTTATTTCCCAAGTGGGATAAATACGTCTCGATTCCGCCAAGTTCAGTTTCGTTTGTTTGAGTTATCATCCAAGTTATGATAGTCATTTTCAAGTTTTATCTCCCAAGTGGGATACATACTTTTCGATTCTGCCAAGTCTGGTTTCATTTGTTTGAGTTATCATCCAAGTTATCGTAGTCTCTTTTAAAGCTCATTCACGGCGTGTCTTGTTCGATTTATCTCCCAAGTGGGATAAATTCTTTTCGATTCCTTCCAAGTCCAGTTTTGTATCTTTGAGTTATCATCCAAGTATAATATTCTTTGTTTAAGAACACTCACGGTGTGTCTTGTTCGCTTTATCTCCCAAATGGGATAAATGCTTTTCGATTCCGTCCAAGTCCGATTTCGTTTCTTCGAGTATTCAATAAAGTCATGCTAGTCTCTTTTCAAGCTCACTCAAGGTGTGTCTTGTTCGCTTTATCTCCCAAGTGGGATAAATGCTTTTCAATTCTCTCTAAGTCCAGTTTCGTATCTTTGAGTTATCATCCAAGTTATGGTAGTCTCTTTTCAAGCTAAATCGCGGTGTGTCTTGTTTACTTTATCTCCCAAGTGGGATAAATGATTTTCGATTCCGTCCAAGTCCGGTTTCGTATCTTTGAGTTATCATCCATGTTATGGTAGTCTCTTTTCAAGTTCACTCGCGTTGTGTCTTGTTCGCTTTATCTCCCAAGTGGGATAAATACTTTTCGATTCCTCCGAGTCCGGTTTCGTTTGTTTGAGTTATCATCGAAGTTATGGTAGTCTCTTTTTAAGCTCACTTACGGTGGGTCTTGTTCGCTTTATCTCCCAAGTGGAATAAATGCTTTTCGATTTTGTCCACGTCCGGTTTCGTATCTTTGAGTTATCATCCAAGTATGATATTCTCTTTTTAAGAACACTTACGATGTGTCTTGTACATTTTATCTCCCTAGTGGGATAATTGCTTTTCGATTCCGTCCAAGTCCAGTTTCGTATCTTTGAGTTATCATCCAAGTTATGATAGTCTTTTTCAAGGTTTATCTCCCAAGTGGAATAAATACTTTTCGATTCCGCCAAATCCGGTTTCGTTTGTTTGAGTTATCATCCAAGTTATGATAGTCTCTTTTTTAAGTTTTATCTCCCAAGTGGGAAAATAATTTACGATTCCGCAAAGTCCGGTTTCGTTTGTTTGAGTTATCATCCAAGTTATGATAGTCTTTTTCAAGTTTTATCTCCCAAGTGGAATAAATACTTTTTGATTCCACCAAGTCCAATTTCGTTTGTTTGAGTTATCATCCAAGTTATCATAGTCTCATTTCAAGTTTTATCTCCCATGTGGAATAAATACTTTTCGATTCCACCAAGTCCGATTTCGTTTATGTGAGTTATCATCCAAGTTATGATAGTCTCTTTTCATGTTTTATCTCCCAAGTGAGATAAATACTTTACGATTCCGCCAAGTCCGGTTTCGTTTGTTTGAGTTATCATCCAAGTTATGATAGTATTTTTCAAGTTTTATCTCCCAAGTGGGATAAATACTTTTCGATTCCGCCAAGTTCAGTTTCGTTTGTTTGAGTTATCATCCAAGTTATGATAGTCATTTTCAAGTTTTATCTCCCAAGTGGGATACATACTTTTTTGATTCTGCCAAGTCTGGTTTCATTTGTTTGAGTTATCATCCAAGTTATCGTAGTCTCTTTTAAAGCTCATTCACAGTGTGTCTTGTTCGCTTTATCTCCCTCGTGGGATAAATGCTTTTTGATTCCTTCCATGTATGGTTTTGTATATTTGAGTTATCATCCAAGTATAATATTCTCTTTTTAAGAACACTCATGGTGTGTCTTGTTCGCTTTATCTTCCAAATGGGATAAATGCTTTTCGATTCCGTCCAAGTCCGATTTCGTTTCTTCGAGTATTCAATAAAGTCATGGTAGTCTCTTTTCAAGCTCACCCACGATGTGTCTTGTTCGCTTTATCTCCCAAGTGGGATAAATTCTTTTCGATTCTGTCTAAGTCCAGTTTCGTACTTTGAGTTATCATCCAAGTTATGGTAGTCTCTTTTCAAGCTCACTCGCGTTGTGTCTTGGTCGCTTTATCTCCCAAGTGGGATAAATACTTTTCGATTCCGCCGAGTCCGGTTTCGTATCTTTGAGTTATCATCCAAGTTATGGTAGTCTCTTTTCAAGCTCACTTGCATTGTGTCTTGTTCGCTTTATCTCCCAAGTGGGATAAATACTTTTCGATTCCGCCGAGTCCGGTTTCGTTTGTTTGAGTTATCATCGAAGTTATGGTAGTTTCTTTTTAAGCTCACTTACGGTGGGTCTTGTTCGCTTTATCTCCCAAGTGGAATAAATGCTTTTCGATTTCGTCCACGTCCGGTTTCGTATCTTTAATTTATCATCCAAGTATGATATTCTCTTTTTAAGAACACTTACGATGTGTCTTGTACATTTTATCTCCCTAGTGGGATAATTGCTTTTCGATTCCGTCCAAGTCCAGTTTCGTATCTTTGAGTTATCATCCAAGTTATGATAGTCTTTTTCAAGGTTTATCTCTCAAGTGGGATAAATACTTTTCGATTCCGCCAAATCCGGTTTCGTTTGTTTGAGTTATCATCCAAGTTATGATAGTCTCTTTTTTAAGTTTTATCTCCCAAGTGGGAAAATAATTTTCGATTCCGCCAAGTCTGTTTTCGTTTGTTTGAGTTATCATCCTAGTTATGATAGTCTTTTTCAAGTTTTATCTCCAAAGTGGAATAAATACTTTTTGATTCCACCAAGTCCAATTTCGTTTGTTTGAGTTATCATCCAAGTTATGATATTCTCATTTCAAGTTTTATCTCCCATGTGGGATAAATACTTTTCGATTCCGCCAAGGCCGATTTCGTTTATTTGAGTTATCATCCAAGTTATGATAGTCTCTTTTCATGTTTTATCTTCCAAGTGGGATAAATACTTTTCGATTCCGCCAAGTCCGGTTTCGTTTGTTTGAGATATCATCCTAGTTATGATAGTATTTTTAAAGTTTTATTTCCCAAGTGGGATAAATACGTTTCGATTCCGCCAAGTTCAGTTTCTTTAGTTTGAGTTATCATCCAAGTTATGATAGTCATTTTCAAGTTTTATCTCCCAAGTGGGATACATACTTTTCGATTCTGCCAAGTCTGGTTTCATTTGTTTGAGTTATCATCCAAGTTATCGTAGTCTCTTTTAAAGCTCATTCACGGCGTGTCTTGTTCGATTTATCTCCCAAGTGGGATAAATTCTTTTCGATTCCTTCCAAGTCCAGTTTTATATCTTTGAGTTATCATCCAAGTATAATATTCTTTGTTTAAGAACACTCACGGTGTGTCTTGTTCGCTTTATCTCCCAAATGGGATAAATGCTTTTCGATTCCGTCCAAGTCCGATTTCGTTTCTTCGAGTATTCAATAAAGTCATGCTAGTCTCTTTTCAAGCTCACTCACGGTGTGTCTTGTTCGCTTTATCTCCCAAGTGGGATAAATGCTTTTCAATTCTGTCTAAGTCCAGTTTCGTATCTTTGAGTTATCATCCAAGTTATGGTAGTCTCTTTTCAAGCTAAATCGCGGTGTGTCTTGTTTACTTTATCTCCCAAGTGGGATAAATGATTTTTGATTCCGTCCAAGTCCGGTTTCGTATCTTTGAGTTATCATCCATGTTATGGTAGTCTCTTTTCAAGTTCACTCGCGTTGTGTCTTGTTCGCTTTATCTCCCAAGTGGGATAAATACTTTTCGATTCCTCCGAGTCCGGTTTCGTTTGTTTGAGTTATCATCGAAGTTATGGTAGTCTCTTTTTAAGCTCACTTACGGTGGGTCTTGTTCGCTTTATCTCCTAAGTGGAATAAATGCTTTTCTATTTCGTCCACGTCCGGTTTCGTATCTTTGAGTTATCATCCAAGTATGATATTCTCTTTTTAAGAACACTTACGATGTGTCTTGTACATTTTATCTCCCTAGTGGGATAATTGCTTTTCGATTCCGTCCAAGTCCAGTTTCGTATCTTTGAGTTATCATCCAAGTTATGATAGTCTTTTTCAAGGTTTATCTCCCAAGTGGAATAAATACTTTTCGATTCCGCCAAATCCGGTTTCGTTTGTTTGAGTTATCATCCAAGTTATGATAGTCTCTTTTTTAAGTTTTATCTCCCAAGTGGGAAAATAATTTTCGATTCCTTAAAGTCCGGTTTCGTTTGTTTGAGTTATCATCCAAGTTATGATAGTGTTTTTCAAGTTTTATCTCCGAAGTGGAATAAATACTTTTTGATTCCACCAAGTCCAATTTCGTTTGTTTGAGTTATCATCCAAGTTATCATAGTCTCATTTCAAGTTTTATCTCCCATGTGGGATAAATACTTTTCGATCCCGCCAAGTCCGATTTCGTTTATGTGAGTTATCATCCAAGTTATGATAGTCTCTTTTCATGTTTTATCTCCCAAGTGGGATAAATACTTTTCGATTCCGCCAAGTCCGGTTTCGTTTGTTTGAGTTATCATCCAAGTTATGATAGTATTTTTCAAGTTTTATCTCCCAAGTGGGATAAATACTTTTCGATTCCGCCAAGTTCAGTTTCGTTTGTTTGAGTTATCATCCAAGTTATGATAGTCATTTTCAAGTTTTATCTCCCAAGTGGGATACATACTTTTTTGATTCTGCCAAGTCTGGTTTCATTTGTTTGAGTTATCATCCAAGTTATCGTAGTCTCTTTTAAAGCTCATTCACAGTGTGTCTTGTTCGCTTTATCTCCCTCGTGGGATAAATGCTTTTTGATTTCTTCCAAGTACGGTTTTGTATCTTTGAGTTATCATCCAGGTATAATATTCTCTTTTTAAGAACACTCATGGTGTGTCTTGTTCGCTTTATCTCCCAAATGGGATAAATGCTTTTCGATTCCGTCCAAGTCCGATTTCGTTTCTTTGAGTATTCAATAAAGTCATGGTAGTCTCTTTTCAAGCTCACTCACGATGTGTCTTGTTCGCTTTATCTCCCAAGTGGGATAAATTCTTTTCGATTCTGTCTAAGTCCAGTTTCGTACTTTGAGTTATCATCCAAGTTATGGTAGTCTCTTTTCAAGCTAAATCGCGGTGTGTCTTGTTCGCTTTATCTCCTAAGTGGGATAAATGATTTTCGATTCCGTCCAAGTCCGGTTTCGTATCTTTGAGTTATCATCCAAGTTATGGTAGTCTCTTTTCAAGCTCACTCGCATTGTGTCTTGTTCGCTTTATCTCCCAAGTGGGATAAATACTTTTCGGTTCCGCCGAGTCCGGTTTCGTTTGTTTGAGTTATCATCGAAGTTATGGTAGTCTCTTTTTAAGCTCACTTACGGTGGGTCTTGTTCGCTTTATCTCCCAAGTGGAATAAATGCTTTTCGATTTCGTCCACGTCCGATTTCGTATCTTTGATTTATCATCCAAGTATGATATTCTCTTTTTAAGAACACTTACGATGTGTCTTGACATTTTATCTCCCTAGTGGGATAATTGCTTTTCGATTCCGTCCAAGTCCAGTTTCGTATCTTTTAGTTATCATCCAAGTGATGATAGTCTTTTTCAAGGTTTATCTCCCAAGTGGGATAAATACTTTTCGATTCCGCCAAATCCGGTTTCGTTTGTTTGAGTTATCATCCAAGTTATGATAGTCTCTTTTTTAAGTTTTATCTCCCAAGTGGGAAAATAATTTTCGATTCCGCCAAGTCCGTTTCGTTTGTTTGAGTTATCATCCTAGTTATGATAGTCGTTTTCAAGTTTTATCTCCCAAGTGGAATAAATACTTTTTGATTCCACCAAGTCCAATTTCGTTTGTTTGAGTTATCATCCAAGTTATGATAGTCTCATTTCAAGTTTTATCTCCCATGTGGGATAAATACTTTTCGATTCCGCCAAGGCCGATTTCGTTTATTTGAGTTATCATCCAAGTTATGATAGTCTCTTTTCATGTTTTATCTCCCATGTGGGATAAATACTTTTCGATTCCGCCAAGTCCGGTTTCGTTTGTTTGAGTTATCATCCAAGTTATGATAGTATTTTTAAAGTTTTATTTCCCAAGGGGATAAATACGTTTCGATTCCGCCAAGTTCAGTTTCGTTTGTTTGAGTTATCATCCAAGTTATGATAGTCATTTTCAAGTTTTATCTCCCAAGTGGGATACATACTTTTCGATTCTGCCAAGTCTGGTTTCATTTGTTTGAGTTATCATCCAAGTTATCGTAGTCTCTTTTAAAGCTCATTCACGGCGTGTCTTGTTCGATTTATCTCCCAAGTGGGATAAATTCTTTTCGATTCCTTCCAAGTCCAGTTTTGTATCTTTGAGTTATCATCCAAGTATAATATTCTTTGATTAAGAACACTCACGGTGTGTCTTGTTCGCTTTATCTCCCAAATGGGATAAATGCTTTTCGATTCCGTCCAAGTCCGATTTCGTTTCTTCGAGTATTCAATAAAGTCATGCTTGTCTCTTTTCAAGCTCACTCACGGTGTGTCTTGTTCGCTTTATCTCCCAAGTGGGATAAATGCTTTTCAATTCTGTCTATGTCCAGTTTCGTATCTTTGAGTTATCATCCAAGTTATGGTAGTCTCTTTTCAAGCTAAATCGCGGTGTGTCTTGTTTACTTTATCTCCCAAGTGGGATAAATGATTTTCGATTCCGTCCAAGTCCGGTTTCGTATCTTTGAGTTATCATCCATGTTATGGTAGTCTCTTTTCAAGTTCACTCGCGTTGTGTCTTGTTCGCTTTATCTCCCAAGTCGGATAAATACTTTTCGATTCCTCCGAGTCCGGTTTCGTTTGTTTGAGTTATCATCGAAGTTATGGTAGTCTCTTTTTAAGCTCACTTACGGTGGGTCTTGTTCGCTTTATCTCCAAAGTGGAATAAATGCTTTTCGATTTCGTCCACGTCCGGTTTCATATCTTTGAGTTATCATCCAAGTATGATATTTTCTTTTTAAGAACACTTACGATGTGTCTTGTACATTTTATCTCCCTAGTGGGATAATTTCTTTTCGATTCCGTCCACGTCCAGTTTCGTATCTTTGAGTTATCATCCAAGTTATGATAGTCTTTTTCAAGGTTTATCTCCCAAGTGGGATAAATACTTTTCGATTCCGCCAAATCCGGTTTCGTTTGTTTGATATATCATCCAAGTTATGATAGTCTCTTTTTTAAGTTTTATCTCCCAAGTGGGAAAATAATTTTCGATTCCGCAAAGTCCGGTTTCGTTTGTTTGAGTTATCATCCAAGTTATGATAGTCTTTTTCAAGTTTTATCTCCCAAGTGGAATAAATACTTTTTGATTCCACCAAGTCCAATTTCGTTTGTTTGAGTTATCATCCAAGTTATGATAGTCTCATTTCAAGTTTTATCTCCCATGTGGGATAAATACTTTTCGATTCCGCCAAGTTCGATTTCGTTTATGTGAGTTATCATCCAAGTTATGATAGTCTCTTTTCATGTTTTATCTCCCAAGTGGGATAAATACTTTTCGATTCCGCCAAGTCCAGTTTCATTTGTTTGAGTTATCATCCAAGTTATGATTGTATTTTTCAAGTTTTATCTCCCAAGTGGGATAAATACTTTTCGATTCCGCCAAGTTCAGTTTCGTTTGTTTGAGTTATCATCCAAGTTATGATAGTCATTTTCAAGTTTTATCTCCCAAGTGGGATACATACTTTTTTGATTCTGTCAAGTCTGGTTTCATTTGTTTGAGTTATCATCCAAGTTATCGTAGTCTCTTTTAAAGCTCATTCACAGTGTGTCTTGTTCGCTTTATCTCCCTCGTGGGATAAATGCTTTTTGATTTCTTCCAAGTACGGTTTTGTATCTTTGAGTTATCATCCAAGTATAATATTCTCTTTTTAAGAACACTCATGGTGTGTCTTGTTCGCTTTATCTCCCAAATGGGATAAATGCTTTTCGATTCCGTCCAAGTCCGATTTCGTTTCTCCGAGTATTCAATAAAGTCATGGTAGTCTCTTTTCAAGCTCACTCACGATGTGTCTTGTTCGCTTTATCTCCCAAGTGGGATAAATTCTTTTCAATTCTGTCTAAGTCCAGTTTCGTACTTTGAGTTATCATCCAAGTTATGGTAGTCTCTTTTCAAGCTAAATCGCGGTGTGTCTTGTTCGCTTTATCTCCCAAGTGGGATAAATGATTTTCGATTCCGTCCAAGTCCGGTTTCGTATCTTTGAGTTATCATCCAAATTATGGTAGTCTCTTTTCAAGCTCACTCGCATTGTGTCTTGTTCGCTTTATCTCCCAAGTGGGATAAATACTTTTCGATTCCGCCGAGTCCGGTTTCGTTTGTTTGAGTTATCATCCTAGTTATGATAGTCTTTTTCAAGTTTTATCTCCCAAGTGGAATAAATACTTTTTGATTCCACCAAGTCCAATTTCGTTTGTTTGAGTTATCATCCAAGTTATGATAGTCTCATTTCTAGTTTTATCTCCCATGTGGGATAAATACTTTTCGATTCCGCCAAGGCCGATTTCGTTTATTTGAGTTATCATCCAAGTTATGATAGTCTCTTTTCATGTTTTATCTCCCAAGTGGGATAAATACTTTTCGATTCCGCCAAGTCCGGTTTGGTTTGTTTGAGTTATCATCCAAGTTATGATAGTATTTTTCAAGTTTTATCTCCCAAGTGGGATAAATACTTTTCGTTCCGCCACGTTCAGTTTTGTTTGTTTGAGTTATCATCCAAGTTATGATAGTCATTTTCATGTTTTATCTCCCAAGTGGGATACATACTTTTTCGATTCTGCCAAGTCTGGTTTCATTTGTTTGAGTTATCATCCAAGTTATCGTAGTCTCTTTTAAAGCTCATTCACGGTGTGTCTTGTTCGCTTTATCTCCCAAGTGGGATAAATTATTTTCGATTCCATCCAAGTCCGGTTTTGTATCTTTGAGTTATCATCCAAGTATAATATTCTTTTTTTAAGAACACTCACGGTGTGTCTTGTTCGCTTTATCTCCCAAATGGGATAAATGATTTTCGATTTCGTCCAAGTTCGATTTCGTTTCTTCGAGTATTCAATAAAGTCATGGTAGTCTCTTTTAAATCTCACTCACGGTGTGTCTTGTTCGCTTTATCTCCCAAGTGGGATAAATGCTTTTCAATTCTGTCTAATTCCAGTTTCGTATCTTTGAGTTATCATCCAAGTTATGGTAGTCTCTTTTCAAGCTAAATCGCGGTTTGTCTTGTTCGCTTTATCTCCCAAGTGGGATAAATGATTTTCGATTCCGTCCAAGTCCGGTTTCGTATCTTTGAGTTATCATCCAAGTTATGGTAGTCTCTTTTCAAGCTCACTCGCGTTTTTGTCTTGTTCGCTTTATCTCCCAAGTGGGATAAATACTTTTCGATTCCGCCGAATCCGGTTTCGTTTGTTTGAGTTATCATCGAAGTTATGGTAGTCTCTTTTTAAGCTCACTTACGGTGGGTCTTGTTCGCTTTAACTCCCAAGTGGAAATAAGTGATTTTCGATTTCGTCCATGTCCGGTTTCGTATCTTTGAGTTATCATCCAAGTTATGATAGTCTTTTTCAAGGTTTATCTCCCAAGTGGGATAAATACTTTTCGATTCCGCCAAATCCGGTTTCGTTTGTTTGAGTTATCATCCAAGTTATGATAGTCTCTTTTTTAAGTTTTATCTCCCAAGTGGGAAAATAATTTTCGATTCCGCCAAGTCCGGTTTCGTTTGTTTGAGTTATCATCCAAGTTATGATAGTCTTTTTCAAGTTTTATCTCCCAAGTGGAATAAATACTTTTTGATTCCACCAAGTCCAATTTCGTTTGTTTGAGTTATCATCCAAGTTATGATAGTCTCATTTCAAGTTTTATCTGCCATGTGGGATAAATAATTTTCGATTCCGCCAAGTCCGATTTCGTTTATTTGAGTTATCATCCAAGTTATGAAAGTCTCTTTTCATGTTTTATCTCCCAAGTGGGATAAATACTTTTCGATTCCGCCAAATCCGGTTTGGTTTGTTTGAGTTATCATCCAAGTTATGATAGTATTTTTCAAGTTTTATCTCCCAAGTGGGATAAATACTTTTCGTTCCGCCACGTTCAGTTTTGTTTGTTTGAGTTATCATCCAAGTTATGATACTCATTTTCAAGTTTTATCTCCCAAGTGGGATACATACTTTTTCGATTCTGCCATGTCTGGTTTCATTTGTTTGAGTTATCATCCAAGTTATCGTAGTCTATTTTAAAGCTCATTCACGGCGTGTCTTGTTCGCTTTATCTCCCAAGTGGGATAAATTCTTTTTGATTCCTTCCAAGTCCGGTTTTGTATCTTTGAGTTATCATCCAAGTATAATATTCTTTGTTTAAGAATACTCACGGTGTGTTTTGTTCGCTTTATCTCCCAAATGGGATAAATGCTTTTCGATTCCGTCCAAGTCCGATTTCGTTTCTTCGAGTATTCAATAAAGTCATGGTAGTCTCTTTTCAAGCTCACTCACGGTGTGTCTTGTTCGCTTTATCTCCCAAGTTGGATAAATACTTTTCAATTCTGTCTATGTCCAGTTTCGTATCTTTGAGTTATCATCCAAGTTATGGTAGTCTCTTTTCAAGCTAAATCGCGGTGTGTCTTGTTCACTTTATCTCCCAAGTGGGATAAATGATTTTCGATTCCGTCCAAGTCCGGTTTCGTATCTTTGAGTTATCATCCATGTTATGGTAGTCTCTTTTCAAGTTCACTCGCGTTGTGTCTTGTTCGCTTTATCTCCCAAGTGGGATAAATACTTTTCGATTCCTCCGAGTCCGGTTTCGTTTGTTTGAGTTATCATCGAAGTTATGGTAGTCTTTTTTTAAGCTCACTTACGGTGGGTCTTGTTCGCTTTATCTCCCAAGTGGAATAAATGCTTTTCGATTTCGTCCACGTCCGGTTTCGTATCTTTGAGTTATCATCCAAGTATGATATTCTCTTTTGAAGAACACTTACGATGTGTCTTGTACATTTTATCTCCCTAGTGGGATAATTGCTTTTCGATTCCGTCCAAGTCCAGTTTTGTATCTTTGAGTTATCATCCAAGTTATGATAGTCTTTTTCAAGGTTTATCTCCCAAGTGGGATAAATACTTTTCGATTCCGCCAAATCCGGTTTCGTTTGTTTGAGTTATCATCCAAGTTATGATAGTCTCTTTTTTAAGTTTTATCTCCCAAGTGGGAAAATAATTTTCGATTCCGCCAAGTCCGGTTTCGTTTGTTTGAGTTATTATCCAAGTTATGATAGTCTTTTTCAAGTTTTATCTCCCAAGTGGAATAAATACTTTTTGATTCCACCAAGTCCAATTTCGTTTGTTTGAGTTATCATCAAAGTTATGATAGTCTCATTTCAAGTTTTATCTCCCATGTGGGATAAATACTTTTCGATTCCGCCAAGTCCGATTTCGTTTATGTGAGTTATCATCCAAGTTATGATAGTCTCTTTTCATGTTTTATCTCCCAAGTGGGATAAATACTTTTCGATTCCGCCAAGTACGGTTTCGTTTGTTTGAGTTATCATCCAAGTTATGATAGTATTTTTCAAGTTTTATCTCCCAAGTGGGATAAATACTTTTCGATTCCGCCAAGTTCAGTTTCGTTTGTTTGAGTTATCATCCATGTTATGATCGTCATTTTCAAGTGTTATCTCCCAAGTGGGATACATACTTTTTCGATTCTGCCAAGTCTGGTTTTATTTGTTTGAGTTATCATCCAAGTTATCGTAGTCTCTTTTAAAGCTCATTCACAGTGTGTCTTGTTCGCTTTATCTCCCTCGTGGGATAAATGCTTTTTGATTTCTTCCAAGTACGGTTTTGTATCTTTGAGTTATCATCCAAGTATAATATTCTCTTTTTAAGAACACTCATGGTGTGTCTTGTTCGCTTTATCTCCCAAATGGGATAAATGCTTTTCGATTCCGTCCAAGTCCGATTTCGTTTCTTCGAGTATTCAATAAAGTCATGGTAGTCTCTTTTCAAGCTCACTCACGATGTGTCTTGTTCGCTTTATCTCCCAAGTGGGATAAATTCTTTTCAATTCTGTCTAAGTCCAGTTTCGTACTTTGAGTTATCATCAAAGTTATGGTAGTCTCTTTTCAAGCTAAATCGCGGTGTGTCTTGTTCGCTTTATCTCCCAAGTGGGATAAATGATTTTCGATTCCGTCCAAGTCCGGTTTCGTATCTTTGAGTTATCATCCAAGTTATGGTAGTCTATTTTCAAGCTCACTCGCATTGTGTCTTGTTCGCTTTATCTCCCAAGTGGGATAAATACTTTTCGATTCCGCCGAGTCCTGTTTCGTTTGTTTGAGTTATCATCGAAGTTATGGTAGTCTCTTTTTAAGCTCACTTACGGTGGGTCTTGTTCGCTTTATCTCCCATGTGGAATAAATGCTTTTCGATTTCGTCCACGTCCGGTTTCGTATCTTTGATTTATCATCCAAGTATGATATTCTCTTTTTAAGAAAACTTACGATGTGTCTTGTACATTTTATCTCCCTAGTGGGATAATTTCTTTTTGATTCCGTCCAAGTCCAGTTTCTTATCTTTGAGTTATCATCCAAGTTATGATAGTCTTTTTCAAGGTTTATCTCCCAAGTGGGATAAATACTTTTCGATTCCGCCAAATCCGGTTTCGTTTGTTTGAGTTATCATCCAAGTTATGATAGTCTCTTTTTTAAGTTTTATCTCCCAAGTGGGATAATAATTTTCGATTCCGCCAAGTCCATTTCGTTTGTTTGAGTTATCATCCTAGTTATGATAGTCTTTTTCAAGTTTTATCTCCCAAGTGGAATAAATACTTTTTGATTCCACCAAGTCCAATTTCGTTTGTTTGAGTTATCATCCAAGTTATGATAGTCTCATTTCAAGTTTTATCTCCCATGTGGGATAAATACTTTTCGATTCCGCCAAGGCCGATTTCGTTTATTTGAGTTATCATCCAAGTTATGATAGTCTCTTTTCATGTTTTATCTCCCAAGTGGGATAAATACTTTTCGATTCCGCCAAGTCCGGTTTCGTTTGTTTGAGTTATCATCCAAGTTATGATAGTATTTTTAAAGTTTTATTTCCCAAGGGGATAAATACGTTTCGATTCTGCCAAGTTCAGTTTCGTTTGTTTGAGTTATCATCCAAGTCCGGTTTTGTATCTTTGAGTTATCATCCAAGTATAATATTCTTTGTTTAAGAACACTCACGGTGTGTCTTGTTCGCTTTATCTCCCAAATAGGATAAATGCTTTTCGATTCCGTCCAAGTCCGATTTCGTTTCTTCGAGTATTCAATAAAGTCATGGTAGTCTCTTTTCAAGCTCACTCACGGTGTGTCTTGTTCGCTTTATCTCCCAAGTGGGATAAATGCTTTTCAATTCTGTCTAAGTCCAGTTTTGTATCTTTGAGTTATCATCCAAGTTATGGTAGTCTCTTTTCAAGCTAAATCGCGGTGTGTCTTGTTCACTTTATCTCCCAAGTGGGATAAATGATTTTCGATTCCGTCCAAGTCCGGTTTCGTATCTTTGAGTTATCATCCATGTTATGGTAGTCTCTTTTCAAGTTCACTCGCGTTGTGTCTTGTTCGCTTTATCTCCCAAGTGGGATAAATACTTTTCGATTCCTCCGAGTCCGGTTTCGTTTGTTTGAGTTATCATCGAAGTTATGGTAGTCTCTTTTTAAGCTCACTTACGGTGGGTCTTGTTCGCTTTATCTCCCAAGTGGAATAAATGCTTTTCGATTTCGTCCACGTCCGGTTTCGTATCTTTGAGTTATCTTCCAAGTATGATATTCTCTTTTTAAGAACACTTACGATGTGTCTGGTACATTTTATCTCCCTAGTGGGATAATTGTTTTTCGATTCCGTCCAAGTCCAGTTTCGTATCTTTGAGTTATCATCCAAGTTATGATTGTCTCATTTCAAGTTTTATCTCCCATGTGGGATAAATACTTTTCGATTCCGCCAAGTCCGATTTCGTTTATTTGAGTTATCATCCAAGTTATGATAGTCTCTTTTCATGTTTTATCTCCCAAGTGGGATAAATACTTTTCGATTCCGCCAAGTCCGGTTTCGTTTGTTTGAGTTAATATCCAAGTTATGATAGTATTTTTCAAGTTTTATCTCCCAATTGGGATAAATACTTTTCGATTCCGCCAAGTTCAGTTTCGTTTGTTTGAGTTATCATCCAAGTTATGATAGTTATTTTCAAGTTTTATCTCCCAAGTGGGATACATACTTTTTCGATTCTGCCAAGTCTGGTTTCATTTGTTTGAGTTATCATCCAAGTTATCGTAGTCTCTTTTAAAGCTCATTCACAGTGTGTCTTGTACGCTTTATCTCCCAAGTGGGATAAATGCTTTTTGATTCCTTCCAAATACGGTTTTGTATCTTTGAGTTATCATCCAAGTATAATATTCTCTTTCTAAGAACACTCATTGGTGTGTCTTGTTCGCTTTATCTGCCAAATGGGATAAATGCTTTTCGATTCCGTCCATGTCCGATTTCGTTTATTCGAGTATTCAATAAAGTCATGGTAGTCTCTTTTCAAGCTCACTCACGATGTGTCTTGTTCGCTTTATCTCCCAAGTGGGATAAATTCTTTTCAATTCTGTCTATGTCCAATTTGGTACTTTGAGTTATCATCAAAGTTATGGTAGTCTCTTTTCAATCTAAATCGCGGTGTGTCTTGTTCGCTTTATCTCCCAAGTGGGATAAATGATTTTTGATTCCGTCCAAGTCCGGTTTTGTATCTTTGAGTTATCATCCAAGTTATGGTAGTCTCTTTTCAAGCTCACTCGCATTGTGTCTTGTTCACTTTATCTCCCATGTGGGATAAATACTTTTCGATTCCGCCGAGTCCGGTTTCGTTTGTTTGAGTTATCATCCTAGTTATGATAGTCTTTTTCAAGTTTTATCTCCCAAGTGGAATAAATACTTTTTGATTCCACCAAGTCCAATTTCGTTTGTTTGAGTTATCATCCAAGTTATGATAGTCTCATTTCAAGTTTTATCTCCCATGTGGGATAAATACTTTTCGATTCCTCCAAGGCCGATTTCGTTTATTTGAGTTATCATCCAAGTTATGATAGTCTCTTTTCATGTTTTATCTCCCAAGTGGGATAAATACTTTTCGATTCCGCAAAGTCCGGTTTCGTTTGTTTTAGTTATCATCCAAGTTATGATAGTATTTTTAAAGTTTTATTTCCCAAGTGGGATAAATACTTTTCGATTCCGCCAAGTTCAGTTTCGTTTGTTTTAGTTATCATCCAAGTTATGATAGTCGTTTTCAAGTTTTATCTCCCAAGTGGGATACATACTTTTCGATTCTGCCAAGTCAGGTTTCATTTGTTTGAGTTATCATCCAAGTTATCGTAGTCTCTTTTAAAGCTCATACACGGCGTGTCTTGTTCGCTTTATCTCCCAAGTGGGATAAATTCTTTTCGATTCCTTCCAAGTCCGGTTTTGTATCTTTGAGTTATCATCCAAGTATAATATTCTTTTTTTAAGAACACTCACGGTGTGTCTTGTTCGCTTTATCTCCCAAATGGGATAAATGCTTTTCGATTTCGTCCAAGTCCGATTTCGTTTCTTCGAGTATTCAATAAAGTCATGGTAGTCTCTTTTCAATCTCACTCACGATGTGTCTTGTTCGCTTTATCTCCCAAGTGGGATAAATGCTTTTCAATTCTGTCTAAGTCCAGTTTCGTATCTTTGAGTTAACATCCAAGTTATGGCAGTCTCTTTTCAAGCTAAATCGCGGTTTGTCTTGTTCGCTTTATCTCCCAAGTGGGATAAATGATTTTCGATTCCGTCCAAGTCCGGTTTCGTATCTTTGAGTTATCATCCAAGTTTTGGTAGTCTCTTTTCAAGCTCACTCGCATTGTGTCTTGTTCGCTTTATCTCCCAAGTGGGATAAATACTTTTCGATTTCGCCGAGTCCGGTTTCGTTTGTTTGAGTTATCATCGAAGTTATGGTAGTCTCTTTTTAAGCTCACTTACGGTGGGTCTTGTTCGCTTTATCTCCCACGTGGAATAAGTGCTTTTCGATTTCAGCCACGTCCGGTTTCGTATCTTTGAGTTATCATCCAAGTAAGATATTCTCTTTTTAAGAACACTTACGATGTGTCTTGTACATTTTATCTCCCTAGTGGGATAATTGCTTTTCGATTCCGTACAAGTCTAGTTTCGTATCTTTGAGTTATCATCCAAGTTATGATAGTCTTTTTCAAGGTTTATCTCCCAAGTGGGATAAATACTTTTCGATTTCGCCAAATCCGGTTTCGTTTGTTTGAGTTATGATCCAAGTTATGATAGTCTCTTTTTTAAGATTTATCTGCCAAGTGGGAAAATAATTTTCGATTTCGCCAAGTCCGGTTTCGTTTGTTTGAGTTATCATCCAAGTTATGATAGTCTTTTTCAAGTCTTATCTCCCAAGTGGAATAAATACTTTTTGATTCCACCAAGTCCAATTTCGTTTGTTTGAGTTATCATCCATGTTATGATAGTCTCATTTCATGTTTTATCTCCCATGTGGGATAAATACTTTTCGATTCCGCCAAGTCCGATTTCGTTTATTTGAGTTATCATCCAATTATGATAGTCTCTTTTCATGTTTTATCTCCCAAATGGGATCAATACTTTTCGATTCCGCCAAGTCCGGTTTCGTTTGTTTGAGTTATCATCCAAGTTATGATAGTATTTTTCAAGTTTTATTTCCCAAGTGGCATAATTACTTTTCGATTCTGCCAAGTTCATTTTCGTTTGTTTGAGTTATCATCCAAGTTATGATAGTCATTTTCAAGTTTTATCTCCCAAGTGGGATACATACTTTTTGATTCTGCCAAGTCTGGTTTCATTTGTTTGAGTTATCATCCAAGTTATCATAGTCTCTTTTAAAGCTCATTCACGGCGTGTCTTGTTCGCTTTATCTCCCAAGTGGGATAAATTCTTTTCGATTCCTTCCAAGTCCAGTTTTGTATCTTTGAGTTATCATCCAAGTATAATATTCTTTTTTTAAGAACACTCACGGTGTGTCTTGTTCGCTTTATCTCCCAAATGGGATAAATGCTTTTCGATTTCGTCCAATTCCGATTTCGTTTCTTCGAGTATTCAATAAAGTCATGGTAGTCTCTTTTCAATCTCACTCACGGTGTGTTTTGTTCGCTTTACCTCCCAAGTGGGATAAATGCTTTTCAATTCTGTCTAAGTCCAGTTTCGTATCTTTGAGTTATCATCCAAGTTATGGCAGTCTCTTTTCAAGCTAAATCGCGGTTTGTCTTGTTCGCTTTATCTCCCAAGTGGGATAAATGATTTTCGATTCCGTCCAAGTCCGGTTTCGTATCTTTGAGTTATCATCCAAGTTATGGTAGTCTCGTTTCAAGCTCACTCGCATTGTGTCTTGTTCACTTTATCTCCCAAGTGGGATAAATACTTTTCGATTCCGCCGAGTCCGGTTTCGTTTGTTTGAGTTATCATCGAAGTTATGGTAGTCTCTTTTTAAGCTCACTTACGGTGGGTCTTGTTCTCTTTATCTCCCACGTGGAATAAGTGCTTTTCGATTTCGTCCACGTCCGGTTTCGTATCTTTGAGTTATCATCCAAGTATGATATTCTCTTTTTAAGAACACTTACGATGTGTCTTGTACATTTTATCTCCCTAGTGGGATAATTGCTTTTCGATTCCGTACAAGTCTAGTTTCGTATCTTTGAGTTAACATCCAAGTTATGATAGTCTTTTTCAAGGTTTATCTCCCAAGTGGGATAAATACTTTTCGATTCCGCCAAATCCGGTTTCGTTTGTTTGAGTTATCATCCAAGTTATGATAGTCTCTTTTTTATGTTTTATCTCCCAAGTGGAAAAATAATTTTCGATTTCGCCAAGTCCGGTTTCGTTTGTTTGAGTTATCATCCAAGTTATGATAGTCTTTTTCAAATCTTATCTCCCAAGTGGAATAAATACTTTTTGATTCCACCAAGTCCAATTTCGTTTGTTTGAGTTATCATCCAAGTTATGATAGTCTCATTTCAAGTTTTATCTCCCATGTGGGATAAATACTTTTCGATTCCGCCAAGTCCGATTTCGTTTATTTGAGTTATCATCCAATTATGATAGTCTCTTTTCATGTTTTATCTCCCAAATGGGATCAATACTTTTCGATTCCGCCAAGTCCGGTTTCGTTTGTTTGAGTTATCATCCAAGTTATGATAGTATTTTTCAAGTTTTATTTCCCAAGTGGCATAATTACTTTTCGATTCTGCCAAGTTCATTTTCGTTTGTTTGAGTTATCATCCAAGTTATGATAGTCATTTTCAAGTTTTATCTCCAAAGTGGGATACATACTTTTTGATTCTGCCAAGTCTGGTTTCATTTGTTTGAGTTATCATCCAAGTTATCGTAGTCTCTTTTAAAGCTCATTCACGGCGTGTCTTGTTCGCTTTATCTCCCAAGTGGGATAAATTCTTTTCGATTCCTTCCAAGTCCAGTTTTGTATCTTTGAGTTATCATCCAAGTATAATATTCTTTTTTTAAGAACACTCACGGTGTGTCTTGTTCGCTTTATCTCCCAAATGGGATAAATGCTTTTCGATTTCGTCCAATTCCGATTTCGTTTCTTCGAGTATTCAATAAAGTCATGGTAGTCTCTTTTCAATCTCACTCACGGTGTGTTTTGTTCGCTTTATCTCCCAAGTGGGATAAATGCTTTTCAATTCTGTCTAAGTCCAGTTTCGTATCTTTGAGTTATCATCCAAGTTATGGCAGTCTCTTTTCAAGCTAAATCGCGGTTTGTCTTGTTCGCTTTATCTCCCAAGTGGGATAAATGATTTTCGATTCCGTCCAAGTCCGGTTTCGTATCTTTGAGTTATCATCCAAGTTATGGTAGTCTCGTTTCAAGCTCACTCGCATTGTGTCTTGTTCACTTTATCTCCCAAGTGGGATAAATACTTTTCGATTCCGCCGAGTCCGGTTTCGTTTGTTTGAGTTATCATCGAAGTTATGGTAATCTCTTTTTAAGCTCACTTACGGTGGGTCTTGTTCTCTTTATCTCCCACGTGGAATAAGTGCTTTTCGATTTCGTCCACGTCCGGTTTCGTATCTTTGAGTTATCATCCAAGTATGATATTCTCTTTTTAAGAACACTTACGATGTGTCTTGTACATTTTATCTCCCTAGTGGGATAATTGCTTTTCGATTCCGTACAAGTCTAGTTTCGTATCTTTGAGTTAACATCCAAGTTATGATAGTCTTTTTCAAGGTTTATCTCCCAAGTGGGATAAATACTTTTCGATTCCGCCAAATCCGGTTTCGTTTGTTTGAGTTATCATCCAAGTTATGATAGTCTCTTTTTTAAGTTTTATCTCCCAAGTGGGAAAATAATTTTCGATTTCGCCAAGTCCGGTTTCGTTTGTTTGAGTTATCATCCAAGTTATGATAGTCTTTTTCAAATCTTATCTCCCAAGTGGAATAAATACTTTTTGATTCCACCAAGTCCAATTTCGTTTGTTTGAGTTATCATCCAAGTTATGATAGTCTCATTTCAAGTTTTATCTCCCATGTGGGATAAATACTTTTCGATTCCGCCAAGTCCGATTTCGTTTATTTGATTTATCATCCAATTATGATAGTCTCTTTTCATGTTTTATCTCCCAAATGGGATCAATACTTTTCGATTCCGCCAAGTCCGGTTTCGTTTGTTTGAGTTATCATCCAAGTTATGATAGTATTTTTCAAGTTTTATTTCCCAAGTGGCATAAATACTTTTCGATTCCGCCATGTTCAGTTTCGTTTGTTTGAGATATCATCCAAGTTATGATAGTCATTTTCAAGTTTTATCTCCCAAGTGGGATACATACTTTTCGATTCTGCCAAGTCTGGTTTCATTTGTTTGAGTTATCATCCAAGTTATCGTAGTCTCTTTTAAAGCTCATTCACGGCGTGTCTTGTTCGCTTTATCTCCCAAGTGGGATAAATTCTTTTCGATTCCTTCCAAGTCCGGTTTTGTATCTTTGAGTTATCATCCAAGTATAATATTCTTTTTTTAAGAACACTCACGGTGTGTCTTGTTCGCTTTATCTCCCAAATGGGATAAATGCTTTTTGATTCCGTCCAAGTCTGATTTCGTTTCATTGAGTATTCAATAAAGTCATGGTAGTCTCTTTTCAAACTCACTCACGGTGTGTTTTGTTCGCTTTATCTCCCAAGTGAGATAAATGCTTTTCAATTCTGTCTAAGTCCAGTTTCGTATCTTTGAGTTATCATCCAAGTTATGGCAGTCTCTTTTCAAGCTAAATCGCGGTTTGTCTTGTTCGCTTTATCTCCCAAGTGGGATAAATGATTTTCGATTCCGTCCAAGTCCGGTTTCGTATCTTTGAGTTATCATCCAAGTTATGGTAGTCTCTTTTCAAGCTCACTTGCTTTGTGTCTTGTTCACTTTATCTCCCAAGTGGGATAAATACTTTTCGATTCCGCCGAGTCCGGTTTCGTTTGTTTGAGTTATCATCGAAGTTATGGTAGTCTCTTTTTAAGCTCACTTACGGTGGGTCTTGTTCACTTTATCTCCCACGTGGAATAAGTGCTTTTCGATTTCGTCCACGTCCGGTTTCGTATCTTTGAGTTATCATCCAAGTATGATATTCTCTTTTTAAGAACACTTACGATGTGTCTTGTACATTTTATCTCCCTAGTGGGATAATTGCTTTTCGATTCCGTACAAGTCTAGTTTCTTATCTTTGAGTTATCATCCAAGTTATGATAGTCTTTTTCAAGGTTTATCTCCCAAGTGGGATAAATACTTTTCGATTTTGCCAAATCCGGTTTCGTTTGTTTGAGTTATCATCCAAGTTATGATAGTCTCTTTTTTAAGTTTAATCTCCCAAGTGGGAAAATAATTTTCGATTTCGCCAAGTCCGGTTTCGTTTGTTTGAGTTATCATCCAAGTTATGATAGTCTTTTTCAAGTCTTATCTCCCAAGTGGAATAAAAAATTTTTGATTCCACCAAGTCCAATTTCGTTTGTTTGAGTTATCATCCAAGTTATGATAGTCTCATTTCAAGTTTTATCTCCCATGTGGGATAAATACTTTTCGATTTCGCCAAGTCCGATTTCGTTTATTTGAGTTATCATCCAATTATGATAGTCTCTTTTCATGTTTTATCTCCCAAATGGGATCAATACTTTTCGATTCCGCCAAGTCCGGTTTCGTTTGTTTGAGTTATCATCCAAGTTATGATAGTATTTTTCAAGTTTTATTTCCCAAGTGGCATAAATACTTTTCGATTCCGCCAAATTCAGTTTCGTTTGTTTGAGTTATCATCCAAGTTATGATAGTCATTTTCAAGTTTTATCTCCCAAGTGGGATACATACTTTTCGATTCTGCCAAGTCTGGTTTCATTTGTTTGAGTTATCATCCAAGTTATCGTAGTCTCTTTTAAAGCTCATTCACGGCGTGTCTTGTTCGCTTTATCTCCCAAGTGGGATAAATTCTTTTCGATTCCTTCCATGTCCGGTTTTGTATCTTTGAGTTATCATCCAAATATAATATTCTCTTTTTAAGAACACTCACGGTGTGTCTTGTTCGCTTTATCTCCCAAATGGGATAAATGCTTTTCGATTTCGTCCAAGTCCGATTTCGTTTCTTCGAGTATTCAATAAAGTCATGGTAGTCTCTTTTCAATCTCACTCACGGTGTGTTTTGTTCGCTTTATCTCCCAAGTGGGATAAATGCTTTTCAATTCTGTCTAAGTCCAGTTTCGTATCTTTGAGTTATCATCCAAGTTATGGCAGTCTCTTTTCAAGCTAAATCGCAGTTTGTCTTGTTCGCTTTATCTCCCAAGTGGGATAAATGATTTTCGATTCCGTCCAAGTCCGGTTTCGTATCTTTGAGTTATCATCCAAGTTATGGTAGTCTCTTTTCAAGCTCACTCGCATTGTGTCTTGTTCACTTTATCTCCCAAGTGGGATAAATACTTTTCGATTCCGCCGAGTCTGGTTTCATTTGTTTGAGTTATCATCGAAGTTATGGTAGTCTCTTTTTAAGCTCACTTACGGTGGGTCTTGTTCTCTTTATCTCCCACGTGGAATAAGTGCTTTTCGATTTCGTCCACGTCCGGTTTCGTATCTTTGAGTTATCATTCAAGTATGATATTCTCTTTTTAAGAACACTTACGATGTGTCTTGTACATTTTATCTCCCTAGTGGGATAATTGCTTTTCGATTCCGTACAAGTCTAGTTTCGTATCTTTGAGTTATCATCCAAGTTATGATAGTCTCTTTTTTAAGTTTTATCTCCCAAGTGGGAAAATAATTTTCAATTTCGCCAAGTCCGGTTTCGTTTGTTTGAGTTATCATCCAAGTTATGATAGTCTTTTTCAAGTCTTATCTCCCAAGTGGAATAAATACTTTTTGATTCCACCAAGTCCAATTTCGTTTGTTTGAGTTATCATCCAAGTTATGATAGTCTCATTTCAAGTTTTATCTCCCATGTGGGATAAATACTTTTCGATTCCGCCAAGTCCGATTTCGTTTATTTGAGTTATCATCCAATTATGATAGTCTCTTTTCATGTTTTATCTCCCAAGTTATCATCCAAGTTATGATAGTATTTTTCAAGTTTTATTTCCCAAGTGGCATAAATACTTTTCGATTCCGCCAAGTTCAGTTTCGTTTGTTTGAGTTATCATCCAAGTTATGATAGTCATTTTCAAGTTTTATCTCCCAAGTGGGATACATACTTTTCGATTCTGCCAAGTCTGGTTTCATTTGTTTGAGTTATCATCCAGGTTATCTTAGTCTCTTTTAAAGCTCATTCACGGCGTGTCTTGTTCGCTTTATCTCCCAAGTGGGATAAATGCTTTTCGATTCCTTCCAAGTATGGTTTTGTATCTTTGAGTTATCATCCAAGTATAATATTCTCTTTTTAAGAACACTCACGGTGTGTCTTGTTCACTTTATCTCCCAAATGGGATAAATGCTTTTCGATTCCGTCCAAGTCCGATTACGTTTCTTCGAGTATTCAATAATGTCATGGTAGTCTCTTTTCAAGCTCACTCACGGTGTGTCTTGTTCGCTTTATCTCCCAAGTGGGATAAATGCTTTTCAATTCTGTCTAAGTCCAGTTTCGTATCTTTGAGTTATCATCCAAGTTATGGTAGTCTCTTTTCAAGCTAAATCGCGGTTTGTCTTGTTCGCTTTATCTCCCAAGTGGGATAAATGATTTTCGATTCCGTCCAAGTCCGGTTTCGTATCTTTGAGTTATCATCCAAGTTATGGTAGTCTCTTTTCAAGCTCACTCGCGTTGTGTCTTGTCCGCTTTATCTCCCAAGTGGGATAAATACTTTTCGATTCCGCCGAGTCCGGTTTCGTTTGTTTGAGTTATCATCGAAGTTATGGTAGTCTCTTTTTAAGCTCACTTACGGTGGGTCTTGTTCGCTTTATCTCCCAAGTGGAATAAGTGCTTTTCGATTTCGTCCATGTCCGGTTTCGTATCTTTGAGTTATCATCCAAGTTATGATAGTATTTTTCAAGGTTTATCTCCCAAGTGGGATAAATACTTTTCGATTCCGCCAAATCCGGTTTCGTTTGTTTGAGTTATCATCCAAGTTATGATAGTCTCTTTTTTAAGTTTTATCTCCCAAGTGGGAAAATAATTTTCGATTCTGCCAAGTCCGGTTTCGTTTGTTTGAGTTATCATCCATGTTATGATAGTCTTTTTCAAGTTTTATCTCCCAAGTGGAATAAATACTTTTTGATTCCACCAAGTCCAATTTCGTTTGTTTGAGTTATCATCCAAGTTATGATAGTCTCATTTCAAGTTTTATCTCCCATGTGGGATAAATACTTTTCGATTCCGCCAAGTCCGATTTCGTTTATTTGAGTTATCATCCAAGTTATGATAGTCTCTTTTCATGTTTTATCTCCCAAGTGGGATAAATACTTTTCGATTCCGCCAAGTCCGGTTTCGTTTGTTTGAGTTATCATCCAAGTTATGATAGTATTTTTCAAGTTTTATCTCCCAAGTGGGATAAATACTTTTCGATTCCTCCACGTTCAGTTTCGTTTGTTTGAGTTATCATCCAAGTTATGATAGTCATTTTCAAGTTTTATCTCCCAAGTGGGATACATACTATTTCGATTCTGCCAAGTCTGGTTTCATTTGTTTGAGTTATCATCCAAGTTATCGTAGTCTCTTTTAAAGCTCATTCATAGTGTGTCTTGTTCGCTTTATCTCCCTCGTGGGATAAATGCTTTTCGATTCCTTCCAAGTACGGTTTTGTATCTTTGAGTTATCATCCAAGTATAATATTCTCTTTTTAAGAACACTCACGGTGTGTCTTGTTCTCTTTATCTCCCAAATGGGATAAATGCTTTTCGATTCCGTCCAAGTCCGATTTCATTTCTTCGAGTATTCAATAAAGTCATGGTAGTCTCTTTTCAAGCTCACTCACGATGTGTCTTGTTCGCTTTATCTCCCAAGTGGGATAAATTCTTTTCAATTCTGTCTAAGTCCAGTTTCGTACTTTGAGTTATCATCCAAGTTATGGTAGTCTCTTTTCAAACTAAATCGCGGTGTGTCTTGTTCGCTTTATCTCCCAAGTGGGATAAATGATTTTCGATTCCGTCCAAGTCCGGTTTCGTATCTTTGAGTTATCATCCAAGTTATGGTAGTCTCGTTTCAAGCTCACTCGCATTGTGTCTTGTTCGCTTTATCTCCCAAGTGGGATAAATACTTTTCGATTCCGCCGAGTCCGGTTTCGTTTGTTTGAGTTATCATCGAAGTTATGGTAGTCTCTTTTTAAGCTCACTTACGGTGGGTCTTGTTCGCTTTATCTCCCAAGTGGAATAAATGCTTTTCGATTTCGTCCACGTCCGGTTTCGTATATTTGATTTATCATCCAAGTATGATATTCTCTTTTTAAGAACACTTACGATGTGTCTTGTACATTTTATCTCCCTAGTAGGATAATTGCTTTTCGATTCCGTCCAAGTCTAGTTTCGTATCTTTGAGTTATCATCCAAGTTATGATAGTCTTTTTCAAGGTTTATCTCCCAAGTGGGATAAATACTTTTCGATTCCGCCAAATCCGGTTTCGTTTGTTTGAATTATCATCCAAGTTATGATAGTCTCTTTTTTAAGTTTTATCTCCCAAGTGGGAAAATAATTTTCGATTCTGCCAAGTCCGGTTTCGTTTGTTTGAGTTATCATCCAAGTTATGATAGTCTTTTTCAAGTTTTATCTCCCAAGTGGAATAAATACTTTTTGATTCCACCAAGTCCAATTTCGTTTGTTTGAGTTATCATCCAAGTTATGATAGTCTCATTTCAAGTTTTATCTCCCATGTGGGATAAATACTTTTCGATTCCGCCAAGTCCGATTTCGTTTATTTGAGTATCATCCAAGTTATGATAGTCTCTTTTCATGTTTTATCTCCCAAGTGGGATAAATACTTTTCGATTCCGCCAAGTCCGGTTTCGTTTGTTTGAGTTATCATCGAAGTTATGGTAGTCTCTTTTTAAGCTCACTTACGGTGGGTCTTGTTCGCTTTATCTCCCAAGTGGAATAAATGCTTTTCGATTTCGTCCACGTCCGGTTTCGTATATTTGATTTATCATCCAAGTATGATATTCTCTTTTTAAGAACACTTACGATGTGTCTTGTACATTTTATCTCCCTAGTAGGATAATTGCTTTTCGATTCCGTCCAAGTCTAGTTTCGTATCTTTGAGTTATCATCCAAGTTATGATAGTCTTTTTCAAGGTTTATCTCCCAAGTGGGATAAATACTTTTCGATTCCGCCAAATCCGGTTTCGTTTGTTTGAGTTATCATCCAAGTTATGATAGTCTCTTTTTTAAGTTTTATCTCCCAAGTGGGAAAATAATTTTCGATTCTGCCAAGTCCGGTTTCGTTTGTTTGAGTTATCATCCAAGTTATGATAGTCTTTTTCAAGTTTTATCTCCCAAGTGGAATAAATACTTTTTGATTCCACCAAGTCCAATTTCGTTTGTTTGAGTTATCATCCAAGTTATGATAGTCTCATTTCAAGTTTTATCTCCCATGTGGGATAAATACTTTTCGATTCCGCCAAGTCCGATTTCGTTTATTTGAGTTATCATCCAAGTTATGATAGTCTCTTTTCATGTTTTATCTCCCAAGTGGGATAAATACTTTTCGATTCCGCCAAGTCCGGTTTCGTTTGTTTGAGTTATCATCCAAGTTATGATAGTATTTTTCAAGTTTTATCTCCCAAGTGGGATAAATACTTTTCGATTCCTCCACGTTCAGTTTCGTTTGTTTGAGTTATCATCCAAGTTATGATAGTCATTTTCAAGTTTTATCTCCCAAGTGGGATACATACTATTTCGATTCTGCCAAGTCTGGTTTCATTTGTTTGAGTTATCATCCAAGTTATCGTAGTCTCTTTTAAAGCTCATTCATAGTGTGTCTTGTTCGCTTTATCTCCCTCGTGGGATAAATGCTTTTCGATTCCTTCCAAGTACAGTTTTGTATCTTTGAGTTATCATCCAAGTATAATATTCTCTTTTTAAGAACACTCACGGTGTGTCTTGTTCGCTTTATCTCCCAAATGAGATAAATGCTTTTCGATTCCGTCCAAGTCCGATTTCGTTTCTTCGAGTATTCAATAAAGTCATGGTAGTCTCTTTTCAAGCTCACTCACGATGTGTCTTGTTCGCTTTATCTCCCAAGTGGGATAAATTCTTTTCAATTCTGTCTAAGTCCAGTTTCGTACTTTGAGTTATCATCCAAGTTATGGTAGTCTCTTTTCAAACTAAATCGCGGTGTGTCTTGTTCGCTTTATCTCCCAAGTGGGATAAATGATTTTCGATTCCGTCCAAGTCCGGTTTCGTATCTTTGAGTTATCATCCAAGTTATGGTAGTCTCGTTTCAAGCTCACTCGCATTGTGTCTTGTTCGCTTTATCTCCCAAGTGGGATAAATACTTTTCGATTCCGCCGAGTCCGGTTTCGTTTGTTTGAGTTATCATCGAAGTTATGGTAGTCTCTTTTTAAGCTCACTTACGGTGGGTCTTGTTCGCTTTATCTCCCAAGTGGAATAAATGCTTTTCGATTTCGTCCACGTCCGGTTTCGTATATTTGATTTATCATCCAAGTATGATATTCTCTTTTTAAGAACACTTACGATGTGTCTTGTACATTTTATCTCCCTAGTAGGATAATTGCTTTTCGATTCCGTCCAAGTCTAGTTTCGTATCTTTGAGTTATCATCCAAGTTATGATAGTCTTTTTCAAGGTTTATCTCCCAAGTGGGATAAATACTTTTCGATTCCGCCAAATCCGGTTTCGTTTGTTTGAATTATCATCCAAGTTATGATAGTCTCTTTTTTAAGTTTTATCTCCCAAGTGGGAAAATAATTTTCGATTCTGCCAAGTCCGGTTTCGTTTGTTTGAGTTATCATCCAAGTTATGATAGTCTTTTTCAAGTTTTATCTCCCAAGTGGAATAAATACTTTTTGATTCCACCAAGTCCAATTTCGTTTGTTTGAGTTATCATCCAAGTTATGATAGTCTCATTTCAAGTTTTATCTCCCATGTGGGATAAATACTTTTCGATTCCGCCAAGTCCGATTTCGTTTATTTGAGTTATCATCCAAGTTATGATAGTCTCTTTTCATGTTTTATCTCCCAAGTGGGATAAATACTTTTCGATTCCGCCAAGTCCGGTTTCGTTTGTTTGAGTTATCATCGAAGTTATGGTAGTCTCTTTTTAAGCTCACTTACGGTGGGTCTTGTTCGCTTTATCTCCCAAGTGGAATAAATGCTTTTCGATTTCGTCCACGTCCGGTTTCGTATATTTGATTTATCATCCAAGTATGATATTCTCTTTTTAAGAACACTTACGATGTGTCTTGTACATTTTATCTCCCTAGTAGGATAATTGCTTTTCGATTCCGTCCAAGTCTAGTTTCGTATCTTTGAGTTATCATCCAAGTTATGATAGTCTTTTTCAAGGTTTATCTCCCAAGTGGGATAAATACTTTTCGATTCCGCCAAATCCGGTTTCGTTTGTTTGAGTTATCATCCAAGTTATGATAGTCTCTTTTTTAAGTTTTATCTCCCAAGTGGGAAAATAATTTTCGATTCTGCCAAGTCCGGTTTCGTTTGTTTGAGTTATCATCCAAGTTATGATAGTCTTTTTCAAGTTTTATCTCCCAAGTGGAATAAATACTTTTTGATTCCACCAAGTCCAATTTCGTTTGTTTGAGTTATCATCCAAGTTATGATAGTCTCATTTCAAGTTTTATCTCCCATGTGGGATAAATACTTTTCGATTCCGCCAAGTCCGATTTCGTTTATTTGAGTTATCATCCAAGTTATGATAGTCTCTTTTCATGTTTTATCTCCCAAGTGGGATAAATACTTTTCGATTCCGCCAAGTCCGGTTTCGTTTGTTTGAGTTATCATCCAAGTTATGATAGTATTTTTCAAGTTTTATCTCCCAAGTGGGATAAATACTTTTCGATTCCTCCACGTTCAGTTTCGTTTGTTTGAGTTATCATCCAAGTTATGATAGTCATTTTCAAGTTTTATCTCCCAAGTGGGATACATACTATTTCGATTCTGCCAAGTCTGGTTTCATTTGTTTGAGTTATCATCCAAGTTATCGTAGTCTCTTTTAAAGCTCATTCATAGTGTGTCTTGTTCGCTTTATCTCCCTCGTGGGATAAATGCTTTTCGATTCCTTCCAAGTACAGTTTTGTATCTTTGAGTTATCATCCAAGTATAATATTCTCTTTTTAAGAACACTCACGGTGTGTCTTGTTCGCTTTATCTCCCAAATGAGATAAATGCTTTTCGATTCCGTCCAAGTCCGATTTCGTTTCTTCGAGTATTCAATAAAGTCATGGTAGTCTCTTTTCAAGCTCACTCACGATGTGTCTTGTTCGCTTTATCTCCCAAGTGGGATAAATTCTTTTCAATTCTGTCTAAGTCCAGTTTCGTACTTTGAGTTATCATCCAAGTTATGGTAGTCTCTTTTCAAACTAAATCGCGGTGTGTCTTGTTCGCTTTATCTCCCAAGTGGGATAAATGATTTTCGATTCCGTCCAAGTCCGGTTTCGTATCTTTGAGTTATCATCCAAGTTATGGTAGTCTCGTTTAAGGCTCACTCGCATTGTGTCTTGTTCGCTTTATCTCCCAAGTGGGATAAATACTTTTCGATTCCGCCGAGTCCGGTTTCGTTTGTTTGAGTTATCATCGAAGTTATGGTAGTCTCTTTTTAAGCTCACTTACGGTGGGTCTTGTTCGCTTTATCTCCCAAGTGGAATAAATGCTTTTCGATTTCGTCCACGTCCGGTTTCGTATATTTGATTTATCATCCAAGTATGATATTCTCTTTTTAAGAACACTTACGATGTGTCTTGTACATTTTATCTCCCTAGTAGGATAATTGCTTTTCGATTCCGTCCAAGTCTAGTTTCGTATCTTTGAGTTATCATCCAAGTTATGATAGTCTTTTTCAAGGTTTATCTCCCAAGTGGGATAAATACTTTTCGATTCCGCCAAATCCGGTTTCGTTTGTTTGAGTTATCATCCAAGTTATGATAGTCTCTTTTTTAAGTTTTATCTCCCAAGTGGGAAAATAATTTTCGATTCTTCCAAGTCCGGTTTCGTTTGTTTGAGTTATCATCCAAGTTATGATAGTCTTTTTCAAGTTTTATCTCCCAAGTGGAATAAATACTTTTTGATTCCACCAAGTCCAATTTCGTTTGTTTGAGTTATCATCCAAGTTATGATAGTCTCATTTCAAGTTTTATCTCCCATGTGGGATAAATACTTTTCGATTCCGCCAAGTCCGATTTCGTTTATTTGATTTATCATCCAAGTTATGATAGTCTCTTTTCATGTTTTATCTCCCAAGTGGGATAAATACTTTTCGATTCCGCCAAGTCCGGTTTCGTTTGTTTGAGTTATCATCCAAGTTATGATAGTATTTTTCAAGTTTTATCTCCCAAGTGGGATAAATACTTTTCGATTCCTCCACGTCCAGTTTCGTTTGTTTGAGTTATCATCCAAGTTATGATAGTCATTTTCAAGTTTTATCTCCCAAGTGGGATACATACTATTTCGATTCTGCCAAGTCTGGTTTCATTTGTTTGAGTTATCATCCAAGTTATCGTAGTCTCTTTTAAAGCTCATTCATAGTGTGTCTTGTTCGCTTTATCTCCCTCGTGGGATAAATGCTTTTCGATTCCTTCCAAGTACGGTTTTGTATCTTTGAGTTATCATCCAAGTATAATATTCTCTTTTTAAGAACACTCACGGTGTGTCTTGTTCGCTTTATCTCCCAAATGGGATAAATTATTTTCGATTCCGTCCAAGTCCGATTTCGTTTCTTCGAGTATTCAATAAAGTCATGGTAGTCTCTTTTCAAGCTCACTCACGATGTGTCTTGTTCGCTTTATCTCCCAAGTGGGATAAATTCTTTTCAATTCTGTCTAAGTCCAGTTTCGTACTTTGAGTTATCATCCAAGTTATGGTAGTCTCTTTTCAAACTAAATCGCGGTGTGTCTTGTTCGCTTTATCTCCCAAGTGGGATAAATGATTTTCGATTCCGTCCAAGTCCGGTTTCGTATCTTTGAGTTATCATCCAAGTTATGGTAGTCTCGTTTCAAGCTCACTCGCATTGTGTCTTGTTCGCTTTATCTCCCAAGTGGGATAAATACTTTTCGATTCCGCCGAGTCCGGTTTCGTTTGTTTGAGTTATCATCGAAGTTATGGTAGTCTCTTTTTAAGCTCACTTACGGTGGGTCTTGTTCGCTTTATCTCCCAAGTGGAATAAATGCTTTTCGATTTCGTCCACGTCCGGTTTCGTATATTTGATTTATCATCCAAGTATGATATTCTCTTTTTAAGAACACTTACGATGTGTCTTGTACATTTTATCTCCCTAGTAGGATAATTGCTTTTCGATTCCGTCCAAGTCTAGTTTCGTATCTTTGAGTTATCATCCAAGTTATGATAGTCTTTTTCAAGGTTTATCTCCCAAGTGGGATAAATACTTTTCGATTCCGCCAAATCCGGTTTCGTTTGTTTGAGTTATCATCCAAGTTATGATAGTCTCTTTTTTAAGTTTTATCTCCCAAGTGGGAAAATAATTTTCGATTCTGCCAAGTCCGGTTTCGTTTGTTTGAGTTATCATCCAAGTTATGATAGTCTTTTTAAAGTTTTATCTCCCAAGTGGAATAAATACTTTTTGATTCCACCAAGTCCAATTTCGTTTGTTTGAGTTATCATCCAAGTTATGATAGTCTCATTTCAAGTTTTATCTCCCATGTTGGATAAATACTTTTCGATTCCGCCAAGTCCGATTTCGTTTATTTGAGTTATCATCCAAGTTATGATAGTCTCTTTTCATGTTTTATCTCCCAAGTGGGATAAATACTTTTCGATTCCGCCAAGTCCGGTTTCGTTTGTTTGAGTTATCATCCAAGTTATGATAGTATTTTTCAAGTTTTATCTCCCAAGTGGGATAAATACTTTTCGATTCCTCCACGTTCAGTTTCGTTTGTTTGAGTTATCATCCAAGTTATGATAGTCATTTTCAAGTTTTATCTCCCAAGTGGGATACATACTATTTCGATTCTGCCAAGTCTGGTTTCATTTGTTTGAGTTATCATCCAAGTTATCGTAGTCTCTTTTAAAGCTCATTCATAGTGTGTCTTGTTCGCTTTATCTCCCTCGTGGGATAAATGCTTTTCGATTCCTTCCAAGTACGGTTTTGTATCTTTGAGTTATCATCCAAGTATAATATTCTCTTTTTAAGAACACTCACGGTGTGTCTTGTTCGCTTTATCTCCCAAATGGGATAAATGCTTTCCGATTCCGTCCAAGTCCGATTTCGTTTCTTCGAGTATTCAATAAAGTCATGGTAGTCTCTTTTCAAGCTCACTCACGATGTGTCTTGTTCGCTTTATCTCCCAAGTGGGATAAATTCTTTTCAATTCTGTCTAAGTCCAGTTTCGTACTTTGAGTTATCATCCAAGTTATGGTAGTCTCTTTTCAAACTAAATCGCGGTGTGTCTTGTTCGCTTTATCTCCCAAGTGGGATAAATGATTTTCGATTCCGTCCAAGTCCGGTTTCGTATCTTTGAGTTATCATCCAAGTTATGGTAGTCTCGTTTCAAGCTCACTCGTATTGTGTCTTGTTCGCTTTATCTCCCAAGTGGGATAAATACTTTTCGATTCCGCCGAGTCCGGTTTCGTTTGTTTGAGTTATCATCGAAGTTATGGTAGTCTCTTTTTAAGCTCACTTACGGTGGGTCTTGTTCGCTTTATCTCCCAAGTGGAATAAATGCTTTTCGATTTCGTCCACGTCCGGTTTCGTATATTTGATTTATCATCCAAGTATGATATTCTCTTTTTAAGAACACTTACGATGTGTCTTGTACATTTTATCTCCCTAGTAGGATAATTTCTTTTCGATTCCGTCCAAGTCTAGTTTCGTATCTTTGAGTTATCATCCAAGTTATGATAGTCTTTTTCAAGGTTTATCTCCCAAGTGGGATAAATACTTTTCGATTCCGCCAAATCCGGTTTCGTTTGTTTGAGTTATCATCCAAGTTATGATAGTCTCTTTTTTAAGTTTTATCTCCCAAGTGGGAAAATAATTTTCGATTCCGCCAAGTCCGATTTCGTTTGTTTGAGTTATCATCCAAGTTATGATAGTCTTTTTCAAGTTTTATCTCCCAAGTGGAATAAATACTTTTTGATTCCACCAAGTCCAATTTCGTTTGTTTGAGTTATCATCCAAGTTATGATAGTCTCATTTCAAGTTTTATCTCCCATGTGGGATAAATACTTTTCGATTCCGCCAAGTCCGATTTCGTTTATTAGAGTTATCATCCAAGTTATGATAGTCTCTTTTCATGTTTTATCTCCCAAGTGGGATAAATACTTTTCGATTCCGCCAAGTCCGGTTTCGTTTGTTTGAATTATCATCCAAGTTATGATAGTATTTTTCAAATTTTATCTCCCAAGTGGGATAAATACTTTTCGATTCTGCCACGTTCAGTTTCGTTTGTTTGAGTTATCATCCAAGTTATGATAGTCATTTTCAAGTTTTATCTCCCAAGTGGGATACATACTTTTTCGATTCTGCCAAGTCTGGTTTCATTTGTTTGAGTTATCATCCAAGTTATCATAGTCTCTTTTAAAGCTCATTCATAGTGTGTCTTGTTCGCTTTATCTCCCTCGTGGGATTAATGCTTTTCGATTCCTTCCTAGTACGGTTTTGTATCTTTGAGTTATCATCCAAGTATAATATTCTCTTTTTAAGAACACTCACGGTGTGTCTTGTTCGCTTTATCTCCCAAATGGGATAAATGCTTTTCGATTCCGTCCAAGTCCGATTTCGTTTCTTCGAGTATTCAATAAAGTCATGGTAGTCTCTTTTCAAGCTCACTCACGATGTGTCTTGTTCGCTTTATCTCCCAAGTGGGATAAATTCTTTTCAATCCTGTCTAAGTCCAGTTTCGTACTTTGAGTTATCATCCAAGTTATGGTATTCTATTTTCAAGCTAAATCGCGGTGTGTCTTGTTCGCTTTATCTCCCAAGTGGGATAAATGATTTTCGATTCCGTCCAAGTCCGGTTTCGTATCTTTGAGTTATCATCCAAGTTATGGTAGTCTCTGTTCAAGCTCACTTGCGTTGTGTCTTGTTCGCTTTATCTCCCAAGTGGGATAAATACTTTTTGATTCCGCCGAGTCCGGTTTCGTTTGTTTGAGTTATCATCGAAGTTATGGTAGTCTCTTTTTAAGCTCACTTACGGTGGGTCTTGTTCGCTTTATCTCCCAAGTGGAATAAGTGCTTTTCGATTTCGTCCATGTCCGGTTTCGTATCTTTGAGTTATCATCCAAGTTATGATAGTCTTTTTCAAGGTTTATCTCCCAAGTGGGATAAATACTTTTCGATTCCGCCAAATCCGGTTTCGTTTGTTTGAGTTATCATCCAAGTTATGATAGTCTCTTTTTTAAGTTTTATCTCCCAAGTGGAAAAATATTATTCGATTATGCCAAGTCCAGTTTCGTTTGTTTGAGTTATCATCCAAGTTATGATAGTCTTTTTCAAGTTTTATCTCCCAAGTGGAATAAATACTTTTTGATTCCACCAAGTCCAATTTCGTTTGTTTGAGTTATCATCCAAGTTATGATAGTCTCATTTCAAGTTTTATCTCCCATGTGGGATAAATACTTTTCGATTCCGCCAAGTCCGATTTCGTTTATTTGAGTTATCATCCAAGTTATGATAGTCTCTTTTCATGTTTTATCTCCCAAGTGGGATAAATACTTTTCGATTCCGCCAAGTCCGGTTTCGTTTGTTTGAGTTATCATCCAAGTTATGATAGTATTTTTCAAGTTTTATCTCCCAAGTGGGATAAATACTTTTCGATTCCGCCACGTTCAATTTCGTTTGTTTGAGTTATCATCCAAGTTATGATAGTCATTTTCAAGTTTTATCTCCCAAGTGGGATACATACTTTTTCGATTCTGCCAAGTCTGGTTTCATTTGTTTGAGTTATCATCCAAGTTATCGTAGTCTCTTTTAAAGCTCATTCATAGTGTGTCTTGTTCGCTTTATCTCCCTCGTGGGATAAATGCTTTTCGATTCCTTCCTAGTACGGTTTTGTATCTTTGAGTTATCATCCAAGTATAATATTCTCTTTTTAAGAACACTCACGGTGTGTCTTGTTCGCTTTATCTCCCAAATGGGATAAATGCTTTTCGATTCCGTCCAAGTCCGATTTCGTTTCTTCGAGTATTCAATAAAGTCATGGTAGTCTCTTTTCAAGCTCACTCACGATGTGTCTTGTTCGCTTTACCTCCCAAGTGGGATAAATTCTTTTCAATCCTGTCTAAGTCCAGTTTCGTACTTTGAGTTATCATCCAAGTTATGGTAGTCTCTTTTCAAGCTAAATCGCGGTGTGTCTTGTTCGCTTTATCTCCCAAGTGGGATAAATGATTTTCGATTCCGTCCAAGTCCGGTTTCGTATCTTTGAGTTATCATCCAAGTTATGGTAGTCTCTTTTCAAGCTCACTCGCATTGTGTCTTGTTCGCTTTATCTTCCATGTGGGATAAATACTTTTCGATTCCGCCGAGTCCGGTTTCGTTTGTTTGAGTTATCATCGAAGTTATGGTAGTCTCTTTTTAAGCTCACTTACGGTGGGTCTTGTTCGCTTTATCTCCCAAGTGGAATAAATGCGTTTCGATTTCGTCCATGTCCGGTTTCGTATATTTGATTTATCATCCAAGTATGATATTCTCTTTTTAAGAACACTTACGATGTGTCTTGTACATTTTATCTCCCTAGTAGGATAATTTCTTTTCGATTCCTTCCAAGTCTAGTGTCGTATCTTTGAGTTATCATCCAAGTTATGATAGTCTTTTTCAAGGTTTATCTCCCAAGTGGGATAAATACTTTTCGATTCCGCCAAATCCGGTTTCGTTTGTTTGAGTTATCATCCAAGTTATGATAGTCTCTTTTTTAAGTTTTATCTCCCAAGTGGGAAAATAATTTTCGATTCCGCCAAGTCCGGTTACGTTTTTTGAGTTATCATCCAAGTTATGATAGTCTTTTTCAAGTTTTATCTCCCAAGTGGAATAAATACTTTTTGATTCCACCAAGTCCAATTTCGTTTGTTTGAGTTATCATCCAAGTTATGATAGTCTCATTTCAAGTTTTATCTCCCATGTAGGATAAATACTTTTCGATTCCGCCAAGTCCGATTTCGTTTATTTGAGTTATCATCCAAGTTATGATAGTCTCTTTTCATGTTTTATCTCCCAAGTGGGATAAATACTTTTCGATTCCGCCAAGTCTGGTTTCGTTTGTTTGAGTTATCATCCAAGTTATGATAGTATTTTTCAAGTTTTATCTCCCAAGTGGGATAAATACTTTTCGATTCCGTCACGTTCAGTTTCGTTTGTTTGAGTTATCATCCAAGTTATGATAGTCATTTTCATGTTTTATCTCCCAAGTGGGATACATACTTTTTCGATTCTGCCAAGTCTGGTTTCATTTGTTTGAGTTATCATCCAAGTTATCGTAGTCTCTTTTAAAGCTCATTCACAGTGTGTCTTGTTCGCTTTATCTCCCTCGTGGGATAAATGCTTTTTGATTCCTTCCAAGTACGGTTTTGTATCTTTGAGTTATCATCCAAGTATAATATTCTCTTTTTAAGAACACTCATGGTGTGTCTTGTTCGCTTTATCTCCCAAATAGGATAAATGCTTTTCGATTCCGTCCAAGTTCGATTTCGTTTCTTCGAGTATTCAATAAAGTCATGGTAGTCTCTTTTCAAGCTCACTCACGATGTGTCTTGTTCGCTTTATCTCCCAAGTGGGATAAATTCTTTTCAATTCTGTCTAAGTCCAGTTTCGTACTTTGAGTTATCATCCAAGTTATGGTAGTCTCTTTTCAAGCTAAATCGCGGTGTGTCTTGTTCGCTTTATCTCCCAAGTGGGATAAATGATTTTCGATTCCGTCCAAGTCCGATTTCGTATCTTTGAGTTATCATCCAAGTTATGGTAGTCTCTTTTCAAGCTCACTCGCATTGTGTCTTGTTCGCTTTATCTCCCAAGTGGGATAAATACTTTTCGATTCCGCCGAGTCCGGTTTTGTTTGTTTGAGTTATCATCGAAGTTATGGTAGTCTCTTTTTAAGCTCACTTACGGTGGGTCTTGTTCGCTTTATCTCCCAAGTGGAATAAATGCGTTTCGATTTCGTCCACGTCCGGTTTCGTATATTTGATTTATCATCCAAGTATGATATTCTCTTTTTAAGAACACTTACGATGTGTCTTGTACATTTTATCTCCCTAGTAGGATAATTGCTTTTCGATTCCGTCCATGTCCAGTTTCGTATCTTTTAGTTATCATCCAAGTTATGATAGTATTTTTCAATGTTTTTCTCCCAAGTGGGATAAATACTTTTCGATTCCGCCAAATCCGGTTTCGTTTGTTTGAGTTATCATCCAAGTTATGATAGTCTCTTTTTTAAGTTTTATCTCCCAAGTGGGAAAATAATTTTCGATTCCGCCAAGTCCAGTTTCGTTTGTTTGAGTTATCATCCAAGTTATGATAGTCTCATTTCATGTTTTATCTCCCATGTGGGATAAATACTTTTCGATTCCGCCAAGTCCGATTTCGTTTGTTTGAGTTATCATCCAAGTTATGATAGTCTCTTTTCATGTTTTATCTCCCAAGTGGGATAAATACTTTTCGATTCCGCCAAGTCCGGTTTCGTTTGTTTGAGTTATCATCCAAGTTATGATAGTATTTTTCAAGTTTTATCTCCCAAGTGGGATAAATACTTTTCGATTCCGCCACGTTCAGTTTCATTTGTTTGAGTTATCATCCAAGTTATGATAGTCATTTTCAAGTTTTATCTCCCAAGTGGGATACATACTTTTCCGATTCTGCCAAGTCTGGTTTCATTTGTTTGAGTTATCATCCAAGTTATCGTAGTCTCTTTTAAAGCTCATTCACAGTGTGTCTTGTTCGCTTTATCTCCCTCGTGGGATAAATGCTTTTTGATTCCTTCCAAGTACGGTTTTGTATCTTTGAGTTATCATCCAAGTATAATATTCTCTTTTTAAGAACACTCATGGTGTGTCTTGTTCGCTTTATCTCCCAAATAGGATAAATGCTTTTCGATTCCGTCCAAGTCCGATTTCGTTTCTTCGAGTATTCAATAAAGTCATGGTAGTCTCTTTTCAAGCTCACTCACGATGTGTCTTGTTCGCTTTATCTCCCAAGTGGGATAAATTCTTTTCAATTCTGTCTAAGTCCAGTTTCGTACTTTGAGTTATCATCCAAGTTATGGTAGTCTCTTTTCAAGCTAAATTGCGGTGTGTCTTGTTCGCTTTATCTCCCAAGTGGGATAAATGATTTTCGATTCCGTCCATGTCCGATTTCGTATCTTTGAGTTATCATCCAAGTTATGGTAGTCTCTTTTCAAGCTCACTCGCATTGTGTCTTGTTCGCTTTATCTCCCAAGTGGGATAAATACTTTTAGATTCCGCCGAGTCCGGTTTCGTTTGTTTGAGTTATCATCGAAGTTATGGTAGTCTCTTTTTAAGCTTACTTACGGTGGATCTTGTTCGCTTTATCTCTCAAGTGGAATAAATGCTTTTCGATTTCGTCCACGTCCGGTTTCGTATATTTGATTTATCATCCAAGTATGATATTCTCTTTTTAAGAACACTTACGATGTGTCTTGTACATTTTATCTCCCTAGTAGGATAATTGCTTTTCGATTCCGTCCATGTCCAGTTTCGTATCTTTTAGTTATCATCCAAGTTATGATAGTCTTTTTCAAGGTTTATCTCCCAAGTGGGATAAATACTTTTCGATTCCGCCAAATCCGGTTTCGTTTGTTTGAGTTATCATCCAAGTTATGATAGTCTCTTTTTTAAGTTTTATCTCCCAAGTCGGAAAATAATTTTCGATTCCGCCAAGTCCGGTTTCGTTTGTTTGAGTTATCATCCAAGTTATGATAGTCTTTTTCATGTTTTATCTCCCAAGTGGAATAAATACTTTTTGATTCCACCAAGTCCAATTTCGTTTTTTTGAGTTATCATCCAAGTTATGATAGTATTTTTCAAGTTTTATCTCCCAAGTGGGATAAATACTTTTCGATTCCGCCACGTTCAGTTTCGTTTGTTTGAGTTATCATCCAAGTTATGATAGTCATTTTCAAGTTTTATCTCCCAAGTGGGATACATACTTTTCCAATTCTGCCAAGTCTGGTTTCATTTGTTTGAGTTATCATCCAAGTTATCGTAGTCTCTTTTAAAGCTCATTCACAGTGTGTCTTGTTCGCTTTATCTCCCTCGTGGGATAAATGCTTTTTGATTCCTTCCAAGTACGGTTTTGTATCTTTGAGTTATCATCCAAGTATAATATTCTCTTTTTAAGAACACTCATGGTGTGTCTTGTTCGCTTTATCTCCCAAATAGGATAAATGCTTTTCGATTCCGTCCAAGTCCGATTTCGTTTCTTCGAGTATTCAATAAAGTCATGGTAGTCTCTTTTCAAGCTCACTCACGATGTGTCTTGTTCGCTTTATCTCCCAAGTGGGATAAATTCTTTTCAATTCTGTCTAAGTCCAGTTTCGTACTTTGAGTTATCATCCAAGTTATGGTAGTCTCTTTTCAAGCTAAATTGCGGTGTGTCTTGTTCGCTTTATCTCCCAAGTGGGATAAATGATTTTCGATTCCGTCCATGTCCGATTTCGTATCTTTGAGTTATCATCCAAGTTATGGTAGTCTCTTTTCAAGCTCACTCGCATTGTGTCTTGTTCGCTTTATCTCCCAAGTGGGATAAATACTTTTCGATTCTGCCGAGTCCGGTTTCGTTTGTTTGAGTTATCATCGAAGTTATGGTAGTCTCTTTTTAAGCTTACTTACGGTGGATCTTGTTCGCTTTATCTCTCAAGTGGAATAAATGCTTTTCGATTTCGTCCACGTCCGGTTTCGTATATTTGATTTATCATCCAAGTATGATATTCTCTTTTTAAGAACACTTACGATGTGTCTTGTACATTTTATCTCCCTAGTAGGATAATTGCTTTTCGATTCCGTCCATGTCCAGTTTCGTATCTTTTAGTTATCATCCAAGTTATGATAGTCTTTTTCAAGGTTTATCTCCCAAGTGGGATAAATACTTTTCGATTCCGCCAAATCCGGTTTCGTTTGTTTGAGTTATCATCCAAGTTATGATAGTCTCTTTTTTAAGTTTTATCTCCCAAGTCGGAAAATAATTTTCGATTCCTCCAAGTCCGGTTTCGTTTGTTTGAGTTATCATCCAAGTTATGATAGTCTTTTTCATGTTTTATCTCCCAAGTGGAATAAATACTTTTTGATTCCACCAAGTCCAATTTCGTTTGTTTGAGTTATCATCCAAGTTATGATAGTATTTTTCAAGTTTTATCTCCCAAGTGGGATAAATACTTTTCGATTCCGCCACGTTCAGTTTCGTTTGTTTGAGTTATCATCCAAGTTATGATAGTCATTTTCAAGTTTTATCTCCCAAGTGGGATACATACTTTTTCGATTCTGCCAAGTCTGGTTTCATTTGATTGAGTTATCATCCAAGTTATCGTAGTCTCTTTTAAAGCTCATTCACAGTGTGTCTTGTTCGCTTTATCTCCCTCGTGGGATAAATGCTTTTTGATTCCTTCCAAGTACGGTTTTGTATCTTTGAGTTATCATCCAAGTATAATATTCTCTTTTTAAGAACACTCATGGTGTGTCTTGTTCGCTTTATCTCCCAAATAGGATAAATGCTTTTCGATTCCGTCCAAGTCCGATTTCGTTTCTTCGAGTATTCAATAAAGTCATGGTAGTCTCTTTTCAAGCTCACTCACGATGTGTCTTGTTCGCTTTATCTCCCAAGTGGGATAAATTCTTTTCAATTCTGTCTAAGTCCAGTTTCGTACTTTGAGTTATCATCCAAGTTATGGTAGTCTCTTTTCAAGCTAAATCGCGGTGTGTCTTGTTCGCTTTATCTCCCAAGTGGGATAAATGATTTTCGATTCCGTCCATGTCCGATTTCGTATCTTTGAGTTATCATCCAAGTTATGGTAGTCTCTTTTCAAGCTCACTCGCATTGTGTCTTGTTCGCTTTATCTCCCAAGTGGGATAAATACTTTTCGATTCTGCCGAGTCCGGTTTCGTTTGTTTGAGTTATCATCGAAGTTATGGTAGTCTCTTTTTAAGCTTACTTACGGTGGATCTTGTTCGCTTTATCTCTCAAGTGGAATAAATGCTTTTCGATTTCGTCCACGTCCGGTTTCGTATATTTGATTTATCATCCAAGTATGATATTCTCTTTTTAAGAACACTTACGATGTGTCTTGTACATTTTATCTCCCTAGTAGGATAATTGCTTTTCGATTCCGTCCATGTCCAGTTTCGTATCTTTTAGTTATCATCCAAGTTATGATAGTCTTTTTCAAGGTTTATCTCCCAAGTGGGATAAATACTTTTCGATTCCGCCAAATCCGGTTTCGTTTGTTTGAGTTATCATCCAAGTTATGATAGTCTCTTTTTTAAGTTTTATCTCCCAAGTCGGAAAATAATTTTCGATTCCTCCAAGTCCGGTTTCGTTTGTTTGAGTTATCATCCAAGTTATGATAGTCTTTTTCATGTTTTATCTCCCAAGTGGAATAAATACTTTTTGATTCCACCAAGTCCAATTTCGTTTGTTTGAGTTATCATCCAAGTTATGATAGTATTTTTCAAGTTTTATCTCCCAAGTGGGATAAATACTTTTCGATTCCGCCACGTTCAGTTTCGTTTGTTTGAGTTATCATCCAAGTTATGATAGTCATTTTCAAGTTTTATCTCCCAAGTGGGATACATACTTTTTCGATTCTGCCAAGTCTGGTTTCATTTGATTGAGTTATCATCCAAGTTATCGTAGTCTCTTTTAAAGCTCATTCACAGTGTGTCTTGTTCGCTTTATCTCCCTCGTGGGATAAATGCTTTTTGATTCCTTCCATGTACGGTTTTGTATCTTTGAGTTATCATCCAAGTATAATATTCTCTTTTTAAGAACACTCATGGTGTGTCTTGTTCGCTTTATCTCCCAAATAGGATAAATGCTTTTCGATTCCGTCCAAGTCCGATTTCGTTTCTTCGAGTATTCAATAAAGTCATGGTAGTCTCTTTTCAAGCTCACTCACGATGTGTCTTGTTCGCTTTATCTCCCAAGTGGGATAAATTCTTTTCAATTCTGTCTAAGTCCAGTTTCGTACTTTGAGTTATCATCCAAGTTATGGTAGTCTCTTTTCAAGCTAAATCGCGGTGTGTCTTGTTCGCTTTATCTCCCAAGTGGGATAAATGATTTTCGATTCCGTCCAAGTCCGGTTTCGTATATTTGAGTTATCATCCAAGTTATGGTAGTCTCTTTTCAAGCTCACTCGCATTGTGTCTTGTTCGCTTTATCTCCCAAGTGGGATAAATACTTTTCGATTCCGCCGAGTCCGATTTCGTTTGTTTGAGTTATCATCGAAGTTATGGTAGTATCTTTTTAAGCTCACTTACGGTGGGTCTTGTTCTCTTTATCTCCCAAGTGGAATAAATGCATTTCGATTTCGTCCACGTCCGGTTTCGTATATTTGATTTATCATCAAAGTATGGTATTCTCTTTTTAAGAACACTTACGATGTGTCTTGTACATTTTATCTCCCTAGTAGGATAATTGCTTTTCGATTCCGTCCATGTCCAGTTTCGTATCTTTGAGTTATCATCCAAGTTATGATAGTCTTTTTCAAGGTTTATCTCCCATGTGGGATAAATACCTTTCGATTCCGCCAAGTCCGATTTCGTTTATTTGAGTTATTATCCAAGTTATGATAGTCTCTTTTCATGTTTTATCTCCCAAGTGGGATAAATACTTTTCGATTCCACCAAGTCCGGTTTCGTTTGTTTGAGTTATCATCCAAGTTATGATAGTATTTTTCAAGTTTTATCTCCCAAGTGGGATAAATACTTTTCGATTCCGCCAAGTTCAGTTTCGTTTGTTTGAGTTATCATCCAAGTTATGATAGTCATTTTCAAGTTTTATCTCCCAAGTGGGATACATACTTTTTCGATTCTGCCAAGTCTGGTTTCATTTGTTTGAGTTATCATCCAAGTTATCGTAGTCTCTTTTAAAGCTCATTCACAGTGTGTCTTGTTCGCTTTATCTCCCAAGTGGGATAAATGCTTTTTGATTCCTTCCAAGTACGGTTTTGTATATTTGAGTTATCATCCAAGTATAATATTCTCTTTTTAAGAACACTCATGGTGTGTCTTGTTCGCTTTATCTGCCAAATGGGATAAATACTTTTCGATTCCGTCCATGTCCGATTTCGTTTCTTCGAGCATTCAATAAAGTCATGGTAGTCTCTTTTCAAGCTTACTCACGATGTGTCTTGTTCGCTTTATCTCCTAAGTGGGATAAATTCTTTTTAATTCTATCTAAGTCCAGTTTGGTACTTTGAGTTATCATCCATGTTATGGTTGTCTCTTTTCAAGCTACATCGCGGTGTGTCTTGTTCGCTTTATCTCCCAAGTGGGATAAATGATTTTCGATTCCGTCCAAGTCCGGTTTCGTATCTTTGAGTTATCATCCAAGTTATGGTAGTCTCTTTTCAAGCTCACTCGCATTGTGTCTTGTTCGCTTTATCTCCCAAGTGGGATAAATACTTTTCGATTCCGCCGAGTTCGGTTTCGTTTGTTTGAGTTATCATCCTAGTTATGATAGTCTTTTTCAAGTTTTATCTCCCAAGTGGAATAAATACTTTTTGATTCCACCAAGTCCAATTTCGTTTGTTTGAGTTATCATCCAAGTTATGATAGTCTCATTTCAAGTTTTATCTCCAATGTGGGATAAATACTTTTCGATTCCGCCAAGGCCAATTTCGTTTATTTGAGTTATCATCCAAGTTATGATAGTCTCTTTTCATGTTTTTTCTCCCAAGTGGGATAAATACTTTTCGATTCCGCCAAGTCCGGTTTCGTTTGTTTGAGTTATCATCCAAGTTATGATAGTATTTTTAAAGTTTTATTTCCCAAGTGGGATAAATATTTTTCGATTCCGCCAAGTGCAGTTTCATTTGTTTGAGTTATCATCCAAGTTATGATAGTCATTTTCAAGTTTTATCTCCCAAGTGGGATACATACTTTTCGATTCTGCCAAGTCTGGTTTCATTTGTTTGAGTTATCATCCAAGTTATCGTAGTCTCTTTTAAAGCTCATTCACGGCGTGTCTTGTTCGCTTTATCTCCCAAGTGGGATAAATTCTTTCCGATTCCTTCCAAGTCCGGTTTTGTATCTTTGAGTTATCATCCAAGTATAATATTCTTTTTTTAAGAACACTCACAGTGTGTCTTGTTCGCTTTATCTCCCAAATGGGAAAAATTCTTTTTGATACCGTCCAAGTCCGATTTCGTTTCTTCGAGTATTCAATAAAGTCATGGTAGTCTCTTTTCAAGCTCACTCACGGTGTGTCTTGTTCGCTTTATCTCCCAAGTGGGATAAATGCTTTTCAATTCTGTCTAAGTCCAGTTTCATATCTTTGAGTTATCATCCATGTTATGGTAGTCTCTTTTCAAGCTAAATCGTGGTGTGTCTTGTTCACTTTATCTCCCAAGTGGGATAAATGATTTTCGATTCCGTCCAAGTCCGGTTTCGTATCTTTGAGTTATCATCCATGTTATGGTAGTCTCTTTTCAAGCTCACTCGCGTTGTGTCTTGTTCGCTTTATCTCCCAAGTGGGATAAATACTTTTCGATTCCTCCGAGTCCGGTTTCGTTTGTTTGAGTTATCATCGAAGTTATGGTAGTCTCTTTTTAAGCTCACTTACGGTGGGTCTTGTTCGCTTTATCTCCCAAGTGGAATAAATGCTTTTCGATTTCGTCCACGTCCGGTTTCGTATCTTTGAGTTATCATCCAAGTATGATATTCTCTTTTTAAGAACACTTACGATGTGTCTTGTACATTTTATCTCCCTAGTGGGATAATTGCTTTTCGATTCCGTCCAAGTCCAGTTTCGTATCTTTGAGATATCATCCAAGTTTTGATAGTCTTTTTCAAGGTTTATCTCCCAAGAGGGATAAATACTTTTCGATTCCGCCAAATCCGATTTCGTTTGTTTGAGTTATCATCCAAGTTATGATAGTCTCTTTTTTAAGTTTTATCTCCCAAGTGGAAAAATAATTTTCAATTCCGCCAAGTCCGGTTTCGTTTGTTTGAGTTATCATCCTAGTTATGATAGTCTTTTTCAAATTTTATCTCCCAAGTGGAATAAATACTTTTTGATTCCACCAAGTCCAATTTCGTTTGTTTGAGTTATCATCCAAGTTATGATAGTCTCATTTCAAGTTTTATCTCCCATGTGGGATAAATACTTTTCGATTCCGCCAAGGCCGATTTCGTTTATTTGAGTTATCATCCATGTTATGATAGTCTCTTTTCATGTTTTATCTCCCAAGTGGGATAAATACTTTTCGATTCCGCCAAGTCCGGTTTCGTTTGTTTGAGTTATCATCCAAGTTATGATAGTATTTTTCAAGTTTTATTTCCAAAGTGGGATAAATACTTTTCGATTCCGCCAAGTTCAGTTTCGTTTGTTTGAGTTATCATCCAAGTTATGATAGTCATTTTCAAGTTTTATCTCCCAAGTGGGATACATACTTTTCGATTCTGCCAAGTCTGGTTTCATTTGTTTGAGTTATCATCCAAGTTATCGTAGTCTCTTTTAAAGCTCATTCACGGCGTGTCTTGTTCTCTTTATCTCCCAAGTGGGATAAATTCTTTCCGATTCCTTCCTGTAGATGTTTAAGAATTGGCAGAATTTTTGACCAAACAAGAAATGTTAAATTCAGTTCAGAATGTCCTATCAGATGTTAGGACATTAGCAAACAGAGTATGTGAACTTATTTGAGGATGTCTCATCAGATGTTGGGACATTGTGTAAATGACTAAGTTCAGTTTTGTCAGGATGTCCCAACAGATGTTGAGACATCCCAGACCTGCTACCAGAATTAATTATTGATTAACAGATCAGAGATATTTAAGGAGAACTATCTGGAATTAATTAATGCTGGATAAAAAAAACAGAACAAGGCGCATCTGTAGGGAGTTTTAAATTGAAGATTCAGATTAAAACAGAAGACCTAATGCACCTAGAATATAGGAGGTAACAAACCCTAAATTCAAGGTGACAGTTGCTGCACATTAGGGCTGGATCATTCTACAGAAAGCCCAAAATTCAGATACCTATTTAAACAACAGAAACTCATAGAATTGAGGACGAATTTCAGAAGACCAAATAGGGTGTCTAGTGTTTTAAATAGCAGGTTGTTTTTATGTACCACTTTATGAGCTTTTAAGCAAAAGTGCATTTGTGACTTGATTGAAACTGTTAAGTAAGATCAAGCTGTTTTGTTTGAAGGATGTCTTCAATTTCAGTAAACTTGTAAACTTGATCACTGGGTGATTGAGGGGGAGTGAGTAGGGTACTCTTATCTAAGTGAGTCTTAGGTAGAAATTGCATTGGGTAAGTATTAAGTGATAGATTAAACAGGGTGGTTTAAGTCTAGAATTAATATTACTAATAGTGGATTTCCTCCTGGCTTGGTAGCCTCCAGATGTAGGTGTGGTTATACACTGAACTGGGTTAACAAACTTCTGTGTTGTTTACTTTTCTTGCTGTTTAAGTTTTGGTTAAATCTGTCAAATGTCCTATTAAGTGTTGGGACATCTCTTAGGACATCTCATACCTGATCACAGAATTTCAATTGGCATCAGAGCAGGCACCCTGCCTGTTTATACTGGGTGAGATCTAGGGAAAACAAATTCTGTAACATGGACAGAGATATAGGGTCAGTAAATAGACCACCTATACTGGATGGTTCTAATTATGACTACTGGAAGCCAAGAATGATTGCATTCTTAAAGTCACTTGACAACAGGGCATGGAGAGCAGTAAATGTTGGATGGAAACATCCTGTTCAAGACACCAAAGATTGATCAATAGTTCTGAAACCTGAAGAAGAATGGAGTAAAGAGGAAGAAGATTCAGAACTAGGCAACTCAAAAGCCCTAAATGCTTTATTCAATGGCATTGATAGAAATATTTTCAGACTAGTGCATCATTGTGAGCTGGCCAAAGATGTTTGGGATACTCTCAAAACAACTCATGAAGGAACATCAAAAGTAAAAATGTCAAGACTTCAACTTCTCACCACCAAGTTTGAAAACTTGAGAATGAAGGAAGATGAATCAATTCATGAGTTCTATATGAACATCTTGGATATAGCCAATACTTCTGGAGCTTTGGGAGAAAAGATGACTGATGAAAAACTTGTAAGAAAGATTCTCAGATCTTTGCCAAAAAGATTTGACATGAAAGTCACTGCAATAGAAGAAGCTCAAGACATATGCTCCATGAAAGTTGAAGAACTCATTGGTTCTCTTCAAACTTTTGAGATGGGAATGAATGACACAAATGTCAAAAAGAACAAAAGCATAGCCTTGGTGTCAAATACAGATGAAGAAGAAGATGATGAATCAGCAAATGACAAAAGCTTATCAGAAAACCTTGCCTTGCTTGGAAGACAATTCAAACAGATTCTCAGAGGAATGGAAGGCCAATCCAAATCCAGTGGAAGAAACACAAACTCTGAGAACAGGAGACCATATGATGCTAACAGAAAGTCAAAGTTTGCTGAAAAGACCAGTCATGATAAAGGAGTCAAATGCCATGAATGTGAAGGATATGGACACATCAAGTTTGAATGTCCTACCTACTTAAAGAGGCAAAAGAAAGGACTCTCTGTGACCTGGTCTGATGAAGACTCAGGAGAGTCAGAAGAAGAATCAGCTAAGCATATTACTGCTCTAGCTGGACTGTGTGAATATGATAGTGATTCCAGTTGTGGAGAACTTACTTATGAAGAACTTGAGCAAGCATTCAAAGATCTTTACAAAAGAAGCTCTGAAATATGCAGTGATGTTATAAAGCTAAAGAAGCAGAATGAGACTTTAGAAGATGACAAAGCAAATGATCAGGAGATCATTGAAACCTTAAAAAGTGAAGTTAGCCTTCTCAACTCTAAATTGGAACATATGTCCAAATCTGTTAGAATGTTGAACAGCAGCTCAAACACACTGGATGTTATTCTCAGCAATAATAAACATTCAGGGGACAAAAGTGGACTGGGATATGACAGAGATGAAACAAGCTCTAGCAGAACTACTTCAAAAACTACACAGTCAAACAAAATGTCCCAACAGATGCTCCAACATCAGAACACAAAGACAAACATAATGTTCCAACAGATGCCTCAACATTCTGGAAAGAACAAAATGAAGAAAAAATATCAAAGATGGAGATGCCATCACTGTGGAAGATTTGGGCATATCAAACCTCACTGTTATAAGTTACATGGATATCCAAATCAGATGTGTCAGCAACCTTCCAAGCAGAAAGTAGAAGGTACCAAGAAAGTGCTGCATAGAAATCAGCAACCTCCTAAGCAGAAGACAGAGGTCATCAAGAAAGTTTGGAGACCAAAAGCTGACATTCAGACTGATCTAAGCCACATATCCAAGAACAAGATCAACAATCAAGCTTGGAGATCAGCTGAACAACACTCAGAGCAGAGGCATCAAAAGAAATCTCATCTCATCTGGTCAAAGAAAAGTACTGCATACATAGCACATACATCTCTGAGAGTATCAGCTAAAGAAGACTGGTACTTTGACAGTGGATGCTCAAGACACATGACTGGATTAAAGAATTTGCTAGTAAACTTAAAATCACATTCATCCAGGTATGTTACCTTTGGAGATGGAGCTAAAGGAGAAATTAAGGGAGTTGGAACCTTGAATTGTCAAGATGTTCCAAGACTAGATGATGTGCTGCTAGTTAAAGGTTTAACTGCTAACCTGATCAGCATAAGTCAACTATGTGATCAAGGATACATTGTAAACTTCACCAAATCTGAATGTATAGTGACTAACAAAGAACAAGAGGTTGTCATGAAAGGAGCCAGATCTAAAGACAACTGTTACATGTGGGAATCCCAAAATCTCAGTCTCACTTCAACCTGTTCTCTAGCTAAAGAAGAAGAAGTGAAACTGTGGCATCAAAGACTAGGTCATCTTCATTTCAGAGGCATAAAGAAGATCATATCTATGGATGCTGTAAGAGGTATTCCTAAACTGAAGATTGATGATGGCAAAATATGTGGTGAATGTCAAATAGGCAAGCAAACCAAGATGTCCCATCCAAAGCTTCAACATCTGACAACTTCCAAAGTTTTGGAACTTCTACATATGGATCTTATGGGACCTATGCAGGTTGAAAGTCTTGGTGGTAAGAGGTATGCCTATGTTGTGGTTGATGATTTTTCAAGATATACATGGATAAACTTCATCAAAGAAAAGTCAGATGTATTTGATGTATTCAAAGAATTATGTCAAAGATTGCAAAGGGAAAAATCCAGCTGTGTGATCAGAATAAGAAGTGATCATGGAAAAGAATTTGAGAATCAAAAGTTCTTAGATTTCTGCTCTTCAGAAGGAATCAATCATGAGTATTCTTCACCTATCACTCCTCAACAGAATGGGATTGTTGAAAGGAAGAATAGAACCATTCAAGAATCAGCAAGAGCTATGATACATGCTAAAAAGCTACCTCTGTATTTCTGGGCTGAAGCCATGAACACTGCCTGCTATATCCATAACAGAGTTACCTTGAGAAAAGGAACTTTGTCCACAATATATGAAGTCTGGAAGGGCAGAAAACCCACTGTTAAGTATTTTCATGTATTTGGAAGTAAATGCTATATTCTGGCAGATAGGGAGCAAAGGAGAAAAATGGATCCTAAAAGTGATGAAGGAATTTTCCTTGGATACTCTATAAACAGCAGAGCATATAGAGTATTTAACTACAGAACAAATGTTATCATGGAGTCCATAAATGTGATAATTGATGATGCTCCTACAGATGTCCCAGAAGATGTTGGAACATCTGCTGATATCAAGGTTGAAGCTGAAGAAAAGAATGATCAATATAACTTCACTCAAAATGATACAAGGTCAGAAGATTCAAGCAAACCTCCCTCCATCAGAATACAGAAGGATCATCCCAAAGATTTAATAATTGGTGATCCCAACAGAGGTGTGAGCACTAGATCAAGAGAAGTGATTTCAGGTTCTTGTTTTGTTTCCAAAATAGAACCTAAAAATGTCAAGGAAGCTCTCACTGATGAATACTGGATTTGTGCTATGCAAGAGGAATTAGGTCAATTCACAAGGAATGAAGTGTGGAATCTTGTACCTAGACCTGATGACATAAATGTGATTGGTACAAAATGGGTGTATAAGAACAAGTCAAATGAACAAGGAATTGTTACAAAGAACAAAGCTAGACTTGTGGCTCAAGGATACACTCAAATTGAAGGAGTAGACTTTGATGAAACCTTTGCACCAGTAGCAAGGCTTGAATCAATAAGACTACTGTTGGGAATTGCTTGTATCTTAAAGTTCAAGCTATTTCAAATGGATGTGAAAAGTGCCTTTCTTAATGGTTATCTTAATGAAGAGGTATATGTAGAACAGCCTAAAGGATTTGTTGATCCAAGCTGTCCAAATCATGTATACAAACTCAAGAAAGCACTTTATGGTCTGAAGCAAGCTCCAAGGGCATGGTATGAAAGACTTACCACATTTCTTATCAAGCAAGGATACAGAAAAGGTGGGATTGATAAAACCCTGTTTGTTAAAGATGAAGAAGGTAATGTCATGATTGCACAAATATATGTTGATGACATTGTGTTTGGTGGGATGTCTGATAAGATGGTCAAACATTTTGTCTAGCAGATGGAATCTGAATTTGAAATGAGTCTAGTAGGTGAATTAACCTACTTTCTTGGTCTGCAAGTAAAGCAAATGGAAAACTCAATGTTTATTTCCCAAAGTAAGTACTCCAAGAACATAGTGAAGAAATTTGGAATGGAAAATGCTTCTCATAAAAGAACTCCTGCTCCCACACATTTAAAGCTGTCTAAAGATGAGAAGGGTGAGAATGTAGATCAAAGTTTATATAGAAGCATGATTGGAAGCTTGTTATACTTGACTGCTAGCAGACCAGACATTGCATTTGCAGTAGGAGTTTGTGCAAGATATCAAGCTGATCCAAAAGTCAGTCATCTCAATCAAGTCAAGAGAATCCTTAAATATGTTAATGGTACTTGTGACTATGGCATAATGTACTTTCATGGTTGCAAACCTATTCTCACTGGCTTTTGTGATGCTGATTGGGCAGGAAGTGCTGATGACAGAAAAAGCACTTCAGGAGGATGCTTCTTTCTAGGAAACAATCTGATTTCTTGGTTCAGTAAGAAGCAGAATTGTGTATCTTTATCTACAGCTGAAGCTGAGTACATAGCAGCAGGTAGCAGTTGTTCTCAGTTGGTTTGGATGAAGCAGATGCTCACTGAGTACAATGTCCCACAGGATGTCATGACATTGTACTGTGACAACTTAAGTGCAATCAACATATCTAAAAATCCTATACAACACAGCAGGACAAAGCATATTGATATCAGACATCATTTCATCAGAGATCTTGTAGAAGAAAAGGTGATTTCATTGGAGCATGTAGCTACAGATATGCAGTTAGCTGATATCTTTACCAAGGCATTGGATGCTACACAATTTGAGAACTTAAGGGGCAAACTTGGAATCTGTTTATGTGATATCTAGCAGTTAATGAGATGTGCCAACATGTCATATGACATTGCATGGCATAAGTTCTAGATGGCAAAGCTAGTCTGGACTAGATCCTTGGGAATTTCGTTCCAAATCATTTGGACTGTAACGGCTACTTACTTAGTAATTACTTATAAGCAGCTATCAAGAGTCTCATCACACCATCACAAGCGAATCACATTAACTAGTAATCCTTCAGAAATCATAAACCCTAAAGCTGTTCATCCTTCTTCCTCTACAATGTCTCAAAACCCTAAAACAGCTGAGGAAATTCTCAACAAGGAAGACGTGGTTCATGCCTCTCCAATCTCTGTTGTGCCAATGCCATCAACACCATTGGACGAGCTCAGGGGAAGCGCCTCTCACACTAAAAAGGCAAGAACACCAAAGAGATGTAAAGATCAAATCAGAAGCAAAGTTAAAGGCATTCCCTCTCCTGCTAACATGTCTACAAGATACTCCAAATATGTTGATGATTCCATCAAGGAGATTGTTAACCAAGTCTTTTCTGAACAAAGAGTGGTGAAAGGGATCTCTGTTCCTTTGAACACCATTCCTGCACCTCAAGAAGAACCAGCTCAAGCTACAAAGGACACTGCTGCAGAACAAGATGTCCCAACAGATGTTGGAACATCTGAAGACAAGAAAAAGAACTCATCTGATGTTGAACAAACTGAGGATAAAACCTCAAGTGAAAGTGATAAAGAAGTTTCTGTGGAACAGGCTAAAGAATCAAATGAAGATCAAATTTCTGCTGATCAACAAGCTGATGAGGAGTCTGCTCAATCCCCTCCAGTAGTCAATCTGGAGCAGGACTCTGATGCAGAAATCATAGCATTTGTCAAACCCAGCATAGACAAAAGGCTAAGGTCCAGGAAAGGAAAGATGCAAGATGAACCTGTCATTCCTGAGAAGAAGAAGGCTAGTCCAAAGAAAGGCAAGGCTAAAGCCACTTTTGGTCCAGCAAAACCATGGAGCAAGGTTCAAACCCAGAAGAGAAAAGCTGCAACACCATCAGATTCAGATGTTGGATCAGATGTCCCAACATCTCCTCCCAAGAAGAAACCAGCACCAGCTAGAGCTTCAACTGTTGTTCCAGAAGCTCCCTTGGACAATATATCCTTCCATCATGTCTCCAGTGTCAACAGATGGAAATATGTGTACCAAAGAAGGGTTGCTTTGGAAAGAGAACTAAGCAGCAATGCACTTGAGTGCACAGAACTCATTGACCTAATCTCTGCTGCAGGACTATTCAAGACAGTCTCAGAGTTCTCTCCCTGTTATGAACTTCTTGTCAAAGAGTTCATTGTGAATCTTCAGGAGGATTGCTCAAATGGTAAGTCCTCTGAGTTTAGAAAAGTTTATGTTAGAGGTAGATGTGTGGAGTTTTCTCCCCAAATCATAAATCAGTATCTAGGAAGAGAAACAGATGGACCAAATGAGCTAGGCAAGACAGATAATCAAGTCTGTAAAGTGATCACTGCAAACCAGGTCAAGGCATGGCCTATGAAGGGAAAGCTCTCTGTGAGCATGCTTACCAGAAAGTATGCCATGCTGAACAGAATTGGAACTGCTAACTGGGTGCCTACCAACCACACTTCCTCAATCTCAACTGGTCTAGCCAGATTCATCTATGCTGTGGGAACTCAAACCAATCTGGACTATGGAGCTTTTATCTTTGATCAAACCATGAAGCATGCCAGCTCCTCTGCAACCAAGCTACCAATAGCCTTTCCATCATTGCTGTGTGGTATTGTACTCAATCAATATCCTGGGATTTTAACTGACAAGGATACTGCCTGCAAGAGAGAGAGCCCCCTGGCTTTTCACTACAAGTTATTCCTCAGTCATCATGCTGCAGATGTTGAAGCCCCTTCTGGGACATCTGCTGGTCCCTCAACTGCTAAGTCTTCTATCTCCAAGAAAGAATTAATTGCTGAGCTAAAGTGCACCTGCAAAGAGCTTGAAGCTAGGAAGAAGAAGCTGGAGGAAATCATTCAAATATTGGAAAGTGAAGAAGATCAGAATGCTGCATCTGGTGAAGACAGTGAAGCTGAAAGTGAAGCTGATAAAGATGAAGACACTGAAGTGGAGGAAGCTACTGAGAATGATGAATCTGAGTGATTTTTGTATGTGAGGCATTTGTAATGACAGCAATGATTTGTAATTCTGGATAATAGTTCTTTGGCCCCTAATTTTGTGCCTACCAAGGGGGAGAACAACATCAAATGTAATTGCTGTTTAAATGAATGAAAGATCTGTTTGTTTCTGTCTGAACTGAATCAGTGTGTATTTCTGTTGCAACAAGACTGGACACATATTTGTTTGAGGGGGAGTAATCTCAAATAAGAATCAACAGAAAAGTTATGATATACTCTAATAAAAAGAACTTCTGCTGCACTCTGAAAACCAGAAAAGATGTTAGCCAAAAATTAGCCAAAGGGGGAGTTTGTAGATGTTTAAGAATTGGCAGAATTTTTGACCAAACAAGAAATGTTAAATTCAGTTCAGAATGTCCTATCAGATGTTAGGACATTAGCAAACAGAGTATGTGAACTTATTTGAGGATGTCTCATCAGATGTTGGGACATTGTGTAAATGACTAAGTTCAGTTTTGTCAGGATGTCCCAACAGATGTTGAGACATCCCAGACCTGCTACCAGAATTAATTATTGATTAACAGATCAGAGATATTTAAGGAGAACTATCTGGAATTAATTAATGCTGGATAAAAAAAACAGAACAAGGCGCATCTGTAGGGAGTTTTAAATTGAAGATTCAGATTAAAACAGAAGACCTAATGCACCTAGAATATAGGAGGTAACAAACCCTAAATTCAAGGTGACAGTTGCTGCACATTAGGGCTGGATCATTCTACAGAAAGCCCAAAATTCAGATACCTATTTAAACAACAGAAACTCATAGAATTGTGGACGAATTTCAGAAGACCAAATAGGGTGTCTAGTGTTTTAAATAGCAGGTTGTTTTTATGTACCACTTTATGAGCTTTTAAGCAAAAGTGCATTTGTGACTTGATTGAAACTGTTAAGTAAGATCAAGCTGTTTTGTTTGAAGGATGTCTTCAATTTCAGTAAACTTGTAAACTTGATCACTGGGTGATTGAGGGGGAGTGAGTAGGGTACTCTTATCTAAGTGAGTCTTAGGTAGAAATTGCATTGGGTAAGTATTAAGTGATAGATTAAACAGGGTGGTTTAAGTCTAGAATTAATATTACTAATAGTGGATTTCCTCCTGGCTTGGTAGCCTCCAGATGTAGGTGTGGTTATACACTGAACTGGGTTAACAAACTTCTGTGTTGTTTACTTTTCTTGCTGTTTAAGTTTTGGTTAAATCTGTCAAATGTCCTATTAAGTGTTGGGACATCTCTTAGGACATCTCATACCTGATCACAGAATTTCACTTCCAAGTCCGGTTTTGTATCTTTGAGTTATCATCCAAGTATAATATTCTTTTTTTAAGAACACTCACAGTGTGTCTTGTTCACTTTATCTCCCAAATGGGATAAATTCTTTTTGATACCGTCCAAGTCCGATTTCGTTTCTTCGAGTATTCAATTAAGTCATGGTAGTCTCTTTTCAAGCTCACTCACGGTGTGTCTTGTTCGCTTTATCTCCCAAGTGGGATAAATGCTTTTCAATTCTGTCTAAGTCCAGTTTCGTATCTTTGAGTTATCATTCATGTTATGGTAGTCTCTTTTCAAGCTAAATCGTGGTGTGTCTTGTTCACTTTATCTCCCAAGTGGGATAAATGATTTTCGATTCCGTCCAAGTCCGGTTTCGTATCTTTGAGTTATCATCCATGTTATGGTAGTCTCTTTTCAAGCTCACTCGCGTTGTGTCTTGTTCGCTTTATCTCCCAAGTGGGATAAATACTTTTCGATTCCTCCGAGTCCGGTTTCGTTTGTTTGAGTTATCATCGAAGTTATGGTAGTCTCTTTTTAAGCTCACTTACGGTGGGTCTTGTTCGCTTTATCTCCCAAGTGGAGTAAATGCTTTTCGATTTCGTCCACGTCCGGTTTCGTATCTTTGAGTTATCATCCAAGTATGATATTCTCTTTTTAAGAACACTTACGATGTGTCTTGTACATTTTAACTCCCTAGTGGGATAATTGCTTTTCGATTCCGTCCAAGTCCAGTTTCGTATCTTTGAGATATCATCCAAGTTTTGATAGTCTTTTTCAAGGTTTATCTCCCAAGAGGGATAAATACTTTTCGATTCCGCCAAATCCGATTTCGTTTGTTTGAGTTATCATCCAAGTTATGATAGTCTCTTTTTTAAGTTTTATCTCCCAAGTGGAAAAATAATTTTCGATTCCGCCAAGTCCGGTTTCGTTTGTTTGAGTTATCATCCTAGTTATGATAGTCTTTTTCAAATTTTATCTCCCAAGTGGAATAAATACTTTTTTGATTCCACCAAGTCCAATTTCGTTTGTTTGAGTTATCATCCAAGTTATGATAGTCTCATTTCAAGTTTTATCTCCCATGTGGGATAAATACTTTTCGATTCCGCCAAGGCCGATTTCGTTTATTTGAGTTATCATCCAAGTTATGATAGTCTCTTTTCATGTTTTATCTCCCAAGTGGGATAAATACTTTTCGATTCCGCCAAGTCCGGTTTCGTTTGTTTGAGTTATCATCCAAGTTATGATAGTATTTTTCAAGTTTTATTTCCAAAGTGGGATAAATACTTTTCGATTCCGCCAAGTTCAGTTTCGTTTGTTTGAGTTATCATCCAAGTTATGATAGTCATTTTCAAGTTTTATCTCCCAAGTGGGATACATACTTTTCGATTCTGCCAAGTCTGGTTTCATTTGTTTGAGTTATCATCCAAGTTATCGTAGTCTCTTTTAAAGCTCATTCACGGCGTGTATTGTTCGCTTTATCTCCCAAGTGGGATAAATGCTTTTCGATTCCTTCCAAGTACAGTTTTGTATCTTTGAGTTATCATCCAAGTATAATATTCTCTTTTTAAGAACACTCACGGTGTGTCTTGTTCGCTTTATCTCCCAAATGGGATAAATGCTTTTCGATTCCGTCCAAGTCCGATTTCGTTTCTTCGAGTATTCAATAATGTCATTGTAGTCTCTTTTCAAGCTCACTCACGGTGTGTCTTGTTCGCTTTATCTCCCAAGTGGGATAAATGCTTTTCAATTCTGTCTAAGTCCAGTTTCGTATCTTTGAGTTATCATCCAAGTTATGGTAGTCTCTTTTCAAGATAAATCGCGGTGTGTCTTGTTCACTTTATCTCCCAAGTGGGACAAATGATTTTCGATTCCTTCCAAGTCCGGTTTCATATCTTTGAGTTATCATCCATGTTATGGTAGTCGCTTTTCAAGCTCACTCGCGTTGTGTCTTGTTCGCTTTATCTCCCAAGTGGGATAAATACTTTTCGATTCCGCCGAGTCCGGTTTCGTTTGTTTGAGTTATCATCGAAGTTATGGTAGTCTCTTTTTAAGCTCACTTACGGTGGGTCTTGTTCGCTTTATCTCCCAAGTGGAATAAATGCTTTTCGATTTCGTCCACGTCCGGTTTCGTATATTTGAGTTATCATCCAAGTATGATATTCTCTTTTTAAGAACACTTACGATGTGTCTTGTACATTTTATCTCCCTAGTAGGATAATTGCTTTTCGATTCCGCCAAATCCGGTTTCGTTTGTTTGAGTTATCATCCAAGTTATGATAGTCTCTTTTTTAAGTTTTATCTCCCAAGTGGGAAAATAATTTTCGATTCCGCCAAGTCCGGTTTCGTTTGTTTGAGTTATCATCCTAGTTATGATAGTTTTTTTCAAATTTTATCTCCCAAGTGGAATAAATACTTTTTGATTCCACCAAGTCCAATTTCGTTTGTTTGAGTTATCTTTCAAGTTATGATAGTCTCATTTCAAGTTTTATCTCCCATGTGGGATAAATACTTTTCGATTCCGCCAAGGCCGATTTCGTTTATTTGAGTTATCATCCTGATAACGAGAAAACGTATCGATTATATTGCTAGGTTTCATTAACGTTTTTTCGAATAATCGTCGTTTTAACACTCGATTTCTCGAGTTTTTCTTACCATTTTGCAGGTACACCATTATGTGGAGCTAAATCATGAACCAAGACAAAAAGGAACAAAATCGATCATAAAAAGATGAAGAAATGAAGCTTCCTGCAAAACTGCATATTTTGCAGCAGTCACGACCGTCACAAGGGTGTCACGACCGTGACACCCCCAAATGAAGCATCACGACCGTGAGATATGTGTCACGACCGTGACACTTAAAAGTCACAAGTCACGAGCGTAAAAGCCTTGTCACGACCGTGACAATGATGAAATTAGGTTTTTGACCAAGACGTCGTCAAAGCATTACGTCAAAGCATTACAAGAAAAGTAAACAACACAGAAGTTTGTTAACCCAGTTCAATGTATAACCACACCTACATCTGGAGGCTACCAAGCCAGGAGGAAATCCACTATTAGTAATATTAATTCTAGACTTAAACCACCCTGTTTAATCTATCACTTAATACTTACCCAATGCAATTTCTACCTAAGACTCACTTAGATAAGAGTACCCTACTCACTCCCCCTCAATCACCCAGTGATCAAGTTTACAAGTTTACTGAAATTGAAGACATCCTTCAAACAAAACAGCTTGATCTTACTTAACAGTTTCAATCAAGTCACAAATGCACTTTTGCTTAAAAGCTCATAAAGTGGTACATAAAAACAACCTGCTATTTAAAACACTAGACACCCTATTTGGTCTTCTGAAATTCGTACTCAATTCTATGAGTTTCTGTTGTTTAAATAGGTATCTGAATTTTGGGCTTTCTGTAGAATGATCCAGCCCTAATGTGCAGCAACTGTCACCTTGAATTTAGGGTTTGTTACCTCCTATATTCTAGGTGCATTAGGTCTTCTGTTTTAATCTGAATCTTCAATTTAAAACTCCCTACAGATGCGCCTTGTTCTGTTTTTATCCAGCATTAATTAATCCCAGATAGTTCTCCTTAAATATCTCTTATCTGTTAATCAATAATTAATTCTGGTAGCAGGTCTGAGATGTCTCAACATCTGTTGGGACATCATGAAAAACTGAACTTAATTTATTCACACAATGTCCCAACATCTGATGAGACATCCTGAAATAAATTCACATACTCTGTTTGATAATGTCCCAACATCTGATAGGACATTCTGAACTGAATTTAACATTTCTTGTTTGGTCAAAAATTCTGCCAATTCTTAAACATCTACAAACTCCCCCTTTGGCTAATTTTTGGCTAACATCTTTCCTGGTTTTCAGAGTGCAGCAGAAGTTCTTTTTATCAGAGTATATCATTACTTTTCTGTTGATTTTTATTTGAGATTACTCCCCCTCAAACAAATATGTGTCCAGTCTTGTTGCAACAGAAATACACACTGATTCAGTTCAGACAGAAACAAACAGATTTCATTCAAAAATTAAACAGCAGTACAAATTTGTTGTTGTTCTCCCCCTTGGTAGACACAAAATTAGGGGCCAAAGACACTATTACTGTCATTACATTGCTGTCACATACATTGATCACTCAGATTCATCACTCTCAGTTGCTTCCTCCACTTCAGTGTCTTCATTTTTAGCAGCTTCACTTTCTTCAGCAGCCTCACTGTCTTCACCAGCTTCACTGTCTTCATCAGTTGCAACATTCTGATCTTCTTCACTTTCCAATCTTTTAATTATTTCTTCAAGCTTCTGCTTTCTAGCTTCAAGTTCTTTGCAGGTGATTTTGAGTTCAGCAATTAAGGCTTTCTTGGAGATTGGATTCTTAGCAGAGGAGGGACCAGCAGATGTCCCAGCAGGTGTTTCAACATCTGCAACATGGTGACTGAGAAATAATTTGTAGTGAAAAGCCAGGGGACTCTCTCTTTTGCATGTTGTATCCTTGTCAGTGAGAATGCCAGGGAATTGATTGAGCACTATCCCACACAGCAATGATGGAAAGGCTATTGGAAGCTTTGTTGCTGAGGAGCTGGCATGCTTCATGGTTTGATCAAAGATAAAAGCTCCATAGTCCAGATTGGTTTGAGTTCCCACAGCATAGATGAATCTGGCTAGACCAGTTGAGATTGAGGAAGTGTGGTTGGTAGGCACCCAGTTAGCAGTTCCAATTCTGTTCAGCATGGCATACTTTCTGGTAAGCATGCTCACAGAGAGCTTTCCCTTCACAGGCCATGCCTTGACCTGGTTTGCAGTGATCACTTTACAGACTTGATTATCTGTCTTACCTAATTCATTGGGTCCATCTGTTTCTCTTCCTAGATACTCATTGATGATTTGAGGAGAAAACTGTACACATTTACCTCTAACAAAAACTTTTCTAAACTCAGAAGACTTACCATTTGAGCAATCCTCCTGAAGATTCACAATGAACTCTTTGACAAGTAGTTCATAGCATGGAGAGAGGTCTGAGACTGTTTTGAATAGTCCTGCAGCAGAGATGAGGTCTATCAGTTCTGTGCACTCAAGTGCATTGCTGCTTAGTTCTCTTTCCAAGGCAACCCTTCTTTGATACACATATTTCCATCTGTTGACACTGGAGACATGATGGAAGGATATGTTGTCCAAGGGAGCTTCTGGGACAGCAGTTGAAGCTCTAGCTGGTGCTGGTTTCTTCTTGGGAGGAGATGTTGGGACATCTGATCCAACATCTGAATCTGATGGTGTTGCAGCTTTTCTCTTCTGGGTTTGAACTTTGCTCCATGGTTTTGTTGGACCAAAGGTAGCTTTAGCTTTGCCTTTCTTTGAACTAGCCTTCTTCTTCTCAGGGATGACAGGTTCAGCTTGCATCTTTCCTTTCCTGGACCTTAGTCTTTTAGCAATGCTGGGTTTCACAGATGCTATGATCTCTGCATTAGAGTCCTGCTCCAGATTGACCACTGGAGGAGATTGAGCAGCCTCCTCTTCAGCTGGTTGATCAGCAGGGATTTGATCTTCATTTGAGCCTTGAGCCTGTTCTTCAGAGACCTCTTCATCATTTTCATTTGAGACTTTGTCCTTAGATTGTTCCAGATCAACATCAGATGAGTTCTTTTTCTTATCTTCAGATGTTCCAACATCTGTTGGGACATCTTGTTCTGCAGCAGTGTCCTTTGTAGCTTGAGCTGGTTCTTCTTGAGGTGCAGGAATGGTGTTCAAAGGAACAGAGATCCCTTTCACCACTCTTTGTTCAGAAAAGACTTGGTTAACAATCTCCTTGATGGAATCATCAACATATTTGGAGTATCTTGTAGACATGTTAGCAGGAGAGGGAATGCCTTTAGCTTTGCTTCTGATTTGATCTTTACATCTCTTTGGTGTTCTTGCCTTTTTAGTGTGAGAGGCGCTTCCCCTGAGCTCGTCCAATGGTGTTGATGGCATTGGCACAACAGAGATTGGAGTGGCATGAACCACGTCTTCCTTGTTGAGAATTTCCTCAGCTGTTTTAGGGTTTTGAGACATTGTAGAGGAAGAAGGATGAACAGCTTTAGGGTTTATGATTTCTGAAGATTTGAGAGTTAATGTGATTCGCTTGTGATGATATGATGAGAATCTTGATAGCTTCTTATAAGTAGTTACTAAATAAGTAGCCGTTACAGTCCAAATGATTAAGAATGGAATTCCCAAGGATCTTGTCCAGACTAGCTTTGCCATCTGGAACTTATGCCATGCAATGTCATATGACATGTTGGCACATCTCATTAACTGCTAAATATCACATAAACATATTCCAAGTTTGCCCCTTAAGTTCTCAAATTGTGTAGCATCCAATGCTTTGGTAAAGATATCAGCTAATTGCAGATCTGTAGCAACATGCTCCAATGAAATCACCTTCTCTTCTACAAGATCTCTGATGAAATGATGTCTGATATCAATATGCTTTGTCCTGCTATGTTGAATAGGATTTTTAGATATGTTGATTGCACTTAAGTTGGCACAGTACAATGTCATGACATCCTGTGGGACATTGTACTCAGTGAGCATCTGCTTCATCCAAACCAACTGAGAACAACTGCTACCTGCTGCTATGTATTCAGCTTCAGCTGTAGATAAAGATACACAATTCTGTTTCTTACTGAACCAAGAAATCAGATTGTTTCCTAGAAAGAAGCATCCTCCTGAAGTGCTTTTTCTGTCATCAGCACTTCCTGCCCAATCAGCATCACAGAAGCCAGTGAGAATAGGTTTGCAACCATGAAAGTACATTATGCCATAGTCACAAGTACCATTAACATATTTAAGGATTCTCTTGACTTGATTGAGATGACTGACTTTTGGATCAGCTTGATATCTTGCACAAACTCCTACTGCAAATGCAATGTCTGGTCTGCTAGCAGTCAAGTATAACAAGCTTCCAATCATGCTTCTATATAAACTATGATCTACATTCTCACCCTTCTCATCTTTAGTCAGCTTTAAATGTGTAGGAGCAGGAGTTCTTTTATGAGAAGCATTTTCCATTCCAAATTTCTTCACTATGTTCTTGGAGTACTTGCTTTGTGAGATGAACATTGAGTCTTCCATTTGCTTAACTTGCAGACCAAGAAAATAGGTTAATTCACCTACTAGACTCATTTCAAATTCAGCTTCCATCTGCTTGACAAAATGTTTGACCATCTTATCAGACATCCCACCAAACACAATGTCATCAACATATATTTGTGCAATCATGACATTTCCTTCTTCATCTTTAACAAACAGGGTTTTATCAATCCCACCTTTTCTGTATCCTTGCTTGATAAGAAATGTGGTAAGTCTTTCATACCATGCCCTTGGAGCTTGCTTCAGACCATAAAGTGCTTTCTTGAGTTTGTATACATGATTTGGACAGCTTGGATCAACAAATCCTTTAGGTTGTTCTACATATACCTCTTCATTAAGATAACCATTAAGAAAGGCACTTTTCACATCCATTTGAAATAGCTTGAACTTTAAGATACAAGCAATTCCCAACAGTAGTCTTATTGATTCAAGCCTTGCTACTGGTGCAAAGGTTTCATCAAAGTCTACCCCTTCAATTTGAGTGTATCCTTGAGCCACAAGTCTAGCTTTGTTCTTTGTAACAATTCCTTGTTCATTTGACTTGTTCTTGTACACCCATTTTGTACCAATCACATTTATGTCATTAGGTCTAGGAACAAGATTCCACACTTCATTCCTTGTGAATTGACCTAATTCCTCTTGCATAGCACAAATCCAGTATTCATCAGTGAGAGCCTCCTTGATGTTTTTAGGTTCTATTTTGGACACAAAACAAGAACCTGAAATCATTTCTCTTGATCTAGTGCTCACACCTCTGTTGGGATCACCAATTATTAAATCTTTGGGATGATCCTTCTGTATTCTGATGGAGGGAGGTTTACTGGATTCTTCTGTCCTTGTATCAGATTGAGTGCAGTTATATTGATCATCCTTTTCTTCAGCTTCAATCTTGATATCAGCAGATGTTCCAACATCTTCTGGGACATCTGTAGGAGCATCATCAATTATCACATTTATGGACTCCATGATAACCTTGGTTCTAGAATTAAATACTCTGTATGCTCTGCTGTTTGTAGAGTATCCAAGGAAAATCCCTTCATCACTTTTAGGATCCATTTTTCTCCTTTGCTCCCTGTCTGCCAGAATGTAGCAGTTACTTCCAAACACATGAAAGTACTTAACAGTGGGTTTTCTGCCCTTCCAGACTTCATATATTGTGGACAAAGTTCCTTTTCTCAAGGTAACTCTGTTATGGATATAGCAGGCAGTGTTCATGGCTTCAGCCCAGAAATACAGAGGTAGCTTTTTAGCATGTATCATAGCTCTTGCAGATTCTTGAATAGTTCTATTTTTTCTCTCAACAATCCCATTCTGTTGAGGAGTGATAGGAGAAGAGTATTCATGATTGATTCCTTCTGAAGAGCAGAAATCTAAGAATTTTTTATTCTCAAATTCCTTTCCATGATCACTTCTAATTCTGATCACACAGCTGGATTTTTCCCTTTGTAATCTTTGTCATAATTCCTTGAATACATCAAAGACATCTGACTTTTATTTAATGAAATTTATCCATGTATATCTTGAAAAGTCATCAACCACCACATATGCATACCTCTTACCACCAAGGCTTTCAACTTGCATAGGTCCCATGAGATCCATATGTAACAATTCCAAAACTTTGGAAGTTGTCAGATGTTGGAGCTTTGGATGGGACATCTTGGTTTGTTTGCCTATTTGACATTCACCACAGATTTTGCCATCATCAATCTTCAGTTTAGGGATACCTCTTACAGCATCCATAGATATGATCTTCTTTATGCCTCTGAAATGAAGATGACCTAGCCTTTGGTGCCATAGTTTTACTTCTTCTTCTCTAGCTAGAGAACAAGTTGAAGTGGGACTGAAGTCTAGTGGCTCCCACATGTAACAGTTGTCTTTAGACCTTGCACCTTTCATGACAACTTCTTGCTCTTGGTTAGTCACTATGCATTCAGTTTTTGTAAAGTTTACACTGTATCCTTGATCACATAGTTGACTTATACTGATCAGGTTAGCAGTTAAACCTTTAACAAGCAGCACATCATCTAATCTTGGAACATCTTGACAATCCAAGGTTCCAACTCCCTTGATCTCTCCTTTAGCTCCATCTCCAAAGGTAACATACCTGGATGAATATGACTTTAAGTTTACTAGCAAATTCTTCAATCCAGTCATGTGTCTTGAGCATCCACTGTCAAAGTACCAGTCTTCTTTAGCTGATACTTTCAATGATGTATGTGCTATGTATGCAGTACTTTTCTTTGACCAGATGAGTTGAGATTTCTTTTGATGCCTCTGCTCTGAGTGTTGTTCAGCTGATCTCCAAGCTTGATTGTTGATCTTGTTCTTGGGTATGTGACTTTGATCAGTCTGAATGTCAGCTTTTGGTCTCCAAACTTTCTTGATTACTTCTGTCTTTTGCTTAGGAGATTGTTGATTTCTATGCAGCACTTTCTTGGTACCTTCTACTTTCTGCTTGGAAGGTTGCTGACACATCTGATTTGGATATCCATGTAGCTTATAACAGTGAGGTTTGATATGCCCAAATCTTCCACAGTGATGGCATCTCCATCTTTGATACTTCTTCTTCATTTTGTTCTTTCCAGAATGTTGAGACATCTGTTGGAACATTATGTTTGTCTTTGTGTTCTGATGTTGAAGCATCTGTTAGGACATCTTGTTTGACTGTGTAATTTTTGAAGTAGTTTTGCTAGAGCTGGCTTCATCTCTGTTATATCCCAGTCCACTTTTGTCCCCTGAATGTTTATTATTGCAGAGAATAGCATCCAGTGTATTTGAGCTGCTGTTCATCATTCTAACAGATTTGGACATATGTTCCAGCTTAGAATTGAGAAGAGTTACTTCACTTTTTAAGGTATCAATGATTACTTGATCACTTGCTTTTTCTTCTTCTAGTACTTCATTCTGCTTCTTTAGCTTTATGACCTCACTGCATACTTCAGTACTACTCTTGTACAGATCCTTGAAGGCTTGCTCAAGATCTGCATAAGTAAGCTCTCCACAGCTGGAATCACTATCATATTCACACAGTCCAGCTAAAGCAGTAATGTGCTTAGCTGATTCTTCTTCTGAATCTCCTGAGTCTTCATCAGACCAGGTCACAGAGAGTCCTTTCTTTTGCCTCTTTAAGTAGGTAGGACATTCAAACTTGATATGTCCATATCCTTCACATTCATGGCATTTGACTCCTTTATCTTGACTGGTCTTTTCAGCATACTTTACTCTTTTGTTAGCATCATAAGGTCTTCTGTTCTCAGAGTTTGTGTTTCTTCCACTAGGTTTGAATTTTCCTTCCATTCCTCTGAGAATCTGTTTGAATTGTCTTCCAATCAGTGCAAGGTTTTCTGATAAGCTTTTATCATTTGCTGATTCATCATCTTATTCTTCATCTGTATTTGAAACCAAGGCTATGCTTTTGTTCTTTTTAGCATGTGTGTCATTCATTCCCATCTCAAAAGTTTGAAGGGAACCAATGAGTTCTTCAGTTTTCATAGAACATATGTCTTGAGCTTCTTCTATTGCTGTGACTTTCATGTCAAATCTTTTTGGCAAAGATCTGAGAATCTTCCTTACAAGCTTTTCATCAGTCATCTTTTCTCCCAAGGCTCCAGAAGTATTGGCTATATCCAAGATGTTCATGTAGAACTCATGAATTGATTCATCTTCCTTCATTCTCAAGTTTTCAAACTTGGTGGTGAGAAGTTGAAGTCTTGACATTTTTACTTTTGATGTTCCTTCATGAGTTGTCTTGAGGGTATCCCACACATCTTTGGCCAGCTCACAATGATGCACCAGTCTGAAAATATTTCTATCAATGCCATTGAATAAAGCATTTAGGGCTTTTGAGTTGCCTAGTTCTGAATCTTCTTCCTCTTTACTCCATTCTTCTTCAGGTTTCAGAACTATTGATCCATCTTTGGTGTCTTGAACAGGATGTTTCCATCCAACATTTACTGCTCTCCATGCCCTGTTGTCAAGTGACTTTAAGAATGCAATCATTCTTGGCTTCCAGTAGTCATAATTAGAACCATCCAGTATAGGTGGTCTATTTACTGACCCTATATCTCTGTCCATGTTACAGAATTTGTTTTCCCTAGATCTCACCCAGTATAAACAGGCAGGGTGCCTGCTCTGATGCCAATTGAAATTCTGTGATCAGGTATGAGATGTCCTAAGAGATGTCCCAACACTTAATAGGACATTTGAAAAATTTAACCAAAACTTAAACAGCAAGAAAAGTAAACAACACAGAAGTTTGTTAACCCAGTTCAGTGTATAACCACACCTACATCTGGAGGCTACCAAGCCAGGAGGAAATCCACTATTAGTAATATTAATTCTAGACTTAAACCACCCTGTTTAATCTATCACTTAATACTTACCCAATGCAATTTCTACCTAAGACTCACTTAGATAAGAGTACCCTACTCACTCCCCCTCAATCACCCAGTGATCAAGTTTACAAGTTTACTGAAATTGAAGACATCCTTCAAACAAAACAGCTTGATCTTACTTAACAGTTTCAATCAAGTCACAAATGCACTTTTGCTTAAAAGCTCATAAAGTGGTACATAAAAACAACCTGCTATTTAAAACACTAGACACCCTATTTGGTCTTCTGAAATTCGTACTCAATTCTATGAGTTTCTGTTGTTTAAATAGGTATCTGAATTTTGGGCTTTCTGTAGAATGATCCAGCCCTAATGTGCAGCAACTGTCACCTTGAATTTAGGGTTTGTTACCTCCTATATTCTAGGTGCATTAGGTCTTCTGTTTTAATCTGAATCTTCAATTTAAAACTCCCTACAGATGCGCCTTGTTCTGTTTTTATCCAGCATTAATTAATCCCAGATAGTTCTCCTTAAATATCTCTTATCTGTTAATCAATAATTAATTCTGGTAGCAGGTCTGAGATGTCTCAACATCTGTTGGGACATCATGAAAAACTGAACTTAATTTATTCACACAATGTCCCAACATCTGATGAGACATCCTGAAATAAATTCACATACTCTGTTTGATAATGTCCCAACATCTGATAGGACATTCTGAACTGAATTTAACATTTCTTGTTTGGTCAAAAATTCTGCCAATTCTTAAACATCTACATGCTTTATTGTATCCAAACCCGCCATATAACAATTTCCAACATCAGGAAATTGTTATAAGTTTATTATTATTTTTCTAAGCCTTCATCATTCGTTTATTTTTGATTTCGCCAACTCCGAGCTTTCCGGCCTGTGGAAGAAGGAGTCCGCTCTGATATTGTTAACCAGGTTTTATTATATTGCAATTTAATTATTTATAATGTTTGTTTATTTTCCTGCCATGAGTAATTTGTTATTTAATTTTCTGTCTCTGTCTGGTTCAACAACGATGAGTAGCTAAACACCTTAGGGCGGTATGTAGTTAGAACAAACTTAACCGGTAAAATATAACCATAGGCTAAAAATAATTAATCACTTAACATTCTGGCTGACACTTTTTAAGTAAAAAGACCTTTTCGTTACGAGAGTAAGAAAAGAGTATTAGGTTAGGTCAAGACCACGAGAGTGTGAGGTTTTAACCAGATAGCTAAAGTTAGGCATTTAAATTAAACACAGCGAGAGCGCTTTAAGATAAATTAGAATTACTTAGTTTCCAAAAATTACCTCTAAACACTTATGGTCTAGCGAGAGCAGGCATAGGGCTTTAGGGATAAGATCTGAGATAAGACCACGAGAGTGTGAGTTGAGGGTATTTAAACTGGTAATCTCTACCGAATAGATTAAGTGAACACCTAAAATAAGCCTAGGTTAGATTGACCCACCTAAGTTAGTATAATTACATACCGACCGTCCTTAAACTACTTAATTAAAACTTAAATTTAATTCCGCCTTTAATATTCTAAAATCAACAAAAAATCGTGACAACCATTCGCCTTAGCTAAACTAGAAGTTCATCTAGCACTAGGTAACCATAGAATCCCTGTGGATCGATAATCTTAAATATTACTTCGATAGGCTGTGCACTTGCAGTAAGATACCGCTAGACGCATAAGTAGACACGTCTTTAGCCCATCAAGTTTTTGGCGCCGTTGCCGGGGATTCCTTAATTTAGTTACTAGTGCATTTAGGTAGCATTGTCTAGACTAAGGTATCAACTATTTAATTTAATTTAATTTCCGAGTGTATGCCAAGTACTCGCTCTAAAAGCGAAGACTTGCAACCTCTAATCCCTGAATCGGAACGCTTCTTACACGTAAGAAGACGTATATTCGATTACGAAAATAATTACAACATTCCAGATCTTCAATTAGATCCGCCTAAACCAGTCGTAACATCAAAGGACGCAGAGATGGCTGAAGAACAGACTCATCCACTCAAGTATTACGCCAGTCCTTCGCAAGCTGAACCACATTCAAGCATTGCAGCGCCGGCTATCAACCGAAACGATTTCGAACTAAAACCTTCGTTGATATCAGCCGTGCAACAAAATCAATTCTCCGGAAATCCTACTGAGGATCCGAATCTTCATCTTTCGATCTTTGTGCAATATGCCGATACCGTAAAAGCCAATGGAGTTACCCAAGAAGCTATTAGATTACGTTTATTTCCTTTTTCGCTTCGAGACAGAGCAAGAGCTTGGCTTCAATCTCTGCCTTCGAACTCAGTAACTACGTGGGAGGAGCTTAAGAGAGTTTTCCTAAACAGGTATTTTCCACCCAGCAAGACAGCTATGCTGAGAGCTCAGATCAACGGATTTAAGCAAAGAGAAAGTGAATCATTATTCGAAGCTTGGGAACGCTATAAGGATCTGCTGAGACTTTGTCCACATCATGGATTGATAGAATGGATGGTCATCCATACCTTCTATAATGGACTCTTGTACAATACAAGAATGACAATTGACGCTGCCGCGGGCGGTGCACTGATGGACAAAGAATATAATGATGCCTATGCACTTATCGAAAGTATGGCTCAAAATCATTACCTTTGGGGAAGCGAGAGAGTCGCAACTGAGAAACCAACAAAGGGAGGTATGTATGAAGTAAGTAGTATGGACCAAGTCAATGCGAAGTTTGACCAACTAAGCCAAAAGATCGACAACTTGGCCATAACACCAACAGCCAACGTGGCTGCAGTAACACCTAACTGTGAGTTATGTGGAGTCCCAGGACACGAAGTTTCTGATTGTCAACTATTGACAGGAACTCCCACTGATCAAGTGAATTATGCTCAAGGAAACCCTTACTCAAACACATATAACCCAGGTTGGAAGAATCATCCGAACTTCTCCTATAAGAATAACAATGCTTTATACGCACCAGGTCAAGCACCAGCTACATCACCAGGATATCAAAAGACTGCTCCTAATGTCCCTAGAAAATCGAACCTTGAATTGATGATGGAGAACTTTATAGCTAACCAATCTCAAACAAACAAGGACTTCTTAAACCAAAACATTCACACTAATGAGCAGATCAAACAATTAGTGAGCAAAGTAGATGCATTAGCTACACATAACAAAATGCTAGAAACTCAGATTTCACAAGTAGCTCAACAACAAGCACCTACTGCTGCACCAGCTGGAGTATTCCCTGGACAACCTCAACCTAATCCGAAAGGACATGCTAACGCTGTGATATTAAGAAGTGGCAAGGAACTTGACGGACCTACCGATCCAAGACTTGACAATCCATCCATGTACCAACAACCGGATAAACCGACTGAAGTGGTGAATGATCCAGAAGAAAAGGAAGATGACAATCAAGAGGTAGTGGAGAAAGAACAACCTTATGTGCCTCCACCACCCTATAAACCACCAATTCCGTACCCTCAAAGATTAATAAATTCCAAGACGACGGGTCAATTTAAGAAATTTGTCGAACTTCTGAAACAGTTGAATATTACTATTCCGTTTACAGAAGCAATTACCCAAATACCCTCGTATGCTAAGTTTTTAAAAGAAATCTTATCCAATAAGAAAAAGATAGAGGATAAGGGAACAGTTACACTTACTGCCGAGTGTAGCGCCATAATTCAGAATAAAATGCCTCCTAAGCTAAAAGATCCAGGAAGTTTCTCTATACCCTGTGTAATAGGAAAATTCGTCATTGACAAAGCTCTATGCGATTTAGGAGCCAGTATCAGTGTTATGCCCTTAACGATTTGCAAAAGGCTAGACATGGGAGACCTGAGACCAACTAAAATGTCTGTTCAACTAGCCGATCGCTCTGTTAAATATCCTGTAGGCATACTAGAAAACGTCCCAGTAGGTATAGGACAATTCTACATCCCTACTGACTTTATAATCATGGACATCTCTGAAGACTCCACTACACCTATCATACTAGGAAGACCATTCTTAGCTACCGCCGGAGCTATAATAGATGTAAAAAGAGGAAAGCTAACCTTTGAAGTAGGTGAAGAGAAAGTTGAATTTATTTTAACACAATTCTTACAATCACCAGCTATAGAGGATACATGCTATCTATTGGACGTAATTGACGAATGTGTAAGAGAAATGGAACTAAAAGAGACCACTTATTCTGAAATAATGAAAATTCAAATCCCACCAATTTTCGAAGATGATAATTGGCGTAAACCATATCAAGATGATAGTCTAAGCGAAAGTTTAGCACTTACACCGGATCCTATGCCAAGTAAAGAAAAACCTACATTAGGATTAAAAACTTTACCTCATAACCTAAGGTACGAATTCTTAGACGTTGAATGTAAAAGACCAGTTATAATAAATTCCAGTTTAGGAACTATAGAAACAAAGAAGCTTTTAGATGTTTTGAAGAAATATCCAACTGCATTAGGATATAACATATCTGATCTCAAAGGAATATGTCCTTCAGTTTGTATGCATTGTATTCTGCTAGAAGAAGATTGCAGAACCTTCAGAGAATCTCAAAGAAGAATTAACCCAACCCTTAGCACTGTAGTAAAAGAAGAAGTTAACAAATTATTAGATGCCGGAATAATATATCCAATCTCTGATAGTGAATGGGTTAGTCCAATACATGTAGTGCCAAAGAAAGGAGGTATCACTGTTGTGAAGAACGCTCAAGGCGAATCAATATCTCAAAGAGTAGTGACGGGATATAGAGTATGCATAGATTATCGTAAACTAAACAAAGCCACTCGAAAAGATCATTTCCCACTACCTTTTATAGATCAAATGTTAGAACGATTAGCCAAGCATTCTTACTTCTGTTATCTTGACGGTTATTCAGGATTTTTCCAAATCCCTATCCATCCAGATGATCAAGAGAAGACTACATTCACATGCCCTTATGGAACGTTCGCTTATAGACGAATGCCCTTTGGATTATGCAACGCTCCTGCAACCTTTCAAAGATGTATGATGTCAATCTTCGCAGATTTTATAGACAACATCATGGAAGTGTTCATGGACGACTTCTCTGTATGCGGGCAAAGTTTTGAAGGATGTTTATCAAACTTAGAAATGGTATTAGAAAGATGTGTAAAAGTAAACCTCGTGCTTAACTGGGAGAAATGTCATTTTATGGTCAACGAAGGAATCGTATTAGGTCATGTAATATCAGACAAGGGAATTGAAGTTGATAAAGCTAAGATTGAAGTAATAAAAAATCTTCAACCCCCTAAAACCGTTTGAGAAATACGAAGCTTTTTAGGACACGCCGGTTTTTACCGACGATTCATCAAAAATTTCTCGAAAATCACTAAACCTCTTACTGGTTTATTAATGAAAGACGCTGAGTTCATATTCAATGAAGATTGTCTTAAAGCATTCGAAACTTTAAAAACAGCCCTCATCACCGCACCAATCATGCAACCCCCTGACTGGAGACTACCTTTTGAAATCATGTGCGATGCGAGTGACTATGCTGTAGGCGCAGTTCTAGGCCAGAGGAAGGAAAAGAAACTTCATGCGATTTACTATGCCAGTAGAACCTTGGATTCTGCCCAGATGAACTACGCCACTACTGAAAAAGAATTGTTAGCAGTTGTCTTTGCGCTTGACAAATTTCGTTCTTACTTAGTAGGAGCGAAAATAATCATTTACACAGACCATGCTGCTATCCGATATTTATTAACAAAGAAAGATGCTAAACCAAGACTTTTAAGATGGATTTTACTTTTACAAGAGTTTGATCTAGAAATAAAAGATAAAAAAGGTACTGAGAACGTCGTAGCGGACCATTTATCTAGAATAGAAGGTATTAAACCCGAACAAGTGCCGATTAACGATGATTTTCCGTATGAACAGCTGATAGCACAATTAGGAAGCGACCTAGCTCAGTTAGATATAAATGAACTAGAATCCGTGGAAACAATCCAGACAACTGTAGGACTGCCATGGTACGCTGACATTGTCAACTACCTAGCCGCAGGTGCTCGTCCACCCGATCTAACCTATCAGCAGAAAAAGAAATTCTTTCATAATCTGAAACATTACTATTGGGATGAACCATTATTGTTCAAAAGAGGACCAGATGGAATCTTTCGCCGATGTATTCCCGAAGAAGAAATAGAAGATGTCATTGCTCAATGCCATTCATCTCCTTATGGTGGACATGCAAGCACTTCCAAAACTTGTGCAAAAATCTTGCAAACCGGCTTATTCTGGCCTAATCTATGGAAGGATGTCCACATCGCTGTTATAAATTGCGATCGGTGTCAACGCACTGGCAATATTTCAAGAAGAGATGAAATGCCTCAAAAAGGAATATTAGAAGTAGAAATCTTTGACGTCTGGGGAATAGATTTCATGGGACCATTCCCATCATCTTTCGGTAATAATTACATACTCGTAGCTGTTGATTATGTTTCGAAATGGATTGAAGCCATAGCTTCTCCTACAAACGATACACGAGTAGTAATAAAGCTTTTCAAAAATATAATCTTTCCCAGATTTGGTGTGCCTAGACTCGTCATAAGTGACGGTGGCTCGCACTTCATCTCAAAAATATTTGACAAATTACTATCTAAGTATGGAGTAAGACACCGTGTGGCTACACCATATCATCCACAAACAAGTGGACAAGTCGAAGTCTCAAACAGAGAGATTAAACAAATCTTAGAAAAAACTGTCGCCTTATCTCGGAAAGATTGGTCATCTAAACTTAATGAAGCTTTATGGGCTTATAGGACCGCTTACAAGACACCCATAGGTACTACACCTTTCAAATTAGTTTATGGAAAATCTTGTCACCTCCCGGTAGAACTAGAACACAAAGCTTATTGGGCGATTAGAACTCTCAATATAAACTATAATGCTGCAGGAGAGAAGCGAATCCTAGACATTAACGAATTAGAAGAATTAAGGTTAGATGCTTATGAGAATGCTAAAATATATAAAGAACGAACTAAGCGATGGCATGATAAACGCCTATCTAGGAAAGAATTTAGTGTGGGAGACGTCGTACTCCTCTTTAACTCAAGACTTAGGCTCTTTCCTGGAAAATTAAAATCTAGATGGTCAGGACCCTTTGAAATAATTAAAGTATTCCCGAGTGGAGCAATAGAAATTAAGGGTAGGAATAGTGAACCATTCATAGTAAACGGACAACGTTTAAAACACTATCATAAATTTGAAAATAGAGATTATGCGAATAATCTAAAGCTTTTAGAATTGTCCACTGAATCCCCTGATTAATCTAAACCTAAGCATTACGTCAGGCTTTTGACGATAAAAACAGCGCTTAGTGGGAGGCAACCCATTTACTCATTTAATTATTTAAATTATTCTCTTTATCATTTTATTATTTATCGTTTACTATTTGTTTATTTGTTTTGTCGTTTCATAGTTTTATTTTACTCTTATTGCCTTTACATTATGCATTTCATTTTCTTATTTTTATCTTAAATCACTTTTTACAGATTTTCTAAAAAGTCTTTTCCACTTTCCTTTTTCTCCTGATTTGTTTCCTCCATATCTGCACTGACTATGGCTAACCAACCAATTAACCACATGGAAACCAAATTTAGGGGTAGGAACCAAAGAATGAAATTTGAAGAGTTATCACAGAGGCAAATGGATTTGACCCTGTACCCGGATGATCGGACTATGGAAACCTTAGGAATACATGATAGCATTATGTACTTGCTTAACCGACTCGGATGGGAGAATTCATTGATCCAACATAAGTTTGTGACTTACCGCGAGCTCACCCTTGAGTTCCTTAGCTCCTTAATTTACTTACCTGAGCGCGGTTTTGGATTTAGGAAAGGATTTATTAGTTTCCGCCTGTTTGGAATAGAATATGATTTTAACCATAAAGAACTAGCTGACTTGTTAGGATTCCCTAGTGGACCATTTGCTTTTACTACCACACAGGTAGAATTGATGGATATTGAGCTAGATTACTTTTGGGGAACTTTAACCGGAAACTACCACCCTGAACCAAATGGCATGAATAATGATGAGATCCATAATCCTGCTCTCCGTTACTTCCATAAATTCCTTGCCCACACATTCTTTGGAAAAGAAGAAAACATTACCGGAGTTTCTAAAGATGAAATATTTATTATGTCATGTTTTACTCTAGGACAGCCTGTTAATGGTGTACCTTTCATGATGCAAACCTTCACCCGTATCCAAGAAGAACCTGAATTACCTATCTTAGTAGGAGGTCTTGTAACCATGATTGCTGATGCTTTAGGACTTAGGTACCAATTGCACAGGTGCAACCGTTTAGGTAACATACGTCCTATGGATCTTAACTTCTGCTTTAATAGACATATTATAAGGAATTTAGGACATCCACCTTTTGTGTACCTAATCCGGAACGAGGTAGTAACCCTGTTTACATTGCCTAACCATGCTAAAGTAAGTGTTCACAATAAGGATAACTGGCTTTATGAGTTAAACCCACCTGATTATACACCCACTCCTGAAACACCTCAGTCCTACAAAATAAAAGATGATACAATGACCGATGTCGAAACTGACCCTGAGACACCTCCTGGTTACCATGATATTGGCCAAACTGAAGAAGTTTATGAAACCCTGAAGTGAATCACGGAGATTATGCTAACAACTTGCAAAACATCATGAACACTCTCAATGCTTACCAAACTGACATTAACCTATTTAAAGAAGACATTAAGAGCATGCGATTGGATATTATAGGATTGACTGACATAACCTGCGAACAGTTCTATCACTTGAATTCCGCCATCGAAGACTTGAAGAAACGCTTTTGATAATGTTATAAGTGATTTAGTTTATTTTTCCATTGTTTTCGTTTCTAGTTAGATTTAATTTTTCGCAACAATTTCTTACCGCAAATTTCCGTTTATGTAACTTCATTTTCAATTACTTTATACAATGCATCTTTAATTCCAAAATTTCTCCATTTTTAGCAATTTATGTATTTTTCATTTTATGTACTGTTATGTTTGATTTTATTCATTATATATACAAATCTCTCATGCCTTGCAAGCTATTGAAGTACTGTGTTGAAACTATATACTATATGGTGTTTATAAATTATTATGAGTGTTAGTGAAGATAATGCATTAATATAAAATATGTGAAACAAGTGAGAAAGAGTTTTTCTGGAAATTATTTAACGTAGAAAGCCTCACGGTCATCACTGCCCCATAACGATCGTGACACGCTCTTTTTGAGTGTCACGACCGTCGTCCCCTGTCACGACCGTGACGACCCTTATACCAGACATCGTGAGAAACAGAATTGTTTCTCTTCGTGCCCCTTCTTCTTCTTCTCCATAACTTCCTAAAAAACTACCCATCTTCTACATAACCTCCGTAACCCCCCATTTACCATCTTTAATCTCATTAACCACCCATTATCACAACTTACTACATTCTCACTCTCCATTATTTATCCCGAATCAATTTTTCTCTCATTTTACCATTTATTCACAAAAACTTCAAAATTCTTCATTCCTCACTCTAAGCTCTTGCATGCAATGGATTCTATCACTTTTAGAGAAGGTGATGCTGGAGAAACTCAGAGAGAATGATTTCTCCGCTTCCAAAGCCGCGGTGTGCAAACTACACGATACATTGACACTGTGTGTTTACGGGAACTCGGAATGCTGGCCAGTGTTATGAACCTGCTCCGTAAAGTCGGGCTCTGGGACCTTTGCAGTCAACCTCAGCCAACCTTCGAACTTCTGACACTGGAGTTCTTAAGTTCATTCAGTTACATCACCGACACCGGTTCTCTGAGTCAGCTCACCGGTTTTGCAAAATTCAGATTGCATGGCCAAGAGTTCAACCTCTCGCAAGACAGGATCGCCGAGTTATTAGGTTTCGATCACGGAACTGAAGCTCACCGTCGCGTGCTCGATAATTTTAGTGAACAAGCTTTCACTCTATGGCACGACTTAACAAACACCCGTGCATCCGCCTTCCAAAGCCTCAACGCCACGCACATTCACAATCCGGCCATCCGTTACTTCCACCTAGTCATTTGCAACACCATCTTCGCTCGAGAAAGCAACCATAAGCTCAACTCTAAGGAGCTTCTATTCTTGCATTGTGCTCTTAATGACGAGCCGATCAATGCTGCCCCTTTCATGCTTTACCACATCCAGGCTATCGCGCACAGAGGATCCACTCCGTTCTTCATTGGCGGCATTGTCACCACCCTGGCCATTCAGTTGGGGCTTGGTGACTTGGTCGCAGCTCAGCCTCATCTAGCCGCCGAATACCTAACCAAGAGTTATTGCAGGTCCGCTCACCTGATTGCACAACGAGAGGATGGCAGGTACAGCCCTGTTGTCCAAGGCACCATATTTCATCATATCATTCTGCCGTCCCGCGACCGCATCGACCCATCCAGCCGAGCCAACTGGCTCTTTGTTCTACCTGATGCTGCTGACCACGCTCCTATTCATGATCAGGCAGATCTCCCTGCGGATGAGATGCAGGACGCTATGGATGCAGGTGAGCCTGTCCAGGATATACCAGAATCATCTACCCGACAGCCTACTGCACCAGATTTCACTCTTGAGGATGTCCTCCGTGCGATTCATCAGCAGAACCAGATGAATGCCGCACTGGAGCGCAGGCAGAAGGAGCAGTACGACGCTCTACTCGGCACGATTGCAGCTAACCAGGCAGCTACTAATGAGAGGTTTGACGAGCTTTTTGGCGAGTTAGAAACCTTGCGTATCGACATCACTGGGACCACCAGCACCGGTTCTGATCCTGAAGCGACTCCTTCCAGACGCCGCTCCCGCACCAGAAGCCGACCCCGCGGTCCTCAGTAGCCATAGTTTTAGTTTTTCCTATGTTTGTTCTTAGTTTTCGTCGTTTGTACTGTACTTTCACCGCATTTATATCACAACATTGAGGACAATGTCTGATATAGTGTGGGAGAGGTACCTTTCATTTCCGTATTTTTCCCTTTTCGCATTTTATTTCGTTGTATTTTCAATTCCATTGTATTTCCCTTTAGCAAGTTAATGAAGCGTGCAAAAATCTTTATGATACTTTCTTTAGTTTCGAATTTTCCCGCTTACTTAGCCATAACCGAAAAATTTTCAATTATTCGCATTACCCGACTTACCTACGAAATCGTAAATAGGAAGCTGAGAACGATTAAACAAGACCAATACAATCTTGACACCTTTGACTTCCTACTTAAGCGATTCTATCCCGATTACCATTACGAGTACACTTCTAGTTTTAGTTCAAAAGTAACCCCGAGTAGTTTATACCAGCAGTCAGCACCGTCTGAACACAAACCACGTGGGGAGCCGATGAATATAAGCGTTTGATGCCTAATCAATAATGATCCTTCATATCTCGACGCAAAATGAAAAGAAATTGCACCAAAGTACACGGTCGCATACAAGAAACGAGAAATATGAGAAGGAGTCCATTGCGGGTTGGTTCAGAGGTACTGGTTCTGAACTCGGTAGGGCGTGCTACGGCTCGATCCCCCACAACCTCCAAATCGGATACAAAATGTAGGGTTACCACACTCGTGTACCAGACCCCGTGCTTAAAAAGGATCAAAGTCGCTAACCGGCTACTCCACTACGTGCGTGCTAAGGCAAAGGGCTTAATGTGATTGCGCTAGAATGAAACCGGGCGAAATAAGATCGAAAAACTTTAGGTAAAACCGTAAAGTAATTGCCGATTGGCTCATTTAACGGTAAGTCGACGACATAGCTTGTTGCTTGCGTCATTAGTGTATCGGTAGTGTTCTATCAAAGTATCGGATTATCCAACAAAGCGATCCTTCGTAGGATTTGTTAGGAGTATGCGTGAATGACGTCTTGTCCGCCGATTTTCAACCGACTAATTGCTTGAGGACAAGCAAAGGTTTAAGTTTGGGGAAGTTTGATAACGAGAAAACGTATCGATTATATTGCTAGGTTTCATTAACGTTTTATCGAATAATCGTCGTTTTAACACTCGATTTCTCGAGTTTTTCTTACCATTTTGCAGGTACACCATTATGTGGAGCTAAATCATGAACCAAGACAAAAAGGAACAAAATCGATCATAAAAAGATGAAGAAATGAAGCTTCCTGCAAAACTGCATATTTTGCAGCAGTCACGACCGTCACAAGGGTGTCACGACCGTGACACCCCCAAATGAAGCATCACGACCGTGAGATATGTGTCACGACCGTGACACTTAAAAGTCACAAGTCACGAGCGTAAAAGCCTTGTCACGACCGTGACAAGGATGAAATTAGGTTTTTGACCAAGACGTCGTCAAAGCATTACGTGAAGAGGTGGTTTCCTAAATTTTTGCCACTACCTACATTTTCTCCACAAAAATAGCAAGGCCCATTCCAATTGAAGTCCAAAAATTCAGCCCAATTGAAGTTCTATAAATAGCATCAAGTTCATGAAGAATGTACAGAGCATTTTTTATTCAAATTCCTGCGGAAGCTCTGCCGAACTGATTTACGACCCGTTTTTATTTTCTGCATTATTTTCTGTTCTGCTTTATTGTATCCAAACCCGCCATATAACAATTTCCAACATCAGGAAATTGTTATAAGTTTATTATTTTTTTTCTAAGCCTTCATCATTCGTTTATTTTTGATTTCGCCAACTCCGAGCTTTCCGGCCTGTGGAAGAAGGAGTCCGCTCTGATATTGTTAACCAGGTTTTATTATATTGCAATTTAATTATTTATAATGTTTGTTTATTTTCCTGCCATGAGTAATTTGTTATTTAATTTTCTGTCTCTGTCTGGTTCAACAACGATGAGTAGCTAAACACCTTAGGGCGGTATGTAGTTAGAACAAACTTAACCGGTAAAATATAACCATAGGCTAAAAATAATTAATCACTTAACATTCTGGCTGACACTTTTTAAGTAAAAAGACCTTTTCGTTACGAGAGTAAGAAAAGAGTATTAGGTTAGGTCAAGACCACGAGAGTGTGAGGTTTTAACCAGATAGCTAAAGTTAGGCATTTAAATTAAACACAGCGAGAGCGCTTTAAGATAAATTAGAATTACTTAGTTTCCAAAAATTACCTCTAAACACTTATGGGCTAGCGAGAGCAGGCATAGGGCTTTAGGGATAAGATCTGAGATAAGACCACGAGAGTGTGAGTTGAGGGTATTTAAACTGGTAATCTCTACCGAATAGATTAAGTGAACACCTAAAATAAGCCTAGGTTAGATTGACCCACCTAAGTTAGTATAATTACATACCGACCGTCCTTAAACTACTTAATTAAAACTTAAATTTAATTCCTCCTTTAATATTCTAAAATCAACAAAAAATCGTGACAACCATTCGCCTTAGCTAAACTAGAAGTTCATCTAGCACTAGGTAACCATAGAATCCCTGTGGATCGATAATCTTAAATATTACTTCGATAGGCTGTGCACTTGCAGTAAGATACCGCTAGACGCATAAGTAGACACGTCTTTAGCCCATCACATCCAAGTTATGATAGTCTCTTTTCATGTTTTATCTCCCAAGTGGGATAAATACTTTTCGATTCCGCCAAGTCCGGTTTCGTTTGTTTGAGTTATCATCCAAGTTATGATAGTATTTTTCAAGTTTTATTTCCCAAGTGGGATAAATACTTTTCGATTCCGCCAAGTCTGGTTTCGTTTGTTTGAGTTATCATCCAAGTTATGATAGTATTTTTCAAGTTTTATTTCCCAAGTGGGATAAATACTTTTCGATTCCGCCAAGTTCAGTTTCGTTTGTTTGAGTTATCATCCAAGTTATGATAGTCATTTTCAAGTTTTATCTCCCAAGTGGGATACATACTTTTCGATTCTGCCAAGTCTGGTTTCATTTGTTTGAGTTATCATCCAAGTTATCGTAGTCTCTTTTAAAGCTCATTCACGGCGTGTCTTGTTCGCTTTATCTCCCAAGTGGGATAAATGCTTTTCGATTCCTTCCAAGTACGGTTTTGTATCTTTGAGTTATCATCCAAGTATAATATTCTCTTTTTAAGAACACTCACGGTGTGTCTTGTTCGCTTTATCTCCCAAATCGGATAAATGCTTTTCGATTCCGTCCAAGTCCGATTTCGTTTCTTCGAGTATTCAATAAAGTCATGGTAGTCTCTTTTCAAGCTCACTCACGGTGTGTCTTGTTCGCTTTATCTCCCAAGTGGGATAAATGCTTTTCAATTCTGTCTAAGTCCAGTTTCGTATCTTTGAGTTATCATCCAAGTTATGGTAGTCTCTTTTCAAGCTAAATCGCGGTGTGTCTTGTTCACTTTATCTCCAAAGTGGGATAAATGATTTTCGATTCCGTCCATGTCTGGTTTCGTATCTTTGAGTTATCATCCATGTCATGGTAGTCTCTTTTCAAGCTCACTCGCGTTGTTTCTTGTTCGCTTTATCTCCCAAATGGGATAAATACTTTTCGATTCCTCCGAGTCCAGTTTCGTTTGTTTGAGTTATCATCGAAGTTATGGTAGTCTCTTTTTAAGCTCACTTACGGTGGGTCTTGTTCGCTTTATCTCCCAAGTGGAATAAATGCTTTTCGATTTCGTCCACGTCCGGTTTCGTATATTTGAGTTATCATCTAAGTATGATATTCTCTTTTTAAGAACACTTACGATGTGTCTTGTACATTTTATCTCCCTAGTAGGATAATTGCTTTTCGATTCCGCCAAATCCGGTTTCGTTTGTTTGAGTTATCATCCAAGTTATGATAGTCTCTTTTTTAAGTTTTATCTCCCAAGTGGGAAAATAATTTTCGATTCCGCCAAGTCCGGTTTCGTTTGTTTGAGTTATCATCCTAGTTATGATAGTTTTTTTCAAGTTTTATCTCCCAAGTGGAATAAATACTTTTTGATTCCACCAAGTCCAATTTCGTTTGTTTGAGTTATCATCCAAGTTATGATAGTCTCATTTCAAGTTTTATCTCCCATGTGGGATAAATACTTTTCGATTCCGCCAAGGCCGATTTCGTTTATTTGAGTTATCATCCAAGTTATGATAGTCTCTTTTCATTTTTTATCTCCCAAGTGGGATAAATACTTTTCGATTCCGCCAAGTCCGGTTTCGTTTGTTTGAGTTATCATCCAAGTTATGATAGTATTTTTCAAGTTTTATTTCCCAAGTGGGATAAATACTTTTCGATTCCGCCAAGTTCAGTTTCGTTTGTTTGAGTTATCATCCAAGTTATGATAGTCATTTTCAAGTTTTATCTCCCAAGTGGGATACATACTTTTCGATTTTGCCAAGTCTGGTTTCATTTGTTTGAGTTATCATCCAAGTTATCGTAGTCTCTTTTAAAGCTCATTCACGGCGTGTCTTGTTCGTTTTATCTCCCAAGTGGGATAAATGCTTTTCGATTCCTTCCAAGTTCGGTTTTGTATCTTTGAGTTATCATCCAAGTATAATATTCTCTTTTTAAGAACACTCACGGTGTGTCTTGTTCGCTTTATCTCCCAAATGGGATAAATGCTTTTCGATTCCGTCCAAGTCCGATTTCGTTTCTTCGAGTATTCAATAATGTCATTGTAGTCTCTTTTCAAGCTCACTCACGGTGTGTCTTGTTCGCTTTATCTCCCAAGTGGGATAAATGCTTTTCAATTCTGTCTAAGTCCAGTTTCGTATCTTTGAGTTATCATCCAAGTTATGGTAGTCTCTTTTCAAGATAAATCGCGGTGTGTCTTGTTCACTTTATCTCCCAAGTGGGACAAATGATTTTCGATTCCTTCCAAGTCCGGTTTCATATCTTTGAGTTATCATCCATGTTATGGTAGTCGCTTTTCAAGCTCACTCGCGTTGTGTCTTGTTCGCTTTATCTCCCAAGTGGGATAAATACTTTTCGATTCCTCCGAGTCCAGTTTCGTTTGTTTGAGTTATCATCGAAGTTATGGTAGTCTCTTTTTAAGCTCACTTACGGTGGGTCTTGTTCGCTTTATCTCCCAAGTGGAATAAATGCTTTTCGATTTCGTCCACGCCCGGTTTCGTATCTTTGAGTTATCATCCAAGTATGATATTCTCTTTTTAAGAACACTTACGATGTGTCTTGTACATTTTATCTCCCTAGTGGGATAATTGCTTTTCGATTCCGTCCAAGTCCAGTTTCGTATCTTTGAGTTATCATCCAAGTTATGATAGTCTTTTTCAAGGTTTATCTCCCAAGTGGGATAAATACTTTTCGATTCCGCCAAATCCGGTTTCGTTTGTTTGAGTTATCATCCAAGTTATGATAGTCTCTTTTTTAAGTATTATCTCCCAAGTGGGAAAATAATTTTCGATTCCGCCAAGTCCGGTTTCGTTTGTTTGAGTTATCATCCAAGTTATGATAGTCTTTTTCAAGTTTTATCTCCCAAGTGGAATAAAAAATTTTGATTCCACCAAGTCCAATTTCGTTTGTTTGAGTTATCATCCAAGTTATGATAGTCTCATTTCAAGTTTTATCTCCCATGTGGGATAAATACCTTTCGATTCTGCCAAGTCCGATTTCGTTTATTTGAGTTATCATCCAAGTTATGATAGTCTCTTTTCATGTTTTATCTCCCAAGTGGGATAAATACTTTTCGATTCCGCCAAGTCTGGTTTCGTTTGTTTGAGTTATCATCCAAGTTATGATAGTATTTTTCAAGTTTTATCTCCCAAGTGGGATAAATACTTTTCGATTCCGCCAAGTTCAGTTTCGTTTGTTTGAGTTATCATCCAAGTTATGATAGTCATTTTCATGTTTTATCTCCCAAGTGGGATACATACTTTTTCGATTCTATCAAGTCTGGTTTCATTTGTTTGAGTTATCATCCAAGTTATCATAGTCTCTTTTAAAGCTCATTCACAGTGTTTCTTGTTCGCTTTATCTCCCAAGTGGGATAAATGCTTTTTGATACCTTCCAAGTACGGTTTTGTATCTTTGAGTTATCATCCAAGTATAATATTCTCTTTTTAAGAACACTCATGGTGTGTCTTGTTCGCTTTATCTGCCAAATGGGATAAATGCTTTTCGATTCCGTCCAAGTCCGATTTCGTTTCTTCGAGTAATCAATAAAGTCATTGTAGTCTCTTTTCAAGCTCACTCACGATGTGTCTTGTTCTCTTTATCTCCCAAGTGGGATAAATTCTTTTCAATTCTGTCTAAGTCCAGTTAGGTACTTTGAGTTATCATCCAAGTTATGGTAGTCTCTTTTCAAGCTAAATCGCGGTGTGTCTTGTTCGCTTTATCTCCCAAGTGGGATAAATGATTTTTGATTCCGTCCAACTCCGGTTTCGTATCTTTGAGTTATCATCCAAGTTATGGTAGTCTCTTTTCAAGCTCACTCGCATTGTGTCTTGTTCGCTTTATCTCCCAAGTATGATAAATACTTTTCGATTCCGCCGAGTCCGGTTTCGTTTGTTTGAGTTATCATCGAAGTTATGGTAGTCTCCTTTTAAGCTCACTTACGGTGGGTCTTGTTCGCTTTATCTCCCAAGTGGAATAAATGCTTTTTGATTTCGTCCACGTCCGGTTTCGTATCTTTGAGTTATCATCCAAGTATGATATTCTCTTTTTAAGAACACTTACGATGTGTCTTGTACATTTTATCTCCCTAGTGGGATAATTGCTTTTCGATTCCGTCCAAGTCCAGTTTCGTATCTTTGAGTTATCATCCAAGTTATGATAGTCTTTTTCAAGGTTTATCTCCCAAGTGGGATAAATACTTTTCGATTCCGCCAAATCCATTTTCGATTGTTTGATTTATCATCCAAGTTATGATAGTCTCATTTTTAAGTTTTATCTCCCAAGTGGGAAAATAATTTTCGATTCCGCCAAGTCCGGTTTCGTTTGTTTGAGTTATCATCCAAGTTATCATAGTCTTTTTCAAGTTTTATCTCCCAAGTGGAATAAATACTTTTTGATTCCACCAAGTCCAATTTTGTTTGTTTGAGTTATCATCCAAGTTATGATAGTCTCATTTCAAGATTTATCTCCCATGTGGGATAAATACTTTTCGATTCCTCCAAGTCCGATTTCTATTTGAGTTATCATCCAAGTTATGATAGTCTCTTTTCATGTTTTATCTCCCAAGTGGGATAAATACTTTTCGATTCTGCCAAGTCCGGTTTCGTTTGTTTAAGTTATCATCCAAGTTATGATAGTAGTTTTAAAGTTTTATCTCCCAAGTGGGATAAATACTTTTCGATTCCGCCAAATTCAGTTTCGTTTGTTTGAGTTATCATCCAAGTTATGATAGTCCTTTTCAAGTTTTATCTCCCAAGTGGGATACATACTTTTTCGATTCTGCCAAGTCTGGTTTCATTTGTTTGAGTTATCATCCAAGTTATCGTAGTCTCTTTTAAAGCTCATTCACAGTGTGTCTTGTTCGCTTTATCTCCCAAGTGAGATAAATGCTTTTTGATTCCTTCCAAGTACGGTTTTGTATCTTTGAGTTATCGTCCAAGTATAATATTCTTTTTTTAAGAACACTCACGCTGTGTCTTGTTCGCTTTATCTCCCAAATGGGATAAATGCTTTTCGATTCCGTCCAAGTCCGATTTCGTTTCTTCGAGTATTCAATAAAGTCATGGTAGTCTCTTTTCAAGCTCACTCATGGTGTGTCTTGTTCGCTTTATCTCCCAAGTGGGATAAATGCTTTTCAATTCTATCTAAGTCCAGTTTCGTATCTTTGAGTTATCATCCAAGTTATGGTAGTCTCTTTTCAAGCTAAATTGCGGTGTGTCTTGTTCGCTTTATCTCCCAAGTGGGATAAATGATTTTCGATTCCGTCCAAGTCCGGTATCGTATCATTGAGTTATCATCCAAGTTATGGTAGTCTCTTTTCAAGCTCACTCGCGTTGTGTCTTGTTCGCTTTATCTCCCATGTGGGATAAATACTTTTAGATTCCGCCGATTCCGGTTTCGTTTGTTTGAGTTATCATCGAAGTTATGGTAGTCTCTTTTTAAGCTAACTTACGGTGGGTCTTGTTCGCTTTATCTCCCAAGTGGAATAAATGCTTTTCGATTTCGTCCACGTCCGATTTCGTATCTTTGAGTTATCATCCAAGTATGATATTTTCTTTTTAAGAACACTTACGATGTGTCTTGTACATTTTATCTCCCTAATGGGATAATTGCTTTTCGATTCCGTCCATGTCCAGTTTCGTATCTTGGAGTTATCATCCAAGTTATGATAGTCTTTTTCAAGGTTTATCTCCCAAGTGGGATAAATACTTTTCGATTCCGCCAAATCCGGTTTCGTTTGTTTGAGTTATCATCCAAGTTATGATAGTCTCTTTTTTAAGTTTTATCTCCCAAGTGGCAAAATAATTTTCGATTCCGCCAAGTCCGGTTTCGTTTGTTTGAGTTATCATCCAAGTTATGATAGTCTTTTTCAAGTTTTATCTCCCAAGTGGAATAAATACTTTTTGATTCCACCAAGTCCAATTTCGTTTGTTTGAGTTATCATCCAAGTTATGATAGTCTCATTTCAAGTTTTATCTCCCATGTGGGATAAATACTTTTCGATTCCGCCAAGTCCGATTTCGTTTATTTGAGTTATCATCCAAGTTATGATAGTCTCTTTTCATGTTTTATCTCCCAAGTGGGATAAATACTTTTCGAGTCCGCCAAGTCCGGTTTCGTTTGTTTGAGTTATCATCCAAGTTATGATAGTATTTTTCAAGTTTTATTTCCCAAGTGGGATAAATACTTTTCGATTCCGCCAAGTTCAGTTTCGTTTGTTTGAGTTATCATCCAAGTTATGATAGTCATTTTCAAGTTTTATCTCCCAAGTGGGATACATACTTTTCGATTCTGCCAAGTCTGGTTTCATTTGTTTGAGTTATCATCCAAGTTATCGTAGTCTCTTTTAAAGCTCATTCACGGCGTGTCTTGTTCGCTTTATCTCCCAAGTGGGATAAATTATTTTTGATTCCTTCCAAGTCCGGTTTTGTATCTTTGAGTTATCATCCAAGTATAATATTCTTTTTTTAAGAACACTCTCGGTGTGTCTTGTTCGCTTTATCTCCCAAATGGGATAAATGCTTTTCGATTCCGTCCAAGTCCGATTTCGTTTCTTCGAGTATTCAATAAAGTCATGGTAGTCTCTTTTCAAGCTCACTCACGGTGTGTCTTGTTCGCTTTATCTCCCAAGTGGGATAAATGCTTTTCAATTCTGTCTAAGTTCAGTTTCGTATCTTTGAGTTATCATCCAAGTTATGGTAGTCTCTTTTCAAGCTAAATCACGGTGTGTCTTGTTTGCTTTATCTCCCAAGTGGGATAAATGATTTTCGATTCCGTCCAAGTCCGGTTTCGTATCTTTGAGTTATCATCCAAGTTATGGTAGTCTCTTTTCAAACTCACTCGCGTTGTGTCTTGTTCGCTTTATCTCCCAAGTGGGATAAATACTTTTCGATTCCGCCGATTCCGGTTTCGTTTGTTTGAGTTATCATCGAAGTTATGGTAGTCTCTTTTTAAGCTCACTTACGGTGGGTCTTGTTCGCTTTATCTCCCAAGTGGAATAAATGCTTTTCGATTTCGTCCACGTCCGATTTCGTATCTTTGAGTTATCATCCAAGTATGATATTCTCTTTTTAAGAACACTTACGATGTGTCTTGTACATTTTATCTCCCTAATGGGATAATTGCTTTTCGATTCCGTCCATGTCCAGTTTCGTATCTTGGAGTTATCATCCAAGTTATGATAGTCTTTTTCAAGGTTTATCTCCCAAGTGGGATAAATACTTTTCGATTCCACCAAATCCGGTTTCGTTTGTTTGAGTTATCATCCAAGTTATGATAGTCTCTTTTTTAAGTTTTATCTCCCAAGTGGGAAAATAATTTTCGATTCCGCCAAGTCCGGTTTCGTTTGTTTGAGTTATCATCCAAGTTATCATAGTCTTTTTCAAGTTTTATCTCCCAAGTGGAATAAATACTTTTTGATTCCACCAAGTCCAATTTCGTTTGTTTGAGTTATCATCCAAGTTATGATAGTCTCATTTCAAGTTTTATCTCCCATGTGGGATAAATACTTTTCGATTCCGCCAAATCCGGTTTCGTTTGTTTGAGTTATCTTCCAAGTTATGATAGTCTCATTTTTAAGTATTATCTCCCAAGTGGGAAAATAATTTTCGATTCCGCCAAGTCCTGTTTCGTTTGTTTGAGTTATCATCCAAGTTATCATAGTCTTTTTCAAGTTTTATCTCCCAAGTGGGATAAATACTTTTCGATTCCGCCAAGTTCAGTTTCGTTTGTTTGAGTTATCATCCAAGTTATGATAGTCATTTTCAAGTATTATCTCCCAAGTGGGATACATACTTTTCGATTCTGCCAAGTCTGGTTTCATTTGTTTGAGTTATCATCCAAGTTATCGTAGTCTCTTTTAAAGCTCATTCACGGCGTGTCTTGTTCGCTTTATCTCCCAAGTGGGATAAATTCTTTTCGATTCCTTCCAAGTCCGGTTTTGTATCTTTGAGTTATCATCCAAGTATAATATTCTTTTTTTAAGAACACTCACGGTGTGTCTTGTTCGCTTTATCTCCCAAATGGGATAAATGCTTTTCGATTCCGTCCAAGTCCGATTTCGTTTCTTCGAGTATTCAATAAAGTCGTGGTAGTCTCTTTTCAAGCTAAATCGCGGTGTGTCTTGTTCGCTTTATCTCCCAAGTGGGATAAATGATTTTCGATTCCGTCCAAGTCCGGTTTCGTATCTTTGAGTTATCATCCAAGTTATGGTAGTCTCTTTTCAAGCTCACTCGCGTTATGTCTTGTTCGCTTTATCTCCCAAGTGGGATAAATACTTTTCGATTCCGCCGATTCCGGTTTCGTTTGTTTGAGTTATCATCGAAGTTATGGTAGTCTCTTTTTAAGCTCACTTACGGTGGGTCTTGTTTGCTTTATCTCCCAAGTGGAATAAATGCTTTTCGATTTCGTCCACGTCCGATTTCGTATCTTTGAGTTATCATCCAAGTATGATATTCTCTTTTTAAGAACACTTACGATGTGTCTTGTACATTTTATCTCCCTAGTGGGATAATTGCTTTTCGATTCCGTCTAAATCCAGTTTCGTATCTTTGAGTTATCATCCAATTTATGATAGTCTTTTTCAAGGTTTATTTCCCAAGTGGGATAAATACTTTTCGATTCCGCCAAATCCGGTTTCGTTTGTTTGAGTTATCTTCCAAGTTATGATAGTCTCATTTTTAAGTATTATCTCCCAAGTGGGAAAATAATTTTCGATTCCGCCAAGTCCTGTTTCGTTTGTTTGAGTTATCATCCAAGTTATCATAGTCTTTTTCAAGTTTTATCTCCCAAGTGGAATAAATACTTTTTGATTCCACCAAGTCCAATTTAGTTTGTTTGAGTTATCATCCAAGTTATGATAGTCTCATTTCAAGTTTTATCTCCCATGTGGGATAAATAGTTTTCGATTCCGCCAAGTCCGATTTCGTTTATTTGAGTTATCATCCAAGTTATGATAGTCTCTTTTCATGTTTTATCTCCCAAGTGGGATAAATACTTTTCGATTCCGCCAAATCCGGTTTCGTTTGTTTGAGTTATCATCCAAGTTATGATAGTATTTTTCAAGTTTTATTTCCCAAGTGGGATAAATACTTTTCGATTCCGCCAAGTTCAGTTTCGTTAGTTTGAGTTATCATCCAAGTTATGATAGTCATTTTCAAGTTTTATCTCCCAAGTGGGATACATCCTTTTCGATTCTGCCAAGTCTGGTTTCATTTGTTTGAGTTATCATCCAAGTTATCGTAGTCTCTTTTAAAGCTCATTCATGACGTGTCTTGTTCGCTTTATCTCCCAAGTGGGATAAATTCTTTTCGATTCCTTCCAAGTCCAGTTTTGTATCTTTGAGTTATCGTCCAAGTATAATATTCTTTTTTTAAGAACACTCACGGTGTGTCTTGTTCGCTTTATCTCCCAAATGGGATAAATGCTTTTCGATTCCGTCCAAGTCCGATTTCGTTTCTTAGAGTATTCAATAAAGTCATGGTAGTCTCTTTTCAAGCTCACTCACGGTGTGTCTTGTTCGCTTTATCTCCCAAGTGGCATAAATGCTTTTCAATTCTGTCTAAGTCCAGTTTCGTATCTTTGAGTTATCATCCAAGTTATGGTAGTCTCTTATCAAGGTAAATCGCGGTGTGTCTTGTTCGCTTTATCTCCCAAGTGGGATAAATGATTTTCGATTCCGTCCAAGTCCGGTTTCGTATCTTTGAGTTATCATCCAAGTTATGGTAGTCTCTTTTCAAGCTCACTCGCATTGTGTCTTGTTCGCTTTATCTCCCAAGTATGATAAATACTTTTCGATTCCGCCCAGTCCGGTTTCGTTTGTTTGAGTTATCATCGAAGTTATGGTAGTCTCCTTTTATGCTCACTTACGGTGGGTCTTGTTCGCTTTATCTCCCAAGTGGAATAAATGCTTTTCGATTTCGTCCACGTCCGGTTTCGTATCTTTGAGTTATCATCCAAGTATGATATTCTCTTTTTAAGAACACTTACGATGTGTCTTGTACATTTTATCTCCCTAGTGGGATAATTGCTTTTCGATTCCGTCCAAGTCCAGTTTCGTATCTTTGAGTTATCATCCAAGTTATGATAGTCTTTTTCAAGGTTTATCTCCCAAGTGGGATAAATACTTTTCGATTCCGCCAAATCCATTTTCGATTGTTTGATTTATCATCCAAGTTATGATAGTCTCATTTTTAAGTTTTATCTCCCAAGTGGGAAAATAATTTTCGATTCCGCCAAGTCCGGTTTCGTTTGTTTGAGTTATCATCCAAGTTATCATAGTCTTTTTCAAGTTTTATCTCCCAAGTGGAATAAATACTTTTTGATTCCACCAAGTCCAATTTTGTTTGTTTGAGTTATCATCCAAGTTATGATAGTCTCATTTCAAGATTTATCTCCCATGTGGGATAAATACTTTTCGATTCCGCCAAGTCCGATTTCTATTTGAGTTATCATCCAAGTTATGATAGTCTCTTTTCATGTTTTATCTCCCAAGTGGGATAAATACTTTTCGATTCCGCCAAGTCCGGTTTCGTTTGTTTAAGTTATCATCCAAGTTATGATAGTAGTTTTAAAGTTTTATCTCCCAAGTGGGATAAATACTTTTCGATTCCGCCAAATTCAGTTTCGTTTGTTTGAGTTATCATCCAAGTTATGATAGTCCTTTTCACGTTTTATCTCCCAAGTGGGATACATACTTTTTCGATTCTGCCAAGTCTGGTTTCATTTGTTTGAGTTATCATCCAAGTTATCGTAGTCTCTTTTAAAGCTCATTCACAGTGTGTCTTGTTCGCTTTATCTCCCAAGTGAGATAAATGCTTTTTGATTCCTTCCAAGTACGGTTTTGTATCTTTGAGTTATCGTCCAAGTATAATATTCTTTTTTTAAGAACACTCACGCTGTGTCTTGTTCGCTTTATCTCCCAAATGGGATAAATGCTTTTCGATTCCGTCCAAGTCCGATTTCGTTTCTTCGAGTATTCAATAAAGTCATGGTAGTCTCTTTTCAAGCTCACTCATGGTGTGTCTTGTTTGCTTTATCTCCCAAGTGGGATAAATGCTTTTCAATTCTATCTAAGTCCAGTTTCGTATCTTTGAGTTATCATCCAAGTTATGGTAGTCTCTTTTCAAGCTAAATTGCGGTGTGTCTTGTTCGCTTTATCTCCCAAGTGGGATAAATGATTTTCGATTCCGTCCAAGTCCGGTATCGTATCTTTGAGTTATCATCCAAGTTATGGTAGTCTCTTTTCAAGCTCACTCGCGTTGTGTCTTGTTCGCTTTATCTCCCATGTGGGATAAATACTTTTCGATTCCGCCGATTCCGGTTTCGTTTGTTTGAGTTATCATCGAAGTTATGGTAGTCTCTTTTTAATCTAACTTACGGTGGGTCTTGTTCGCTTTATCTCCCAAGTGGAATAAATGCTTTTCGATTTCGTCCACGTCCGATTTCGTATCTTTGAGTTATCATCCAAGTATGATATTCTATTTTTAAGAACACTTACGATGTGTCTTGTACATTTTATATCCCTAATGGGATAATTGCTTTTCGATTCCGTCCATGTCCAGTTTCGTATCTTGGAGTTATCATCCAAGTTATGATAGTCTTTTTCAAGGTTTATCTCCCAAGTGGGATAAATACTTTTCGATTCCGCCAAATCCGGTTTCGTTTGTTTGAGTTATCATCCAAGTTATGATAGTCTCTTTTTTAAGTTTTATCTCCCAAGTGGGAAAATAATTTTCGATTCCGCCAAGTCCGGTTTCGTTTGTTTGAGTTATCATCCAAGTTATGATAGTCTTTTTCAAGTTTTATCTCCCAAGTGGAATAAATACTTTTTGATTCCACCAAGTCCAATTTCGTTTGTTTGAGTTATCATCCAAGTTATGATAGTCTCATTTCAAGTTTTATCTCCCATGTTGGATAAATACTTTTCGATTCCGCCAAGTCGGATTTCGTTTATTTGAGTTATCATCCAAGTTATGATAGTCTCTTTTCATGTTTTATCTCCCAAGTGGGATAAATACTTTTCGATTCCGCCAAGTCCGGTTTCGTTTGTTTGAGTTATCATCCAAGTTATGATAGTATTTTTCAAGTTTTATTTCCCAAGTGGGATAAATACTTTTCGATTCCGCCAAGTTCAGTTTCGTTTGTTTGAGTTATCATCCAAGTTATGATAGTCATTTTCAAGTTTTATCTCCCAAGTGGGATACATACTTTTCGATTCTGCCAAGTCTGGTTTCATTTGTTTGAGTTATCATCCAAGTTATCGTAGTCTCTTTTAAAGCTCATTCACGGCGTGTCTTGTTCGCTTTATCTCCCAAGTGGGATAAATTTTTTTTGATTCCTTCCAAGTCCGGTTTTGTATCTTTGAGTTATCATCCAAGTATAATATTCTTTTTTTAAGAACACTCACGGTGTGTCTTGTTCGCTTTATCTCCCAAATAGGATAAATGCTTTTCTATTCCGTCCAAGTCCGATTTCGTTTCTTCGAGTATTCAATAAAGTCATGGTAGTCTCTTTTCAAGCTCACTCACGGTGTGTCTTGTTCGCTTTATCTCCCAAGTGGGATAAATGCTTTTCAATTCTTTCTAAGTCCAGTTTCGTATCTTTTAGTTATCATCCAAGTTATGGTAGTCTCTTTTCAAGCTAAATCGCGGTGTGTCTTGTTCGCTTTATCTCCCAAGTGGGATAAATGATTTTCGATTCCGTCCAAGTCCGGTTTCGTATCTTTGAGTTATCATCCAAGTTATGGTAGTCTCTTTTCAAGCTCACTCGCGTTGTGTCTTGTTCGCTTTATCTCCCATGTGGGATAAATACTTTTCGATTCCGCCGATTCCGGTTTCGTTTGTTTGAGTTATCATCGAAGTTATGGTAGTCTCTTTTTAATCTAACTTACGGTGGGTCTTGTTCGCTTTATCTCCCAAGTGGAATAAATGCTTTTCGATTTCGTCCACGTCCGATTTCGTATCTTTGAGTTATCATCCAAGTATGATATTCTATTTTTAAGAACACTTACGATGTGTCTTGTACATTTTATATCCCTAATGGGATAATTGCTTTTCGATTCCGTCCATGTCCAGTTTCGTATCTTGGAGTTATCATCCAAGTTATGATAGTCTTTTTCAAGGTTTATCTCCCAAGTGGGATAAATACTTTTCGATTCCGCCAAATCCGGTTTCGTTTGTTTGAGTTATCATCCAAGTTATGATAGTCTCTTTTTTAAGTTTTATCTCCCAAGTGGGAAAATAATTTTCGATTCCGCCAAGTCCGGTTTCGTTTGTTTGAGTTATCATCCAAGTTATGATAGTCTTTTTCAAGTTTTATCTCCCAAGTGGAATAAATACTTTTTGATTCCACCAAGTCCAATTTCGTTTGTTTGAGTTATCATCCAAGTTATGATAGTCTCATTTCAAGTTTTATCTCCCATGTTGGATAAATACTTTTCGATTCCGCCAAGTCGGATTTCGTTTATTTGAGTTATCATCCAAGTTATGATAGTCTCTTTTCATGTTTTATCTCCCAAGTGGGATAAATACTTTTCGATTCCGCCAAGTCCGGTTTCGTTTGTTTGAGTTATCATCCAAGTTATGATAGTATTTTTCAAGTTTTATTTCCCAAGTGGGATAAATACTTTTCGATTCCGCCAAGTTCAGTTTCGTTTGTTTGAGTTATCATCCAAGTTATGATAGTCATTTTCAAGTTTTATCTCCCAAGTGGGATACATACTTTTCGATTCTGCCAAGTCTGGTTTCATTTGTTTGAGTTATCATCCAAGTTATCGTAGTCTCTTTTAAAGCTCATTCACGGCGTGTCTTGTTCGCTTTATCTCCCAAGTGGGATAAATTATTTTTGATTCCTTCCAAGTCCGGTTTTGTATCTTTGAGTTATCATCCAAGTATAATATTCTTTTTTTAAGAACTCTCACGGTGTGTCTTGTTCGCTTTATCTCCCAAATAGGATAAATGCTTTTCTATTCCGTCCAAGTCCGATTTCGTTTCTTCGAGTATTCAATAAAGTCATGGTAGTCTCTTTTCAAGCTCACTCACGGTGTGTCTTGTTCGCTTTATCTCCCAAGTGGGATAAATGCTTTTCAATTCTTTCTAAGTCCAGTTTCGTATCTTTTAGTTATCATCCAAGTTATGGTAGTCTCTTTTCAAGCTAAATCGCGGTGTGTCTTGTTCGCTTTATCTCCCAAGTGGGATAAATGATTTTCGATTCCGTCCAAGTCCGGTTTCGTATCTTTGAGTTATCATCCAAGTTATGGTAGTCTCTTTTCAAGCTCACTCGCGTTGTGTCTTGTTCGCTTTATCTCCCAAGTGGGATAAATACTTTTCGATTCCGCTGATTCCGGTTTCGTTTGTTTGAGTTATCATCGAAGTTATGGTAGTCTCTTTTTAAGCTCACTTACGGTGGGTCTTGTTCGCTTTATCTCCCAAGTGGAATAAATGCTTTTCGATTTCGTCCACGTCCGATTTCGTATCTTTGAGTTATCATCCAAGTATGATATTCTCTTTTTAAGAACACTTACGATGTGTCTTGTACATTTTATCTCCCTAATGGGATAATTGCTTTTCGATTCCGTCCATGTCCAGTTTCGTATCTTGGAGTTATCATCCAAGTTATGATAGTCTTTTTCAAGGTTTATCTCCCAAGTGGGATAAATACTTTTCGATTCCGCCAAATCCGGTTTCGTTTGTTTGAGTTATCATCCAAGTTATGATAGTCTCTTTTTTAAGTTTTATCTCCCAAGTGGGAAAATAATTTTCGATTCCGCCAAGTCCGGTTTCGTTTGTTTGAGTTATCATCCAAGTTATGATAGTCTTTTTCAAGTTTTATCTCCCAAGTGGAATAAATACTTTTTGATTCCACCAAGTCCAATTTCGTTTGTTTGAGTTATCATCCCAGTTATGATAGTCTCATTTCAAGTTTTATCTCCCATGTGGGATAAATACTTTTCGATTCCACCAAATCCGGTTTCGTTTGTTTGAGTTATCTTCCAAGTTATGATAGTCTCATTTTTAAGTATTATCTCCCAAGTGGGAAAATAATTTTCGATTCCGCCAAGTCCTGTTTCGTTTGTTTGAGTTATCATCCAAGTTATCATAGTCTTTTTCAAGTTTTATCTCCCAAGTGGGATAAATACTTTTCGATTCCGCCAAGTTCAGTTTCGTTTGTTTGAGTTATCATCCAAGTTATGATAGTCATTTTCAAGTATTATCTCCCAAGTGGGATACATACTTTTCGATTCTGCCAAGTCTGGTTTCATTTGTTTGAGTTATCATCCAAGTTATCGTAGTCTCTTTTAAAGCTCATTCACGGCGTGTCTTGTTCGCTTTATCTCCCAAGTGGGATAAATTCTTTTCGATTCCTTCCAAGTCCGGTTTTGTATCTTTGAGTTATCATCCAAGTATAATATTCTTTTTTTAAGAACACTCACGGTGTGTCTTGTTCGCTTTATCTCCCAAATGGGATAAATGCTTTTCGATTCCGTCCAAGTCCGATTTCGTTTCTTCGAGTATTCAATAAAGTCATGGTAGTCTCTTTTCAAGCTAAATCGCGGTGTGTCTTGTTCGCTTTATCTCCCAAGTGGGATAAATGATTTTCGATTCCGTCCAAGTCCGGTTTCGTATCTTTGAGTTATCATCCAAGTTATGGTAGTCTCTTTTCAAGCTCGCTCGCGTTATGTCTTGTTCGCTTTATCTCCCAAGTGGGATAAATACTTTTCGATTCCGCCGATTCCGGTTTCGTTTGTTTGAGTTATCATCGAAGTTATAGTAGTCTCTTTTTAAGCTCACTTACGGTGGGTCTTGTTCGCTTTATCTCCCAAGTGGAATAAATGCTTTTCGATTTTGTCCACGTCCGATTTCGTATCTTTGAGTTATCATCCAAGTATGATATTCTCTTTTTAAGAACACTTACGATGTGTCTTGTACATTTTATCTCCCTAGTGGGATAATTGCTTTTCGATTCCGTCTAAATCCAGTTTCGTATCTTTGAGTTATCATCCAATTTATGATAGTCTTTTTCAAGGTTTATTTCCCAAGTGGGATAAATACTTTTCGATTCCGCCAAATCCGGTTTCGTTTGTTTGAGTTATCTTCCAAGTTATGATAGTCTCATTTTTAAGTATTATCTCCCAAGTGGGAAAATAATTTTCGATTCCGCCAAGTCCTGTTTCGTTTGTTTGAGTTATCATCCAAGTTATCATAGTCTTTTTCAAGTTTTATCTCCCAAGTGGAATAAATACTTTTTGATTCCACCAAGTCCAATTTAGTTTGTTTGAGTTATCATCCAAGTTATGATAGTCTCATTTAAAGTTTTATCTCCCATGTGGGATAAATAGTTTTCGATTCCGCCAAGTCCGATTTCGTTTATTTGAGTTATCATCCAAGTTATGATAGTCTCTTTTCATGTTTTATCTCCCAAGTGGGATAAATACTTTTCGATTCCGCCAAATCCGGTTTCGTTTGTTTGAGTTATCATCCAAGTTATGATAGTATTTTTCAAGTTTTATTTCCCAAGTGGGATAAATACTTTTCGATTCCGCCAAGTTCAGTTTCGTTTGTTTGAGTTATCATCCAAGTTATGATAGTCATTTTCAAGTTTTATCTCCCAAGTGGGATACATCCTTTTCGATTCTGCCAAGTCTGGTTTCATTTGTTTGAGTTATCATCCAAGTTATCGTAGTCTCTTTTAAAGCTCATTGATGACGTGTCTTGTTCGCTTTATCTCCCAAGTGGGATAAATTCTTTTCGATTCCTTCCAAGTCCGGTTTTGTATCTTTGAGTTATCGTCCAAGTATAATATTCTTTTTTTAAGAACACTCACGGTGTGTCTTGTTCGCTTTATCTCCCAAATGGGATAAATGCTTTTCGATTCCGTCCAAGTCCGATTTCATTTCTTAGAGTATTCAATAAAGTCATGGTAGTCTCTTTTCAAGCTCACTCACGGGGTGTCTTGTTCGCTTTATCTCCCAAGTGGCATAAATGCTTTTCAATTCTGTCTAAGTCCAGTTTCGTATCTTTGAGTTATCATCCAAGTTATGGTAGTCTCTTTTCAAGCTAAATCGCGGTGTGTCTTGTTCGCTTTATCTCCCAAGTGGGATAAATGATTTTCGATTCCGTCCAAGTCCGGTTTCGTATCTTTGAGTTATCATCCAAGTTATGGTAGTCTCTTTTCAAGCTCACTTGCGTTGTTTCTTGTTCGCTTTATCTCCCAAGTGGGATAAATACTTTTCGATTCCACCGATTCCGGTTTCGTTTGTTTGAGTTATCATCGAAGTTATGGTAGTCTCTTTTTAAGCTCACTTACGGTGGGTCTTGTTCGCTTTATCTCCCAAGTGGAATAAATGCTTTTCGATTTCGTCCACGTCCGATTTCGTATCTTTGAGTTATCATCCAAGTATGATATTCTCTTTTTAAGAACACTTACGATGTGTCTTGTACATTTTATCTCCCTAATGGGATAATTGCTTTTCGATTCCGTCCATGTCCAGTTTCGTATCTTGGAGTTATCATCCAAGTTATGATAGTCTTTTTCAAGGTTTATCTCCCAAGTGGGAAAATAATTTTCGATTCCGCCAAGTCCGGTTTCGTTTGTTTGAGTTATCATCCAAGTTATGATAGTCTTTTTCAAGTTTTATCTCCCAAGTGGAATAAATACTTTTTGATTCCACCAAGTCCAATTTCGTTTGTTTGAGTTATCATCCAAGTTATGATAGTCTCATTTCAAGTTTTATCTCCCATGTGGGATAAATACTTTTCAATTCCGCCAAGTCCGATTTCGTTTATTTGAGTTATCATCCAAGTTATGATAGTCTCTTTTCATGTTTTATCTCCCAAGTGGGATAAATACTTTTCGATTCCGCCAAGTCCGGTTTCGTTTGTTTGAGTTATCATCCAAGTTATGATAGTATTTTTCAAGTTTTATTTCCCAAGTGGGATAAATACTTTTCGATTCTGCCAAGTTCAGTTTCGTTTGTTTGAGTTATCATCCAAGTTATGATAGTCATTTTCAAGTTTTATCTCCCAAGTGGGATTAATACTTTTCAATTCTGCCAAGTCTGGTTTCATTTGTTTGAGTTATCATCCAAGTTATCGTAGTCTCTTTTAAAGCTCATTCACGGCGTGTCTTGTTCGCTTTATCTCCCAAGTGGGATAAATTCTTTTCGATTCCTTCCAAGTCCGGTTTTGTATCTTTGAGTTTTCATCCAAGTATAATATTCTTTTTTTAAGAACACTCACGGTGTGTCTTGTTCGCTTTATCTCCCAAATGGGATAAATGCTTTTCGATTCCGTCCAAGTCCGATTTCGTTTCTTCGAGTATTCAATAAACTCATGGTAGTCTCTTTTCAAGCTCACTCACGGTGTGTCTTGTTCGCTTTATCTCCCATGTGGGATAAATGCTTTTCAATTCTGTGTAAGTCCAGTTTCGTATCTTTGAGTTATCATCCAAGTTATAGTAGTCTCTTTTCAAGCTAAATCGCGGTGTGTCTTGTTCGCTTTATCTCCCAAGTTGGATAAATGATTTTCGATTCCTTCCAAGTCCGGTTTCATATCTTTGAGTTATCATCCAAGTTATGGTAGTCTCTTTTCAAGCTCACTCGCGTTGTTTCTTGTTCGCTTTATCTCCCAAGTGGGATAAATACTTTTCGATTCCGCCGATTCCGGTTTCGTTTGTTTGAGTTATCATCGAAGTTATGGTAGTCTCTTTTTAAGCTCACTTACGGTGGGTCTTGTTCGCTTTATCTCCCAAGTGGAATAAATGCTTTTCGATTTTGTCCACGTCCGATTTCGTATCTTTGAGTTATCATCCAAGTATGATATTCTCTTTTTAAGAACACTTACGATGTGTCTTGTACATTTTATCTCCCTAGTGGGATAATTGCTTTTCGATTCCGTCTAAATCCAGTTTCGTATCTTTGAGTTATCATCCAATTTATGATAGTCTTTTTCAAGGTTTATTTCCCAAGTGGGATAAATACTTTTCGATTCCGCCAAATCCGGTTTCGTTTGTTTGAGTTATCTTCCAAGTTATGATAGTCTCATTTTTAAGTATTATCTCCCAAGTGGGAAAATAATTTTCGATTCCGCCAAGTCCTGTTTCGTTTGTTTGAGTTATCATCCAAGTTATCATAGTCTTTTTCAAGTTTTATCTCCCAAGTGGAATAAATACTTTTTGATTCCACCAAGTCCAATTTAGTTTGTTTGAGTTATCATCCAAGTTATGATAGTCTCATTTAAAGTTTTATCTCCCATGTGGGATAAATAGTTTTCGATTCCGCCAAGTCCGATTTCGTTTATTTGAGTTATCATCCAAGTTATGATAGTCTCTTTTCATGTTTTATCTCCCAAGTGGGATAAATACTTTTCGATTCCGCCAAATCCGGTTTCGTTTGTTTGAGTTATCATCCAAGTTATGATAGTATTTTTCAAGTTTTATTTCCCAAGTGGGATAAATACTTTTCGATTCCGCCAAGTTCAGTTTCGTTTGTTTGAGTTATCATCCAAGTTATGATAGTCATTTTCAAGTTTTATCTCCCAAGTGGGATACATCCTTTTCGATTCTGCCAAGTCTGGTTTCATTTGTTTGAGTTATCATCCAAGTTATCGTAGTCTCTTTTAAAGCTCATTCATGACGTGTCTTGTTCGCTTTATCTCCCAAGTGGGATAAATTCTTTTCGATTCCTTCCAAGTCCGGTTTTGTATCTTTGAGTTATCGTCCAAGTATAATATTCTTTTTTTAAGAACACTCACGGTGTGTCTTGTTCGCTTTATCTCCCAAATGGGATAAATGCTTTTCGATTCCGTCCAAGTCCGATTTCATTTCTTAGAGTATTCAATAAAGTCATGGTAGTCTCTTTTCAAGCTCACTCACGGTGTGTCTTGTTCGCTTTATCTCCCAAGTGGCATAAATGCTTTTCAATTCTGTCTAAGTCCAGTTTCGTATCTTTGAGTTATCATCCAAGTTATGGTAGTCTCTTTTCAAGCTAAATCGCGGTGTGTCTTGTTCGCTTTATCTCCCAAGTGGGATAAATGATTTTCGATTCCGTCCAAGTCCGGTTTCGTATCTTTGAGTTATCATCCAAGTTATGGTAGTCTCTTTTCAAGCTCACTTGCGTTGTTTCTTGTTCGCTTTATCTCCCAAGTGGGATAAATACTTTTCGATTCCGCCGATTCCGGTTTCGTTTGTTTGAGTTATCATCGAAGTTATGGTAGTCTCTTTTTAAGCTCACTTACGGTGGGTCTTGTTCGCTTTATCTCCCAAGTGGAATAAATGCTTTTCGATTTCGTCCACGTCCGATTTCGTATCTTTGAGTTATCATCCAAGTATGATATTCTCTTTTTAAGAACACTTACGATGTGTCTTGTACATTTTATCTCCCTAATGGGATAATTGCTTTTCGATTCCGTCCAAGTCCAGTTTCGTATCTTGGAGTTATCATCCAAGTTATGATAGTCTTTTTCAAGGTTTATCTCCCAAGTGGGAAAATAATTTTCGATTCCGCCAAGTCCGGTTTCGTTTGTTTGAGTTATCATCCAAGTTATGATAGTCTTTTTCAAGTTTTATCTCCCAAGTGGAATAAATACTTTTTGATTCCACCAAGTCCAATTTCGTTTGTTTGAGTTATCATCCAAGTTATGATAGTCTCATTTCAAGTTTTATCTCCCATGTGGGATAAATACTTTTCAATTCCGCCAAGTCCGATTTCGTTTATTTGAGTTATCATCCAAGTTATGATAGTCTCTTTTCATGTTTTATCTCCCAAGTGGGATAAATACTTTTCGATTCCGCCAAGTCCGGTTTCGTTTGTTTGAGTTATCATCCAAGTTATGATAGTATTTTTCAAGTTTTATTTCCCAAGTGGGATAAATACTTTTCGATTCTGCCAAGTTCAGTTTCGTTTGTTTGAGTTATCATCCAAGTTATGATAGTCATTTTCAAGTTTTATCTCCCAAGTGGGATTAATACTTTTCAATTCTGCCAAGTCTGGTTTCATTTGTTTGAGTTATCATCCAAGTTATCGTAGTCTCTTTTAAAGCTCATTCACGGCGTGTCTTGTTCGCTTTATCTCCCAAGTGGGATAAATTCTTTTCGATTCCTTCCAAGTCCGGTTTTGTATCTTTGAGTTTTCATCCAAGTATAATATTCTTTTTTTAAGAACACTCACGGTGTGTCTTGTTCGCTTTATCTCCCAAATGGGATAAATGCTTTTCGATTCCGTCCAAGTCCGATTTCGTTTCTTCGAGTATTCAATAAACTCATGGTAGTCTCTTTTCAAGCTCACTCACGGTGTGTCTTGTTCGCTTTATCTCCCATGTGGGATAAATGCTTTTCAATTCTGTGTAAGTCCAGTTTCGTATCTTTGAGTTATCATCCAAGTTATAGTAGTCTCTTTTCAAGCTAAATCGCGGTGTGTCTTGTTCGCTTTATCTCCCAAGTTGGATAAATGATTTTCGATTCCTTCCAAGTCCGGTTTCGTATCTTTGAGTTATCATCCAAGTATAATATTCTTTTTTTAAGAACACTCACGGTGTGTCTTGTTCGCTTTATCTCCCAAATGGGATAAATGCTTTTCGATTCCGTCCAAGTCCGATTTCGTTTCTTCGAGTATTCAATAAAGTCATGGTAGTCTCTTTTCAAGCTAAATCGCGGTGTGTCTTGTTCGCTTTATCTCCCAAGTGGGATAAATGATTTTCGATTCCGTCCAAGTCCGGTTTCGTATCTTTGAGTTATCATCCAAGTTATGGTAGTCTCTTTTCAAGCTCGCTCGCGTTATGTCTTGTTCGCTTTATCTCCCAAGTGGGATAAATACTTTTCGATTCCGCCGATTCCGGTTTCGTTTGTTTGAGTTATCATCGAAGTTATGGTAGTCTCTTTTTAAGCTCACTTACGGTGGGTCTTGTTCGCTTTATCTCCCAAGTGGAATAAATGCTTTTCGATTTTGTCCACGTCCGATTTCGTATCTTTGAGTTATCATCCAAGTATGATATTCTCTTTTTAAGAACACTTACGATGTGTCTTGTACATTTTATCTCCCTAGTGGGATAATTGCTTTTCGATTCCGTCTAAATCCAGTTTCGTATCTTTGAGTTATCATCCAATTTATGATAGTCTTTTTCAAGGTTTATTTCCCAAGTGGGATAAATACTTTTCGATTCCGCCAAATCCGGTTTCGTTTGTTTGAGTTATCTTCCAAGTTATGATAGTCTCATTTTTAAGTATTATCTCCCAAGTGGGAAAATAATTTTCGATTCCGCCAAGTCCTGTTTCGTTTGTTTGAGTTATCATCCAAGTTATCATAGTCTTTTTCAAGTTTTATCTCCCAAGTGGAATAAATACTTTTTGATTCCACCAAGTCCAATTTAGTTTGTTTGAGTTATCATCCAAGTTATGATAGTCTCATTTAAAGTTTTATCTCCCATGTGGGATAAATAGTTTTCGATTCCGCCAAGTCCGATTTCGTTTATTTGAGTTATCATCCAAGTTATGATAGTCTCTTTTCATGTTTTATCTCCCAAGTGGGATAAATACTTTTCGATTCCGCCAAATCCGGTTTCGTTTGTTTGAGTTATCATCCAAGTTATGATAGTATTTTTCAAGTTTTATTTCCCAAGTGGGATAAATACTTTTCGATTCCGCCAAGTTCAGTTTCGTTTGTTTGAGTTATCATCCAAGTTATGATAGTCATTTTCAAGTTTTATCTCCCAAGTGGGATACATCCTTTTCGATTCTGCCAAGTCTGGTTTCATTTGTTTGAGTTATCATCCAAGTTATCGTAGTCTCTTTTAAAGCTCATTCATGACGTGTCTTGTTCGCTTTATCTCCCAAGTGGGATAAATTCTTTTCGATTCCTTCCAAGTCCGGTTTTGTATCTTTGAGTTATCGTCCAAGTATAATATTCTTTTTTTAAGAACACTCACGGTGTGTCTTGTTCGCTTTATCTCCCAAATGGGATAAATGCTTTTCGATTCCGTCCAAGTCCGATTTCATTTCTTAGAGTATTCAATAAAGTCATGGTAGTCTCTTTTCAAGCTCACTCACGGGGTGTCTTGTTCGCTTTATCTCCCAAGTGGCATAAATGCTTTTCAATTCTGTCTAAGTCCAGTTTCGTATCTTTGAGTTATCATCCAAGTTATGGTAGTCTCTTTTCAACCTAAATCGCGGTGTGTCTTGTTCGCTTTATCTCCCAAGTGGGATAAATGATTTTCGATTCCGTCCAAGTCCGGTTTCGTATCTTTGAGTTATCATCCAAGTTATGGTAGTCTCTTTTCAAGCTCACTTGCGTTGTTTCTTGTTCGCTTTATCTCCCAAGTGGGATAAATACTTTTCGATTCCGCCGATTCCGGTTTCGTTTGTTTGAGTTATCATCGAAGTTATGGTAGTCTCTTTTTAAGCTCACTTACGGTGGGTCTTGTTCGCTTTATCTCCCAAGTGGAATAAATGCTTTTCGATTTCGTCCACGTCCGATTTCGTATCTTTGAGTTATCATCCAAGTATGATATTCTCTTTTTAAGAACACTTACGATGTGTCTTGTACATTTTATCTCCCTAATGGGATAATTGCTTTTCGATTCCGTCCAAGTCCAGTTTCGTATCTTGGAGTTATCATCCAAGTTATGATAGTCTTTTTCAAGGTTTATCTCCCAAGTGGGAAAATAATTTTCGATTCCGCCAAGTCCGGTTTCGTTTGTTTGAGTTATCATCCAAGTTATGATAGTCTTTTTCAAGTTTTATCTCCCAAGTGGAATAAATACTTTTTGATTCCACCAAGTCCAATTTCGTTTGTTTGAGTTATCATCCAAGTTATGATAGTCTCATTTCAAGTTTTATCTCCCATGTGGGATAAATACTTTTCAATTCCGCCAAGTCCGATTTCGTTTATTTGAGTTATCATCCAAGTTATGATAGTCTCTTTTCATGTTTTATCTCCCAAGTGGGATAAATACTTTTCGATTCCGCCAAGTCCGGTTTCGTTTGTTTGAGTTATCATCCAAGTTATGATAGTATTTTTCAAGTTTTATTTCCCAAGTGGGATAAATACTTTTCGATTCTGCCAAGTTCAGTTTCGTTTGTTTGAGTTATCATCCAAGTTATGATAGTCATTTTCAAGTTTTATCTCCCAAGTGGGATTAATACTTTTCAATTCTGCCAAGTCTGGTTTCATTTGTTTGAGTTATCATCCAAGTTATCGTAGTCTCTTTTAAAGCTCATTCACGGCGTGTCTTGTTCGCTTTATCTCCCAAGTGGGATAAATTCTTTTCGATTCCTTCCAAGTCCGGTTTTGTATCTTTGAGTTTTCATCCAAGTATAATATTCTTTTTTTAAGAACACTCACGGTGTGTCTTGTTCGCTTTATCTCCCAAATGGGATAAATGCTTTTCGATTCCGTCCAAGTCCGATTTCGTTTCTTCGAGTATTCAATAAACTCATGGTAGTCTCTTTTCAAGCTCACTCACGGTGTGTCTTGTTCGCTTTATCTCCCATGTGGGATAAATGCTTTTCAATTCTGTGTAAGTCCAGTTTCGTATCTTTGAGTTATCATCCAAGTTATAGTAGTCTCTTTTCAAGCTAAATCGCGGTGTGTCTTGTTCGCTTTATCTCCCAATTTGGATAAATGATTTTCGATTCCTTCCAAGTCCGGTTTCGTATCTTTGAGTTATCATCCAAGTTATGGTAGTCTCTTTTCAAGCTCACTCGCGTTGTTTCTTGTTCGCTTTATCTCCCAAGTGGGATAAATACTTTTCGATTCCGCCGATTCCGGTTTCGTTTGTTTGAGTTATCATCGAAGTTATGGTAGTCTCTTTTTAAGCTCACTTACGGTGGGTCTTGTTCGCTTTATCTCCCAAGTGGAATAAATGCTTTTCGATTTTGTCCACGTCCGATTTCGTATCTTTGAGTTATCATCCAAGTATGATATTCTCTTTTTAAGAACACTTACGATGTGTCTTGTACATTTTATCTCCCTAGTGGGATAATTGCTTTTCGATTCCGTCTAAATCCAGTTTCGTATCTTTGAGTTATCATCCAATTTATGATAGTCTTTTTCAAGGTTTATTTCCCAAGTGGGATAAATACTTTTCGATTCCGCCAAATCCGGTTTCGTTTGTTTGAGTTATCTTCCAAGTTATGATAGTCTCATTTTTAAGTATTATCTCCCAAGTGGGAAAATAATTTTCGATTCCGCCAAGTCCTGTTTCGTTTGTTTGAGTTATCATCCAAGTTATCATAGTCTTTTTCAAGTTTTATCTCCCAAGTGGAATAAATACTTTTTGATTCCACCAAGTCCAATTTAGTTTGTTTGAGTTATCATCCAAGTTATGATAGTCTCATTTAAAGTTTTATCTCCCATGTGGGATAAATAGTTTTCGATTCCGCCAAGTCCGATTTCGTTTATTTGAGTTATCATCCAAGTTATGATAGTCTCTTTTCATGTTTTATCTCCCAAGTGGGATAAATACTTTTCGATTCCGCCAAATCCGGTTTCGTTTGTTTGAGTTATCATCCAAGTTATGATAGTATTTTTCAAGTTTTATTTCCCAAGTGGGATAAATACTTTTCGATTCCGCCAAGTTCAGTTTCGTTTGTTTGAGTTATCATCCAAGTTATGATAGTCATTTTCAAGTTTTATCTCCCAAGTGGGATACATCCTTTTCGATTCTGCCAAGTCTGGTTTCATTTGTTTGAGTTATCATCCAAGTTATCGTAGTCTCTTTTAAAGCTCATTCATGACGTGTCTTGTTCGCTTTATCTCCCAAGTGGGATAAATTCTTTTCGATTCCTTCCAAGTCCGGTTTTGTATCTTTGAGTTATCGTCCAAGTATAATATTCTTTTTTTAAGAACACTCACGGTGTGTCTTGTTCGCTTTATCTCCCAAATGGGATAAATGCTTTTCGATTCCGTCCAAGTCCGATTTCATTTCTTAGAGTATTCAATAAAGTCATGGTAGTCTCTTTTCAAGCTCACTCACGGTGTGTCTTGTTCGCTTTATCTCCCAAGTGGCATAAATGCTTTTCAATTCTGTCTAAGTCCAGTTTCGTATCTTTGAGTTATCATCCAAGTTATGGTAGTCTCTTTTCAAGCTAAATCGCGGTGTGTCTTGTTCGCTTTATCTCCCAAGTGGGATAAATGATTTTCGATTCCGTCCAAGTCCGGTTTCGTATCTTTGAGTTATCATCCAAGTTATGGTAGTCTCTTTTCAAGCTCACTTGCGTTGTTTCTTGTTCGCTTTATCTCCCAAGTGGGATAAATACTTTTCGATTCCGCCGATTCCGGTTTCGTTTGTTTGAGTTATCATCGAAGTTATGGTAGTCTCTTTTTAAGCTCACTTACGGTGGGTCTTGTTCGCTTTATCTCCCAAGTGGAATAAATGCTTTTCGATTTCGTCCACGTCCGATTTCGTATCTTTGAGTTATCATCCAAGTATGATATTCTCTTTTTAAGAACACTTACGATGTGTCTTGTACATTTTATCTCCCTAATGGGATAATTGCTTTTCGATTCCGTCCAAGTCCAGTTTCGTATCTTGGAGTTATCATCCAAGTTATGATAGTCTTTTTCAAGGTTTATCTCCCAAGTGGGAAAATAATTTTCGATTCCGCCAAGTCCGGTTTCGTTTGTTTGAGTTATCATCCAAGTTATGATAGTCTTTTTCAAGTTTTATCTCCCAAGTGGAATAAATACTTTTTGATTCCACCAAGTCCAATTTCGTTTGTTTGAGTTATCATCCAAGTTATGATAGTCTCATTTCAAGTTTTATCTCCCATGTGGGATAAATACTTTTCAATTCCGCCAAGTCCGATTTCGTTTATTTGAGTTATCATCCAAGTTATGATAGTCTCTTTTCATGTTTTATCTCCCAAGTGGGATAAATACTTTTCGATTCCGCCAAGTCCGGTTTCGTTTGTTTGAGTTATCATCCAAGTTATGATAGTATTTTTCAAGTTTTATTTCCCAAGTGGGATAAATACTTTTCGATTCTGCCAAGTTCAGTTTCGTTTGTTTGAGTTATCATCCAAGTTATGATAGTCATTTTCAAGTTTTATCTCCCAAGTGGGATTAATACTTTTCAATTCTGCCAAGTCTGGTTTCATTTGTTTGAGTTATCATCCAAGTTATCGTAGTCTCTTTTAAAGCTCATTCACGGCATGTCTTGTTCGCTTTATCTCCCAAGTGGGATAAATTCTTTTCGATTCCTTCCAAGTCCGGTTTTGTATCTTTGAGTTTTCATCCAAGTATAATATTCTTTTTTTAAGAACACTCACGGTGTGTCTTGTTCGCTTTATCTCCCAAATGGGATAAATGCTTTTCGATTCCGTCCAAGTCCGATTTCGTTTCTTCGAGTATTCAATAAACTCATGGTAGTCTCTTTTCAAGCTCACTCACAGTGTGTCTTGTTCGCTTTATCTCCCATGTGGGATAAATGCTTTTCAATTCTGTGTAAGTCCAGTTTCGTATCTTTGAGTTATCATCCAAGTTATAGTAGTCTCTTTTCAAGCTAAATCGCGGTGTGTCTTGTTCGCTTTATCTCCCAAGTTGGATAAATGATTTTCGATTCCTTCCAAGTCCGGTTTCGTATCTTTGAGTTATCATCCAAGTATAATATTCTTTTTTTAAGAACACTCACGGTGTGTCTTGTTCGCTTTATCTCCCAAATGGGATAAATGCTTTTCGATTCCGTCCAAGTCCGATTTCGTTTCTTCGAGTATTCAATAAAGTCATGGTAGTCTCTTTTCAAGCTAAATCGCGGTGTGTCTTGTTCGCTTTATCTCCCAAGTGGGATAAATGATTTTCGATTCCGTCCAAGTCCGGTTTCGTATCTTTGAGTTATCATCCAAGTTATGGTAGTCTCTTTTCAAGCTCGCTCGCGTTATGTCTTGTTCGCTTTATCTCCCAAGTGGGATAAATACTTTTCGATTCCGCCGATTCCGGTTTCGTTTGTTTGAGTTATCATCGAAGTTATGGTAGTCTCTTTTTAAGCTCACTTACGGTGGGTCTTGTTCGCTTTATCTCCCAAGTGGAATAAATGCTTTTCGATTTTGTCCACGTCCGATTTCGTATCTTTGAGTTATCATCCAAGTATGATATTCTCTTTTTAAGAACACTTACGATGTGTCTTGTACATTTTATCTCCCTAGTGGGATAATTGCTTTTCGATTCCGTCTAAATCCAGTTTCGTATCTTTGAGTTATCATCCAATTTATGATAGTCTTTTTCAAGGTTTATTTCCCAAGTGGGATAAATACTTTTCGATTCCGCCAAATCCGGTTTCGTTTGTTTGAGTTATCTTCCAAGTTATGATAGTCTCATTTTTAAGTATTATCTCCCAAGTGGGAAAATAATTTTCGATTCCGCCAAGTCCTGTTTCGTTTGTTTGAGTTATCATCCAAGTTATCATAGTCTTTTTCAAGTTTTATCTCCCAAGTGGAATAAATACTTTTTGATTCCACCAAGTCCAATTTAGTTTGTTTGAGTTATCATCCAAGTTATGATAGTCTCATTTAAAGTTTTATCTCCCATGTGGGATAAATAGTTTTCGATTCCGCCAAGTCCGATTTCGTTTATTTGAGTTATCATCCAAGTTATGATAGTCTCTTTTCATGTTTAATCTCCCAAGTGGGATAAATACTTTTCGATTCCGCCAAATCCGGTTTCGTTTGTTTGAGTTATCATCCAAGTTATGATAGTATTTTTCAAGTTTTATTTCCCAAGTGGGATAAATACTTTTCGATTCCGCCAAGTTCAGTTTCGTTTGTTTGAGTTATCATCCAAGTTATGATAGTCATTTTCAAGTTTTATCTCCCAAGTGGGATACATCCTTTTCGATTCTGCCAAGTCTGGTTTCATTTGTTTGAGTTATCATCCAAGTTATCGTAGTCTCTTTTAAAGCTCATTCATGACGTGTCTTGTTCGCTTTATCTCCCAAGTGGGATAAATTCTTTTCGATTCCTTCCAAGTCCGGTTTTGTATCTTTGAGTTATCGTCCAAGTATAATATTCTTTTTTTAAGAACACTCACGGTGTGTCTTGTTCGCTTTATCTCCCAAATGGGATAAATGCTTTTCGATTCCGTCCAAGTCCGATTTCATTTCTTAGAGTATTCAATAAAGTCATGGTAGTCTCTTTTCAAGCTCACTCACGGGGTGTCTTGTTCGCTTTATCTCCCAAGTGGCATAAATGCTTTTCAATTCTGTCTAAGTCCAGTTTCGTATCTTTGAGTTATCATCCAAGTTATGGTAGTCTCTTTTCAACCTAAATCGCGGTGTGTCTTGTTCGCTTTATCTCCCAAGTGGGATAAATGATTTTCGATTCCGTCCAAGTCCGGTTTCGTATCTTTGAGTTATCATCCAAGTTATGGTAGTCTCTTTTCAAGCTCACTTGCGTTGTTTCTTGTTCGCTTTATCTCCCAAGTGGGATAAATACTTTTCGATTCCGCCGATTCCGGTTTCGTTTGTTTGAGTTATCATCGAAGTTATGGTAGTCTCTTTTTAAGCTCACTTACGGTGGGTCTTGTTCGCTTTATCTCCCAAGTGGAATAAATGCTTTTCGATTTCGTCCACGTCCGATTTCGTATCTTTGAGTTATCATCCAAGTATGATATTCTCTTTTTAAGAACACTTACGATGTGTCTTGTACATTTTATCTCCCTAATGGGATAATTGCTTTTCGATTCCGTCCAAGTCCAGTTTCGTATCTTGGAGTTATCATCCAAGTTATGATAGTCTTTTTCAAGGTTTATCTCCCAAGTGGGAAAATAATTTTCGATTCCGCCAAGTCCGGTTTCGTTTGTTTGAGTTATCATCCAAGTTATGATAGTCTTTTTCAAGTTTTATCTCCCAAGTGGAATAAATACTTTTTGATTCCACCAAGTCCAATTTCGTTTGTTTGAGTTATCATCCAAGTTATGATAGTCTCATTTCAAGTTTTATCTCCCATGTGGGATAAATACTTTTCAATTCCGCCAAGTCCGATTTCGTTTATTTGAGTTATCATCCAAGTTATGATAGTCTCTTTTCATGTTTTATCTCCCAAGTGGGATAAATACTTTTCGATTCCGCCAAGTCCGGTTTCGTTTGTTTGAGTTATCATCCAAGTTATGATAGTATTTTTCAAGTTTTATTTCCCAAGTGGGATAAATACTTTTCGATTCTGCCAAGTTCAGTTTCGTTTGTTTGAGTTATCATCCAAGTTATGATAGTCATTTTCAAGTTTTATCTCCCAAGTGGGATTAATACTTTTCAATTCTGCCAAGTCTGGTTTCATTTGTTTGAGTTATCATCCAAGTTATCGTAGTCTCTTTTAAAGCTCATTCACGGCGTGTCTTGTTCGCTTTATCTCCCAAGTGGGATAAATTCTTTTCGATTCCTTCCAAGTCCGGTTTTGTATCTTTGAGTTTTCATCCAAGTATAATATTCTTTTTTTAAGAACACTCACGGTGTGTCTTGTTCGCTTTATCTCCCAAATGGGATAAATGCTTTTCGATTCCGTCCAAGTCCGATTTCGTTTCTTCGAGTATTCAATAAACTCATGGTAGTCTCTTTTCAAGCTCACTCACGGTGTGTCTTGTTCGCTTTATCTCCCATGTGGGATAAATGCTTTTCAATTCTGTGTAAGTCCAGTTTCGTATCTTTGAGTTATCATCCAAGTTATAGTAGTCTCTTTTCAAGCTAAATCGCGGTGTGTCTTGTTCGCTTTATCTCCCAAGTTGGATAAATGATTTTCGATTCCTTCCAAGTCCGGTTTCGTATCTTTGAGTTATCATCCAAGTTATGGTAGTCTCTTTTCAAGCTCACTCGCGTTGTTTCTTGTTCGCTTTATCTCCCAAGTGGGATAAATACTTTTCGATTCCGCCGATTCCGGTTTCGTTTGTTTGAGTTATCATCGAAGTTATGGTAGTCTCTTTTTAAGCTCACTTACGGTGGGTCTTGTTCGCTTTATCTCCCAAGTGGAATAAATGCTTTTCGATTTTGTCCACGTCCGATTTCGTATCTTTGAGTTATCATCCAAGTATGATATTCTCTTTTTAAGAACACTTACGATGTGTCTTGTACATTTTATCTCCCTAGTGGGATAATTGCTTTTTGATTCCGTCTAAATCCAGTTTCGTATCTTTGAGTTATCATCCAATTTATGATAGTCTTTTTCAAGGTTTATTTCCCAAGTGGGATAAATACTTTTCGATTCCGCCAAATCCGGTTTCGTTTGTTTGAGTTATCTTCCAAGTTATGATAGTCTCATTTTTAAGTATTATCTCCCAAGTGGGAAAATAATTTTCGATTCCGCCAAGTCCTGTTTCGTTTGTTTGAGTTATCATCCAAGTTATCATAGTCTTTTTCAAGTTTTATCTCCCAAGTGGAATAAATACTTTTTGATTCCACCAAGTCCAATTTAGTTTGTTTGAGTTATCATCCAAGTTATGATAGTCTCATTTAAAGTTTTATCTCCCATGTGGGATAAATAGTTTTCGATTCCGCCAAGTCCGATTTCGTTTATTTGAGTTATCATCCAAGTTATGATAGTCTCTTTTCATGTTTTATCTCCCAAGTGGGATAAATACTTTTCGATTCCGCCAAATCCGGTTTCGTTTGTTTGAGTTATCATCCAAGTTATGATAGTATTTTTCAAGTTTTATTTCCCAAGTGGGATAAATACTTTTCGATTCCGCCAAGTTCAGTTTCGTTTGTTTGAGTTATCATCCAAGTTATGATAGTCATTTTCAAGTTTTATCTCCCAAGTGGGATACATCCTTTTCGATTCTGCCAAGTCTGGTTTCATTTGTTTGAGTTATCATCCAAGTTATCGTAGTCTCTTTTAAAGCTCATTCATGACGTGTCTTGTTCGCTTTATCTCCCAAGTGGGATAAATTCTTTTCGATGCCTTCCAAATCCGGTTTTGTATCTTTGAGTTATCGTCCAAGTATAATATTCTTTTTTTAAGAACACTCACGGTGTGTCTTGTTCGCTTTATCTCCCAAATGGGATAAATGCTTTTCGATTCCGTCCAAGTCCGATTTCATTTCTTAGAGTATTCAATAAAGTCATGGTAGTCTCTTTTCAAGCTCACTCACGGTGTGTCTTGTTCGCTTTATCTCCCAAGTGGCATAAATGCTTTTCAATTCTGTCTAAGTCCAGTTTCGTATCTTTGAGTTATCATCCAAGTTATGGTAGTCTCTTTTCAAGCTAAATCGCGGTGTGTCTTGTTCGCTTTATCTCCCAAGTGGGATAAATGATTTTCGATTCCGTCCAAGTCCGGTTTCGTATCTTTGAGTTATCATCCAAGTTATGGTAGTCTCTTTTCAAGCTCACTTGCGTTGTTTCTTGTTCGCTTTATCTCCCAAGTGGGATAAATACTTTTCGATTCCGCCGATTCCGGTTTCGTTTGTTTGAGTTATCATCGAAGTTATGGTAGTCTCTTTTTAAGCTCACTTACGGTGGGTCTTGTTCGCTTTATCTCCCAAGTGGAATAAATGCTTTTCGATTTCGTCCACGTCCGATTTCGTATCTTTGAGTTATCATCCAAGTATGATATTCTCTTTTTAAGAACACTTACGATGTGTCTTGTACATTTTATCTCCCTAATGGGATAATTGCTTTTCGATTCCGTCCAAGTCCAGTTTCGTATCTTGGAGTTATCATCCAAGTTATGATAGTCTTTTTCAAGGTTTATCTCCCAAGTGGGAAAATAATTTTCGATTCCGCCAAGTCCGGTTTCGTTTGTTTGAGTTATCATCCAAGTTATGATAGTCTTTTTCAAGTTTTATCTCCCAAGTGGAATAAATACTTTTTGATTCCACCAAGTCCAATTTCGTTTGTTTGAGTTATCATCCAAGTTATGATAGTCTCATTTCAAGTTTTATCTCCCATGTGGGATAAATACTTTTCAATTCCGCCAAGTCCGATTTCGTTTATTTGAGTTATCATCCAAGTTATGATAGTCTCTTTTCATGTTTTATCTCCCAAGTGGGATATATACTTTTCGATTCCGCCAAGTCCGGTTTCGTTTGTTTGAGTTATCATCCAAGTTATGATAGTATTTTTCAAGTTTTATTTCCCAAGTGGGATAAATACTTTTCGATTCTGCCAAGTTCAGTTTCATTTGTTTGAGTTATCATCCAAGTTATGATAGTCATTTTCAAGTTTTATCTCCCAAGTGGGATTAATACTTTTCAATTCTGCCAAGTCTGGTTTCATTTGTTTGAGTTATCATCCAAGTTATCGTAGTCTCTTTTAAAGCTCATTCACGGCGTGTCTTGTTCGCTTTATCTCCCAAGTGGGATAAATTCTTTTCGATTCCTTCCAAGTCCGGTTTTGTATCTTTGAGTTTTCATCCAAGTATAATATTCTTTTTTTAAGAACACTCACGGTGTGTCTTGTTCGCTTTATCTCCCAAATGGGATAAATGCTTTTCGATTCCGTCCAAGTCCGATTTCGTTTCTTCGAGTATTCAATAAACTCATGGTAGTCTCTTTTCAAGCTCACTCACGGTGTGTCTTGTTCGCTTTATCTCCCATGTGGGATAAATGCTTTTCAATTCTGTGTAAGTCCAGTTTCGTATCTTTGAGTTATCATCCAAGTTATAGTAGTCTCTTTTCAAGCTAAATCGCGGTGTGTCTTGTTCGCTTTATCTCCCAAGTTGGATAAATGATTTTCGATTCCTTCCAAGTCCGGTTTCGTATCTTTGAGTTATCATCCAAGTTATGGTAGTCTCTTTTCAAGCTCACTCGCGTTGTTTCTTGTTCGCTTTATCTCCCAAGTGGGATAAATACTTTTCGATTCCGCCGATTCCGGTTTCGTTTGTTTGAGTTATCATCGAAGTTATGGTAGTCTCTTTTTAAGCTCACTTACGGTGGGTCTTGTTCGCTTTATCTCCCAAGTGGAATAAATGCTTTTCGATTTCGTCCACGTCCGATTTCGTATCTTTGAGTTATCATCCAAGTATGATATTCTCTTTTTAAGAACACTTACGATGTGTCTTGTACATTTTATCTCCCTAATGGGATAATTGCTTTTCGATTCCGTCCAAGTCCAGTTTCGTATCTTGGAGTTATCATCCAAGTTATGATAGTCTTTTTCAAGGTTTATCTCCCAAGTGGGAAAATAATTTTCGATTCCGCCAAGTCCGGTTTCGTTTGTTTGAGTTATCATCCAAGTTATCATAGTCTTTTTCAAGTTTTATCTCCCAAGTGGAATAAATACTTTTTGATTCCACCAAGTCCAATTTCGTTTGTTAGAGTTATCATCCAAGTTATGATAGTCTCATTTCAAGTTTTATCTCCCATGTGGGATAAATACTTTTCGATTCCGCCAAGTCCGATTTCGTTTATTTGAGTTATCATCCAAGTTATGATAGTCTCTTTTCATGTTTTATCTCCCAAGTGGGATAAATACTTTTCGATTCCGCCAAGTCCGGTTTCGTTTGTTTGAGTTATCATCCAAGTTATTATAGTATTTTTCAAGTTTTATTTCCCAAGTGGGATAAATACTTTTCGATTCCGCCAAGTTCAGTTTCGTTTGTTTGAGTTATCATCCAAGTTATGATAGTCATTTTCAAGTTTTATCTCCCAAGTGGGATACATACTTTTCGATTCTGCCAAGTCTGGTTTCATTTGTTTGAGTTATCATCCAAGTTATCGTAGTCTCTTTTAAAGCTCATTCACGGCGTGTCTTGTTCGCTTTATCTCCCAAGTGGGATAAATTATTTTTGATTCCTTCCAAGTCCGGTTTTGTATCTTTGAGTTATCATCCAAGTATAATATTCTTTTTTTAAGAACACTCACGGTGTGTCTTGTTCGCTTTATCTCCCAAATGGGATAAATGCTTTTCGATTCCGTCCAAGTCCGATTTCGTTTCTTCGAGTATTCAATAAAGTCATGGTAGTCTCTTTTCAAGCTCACTCACGGTGTGTCTTGTTCGCTTTATCTCCCAAGTGGGATAAATGCTTTTCAATTCTGTCTAAGTCCAGTTTCGTATCTTTGAGTTATCATCCAAGTTATGGTAGTCTCTTTTCAAGCTAAATCGCGGTGTGTCTTGTTCGCTTTATCTCCCAAGTGGGATAAATGATTTTCGATTCCGTCCAAGTCCGGTTTCGTATCTTTGAGTTATCATCCAAGTTATGGTAGTCTCTTTTCAAGCTCACTCGCGTTGTGTCTTGTTCGCTTTATCTCCCAAGTGGGATAAATACTTTTCGATTCCGCCGATTCCGGTTTCGTTTGTTTGAGTTATCATCGAAGTTATGGTAGTCTCTTTTTAAGCTCACTTACGGTGGGTCTTGTTCGCTTTATCTCCCAAGTGGAATAAATGCTTTTCGATTTCGTCCACGTCCGATTTCGTATCTTTGAGTTATCATCCAAGTATGATATTCTCTTTTTAAGAACACTTACGATGTGTCTTGTACATTTTATCTCCCTAATGGGATAATTGCTTTTCGATTCCGTCCATGTCCAGTTTCGTATCTTGGAGTTATCATCCAAGTTATGATAGTCTTTTTCAAGGTTTATCTCCCAAGTGGGATAAATACTTTTCGATTCCGCCAAATCCGGTTTCGTTTGTTTGAGTTATCATCCAAGTTATGATAGTCTCTTTTTTAAGTTTTATCTCCCTAGTGGGAAAATAATTTTCGATTCCGCCAAGTCCGGTTTCGTTTGTTTGAGTTATCATCCAAGTTATGATAGTCTTTTTCAAGTTTTATCTCCCAAGTGGAATAAATACTTTTTGATTCCACCAAGTCCAATTTCGTTTGTTTGAGTTATCATCCAAGTTATGATAGTCTCATTTCAAGTTTTATCTCCCATGTGGGATAAATACTTTTCGATTCCGCCAAATCCGGTTTCGTTTGTTTGAGTTATCTTCCAAGTTATGATAGTCTCATTTTTAAGTATTATCTCCCAAGTGGGAAAATAATTTTCGATTCCGCCAAGTCCTGTTTCGTTTGTTTGAGTTATCATCCAAGTTATCATAGTCTTTTTCAAGTTTTATCTCCCAAGTGGGATAAATACTTTTCGATTCCGCCAAGTTCAGTTTCGTTTGTTTGAGTTATCATCCAAGTTATGATAGTCATTTTCAAGTATTATCTCCCAAGTGGGATACATACTTTTCGATTCTGCCAAGTCTGGTTTCATTTGTTTGAGTTATCATCCAAGTTATCGTAGTCTCTTTTAAAGCTCATTCACGGCTTGTCTTGTTCGCTTTATCTCCTAAGTGGGATAAATTCTTTTCGATTCCTTCCAAGTCCGGTTTTGTATCTTTGAGTTATCATCCAAGTATAATATTCTTTTTTTAAGAACACTCACGGTGTGTCTTGTTCGCTTTATCTCCCAAATGGGATAAATGCTTTTCGATTCCGTCCAAGTCCGATTTCGTTTCTTCGAGTATTCAATAAAGTCATGGTAGTCTCTTTTCAAGCTAAATCGCGGTGTGTCTTGTTCGCTTTATCTCCCAAGTGGGATAAATGATTTTCGATTCCGTCCAAGTCCGGTTTCGTATCTTTGAGTTATCATCCAAGTTATGGTAGTCTCTTTTCAAGCTCGCTCGCGTTATGTCTTGTTCGCTATATCTCCCAAGTGGGATAAATACTTTTCGATTCCGCCGATTCCGGTTTCGTTTGTTTGAGTTATCATCGAAGTTATGGTAGTCTCTTTTTAAGCTCACTTACGGTGGGTCTTGTTTGCTTTATCTCCCAAGTGGAATAAATGCTTTTCGATTTCGTCCACGTCCGATTTCGTATCTTTGAGTTATCATCCAAGTATGATATTCTCTTTTTAAGAACACTTACGATGTGTCTTGTACATTTTATCTCCCTAGTGGGATAATTGCTTTTCGATTCCGTCTAAATCCAGTTTCGTATCTTTGAGTTATCATCCAATTTATGATAGTCTTTTTCAAGGTTTATTTCCCAAGTGGGATAAATACTTTTCGATTCCGCCAAATCCGGTTTCGTTTGTTTGAGTTATCTTCCAAGTTATGATAGTCTCATTTTTAAGTATTATCTCCCAAGTGGGAAAATAATTTTCGATTCCGCCAAGTCCTGTTTCGTTTGTTTGAGTTATCATCCAAGTTATCATAGTCTTTTTCAAGTTTTATCTCCCAAGTGGAATAAATACTTTTTGATTCCACCAAGTCCAATTTAGTTTGTTTGAGTTATCATCCAAGTTATGATAGTCTCATTTCAAGTTTTATCTCCCATGTGGGATAAATAGTTTTCGATTCCGCCAAGTCCGATTTCGTTTATTTGAGTTATCATCCAAGTTATGATAGTCTCTTTTCATGTTTTATCTCCCAAGTGGGATAAATACTTTTCGATTCCGCCAAATCCGGTTTCGTTTGTTTGAGTTATCATCCAAGTTATGATAGTATTTTTCAAGTTTTATTTCCCAAGTGGGATAAATACCCTTCGATTCCGCCATGTTCAGTTTCGTTTGTTTGAGTTATCATCCAAGTTATGATAGTCATTTTCAAGTTTTATCTCCCAAGTGGGATACATCCTTTTCGATTCTGCCAAGTCTGGTTTCATTTGTTTGAGTTATCATCCAAGTTATCGTAGTCTCTTTTAAAGCTCATTCATGACGTGTCTTGTTCGCTTTATCTCCCAAGTGGGATAAATTCTTTTCGATTCCTTCCAAGTCCGGTTTTGTATCTTTGTGTTACGTCCAAGTATAATATTCTTTTTTTAAGAACACTCACGGTGTGTCTTGTTCGCTTTATCTCCCAAATGGGATAAATGCTTTTCGATTCCGTCCAAGTCCGATTTCATTTCTTAGAGTATTCAATAAAGTCATGGTAGTCTCTTTTCAAGCTTACTCACGGTGTGTCTTGTTCGCTTTATCTCCCAAGTGGCATAAATGCTTTTCCATTCTGTCTAAGTCCAGTTTCGTATCTTTGAGTTATCATCCAAGTTATGGTAGTCTCTTTTCAAGCTAAATCGCGGTGTGTCTTGTTCGCTTTATCTCCCAAGTGGGATAAATGATTTTCGATTCCGTCCAAGTCCGGTTTCGTATCTTTGAGTTATCATCCAAGTTATGGTAGTCTCTTTTCAAGCTCACTTGCGTTGTTTCTTGTTCGCTTTATCTCCCAAGTGGGATAAATACTTTTCGATTCCGCCGATTCCGGTTTCGTTTGTTTGAGTTATCATCGAAGTTATGGTAGTCTCTTTTTAAGCTCACTTACGGTGGGTCTTGTTCGCTTTATCTCCCAAGTGGAATAAATGCTTTTCGATTTCGTCCACGTCCGATTTCGTATCTTTGAGTTATCATCCAAGTATGATATTCTCTTTTTAAGAACACTTACGATGTGTCTTGTACATTTTATCTCCCTAATGGGATAATTGCTTTTCGATTCCGTCCAAGTCCAGTTTCGTATCTTGGAGTTATCATCCAAGTTATGATAGTCTTTTTCAAGGTTTATCTCCCAAGTGGGAAAATAATTTTCGATTCCGCCAAGTCCGGTTTCGTTTGTTTGAGTTATCATCCAAGTTATCATAGTCTTTTTCAAGTTTTATCTCCCAAGTGGAATAAATACTTTTTGATTCCACCAAGTCCAATTTCGTTTGTTAGAGTTATCATCCAAGTTATGATAGTCTCATTTCAAGTTTTATCTCCCATGTGGGATAAATACTTTTCGATTCCGCCAAGTCCGATTTCGTTTATTTGAGTTATCATCCAAGTTATGATAGTCTCTTTTCATGTTTTATCTCCCAAGTGGGATAAATACTTTTCGATTCCGCCAAGTCCGGTTTCGTTTGTTTGAGTTATCATCCAAGTTATTATAGTATTTTTCAAGTTTTATTTCCCAAGTGGGATAAATACTTTTCGATTCCGCCAAGTTCAGTTTCGTTTGTTTGAGTTATCATCCAAGTTATGATAGTCATTTTCAAGTTTTATCTCCCAAGTGGGATACATACTTTTCGATTCTGCCAAGTCTGGTTTCATTTGTTTGAGTTATCATCCAAGTTATCGTAGTCTCTTTTAAAGCTCATTCACGGCGTGTCTTGTTCGCTTTATCTCCCAAGTGGGATAAATTATTTTTGATTCCTTCCAAGTCCGGTTTTGTATCTTTGAGTTATCATCCAAGTATAATATTCTTTTTTTAAGAACACTCACGGTGTGTCTTGTTCGCTTTATCTCCCAAATGGGATAAATGCTTTTCGATTCCGTCCAAGTCCGATTTCGTTTCTTCGAGTATTCAATAAAGTCATGGTAGTCTCTTTTCAAGCTCACTCACGGTGTGTCTTGTTCGCTTTATCTCCCAAGTGGGATAAATGCTTTTCAATTCTGTCTAAGTCCAGTTTCGTATCTTTGAGTTATCATCCAAGTTATGGTAGTCTCTTTTCAAGCTAAATCGCGGTGTGTCTTGTTCGCTTTATCTCCCAAGTGGGATAAATGATTTTCGATTCCGTCCAAGTCCGGTTTCGTATCTTTGAGTTATCATCCAAGTTATGGTAGTCTCTTTTCAAGCTCACTCGCGTTGTGTCTTGTTCGCTTTATCTCCCAAGTGGGATAAATACTTTTCGATTCCGCCGATTCCGGTTTCGTTTGTTTGAGTTATCATCGAAGTTATGGTAGTCTCTTTTTAAGCTCACTTACGGTGGGTCTTGTTCGCTTTATCTCCCAAGTGGAATAAATGCTTTTCGATTTCGTCCACGTCCGATTTCGTATCTTTGAGTTATCATCCAAGTATGATATTCTCTTTTTAAGAACACTTACGATGTGTCTTGTACATTTTATCTCCCTAATGGGATAATTGCTTTTCGATTCCGTCCATGTCCAGTTTCGTATCTTGGAGTTATCATCCAAGTTATGATAGTCTTTTTCAAGGTTTATCTCCCAAGTGGGATAAATACTTTTCGATTCCGCCAAATCCGGTTTCGTTTGTTTGAGTTATCATCCAAGTTATGATAGTCTCTTTTTTAAGTTTTATCTCCCTAGTGGGAAAATAATTTTCGATTCCGCCAAGTCCGGTTTCGTTTGTTTGAGTTATCATCCAAGTTATGATAGTCTTTTTCAAGTTTTATCTCCCAAGTGGAATAAATACTTTTTGATTCCACCAAGTCCAATTTCGTTTGTTTGAGTTATCATCCAAGTTATGATAGTCTCATTTCAAGTTTTATCTCCCATGTGGGATAAATACTTTTCGATTCCGCCAAATCCGGTTTCGTTTGTTTGAGTTATCTTCCAAGTTATGATAGTCTCATTTTTAAGTATTATCTCCCAAGTGGGAAAATAATTTTCGATTCCGCCAAGTCCTGTTTCGTTTGTTTGAGTTATCATCCAAGTTATCATAGTCTTTTTCAAGTTTTATCTCCCAAGTGGGATAAATACTTTTCGATTCCGCCAAGTTCAGTTTCGTTTGTTTGAGTTATCATCCAAGTTATGATAGTCATTTTCAAGTATTATCTCCCAAGTGGGATACATACTTTTCGATTCTGCCAAGTCTGGTTTCATTTGTTTGAGTTATCATCCAAGTTATCGTAGTCTCTTTTAAAGCTCATTCACGGCTTGTCTTGTTCGCTTTATCTCCTAAGTGGGATAAATTCTTTTCGATTCCTTCCAAGTCCGGTTTTGTATCTTTGAGTTATCATCCAAGTATAATATTCTTTTTTTAAGAACACTCACGGTGTGTCTTGTTCGCTTTATCTCCCAAATGGGATAAATGCTTTTCGATTCCGTCCAAGTCCGATTTCGTTTCTTCGAGTATTCAATAAAGTCATGGTAGTCTCTTTTCAAGCTAAATCGCGGTGTGTCTTGTTCGCTTTATCTCCCAAGTGGGATAAATGATTTTCGATTCCGTCCAAGTCCGGTTTCGTATCTTTGAGTTATCATCCAAGTTATGGTAGTCTCTTTTCAAGCTCGCTCGCGTTATGTCTTGTTCGCTATATCTCCCAAGTGGGATAAATACTTTTCGATTCCGCCGATTCCGGTTTCGTTTGTTTGAGTTATCATCGAAGTTATGGTAGTCTCTTTTTAAGCTCACTTACGGTGGGTCTTGTTTGCTTTATCTCCCAAGTGGAATAAATGCTTTTCGATTTCGTCCACGTCCGATTTCGTATCTTTGAGTTATCATCCAAGTATGATATTCTCTTTTTAAGAACACTTACGATGTGTCTTGTACATTTTATCTCCCTAGTGGGATAATTGCTTTTCGATTCCGTCTAAATCCAGTTTCGTATCTTTGAGTTATCATCCAATTTATGATAGTCTTTTTCAAGGTTTATTTCCCAAGTGGGATAAATACTTTTCGATTCCGCCAAATCCGGTTTCGTTTGTTTGAGTTATCTTCCAAGTTATGATAGTCTCATTTTTAAGTATTATCTCCCAAGTGGGAAAATAATTTTCGATTCCGCCAAGTCCTGTTTCGTTTGTTTGAGTTATCATCCAAGTTATCATAGTCTTTTTCAAGTTTTATCTCCCAAGTGGAATAAATACTTTTTGATTCCACCAAGTCCAATTTAGTTTGTTTGAGTTATCATCCAAGTTATGATAGTCTCATTTCAAGTTTTATCTCCCATGTGGGATAAATAGTTTTCGATTCCGCCAAGTCCGATTTCGTTTATTTGAGTTATCATCCAAGTTATGATAGTCTCTTTTCATGTTTTATCTCCCAAGTGGGATAAATACTTTTCGATTCCGCCAAATCCGGTTTCGTTTGTTTGAGTTATCATCCAAGTTATGATAGTATTTTTCAAGTTTTATTTCCCAAGTGGGATAAATACCCTTCGATTCCGCCATGTTCAGTTTCGTTTGTTTGAGTTATCATCCAAGTTATGATAGTCATTTTCAAGTTTTATCTCCCAAGTGGGATACATCCTTTTCGATTCTGCCAAGTCTGGTTTCATTTGTTTGAGTTATCATCCAAGTTATCGTAGTCTCTTTTAAAGCTCATTCATGACGTGTCTTGTTCGCTTTATCTCCCAAGTGGGATAAATTCTTTTCGATTCCTTCCAAGTCCGGTTTTGTATCTTTGTGTTACGTCCAAGTATAATATTCTTTTTTTAAGAACACTCACGGTGTGTCTTGTTCGCTTTATCTCCCAAATGGGATAAATGCTTTTCGATTCCGTCCAAGTCCGATTTCATTTCTTAGAGTATTCAATAAAGTCATGGTAGTCTCTTTTCAAGCTTACTCACGGTGTGTCTTGTTCGCTTTATCTCCCAAGTGGCATAAATGCTTTTCCATTCTGTCTAAGTCCAGTTTCGTATCTTTGAGTTATCATCCAAGTTATGGTAGTCTCTTTTCAAGCTAAATCGCGGTGTGTCTTGTTCGCTTTATCTCCCAAGTGGGATAAATGATTTTCGATTCCGTCCAAGTCCGGTTTCGTATCTTTGAGTTATCATCCAAGTTATGGTAGTCTCTTTTCAAGCTCACTTGCGTTGTTTCTTGTTCGCTTTATCTCCCAAGTGGGATAAATAATTTTCGATTCCGCCGATTCCGGTTTCGTTTGTTTGAGTTATCATCGAAGTTATGGTAGTCTCTTTTTAAGCTCACTTACGGTGGGTCTTGTTCGCTTTATCTCCCAAGTGGAATAAATGCTTTTCGATTTCGTCCACGTCCGATTTCGTATCTTTGAGTTATCATCCAAGTATGATATTCTCTTTTTAAGAACACTTACGATGTGTCTTGTACATTTTATCTCCCTAATGGGATAATTGCTTTTCGATTCCGTCCAAGTCCAGTTTCGTATCTTGGAGTTATCATCCAAGTTATGATTGTCTTTTTCAAGGTTTATCTCCCAAGTGGGAAAATAATTTTCGATTCCGCCAAGTCCGGTTTCGTTTGTTTGAGTTATCATCCAAGTTATGATAGTCTTTTTCAAGTTTTATCTCCCAAGTGGAATAAATACTTTTTGATTCCACCAAGTCCAATTTCGTTTGTTTGAGTTATCATCCAAGTTATGATAGTCTCATTTCAAGTTTTATCTCCCATGTGGGATAAATACTTTTCAATTCCGCCAAGTCCGATTTCGTTTATTTGAGTTATCATCCAAGTTATGATAGTCTCTTTTCATGTTTTATCTCCCAAGTGGGATAAATACTTTTCGATTCCGCCAAGTCCGGTTTCGTTTGTTTGAGTTATCATCCAAGTTATCATAGTCTTTTTCAAGTTTTATCTCCCAAGTGGGATAAATACTTTTCGATTCCGCCAAGTTCAGTTTCGTTTGTTTGAGTTATCATCCAAGTTATGATAGTCATTTTCAAGTATTATCTCCCAAGTGGGATACATACTTTTCGATTCTGCCAAGTCTGGTTTCATTTGTTTGAGTTATCATCCAAGTTATCGTAGTCTCTTTTAAAGCTCATTCACGGCGTGTCTTGTTCGCTTTATCTCCCAAGTGGGATAAATTCTTTTCGATTCCTTCCAAGTCCGGTTTTGTATCTTTGAGTTATCATCCAAGTATAATATTCTTTTTTTAAGAACACTCACGGTGTGTCTTGTTCGCTTTATCTCCCAAATGGGATAAATGCTTTTCGATTCCGTCCAAGTCCGATTTCGTTTCTTCGAGTATTCAATAAAGTCATGGTAGTCTCTTTTCAAGCTAAATCGCGGTGTGTCTTGTTCGCTTTATCTCCCAAGTGGGATAAATGATTTTCGATTCCGTCCAAGTCCGGTTTCGTATCTTTGAGTTATCATCCAAGTTATGGTAGTCTCTTTTCAAGCTCACTCGCGTTATGTCTTGTTCGCTTTATCTCCCAAGTGGGATAAATACTTTTCGATTCCGCCGATTCCGGTTTCGTTTGTTTGAGTTATCATCGAAGTTATGGTAGTCTCTTTTTAAGCTCACTTACGGTGGGTCTTGTTTGCTTTATCTCCCAAGTGGAATAAATGCTTTTCGATTTCGTCCACGTCCGATTTCGTATCTTTGAGTTATCATCCAAGTATGATATTCTCTTTTTAAGAACACTTACGATGTGTCTTGTACATTTTATCTCCCTAGTGGGATAATTGCTTTTCGATTCCGTCTAAATCCAGTTTCGTATCTTTGAGTTATCATCCAATTTATGATAGTCTTTTTCAAGGTTTATTTCCCAAGTGGGATAAATACTTTTCGATTCCGCCAAATCCGGTTTCGTTTGTTTGAGTTATCTTCCAAGTTATGATAGTCTCATTTTTAAGTATTATCTCCCAAGTGGGAAAATAATTTTCGATTCCGCCAAGTCCTGTTTCGTTTGTTTGAGTTATCATCCAAGTTATCATAGTCTTTTTCAAGTTTTATCTCCCAAGTGGAATAAATACTTTTTGATTCCACCAAGTCCAATTTAGTTTGTTTGAGTTATCATCCAAGTTATGATAGTCTCATTTCAAGTTTTATCTCCCATGTGGGATAAATAGTTTTCGATTCCGCCAAGTCCGATTTCGTTTATTTGAGTTATCATCCAAGTTATGATAGTCTCTTTTCATGTTTTATCTCCCAAGTGGGATAAATACTTTTCGATTCCGCCAAATCCGGTTTCGTTTGTTTGAGTTATCATCCAAGTTATGATAGTATTTTTCAAGTTTTATTTCCCAAGTGGGATAAATACCCTTCGATTCCGCCATGTTCAGTTTCGTTTGTTTGAGTTATCATCCAAGTTATGATAGTCATTTTCAAGTTTTATCTCCCAAGTGGGATACATCCTTTTCGATTCTGCCAAGTCTGGTTTCATTTGTTTGAGTTATCATCCAAGTTATCGTAGTCTCTTTTAAAGCTCATTCATGACGTGTCTTGTTCGCTTTATCTCCCAAGTGGGATAAATTCTTTTCGATTCCTTCCAAGTCCGGTTTTGTATCTTTGTGTTACGTCCAAGTATAATATTCTTTTTTTAAGAACACTCACGGTGTGTCTTGTTCGCTTTATCTCCCAATTTGGATAAATGCTTTTCGATTCCGTCCAAGTCCGATTTCATTTCTTAGAGTATTCAATAAAGTCATGGTAGTCTCTTTTCAAGCTCACTCACGGTGTGTCTTGTTCGCTTTATCTCCCAAGTGGCATAAATGCTTTTCCATTCTGTCTAAGTCCAGTTTCGTATCTTTGAGTTATCATCCAAGTTATGGTAGTCTCTTTTCAAGCTAAATCGCGGTGTGTCTTGTTCGCTTTATCTCCCAAGTGGGATAAATGATTTTCGATTCCGTCCAAGTCCGGTTTCGTATCTTTGAGTTATCATCCAAGTTATGGTAGTCTCTTTTCAAGCTCACTTGCGTTGTTTCTTGTTCGCTTTATCTCCCAAGTGGGATAAATACTTTTCGATTCCGCCGATTCCGGTTTCGTTTGTTTGAGTTATCATCGAAGTTATGGTAGTCTCTTTTTAAGCTCACTTACGGTGGGTCTTGTTCGCTTTATCTCCCAAGTGGAATAAATGCTTTTCGATTTCGTCCACGTCCGATTTCGTATCTTTGAGTTATCATCCAAGTATGATATTCTCTTTTTAAGAACACTTACGATGTGTCTTGTACATTTTATCTCCCTAATGGGATAATTGCTTTTCGATTCCGTCCAAGTCCAGTTTCGTATCTTGGAGTTATCATCCAAGTTATGATTGTCTTTTTCAAGGTTTATCTCCCAAGTGGGAAAATAATTTTCGATTCCGCCAAGTCCGGTTTCGTTTGTTTGAGTTATCATCCAAGTTATGATAGTCTTTTTCAAGTTTTATCTCCCAAGTGGAATAAATACTTTTTGATTCCACCAAGTCCAATTTCGTTTGTTTGAGTTATCATCCAAGTTATGATAGTCTCATTTCAAGTTTTATCTCCCATGTGGGATAAATACTTTTCAATTCCGCCAAGTCCGATTTCGTTTATTTGAGTTATCATCCAAGTTATGATAGTCTCTTTTCATGTTTTATCTCCCAAGTGGGATAAATACTTTTCGATTCCGCCAAGTCCGGTTTCGTTTGTTTGAGTTATCATCCAAGTTATGATAGTATTTTTCAAGTTTTATTTCCCAAGTGGGATAAATACTTTTCGATTCTGCCAAGTTCAGTTTCGTTTGTTTGAGTTATCATCCAAGTTATGATAGTCATTTTCAAGTTTTATCTCCCAAGTGGGATTAATACTTTTCAATTCTGCCAAGTCTGGTTTCATTTGTTTGAGTTATCATCAAAGTTATCGTAGTCTCTTTTAAAGCTCATTCACGGCGTGTCTTGTTCTCTTTATCTCCCAAGTGGGATAAATTCTTTTCGATTCCTTCCAAGTCCGGTTTTGTATCTTTGAGTTATCATCCAAGTATAATATTCTTTTTTTAAGAACACTCACGGTGTGTCTTGTTCGCTTTATCTCCCAAATGGGATAAATGCTTTTCGATTCCGTCCAAGTCCGATTTCGTTTCTTCGAGTATTCAATAAACTCATGGTAGTCTCTTTTCAAGCTCACTCACGGTGTGTCTTGTTCGCTTTATCTCCCATGTGGGATAAATGCTTTTCAATTCTGTGTAAGTCCAGTTTCGTATCTTTGAGTTATCATCCAAGTTATAGTAGTCTCTTTTCAAGCTAAATCGCGGTGTGTCTTGTTCGCTTTATCTCCCAAGTTGGATAAATGATTTTCGATTCCTTCCAAGTCCGGTTTCGTATCTTTGAGTTATCATCCAAGTTATGGTAGTCTCTTTTAAAGCTCACTCGCGTTGTTTCTTGTTCGCTTTATCTCCCAAGTGGGATAAATACTTTTCGATTCCGCCGATTCCGGTTTCGTTTGTTTGAGTTATCATCGAAGTTATGGTAGTCTCTTTTTAAGCTCACTTACGGTGGGTCTTGTTCGCTTTATCTCCCAAGTGGAATAAATGCTTTTCGATTTCGTCCACGTCCGATTTCGTATCTTTGAGTTATCATCCAAGTATGATATTCTCTTTTTAAGAACACTTACGATGTGTCTTGTACATTTTATCTCCCTAATGGGATAATTGCTTTTCGATTCCGTCCAAGTCAGTTTCGTATCTTGGAGTTATCATCCAAGTTATGATAGTCTTTTTCAAGGTTTATCTCCCAAGTGGGAAAATAATTTTCGATTCCGCCAAGTCCGGTTTCGTTTGTTTGAGTTATCATCCAAGTTATGATAGTATTTTTCAAGTTTTATCTCCCAAGTGGAATAAATACTTTTTGATTCCACCAAGTCCAATTTCGTTTGTTTGAGTTATCATCCAAGTTATGATAGTCTCATTTCAAGTTTTATCTCCCATGTGGGATAAATACTTTTCGATTCCGCCAAGTCCGATTTCGTTTATTTGAGTTATCATCCAAGTTATGATAGTCTCTTTTCATGTTTTATCTTCCAAGTGGGATAAATACTTTTCGATTCCGCCAAGTCCGGTTTCGTTTGTTTGAGTTATCATCCAAGTTATGATAGTATTTTTCAAGTTTTATTTCCCAAGTGGGATAAATACTTTTCGATTCTGCCAAGTTCAGTTTCGTTTGTTTGAGTTATCATCCAAGTAATGATAGTCATTTTCATGTTTTATCTCCCAAGTGGGATACATACTTTTTGATTCTGCCAAGTCTGGTTTCATTTGTTTGAGTTATCATCCAAGTTATCGTAGTCTCTTTTAAAGCTCATTCACGGCGTGTCTTGTTCGCTTTATCTCCCAAGTGGGATAAATTCTTTTTGATTCCTTCCAAGTCCGGTTTTGTATCTTTGAGTTATCATCCAAGTATAATATTCTTTTTTTAAGAACACTCACGGTGTGTCTTGTTCGCTTTATCTCCCAAATGGGATAAATGCTTTTCGATTCCGTCCAAGTCCGATTTCGTTTCTTCGAGTATTCAATAAACTCATGGTAGTCTCTTTTCAAGCTCACTCACGGTGTGTCTTGTTCGCTTTATCTCCCATGTGGGATAAATGCTTTTCAATTCTGTGTAAGTCCAGTTTCGTATCTTTGAGTTATCATCCAAGTTATAGTAGTCTCTTTTCAAGCTAAATCGCGGTGTGTCTTGTTCGCTTTATCTCCCAAGTTGGATAAATGATTTTCGATTCCTTCCAAGTCCGGTTTCGTATCTTTGAGTTATCATCCAAGTTATGGTAGTCTCTTTTAAAGCTCACTCGCGTTGTTTCTTGTTCGCTTTATCTCCCAAGTGGGATAAATACTTTTCGATTCCGCCGATTCCGGTTTCGTTTGTTTGAGTTATCATCGAAGTTATGGTAGTCTCTTTTTAAGCTCACTTACGGTGGGTCTTGTTCGCTTTATCTCCCAAGTGGAATAAATGCTTTTCGATTTCGTCCACGTCCGATTTCGTATCTTTGAGTTATCATCCAAGTATGATATTCTCTTTTTAAGAACACTTACGATGTGTCTTGTACATTTTATCTCCCTAATGGGATAATTGCTTTTCGATTCCGTCCAAGTCAGTTTCGTATCTTGGAGTTATCATCCAAGTTATGATAGTCTTTTTCAAGGTTTATCTCCCAAGTGGGAAAATAATTTTCGATTCCGCCAAGTCCGGTTTCGTTTGTTTGAGTTATCATCCAAGTTATGATAGTATTTTTCAAGTTTTATCTCCCAAGTGGAATAAATACTTTTTGATTCCACCAAGTCCAATTTCGTTTGTTTGAGTTATCATCCAAGTTATGATAGTCTCATTTCAAGTTTTATCTCCCATGTGGGATAAATACTTTTCGATTCCGCCAAGTCCGATTTCGTTTATTTGAGTTATCATCCAAGTTATGATAGTCTCTTTTCATGTTTTATCTTCCAAGTGGGATAAATACTTTTCGATTCCGCCAAGTCCGGTTTCGTTTGTTTGAGTTATCATCCAAGTTATGATAGTATTTTTCAAGTTTTATTTCCCAAGTGGGATAAATACTTTTCGATTCTGCCAAGTTCAGTTTCGTTTGTTTGAGTTATCATCCAAGTAATGATAGTCATTTTCATGTTTTATCTCCCAAGTGGGATACATACTTTTTGATTCTGCCAAGTCTGGTTTCATTTGTTTGAGTTATCATCCAAGTTATCGTAGTCTCTTTTAAAGCTCATTCACGGCGTGTCTTGTTCGCTTTATCTCCCAAGTGGGATAAATTCTTTTTGATTCCTTCCAAGTCCGGTTTTGTATCTTTGAGTTATCATCCAAGTATAATATTCTTTTTTTAAGAACACTCACGGTGTGTCTTGTTCGCTTTATCTCCCAAATGGGATAAATGCTTTTCGATTCCGTCCAAGTCCGATTTCGTTTCTTCGAGTATTCAATAAACTCATGGTAGTCTCTTTTCAAGCTCACTCACGGTGTGTCTTGTTCGCTTTATCTCCCATGTGGGATAAATGCTTTTCAATTCTGTGTAAGTCCAGTTTCGTATCTTTGAGTTATCATCCAAGTTATAGTAGTCTCTTTTCAAGCTAAATCGCGGTGTGTCTTGTTCGCTTTATCTCCCAAGTTGGATAAATGATTTTCGATTCCTTCCAAGTCCGGTTTCGTATCTTTGAGTTATCATCCAAGTTATGGTAGTCTCTTTTAAAGCTCACTCGCGTTGTTTCTTGTTCGCTTTATCTCCCAAGTGGGATAAATACTTTTCGATTCCGCCGATTCCGGTTTCGTTTGTTTGAGTTATCATCGAAGTTATGGTAGTCTCTTTTTAAGCTCACTTACGGTGGGTCTTGTTCGCTTTATCTCCCAAGTGGAATAAATGCTTTTCGATTTCGTCCACGTCCGATTTCGTATCTTTGAGTTATCATCCAAGTATGATATTCTCTTTTTAAGAACACTTACGATGTGTCTTGTACATTTTATCTCCCTAATGGGATAATTGCTTTTCGATTCCGTCCAAGTCCAGTTTCGTATCTTGGAGTTATCATCCAAGTTATGATAGTCTTTTTCAAGGTTTATCTCCCAAGTGGGAAAATAATTTTCGATTCCGCCAAGTCCGGTTTCGTTTGTTTGAGTTATCATCCAAGTTATGATAGTATTTTTCAAGTTTTATCTCCCAAGTGGAATAAATACTTTTTGATTCCACCAAGTCCAATTTCGTTTGTTTGAGTTATCATCCAAGTTATGATAGTCTCATTTCAAGTTTTATCTCCCATGTGGGATAAATACTTTTCGATTCCGCCAAGTCCGATTTCGTTTATTTGAGTTATCATCCAAGTTATGATAGTCTCTTTTCATGTTTTATCTTCCAAGTGGGATAAATACTTTTCGATTCCGCCAAGTCCGGTTTCGTTTGTTTGAGTTATCATCCAAGTTATGATAGTATTTTTCAAGTTTTATTTCCCAAGTGGGATAAATACTTTTCGATTCTGCCAAGTTCAGTTTCGTTTGTTTGAGTTATCATCCAAGTAATGATAGTCATTTTCATGTTTTATCTCCCAAGTGGGATACATACTTTTTGATTCTGCCAAGTCTGGTTTCATTTGTTTGAGTTATCATCCAAGTTATCGTAGTCTCTTTTAAAGCTCATTCACGGCGTGTCTTGTTCGCTTTATCTCCCAAGTGGGATAAATTCTTTTCGATTCCTTCCAAGTCCGGTTTTGTATCTTTGAGTTATCATCCAAGTATAATATTCTTTTTTTAAGAACACTCACGGTGTGTCTTGTTCGCTTTATCTCCCAAATGGGATAAATGCTTTTCGATTCCGTCCAAGTCCGATTTCGTTTCTTCGAGTATTCAATAAACTCATGGTAGTCTCTTTTCAAGCTCACTCACGGTGTGTCTTGTTCGCTTTATCTCCCATGTGGGATAAATGCTTTTCAATTCTGTCTAAGTCCAGTTTCTTATCTTTGAGTTATCATCCAAGTTATGGTAGTCTCTTTTCAAGCTAAATCGCGGTGTGTCTTGTTCGCTTTATCTCCCAAGTGGGATAAATGATTTTCGATTCCTTCCAAGTCCGGTTTCGTATCTTTGAGTTATCATCCAAGTTATGGTTGTCTCTTTTCAAGCTCACTCGCGTTGTGTCTTGTTCGCTTTATCTCCCAAGTGGGATAAATACTTTTCGATTCCGCCGATTCCGGTTTCGTTTGTTTGAGTTATCATCGAAGTTATGGTAGCCTCTTTTTAAGCTCACTTACGGTGGGTCTTGTTCGCTTTATCTCCCAAGTGGAATAAATGCTTTTCGATTTCGTCCACGTCCGATTTCGTATCTTTGAGTTATCATCCAAGTATGATATTCTCTTTTTAAGAACACTTACGATGTGTCTTGTACATTTTATCTCCCTAATGGGATAATTGCTTTTCGATTCCGTCCAAGTCCAGTTTCGTATCTTGGAGTTATCATCCAAGTTATGATAGTCTTTTTCAAGGTTTATCTCCCAAGTGGGATAAATACTTTTCGATTCCGCCAAATCCGGTTTCGTTTGTTTGAGTTATCATCCAAGTTATGATAGTCTCTTTTTTAAGTTTTATCTCCCAAGTGGGAAAATAATTTTCGATTCCGCCAAGTCCGATTTCGTTTGTTTGAGTTATCATCCAAGTTATGATAGTCTTTTTCAAGTTTTATCTCCCAAGTGGAATAAATACTTTTTGATTCCACCAAGTCCAATTTAGTTTGTTTGAGTTATCATCCAAGTTATGATAGTCTCATTTCAAGTTTTATCTCCCATGTGGGATAAATAGTTTTCGATTCCGCCAAGTCCGATTTCGTTTATTTGAGTTATCATCCAAGTTATGATAGTCTCTTTTCATGTTTTATCTCCCAAGTGGGATAAATACTTTTCGATTCCGCCAAATCCGGTTTCGTTTGTTTGAGTTATCATCCAAGTTATGATAGTATTTTTCAAGTTTTATTTCCCAAGTGGGATAAATACTTTTCGATTCCGCCAAGTTCAGTTTCGTTTGTTTGAGTTATCATCCAAGTTATGATAGTCATTTTCAAGTTTTATCTCCCAAGTGGGATACATCCTTTTCGATTCTGCCAAGTCTGGTTTCATTTGTTTGAGTTATCATCCAAGTTATCGTAGTCTCTTTTAAAGCTCATTCATGACGTGTCTTGTTCGCTTTATCTCCCAAGTGGGATAAATTCTTTTCGATTCCTTCCAAGTCCGGTTTTGTATCTTTGAGTTATCGTCCAAGTATAATATTCTTTTTTTAAGAACACTCACGGTGTGTCTTGTTCGCTTTATCTCCCAAATGGGATAAATGCTTTTCGATTCCGTCCAAGTCCGATTTCATTTCTTAGAGTATTCAATAAAGTCATGGTAGTCTCTTTTCAAGCTCACTCACGGTGTGTCTTGTTCGCTTTATCTCCCAAGTGGCATAAATGCTTTTCAATTCTGTCTAAGTCCAGTTTCGTATCTTTGAGTTATCATCCAAGTTATGGTAGTCTCTTTTCAAGCTAAATCGCGGTGTGTCTTGTTCGCTTTATCTCCCAAGTGGGATAAATGATTTTCGATTCCGTCCAAGTCCGGTTTCGTATCTTTGAGTTATCATCCAAGTTATGGTAGTCTCTTTTCAAGCTCACTTGCGTTGTTTCTTGTTCGCTTTATCTCCCAAGTGGGATAAATACTTTTCGATTCCGCCGATTCCGGTTTCGTTTGTTTGAGTTATCATCGAAGTTATGGTAGTCTCTTTTTAAGCTCACTTACGGTGGGTCTTGTTCGCTTTATCTCCCAAGTGGAATAAATGCTTTTCGATTTCGTCCACGTCCGATTTCGTATCTTTGAGTTATCATCCAAGTATGATATTCTCTTTTTAAGAACACTTACGATGTGTCTTGTACATTTTATCTCCCTAGTGGGATAATTGCTTTTCGATTCCGTCTAAATCCAGTTTCGTATCTTTGAGTTATCATCCAATTTATGATAGTCATTTTCAAGGTTTATTTCCCAAGTGGGATAAATACTTTTCGATTCCGCCAAATCCGGTTTCGTTTGTTTGAGTTATCTTCCAAGTTATGATAGTCTCATTTTTAAGTATTATCTCCCAAGTGGGAAAATAATTTTCGATTCCGCCAAGTCCTGTTTCGTTTGTTTGAGTTATCATCCAAGTTATCATAGTCTTTTTCAAGTTTTATCTCCCAAGTGGAATAAATACTTTTTGATTCCACCAAGTCCAATTTAGTTTGTTTGAGTTATCATCCAAGTTATGATAGTCTCATTTCAAGTTTTATCTCCCATGTGGGATAAATAGTTTTCGATTCCGCCAAGTCCGATTTCGTTTATTTGAGTTATCATCCAAGTTATGATAGTCTCTTTTCATGTTTTATCTCCCAAGTGGGATAAATACTTTTCGATTCCGCCAAATCCGGTTTCGTTTGTTTGAGTTATCATCCAAGTTATGATAGTATTTTTCAAGTTTTATTTCCCAAGTGGGATAAATACTTTTCGATTCCGCCAAGTTCAGTTTCGTTTGTTTGAGTTATCATCCAAGTTATGATAGTCATTTTCAAGTTTTATCTCCCAAGTGGGATACATCCTTTTCGATTCTGCCAAGTCTGGTTTCATTTGTTTGAGTTATCATCCAAGTTATCGTAGTCTCTTTTAAAGCTCATTCATGACGTGTCTTGTTCGCTTTATCTCCCAAGTGGGATAAATTCTTTTCGATTCCTTCCAAGTCCGGTTTTGTATCTTTGAGTTATCGTCCAAGTATAATATTCTTTTTTTAAGAACACTCACGGTGTGTCTTGTTCGCTTTATCTCCCAAATGGGATAAATGCTTTTCGATTCCGTCCAAGTCCGATTTCATTTCTTAGAGTATTCAATAAAGTCATGGTAGTCTCTTTTCAAGCTCACTCACGGTGTGTCTTGTTCGCTTTATCTCCCAAGTGGCATAAATGCTTTTCAATTCTGTCTAAGTCCAGTTTCGTATCTTTGAGTTATCATCCAAGTTATGGTAGTCTCTTTTCAAGCTAAATCGCGGTGTGTCTTGTTCGCTTTATCTCCCAAGTGGGATAAATGATTTTCGATTCCGTCCAAGTCCGGTTTCGTATCTTTGAGTTATCATCCAAGTTATGGTAGTCTCTTTTCAAGCTCACTTGCGTTGTTTCTTGTTCGCTTTATCTCCCAAGTGGGATAAATACTTTTCGATTCCGCCGATTCCGGTTTCGTTTGTTTGAGTTATCATCGAAGTTATGGTAGTCTCTTTTTAAGCTCACTTACGGTGGGTCTTGTTCGCTTTATCTCCCAAGTGGAATAAATGCTTTTCGATTTCGTCCACGTCCGATTTCGTATCTTTGAGTTATCATCCAAGTATGATATTCTCTTTTTAAGAACACTTACGATGTGTCTTGTACATTTTATCTCCCTAACGGGATAATTGCTTTTCGATTCCGTCCAAGTCCAGTTTCGTATCTTGGAGTTATCATCCAAGTTATGATAGTCTTTTTCAAGGTTTATCTCCCAAGTGGGAAAATAATTTTCGATTCCGCCAAGTCCGGTTTCGTTTGTTTGAGTTATCATCCAAGTTATGATAGTCTTTTTCAAGTTTTATCTCCCAAGTGGAATAAATACTTTTTGATTCCACCAAGTCCAATTTCGTTTGTTTGAGTTATCATCCAAGTTATGATAGTCTCATTTCATGTTTTATCTCCCATGTGGGATAAATACTTTTCAATTCCGCCAAGTCCGATTTCGTTTATTTGAGTTATCATCCAAGTTATGATAGTCTCTTTTCATGTTTTATCTCCCAAGTGGAATAAATACTTTTCGATTCCGCCAAGTCCGGTTTCGTTTGTTTGAGTTATCATCCAAGTTATGATAGTATTTTTCAAGTTTTATTTCCCAAGTGGGATAAATACTTTTCGATTCTGCCAAGTTCAGTTTCGTTTGTTTGAGTTATCATCCAAGTTATGATAGTCATTTTCAAGTTTTATCTCCCAAGTGGGATTAATACTTTTCAATTCTGCCAAGTCTGGTTTCATTTGTTTGAGTTATCATCCAAGTTATCGTAGTCTCTTTTAAAGCTCATTCACGGCGTGTCTTGTTCGCTTTATCTCCCAAGTGGTATAAATTCTTTTCGATTCCTTCCAAGTCCGGTTTTGTATCTTTGAGTTATCATCCAAGTATAATATTCTTTTTTTAAGAACACTCACGGTGTGTCTTGTTCGCTTTATCTCCCAAATGGGATAAATGCTTTTCGATTCCGTCCAAGTCCGATTTCGTTTCTTCGAGTATTCAATAAACTCATGGTAGTCTCTTTTCAAGCTCACTCACGGTGTGTCTTGTTCGCTTTATCTCCCATGTGGGATAAATGCTTTTCAATTCTGTGTAAGTCCAGTTTCGTATCTTTGAGTTGTCATCCAAGTTATAGTAGTCTCTTTTCAACCTAAATCGCGGTGTGTCTTGTTCGCTTTATCTCCCAAGTTGGATAAATGATTTTCGATTCCTTCCAAGTCCGGTTTCGTATCTTTGAGTTATCATCCAAGTTATGGTAGTCTCTTTTCAAGCTCACTCGCGTTGTTTCTTGTTCGCTTTATCTCCCAAGTGGGATAAATACTTTTCGATTCCGCCGATTCCGGTTTCGTTTGTTTGAGTTATCATCGAAGTTATGGTAGTCTCTTTTTAAGCTCACTTACGGTGGGTCTTGTTCGCTTTATCTCCCAAGTGGAATAAATGCTTTTCGATTTCGTCCACGTCCGATTTCGTATCTTTGAGTTATCATCCAAGTATGATATTCTCTTTTTAAGAACACTTACGATGTGTCTTGTACATTTTATCTCCCTAACGGGATAATTGCTTTTCGATTCCGTCCAAGTCCAGTTTCGTATCTTGGAGTTATCATCCAAGTTATGATAGTCTTTTTCAAGGTTTATCTCCCAAGTGGGAAAATAATTTTCGATTCCGCCAAGTCCGGTTTCGTTTGTTTGAGTTATCATCCAAGTTATGATAGTCTTTTTCAAGTTTTATCTCCCAAGTGGAATAAATACTTTTTGATTCCACCAAGTCCAATTTCGTTTGTTTGAGTTATCATCCAAGTTATGATAGTCTCATTTCATGTTTTATCTCCCATGTGGGATAAATACTTTTCAATTCCGCCAAGTCCGATTTCGTTTATTTGAGTTATCATCCAAGTTATGATAGTCTCTTTTCATGTTTTATCTCCCAAGTGGGATAAATACTTTTCGATTCCGCCAAGTCCGGTTTCGTTTGTTTGAGTTATCATCCAAGTTATGATAGTATTTTTCAAGTTTTATTTCCCAAGTGGGATAAATACTTTTCGATTCTGCCAAGTTCAGTTTCGTTTGTTTGAGTTATCATCCAAGTTATGATAGTCATTTTCAAGTTTTATCTCCCAAGTGGGATTAATACTTTTCAATTCTGCCAAGTCTGGTTTCATTTGTTTGAGTTATCATCCAAGTTATCGTAGTCTCTTTTAAAGCTCATTCACGGCGTGTCTTGTTCGCTTTATCTCCCAAGTGGTATAAATTCTTTTCGATTCCTTCCAAGTCCGGTTTTGTATCTTTGAGTTATCATCCAAGTATAATATTCTTTTTTTAAGAACACTCACGGTGTGTCTTGTTCGCTTTATCTCCCAAATGGGATAAATGCTTTTCGATTCCGTCCAAGTCCGATTTCGTTTCTTCGAGTATTCAATAAACTCATGGTAGTCTCTTTTCAAGCTCACTCACGGTGTGTCTTGTTCGCTTTATCTCCCATGTGGGATAAATGCTTTTCAATTCTGTGTAAGTCCAGTTTCGTATCTTTGAGTTGTCATCCAAGTTATAGTAGTCTCTTTTCAACCTAAATCGCGGTGTGTCTTGTTCGCTTTATCTCCCAAGTTGGATAAATGATTTTCGATTCCTTCCAAGTCCGGTTTCGTATCTTTGAGTTATCATCCAAGTTATGGTAGTCTCTTTTCAAGCTCACTCGCGTTGTTTCTTGTTCGCTTTATCTCCCAAGTGGGATAAATACTTTTCGATTCCGCCGATTCCGGTTTCGTTTGTTTGAGTTATCATCGAAGTTATGGTAGTCTCTTTTTAAGCTCACTTACGGTGGGTCTTTTCGCTTTATCTCCCAAGTGGAATAAATGCTTTTCGATTTCGTCCACGTCCGATTTCGTATCTTTGAGTTATCATCCAAGTATGATATTCTCTTTTTAAGAACACTTACGATGTGTCTTGTACATTTTATCTCCCTAATGGGATAATTGCTTTTCGATTCCGTCCAAGTCCAGTTTCGTATCTTGGAGTTATCATCCAAGTTATGATAGTCTTTTTCAAGGTTTATCTCCCAAGTGGGAAAATAATTTTCGATTCCGCCAAGTTCGGTTTCGTTTGTTTGAGTTATCATCCAAGTTATGATAGTCTTTTTCAAGTTTTATCTCCCAAGTGGAATAAATACTTTTTGATTCCACCAAGTCCAATTTCGTTTGTTTGAGTTATCATCCAAGTTATGATAGTCTCATTTCAAGTTTTATCTCCCATGTGGGATAAATACTTTTCGATTCCGCCATATCCGATTTCGTTTATTTGAGTTATCATCCAAGTTATGATAGTCTCTTTTCATGTTTTATCTTCCAAGTGGGATAAATACTTTTCGATTCCGCCAAGTCCGGTTTCGTTTGTTTGAGTTATCATCCAAGTTATGATAGTATTTTTCAAGTTTTATTTCCCAAGTGGGATAAATACTTTTCGATTCTGCCAAGTTCAGTTTCGTTTGTTTGAGTTATCATCCAAGTTATGATAGTCATTTTCATGTTTTATCTCCCAAGTGGGATACATACTTTTCGATTCTTCCAAGTCTGGTTTCATTTGTTTGAGTTATCATCCAAGTTATCGTAGTCTCTTTTAAAGCTCATTCACGGCGTGTCTTGTTCGCTTTATCTCCCAAGTGGGATAAATTCTTTTCGATTCCTTCCAAGTCCGGTTTTGTATCTTTGAGTTATCGTCCAAGTATAATATTCTTTTTTTAAGAACACTCACGGTGTGTCTTGTTCGCTTTATCTCCCAAATGGGATAAATGCTTTTCGATTCCGTCCAAGTCCGATTTCATTTCTTAGAGTATTCAATAAAGTCATGGTAGTCTCTTTTCAAGCTCACTCACGGTGTGTCTTGTTCGCTTTATCTCCCAAGTGGCATAAATGCTTTTCAATTCTGTCTAAGTCCAGTTTCGTATCTTTGAGTTATCATCCAAGTTATGGTAGTCTCTTTTCAAGCTAAATCGCGGTGTGTCTTGTTCGCTTTATCTCCCAAGTGGGATAAATGATTTTCGATTCCGTCCAAGTCCGGTTTCGTATCTTTGAGTTATCATCCAAGTTATGGTAGTCTCTTTTCAAGCTCACTTGCGTTGTTTCTTGTTCGCTTTATCTCCCAAGTGGGATAAATACTTTTCGATTCCGCCGATTCCGGTTTCGTTTGTTTGAGTTATCATCGAAGTTATGGTAGTCTCTTTTTAAGCTCACTTACGGTGGGTCTTGTTCGCTTTATCTCCCAAGTGGAATAAATGCTTTTCGATTTCGTCCACGTCCGATTTCGTATCTTTGAGTTATCATCCAAGTATGATATTCTCTTTTTAAGAACACTTACGATGTGTCTTGTACATTTTATCTCCCTAACGGGATAATTGCTTTTCGATTCCGTCCAAGTCCAGTTTCGTATCTTGGAGTTATCATCCAAGTTATGATAGTCTTTTTCAAGGTTTATCTCCCAAGTGGGAAAATAATTTTCGATTCCGCCAAGTCCGGTTTCGTTTGTTTGAGTTATCATCCAAGTTATGATAGTCTTTTTCAAGTTTTATCTCCCAAGTGGAATAAATACTTTTTGATTCCACCAAGTCCAATTTCGTTTGTTTGAGTTATCATCCAAGTTATGATAGTCTCATTTCATGTTTTATCTCCCATGTGGGATAAATACTTTTCAATTCCGCCAAGTCCGATTTCGTTTATTTGAGTTATCATCCAAGTTATGATAGTCTCTTTTCATGTTTTATCTCCCAAGTGGGATAAATACTTTTCGATTCCGCCAAGTCCGGTTTCGTTTGTTTGAGTTATCATCCAAGTTATGATAGTATTTTTCAAGTTTTATTTCCCAAGTGGGATAAATACTTTTCGATTCTGCCAAGTTCAGTTTCGTTTGTTTGAGTTATCATCCAAGTTATGATAGTCATTTTCAAGTTTTATCTCCCAAGTGGGATTAATACTTTTCAATTCTGCCAAGTCTGGTTTCATTTGTTTGAGTTATCATCCAAGTTATCGTAGTCTCTTTTAAAGCTCATTCACGGCGTGTCTTGTTCGCTTTATCTCCCAAGTGGTATAAATTCTTTTCGATTCCTTCCAAGTCCGGTTTTGTATCTTTGAGTTATCATCCAAGTATAATATTCTTTTTTTAAGAACACTCACGGTGTGTCTTGTTCGCTTTATCTCCCAAATGGGATAAATGCTTTTCGATTCCGTCCAAGTCCGATTTCGTTTCTTCGAGTATTCAATAAACTCATGGTAGTCTCTTTTCAAGCTCACTCACGGTGTGTCTTGTTCGCTTTATCTCCCATGTGGGATAAATGCTTTTCAATTCTGTGTAAGTCCAGTTTCGTATCTTTGAGTTGTCATCCAAGTTATAGTAGTCTCTTTTCAACCTAAATCGCGGTGTGTCTTGTTCGCTTTATCTCCCAAGTTGGATAAATGATTTTCGATTCCTTCCAAGTCCGGTTTCGTATCTTTGAGTTATCATCCAAGTTATGGTAGTCTCTTTTCAAGCTCACTCGCGTTGTTTCTTGTTCGCTTTATCTCCCAAGTGGGATAAATACTTTTCGATTCCGCCGATTCCGGTTTCGTTTGTTTGAGTTATCATCGAAGTTATGGTAGTCTCTTTTTAAGCTCACTTACGGTGGGTCTTGTTCGCTTTATCTCCCAAGTGGAATAAATGCTTTTCGATTTCGTCCACGTCCGATTTCGTATCTTTGAGTTATCATCCAAGTATGATATTCTCTTTTTAAGAACACTTACGATGTGTCTTGTACATTTTATCTCCCTAACGGGATAATTGCTTTTCGATTCCGTCCAAGTCCAGTTTCGTATCTTGGAGTTATCATCCAAGTTATGATAGTCTTTTTCAAGGTTTATCTCCCAAGTGGGAAAATAATTTTCGATTCCGCCAAGTCCGGTTTCGTTTGTTTGAGTTATCATCCAAGTTATGATAGTCTTTTTCAAGTTTTATCTCCCAAGTGGAATAAATACTTTTTGATTCCACCAAGTCCAATTTCGTTTGTTTGAGTTATCATCCAAGTTATGATAGTCTCATTTCATGTTTTATCTCCCATGTGGGATAAATACTTTTCAATTCCGCCAAGTCCGATTTCGTTTATTTGAGTTATCATCCAAGTTATGATAGTCTCTTTTCATGTTTTATCTCCCAAGTGGGATAAATACTTTTCGATTCCGCCAAGTCCGGTTTCGTTTGTTTGAGTTATCATCCAAGTTATGATAGTATTTTTCAAGTTTTATTTCCCAAGTGGGATAAATACTTTTCGATTCTGCCAAGTTCAGTTTCGTTTGTTTGAGTTATCATCCAAGTTATGATAGTCATTTTCAAGTTTTATCTCCCAAGTGGGATTAATACTTTTCAATTCTGCCAAGTCTGGTTTCATTTGTTTGAGTTATCATCCAAGTTATCGTAGTCTCTTTTAAAGCTCATTCACGGCGTGTCTTGTTCGCTTTATCTCCCAAGTGGTATAAATTCTTTTCGATTCCTTCCAAGTCCGGTTTTGTATCTTTGAGTTATCATCCAAGTATAATATTCTTTTTTTAAGAACACTCACGGTGTGTCTTGTTCGCTTTATCTCCCAAATGGGATAAATGCTTTTCGATTCCGTCCAAGTCCGATTTCGTTTCTTCGAGTATTCAATAAACTCATGGTAGTCTCTTTTCAAGCTCACTCACGGTGTGTCTTGTTCGCTTTATCTCCCATGTGGGATAAATGCTTTTCAATTCTGTGTAAGTCCAGTTTCGTATCTTTGAGTTGTCATCCAAGTTATAGTAGTCTCTTTTCAACCTAAATCGCGGTGTGTCTTGTTCGCTTTATCTCCCAAGTTGGATAAATGATTTTCGATTCCTTCCAAGTCCGGTTTCGTATCTTTGAGTTATCATCCAAGTTATGGTAGTCTCTTTTCAAGCTCACTCGCGTTGTTTCTTGTTCGCTTTATCTCCCAAGTGGGATAAATACTTTTCGATTCCGCCGATTCCGGTTTCGTTTGTTTGAGTTATCATCGAAGTTATGGTAGTCTCTTTTTAAGCTCACTTACGGTGGGTCTTTTCGCTTTATCTCCCAAGTGGAATAAATGCTTTTCGATTTCGTCCACGTCCGATTTCGTATCTTTGAGTTATCATCCAAGTATGATATTCTCTTTTTAAGAACACTTACGATGTGTCTTGTACATTTTATCTCCCTAATGGGATAATTGCTTTTCGATTCCGTCCAAGTCCAGTTTCGTATCTTGGAGTTATCATCCAAGTTATGATAGTCTTTTTCAAGGTTTATCTCCCAAGTGGGAAAATAATTTTCGATTCCGCCAAGTTCGGTTTCGTTTGTTTGAGTTATCATCCAAGTTATGATAGTCTTTTTCAAGTTTTATCTCCCAAGTGGAATAAATACTTTTTGATTCCACCAAGTCCAATTTCGTTTGTTTGAGTTATCATCCAAGTTATGATAGTCTCATTTCAAGTTTTATCTCCCATGTGGGATAAATACTTTTCGATTCCGCCATATCCGATTTCGTTTATTTGAGTTATCATCCAAGTTATGATAGTCTCTTTTCATGTTTTATCTTCCAAGTGGGATAAATACTTTTCGATTCCGCCAAGTCCGGTTTCGTTTGTTTGAGTTATCATCCAAGTTATGATAGTATTTTTCAAGTTTTATTTCCCAAGTGGGATAAATACTTTTCGATTCTGCCAAGTTCAGTTTCGTTTGTTTGAGTTATCATCCAAGTTATGATAGTCATTTTCATGTTTTATCTCCCAAGTGGGATACATACTTTTCGATTCTTCCAAGTCTGGTTTCATTTGTTTGAGTTATCATCCAAGTTATCGTAGTCTCTTTTAAAGCTCATTCACGGCGTGTCTTGTTCGCTTTATCTCCCAAGTGGGATAAATTCTTTTCGATTCCTTCCAAGTCCGGTTTTGTATCTTTGAGTTATCATCCAAGTATAATATTCTTTTTTTAAGAACACTCACGGTGTGTCTTGTTCGCTTTATCTCCCAAATGGGATAAATGCTTTTCGATTCCATCCAAGTCCGATTTCGTTTCTTCGAGTATTCAATAAACTCATGGTAGTCTCTTTTCAAGCTCACTCACGGTGTGTCTTGTTCGCTTTATCTCCCATGTGGGATAAATGCTTTTCAATTCTGTCTAAGTCCAGTTTCTTATCTTTGAGTTATCATCCAAGTTATGGTAGTCTCTTTTCAAGCTAAATCGCGGTGTGTCTTGTTCGCTTTATCTCCCAAGTGGGATAAATGATTTTCGATTCCTTCCAAGTCTGGTTTCGTATCTTTGAGTTATCATCCAAGTTATGGTAGTCTCTTTTCAAGCTCACTCGCGTTGTGTCTTGTTCGCTTTATCTCCCAAGTGGGATAAATACTTTTCGATTCCGCCGATTCCGGTTTCGTTTGTTTGAGTTATCATCGAAGTTATGGTAGCCTCTTTTTAAGCTCACTTACGGTGGGTCTTGTTCGCTTTATCTCCCAAGTGGAATAAATGCTTTTCGATTTCGTCCACGTCCGATTTCGTATCTTTGAGTTATCATCCAAGTATGATATTCTCTTTTTAAGAACACTTACGATGTGTCTTGTACATTTTATCTCCCTAATGGGATAATTGCTTTTCGATTCCGTCCAAGTCCAGTTTCGTATCTTGGAGTTATCATCCAAGTTATGATAGTCTTTTTCAAGGTTTATCTCCCAAGTGGGATAAATACTTTTCGATTCCGCCAAATCCGGTTTCGTTTGTTTGAGTTATCATCCAAGTTATGATAGTCTCTTTTTTAAGTTTTATCTCCCAAGTGGGAAAATAATTTTCGATTCCGCCAAGTCCGATTTCGTTTGTTTGAGTTATCATCCAAGTTATGATAGTCTTTTTCAAGTTTTATCTCCCAAGTGGAATAAATACTTTTTGATTCCACCAAGTCCAATTTCGTTTGTTTGAGTTATCATCCAAGTTATGATAGTCTCATTTCAAGATTTATCTCCCATGTGGGATAAATACTTTTCGATTCCGCCAAGTCCGATTTCGTTTATTTGAGTTATCATCCAAGTTATGATAGTCTCTTTTCATGTTTTATCTTCCAAGTGGGATAAATACTTTTCGATTCCGCCAAGTCCGGTTTCGTTTGTTAGAGTTATCATCCAAGTTATGATAGTATTTTTCAAGTTTTATTTCCCAAGTGGGATAAATACTTTTCGATTCTGCCAAGTTCAGTTTCGTTTGTTTGAGTTATCATCCAAGTTATGATAGTCATTTTCAAGTTTTATCTCCCAAGTGGGATACATACTTTTCGATTCTGCCAAGTCTGGTTTCATTTGTTTGAGTTATCATCCAAGTTATCGTAGTCTCTTTTAAAGCTCATTCACGGCGTGTCTTGTTCGCTTTATCTCCCAAGTGGGATAAATTCTTTTCGATTCCTTCCAAGTCCGGTTTTGTATCTTTGAGTTATCATCCAAGTATAATATTCTTTTTTTAAGAACACTCACGGTGTGTCTTGTTCGCTTTATCTCCCAAATGGGATAAATGCTTTTCGATTCCGTCCAAGTCCGATTTCGTTTCTTCGAGTATTCAATAAACTCATGGTAGTCTCTTTTCAAGCTCACTCACGGTGTGTCTTGTTCGCTTTATCTCCCATGTGGGATAAATGCTTTTCAATTCTGTCTAAGTCCAGTTTCTTATCTTTGAGTTATCATCCAAGTTATGGTAGTCTCTTTTCAAGCTGAATCGCGGTGTGTCTTGTTCGCTTTATCTCCCAAGTGGGATAAATGATTTTCGATTCCTTCCAAGTCCGGTTTCGTATCTTTGAGTTATCATCCAAGTTATGGTAGTCTCTTTTCAAGCTCACTCGCGTTGTGTCTTGTTCGCTTTATCTCCCAAGTGGGATAAATACTTTTCGATTCCGCCGATTCCGGTTTCGTTTGTTTGAGTTATCATCGAAGTTATGGTAGCCTCTTTTTAAGCTCACTTACGGTGGGTCTTGTTCGCTTTATCTCCCAAGTGGAATAAATGCTTTTCGATTTCGTCCACGTCCGATTTCGTATCTTTGAGTTATCATCCAAGTATGATATTCTCTTTTTAAGAACACTTACGATGTGTCTTGTACATTTTATCTCCCTAATGGGATAATTGCTTTTCGATTCCGTCCAAGTCCAGTTTCGTATCTTGGAGTTATCATCCAAGTTATGATAGTCTTTTTCAAGGTTTATCTCCCAAGTGGGAAAATAATTTTCGATTCCGCCAAGTTCGGTTTCGTTTGTTTGAGTTATCATCCAAGTTATGATAGTCTTTTTCAAGTTTTATCTCCCAAGTGGAATAAATACTTTTTGATTCCACCAAGTCCAATTTCGTTTGTTTGAGTTATCATCCAAGTTATGATAGTCTCATTTCAAGTTTTATCTCCCATGTGGGATAAATACTTTTCGATTCCGCCAAGTCCGATTTCGTTTATTTGAGTTATCATCCAAGTTATGATAGTCTCTTTTCATGTTTTATCTTCCAAGTGGGATAAATACTTTTCGATTCCGCCAAGTCCGGTTTCGTTTGTTTGAGTTATCATCCAAGTTATGATAGTATTTTTCAAGTTTTATTTCCCAAGTGGGATAAATACTTTTCGATTCTGCCAAGTTCAGTTTCGTTTGTTTGAGTTATCATCCAAGTTATGATAGTCATTTTCATGTTTTATCTCCCAAGTGGGATACATACTTTTCGATTCTTCCAAGTCTGGTTTCATTTGTTTGAGTTATCATCCAAGTTATCGTAGTCTCTTTTAAAGCTCATTCACGGCGTGTCTTGTTCGCTTTATCTCCCAAGTGGGATAAATTCTTTTCGATTCCTTCCAAGTCCGGTTTTGTATCTTTGAGTTATCATCCAAGTATAATATTCTTTTTTTAAGAACACTCACGGTGTGTCTTGTTCGCTTTATCTCCCAAATGGGATAAATGCTTTTCGATTCCATCCAAGTCCGATTTCGTTTCTTCGAGTATTCAATAAACTCATGGTAGTCTCTTTTCAAGCTCACTCACGGTGTATCTTGTTCGCTTTATCTCCCATGTGGGATAAATGCTTTTCAATTCTGTCTAAGTCCAGTTTCTTATCTTTGAGTTATCATCCAAGTTATGGTAGTCTCTTTTCAAGCTAAATCGCGGTGTGTCTTGTTCGCTTTATCTCCCAAGTGGGATAAATGATTTTCGATTCCTTCCAAGTCCGGTTTCGTATCTTTGAGTTATCATCCAAGTTATGGTAGTCTCTTTTCAAGCTCACTCGCGTTGTGTCTTGTTCGCTTTATCTCCCAAGTGGGATAAATACTTTTCGATTCCGCCGATTCCGGTTTCGTTTGTTTGAGTTATCATCGAAGTTATGGTAGCCTCTTTTTAAGCTCACTTACGGTGGGTCTTGTTCGCTTTATCTCCCAAGTGGAATAAATGCTTTTCGATTTCGTCCACGTCCGATTTCGTATCTTTGAGTTATCATCCAAGTATGATATTCTCTTTTTAAGAACACTTACGATGTGTCTTGTACATTTTATCTCCCTAATGGGATAATTGCTTTTCGATTCCGTCCAAGTCCAGTTTCGTATCTTGGAGTTATCATCCAAGTTATGATAGTCTTTTTCAAGGTTTATCTCCCAAGTGGGATAAATACTTTTCGATTCCGCCAAATCCGGTTTCGTTTGTTTGAGTTATCATCCAAGTTATGATAGTCTCTTTTTTAAGTTTTATCTCCCAAGTGGGAAAATAATTTTCGATTCCGCCAAGTCCGATTTCGTTTGTTTGAGTTATCATCCAAGTTATGATAGTCTTTTTCAAGTTTTATCTCCCAAGTGGAATAAATACTTTTTGATTCCACCAAGTCCAATTTCGTTTGTTTGAGTTATCATCCAAGTTATGATAGTCTCATTTCAAGATTTATCTCCCATGTGGGATAAATACTTTTCGATTCCTCCAAGTCCGATTTCGTTTATTTGAGTTATCATCCAAGTTATGATAGTCTCTTTTCATGTTTTATCTTCCAAGTGGGATAAATACTTTTCGATTCCGCCAAGTCCGGTTTCGTTTGTTTGAGTTATCATCCAAGTTATGATAGTATTTTTCAAGTTTTATTTCCCAAGTGGGATAAATACTTTTCGATTCTGCCAAGTTCAGTTTCGTTTGTTTGAGTTATCATCCAAGTTATGATAGTCATTTTCAAGTTTTATCTCCCAAGTGGGATACATACTTTTCGATTCTGCCAAGTCTGGTTTCATTTGTTTGAGTTATCATCCAAGTTATCGTAGTCTCTTTTAAAGCTCATTCACGGCGTGTCTTGTTCGCTTTATCTCCCAAGTGGGATAAATTCTTTTCGATTCCTTCCAAGTCCGGTTTTGTATCTTTGAGTTATCATCCAAGTATAATATTCTTTTTTTAAGAACACTCACGGTGTGTCTTGTTCGCTTTATCTCCCAAATGGGATAAATGCTTTTCGATTCCGTCCAAGTCCGATTTCGTTTCTTCGAGTATTCAATAAACTCATGGTAGTCTCTTTTCAAGCTCACTCACGGTGTGTCTTGTTCGCTTTATCTCCCATGTGGGATAAATGCTTTTCAATTCTGTCTAAGTCCAGTTTCTTATCTTTGAGTTATCATCCAAGTTATGGTAGTCTCTTTTCAAGCTGAATCGCGGTGTGTCTTGTTCGCTTTATCTCCCAAGTGGGATAAATGATTTTCGATTCCTTCCAAGTCCGGTTTCGTATCTTTGAGTTATCATCCAAGTTATGGTAGTCTCTTTTCAAGCTCACTCGCGTTGTGTCTTGTTCGCTTTATCTCCCAAGTGGGATAAATACTTTTCGATTCCGCCGATTCCGGTTTCGTTTGTTTGAGTTATCATCGAAGTTATGGTAGCCTCTTTTTAAGCTCACTTACGGTGGGTCTTGTTCGCTTTATCTCCCAAGTGGAATAAATGCTTTTCGATTTCGTCCACGTCCGATTTCGTATCTTTGAGTTATCATCCAAGTATGATATTCTCTTTTTAAGAACACTTACGATGTGTCTTGTACATTTTATCTCCCTAATGGGATAATTGCTTTTCGATTCCGTCCAAGTCCAGTTTCGTATCTTGGAGTTATCATCCAAGTTATGATAGTCTTTTTCAAGGTTTATCTCCCAAGTGGGAAAATAATTTTCGATTCCGCCAAGTTCGGTTTCGTTTGTTTGAGTTATCATCCAAGTTATGATAGTCTTTTTCAAGTTTTATCTCCCAAGTGGAATAAATACTTTTTGATTCCACCAAGTCCAATTTCGTTTGTTTGAGTTATCATCCAAGTTATGATAGTCTCATTTCAAGTTTTATCTCCCATGTGGGATAAATACTTTTCGATTCCGCCAAGTCCGATTTCGTTTATTTGAGTTATCATCCAAGTTATGATAGTCTCTTTTCATGTTTTATCTTCCAAGTGGGATAAATACTTTTCGATTCCGCCAAGTCCGGTTTCGTTTGTTTGAGTTATCATCCAAGTTATGATAGTATTTTTCAAGTTTTATTTCCCAAGTGGGATAAATACTTTTCGATTCTGCCAAGTTCAGTTTCGTTTGTTTGGGTTATCATCCAAGTTATGATAGTCATTTTCATGTTTTATCTCCCAAGTGGGATACATACTTTTCGATTCTTCCAAGTCTGGTTTCATTTGTTTGAGTTATCATCCAAGTTATCGTAGTCTCTTTTAAAGCTCATTCACGGCGTGTCTTGTTCGCTTTATCTCCCAAGTGGGATAAATTCTTTTCGATTCCTTCCAAGTCCGGTTTTGTATCTTTGAGTTATCATCCAAGTATAATATTCTTTTTTTAAGAACACTCACGGTGTGTCTTGTTCGCTTTATCTCCCAAATGGGATAAATGCTTTTCGATTCCATCCAAGTCCGATTTCGTTTCTTCGAGTATTCAATAAACTCATGGTAGTCTCTTTTCAAGCTCACTCACGGTGTGTCTTGTTCGCTTTATCTCCCATGTGGGATAAATGCTTTTCAATTCTGTCTAAGTCCAGTTTCTTATCTTTGAGTTATCATCCAAGTTATGGTAGTCTCTTTTCAAGCTAAATCGCGGTGTGTCTTGTTCGCTTTATCTCCCAAGTGGGATAAATGATTTTCGATTCCTTCCAAGTCCGGTTTCGTATCTTTGAGTTATCATCCAAGTTATGGTAGTCTCTTTTAAAGCTCACTCGCGTTGTGTCTTGTTCGCTTTATCTCCCAAGTGGGATAAATACTTTTCGATTCCGCCGATTCCGGTTTCGTTTGTTTGAGTTATCATCGAAGTTATGGTAGCCTCTTTTTAAGCTCACTTACGGTGGGTCTTGTTCGCTTTATCTCCCAAGTGGAATAAATGCTTTTCGATTTCATCCACGTCCGATTTCGTATCTTTGAGTTATCATCCAAGTATGATATTCTCTTTTTAAGAACACTTAGGATGTGTCTTGTACATTTTATCTCCCTAATGGGATAATTGCTTTTCGATTCCGTCCAAGTCCAGTTTCGTATCTTGGAGTTATCATCCAAGTTATGATAGTCTTTTTCAAGGTTTATCTCCCAAGTGGGATAAATACTTTTCGATTCCGCCAAATCCGGTTTCGTTTGTTTGAGTTATCATCCAAGTTATGATAGTCTCTTTTTTAAGTTTTATCTCCCAAGTGGGAAAATAATTTTCGATTCCGCCAAGTCCGATTTCGTTTGTTTGAGTTATCATCCAAGTTATGATAGTCTTTTTCAAGTTTTATCTCCCAAGTGGAATAAATACTTTTTGATTCCACCAAGTCCAATTTCGTTTGTTTGAGTTATCATCCAAGTTATGATAGTCTCATTTCAAGATTTATCTCCCATGTGGGATAAATACTTTTCGATTCCGCCAAGTCCGATTTCGTTTATTTGAGTTATCATCCAAGTTATGATAGTCTCTTTTCATGTTTTATCTTCCAAGTGGGATAAATACTTTTCGATTCCGCCAAGTCCGGTTTCGTTTGTTTGAGTTATCATCCAAGTTATGATAGTATTTTTCAAGTTTTATTTCCCAAGTGGGATAAATACTTTTCGATTCTGCCAAGTTCAGTTTCGTTTGTTTGAGTTATCATCCAAGTTATGATAGTCATTTTCAAGTTTTATCTCCCAAGTGGGATACATACTTTTCGATTCTGCCAAGTCTGGTTTCATTTGTTTGAGTTATCATCCAAGTTATCGTAGTCTCTTTTAAAGCTCATTCACGGCGTGTCTTGTTCGCTTTATCTCCCAAGTGGGATAAATTCTTTTCGATTCCTTCCAAGTCCGGTTTTGTATCTTTGAGTTATCATCCAAGTATAATATTCTTTTTTTAAGAACACTCACGGTGTGTCTTGTTCGCTTTATCTCCCAAATGGGATAAATGCTTTTCGATTCCATCCAAGTCCGATTTCGTTTCTTCGAGTATTCAATAAACTCATGGTAGTCTCTTTTCAAGCTCACTCACGGTGTGTCTTGTTCGCTTTATCTCCCATGTGGGATAAATGCTTTTCAATTCTGTCTAAGTCCAGTTTCTTATCTTTGAGTTATCATCCAAGTTATGGTAGTCTCTTTTCAAGCTAAATCGCGGTGTGTCTTGTTCGCTTTATCTCCCAAGTGGGATAAATGATTTTCGATTCCTTCCAAGTCCGGTTTCGTATCTTTGAGTTATCATCCAAGTTATGGTAGTCTCTTTTCAAGCTCACTCGCGTTGTGTCTTGTTCGCTTTATCTCCCAAGTGGGATAAATACTTTTCGATTCCGCCGATTCCGGTTTCGTTTGTTTGAGTTATCATCGAAGTTATGGTAGCCTCTTTTTAAGCTCACTTACGGTGGGTCTTGTTCGCTTTATCTCCCAAGTGGAATAAATGCTTTTCGATTTCGTCCACGTCCGATTTCGTATCTTTGAGTTATCATCCAAGTATGATATTCTCTTTTTAAGAACACTTACGATGTGTCTTGTACATTTTATCTCCCTAATGGGATAATTGCTTTTCGATTCCGTCCAAGTCCAGTTTCGTATCTTGGAGTTATCATCCAAGTTATGATAGTCTTTTTCAAGGTTTATCTCCCAAGTGGGATAAATACTTTTCGATTCCGCCAAATCCGGTTTCGTTTGTTTGAGTTATCATCCAAGTTATGATAGTCTCTTTTTTAAGTTTTATCTCCCAAGTGGGAAAATAATTTTCGATTCCGCCAAGTCCGATTTCGTTTGTTTGAGTTATCATCCAAGTTATGATAGTCTTTTTCAAGTTTTATCTCCCAAGTGGAATAAATACTTTTTGATTCCACCAAGTCCAATTTCGTTTGTTTGAGTTATCATCCAAGTTATGATAGTCTCATTTCAAGATTTATCTCCCATGTGGGATAAATACTTTTCGATTCCGCCAAGTCCGATTTCGTTTATTTGAGTTATCATCCAAGTTATGATAGTCTCTTTTCATGTTTTATCTTCCAAGTGGGATAAATACTTTTCGATTCCGCCAAGTCCGGTTTCGTTTGTTTGAGTTATCATCCAAGTTATGATAGTATTTTTCAAGTTTTATTTCCCAAGTGGGATAAATACTTTTCGATTCTGCCAAGTTCAGTTTCGTTTGTTTGAGTTATCATCCATGTTATGATAGTCATTTTCAAGTTTTATCTCCCAAGTGGGATACATACTTTTCGATTCTGCCAAGTCTGGTTTCATTTGTTTGAGTTATCATCCAAGTTATCGTAGTCTCTTTTAAAGCTCATTCACGGCGTGTCTTGTTCGCTTTATCTCCCAAGTGGGATAAATTCTTTTCGATTCCTTCCAAGTCCGGTTTTGTATCTTTGAGTTATCATCCAAGTATAATATTCTTTTTTTAAGAACACTCACGGTGTGTCTTGTTCGCTTTATCTCCCAAATGGGATAAATGCTTTTCGATTCCGTCCAAGTCCGATTTCGTTTCTTCGAGTATTCAATAAACTCATGGTAGTCTCTTTTCAAGCTCACTCACGGTGTGTCTTGTTCGCTTTATCTCCCATGTGGGATAAATGCTTTTCAATTCTGTCTAAGTCCAGTTTCTTATCTTTGAGTTATCATCCAAGTTATGGTAGTCTCTTTTCAAGCTGAATCGCGGTGTGTCTTGTTCGCTTTATCTCCCAAGTGGGATAAATGATTTTCGATTCCTTCCAAGTCCGGTTTCGTATCTTTGAGTTATCATCCAAGTAATGGTAGTCTCTTTTCAAGCTCACTCGCGTTGTGTCTTGTTCGCTTTATCTCCCAAGTGGGATAAATACTTTTCGATTCCGCCGATTCCGGTTTCGTTTGTTTGAGTTATCATCGAAGTTATGGTAGCCTCTTTTTAAGCTCACTTACGGTGGGTCTTGTTCGCTTTATCTCCCAAGTGGAATAAATGCTTTTCGATTTCGTCCACGTCCGATTTCGTATCTTTGAGTTATCATCCAAGTATGATATTCTCTTTTTAAGAACACTTACGATGTGTCTTGTACATTTTATCTCCCTAATGGGATAATTGCTTTTCGATTCCGTCCAAGTCCAGTTTCGTATCTTGGAGTTATCATCCAAGTTATGATAGTCTTTTTCAAGGTTTATCTCCCAAGTGGGATAAATACTTTTCGATTCCGCCAAATCCGGTTTCGTTTGTTTGAGTTATCATCCAAGTTATGATAATCTCTTTTTTAAGTTTTATCTCCCAAGTGGGAAAATAATTTTCGATTCCGCCAAGTCCGGTTTCGTTTGTTTGAGTTATCATCCAAGTTATGATAGTCTTTTTCAAGTTTTATCTCCCAAGTGGAATAAATACTTTTTGATTCCACCAAGTCCAATTTCGTTTGTTTGAGTTATCATCCAAGTTATGATAGTCTCATTTCAAGTTTTATCTCCCATGTGGTATAAATACTTTTCGATTCCGCCAAGTCCGATTTCGTTTATTTGAGTTATCATCCAAGTTATGATAGTCTCTTTTCATGTTTTATCTCCAAAGTGGGATAAATAATTTTCGATTCCGCCAAGTCCGGTTTCGTTTGTTTGAGTTATCATCCAAGTTATGATAGTATTTTTCAAGTTTTATTTCCCAAGTGGGATAAATACTTTTCGATTCCGCCAAGTTCAGTTTCGTTTATTTGAGTTATCATCCAAGTTATGATAGTCATTTTCAAGTTTTATCTCCCAAGTGGGATACATACTTTTCGATTCTGCCAAGTCTGGTTTCATTTGTTTGAGTTATCATCCAAGTAATCGTAGTCTCTTTTAAAGCTCATTCACGGCGTGTCTTGTTCGCTTTATCTCCCAAGTGGGATAAATTCTTTTCGATTCCTTCCAAGTCCGGTTTTGTATCTTTGAGTTATCATCCAAGTATAATATTCTTTTTTTAAGAACACTCACGGTGTGTCTTGTTCGCTTTATCTCCCAAATGGGATAAATGCTTTTCGATTCCGTCCAAGTCCGATTTCGTTTCTTCGAGTATTCAATAAAGTCATGGTAGTCTCTTTTCAAGCTCACTCACGGTGTGTCTTGTTCGCTTTATCTCCCAAGTGGGATAAATGCTTTTCAATTCTGTCTAAGTCCAGTTTCGTATCTTTGAGTTATCATCCAAGTTATGGTAGTCTCTTTTCAAGCTAAATCGCGGTGTGTCTTGTTCGCTTTATCTCCCAAGTGGGATAAATGATTTTCGATTCCGTCCAAGTCCGGTTTCGTATCTTTGAGTTATCATCCAAGTTATGGTAGTCTCTTTTCAAGCTCACTCGCGTTGTGTCTTGTTCGCTTTATCTCCCAAGTGGGATAAATACTTTTTGATTCCGCCGATTCCGGTTTCGTTTGTTTGAGTTATCATCGAAGTTATGGTAGTCTCTTTTTAAGCTCACTTACGGTGGGTCTTGTTCGCTTTATCTCCCAAGTGGAATAAATGCTTTTCGATTTCGTCCACGTCCGATTTCGTATCTTTGAGTTATCATCCAAGTATGATATTCTCTTGTTAAGAACACTTACAATGTGTCTTGTACATTTTATCTCCCTAATGGGATAATTGCTTTTCGATTCCGTCCAAGTCCAGTTTCGTATCTTGGAGTTATCATCCAAGTTATGATAGTCTTTTTCAAGTTTTATTTCCCAAGTGGGATAAATACTTTTCGATTCCGCCAAGTCCAGTTTCGTTGGTTTGAGTTATCATCCATGTTATGATAGTCTTTTTCAAGTTTTATCTCCCAAGTGGAATAAATACTTTTTGATTCCACCAAGTCCAATTTCGTTTGTTTGAGTTATCATCCAAGTTATGATAGTCTCATTTCAAGTTTTATCTCCCATGTGGGATAAATACTTTTCGATTCCGCCAAGTCCGAATTCGATTATTTGAGTTATCATCCAAGTTATGATAGTCTCTTTTCATGTTTTATCTCCCAAGTGGGATAAATACTTTTCGATTCCGCCAAGTCCGGTTTCGTTTGTTTGAGTTATCATCCAAGTTATGATAGTCTTTTTCAAGTTTTATCTCCCAAGTGGAATAAATACTTTTTGATTCCACCAAGTCCAATTTCGTTTGTTTGAGTTATCATCCAAGTTATGATAGTCTCATTTCAAGATTTATCTCCCATGTGGGATAAATACTTTTCGATTCCGCCAAGTCCGATTTCGTTTATTTGAGTTATCATCCAAGTTATGATAGTCTCTTTTCATGTTTTATCTTCCAAGTGGGATAAATACTTTTCGATTCCGCCAAGTCCGGTTTCGTTTGTTTGAGTTATCATCCAAGTTATGATAGTATTTTTCAAGTTTTATTTCCCAAGTGGGATAAATACTTTTCGATTCTGCCAAGTTCAGTTTCGTTTGTTTGAGTTATCATCCAAGTTATGATAGTCATTTTCAAGTTTTATCTCCCAAGTGGGATACATACTTTTCGATTCTGCCAAGTCTGGTTTCATTTGTTTGAGTTATCATCCAAGTTATCGTAGTCTCTTTTAAAGCTCATTCACGGCGTGTCTTGTTCGCTTTATCTCCCAAGTGGGATAAATTCTTTTCGATTCCTTCCAAGTCCGGTTTTGTATCTTTGAGTTATCATCCAAGTATAATATTCTTTTTTTAAGAACACTCACGGTGTGTCTTGTTCGCTTTATCTCCCAAATGGGATAAATGCTTTTCGATTCCGTCCAAGTCCGATTTCGTTTCTTCGAGTATTCAATAAACTCATGGTAGTCTCTTTTCAAGCTCACTCACGGTGTGTCTTGTTCGCTTTATCTCCCATGTGGGATAAATGCTTTTCAATTCTGTCTAAGTCCAGTTTCTTATCTTTGAGTTATCATCCAAGTTATGGTAGTCTCTTTTCAAGCTGAATCGCGGTGTGTCTTGTTCGCTTTATCTCCCAAGTGGGATAAATGATTTTCGATTCCTTCCAAGTCCGGTTTCGTATCTTTGAGTTATCATCCAAGTAATGGTAGTCTCTTTTCAAGCTCACTCGCGTTGTGTCTTGTTCGCTTTATCTCCCAAGTGGGATAAATACTTTTCGATTCCGCCGATTCCGGTTTCGTTTGTTTGAGTTATCATCGAAGTTATGGTAGCCTCTTTTTAAGCTCACTTACGGTGGGTCTTGTTCGCTTTATCTCCCAAGTGGAATAAATGCTTTTCGATTTCGTCCACGTCCGATTTCGTATCTTTGAGTTATCATCCAAGTATGATATTCTCTTTTTAAGAACACTTACGATGTGTCTTGTACATTTTATCTCCCTAATGGGATAATTGCTTTTCGATTCCGTCCAAGTCCAGTTTCGTATCTTGGAGTTATCATCCAAGTTATGATAGTCTTTTTCAAGGTTTATCTCCCAAGTGGGATAAATACTTTTCGATTCCGCCAAATCCGGTTTCGTTTGTTTGAGTTATCATCCAAGTTATGATAGTCTCTTTTTTAAGTTTTATCTCCCAAGTGGGAAAATAATTTTCGATTCCGCCAAGTCCGGTTTCGTTTGTTTGAGTTATCATCCAAGTTATGATAGTCTTTTTCAAGTTTTATCTCCCAAGTGGAATAAATACTTTTTGATTCCACCAAGTCCAATTTCGTTTGTTTGAGTTATCATCCAAGTTATGATAGTCTCATTTCAAGTTTTATCTCCCATGTGGTATAAATACTTTTCGATTCCGCCAAGTCCGATTTCGTTTATTTGAGTTATCATCCAAGTTATGATAGTCTCTTTTCATGTTTTATCTCCCAAGTGGGATAAATAATTTTCGATTCCGCCAAGTCCGGTTTCGTTTGTTTGAGTTATCATCCAAGTTATGATAGTATTTTTCAAGTTTTATTTCCCAAGTGGGATAAATACTTTTCGATTCCGCCAAGTTCAGTTTCGTTTGTTTGAGTTATCATCCAAGTTATGATAGTCATTTTCAAGTTTTATCTCCCAAGTGGGATACATACTTTTCGATTCTGCCAAGTCTGGTTTCATTTGTTTGAGTTATCATCCAAGTAATCGTAGTCTCTTTTAAAGCTCATTCACGGCGTGTCTTGTTCGCTTTATCTCCCAAGTGGGATAAATTCTTTTCGATTCCTTCCAAGTCCGGTTTTGTATCTTTGAGTTATCATCCAAGTATAATATTCTTTTTTTAAGAACACTCACGGTGTGTCTTGTTCGCTTTATCTCCCAAATGGGATAAATGCTTTTCGATTCCGTCCAAGTCCGATTTCGTTTCTTCGAGTATTCAATAAAGTCATGGTAGTCTCTTTTCAAGCTCACTCACGGTGTGTCTTGTTCGCTTTATCTCCGAAGTGGGATAAATGCTTTTCAATTCTGTCTAAGTCCAGTTTCGTATCTTTGAGTTATCATCCAAGTTATGGTAGTCTCTTTTCAAGCTAAATCGCGGTGTGTCTTGTTCGCTTTATCTCCCAAGTGGGATAAATGATTTTCGATTCCGTCCAAGTCCGGTTTCGTATCTTTGAGTTATCATCCAAGTTATGGTAGTCTCTTTTCAAGCTCACTCGCGTTGTGTCTTGTTCGCTTTATCTCCCAAGTGGGATAAATACTTTTTGATTCCGCCGATTCCGGTTTCGTTTGTTTGAGTTATCATCGAAGTTATGGTAGTCTCTTTTTAAGCTCACTTACGGTGGGTCTTGTTCGCTTTATCTCCCAAGTGGAATAAATGCTTTTCGATTTCGTCCACGTCCGATTTCGTATCTTTGAGTTATCATCCAAGTATGATATTCTCTTGTTAAGAACACTTACAATGTGTCTTGTACATTTTATCTCCCTAATGGGATAATTGCTTTTCGATTCCGTCCAAGTCCAGTTTCGTATCTTGGAGTTATCATCCAAGTTATGATAGTCTTTTTCAAGTTTTATTTCCCAAGTGGGATAAATACTTTTCGATTCCGCCAAGTCCAGTTTCGTTGGTTTGAGTTATCATCCAAGTTATGATAGTCTTTTTCAAGTTTTATCTCCCAAGTGGAATAAATACTTTTTGATTCCACCAAGTCCAATTTCGTTTGTTTGAGTTATCATCCAAGTTATGATAGTCTCATTTCAAGTTTTATCTCCCATGTGGGATAAATACTTTTCGATTCCGCCAAGTCCGAATTCGATTATTTGAGTTATCATCCAAGTTATGATAGTCTCTTTTCATGTTTTATCTCCCAAGTGGGATAAATACTTTTCGATTCCGCCAAGTCCGGTTTCGTTTGTTTGAGTTATCATCCAAGTTATGATAGTCTTTTTCAAGTTTTATCTCCCAAGTGGAATAAATACTTTTTGATTCCACCAAGTCCAATTTCGTTTGTTTGAGTTATCATCCAAGTTATGATAGTCTCATTTCAAGTTTTATCTCCCATGTGGGATAAATACTTTTCGATTCCGCCAAGTCCGATTTCGTTTATTTGAGTTATCATCCAAGTTATGATAGTCTCTTTTCATGTTTTATCTTCCAAGTGGGATAAATACTTTTCGATTCCGCCAAGTCCGGTTTCGTTTGTTTGAGTTATCATCCAAGTTATGATAGTATTTTTCAAGTTTTATTTCCCAAGTGGGATAAATACTTTTCGATTCTGCCAAGTTCAGTTTCGTTTGTTTGAGTTATCATCCAAGTTATGATAGTCATTTTCATGTTTTATCTCCCAAGTGGGATACATACTTTTCGATTCTGCCAAGTCTGGTTTCATTTGTTTGAGTTATCATCCAAGTTATCGTAGTCTCTTTTAAAGCTCATTCACGGCGTGTCTTGTTCGCTTTATCTCCCAAGTGGGATAAATTCTTTTCGATTCCTTCCAAGTCCGGTTTTGTATCTTTGAGTTATCATCCAAGTATAATATTCTTTTTTTAAGAACACTCACGGTGTGTCTTGTTCGCTTTATCTCCCAAATGGGATAAATGCTTTTCGATTCCATCCAAGTCCGATTTCGTTTCTTCGAGTATTCAATAAACTCATGGTAGTCTCTTTTCAAGCTCACTCACGGTGTGTCTTGTTCGCTTTATCTCCCATGTGGGATAAATGCTTTTCAATTCTGTCTAAGTCCAGTTTCTTATCTTTGAGTTATCATCCAAGTTATGGTAGTCTCTTTTCAAGCTAAATCGCGGTGTGTCTTGTTCGCTTTATCTCCCAAGTGGGATAAATGATTTTCGATTCCTTCCAAGTCCGGTTTCGTATCTTTGAGTTATCATCCAAGTTATGGTAGTCTCTTTTCAAGCTCACTCGCGTTGTGTCTTGTTCGCTTTATCTCCCAAGTGGGATAAATACTTTTCGATTCCGCCGATTCCGGTTTCGTTTGTTTGAGTTATCATCGAAGTTATGGTAGCCTCTTTTTAAGCTCACTTACGGTGGGTCTTGTTCGCTTTATCTCCCAAGTGGAATAAATGCTTTTCGATTTCGTCCACGTCCGATTTCGTATCTTTGAGTTATCATCCAAGTATGATATTCTCTTTTTAAGAACACTTACGATGTGTCTTGTACATTTTATCTCCCTAATGGGATAATTGCTTTTCGATTCCGTCCAAGTCCAGTTTCGTATCTTGGAGTTATCATCCAAGTTATGATAGTCTTTTTCAAGGTTTATCTCCCAAGTGGGATAAATACTTTTCGATTCCGCCAAATCCGGTTTCGTTTGTTTGAGTTATCATCCAAGTTATGATAGTCTCTTTTTTAAGTTTTATCTCCCAAGTGGGAAAATAATTTTCGATTCCGCCAAGTCCGATTTCGTTTGTTTGAGTTATCATCCAAGTTATGATAGTCTTTTTCAAGTTTTATCTCCCAAGTGGAATAAATACTTTTTGATTCCACCAAGTCCAATTTCGTTTGTTTGAGTTATCATCCAAGTTATGATAGTCTCATTTCAAGATTTATCTCCCATGTGGGATAAATACTTTTCGATTCCGCCAAGTCCGATTTCGTTTATTTGAGTTATCATCCAAGTTATGATAGTCTCTTTTCATGTTTTATCTTCCAAGTGGGATAAATACTTTTCGATTCCGCCAAGTCCGGTTTCGTTTGTTTGAGTTATCATCCAAGTTATGATAGTATTTTTCAAGTTTTATTTCCCAAGTGGGATAAATACTTTTCGATTCTGCCAAGTTCAGTTTCGTTTGTTTGAGTTATCATCCAAGTTATGATAGTCATTTTCAAGTTTTATCTCCCAAGTGGGATACATACTTTTCGATTCTGCCAAGTCTGGTTTCATTTGTTTGAGTTATCATCCAAGTTATCGTAGTCTCTTTTAAAGCTCATTCACGGCGTGTCTTGTTCGCTTTATCTCCCAAGTGGGATAAATTCTTTTCGATTCCTTCCAAGTCCGGTTTTGTATCTTTGAGTTATCATCCAAGTATAATATTCTTTTTTTAAGAACACTCACGGTGTGTCTTGTTCGCTTTATCTCCCAAATGGGATAAATGCTTTTCGATTCCGTCCAAGTCCGATTTCGTTTCTTCGAGTATTCAATAAACTCATGGTAGTCTCTTTTCAAGCTCACTCACGGTGTGTCTTGTTCGCTTTATCTCCCATGTGGGATAAATGCTTTTCAATTCTGTCTAAGTCCAGTTTCTTATCTTTGAGTTATCATCCAAGTTATGGTAGTCTCTTTTCAAGCTGAATCGCGGTGTGTCTTGTTCGCTTTATCTCCCAAGTGGGATAAATGATTTTCGATTCCTTCCAAGTCCGGTTTCGTATCTTTGAGTTATCATCCAAGTAATGGTAGTCTCTTTTCAAGCTCACTCGCGTTGTGTCTTGTTCGCTTTATCTCCCAAGTGGGATAAATACTTTTCGATTCCGCCGATTCCGGTTTCGTTTGTTTGAGTTATCATCGAAGTTATGGTAGCCTCTTTTTAAGCTCACTTACGGTGGGTCTTGTTCGCTTTATCTCCCAAGTGGAATAAATGCTTTTCGATTTCGTCCACGTCCGATTTCGTATCTTTGAGTTATCATCCAAGTATGATATTCTCTTTTTAAGAACCCTTACGATGTGTCTTGTACATTTTATCTCCCTAATGGGATAATTGCTTTTCGATTCCGTCCAAGTCCAGTTTCGTATCTTGGAGTTATCATCCAAGTTATGATAGTCTTTTTCAAGGTTTATCTCCCAAGTGGGATAAATACTTTTCGATTCCGCCAAATCCGGTTTCGTTTGTTTGAGTTATCATCCAAGTTATGATAGTCTCTTTTTTAAGTTTTATCTCCCAAGTGGGAAAATAATTTTCGATTCCGCCAAGTCCGGTTTCGTTTGTTTGAGTTATCATCCAAGTTATGATAGTCTTTTTCAAGTTTTATCTCCCAAGTGGAATAAATACTTTTTGATTCCACCAAGTCCAATTTCGTTTGTTTGAGTTATCATCCAAGTTATGATAGTCTCATTTCAAGTTTTATCTCCCATGTGGTATAAATACTTTTCGATTCCGCCAAGTCCGATTTCGTTTATTTGAGTTATCATCCAAGTTATGATAGTCTCTTTTCATGTTTTATCTCCCAAGTGGGATAAATAATTTTCGATTCCGCCAAGTCCGGTTTCGTTTGTTTGAGTTATCATCCAAGTTATGATAGTATTTTTCAAGTTTTATTTCCCAAGTGGGATAAATACTTTTCGATTCCGCCAAGTTCAGTTTCGTTTGTTTGAGTTATCATCCAAGTTATGATAGTCATTTTCAAGTTTTATCTCCCAAGTGGGATACATACTTTTCGATTCTGCCAAGTCTGGTTTCATTTGTTTGAGTTATCATCCAAGTAATCGTAGTCTCTTTTAAAGCTCATTCACGGCGTGTCTTGTTCGCTTTATCTCCCAAGTGGGATAAATTCTTTTCGATTCTTTCCAAGTCCGGTTTTGTATCTTTTAGTTATCATCCAAGTATAATATTCTTTTTTTAAGAACACTCACGGTGTGTCTTGTTCGCTTTATCTCCCAAATGGGATAAATGCTTTTCGATTCCGTCCAAGTCCGATTTCGTTTCTTCGAGTATTCAATAAAGTCATGGTAGTCTCTTTTCAAGCTCACTCACGGTGTGTCTTGTTCGCTTTATCTCCCAAGTGGGATAAATGCTTTTCAATTCTGTCTAAGTCCAGTTTCGTATCTTTGAGTTATCATCCAAGTTATGGTAGTCTCTTTTCAAGCTAAATCGCGGTGTGTCTTGTTCGCTTTATCTCCCAAGTGGGATAAATGATTTTCGATTCCGTCCAAGTCCGGTTTCGTATCTTTGAGTTATCATCCAAGTTATGGTAGTCTCTTTTCAAGCTCACTCGCGTTGTGTCTTGTTCGCTTTATCTCCCAAGTGGGATAAATACTTTTTGATTCCGCCGATTCCGGTTTCGTTTGTTTGAGTTATCATCGAAGTTATGGTAGTCTCTTTTTAAGCTCACTTACGGTGGGTCTTGTTCGCTTTATCTCCCAAGTGGAATAAATGCTTTTCGATTTCGTCCACGTCCGATTTCGTATCTTTGAGTTATCATCCAAGTATGATATTCTCTTGTTAAGAACACTTACAATGTGTCTTGTACATTTTATCTCCCTAATGGGATAATTGCTTTTCGATTCCGTCCAAGTCCAGTTTCGTATCTTGGAGTTATCATCCAAGTTATGATAGTCTTTTTCAAGTTTTATTTCCCAAGTGGGATAAATACTTTTCGATTCCGCCAAGTCCAGTTTCGTTGGTTTGAGTTATCATCCAAGTTATGATAGTCTTTTTCAAGTTTTATCTCCCAAGTGGAATAAATACTTTTTGATTCCACCAAGTCCAATTTCGTTTGTTTGAGTTATCATCCAAGTTATGATAGTCTCATTTCAAGTTTTATCTCCCATGTGGGATAAATACTTTTCGATTCCGCCAAGTCCGAATTCGATTATTTGAGTTATCATCCAAGTTATGATAGTCTCTTTTCATGTTTTATCTCCCAAGTGGGATAAATACTTTTCGATTCCGCCAAGTCCGGTTTCGTTTGTTTGAGTTATCATCCAAGTTATGATAGTCTTTTTCAAGTTTTATCTCCCAAGTGGAATAAATACTTTTTGATTCCACCAAGTCCAATTTCGTTTGTTTGAGTTATCATCCAAGTTATGATAGTCTCATTTCAAGATTTATCTCCCATGTGGGATAAATACTTTTCGATTCCGCCAAGTCCGATTTCGTTTATTTGAGTTATCATCCAAGTTATGATAGTCTCTTTTCATGTTTTATCTTCCAAGTGGGATAAATACTTTTCGATTCCGCCAAGTCCGGTTTCGTTTGTTTGAGTTATCATCCAAGTTATGATAGTATTTTTCAAGTTTTATTTCCCAAGTGGGATAAATACTTTTCGATTCTGCCAAGTTCAGTTTCGTTTGTTTGAGTTATCATCCAAGTTATGATAGTCATTTTCAAGTTTTATCTCCCAAGTGGGATACATACTTTTCGATTCTGCCAAGTCTGGTTTCATTTGTTTGAGTTATCATCCAAGTTATCGTAGTCTCTTTTAAAGCTCATTCACGGCGTGTCTTGTTCGCTTTATCTCCCAAGTGGGATAAATTCTTTTCGATTCCTTCCAAGTCCGGTTTTGTATCTTTGAGTTATCATCCAAGTATAATATTCTTTTTTTAAGAACACTCACGGTGTGTCTTGTTCGCTTTATCTCCCAAATGGGATAAATGCTTTTCGATTCCGTCCAAGTCCGATTTCGTTTCTTCGAGTATTCAATAAACTCATGGTAGTCTCTTTTCAAGCTCACTCACGGTGTGTCTTGTTCGCTTTATCTCCCATGTGGGATAAATGCTTTTCAATTCTGTCTAAGTCCAGTTTCTTATCTTTGAGTTATCATCCAAGTTATGGTAGTCTCTTTTCAAGCTGAATCGCGGTGTGTCTTGTTCGCTTTATCTCCCAAGTGGGATAAATGATTTTCGATTCCTTCCAAGTCCGGTTTCGTATCTTTGAGTTATCATCCAAGTAATGGTAGTCTCTTTTCAAGCTCACTCGCGTTGTGTCTTGTTCGCTTTATCTCCCAAGTGGGATAAATACTTTTCGATTCCGCCGATTCCGGTTTCGTTTGTTTGAGTTATCATCGAAGTTATTGTAGCCTCTTTTTAAGCTCACTTACGGTGGGTCTTGTTCGCTTTATCTCCCAAGTGGAATAAATGCTTTTCGATTTCGTCCACGTCCGATTTCGTATCTTTGAGTTATCATCCAAGTATGATATTCTCTTTTTAAGAACACTTACGATGTGTCTTGTACATTTTATCTCCCTAATGGGATAATTGCTTTTCGATTCCGTCCAAGTCCAGTTTCGTATCTTGGAGTTATCATCCAAGTTATGATAGTCTTTTTCAAGGTTTATCTCCCAAGTGGGATAAATACTTTTCGATTCCGCCAAATCCGGTTTCGTTTGTTTGAGTTATCATCCAAGTTATGATAGTCTCTTTTTTAAGTTTTATCTCCCAAGTGGGAAAATAATTTTTGATTCCACCAAGTCCGGTTTCGTTTGTTTGAGTTATCATCCAAGTTATGATAGTCTTTTTCAAGTTTTATCTCCCAAGTGGAATAAATACTTTTTGATTCCACCAAGTCCAATTTCGTTTGTTTGAGTTATCATCCAAGTTATGATAGTCTCATTTCAAGTTTTATCTCCCATGTGGTATAAATACTTTTCGATTCCGCCAAGTCCGATTTCGTTTGTTTGAGTTATCATCCAAGTTATGATAGTCTTTTTCAAGTTTTATCTCCCAAGTGGAATAAATACTTTTTGATTCCACCAAGTCCAATTTCGTTTGTTTGAGTTATCATCCAAGTTATGATAGTCTCATTTCAAGTTTTATCTCCCATGTGGGATAAATACTTTTCGATTCCGCCAAGTCCGATTTCGTTTATTTGAGTTATCATCCAAGTTATGATAGTCTCTTTTCATGTTTTATCTCCCAAGTGGGATAAATAATTTTCGATTCCGCCAAGTCCGGTTTCGTTTGTTTGAGTTATCATCCAAGTTATGATAGTATTTTTCAAGTTTTATTTCCCAAGTGGGGTAAATACTTTTCGATTCCGCCAAGTTCAGTTTCGTTTGTTTGAGTTATCATCCAAGTTATGATAGTCATTTTCAAGTTTTATCTCCCAAGTGGGATACATACTTTTCGATTCTGCCAAGTCTGGTTTCATTTGTTTGAGTTATCATCCAAGTAATCGTAGTCTCTTTTAAAGCTCATTCACGGCGTGTCTTGTTCGCTTTATCTCCCAAGTGGGATAAATTCTTTTCGATTCCTTCCAAGTCCGGTTTTGTATCTTTGAGTTATCATCCAAGTATAATATTCTTTTTTTAAGAACACTCACGGTGTGTCTTGTTCGCTTTATCTCCCAAATGGGATAAATGCTTTTCGATTCCGTCCAAGTCCGATTTCGTTTCTTCGAGTATTCAATAAAGTCATGGTAGTCTCTTTTCAAGCTAACTCACGGTGTGTCTTGTTCGCTTTATCTCCCAAGTGGGATAAATGCTTTTCAATTCTGTCTAAGTCCAGTTTCGTATCTTTGAGTTATCATCCAAGTTATGGTAGTCTCTTTTCAAGCTAAATCGCGGTGTGTCTTGTTCGCTTTATCTCCCAAGTGGGATAAATGATTTTCGATTCCGTCCAATTCCGGTTTCGTATCTTTGAGTTATCATCCAAGTTATGGTAGTCTCTTTTCAAACTCACTCGCGTTGTGTCTTGTTCGCTTTATCTCCCAAGTTGGATAAATACTTTTTGATTCCGCCGATTCCGGTTTCGTTTGTTTGAGTTATCATCGAAGTTATGGTAGTCTCTTTTTAAGCTCACTTACGGTGGGTCTTGTTCGCTTTATCTCCCAAGTGGAATAAATGCTTTTCGATTTCGTCCACGTCCGATTTCGTATCTTTGAGTTATCATCCAAGTATGATATTCTCTTTTTAAGAACACTTACGATGTGTTTTGTACATTTTATCTCCCTAATGGGATAATTGCTTTTCGATTCCGTCCAAGTCCAGTTTCGTATCTTGGAGTTATCATCCAAGTTATGATAGTCTTTTTCAAGGTTTATCTCCCAAGTGGGATAAATACTTTTCGATTCCGCCAAGTCCGGTTTCGTTGGTTTGAGTTATCATCCAAGTTATGATAGTCTTTTTCAAGGTTTATCTCCCAAGTGGGATAAATACTTTTTGATTCCGCCAAATCCGGTTTCGTTTGTTTGAGTTATCATCCAAGTTATGATAGTCTCTTTTTTAAGTTTTATCTCCCAAGTGGAATAAATACTTTTTGATTTCACCAAGTCCAATTTCGTTTGTTTGAGTTATCATCCAAGTTATGATAGTCTCATTTCAAGTTTTATCTCCCATGTGGGATAAATACTTTTCGATTCCGCCAAGTCCGAATTCGATTATTTGAGTTATCATCCAAGTTATGATAGTCTCTTTTCATGTTTTATCTCCCAAGTGGGATAAATACTTTTCGATTCCGCCAAGTCCGGTTTCGTTTGTTTGAGTTATCATCCAAGTTATGATAGTATTTTTCAAGTTTTATCTCCCAAGTGGGATAAATACTTTTCGATTCCGCCAAGTTCAGTTTCGTTTGTTTGAGTTATCATCCAAGTTATGATAGTCATTTTCAAGTTTTATCTCCCAAGTGGGATACATAATTTTTCGATTCTGCCAAGTCTGGTTTCATTTGTTTGAGTTATCATCCAAGTTATCGTAGATTCTTTTAAAGCTCATTCACGGCGTGTCTTGTTCGCTTTATCTCCCAAGTGGGATAAATTCTTTTCGATTCCTTCCATGTCCGGTTTTGTATCTTTGAGTTATCGTCCAAGTATAATATTCTTTTTTAAGAACACTCACGGTGTGTCTTGTTCGCTTTATCTCCTAGATGGGATAAATGCTTTTCGATTCCGTCCAAGTCCGATTTCGTTTCTTCGAGTATTCAATAAAGTCATGGTAGTCTCTTTTCAAGCTCACTCACGATGTGTCTTGTTCGCTTTATCTCCCAAGTGGGATAAATGATTTTCGATTTCGTCCAAGTCCGGTTTCGTATCTTTGAGTTATCATCCAAGTTATGGTATTCTCTTTTCAAGCTCACTCGCGTTGTGTCTTGTTCGCTTTATCTCCCAAGTGGGATAAATACTTTTCGATTCCGCCGATTCCGGTTTCGTTTGTTTGAGTTATCATCGAAGTTATGGTAGTCTCTTTTTAAGCTTTCTTACGGTGGGTCTTGTTCGCTTTATCTCCCAAGTGGAATAAATGCTTTTCGACTTCATCCACGTCCGATTTCGTATCTTTGAGTTATCATCCAAGTATGATATTCTCTTTTTAAGAACACTTACGATGTGTCTTGTACATTTTATCTCCCTAATGGGATAATTGCTTTTCGATTCCGTCCAAGTCCAGTTTCGTATCTTTGAGTTATCATCCAAGTTATGATAGTCTTTTTCAAGGTTTATCTCCCAAGTGGGATAAATACTTTTCGATTCCGCCAAATCCGGTTTCGTTTGTTTGAGTTATCATCCAAGTTATGATAGTCTCTTTTTTAAGTTTTATCTCCCAAGTGGGAAAATAATTTTCGATTCCGCCAAGTCCGGTTTCGTTTGTTTGAGTTATCATCCAAGTTATGATAGTCTTTTTCAAGTTTTATCTCCCAAGTGGAATAAATACTTTTTGATTCCACCAAGTCCAATTTCGTTTGTTTGAGTTATCATCCAAGTTATGATAGTCTCATTTCAAGTTTTATCTCCCATGTGGGATAAATACTTTTCATTTCCGCCAAGTCCGATTTCGTTTATTTGAGTTATCATCCAAGTTATGATAGTCTGTTTTCATGTTTTATCTCCCAAGTGGGATAAATACTTTTCGATTCCGCCAAGTCCGGTTTCGTTTGTTTGAGTTATCATCCAAGTTATGATAGTATTTTTCATGTTTTATTTCCCAAGTGGGATAAATACTTTTCGATTCCGCCAAGTTCAGTTTCGTTTGTTTGAGTTATCATCCAAGTTATGATAGTCATTTTCAAGTTTTATCTCCCAAATGGGATACATACTTTTCGATTCTGCCAAGTCTGGTTTCATTTGTTTGAGTTATCATCCAAGTTATCGTAGTCTCTTTTAAAGCTCATTCACGGCGTGTCTTGTTCCCTTTATCTCCCAAGTGGGATAAATTCTTTTCGATTACTTCCAAGTCCGGTTTTGTATCTTTGAGTTATCATCCAAGTATAATATTCTTTTTTTAAGAACACTCACGGTGTGTCTTGTTCGCTTTATCTCCCAAATGGGATAAATGCTTTTCGATTCCGTCCAAGTCCGATTTCGTTTCTTCGAGTATTCAATAAAGTCATGGTTGTCTCTTTTCAAGCTCACTCACGGTGTGTCTTGTTCGCTTTATCTCCCAAGTGGGATAAATGCTTTTCAATTCTGTCTAAGTCCAGTTTCGTATCTTTGAGTTATCATCCAAGTTATGGTAGTCTCTTTCAAGCTAAATCGCGGTGTGTCTTGTTCGCTTTATCTCCCAAGTGGGATAAATGATTTTCGATTTCGTCCAAGTCCGGTTTCGTATCTTTGAGTTATCATCCAAGTTATGGTAGTCTCTTTTCAAGCTCACTCGCGTTGTGTCTTGTTTGCTTTATCTCCAAAGTGGGATAAATACTTTTTGTTTCTGCCGAGTCCGGTTTCGTTTGTTTGAGTTATCATCGAAGTTATGGTAGTCTCTTTTTAAGCTCACTTACGGTGGGTCTTGTTCGCTTTATCTCCCAAGTGGAATAAATGCTTTTCGATTTCGTCCACGTCCGATTTCGTATCTTTGAGTTATCATCCAAGTATGATATTCTCTTTTTAAGAACACTTACGATGTGTCTTGTATATTTTATCTCCCTAATGGGATAATTTCTTTTCGATTCCGTCCAAGTCCAGTTTCGTATCTTGGAGTTATCATCCAAGTTATGATAGTCTTTTTCAAGGTTTATCTCCCAAGTGGGATAAAAACTTTTTGATTCCGCCAAATCCGGTTTCGTTTGTTTGAGTTATCATCCAAGTTATGATAGTCTCTTTTTTAAGTTTTATCTCCCAAGTGGAATAAATACTTTTTGATTTCACCAAGTCCAATTTCGTTTGTTTGAGTTATCATCCAAGTTATGATAGTCTCATTTCATGTTTTATCTCCCATGTGGGATAAATACTTTTCGATTCCGCCAAGTCCGATTTCGTTTATTTGAGTTATCATCCAAGTTATGATAGTCTCTTTTCATGTTTTATCTCCCAAGTAGGATAAATACTTTTCGATTCCGCCAAGTCCGGTTTCGTTTGTTTGAGTTATCATCCAAGTTATGATTATATTTTTCAAGTTTTATCTCCCAAGTGGGATAAATACTTTTCGATTCCGCCAAGTTCAGTTTCGTTTGTTTGAGTTATCATCCAAGTTATGATAGTCATTTTCAAGTTTTATCTCCCAAGTGGGATACATAATTTTTCGATTCTGCCAAGTCTGGTTTCATTTGTTTGAGTTATCATCCAAGTTATCGTAGTCTCTTTTAAAGCTCATTCACAGTGTGTCTTGTTCGCTTTATTTCCCAAGTGGGATAAATGCTTTTTGATTCCTTCCATGTACGGTTTTGTATCTTTGAGTTATCATCCAAGTATAATATTCTCTTTTTAAGAACACTCACGGTGTGTCTTGTTCGCTTTATCTCCCAAATGGGATAAATGCTTTTCGATTCCGTCCAAGTCCGATTTCGTTTCTTCGAGTATTCAATAAACTCATGGTAGTCTCTTTTCAAGCTCACTCACGATGTATCTTGTTCGCTTTATCTCCTAAGTGGGATAAATGCTTTTCAATTCTTTCTATGTCCAGTTTCGTACTTTGAGTTATCATCCAAGTTATGGTAGTCTCTTATCAAGCTAAATCGCGGTGTGTCTTGTTCGCTTTATCTCCCAAGTGGGATAAATGATTTTCGATTCCGTCCAAGTCCAGTTTCGTATCTTTGAGTTATCATCCAAGTTATGGTAGTCTCTTTTCAAGCTCACTCGCATTGTGTCTTGTTCGCTTTATCTCCCAAGTGGGATAAATACTTTTCGATTCCGCCGAGTCCGGTTTCGTTTGTTTGAGTTATCATCGAAGTTATGGTAGTCTCTTTTTAAGCTCACTTACGGTGGGTCTTGTTCGCTTTATCTCAAAAATGGAATAAATGCTTTTCGATTTCGTCCACGTCCGGTTTCGTATCTTTGAGTTATCATCCAAGTAGGATATTCTCTTTTTAAGAACACTTAAGATGTGTCTTGTACATTTTATCTCCCTAGTGGGATAATTGCTTTTCGATTCCGTCAAAGTCCAGTTTCGTATCTTTGTGTTATCATCCAAGTTATGATAGTCTTTTTCAAGGTTTATCTCCCAAGTGGGATAAATACTTTTCGATTCCGCCAAATCCGGTTTCGTTTGTTTGAGTTATCATCCAAGTTATGATAGTCTCTTTTTTAAGTTTTATCTCCCAAGTGGGAAAATAATTTTCGATTCCGCCAAGTCCTGTTTCGTTTGTTTGAGTTATCATCCAAGTTATGATAGTCTTTTTCAAGTTTTATCTCCCAAGTGGAATAAATACTTTTTGATTCCACCAAGTCCAATTTCGTTTGTCTGAGTTAACATCCAAGTTATGATAGTCTCATTTCAATTTTTATCTCCCATGTGGGATAAATACTTTTCGATTCCGCCAAGTCCGATTTCGTTTATTTGAGTTATCATCCAAGTTATGATAGTCTCTTTTCATGTTTTATCTCCCAAGTGGGATAAATACTTTTCGATTCCGCCAAGTCCGGTTTCGTTTGTTTGAGTTATCATCCAAGTTATGATAGTATTTTTAAAGTTTCATTTCCCAAGTGGGATAAATACTTTTCGATTCCGCCAAGTTCAGTTTCGTTTGTTTGAGTTATCATCCAAGTTCTGATAGTCATTTTCAAGTTTTATCTCCCAAGTGGGATACATACATTTCGATTCTGCCAAGTCTGGTTTCATTTGTTTGAGTTATCATCCAAGTTATCGTAGTCTCTTTTAAAGCTCATTCACGGTGTGTCTTGTTCGCTTTATCTCCCAAGTGGGATAAATTCTTTTCGATTCCTTCCATGTCCGGTTTTGTATCTTTGAGTTATCATCCAAGTACAATATTCTTTTTTTTAAGAACACTCACGGTGTGTCTTGTTCGCTTTATCTCCCAAATGGGATAAATGCTTTTCGATTCCGTCCAAGTCCGATTTCGTTTCATAGCGTATTCAATAAAGTCATGGTAGTCTCTTTTCAAACTCACTCACGGTGTGTCTTGTTCGCTTTATCTCCCAAGTGGGATAAAAGATTTTCAATTCTGTCTAAGTCCAGTTTCGTATCTTTGAGTTATCATCCAAGTTATGGTAGTCTCTTTTCAAGCTAAATCGCGGTGTGTCTTGTTCGCTTTATCTCCCAAGTGGGATAAATGATTTTCGATTCCGTCCAAGTCTGGTTTCGTATCTTTGATTTATCATCCAAGTTATGGTAGTCTCTTTTCAAGCTCACTCGCGTTGTGTCTTGTTCGCTTTATCTCATAAGTGGGATAAATACTTTTCGATTCCGCCGAGTCCGGTTTCGTTTGTTTGAGTTATCATCGAAGTTATGGTAGTCCCTTTTTAAGCTCACTTACGGTGGGTCTTGTTCGCTTTATCTCCAAAGTGGAATAAATGCTTTTCGATTTCGTCCACGTCCGGTTTCCTATCTTTGAGTTATCATCCAAGTATGATATTCTCTTTTTAAGAACACTTACGATGTGTCTTGTACATTTTATCTCCCTAGTAGGATAATTGCTTTTCGATTCCGTCCAAGTCCAATTTCGTATCTTTGAGTTATCATCCAAGTTATGATAGTCTTTTTCAAGGTTTATCTCCCAAGTGGGATAAATACTTTTTGATTCCGCCAAATCCGGTTTCGTTTGTTTGAGTTATCATCCAAGTTATGATAGTCTCTTTTTTAAGTTTTATCTCCCAAGTGGGAAAATAATTTTCGATTCCGCCAAGTCCGGTTTCGTTTGTTTGAGTTATCATCCAAGTTAAGATAGTCTTTTTCAAGTTTCATCTCCCAAGTGGAATAAATACTTTTTGATTTCACCAAGTCCAATTTCGTTTGTTTGAGTTATCATCAAAGTTATGATAGTCTCATTTCATGTTTTATCTCCCATGTGGGATAAATACTTTTCGATTCCGCCAAGTCCGATTTCGTTTATTTGAGTTATCATCCAAGTTATGATAGTCTCTTTTCATGTTTTATCTCCCAAGTAGGATAAATACTTTTCGATTCCGCCAAGTCCGGTTTCGTTTGTTTGAGTTATCATCCAAGTTATGATTATATTTTTCAAGTTTTATCTCCCAAGTGGGATAAATACTTTTCGATTCCGCCAAGTTCAGTTTCGTTTGTTTGAGTTATCATCCAATTTATGATAGTCATTTTCAAGTTTTATCTCCCAAGTGGGATACATAATTTTTCGATTCTGCCAAGTCTGGTTTCATTTGTTTGAGTTATCATCCAAGTTATCGTAGTCTCTTTTAAAGCTCATTCACAGTGTGTCTTGTTCGCTTTATTTCCCAAGTGGGATAAATGCTTTTTGATTCCTTCCAAGTACGGTTTTGTATCTTTGACTTATCATCAAAGTATAATATTCTCTTTTTAAGAACACTCACGGTGTGTCTTGTTCGCTTTATCTCCCAAATGGGATAAATGCTTTTCGATTCCGTCCAAGTCCGATTTCGTTTCTTCGAGTATTCAATAAACTCATGGTAGTCTCTTTTCAAGCTCACTCACGATGTATCTTGTTCGCTTTATCTCCTAAGTGGGATAAATGCTTTTCAATTCTTTCTATGTCCAGTTTCGTACTTTGAGTTATCATCCAAGTTATGGTAGTCTCTTATCAAGCTAAATCGCGGTGTGTCTTGTTCGCTTTATCTCCCAAGTGGGATAAATGATTTTCGATTCCGTCCAAGTCTAGTTTCGTATCTTTGAGTTATCATCCAAGTTATGGTAGTCTCTTTTCAAGCTCACTCGCATTGTGTCTTGTTCGCTTTATCTCCCAAGTGGGATAAATACTTTTCGATTCCGCCGAGTCCGGTTTCGTTTGTTTGAGTTATCATCGAAGTTATGGTAGTCTCTTTTTAAGCTCACTTACGGTGGGTCTTGTTCGCTTTATCTCAAAAGTGGAATAAATGCTTTTCGATTTCGTCCACGTCCGGTTTCGTATCTTTCAGTTATCATCCAAGTAGGATATTCTCTTTTTAAGAACACTTACGATGTGTCTTGTACATTTTATCTCCCTAGTGGGATAATTGCTTTTCGATTCCGTCAAAGTCCAGTTTCGTATCTTTGTGTTATCATCCAAGTTATGATAGTCTTTTTCAAGGTTTATCTCCCAAGTGGGATAAATACTTTTCGATTCCGCCAAATCCGGTTTCGTTTGTTTGAGTTATCATCCAAGTTATGATAGTCTCTTTTTTAAGTTTTAACTCCCAAGTGGGAAAATAATTTTCGATTCCGTAAAGTCCTGTTTCGTTTGTTTGAGTTATCATCCAAGTTATGATAGTCTTTTTCAAGTTTTATCTCCCAAGTGGAATAAATACTTTTCGATTCCGTCAAAGTCCAGTTTCGTATCTTTGTGTTATCATCCAAGTTATGATAGTCTTTTTCAAGGTTTATCTCCCAAGTGGGATAAATACTTTTCGATTCCGCCAAATCCGGTTTCGTTTGTTTGAGTTATCATCCAAGTTATGATAGTCTCTTTTTTAAGTTTTATCTCCCAAGTGGGATAAATACTTTTCGATTCCGCCAAGTCCGGTTTCGTTTGTTTGAGTTATCATCCAAGTTATGATTATATTTTTCAAGTTTTATCTCCAAGGTGGGATAAATACTTTTCGATTCCGCCAAGTTCAGTTTCGTTTGTTTGAGTTATCATCCAAGTTATGATAGTCATTTTCAAGTTTTATCTCCCAAGTGGGATACATAATTTTTCGATTCTGCCAAGTCTGGTTTCATTTGTTTGAGTTATCATCCATGTTATCGTAGTCTCTTTTAAAGCTCATTCACAGTGTGTCTTGTTCGCTTTATTTCCCAAGTGGGATAAATGCTTTTTGATTCCTTCCAAGTACGGTTTTGTATCTTTGAGTTATCATCCAAGTATAATATTCTCTTTTTAAGAACACTCACGGTGTGTCTTGTTCGCTTTATCTCCCAAATGGGATAAATGCTTTTCGATTCCGTCCAAGTCCGATTTCGTTTCTTCGAGTATTCAATAAACTCATGGTAGTCTCTTTTCAAGCTCACTCACGATGTATCTTGTTCGCTTTATCTCCTAAGTGGGATAAATGCTTTTCAATTCTTTCTATGTCCAGTTTCGTACTTTGAGTTATCATCCAAGTTATGGTAGTCTCTTATCAAGCTAAGTCGCGGTGTGTCTTGTTCGCTTTATCTCCCAAGTGGGATAAATGATTTTCGATTCCGTCCAAGTCCAGTTTCGTATCTTTGAGTTATCATCCAAGTTATGGTAGTCTCTTTTCAAGCTCACTCGCATTGTGTCTTGTTCGCTTTATCTCCCAAGTGGGATAAATACTTTTCGATTCCGCCGAGTCCGGTTTCGTTTGTTTGAGTTATCATCGAAGTTATGGTAGTCTCTTTTTAAGCTCACTTACGGTGGGTCTTGTTCGCTTTATCTCAAAAGTGGAATAAATGCTTTTCGATTTCGTCCACGTCCGGTTTCGTATCTTTGAGTTATCATCCAAGTAGGATATTCTCTTTTTAAGAACACTTACGATGTGTCTTGTACATTTTATCTCCCTAGTGGGATAATTGCTTTTCGATTCCGTCAAAGTCCAGTTTCGTATCTTTGTGTTATCATCCAAGTTATGATAGTCTTTTTCAAGGTTTATCTCCCAAGTGGGATAAATACTTTTCGATTCCGCCAAATCCGGTTTCGTTTGTTTGAGTTATCATCCAAGTTATGATAGTCTCTTTTTTAAGTTTTATCTCCCAAGTGGGAAAATAATTTTCGATTCCGCCAAGTCCTGTTTCGTTTGTTTGAGTTATCATCCAAGTTATGATAGTCTTTTTCAAGTTTTATCTCCCAAGTGGAATAAATACTTTTTGATTCCACCAAGTCCAATTTCGTTTGTCTGAGTTAACATCCAAGTTATGATAGTCTCATTTCAAGTTTTATCTCCCATGTGGGATAAATACTTTTCGATTCCGCCAAGTCCGATTTCGTTTATTTGAGTTATCATCCAAGTTATGATAGTCTCTTTTCATGTTTTATCTCCCAAGTGGGATAAATACTTTTCGATTCCGCCAAGTCCGGTTTCGTTTGTTTGAGTTATCATCCAAGTTATGATAGTATTTTTAAAGTTTCATTTCCCAAGTGGGATAAATACTTTTCGATTCCGCCAAGTTCAGTTTCGTTTGTTTGAGTTATCATCCAAGTTCTGATAGTCATTTTCAAGTTTTATCTCCCAAGTGGGATACATAAATTTCGATTCTGCCAAGTCTGGTTTCATTTGTTTGAGTTATCATCCAAGTTATCGTAGTCTCTTTTAAAGCTCATTCACGGTGTGTCTTGTTCGCTTTATCTCCCAAGTGGGATAAATTCTTTTCGATTCCTTCCATGTCCGGTTTTGTATCTTTGAGTTATCATCCAAGTACAATATTCTTTTTTTTAAGAACACTCACGGTGTGTCTTGTTCGCTATATCTCCCAAATGGGATAAATGCTTTTCGATTCCGTCCAAGTCCGATTTCGTTTCATAGCGTATTCAATAAAGTCATGGTAGTCTCTTTTCAAACTCACTCACGGTGTGTCTTGTTCGCTTTATCTCCCAAGTGGGATAAAAGATTTTCAATTCTGTCTAAGTCCAGTTTCGTATCTTTGAGTTATCATCCAAGTTATGGTAGTCTCTTTTCAAGCTAAATCGCGGTGTGTCTTGTTCGCTTTATCTCCCAAGTGGGATAAATGATTTTCGATTCCGTCCAAGTCTGGTTTCATATCTTTGATTTATCATCCAAGTTATGGTAGTCTCTTTTCAAGCTCACTCGCGTTGTGTCTTGTTCGCTTTATCTCATAAGTGGGATAAATACTTTTCGATTCCGCCGAGTCCGGTTTCGTTTGTTTGAGTTATCATCGAAGTTATGGTAGTCCCTTTTTAAGCTCACTTACGGTGGGTCTTGTTCGCTTTATCTCCAAAGTGGAATAAATGCTTTTCGATTTCGTCCACGTCCGGTTTCCTATCTTTGAGTTATCATCCAAGTATGATATTCTCTTTTTAAGAACACTTACGATGTGTCTTGTACATTTTATCTCCCTAGTAGGATAATTGCTTTTCGATTCCGTCCAAGTCCAGTTTCGTATCTTTGAGTTATCATCCAAGTTATGATAGTCTTTTTCAAGGTTTATCTCCCAAGTGGGATAAATACTTTTTGATTCCGCCAAATCCGGTTTCGTTTGTTTGAGTTATCATCCAAGTTATGATAGTCTCTTTTTTAAGTTTTATCTCCCAAGTGGGAAAATAATTTTCGATTCCGCCAAGTCCGGTTTCGTTTGTTTGAGTTATCATCCAAGTTAAGATAGTCTTTTTCAAGTTTCATCTCCCAAGTGGAATAAATACTTTTTGATTTCACCAAGTCCAATTTCGTTTGTTTGAGTTATCATCAAAGTTATGATAGTCTCATTTCATGTTTTATCTCCCATGTGGGATAAATACTTTTCGATTCCGCCAAGTCCGATTTCGTTTATTTGAGTTATCATCCAAGTTATGATAGTCTCTTTTCATGTTTTATCTCCCAAGTAGGATAAATACTTTTCGATTCCGCCAAGTCCGGTTTCGTTTGTTTGAGTTATCATCCAAGTTATGATTATATTTTTCAAGTTTTATCTCCCAAGTGGGATAAATACTTTTCGATTCCGCCAAGTTCAGTTTCGTTTGTTTGAGTTATCATCCATTTTATGATAGTCATTTTCAAGTTTTATCTCCCAAGTGGGATACATAATTTTTCGATTCTGCCAAGTCTGGTTTCATTTGTTTGAGTTATCATCCAAGTTATCGTAGTCTCTTTTAAAGCTCATTCACAGTGTGTCTTGTTCACTTTATTTCCCAAGTGGGATAAATGCTTTTTGATTCCTTCCAAGTACGGTTTTGTATCTTTGACTTATCATCCAAGTATAATATTCTCTTTTTAAGAACACTCACGGTGTGTCTTGTTCGCTTTATCTCGCAAATGGGATAAATGCTTTTCGATTCCGTCCAAGTCCGATTTCGTTTCTTCGAGTATTCAATAAACTCATGGTAGTCTCTTTTCAAGCTCACTCACGATGTATCTTGTTCGCTTTATCTCCTAAGTGGGATAAATGCTTTTCAATTCTTTCTATGTCCAGTTTCGTACTTTGAGTTATCATCCAAGTTATGGTAGTCTCTTATCAAGCTAAATCGCGGTGTGTCTTGTTCGCTTTATCTCCCAAGTGGGATAAATGATTTTCGATTCCGTCCAAGTCCAGTTTCGTATCTTTGAGTTATCATCCAAGTTATGGTAGTCTCTTTTCAAGCTCACTCGCATTGTGTCTTGTTCGCTTTATCTCCCAAGTGGGATAAATACTTTTCGATTCCGCCGAGTCCGGTTTCGTTTGTTTGAGTTATCATCGAAGTTATGGTAGTCTCTTTTTAAGCTCACTTACGGTGGGTCTTGTTCGCTTTATCTCAAAAGTGGAATAAATGCTTTTCGATTTCGTCCACGTCCGGTTTCGTATCTTTGAGTTATCATCCAAGTAGGATATTCTCTTTTTAAGAACACTTACGATGTGTCTTGTACATTTTATCTCCCTAGTGGGATAATTGCTTTTCGATTCCGTCAAAGTCCAGTTTCGTATCTTTGTGTTATCATCCAAGTTATGATAGTCTTTTTCAAGGTTTATCTCCCAAGTGGGATAAATACTTTTCGATTCCGCCAAATCCGGTTTCGTTTGTTTGAGTTATCATCCAAGTTATGATAGTCTCTTTTTTAAGTTTTAACTCCCAAGTGGGAAAATAATTTTCGATTCCGTAAAGTCCTGTTTCGTTTGTTTGAGTTATCATCCAAGTTATGATAGTCTTTTTCAAGTTTTATCTCCCAAGTGGAATAAATACTTTTCGATTCCGTCAAAGTCCAGTTTCGTATCTTTGTGTTATCATCCAAGTTATGATAGTCTTTTTCAAGGTTTATCTCCCAAGTGGGATAAATACTTTTCGATTCCGCCAAATCCGGTTTCGTTTGTTTGAGTTATCATCCAAGTTATGATAGTCTCTTTTTTAAGTTTTATCTCCCAAGTAGGATAAATACTTTTCGATTCCGCCAAGTCCGGTTTCGTTTGTTTGAGTTATCATCCAAGTTATGATTATATTTTTCAAGTTTTATCTCCCAAGTGGGATAAATACTTTTCGATTCCGCCAAGTTCAGTTTCGTTTGTTTGAGTTATCATCCATTTTATGATAGTCATTTTCAAGTTTTATCTCCCAAGTGGGATACATAATTTTTCGATTCTGCCAAGTCTGGTTTCATTTGTTTGAGTTATCATCCAAGTTATCGTAGTCTCTTTTAAAGCTCATTCACAGTGTGTCTTGTTCGCTTTATTTCCCAAGTGGGATAAATGCTTTTTGATTCCTTCCAAGTACGGTTTTGTATCTTTGACTTATCATCCAAGTATAATATTCTCTTTTTAAGAACACTCACGGTGTGTCTTGTTCGCTTTATCTCGCAAATGGGATAAATGCTTTTCGATTCCGTCCAAGTCCGATTTCGTTTCTTCGAGTATTCAATAAACTCATGGTAGTCTCTTTTCAAGCTCACTCACGATGTATCTTGTTCGCTTTATCTCCTAAGTGGGATAAATGCTTTTCAATTCTTTCTATGTCCAGTTTCGTACTTTGAGTTATCATCCAAGTTATGGTAGTCTCTTATCAAGCTAAATCGCGGTGTGTCTTGTTCGCTTTATCTCCCAAGTGGGATAAATGATTTTCGATTCCGTCCAAGTCCAGTTTCGTATCTTTGAGTTATCATCCAAGTTATGGTAGTCTCTTTTCAAGCTCACTCGCATTGTGTCTTGTTCGCTTTATCTCCCAAGTGGGATAAATACTTTTCGATTCCGCCGAGTCCGGTTTCGTTTGTTTGAGTTATCATCGAAGTTATGGTAGTCTCTTTTTAAGCTCACTTACGGTGGGTCTTGTTCGCTTTATCTCAAAAGTGGAATAAATGCTTTTCGATTTCGTCCACGTCCGGTTTCGTATCTTTGAGTTATCATCCAAGTAGGATATTCTCTTTTTAAGAACACTTACGATGTGTCTTGTACATTTTATCTCCCTAGTGGGATAATTGCTTTTCGATTCCGTCAAAGTCCAGTTTCGTATCTTTGTGTTATCATCCAAGTTATGATAGTCTTTTTCAAGGTTTATCTCCCAAGTGGGATAAATACTTTTCGATTCCGCCAAATCCGGTTTCGTTTGTTTGAGTTATCATCCAAGTTATGATAGTCTCTTTTTTAAGTTTTAACTCCCAAGTGGGAAAATAATTTTCGATTCCGTAAAGTCCTGTTTCGTTTGTTTGAGTTATCATCCAAGTTATGATAGTCTTTTTCAAGTTTTATCTCCCAAGTGGAATAAATACTTTTCGATTCCGTCAAAGTCCAGTTTCGTATCTTTGTGTTATCATCCAAGTTATGATAGTCTTTTTCAAGGTTTATCTCCCAAGTGGGATAAATACTTTTCGATTCCGCCAAATCCGGTTTCGTTTGTTTGAGTTATCATCCAAGTTATGATAGTCTCTTTTTTAAGTTTTATCTCCCAAGTGGGATAAATACTTTTCGATTCCGCCAAGTCCGGTTTCGTTTGTTTGAGTTATCATCCAAGTTATGATTATATTTTTCAAGTTTTATCTCCCAAGTGGGATAAATACTTTTTGATTCCGCCAAGTTCAGTTTCGTTTGTTTGAGTTATCATCCAAGTTATGATAGTCATTTTCAAGTTTTATCTCCCAAGTGGGATACATAATTTTTCGATTCTGCCAAGTCTGGTTTCATTTGTTTGAGTTATCATCCAAGTTATCGTAGTCTCTTTTAAAGCTCATTCACAGTGTGTCTTGTTCGCTTTATTTCCCAAGTGGGATAAATGCTTTTTGATTCCTTCCAAGTACGGTTTTGTATCTTTGAGTTATCATCCAAGTATAATATTCTCTTTTTAAGAACACTCACGGTGTGTCTTGTTCGCTTTATCTCCCAAATGGGATAAATGCTTTTCGATTCCGTCCAAGTCCGATTTCGTTTCATCGAGTATTCAATAAACTCATGGTAGTCTCTTTTCAAGCTCACTCACGATGTATCTTGTTCGCTTTATCTCCTAAGTGGGATAAATGCTTTTCAATTCTTTCTATGTCCAGTTTCGTACTTTGAGTTATCATCCAAGTTATGGTAGTCTCTTATCAAGCTAAATCGCAGTGTGTCTTGTTCTCTTTATCTCCCAAGTGGGATAAATGATTTTCGATTCCGTCCAAGTCCAGTTTCGTATCTTTGAGTTATCATCCAAGTTATGGTAGTCTCTTTTCAAGCTCACTCGCATTGTGTCTTGTTCGCTTTATCTCCCAAGTGGGATAAATACTTTTCGATTCCGCCGAGTCCGGTTTCGTTTGTTTGAGTTATCATCGAAGTTATGGTAGTCTCTTTTTAAGCTCACTTACGGTGGGTCTTGTTCGCTTTATCTCAAAAGTGGAATAAATGCTTTTCGATTTCGTCCACGTCCGGTTTCGTATCTTTGAGTTATCATCCAAGTAGGATATTCTCTTTTTAAGAACACTTACGATGTGTCTTGTACATTTTATCTCCCTAGTGGGATAATTGCTTTTCGATTCCGTCAAAGTCCAGTTTCGTATCTTTGTGTTATCATCCAAGTTATGATAGTCTTTTTCAAGGTTTATCTCCCAAGTGGGATAAATACTTTTCGATTCCGCCAAATCCGGTTTCGTTTGTTTGAGTTATCATCCAAGTTATGATAGTCTCTTTTTTAAGTTTTAACTCCCAAGTGGGAAAATAATTTTCGATTCCGTAAAGTCCTGTTTCGTTTGTTTGAGTTATCATCCAAGTTATGATAGTCTTTTTCAAGTTTTATCTCCCAAGTGGAATAAATACTTTTCGATTCCGTCAAAGTCCAGTTTCGTATCTTTGTGTTATCATCCAAGTTATGATAGTCTTTTTCAAGGTTTATCTCCCAAGTGGGATAAATACTTTTCGATTCCGCCAAATCCGGTTTCGTTTGTTTGAGTTATCATCCAAGTTATGATAGTCTCTTTTTTAAGTTTTATCTCCCAAGTGGGATAAATACTTTTCGATTCCGCCAAGTCCGGTTTCGTTTGTTTGAGTTATCATCCAAGTTATGATTATATTTTTCAAGTTTTATCTCCCAAGTGGGATAAATACTTTTTGATTCCGCCAAGTTCAGTTTCGTTTGTTTGAGTTATCATCCAAGTTATGATAGTCATTTTCAAGTTTTATCTCCCAAGTGGGATACATAATTTTTCGATTCTGCCAAGTCTGGTTTCATTTGTTTGAGTTATCATCCAAGTTATCGTAGTCTCTTTTAAAGCTCATTCACAGTGTGTCTTGTTCGCTTTATTTCCCAAGTGGGATAAATGCTTTTTGATTCCTTCCAAGTACGGTTTTGTATCTTTGAGTTATCATCCAAGTATAATATTCTCTTTTTAAGAACACTCACGGTGTGTCTTGTTCGCTTTATCTCCCAAATGGGATAAATGCTTTTCGATTCCGTCCAAGTCCGATTTCGTTTCATCGAGTATTCAATAAACTCATGGTAGTCTCTTTTCAAGCTCACTCACGATGTATCTTGTTCGCTTTATCTCCTAAGTGGGATAAATGCTTTTCAATTCTTTCTATGTCCAGTTTCGTACTTTGAGTTATCATCCAAGTTATGGTAGTCTCTTATCAAGCTAAATCGCGGTGTGTCTTGTTCGCTTTATCTCCCAAGTGGGATAAATGATTTTCGATTCCGTCCAAGTCCAGTTTCGTATCTTTGAGTTATCATCCAAGTTATGGTAGTCTCTTTTCAAGCTCACTCGCATTGTGTCTTGTTCGCTTTATCTCCCAAGTGGGATAAATACTTTTCGATTCCGCCGAGTCCGGTTTCGTTTGTTTGAGTTATCATCGAAGTTATGGTAGTCTCTTTTTAAGCTCACTTACGGTGGGTCTTGTTCGCTTTATCTCAAAAGTGGAATAAATGCTTTTCGATTTCGTCCACGTCCGGTTTCGTATCTTTGAGTTATCATCCAAGTAGGATATTCTCTTTTTAAGAACACTTACGATGTGTCTTGTACATTTTATCTCCCTAGTGGGATAATTGCTTTTCGATTCCGTCAAAGTCCAGTTTCGTATCTTTGTGTTATCATCCAAGTTATGATAGTCTTTTTCAAGGTTTATCTCCCAAGTGGGATAAATACTTTTCGATTCCGCCAAATCCGGTTTCGTTTGTTTGAGTTATCATCCAAGTTATGATAGTCTCTTTTTTAAGTTTTATCTCCCAAGTGGGAAAATAATTTTCGATTCCGTAAAGTCCTGTTTCGTTTGTTTGAGTTATCATCCAAGTTATGATAGTCTTTTTCAAGTTTTATCTCCCAAGTGGAATAAATACTTTTCGATTCCGTCAAAGTCCAGTTTCGTATCTTTGTGTTATCATCCAAGTTATGATAGTCTTTTTCAAGGTTTATCTCCCAAGTGGGATAAATACTTTTCGATTCCGCCAAATCCGGTTTCGTTTGTTTGAGTTATCATCCAAGTTATGATAGTCTCTTTTTTAAGTTTTATCTCCCAAGTGGGATAAATACTTTTCGATTCCGCCAAGTCCGGTTTCGTTTGTTTGAGTTATCATCCAAGTTATGATTATATTTTTCAAGTTTTATCTCCCAAGTGGGATAAATACTTTTCGATTCCGCCAAGTTCAGTTTCGTTTGTTTGAGTTATCATCCAAGTTATGATAGTCATTTTCAAGTTTTATCTCCCAAGTGGGATACATAATTTTTCGATTCTGCCAAGTCTGGTTTCATTTGTTTGAGTTATCATCCAAGTTATCGTAGTCTCTTTTAAAGCTCATTCACAGTGTGTCTTGTTCGCTTTATTTCCCAAGTGGGATAAATGCTTTTTGATTCCTTCCAAGTACGGTTTTGTATCTTTGAGTTATCATCCAAGTATAATATTCTCTTTTTAAGAACACTCACGGTGTGTCTTGTTCGCTTTATCTCCCAAATGGGATAAATGCTTTTCGATTCCTTCCAAGTCCGATTTCGTTTCTTCGAGTATTCAATAAACTCATGGTAGTCTCTTTTCAAGCTCACTCACGATGTATCTTGTTCGCTTTATCTCCCAAGTGGGATAAAAGCTTTTCAATTCTGTCTAAGTCCAGTTTCGTATCTTTGAGTTATCATCCAAGTTATGGTAGTCTCTTTTGAAGCTAAATCGCGGTGTGTCTTGTTCGCTTTATCTGCCAAGTGGGATAAATGATATTCGATTCCGTCCAAGTCTGGTTTCGTATCTTTGATTTATCATCCAAGTTATGGTAGTCTCTTTTCAAGCTCACTCGCGTTGTGTCTTGTTCGCTTTATCTCATAAGTGGGATAAATACTTTTCGATTCCGCCGAGTCCGGTTTCGTTTGTTTGAGTTATCATCGAAGTTATGGTAGTCCCTTTTTAAGCTCACTTACGGTGGGTCTTGTTCGCTTTATCTCCAAAGTGGAATAAATGCTTTTCGATTTCGTCCACGTCCGGTTTCCTATCTTTGAGTTATCATCCAAGTATGATATTCTCTTTTTAAGAACACTTACGATGTGTCTTGTACATTTTACATCCCTAGTAGGATAATTGCTTTTCGATTCCGTCCAAGTCCAGTTTCGTATCTTTGAGTTATCATCCAAGTTATGATAGTCTTTTTCAAGGTTTAGCTCCCATGTGGGATAAATACTTTTTGATTCCGCCAAATCCGGTTTCGCATGTTTGAGTTATCATCCAAGTTATGATAGTCTCTTTTTTAAGTTTTATCTCCCAAGTGGGAAAATAATTTTCGATTCCGCCAAGTCCGGTTTCGTTTGTTTGAGTTATCATCCAAGTTAAGATAGTCTTTTTCAAGTTTCATCTCCCAAGTGGAATAAATACTTTGTGATTCCACCAAGTCCAATTTCGTTTGTTTGAGTTATCATCCAAGTTATGATTGTCTCATTTCAAATTTTATCTCCCATGTGGGATAAATACTTTTCGATTCCACCAAGTCCGATTTCGTTTATTTGAGTTATCATCCAAGTTATGATAGTCTCTTTTCATGTTTTATCTCCCAAGTGGGATAAATACTTTTCGATTCCGCCAAGTCCGGTTTCGTTTGTTTGAGTTATCATCCAAGTTATGATAGTATTTTTCAAGTTTTATCTCCCAAGTGGGATAAATACTTTTCGATTCCGCCAAGTTCAGTTTCGTTTGTTTGAGTTATCATCCATGTTATGATAGTCATTTTCAAGTTTTATCTCCCAAGTGGGATACATACTTTTCGATTCTGCCAAGTCTGGTTTCATTTGTTTGAGTTATCATCCAAGTTATCATAGTCTCTTTTAAAGCTCATTCACGGTGTGTCTTGTTCGCTTTATCTCCCAAGTGGGATAAATTCTTTTCGATTCCTTCCATGTCCGGTTTTGTATCTTTGAGTTATCATCCAAGTATAATATTCTTTTTTTAAGAATACTCACGGTGTGTCTTGTTTGCTTTATCTCCCAAATGGGATAAATGCTTTTCGATTCCGTCCAAGTCCGATTTCGTTTCTTTGAGTATTTAATAAAGTCATGGTAGTCTCTTTTCAAACTCACTCACGGTGTGTCTTGTTCGCTTTATCTCCCAAGTGGGATAAATGCTTTTCAATTTTGTCTAAGTCCAGTTTCGTATCTTTGAGTTATCAACATAGTTATGGTAGTCTCTTTTCAAGCTAAATCGCGGTGTGTCTTGTTCGCTTTATCTCCCAATTGGGATAAATGATTTTCGATTTCGTCCAAGTCCGGTTTCGTATCTTTGAGTTATCATCCAAGTTTTGGTAGTCTCTTTTCAAGCTCACTCGCGTTGTGTCTTGTTCGCTTTATCTCCTAAGTGGGATAAATACTTTTCGATTCCACCGAGTCCGGTTTCGTTTGTTTGAGTTATCATCGAAGTTATGGTAGTCTCTTTTTAAGCTCACTTACGGTGGGTCTTGTACGCTTTATCTCCTAAGTGGAATAAATGCTTTTCGATTTCGTCCACGTCCGGTTTCATATCTTTGAGTTATCATCCAAGTAGGATATTCTCTTTTTAAGAACACTTACGATGTATCTTGTACATTTTATCTCCCTAGTGGGATAATTGCTTTTCGATTCCGTCCAAGTCCAGTTTCGTATCTTTGAGTTATCATCCAAGTTATGATAGTCTTTTTCAAGGTTTATCTCCCAAGTGGGATAAATACTTTTCGATTCCGCCAAATCCGGTTTCGTTTGTTTGAGTTATTATCCAAGTTATGATAGTCTCTTTTTTAAGTTTTATCTCCCAAGTTGGAAAATAATTTTCGATTCCGCCAAGTCCGGTTTCGTTTGTTTGAGTTATCATCCAAGTTATGATAGTCTTTTTCAAGTTTTATCTCCCAAGTGGAATAAATACTTTTTGATTCCACCAAGTCCAATTTCGTTTGTTTGAGTTATCATCCAAGTTATGATAGTCTCATTTCAAGTTTTATCTCCCATGTGGGATAAATACTTTTCGATTCCGCCAAGTCCGATTTCGTTTATTTGAGTTATCATCCAAGTTATGATAGTCTCTTTTCATGTTTTATCTCCCAAGTGGGATAAATACTTTTCGATTCCGCCAAGTCCGGTTTCGTTTGTTTGAGTTATCATCCAAGTTATGATAGTCTTTTTCAAGGTTTATCTCCCAAGTGGGATAAATACTTTTCGATTCCGCCAAATCCGGTTTCGTTTGTTTGAGTTATTATCCAAGTTATGATAGTCTCTTTTTTAAGTTTTATCTCCCAATTTGGAAAATAATTTTCGATTCCGCCAAGTCCGGTTTCGTTTGTTTGAGTTATCATCCAAGTTATGATAGTCTTTTTCAAGTTTTATCTCCCAAGTGGAATAAATACTTTTTGATTCCACCAAGTCCAATTTCGTTTGTTTGAGTTATCATCCAAGTTATGATAGTCTCATTTCAAGTTTTATCTCCCATGTGGGATAAATACTTTTCGATTCCGCCAAGTCCGATTTCGTTTATTTTAGTTATCATCCAAGTTATGATAGTCTCTTTTCATGTTTTATCTCCCAAGTGGGATAAATACTTTTCGATTCCGCCAAGTCCGGTTTCGTTTGTTTGAGTTATCATCCAAGTTATGATAGTATTTTTCAAGTTTTATCTCCCAAGTGGGATAAATACTTTTCGATTCCGCCAAGTTCAGTTTCGTTTGTTTGAGTTATCATCCAAGTTATGATAGTCTTTTTCAAGGTTTATCTCCCAAGTGGGATAAATACTTTTCGATTCCGCCAAATCCGGTTTCGTTTGTTTGAGTTATCATCCAAGTTATGATAATCTTTTTCAAGTTTTATCTCCCAAGTGGAATAAATACTTTTTGATTCCACCAAGTCCAATTTCGTTTGTTTGAGTTAGCAACCAAGTTATGATAGTCTCATTTCAAGTTTTATCTCCCATGTCGGATAAATACTTTTCGATTCCGCCAAGTCCGATTTCGTTTATTTAAGTTATCATCCAAGTTATGATAGTCTCTTTTCATGTTTTATCTCCCAAGTGGGATAAATACTTTTCGATTCCGCCAAGTCCGGTTTCGTTTGTTTGAGTTATCATCCAAGTTATGATAGTATTTTTCAAGTTTTATCTCCCAAGTGGGATAAATACTTTTCGATTCCGCCAAGTTCAGTTTCGTTTGTTTGAGTTATCATCCAAGTTATGATAGTCTTTTTCAAGGTTTATCTCCCAAGTGGGATAAATACTTTTCGATTCCGCCAAATCCGGTTTCGTTTGTTTGAGTTATCATCCAAATTATGATAGTCTCTTTTTTAAGTTTTATATCCCAAGTGGGAAAATAATTTTCGATTCCGCCAAGTCCGGTTTCGTTTGTTTGAGTTATCATCCAAGTTATGATAGTCTTTTTCAAGTTTTATCTCCCAAGTGGAATAAATACTTTTTGATTCCACCAAGTCCAATTTCGTTTGTTTGAGTTATCATCCAAGTTATGATAGTCTCATTTCAAGTTTTATCTCCCATGTGGGATAAATACTTTTCGATTCCGCCAAGTCCGATTTCGTTTATTTGAGTTATCATCCAAGTTATGATAGTCTCTTTTCATGTTTTATCTCCCAAGTGGGATAAATACTTTTCGATTCCGCCAAGTCCGGTTTCGTTTGTTTGAGTTATCATCAAAGTTATGATAGTATTTTTTAAGTTTTATCTCCCAAGTGGGATAAATACTTTTCGATTCCGCCAAGTTAAGTTTCGTTTTTTTGAGTTATCATCCAAGTTATGATAGTCATTTTCAAGTTTTATCTCCCAAGTGGGATACATACTTTTCGATTCCACCAAGTCCAATTTCATTTGTTTTAGTTATCATCCAAGTTATCATAGTCTCTTTTAAAGCTCATTCACGGTATGTCTTGTTCGCTTTATCTCCCAAGTGGGATAAATTCTTTTCGATTCCTTCCATGTCCGGTTTTGTATCTTTGAGTTATCATCCAAGTATAATATTCTTTTTTTAAGAACACTCACGGTGTGTCTTGTTCGCTTTATCTCTCAAATGTGATAAATGCTTTTCGATTCCGTCCAAGTCCGATTTCGTTTCTTTGAGTATTCAATAAAGTCATGGTAGTCTCTTTTCAAACTCACTCACGGTGTGTCTTGTTCGCTTTATCTCCCAAGTGGGATAAATTCTTTTCAATTCTGTCTAAGTCCAGTTTCGTATCTTTGAGTTATCATCCAAGTTATGGTAGTCTCTTTTCAAGCTAAATCGTGGTGTGTCTTGTTCGCTTTATCTCCCAAGTGGGATAAATGATTTTCGATTTCGTCCAAGTCCGGTTTCGTATCTTTGAGTTATCATCCAAGTTATGGTAGTCTCTTTTCAAGCTCACTCGCGTTGTGTCTTGTTCGCTTTATCTCCAAAGTGGGATAAATACTTTTCGATTCCGCCGAGTCCGGTTTCGTTTGTTTGAGTTATCATCGAAGTTACGGTAGTCTCTTTTTAAGCTCACTTACGGTGGGTCTTGTTCGCTTTATCTCCCAAGTGGAATAAATTCTTTTCGATTTCGTCCACGTTCGGTTTCGTATCTTTGAGTTATCATCCAAGTATGATATTCTCTTTTTAAGAACACTTACGATGTGTCTTGTACATTTTATCTCCCTAGTGGGATAATTGCTTTTCGATTCTATCCTTGTCCAGTTTCGTATCTTTGAGTTATCATCCAAGTTATGATAGTCTTTTTCAAGGATTATCTCCCAAGTGGGATAAATACTTTTCGATTCCGCCAAGTCCGGTTTCGTTTGTTTGAGTTATCATCCAAGTTATGATAGTCTTTTTCAAGTTTTATCTCCCAAGTGGAATAAATACTTTTTGATTCCACCAAGTCCAATTTCGTTTGTTTGAGTTATCATCCAAGTTATGATTGTCTCATTTCAAGTTTTATCTCCCATGTGGGATAAATACTTTTCGATTCCGCCAAGTCCGATTTCGTTTATTTGAGTTATCATCCAAGTTATGATAGTCTCTTTTCATGTTTTATCTCCCAAGTGGGATAAATACTTTTCGATTCGCCAAGTCCGGTTTCGTTTGTTTGAGTTATCATCCAAGTTATGATAGAATTTTTCAAGTTTTATCTCCCAAGTGGGATAAATACTTTTCGATTCCGCCAAGTTCAGTTACGTTTGTTTGAGTTATCATCCAAGTTATGATAGTCATTTTCAAGTTTTATCTCCCGAGTGGGATACATACTTTTCGATTCTGCCAAGTCTTGCTTCATTTGTTTGAGTTATCATCCAAGTTATCGTAGTCTCTTTTAAAGCTCATTCACGGTGTGTCTTGTTCGCTTTATCTCCCAAGTGGGATAAATGCTTTTTGATTCCTTCCAAGTACGGTTTTGTATCTTTGAGTTATCATCCAAGTATAATATTCTCTTTTTAAGAACACTCACGGTGTGTCTTGTTCGCTTTATCTCCCAAATGGGATAAATGCTTTTCGATTCCGTCCAAGTCCGATTTCGTTTCTTCGAGTATTCAATAAAGTCATGGTAGTCTCTTTTCAAGCTCACTCACGATGTGTCTTGTTCGCTTTATCTCCCAAGTGGGATAAATGCTTTTCAATTCTTTCTAAGTCCAGTTTCGTATCTTTGAGTTATCATCCAAGTTATGGTAATCTCTTTTCAAGCTAAATCGCGGTGTTTCTTGTTCACTTTATCTCCCATGTGGGATAGATGATTTTCGATTTCGTCCAAGTCCTCTTTGGTATCTTGGAGTTATCATCCAAGTTATGGTAGTCTCTTTTCAAGCTCACTCGCGTTGTGTCTTGTTCGCTTTATCTTCCAAGTGGGATAAATACTTTTCGATTCCGCCGAGTCCGGTTTCGTTTGTTTGAGTTATCATCGAAGTTATGGTAGTGTCTTTTTAAGCTCACTTACGGTGGGTCTTGTTTGCTTTATCTCCCAAGTGGAATAAATGCTTTTCGATTTCGTCCACGTCCGGTTTCGTATCTTTGAGTTATCATCCAAGTATGATATTCTCTTTTTAAGAACACTTACGATGTGTCTTGTACATTTTATCTACCTAGTGGGATAATTGCTTTTCGATTCCGTCCAAGTCCAGTTTCGTATCTTTGAGTTATCATCCAAGTTATGATAGTCTTTTTCAAGGTTTATCTCCCAAGTGGGATAAATACTTTTCGATTCCGCCAAATCCGGTTTCGTTTGTTTGAGTTATCATCCAAGTTATGATAGTCTCTTTTTTAAGTTTTATCTCCCAAGTGGGAAAATAATTTTCGATTCCGCCAAGTCCGGTTTCGTTTGTTTGAGTTATCATCCAAGTTATGATAGTCTTTTTCAAGTTTTATCTCCCAAGTGGAATAAATACTTTTTGATTCCACCAAGTCCAATTTCGTTTGTTTGAGTTATCATCCAAGTTATGATAGTCTCATTTCAAGTTTTATCTCCCATGTGGGATAAATACTTTTCGATTCCGCCAAGTCCGATTTCGTTTATTTGAGTTATCATCCAAGTTATGATAGTCTCTTTTCATTTTTTATCTCCCAAGTGGGATAAATACTTTTCGATTCCGCCAAGTCCGGTTTCGTTTGTTTGAGTTATCATCCTAGTTATGATAGTATTTTTCAAGTTTTATCTCCCAAGTGGGATAAATACTTTTCGATTCCGCCAAGTTCAGTTTCGTTTGTTTGAGTTATCATCCAAGTTATGATAGTCATTTTCAAGTTTTATCTCCCGAGTGGGATACATACTTTTCGATTCTGCCAAGTCTAGTTTCATTTGTTTGAGTTATCATCCAAGTTATCGTAGTCTCTTTTAAAGCTCATTCACGGTGTGTCTTGTTCGCTTTATCTCCCAAGTGGGATAAATGCTTTTTGATTCCTTCCAAGTACGGTTTTGTATCTTTGAGTTATCATCCAAGTATAATATTCTCTTTTTAAGAACACTCATGGTGTGTCTTGTTCGCTTTATCTCCCAAATGGGATAAATGCTTTTCGATTCCGTCCAATTCCGATTTCGTTTCTTCGAGTATTCAATAAAGTCATGGTAGTCTCTTTTCAAGCTCACTCACGATGTGTCTTGTTCGCTTTATCTCCCAAGTGGGATAAATGCTTTTCAATTCTTTCTAAGTCCAGTTTCGTATCTTTGAGTTATCATCCAAGTTATGGTAATCTCTTTTCAAGCTAAATCGTGGTGTTTCTTGTTCGCTTTATCTCCCATGTGGGATAAATGATTTTCGATTCCGTCCAAGTCCGGTTTCGTATCTTGGAGTTATCATCCAAGTTATGGTAGTCTCTTTTCAAGCTCACTCGCGTTGTGTCTTGTTCGCTTTATCTCCCAAGTGGGATAAATACTTTTCGATTCCGCCGAGTCCGGTTTCGTTTGTTTTAGTTATCATCGAAGTTATGGTAGTCTCTTTTTAAGCTCACTTACGGTGGGTCTTGTTCGATTTATCTCCCAATTGGAATAAATGCTTTTTGATTTCATCCACGTCCGGTTTCGTATCTTTGAGTTATCATCCAAGTATGATATTCTCTTTTTAAGAACACTTACGATGTGTCTTGTACATTTTATCTCCCTAGAGGGATAATTGCTTTTCGATTCTGTCCAAGTCCAGTTTCGTATCTTTGAGTTATCATCCAAGTTATGATAGTCTTTTTCAAGGTTTATCTCCCAAGTGGGATAAATACTTTTCGATTCCGCCAAATCCGGTTTCGTTTGTTTGGTTATCATCCATGTTATGATTGTCTCTTTTTTAAGTTTTATCTCCCAAGTGGGAAAATAATTTTCGATTCCGCCAAGTCCGGTTTCGTTTGTTTGAGTTATCATCCAAGTTATGATAGTCTTTTTCAAGTTTTATCTCCCAAGTGGAATAAATACTTTTTGATTCCACCAAGTCCAATTTCGTTTGTTTGAGTTATCATCCAAGTTATGATAGTCTCATTTCAAGTTTTATCTCCCATGTGGGATAAATACTTTTCGATTCCACCAAGTCCGATTTCGTTTGTTTGAGTTATCATCCAAGTTATGATAGAATTTTTCAAGTTTTATCTCCCAAGTGGGATAAATACTTTTCGATTCCGCCAAGTTCAGTTACGTTTGTTTGAGTTATCATCCAAGTTATGATAGTCATTTTCAAGTTTTATCTCCCGAGTGGGATACATACTTTTCGATTCTGCCAAGTCTTGTTTCATTTGTTTGAGTTATCATCCAAGTTATCGTAGTCTCTTTTAAAGCTCATTCACGGTGTGTCTTGTTCGCTTTATCTCCCAAGTGGGATAAATGCTTTTTGATTCCTTCCAAGTACGGTTTTGTATCTTTGAGTTATCATCCAAGTATAATATTCTCTTTTTAAGAACACTCACGGTGTGTCTTGTTCGCTTTATCTCCCAAATGGGATAAATGCTTTTCGATTCCGTCCAAGTCCGATTTCGTTTCTTCGAGTATTCAATAAAGTCATGGTAGTCTCTTTTCAAGCTCACTCACGATGTGTCTTGTTCGCTTTATCTCCCAAGTGGGATAAATGCTTTTCAATTCTTTCTAAGTCCAGTTTCGTATCTTTGAGTTATCATCCAAGTTATGGTAATCTCTTTTCAAGCTAAATCGCGGTGTTTCTTGTTCACTTTATCTCCCATGTGGGATAGATGATTTTCGATTTCGTCCAAGTCCTCTTTGGTATCTTGGAGTTATCATCCAAGTTATGGTAGTCTCTTTTCAAGCTCACTCGCGTTGTGTCTTGTTCGCTTTATCTTCCAAGTGGGATAAATACTTTTCGATTCCGCCGAGTCCGGTTTCGTTTGTTTGAGTTATCATCGAAGTTATGGTAGTGTCTTTTTAAGCTCACTTACGGTGGGTCTTGTTTGCTTTATCTCCCAAGTGGAATAAATGCTTTTCGATTTCGTCCACGTCCGGTTTCGTATCTTTGAGTTATCATCCAAGTATGATATTCTCTTTTTAAGAACACTTACGATGTGTCTTGTACATTTTATCTACCTAGTGGGATAATTGCTTTTCGATTCCGTCCAAGTCCAGTTTCGTATCTTTGAGTTATCATCCAAGTTATGATAGTCTTTTTCAAGGTTTATCTCCCAAGTGGGATAAATACTTTTCGATTCCGCCAAATCCGGTTTCGTTTGTTTGAGTTATCATCCAAGTTATGATAGTCTCTTTTTTAAGTTTTATCTCCCAAGTGGGAAAATAATTTTCGATTCCGCCAAGTCCGGTTTCGTTTGTTTGAGTTATCATCCAAGTTATGATAGTCTTTTTCAAGTTTTATCTCCCAAGTGGAATAAATACTTTTTGATTCCACCAAGTCCAATTTCGTTTGTTTGAGTTATCATCCAAGTTATGATAGTCTCATTTCAAGTTTTATCTCCCATGTGGGATAAATACTTTTCGATTCCGCCAAGTCCGATTTCGTTTATTTGAGTTATCATCCAAGTTATGATAGTCTCTTTTCATTTTTTATCTCCCAAGTGGGATAAATACTTTTCGATTCCGCCATGTCCGGTTTCGTTTGTTTGAGTTATCATCCTAGTTATGATAGTATTTTTCAAGTTTTATCTCCCAAGTGGGATAAATACTTTTCGATTCCGCCAAGTTCAGTTTCGTTTGTTTGAGTTATCATCCAAGTTATGATAGTCATTTTCAAGTTTTATCTCCCGAGTGGGATACATACTTTTCGATTCTGCCAAGTCTAGTTTCATTTGTTTGAGTTATCATCCAAGTTATCGTAGTCTCTTTTAAAGCTCATTCACGGTGTGTCTTGTTCGCTTTATCTCCCAAGTGGGATAAATGCTTTTTGATTCCTTCCAAGTACGGTTTTGTATCTTTGAGTTATCATCCAAGTATAATATTCTCTTTTTAAGAACACTCATGGTGTGTCTTGTTCGCTTTATCTCCCAAATGGGATAAATGCTTTTCGATTCCGTCCAATTCCGATTTCGTTTCTTCGAGTATTCAATAAAGTCATGGTAGTCTCTTTTCAAGCTCACTCACGATGTGTCTTGTTCGCTTTATCTCCCAAGTGGGATAAATGCTTTTCAATTCTTTCTAAGTCCAGTTTCGTATCTTTGAGTTATCATCCAAGTTATGGTAATCTCTTTTCAAGCTAAATCGTGGTGTTTCTTGTTCGCTTTATCTCCCATGTGGGATAAATGATTTTCGATTCCGTCCAAGTCCGGTTTCGTATCTTGGAGTTATCATCCAAGTTATGGTAGTCTCTTTTCAAGCTCACTCGCGTTGTGTCTTGTTCGCTTTATCTCCCAAGTGGGATAAATACTTTTCGATTCCGCCGAGTCCGGTTTCGTTTGTTTTAGTTATCATCGAAGTTATGGTAGTCTCTTTTTAAGCTCACTTACGGTGGGTCTTGTTTGATTTATCTCCCAATTGGAATAAATGCTTTTTGATTTCATCCACGTCCGGTTTCGTATCTTTGAGTTATCATCCATGTATGATATTCTCTTTTTAAGAACACTTACGATGTGTCTTGTACATTTTATCTCCCTAGAGGGATAATTGCTTTTCGATTCTGTCCAAGTCCAGTTTTGTATCTTTGAGTTATCATCCAAGTTATGATAGTCTTTTTCAAGGTTTATCTCCCAAGTGGGATAAATACTTTTCGATTCCGCCAAATCCGGTTTCGTTTGTTTGGTTATCATCCATGTTATGATTGTCTCTTTTTTAAGTTTTATCTCCCAAGTGGGAAAATAATTTTCGATTCCGCCAAGTCCGGTTTCGTTTGTTTGAGTTATCATCCAAGTTATGATAGTCTTTTTCAAGTTTTATCTCCCAAGTGGAATAAATACTTTTTGATTCCACCAAGTCCAATTTCGTTTGTTTGAGTTATCATCCAAGTTATGATAGTCTCATTTCAAGTTTTATCTCCCATGTGGGATAAATACTTTTCGATTCCACCAAGTCCGATTTCGTTTATTTGAGTTATCATCCAAGTTATGATAGTCTCTTTTCATGTTTTATCTCCCAAGTGGGATAAATACTTTTCGATTCCGCCAAGTCCGGTTTCGTTTGTTTGAGTTATCATCCAAGTTATGATAGTACTTTTCATGTTTTATCTCCCAAGTGGGATAAACACTTTTCGATTCCGCCAAGTTCAGTTTCGTTTGTTTGAGTTATCATCCAAGTTATGATAGTCATTTTCAAGTTTTATCTCCCAAGTGGGATACATACTTTTCGATTCTGCCAAGTCTAGTTTCATTTGTTTGAGTTATCATCCAAGTTATCGTAGTCTCTTTTAAAGCTCATTCACGGTGTGTCTTGTTCGCTTTATCTCCCAAGTGGGATAAATGCTTTTTGATTCCTTCCAAGTATGGTTTTGTATCTTTGAGTTATCATCCAAGTATAATATTCTCTTTTTAAGAACACTCATGGTGTGTCTTGTTCGCTTTATCTCCCAAATGGGATAAATGCTTTTCGATTCCTTCCAAGTCCGATTTCGTTTCTTCGAGTATTCAATAAAGTCATGGTAGTCTCTTTTCAACCTCACTCACGATGTGTCTTGTTCGCTTTATCTCCCAAGTGGGATAAATGCTTTTCAATTCTTTCTAAGTCCAGTTTCGTATCTTTGAGTTATCATCCAAGTTATGGTAATCTCTTTTCAAGCTAAATCGCGGTGTTTCTTGTTCACTTTATCTCCCATGTGGGATAAATGATTTTCGATTCCGTCCAAGTCCGGTTTCGTATCTTGGAGTTATCATCCATGTTATGGTAGTCTCTTTTCAAGCTCACTCGCGTTGTGTCTTGTTCGCTTTATCTCCCAAGTGGGATAAATACTTTTCGATTCCGCCGAGTCCGGTTTCGTTTGTTTGAGTTATCATTGAAGTTATGGTAGTCTCTTTTTAAGCACACTTACGGTGGGTCTTGTTCGATTTATCTCCCAATTGGAATAAATGCTTTTTGATTTCATCCACGTCCGGTTTCGTATCTTTGAGTTATCATTCAAGTATGATATTCTCTTTTTAAGAACACTTACGATGTGTCTTGTACATTTTATCTCCCTAGAGGGATAATTGCTTTTCAATTCCGTCCACGTCCAGTTTCGTATCTTTGAGTTATCATCCAAGTTATGATAGTCTTTTTCAAGGTTTATCTCCCAAGTGGGATAAATACTTTTCGATTCCGCCAAATCCGGTTTCGTTTGTTTGAGTTATCATCCAAGTTATGATAGTCTCTTTTTTAAGTTTTATCTCCCAAGTGGGAAAATAATTTTCGATTCCGCCAAGTCCGGTTTCGTTTGTTTGAGTTATCATCCAAGTTATGATAGTCTTTTTCAAGTTTTATCTCCCAAGTGGAATAAATACTTTTTGATTCCACCAAGTCCAATTTCGTTTGTTTGAGTTATCATCCAAGTTATGATAGTCTCATTTCAAGTTTTATCTCCCATGTGGGATAAATACTTTTCGATTCCGCCAAGTCCGATTTCGTTTATTTGAGTTATCATCCAAGTTATGATAGTCTCTTTTCATGTTTTATCTCCCAAGTGGGATAAATACTTTTCGATTCCGCCAAGTCCGGTTTCGTTTGTTTGAGTTATCATCCAAGTTATGATAGTACTTTTCATGTTTTATCTCCCAAGTGGGATAAACACTTTTCGATTCCGCCAAGTTCAGTTTCGTTTGTTTGAGTTATCATCCAAGTTATGATAGTCATTTTCAAGTTTTATCTCCCGAGTGGGATACATACTTTTCGATTCTGCCAAGTCTAGTTTCATTTGTTTGAGTTATCATCCAAGTTATCGTAGTCTCTTTTAAAGCTCATTCACGGTGTGTCTTGTTCGCTTTATCTCCCAAGTGGGTTAAATGCTTTTTGATTCCTTCCAAGTACGGTTTTGTATCTTTGAGTTATCATCCAAGTATAATATTCTCTTTTTAAGAACACTCATGGTGTGTCTTGTTCGCTTTATCTCCCAAATGGGATAAATGCTTTTCGATTCCGTCCAAGTCCGATTTCGTTTCTTCGAGTATTCAATAAAGTCATGGTAGTCTCTTTTCAAGCTCACTCACGATGTGTCTTGTTCGCTTTATCTCCCAAGTGGGATAAATGCTTTTCAATTCTTTCTAAGTCCAGTTTCGTATCTTTGAGTTATCATCCAAGTTATGGTAATCTATTTTCAAGCTAAATCGCGGTGTTTCTTGTTCGCTTTATCTCCCATGTGGGATAAATGATTTTCGATTCCGTCCAAGTCCGGTTTCGTATCTTGGAGTTATCATCCATGTTATGGTAGTCTCTTTTCAAGCTCACTCGCGTTGTGTCTTGTTCGCTTTATCTCCCAAGAGGGATAAATACTTTTCGATTCCGCCGAGTCCGGTTTCGTTTGTTTGAGTTATCATCGAAGTTATGGTAGTCTCTTTTTAAGCTCACTTACGGTGGGTCTTGTTCGATTTATCTCCCAATTGGAATAAATGCTTTTTGATTTCATCCACGTCCGGTTTCGTATCTTTGAGTTATCATCCAAGTATGATATTCTCTTTTTAAGAACACTTACGATGTGTCTTGTACATTTTATCTCCCTAGAGGGATAATTGCTTTTCAATTCCGTCCAAGTCCAGTTTCGTATCTTTGAGTTATCATCCAAGTTATGATAGTCTTTTTCAAGGTTTATCTCCCAAGTGGGATAAATACTTTTCGATTCCGCCAAATCCGGTTTCGTTTGTTTGAGTTATCATCCAAGTTATGATAGTCTCTTTTTTAAGTTTTATCTCCCAAGTGGGAAAATAATTTTCGATTCCGCCAAGTCCGGTTTCGTTTGTTTGAGTTATCATCAAAGTTATGATAGTCTTTTTCAAGTTTTATCTCCCAAGTGGAATAAATACTTTTTGATTCCACCAAGTCCAATTTCGTTTGTTTGAGTTATCATCCAAGTTATGATAGTCTCATTTCAAGTTTTATCTCCCATGTGGGATAAATACTTTTCGATTCCGCCAAGTCCGATTTCGTTTATTTGAGTTATCATCCAAGTTATGATAGTCTCTTTTCATGTTTTATCTCCCAAGTGGGATAAATACTTTTCGATTCCGCCAAGTCCGGTTTCGTTTGTTTGAGTTATCATCCAAGTTATGATAGTACTTTTCATGTTTTATCTCCCAAGTGGGATAAACACTTTTCGATTCCGCCAAGTTCAGTTTCGTTTGTTTGAGTTATCATCCAATTTATGATAGTCATTTTCAAGTTTTATCTCCCGAGTGGGATACATACTTTTCGATTCTGCCAAGTCTAGTTTCATTTGTTTGAGTTATCATCCAAGTTATCGTAGTCTCTTTTAAAGCTCATTCACGGTGTGTCTTGTTCGCTTTATCTCCCAAGTGGGTTAAATGCTTTTTGATTCCTTCCAAGTACGGTTTTGTATCTTTGAGTTATCATCCAAGTATAATATTCTCTTTTTAAGAACACTCATGGTGTGTCTTGTTCGCTTTATCTCCCAAATGGGATAAAGGCTTTTCGATTCCGTCCAAGTCCGATTTCGTTTCTTCGAGTATTCAATAAAGTCATGGTAGTCTCTTTTCAAGCTCACTCACGATGTGTCTTGTTCGCTTTATCTCCCAAGTGGGATAAATGCTTTTCAATTCTTTCTAAGTCCAGTTTCGTATCTTTGAGTTATCTTCCAAGTTATGGTAATCTCTTTTCAAGCTAATTCGCGGTGTTTCTTGGTCGCTTTATCTCCCATGTGGGATAAATGATTTTAGATTCCGTCCAAGTCCGGTTTCGTATCTTGGAGTTATCATCCATGTTATGGTAGTCTCTTTTCATGCTCACTCGCGTTGTGTCTTGTTCGCTTTATCTCCCAATTGGGATAAATACTTTTCGATTCCGCCGAGTCCGGTTTCGTTTGTTTGAGTTATCATTGAAGTTATGGTAGTCTCTTTTTAAGCTCACTTACGGTGGGTCTTGTTCGATTTATCTCCCAATTGGAATAAATGCTTTTTGATTTCGTCCACGTCCGGTTTCGTATCTTTGAGTTATCATCCAAGTATGATATTCTCTTTTTAAGAACACTTACGATGTGTCTTGTACATTTTATCTCCCTAGAGGGATAATTGCTTTTCGATTCTGTCCAAGTCCAGTATCGTATCTATGAGTTATCATCCAAGTTATGATAGTCTTTTTCAAGGTTTATCTCCCAAGTGGGATAAATACTTTTCGATTCCGCCAAATCCGGTTTCGTTTGTTTGAGTTATCATCCATGTTATGATTGTCTCTTTTTTAAGTTTTATCTCCCAAGTGGGAAAATAATTTTCGATTCCGCCAAGTCCGGTTTCGTTTGTTTGAGTTATCATCCAAGTTATGATAGTCTCATTTCAAGTTTTATCTCCCATGTGGGATAAATACTTTTCGATTCCGCCAAGTCCGATTTCGTTTATTTGAGTTATCATCCAAGTTATGATAGTCTCTTTTCATGTTTTATCTCCCAAGTGGGATAAATACTTTTCGATTCCGCCAAGTCCGGTTTCGTTTGTTTGAGTTATCATCCAAGTTATGATAGTACTTTTCATGTTTTATCTCCCAAGTGGGATAAACACTTTACGATTCCGCCAAGTTCAGTTTCGTTTGTTTGAGTTATCATCCAAGTTATGATAGTCATTTTCAAGTTTTATCTCCCGAGTGGGATACATACTTTTCGATTCTGCCAAGTCTAGTTTCATTTGTTTGAGTTATCATCCAAGTTATCGTAGTCTCTTTTAAAGCTCATTCACGGTGTGTCTTGTTCGCTTTATCTCCCAAGTGGGTTAAATGCTTTTTGATTCCTTCCAAGTACGGTTTTGTATCTTTGAGTTATCATCCAAGTATAATATTCTCTTTTTAAGAACACTCATGGTGTGTCTTGTTCGCTTTATCTCCCAAATGGGATAAATGCTTTTCGATTCTGTCCAAGTCCGATTTCGTTTCTTCGAGTATTCAATAAAGTCATGGTAGTCTCTTTTCAAGCTCACTCACGATGTGTCTTGTTCGCTTTATCTCCCAAGTGGGATAAATGCTTTTCAATTCTTTCTAAGTCCAGTTTCGTATCTTTGAGTTATCTTCCAAGTTATGGTAATCTCTTTTCAAGCTAAATCGCGGTGTTTCTTGTTCGCTTTATCTCCCATGTGGGATAAATGATTTTAGATTCCGTCCAAGTCCGGTTTCGTATCTTGGAGTTATCATCCATGTTATGGTAGTCTCTTTTCAAGCTCACTCGCGTTGTGTCTTGTTCGCTTTATCTCCCAAGTGGGATAAATACTTTTCGATTCCGCCGAGTCCGGTTTCGTTTTTTTGAGTTATCATCGAAGTTATGGTAGTCTCTTTTTAAGCTCACTTACGGTGGGTCTTGTTCGATTTATCTCCCAATTGGAATAAATGCTTTTTGATTTCGTCCACGTCCGGTTTCGTATCTTTGAGTTATCATCCAAGTATGATATTCTCTTTTTAAGAACACTTACGATGTGTCTTGTACATTTTATCTCCCTAGAGGGATAATTGCTTTTCGATTCTGTCCAAGTCCAGTTTCGTATCTTTGAGTTATCATACAAGTTATGATAGTCTTTTTCAAGGTTTATCTCCCAAGTGGGATAAATACTTTTCGATTCCGCCAAATCCGGTTTCGTTTGTTTGAGTTATCATCCATGTTATGATTGTCTCTTTTTTAAGTTTTATCTCCCAAGTGGGAAAATAATTTTCGATTCCGCCAAGTCCGGTTTCGTTTGTTTGAGTTATCATCCAAGTTATGATAGTCTCATTTCAAGTTTTATCTCCCATGTGGGATAAATACTTTTCGATTCCACCAAGTCCGATTTCGTTTATTTGAGTTATCATCCAAGTTATGATAGTCTCTTTTCATGTTTTATCTCCCAAGTGGGATAAATACTTTTCGATTCCGCCAAGTCCGGTTTCGTTTGTTTGAGTTATCATCCAAGTTATGATAGTACTTTTCATGTTTTATCTCCCAAGTGGGATAAACACTTTTCGATTCCGCCAAGTTCAGTTTCGTTTGTTTGAGTTATCATCCAATTTATGATAGTCATTTTCAAGTTTTATCTCCCGAGTGGGATACATACTTTTCGATTCTGCCAAGTCTAGTTTCATTTGTTTGAGTTATCATCCAAGTTATCGTAGTCTCTTTTAAAGCTCATTCACGGTGTGTCTTGTTCGCTTTATCTCCCAAGTGGGTTAAATGCTTTTTGATTCCTTCCAAGTACGGTTTTGTATCTTTGAGTTATCATCCAAGTATAATATTCTCTTTTTAAGAACACTCATGGTGTGTCTTGTTCGCTTTATCTCCCAAATGGGATAAAGGCTTTTCGATTCCGTCCAAGTCCGATTTCGTTTCTTCGAGTATTCAATAAAGTCATGGTAGTCTCTTTTCAAGCTCACTCACGATGTGTCTTGTTCGCTTTATCTCCCAAGTGGGATAAATGCTTTTCAATTCTTTCTAAGTCCAGTTTCGTATCTTTGAGTTATCTTCCAAGTTATGGTAATCTCTTTTCAAGCTAAATCGCGGTGTTTCTTGTTCGCTTTATCTCCCATGTGGGATAAATGATTTTAGATTCCGTCCAAGTCCGGTTTCGTATCTTGGAGTTATCATCCATGTTATGGTAGTCTCTTTTCATGCTCACTCGCGTTGTGTCTTGTTCGCTTTATCTCCCAAGTGGGATAAATACTTTTCGATTCCGCCGAGTCCGGTTTCGTTTGTTTGAGTTATCATTGAAGTTATGGTAGTCTCTTTTTAAGCTCACTTACGGTGGGTCTTGTTCGATTTATCTCCCAATTGGAATAAATGCTTTTTGATTTCGTCCACGTCCGGTTTCGTATCTTTGAGTTATCATCCAAGTATGATATTCTCTTTTTAAGAACACTTACGATGTGTCTTGTACATTTTATCTCCCTAGAGGGATAATTGCTTTTCGATTCTGTCCAAGTCCAGTATCGTATCTATGAGTTATCATCCAAGTTATGATAGTCTTTTTCAAGGTTTATCTCCCAAGTGGGATAAATACTTTTCGATTCCGCCAAATCCGGTTTCGTTTGTTTGAGTTATCATCCATGTTATGATTGTCTCTTTTTTAAGTTTTATCTCCCAAGTGGGAAAATAATTTTCGATTCCGCCAAGTCCGGTTTCGTTTGTTTGAGTTATCATCCAAGTTATGATAGTCTCATTTCAAGTTTTATCTCCCATGTGGGATAAATACTTTTCGATTCCGCCAAGTCCGATTTCGTTTATTTGAGTTATCATCCAAGTTATGATAGTCTCTTTTCATGTTTTATCTCCCAAGTGGGATAAATACTTTTCGATTCCGCCAAGTCCGGTTTCGTTTGTTTGAGTTATCATCCAAGTTATGATAGTACTTTTCATGTTTTATCTCCCAAGTGGGATAAACACTTTACGATTCCGCCAAGTTCAGTTTCGTTTGTTTGAGTTATCATCCAAGTTATGATAGTCATTTTCAAGTTTTATCTCCCGAGTGGGATACATACTTTTCGATTCTGCCAAGTCTAGTTTCATTTGTTTGAGTTATCATCCAAGTTATCGTAGTCTCTTTTAAAGCTCATTCACGGTGTGTCTTGTTCGCTTTATCTCCCAAGTGGGTTAAATGCTTTTTGATTCCTTCCAAGTACGGTTTTGTATCTTTGAGTTATCATCCAAGTATAATATTCTCTTTTTAAGAACACTCATGGTGTGTCTTGTTAGCTTTATCTCCCAAATGGGATAAATGCTTTTCGATTCCGTCCAAGTCCGATTTCGTTTCTTCGAGTATTCAATAAAGTCATGGTAGTCTCTTTTCAAGCTCACTCACGATGTGTCTTGTTCGCTTTATCTCCCAAGTGGGATAAATGCTTTTCAATTCTTTCTAAGTCCAGTTTCGTATCTTTGAGTTATCATCCAAGTTATGGTAATCTCTTTTCAAGCTAAATCGCGGTGTTTCTTGTTCGCTTTATCTCCCATGTGGGATAAATGATTTTCGATTCCGTCCAAGTCCGGTTTCGTATCTTGGAGTTATCATCCATGTTATGGTAGTCTCTTTTCAAGCTCACTCGCGTTGTGTCTTGTTCGCTTTATCTCCCAAGAGGGATAAATACTTTTCGATTCCGCCGAGTCCGGTTTCGTTTGTTTGAGTTATCATCGAAGTTATGGTAGTCTCTTTTTAAGCTCACTTACGGTGGGTCTTGTTCGATTTATCTCCCAATTGGAATAAATGCTTTTTGATTTCATCCACGTCCGGTTTCGTATCTTTGAGTTATCATCCAAGTATGATATTCTCTTTTTAAGAACACTTACGATGTGTCTTGTACATTTTATCTCCCTAGAGGGATAATTGCTTTTCAATTCCGTCCAAGTCCAGTTTCGTATCTTTGAGTTATCATCCAAGTTATGATAGTCTTTTTCAAGGTTTATCTCCCAAGTGGGATAAATACTTTTCGATTCCGCCAAATCCGGTTTCGTTTGTTTGAGTTATCATCCAAGTTATGATAGTCTCTTTTTTAAGTTTTATCTCCCAAGTGGGAAAATAATTTTCGATTCCGCCAAGTCCGGTTTCGTTTGTTTGAGTTATCATCAAAGTTATGATAGTCTTTTTCAAGTTTTATCTCCCAAGTGGAATAAATACTTTTTGATTCCACCAAGTCCAATTTCGTTTGTTTGAGTTATCATCCAAGTTATGATAGTCTCATTTCAAGTTTTATCTCCCATGTGGGATAAATACTTTTCGATTCCGCCAAGTCCGATTTCGTTTATTTGAGTTATCATCCAAGTTATGATAGTCTCTTTTCATGTTTTATCTCCCAAGTGGGATAAATACTTTTCGATTCCGCCAAGTCCGGTTTCGTTTGTTTGAGTTATCATCCAAGTTATGATAGTACTTTTCATGTTTTATCTCCCAAGTGGGATAAACACTTTTCGATTCCGCCATGTTCAGTTTCGTTTGTTTGAGTTATCATCCAAGTTATGATAGTCATTTTCAAGTTTTATCTCCCAAGTGGGATACATACTTTTTGATTCTGCCAAGTCTAGTTTCATTTGTTTGAGTTATCATCCAAGTTATCGTAGTCTCTTTTAAAGCTCATTCACGGTGTGTCTTGTTCGCTTTATCTCCCAAGTGGGTTAAATGCTTTTTGATTCCTTCCAAGTACGGTTTTGTATCTTTGAGTTATCATCCAAGTATAATATTCTCTTTTTAAGAACACTCATGGTGTGTCTTGTTCGCTTTATCTCCCAAATGGGATAAATGCTTTTCGATTCTGTCCAAGTCCGATTTCGTTTCTTCGAGTATTCAATAAAGTCATGGTAGTCTCTTTTCAAGCTCACTCACGATGTGTCTTGTTCGCTTTATCTCCCAAGTGGGATAAATGCTTTTCAATTTTTTCTAAGTCCAGTTTCGTATCTTTGAGTTATCTTCCAAGTTATGGTAATCTCTTTTCAAGCTAAATCGCGGTGTTTCTTGTTCGCTTTATCTCCCATGTGGGATAAATGATTTTAGATTCCGTCCAAGTCCGGTTTCGTATCTTGGAGTTATCATCCATGTTATGGTAGTCTCTTTTCAAGCTCACTCGCGTTGTGTCTTGTTCGCTTTATCTCCCAAGTGGGATAAATACTTTTCGATTCCGCCGAGTCCGGTTTCGTTTTTTTGAGTTATCATCGAAGTTATGGTAGTCTCTTTTTAAGCTCACTTACGGTGGGTCTTGTTCGATTTATCTCCCAATTGGAATAAATGCTTTTTGATTTCGTCCACGTCCGGTTTCGTATCTTTGAGTTATCATCCAAGTATGATATTCTCTTTTTAAGAACACTTACGATGTGTCTTGTACATTTTATCTCCCTAGAGGGATAATTGCTTTTCGATTCTGTCCAAGTCCAGTTTCGTATCTTTGAGTTATCATACAAGTTATGATAGTCTTTTTCAAGGTTTATCTCCCAAGTGGGATAAATACTTTTCGATTCCGCCAAATCCGGTTTCGTTTGTTTGAGTTATCATCCATGTTATGATTGTCTCTTTTTTAAGTTTTATCTCCCAAGTGGGAAAATAATTTTCGATTCCGCCAAGTCCGGTTTCGTTTGTTTGAGTTATCATCCAAGTTATGATAGTCTCATTTCAAGTTTTATCTCCCATGTGGGATAAATACTTTTCGATTCCACCAAGTCCGATTTCGTTTATTTGAGTTATCATCCAAGTTATGATAGTCTCTTTTCATGTTTTATCTCCCAAGTGGGATAAATACTTTTCGATTCCGCCAAGTCCGGTTTCGTTTGTTTGAGTTATCATCCAAGTTATGATAGTACTTTTCATGTTTTATCTCCCAAGTGGGATAAACACTTTTCGATTCCGCCAAGTTCAGTTTCGTTTGTTTGAGTTATCATCCAATTTATGATAGTCATTTTCAAGTTTTATCTCCCGAGTGGGATACATACTTTTCGATTCTGCCAAGTCTAGTTTCATTTGTTTGAGTTATCATCCAAGTTATCGTAGTCTCTTTTAAAGCTCATTCACGGTGTGTCTTGTTCGCTTTATCTCCCAAGTGGGTTAAATGCTTTTTGATTCCTTCCAAGTACGGTTTTGTATCTTTGAGTTATCATCCAAGTATAATATTCTCTTTTTAAGAACACTCATGGTGTGTCTTGTTCGCTTTATCTCCCAAATGGGATAAAGGCTTTTCGATTCCGTCCAAGTCCGATTTCGTTTCTTCGAGTATTCAATAAAGTCATGGTAGTCTCTTTTCAAGCTCACTCACGATGTGTCTTGTTCGCTTTATCTCCCAAGTGGGATAAATGCTTTTCAATTCTTTCTAAGTCCAGTTTCGTATCTTTGAGTTATCATCCAAGTTATGGTAATCTCTTTTCAAGCTAAATCGCGGTGTTTCTTGTTCGCTTTATCTCCCATGTGGGATAAATGATTTTCGATTCCGTCCAAGTCCGGTTTCGTATCTTGGAGTTATCATCCATGTTATGGTAGTCTCTTTTCAAGCTCACTCGCGTTGTGTCTTGTTCGCTTTATCTCCCAAGAGGGATAAATACTTTTCGATTCCGCCGAGTCCGGTTTCGTTTGTTTGAGTTATCATCGAAGTTATGGTAGTCTCTTTTTAAGCTCACTTACGGTGGGTCTTGTTCGATTTATCTCCCAATTGGAATAAATGCTTTTTGATTTCATCCACGTCCGGTTTCGTATCTTTGAGTTATCATCCAAGTATGATATTCTCTTTTTAAGAACACTTACGATGTGTCTTGTACATTTTATCTCCCTAGAGGGATAATTGCTTTTCAATTCCGTCCAAGTCCAGTTTCGTATCTTTGAGTTATCATCCAAGTTATGATAGTCTTTTTCAAGGTTTATCTCCCAAGTGGGATAAATACTTTTCGATTCCGCCAAATCCGGTTTCGTTTGTTTGAGTTATCATCCAAGTTATGATAGTCTCTTTTTTAAGTTTTATCTCCCAAGTGGGAAAATAATTTTCGATTCCGCCAAGTCCGGTTTCGTTTGTTTGAGTTATCATCAAAGTTATGATAGTCTTTTTCAAGTTTTATCTCCCAAGTGGAATAAATACTTTTTGATTCCACCAAGTCCAATTTCGTTTGTTTGAGTTATCATCCAAGTTATGATAGTCTCATTTCAAGTTTTATCTCCCATGTGGGATAAATACTTTTCGATTCCGCCAAGTCCGATTTCGTTTATTTGAGTTATCATCCAAGTTATGATAGTCTCTTTTCATGTTTTATCTCCCAAGTGGGATAAATACTTTTCGATTCCGCCAAGTCCGGTTTCGTTTGTTTGAGTTATCATCCAAGTTATGATAGTACTTTTCATGTTTTATCTCCCAAGTGGGATAAACACTTTTCGATTCCGCCATGTTCAGTTTCGTTTGTTTGAGTTATCATCCAAGTTATGATAGTCATTTTCAAGTTTTATCTCCCAAGTGGGATACATACTTTTTGATTCTGCCAAGTCTAGTTTCATTTGTTTGAGTTATCATCCAAGTTATCGTAGTCTCTTTTAAAGCTCATTCACGGTGTGTCTTGTTCGCTTTATCTCCCAAGTGGGTTAAATGCTTTTTGATTCCTTCCAAGTACGGTTTTGTATCTTTGAGTTATCATCCAAGTATAATATTCTCTTTTTAAGAACACTCATGGTGTGTCTTGTTCGCTTTATCTCCCAAATGGGATAAATGCTTTTCGATTCTGTCCAAGTCCGATTTCGTTTCTTCGAGTATTCAATAAAGTCATGGTAGTCTCTTTTCAAGCTCACTCACGATGTGTCTTGTTCGCTTTATCTCCCAAGTGGGATAAATGCTTTTCAATTTTTTCTAAGTCCAGTTTCGTATCTTTGAGTTATCTTCCAAGTTATGGTAATCTCTTTTCAAGCTAAATCGCGGTGTTTCTTGTTCGCTTTATCTCCCATGTGGGATAAATGATTTTAGATTCCGTCCAAGTCCGGTTTCGTATCTTGGAGTTATCATCCATGTTATGGTAGTCTCTTTTCAAGCTCACTCGCGTTGTGTCTTGTTCGCTTTATCTCCCAAGTGGGATAAATACTTTTCGATTCCGCCGAGTCCGGTTTCGTTTTTTTGAGTTATCATCGAAGTTATGGTAGTCTCTTTTTAAGCTCACTTACGGTGGGTCTTGTTCGATTTATCTCCCAATTGGAATAAATGCTTTTTGATTTCGTCCACGTCCGGTTTCGTATCTTTGAGTTATCATCCAAGTATGATATTCTCTTTTTAAGAACACTTACGATGTGTCTTGTACATTTTATCTCCCTAGAGGGATAATTGCTTTTCGATTCTGTCCAAGTCCAGTTTCGTATCTTTGAGTTATCATACAAGTTATGATAGTCTTTTTCAAGGTTTATCTCCCAAGTGGGATAAATACTTTTCGATTCCGCCAAATCCGGTTTCGTTTGTTTGAGTTATCATCCATGTTATGATTGTCTCTTTTTTAAGTTTTATCTCCCAAGTGGGAAAATAATTTTCGATTCCGCCAAGTCCGGTTTCGTTTGTTTGAGTTATCATCCAAGTTATGATAGTCTCATTTCAAGTTTTATCTCCCATGTGGGATAAATACTTTTCGATTCCACCAAGTCCGATTTCGTTTATTTGAGTTATCATCCAAGTTATGATAGTCTCTTTTCATGTTTTATCTCCCAAGTGGGATAAATACTTTTCGATTCCGCCAAGTCCGGTTTCGTTTGTTTGAGTTATCATCCAAGTTATGATAGTACTTTTCATGTTTTATCTCCCAAGTGGGATAAACACTTTTCGATTCCGCCAAGTTCAGTTTCGTTTGTTTGAGTTATCATCCAATTTATGATAGTCATTTTCAAGTTTTATCTCCCGAGTGGGATACATACTTTTCGATTCTGCCAAGTCTAGTTTCATTTGTTTGAGTTATCATCCAAGTTATCGTAGTCTCTTTTAAAGCTCATTCACGGTGTGTCTTGTTCGCTTTATCTCCCAAGTGGGTTAAATGCTTTTTGATTCCTTCCAAGTACGGTTTTGTATCTTTGAGTTATCATCCAAGTATAATATTCTCTTTTTAAGAACACTCATGGTGTGTCTTGTTCGCTTTATCTCCCAAATGGGATAAAGGCTTTTCGATTCCGTCCAAGTCCGATTTCGTTTCTTCGAGTATTCAATAAAGTCATGGTAGTCTCTTTTCAAGCTCACTCACGATGTGTCTTGTTCGCTTTATCTCCCAAGTGGGATAAATGCTTTTCAATTCTTTCTAAGTCCAGTTTCGTATCTTTGAGTTATCTTCCAAGTTATGGTAATCTCTTTTCAAGCTAAATCGCGGTGTTTCTTGTTCGCTTTATCTCCCATGTGGGATAAATGATTTTAGATTCCGTCCAAGTCCGGTTTCGTATCTTGGAGTTATCATCCATGTTATGGTAGTCTCTTTTCATGCTCACTCGCGTTGTGTCTTGTTCGCTTTATCTCCCAAGTGGGATAAATACTTTTCGATTCCGCCGAGTCCGGTTTCGTTTGTTTGAGTTATCATTGAAGTTATGGTAGTCTCTTTTTAAGCTCACTTACGGTGGGTCTTGTTCGATTTATCTCCCAATTGGAATAAATGCTTTTTGATTTCGTCCACGTCCGGTTTCGTATCTTTGAGTTATCATCCAAGTATGATATTCTCTTTTTAAGAACACTTACGATGTGTCTTGTACATTTTATCTCCCTAGAGGGATAATTGCTTTTCGATTCTGTCCAAGTCCAGTATCGTATCTATGAGTTATCATCCAAGTTATGATAGTCTTTTTCAAGGTTTATCTCCCAAGTGGGATAAATACTTTTCGATTCCGCCAAATCCGGTTTCGTTTGTTTGAGTTATCATCCATGTTATGATTGTCTCTTTTTTAAGTTTTATCTCCCAAGTGGGAAAATAATTTTCGATTCCGCCAAGTCCGGTTTCGTTTGTTTGAGTTATCATCCAAGTTATGATAGTCTCATTTCAAGTTTTATCTCCCATGTGGGATAAATACTTTTCGATTCCGCCAAGTCCGATTTCGTTTATTTGAGTTATCATCCAAGTTATGATAGTCTCTTTTCATGTTTTATCTCCCAAGTGGGATAAATACTTTTCGATTCCGCCAAGTCCGGTTTCGTTTGTTTGAGTTATCATCCAAGTTATGATAGTACTTTTCATGTTTTATCTCCCAAGTGGGATAAACACTTTACGATTCCGCCAAGTTCAGTTTCGTTTGTTTGAGTTATCATCCAAGTTATGATAGTCATTTTCAAGTTTTATCTCCCGAGTGGGATACATACTTTTCGATTCTGCCAAGTCTAGTTTCATTTGTTTGAGTTATCATCCAAGTTATCGTAGTCTCTTTTAAAGCTCATTCACGGTGTGTCTTGTTCGCTTTATCTCCCAAGTGGGTTAAATGCTTTTTGATTCCTTCCAAGTACGGTTTTGTATCTTTGAGTTATCATCCAAGTATAATATTCTCTTTTTAAGAACACTCATGGTGTGTCTTGTTAGCTTTATCTCCCAAATGGGATAAATGCTTTTCGATTCCGTCCAAGTCCGATTTCGTTTCTTCGAGTATTCAATAAAGTCATGGTAGTCTCTTTTCAAGCTCACTCACGATGTGTCTTGTTCGCTTTATCTCCCAAGTGGGATAAATGCTTTTCAATTCTTTCTAAGTCCAGTTTCGTATCTTTGAGTTATCTTCCAAGTTATGGTAATCTCTTTTCAAGCTAAATCGCGGTGTTTCTTGTTCGCTTTATCTCCCATGTGGGATAAATGATTTTAGATTCCGTCCAAGTCCGGTTTCGTATCTTGGAGTTATCATCCATGTTATGGTAGTCTATTTTCAAGCTCACTCGCGTTGTGTCTTGTTCGCTTTATCTCCCAAGTGGGATAAATACTTTTCGATTCCGCCGAGTCCGGTTTCGTTTTTTTGAGTTATCATCGAAGTTATGGTAGTCTCTTTTTAAGCTCACTTACGGTGGGTCTTGTTCGATTTATCTCCCAATTGGAATAAATGCTTTTTGATTTCGTCCACGTCCGGTTTCGTATCTTTGAGTTATCATCCAAGTATGATATTCTCTTTTTAAGAACACTTACGATGTGTCTTGTACATTTTATCTCCCTAGAGGAATAATTGCTTTTCGATTCTGTCCAAGTCCAGTTTCGTATCTTTGAGTTATCATCCAAGTTATGATAGTCTTTTTCAAGGTTTATCTCCCAAGTGGGATAAATACTTTTCGATTCCGCCAAATCCGGTTTCGTTTGTTTGAGTTATCATCCATGTTATGATTGTCTCTTTTTTAAGTTTTATCTCCCAAGTGGGAAAATAATTTTCGATTCCACCAAGTCCGGTTTCGTTTGTTTGAGTTATCATCCAAGTTATGATAGTCTCATTTCAAGTTTTATCTCCCATGTGGGATAAATACTTTTCGATTCCGCCAAGTCCGATTTCGTTTATTTGAGTTATCATCCAAGTTATGATAGTCTCTTTTCATGTTTTATCTCCCAAGTGGGATAAATACTTTTCGATTCCGCCAAGTCCGGTTTCGTTTGTTTGAGTTATCATCCAAGTTATGATAGTACTTTTCATGTTTTATCTCCCAAGTGGGATAAACACTTTACGATTCCGCCAAGTTCAGTTTCGTTTGTTTGAGTTATCATCCAAGTTATGATAGTCATTTTCAAGTTTTATCTCCCGAGTGGGATACATACTTTTCGATTCTGCCAAGTCTAGTTTCATTTGTTTGAGTTATCATCCAAGTTATCGTAGTCTCTTTTAAAGCTCATTCACGGTGTGTCTTGTTCGCTTTATCTCCCAAGTGGGTTAAATGCTTTTTGATTCCTTCCAAGTACGGTTTTGTATCTTTGAGTTATCATCCAAGTATAATATTCTCTTTTTAAGAACACTCATGGTGTGTCTTGTTAGCTTTATCTCCCAAATGGGATAAATGCTTTTCGATTCCGTCCAAGTCCGATTTCATTTCTTCGAGTATTCAATAAAGTCATGGTAGTCTCTTTTCAAGCTCACTCACGATGTGTCTTGTTCGCTTTATCTCCCAAGTGGGATAAATGCTTTTCAATTCTTTCTAAGTCCAGTTTCGTATCTTTGAGTTATCTTCCAAGTTATGGTAATCTCTTTTCAAGCTAAATCGCGGTGTTTCTTGTTCGCTTTATCTCCCATGTGGGATAAATGATTTTAGATTCCGTCCAAGTCCGGTTTCGTATCTTGGAGTTATCATCCATGTTATGGTAGTCTCTTTTCAAGCTCACTCGCGTTGTGTCTTGTTCGCTTTATCTCCCAAGTGGGATAAATACTTTTCGATTCCGCCGAGTCCGGTTTCGTTTTTTTGAGTTATCATCGAAGTTATGGTAGTCTCTTTTTAAGCTCACTTACGGTGGGTCTTGTTTGATTTATCTCCCAATTGGAATAAATGCTTTTTGATTTCGTCCACGTCCGGTTTCGTATCTTTGAGTTATCATCCAAGTATGATATTCTCTTTTTAAGAACACTTACGATGTGTCTTGTACATTTTATCTCCCTAGAGGGATAATTGCTTTTCGATTCTGTCCAAGTCCAGTTTCGTATCTTTGAGTTATCATACAAGTTATGATAGTCTTTTTCAAGGTTTATCTCCCAAGTGGGATAAATACTTTTCGATTCCGCCAAATTCGGTTTCGTTTGTTTGAGTTATCATCCATGTTATGATTGTCTCTTTTTTAAGTTTTATCTCCCAAGTGGGAAAATAATTTTCGATTCCGCCAAGTCCGGTTTCGTTTGTTTGAGTTATCATCCAAGTTATGATAGTCTCATTTCAAGTTTTATCTCCCATGTGGGATAAATACTTTTCGATTCCACCAAGTCCGATTTCGTTTATTTGAGTTATCATCCAAGTTATGATAGTCTCTTTTCATGTTTTATCTCCCAAGTGGGATAAATACTTTTCGATTCCGCCAAGTCCGGTTTCGTTTGTTTGAGTTATCATCCAAGTTATGATAGTACTTTTCATGTTTTATCTCCCAAGTGGGATAAACACTTTTCGATTCCGCCAAGTTCAGTTTCGTTTGTTTGAGTTATCATCCAATTTATGATAGTCATTTTCAAGTTTTATCTCCCGAGTGGGATACATACTTTTCGATTCTGCCAAGTCTAGTTTCATTTGTTTGAGTTATCATCCAAGTTATCGTAGTCTCTTTTAAAGCTCATTCACGGTGTGTCTTGTTCGCTTTATCTCCCAAGTGGGTTAAATGCTTTTTGATTCCTTCCAAGTACGGTTTTGTATCTTTGAGTTATCATCCAAGTATAATATTCTCTTTTTAAGAACACTCATGGTGTGTCTTGTTCGCTTTATCTCCCAAATGGGATAAAGGCTTTTCGATTCCGTCCAAGTCCGATTTCGTTTCTTCGAGTATTCAATAAAGTCATGGTAGTCTCTTTTCAAGCTCACTCACGATGTGTCTTGTTCGCTTTATCTCCCAAGTGGGATAAATGCTTTTCAATTCTTTCTAAGTCCAGTTTCGTATCTTTGAGTTATCTTCCAAGTTATGGTAATCTCTTTTCAAGCTAAATCGCGGTGTTTCTTGTTCGCTTTATCTCCCATGTGGGATAAATGATTTTAGATTCCGTCCAAGTCCGGTTTCGTATCTTGGAGTTATCATCCATGTTATGGTAGTCTCTTTTCATGCTCACTCGCGTTGTGTCTTGTTCGCTTTATCTCCCAAGTGGGATAAATACTTTTCGATTCCGCCGAGTCCGGTTTCGTTTGTTTGAGTTATCATTGAAGTTATGGTAGTCTCTTTTTAAGCTCACTTACGGTGGGTCTTGTTCGATTTATCTCCCAATTGGAATAAATGCTTTTTGATTTCGTCCACGTCCGGTTTCGTATCTTTGAGTTATCATCCAAGTATGATATTCTCTTTTTAAGAACACTTACGATGTGTCTTGTACATTTTATCTCCCTAGAGGGATAATTGCTTTTCGATTCTGTCCAAGTCCAGTATCGTATCTATGAGTTATCATCCAAGTTATGATAGTCTTTTTCAAGGTTTATCTCCCAAGTGGGATAAATACTTTTCGATTGCGCCAAATCCGGTTTCGTTTGTTTGAGTTATCATCCATGTTATGATTGTCTCTTTTTTAAGTTTTATCTCCCAAGTGGGAAAATAATTTTCGATTCCGCCAAGTCCGGTTTCGTTTGTTTGAGTTATCATCCAAGTTATGATAGTCTCATTTCAAGTTTTATCTCCCATGTGGGATAAATACTTTTCGATTCCGCCAAGTCCGATTTCGTTTATTTGAGTTATCATCCAAGTTATGATAGTCTCTTTTCATGTTTTATCTCCCAAGTGGGATAAATACTTTTCGATTCCGCCAAGTCCGGTTTCGTTTGTTTGAGTTATCATCCAAGTTATGATAGTACTTTTCATGTTTTATCTCCCAAGTGGGATAAACACTTTACGATTCCGCCAAGTTCAGTTTCGTTTGTTTGAGTTATCATCCAAGTTATGATAGTCATTTTCAAGTTTTATCTCCCGAGTGGGATACATACTTTTCGATTCTGCCAAGTCTAGTTTCATTTGTTTGAGTTATCATCCAAGTTATCGTAGTCTCTTTTAAAGCTCATTCACGGTGTGTCTTGTTCGCTTTATCTCCCAAGTGGGTTAAATGCTTTTTGATTCCTTCCAAGTACGGTTTTGTATCTTTGAGTTATCATCCAAGTATAATATTCTCTTTTTAAGAACACTCATGGTGTGTCTTGTTAGCTTTATCTCCCAAATGGGATAAATGCTTTTCGATTCCGTCCAAGTCCGATTTCATTTCTTCGAGTATTCAATAAAGTCATGGTAGTCTCTTTTCAAGCTCACTCACGATGTGTCTTGTTCGCTTTATCTCCCAAGTGGGATAAATGCTTTTCAATTCTTTCTAAGTCCAGTTTCGTATCTTTGAGTTATCTTCCAAGTTATGGTAATCTCTTTTCAAGCTAAATCGCGGTGTTTCTTGTTCGCTTTATCTCCCATGTGGGATAAATGATTTTAGATTCCGTCCAAGTCCGGTTTCGTATCTTGGAGTTATCATCCATGTTATGGTAGTCTCTTTTCAAGCTCACTCGCGTTGTGTCTTGTTCGCTTTATCTCCCAAGTGGGATAAATACTTTTCGATTCCGCCGAGTCCGGTTTCGTTTTTTTGAGTTATCATCGAAGTTATGGTAGTCTCTTTTTAAGCTCACTTACGGTGGGTCTTGTTCGATTTATCTCCCAATTGGAATAAATGCTTTTTGATTTCGTCCACGTCCGGTTTCGTATCTTTGAGTTATCATCCAAGTATGATATTCTCTTTTTAAGAACACTTACGATGTGTCTTGTACATTTTATCTCCCTAGAGGGATAATTGCTTTTCGATTCTGTCCAAGTCCAGTTTCGTATCTTTGAGTTATCATACAAGTTATGATAGTCTTTTTCAAGGTTTATCTCCCAAGTGGGATAAATACTTTTCGATTCCGCCAAATCCGGTTTCGTTTGTTTGAGTTATCATCCATGTTATGATTGTCTCTTTTTTAAGTTTTATCTCCCAAGTGGGAAAATAATTTTCGATTCCGCCAAGTCCGGTTTCGTTTGTTTGAGTTATCATCCAAGTTATGATAGTCTCATTTCAAGTTTTATCTCCCATGTGGGATAAATACTTTTCGATTCCACCAAGTCCGATTTCGTTTATTTGAGTTATCATCCATGTTATGATAGTCTCTTTTCATGTTTTATCTCCCAAGTGGGATAAATACTTTTCGATTCCGCCAAGTCCGGTTTCGTTTGTTTGAGTTATCATCCAAGTTATGATAGTACTTTTCATGTTTTATCTCCCAAGTGGGATAAACACTTTTCGATTCCGCCAAGTTCAGTTTCGTTTGTTTGAGTTATCATCCAATTTATGATAGTCATTTTCAAGTTTTATCTCCCGAGTGGGATACATACTTTTCGATTCTGCCAAGTCTAGTTTCATTTGTTTGAGTTATCATCCAAGTTATCGTAGTCTCTTTTAAAGCTCATTCACGGTGTGTCTTGTTCGCTTTATCTCCCAAGTGGGTTAAATGCTTTTTGATTCCTTCCAAGTACGGTTTTGTATCTTTGAGTTATCATCCAAGTATAATATTCTCTTTTTAAGAACACTCATGGTGTGTCTTGTTCGCTTTATCCCCCAAATGGGATAAAGGCTTTTCGATTCCGTCCAAGTCCGATTTCGTTTCTTCGAGTATTCAATAAAGTCATGGTAGTCTCTTTTCAAGCTCACTCACGATGTGTCTTGTTCGCTTTATCTCCCAAGTGGGATAAATGCTTTTCAATTCTTTCTAAGTCCAGTTTCGTATCTTTGAGTTATCTTCCAAGTTATGGTAATCTCTTTTCAAGCTAAATCGCGGTGTTTCTTGTTCGCTTTATCTCCCATGTGGGATAAATGATTTTAGATTCCGTCCAAGTCCGGTTTCGTATCTTGGAGTTATCATCCATGTTATGGTAGTCTCTTTTCAAGATAACTCGCGTTGTGTCTTGTTCGCTTTATCTCCCAAGTGGGATAAATACTTTTCGATTCCGCCGAGTCCGGTTTCGTTTGTTTGAGTTATCATTGAAGTTATGGTAGTCTCTTTTTAAGCTCACTTACGGTGGGTCTTGTTCGATTTATCTCCCAATTGGAATAAATGCTTTTTGATTTCATCCACGTCCGGTTTCGTATCTTTGAGTTATCATCCAAGTATGATATTCTCTTTTTAAGAACACTTACGATGTGTCTTGTACATTTTATCTCCCTAGAGGGATAATTGCTTTTCAATTCCGTCCACGTCCAGTTTCGTATCTTTGAGTTATCATCCAAGTTATGATAGTCTTTTTCAAGGTTTATCTCCCAAGTGGGATAAACACTTTTCGATTCCGCCAAATCCGGTTTCGTTTGTTTGAGTTATCATCCAAGTTATGATAGTCTCTTTTTTAAGTTTTATCTCCCAAGTGGGAAAATAATTTTCGATTCCGCCAAGTCCGGTTTCGTTTGTTTGAGTTATCATCCAAGTTATGATAGTCTTTTTCAAGTTTTATCTCCCAAGTGGAATAAATAATTTTCGATTCCGCCAAGTCCGGTTTCGTTTGTTTGAGTTATCATCCAAGTTATGATAGTCTCATTTCAAGTTTTATCTCCCATGTGGGATAAATACTTTTCGATTCCGCCAAGTCCTATTTCGTTTATTTGAGTTATCATCCAAGTTATGATAGTCTCTTTTCATGTTTTATCTCCCAAGTGGGATAAATACTTTTCGATTCCGCCAAGTCCGGTTTCGTTTGTTTGAGTTATCATCCAAGTTATGATAGTACTTTTCATGTTTTATCTCCCAAGTGGGATAAACACTTTTCGATTCCGCCAAGTTCGGTTTCGTTTGTTTGAGTTATCATCCAAGTTATGATAGTCATTTTCAAGTTTTATCTCCCGAGTGGGATACATACTTTTCGATTCTGCCAAGTCTAGTTTCATTTGTTTGAGTTATCATCCAATTTATCGTAGTCTCTTTTAAAGCTCATTCACGGTGTGTCTTGTTCGCTTTATCTCCCAAGTGGGTTAAATGCTTTTTGATTCCTTCCAAGTACGGTTTTGTATCTTTGAGTTATCATCCAAGTATAATATTCTCTTTTTAAGAACACTCATGGTGTGTCTTGTTAGCTTTATCTCCCAAATGGGATAAATGCTTTTCGATTCCGTCCAAGTCCGATTTCATTTCTTCGAGTATTCAATAAAGTCATGGTAGTCTCTTTTCAAGCTCACTCACGATGTGTCTTGTTCGCTTTATCTCCCAAGTGGGATAAATGCTTTTCAATTCTTTCTAAGTCCAGTTTCGTATCTTTGAGTTATCTTCCAAGTTATGGTAATCTCTTTTCAAGCTAAATCGCGGTGTTTCTTGTTCGCTTTATCTCCCATGTGGGATAAATGATTTTAGATTCCGTCCAAGTCCGGTTTCGTATCTTGGAGTTATCATCCATGTTATGGTAGTCTCTTTTCAAGCTCACTCGCGTTGTGTCTTGTTCGCTTTATCTCCCAAGTGGGATAAATACTTTTCGATTCCGCCGAGTCCGGTTTCGTTTTTTTGAGTTATCATCGAAGTTATGGTAGTCTCTTTTTAAGCTCACTTACGGTGGGTCTTGTTCGATTTATCTCCCAATTGGAATAAATGCTTTTTGATTTCGTCCACGTCCGGTTTCGTATCTTTGAGTTATCATCCAAGTATGATATTCTCTTTTTAAGAACACTTACGATGTGTCTTGTACATTTTATCTCCCTAGAGGGATAATTGCTTTTCGATTCTGTCCAAGTCCAGTTTCGTATCTTTGAGTTATCATACAAGTTATGATAGTCTTTTTCAAGGTTTATCTCCCAAGTGGGATAAATACTTTTCGATTCCGCCAAATCCGGTTTCGTTTGTTTGAGTTATCATCCATGTTATGATTGTCTCTTTTTTAAGTTTTATCTCCCAAGTGGGAAAATAATTTTCGATTCCGCCAAGTCCGGTTTCGTTTGTTTGAGTTATCATCCAAGTTATGATAGTCTCATTTCAAGTTTTATCTCCCATGTGGGATAAATACTTTTCGATTCCACCAAGTCCGATTTCGTTTATTTGAGTTATCATCCAAGTTATGATAGTCTCTTTTCATGTTTTATCTCCCAAGTGGGATAAATACTTTTCGATTCCGCCAAGTCCGGTTTCGTTTGTTTGAGTTATCATCCAAGTTATGATAGTACTTTTCATGTTTTATCTCCCAAGTGGGATAAACACTTTTCGATTCCGCCAAGTTCAGTTTCGTTTGTTTGAGTTATCATCCAATTTATGATAGTCATTTTCAAGTTTTATCTCCCGAGTGGGATACATACTTTTCGATTCTGCCAAGTCTAGTTTCATTTGTTTGAGTTATCATCCAAGTTATCGTAGTCTCTTTTAAAGCTCATTCACGGTGTGTCTTGTTCGCTTTATCTCCCAAGTGGGTTAAATGCTTTTTGATTCCTTCCAAGTACGGTTTTGTATCTTTGAGTTATCATCCAAGTATAATATTCTCTTTTTAAGAACACTCATGGTGTGTCTTGTTCGCTTTATCCCCCAAATGGGATAAAGGCTTTTCGATTCCGTCCAAGTCCGATTTCGTTTCTTCGAGTATTCAATAAAGTCATGGTAGTCTCTTTTCAAGCTCACTCACGATGTGTCTTGTTCGCTTTATCTCCCAAGTGGGATAAATGCTTTTCAATTCTTTCTAAGTCCAGTTTCGTATCTTTGAGTTATCTTCCAAGTTATGGTAATCTCTTTTCAAGCTAAATCGCGGTGTTTCTTGTTCGCTTTATCTCCCATGTGGGATAAATGATTTTAGATTCCGTCCAAGTCCGGTTTCGTATCTTGGAGTTATCATCCATGTTATGGTAGTCTCTTTTCAAGATAACTCGCGTTGTGTCTTGTTCGCTTTATCTCCCAAGTGGGATAAATACTTTTCGATTCCGCCGAGTCCGGTTTCGTTTGTTTGAGTTATCATTGAAGTTATGGTAGTCTCTTTTTAAGCTCACTTACGGTGGGTCTTGTTCGATTTATCTCCCAATTGGAATAAATGCTTTTTGATTTCATCCACGTCCGGTTTCGTATCTTTGAGTTATCATCCAAGTATGATATTCTCTTTTTAAGAACACTTACGATGTGTCTTGTACATTTTATCTCCCTAGAGGGATAATTGCTTTTCAATTCCGTCCACGTCCAGTTTCGTATCTTTGAGTTATCATCCAAGTTATGATAGTCTTTTTCAAGGTTTATCTCCCAAGTGGGATAAACACTTTTCGATTCCGCCAAATCCGGTTTCGTTTGTTTGAGTTATCATCCAAGTTATGATAGTCTCTTTTTTAAGTTTTATCTCCCAAGTGGGAAAATAATTTTCGATTCCGCCAAGTCCGGTTTCGTTTGTTTGAGTTATCATCCAAGTTATGATAGTCTTTTTCAAGTTTTATCTCCCAAGTGGAATAAATACTTTTTGATTCCACCAAGTCCAATTTCGTTTGTTTGAGTTATCATCCAAGTTATGATAGTCTCATTTCAAGTTTTATCTCCCATGTGGGATAAATACTTTTCGATTCCGCCAAGTCCGATTTCGTTTATTTGAGTTATCATCCAAGTTATGATAGTCTCTTTTCATGTTTTATCTCCCAAGTGGGATAAATACTTTTCGATTCCGCCAAGTCCGGTTTCGTTTGTTTGAGTTATCATCCAAGTTATGATAGTACTTTTCATGTTTTATCTCCCAAGTGGGATAAACACTTTTCGATTCCGCCAAGTTCGGTTTCGTTTGTTTGAGTTATCATCCAAGTTATGATAGTCATTTTCAAGTTTTATCTCCCGAGTGGGATACATACTTTTCGATTCTGCCAAGTCTAGTTTCATTTGTTTGAGTTATCATCCAAGTTATCGTAGTCTCTTTTAAAGCTCATTCACGGTGTGTCTTGTTCGCTTTATCTCCCAAGTGGGTTAAATGCTTTTTGATTCCTTCCAAGTACGGTTTTGTATCTTTGAGTTATCATCCAAGTATAATATTCTCTTTTTAAGAACACTCATGGTGTGTCTTGTTAGCTTTATCTCCCAAATGGGATAAATGCTTTTCGATTCCGTCCAAGTCCGATTTCATTTCTTCGAGTATTCAATAAAGTCATGGTAGTCTCTTTTCAAGCTCACTCACGATGTGTCTTGTTCGCTTTATCTCCCAAGTGGGATAAATGCTTTTCAATTCTTTCTAAGTCCAGTTTCGTATCTTTGAGTTATCTTCCAAGTTATGGTAATCTCTTTTCAAGCTAAATCGCGGTGTTTCTTGTTCGCTTTATCTCCCATGTGGGATAAATGATTTTAGATTCCGTCCAAGTCCGGTTTCGTATCTTGGAGTTATCATCCATGTTATGGTAGTCTCTTTTCAAGCTCACTCGCGTTGTGTCTTGTTCGCTTTATCTCCCAAGTGGGATAAATACTTTTCGATTCCGCCGAGTCCGGTTTCGTTTTTTTGAGTTATCATCGAAGTTATGGTAGTCTCTTTTTAAGCTCACTTACGGTGGGTCTTGTTCGATTTATCTCCCAATTGGAATAAATGCTTTTTGATTTCGTCCACGTCCGGTTTCGTATCTTTGAGTTATCATCCAAGTATGATATTCTCTTTTTAAGAACACTTACGATGTGTCTTGTACATTTTATCTCCCTAGAGGGATAATTGCTTTTCGATTCTGTCCAAGTCCAGTTTCGTATCTTTGAGTTATCATACAAGTTATGATAGTCTTTTTCAAGGTTTATCTCCCAAGTGGGATAAATACTTTTCGATTCCGCCAAATCCGGTTTCGTTTGTTTGAGTTATCATCCATGTTATGATTGTCTCTTTTTTAAGTTTTATCTCCCAAGTGGGAAAATAATTTTCGATTCCGCCAAGTCCGGTTTCGTTTGTTTGAGTTATCATCCAAGTTATGATAGTCTCATTTCAAGTTTTATCTCCCATGTGGGATAAATACTTTTCGATTCCACCAAGTCCGATTTCGTTTATTTGAGTTATCATCCAAGTTATGATAGTCTCTTTTCATGTTTTATCTCCCAAGTGGGATAAATACTTTTCGATTCCGCCAAGTCCGGTTTCGTTTGTTTGAGTTATCATCCAAGTTATGATAGTACTTTTCATGTTTTATCTCCCAAGTGGGATAAACACTTTTCGATTCCGCCAAGTTCAGTTTCGTTTGTTTGAGTTATCATCCAATTTATGATAGTCATTTTCAAGTTTTATCTCCCGAGTGGGATACATACTTTTCGATTCTGCCAAGTCTAGTTTCATTTGTTTGAGTTATCATCCAAGTTATCGTAGTCTCTTTTAAAGCTCATTCACGGTGTGTCTTGTTCGCTTTATCTCCCAAGTGGGTTAAATGCTTTTTGATTCCTTCCAAGTACGGTTTTGTATCTTTGAGTTATCATCCAAGTATAATATTCTCTTTTTAAGAACACTCATGGTGTGTCTTGTTCGCTTTATCCCCCAAATGGGATAAAGGCTTTTCGATTCCGTCCAAGTCCGATTTCGTTTCTTCGAGTATTCAATAAAGTCATGGTAGTCTCTTTTCAAGCTCACTCACGATGTGTCTTGTTCGCTTTATCTCCCAAGTGGGATAAATGCTTTTCAATTCTTTCTAAGTCCAGTTTCGTATCTTTGAGTTATCTTCCAAGTTATGGTAATCTCTTTTCAAGCTAAATCGCGGTGTTTCTTGTTCGCTTTATCTCCCATGTGGGATAAATGATTTTAGATTCCGTCCAAGTCCGATTTCGTATCTTGGAGTTATCATCCATGTTATGGTAGTCTCTTTTCAAGATAACTCGCGTTGTGTCTTGTTCGCTTTATCTCCCAAGTGGGATAAATACTTTTCGATTCCGCCGAGTCCGGTTTCGTTTGTTTGAGTTATCATTGAAGTTATGGTAGTCTCTTTTTAAGCTCACTTACGGTGGGTCTTGTTCGATTTATCTCCCAATTGGAATAAATGCTTTTTGATTTCATCCACGTCCGGTTTCGTATCTTTGAGTTATCATCCAAGTATGATATTCTCTTTTTAAGAACACTTACGATGTGTCTTGTACATTTTATCTCCCTAGAGGGATAATTGCTTTTCAATTCCGTCCACGTCCAGTTTCGTATCTTTGAGTTATCATCCAAGTTATGATAGTCTTTTTCAAGGTTTATCTCCCAAGTGGGATAAACACTTTTCGATTCCGCCAAATCCGGTTTCGTTTGTTTGAGTTATCATCCAAGTTATGATAGTCTCTTTTTTAAGTTTTATCTCCCAAGTGGGAAAATAATTTTCGATTCCGCCAAGTCCGGTTTCGTTTGTTTGAGTTATCATCCAAGTTATGATAGTCTTTTTCAAGTTTTATCTCCCAAGTGGAATAAATACTTTTTGATTCCACCAAGTCCAATTTCGTTTGTTTGAGTTATCATCCAAGTTATGATAGTCTCATTTCAAGTTTTATCTCCCATGTGGGATAAATACTTTTCGATTCCGCCAAGTCCGATTTCGTTTATTTGAGTTATCATCCAAGTTATGATAGTCTCTTTTCATGTTTTATCTCCCAAGTGGGATAAATACTTTTCGATTCCGCCAAGTCCGGTTTCGTTTGTTTGAGTTATCATCCAAGTTATGATAGTACTTTTCATGTTTTATCTCCCAAGTGGGATAAACACTTTTCGATTCCGCCAAGTTCGGTTTCGTTTGTTTGAGTTATCATCCAAGTTATGATAGTCATTTTCAAGTTTTATCTCCCGAGTGGGATACATACTTTTCGATTCTGCCAAGTCTAGTTTCATTTGTTTGAGTTATCATCCAAGTTATCGTAGTCTCTTTTAAAGCTCATTCACGGTGTGTCTTGTTCGCTTTATCTCCCAAGTGGGTTAAATGCTTTTTGATTCCTTCCAAGTACGGTTTTGTATCTTTGAGTTATCATCCAAGTATAATATTCTCTTTTTAAGAACACTCATGGTGTGTCTTGTTAGCTTTATCTCCCAAATGGGATAAATGCTTTTCGATTCCGTCCAAGTCCGATTTCATTTCTTCGAGTATTCAATAAAGTCATGGTAGTCTCTTTTCAAGCTCACTCACGATGTGTCTTGTTCGCTTTATCTCCCAAGTGGGATAAATGCTTTTCAATTCTTTCTAAGTCCAGTTTCGTATCTTTGAGTTATCTTCCAAGTTATGGTAATCTCTTTTCAAGCTAAATCGCGGTGTTTCTTGTTCGCTTTATCTCCCATGTGGGATAAATGATTTTAGATTCCGTCCAAGTCCGGTTTCGTATCTTGGAGTTATCATCCATGTTATGGTAGTCTCTTTTCAAGCTCACTCGCGTTGTGTCTTGTTCGCTTTATCTCCCAAGTGGGATAAATACTTTTCGATTCCGCCGAGTCCGGTTTCGTTTTTTTGAGTTATCATCGAAGTTATGGTAGTCTCTTTTTAAGCTCACTTACGGTGGGTCTTGTTCGATTTATCTCCCAATTGGAATAAATGCTTTTTGATTTCGTCCACGTCCGGTTTCGTATCTTTGAGTTATCATCCAAGTATGATATTCTCTTTTTAAGAACACTTACGATGTGTCTTGTACATTTTATCTCCCTAGAGGGATAATTGCTTTTCGATTCTGTCCAAGTCCAGTTTCGTATCTTTGAGTTATCATACAAGTTATGATAGTCTTTTTCAAGGTTTATCTCCCAAGTGGGATAAATACTTTTCGATTCCGCCAAATCCGGTTTCGTTTGTTTGAGTTATCATCCATGTTATGATTGTCTCTTTATTAAGTTTTATCTCCCAAGTGGGAAAATAATTTTCGATTCCGCCAAGTCCGGTTTCGTTTGTTTGAGTTATCATCCAAGTTATGATAGTCTCATTTCAAGTTTTATCTCCCATGTGGGATAAATACTTTTCGATTCCACCAAGTCCGATTTCGTTTATTTGAGTTATCATCCAAGTTATGATAGTCTCTTTTCATGTTTTATCTCCCAAGTGGGATAAATACTTTTCGATTCCGCCAAGTCCGGTTTCGTTTGTTTGAGTTATCATCCAAGTTATGATAGTACTTTTCATGTTTTATCTCCCAAGTGGGATAAACACTTTTCGATTCCGCCAAGTTCAGTTTCGTTTGTTTGAGTTATCATCCAATTTATGATAGTCATTTTCAAGTTTTATCTCCCGAGTGGGATACATACTTTTCGATTCTGCCAAGTCTAGTTTCATTTGTTTGAGTTATCATCCAAGTTATCGTAGTCTCTTTTAAAGCTCATTCACGGTGTGTCTTGTTCGCTTTATCTCCCAAGTGGGTTAAATGCTTTTTGATTCCTTCCAAGTACGGTTTTGTATCTTTGAGTTATCATCCAAGTATAATATTCTCTTTTTAAGAACACTCATGGTGTGTCTTGTTCGCTTTATCCCCCAAATGGGATAAAGGCTTTTCGATTCCGTCCAAGTCCGATTTCGTTTCTTCGAGTATTCAATAAAGTCATGGTAGTCTCTTTTCAAGCTCACTCACGATGTGTCTTGTTCGCTTTATCTCCCAAGTGGGATAAATGCTTTTCAATTCTTTCTAAGTCCAGTTTCGTATCTTTGAGTTATCTTCCAAGTTATGGTAATCTCTTTTCAAGCTAAATCGCGGTGTTTCTTGTTCGCTTTATCTCCCATGTGGGATAAATGATTTTAGATTCCGTCCAAGTCCGGTTTCGTATCTTGGAGTTATCATCCATGTTATGGTAGTCTCTTTTCAAGATAACTCGCGTTGTGTCTTGTTCGCTTTATCTCCCAAGTGGGATAAATACTTTTCGATTCCGCCGAGTCCGGTTTCGTTTGTTTGAGTTATCATTGAAGTTATGGTAGTCTCTTTTTAAGCTCACTTACGGTGGGTCTTGTTCGATTTATCTCCCAATTGGAATAAATGCTTTTTGATTTCATCCACGTCCGGTTTCGTATCTTTGAGTTATCATCCAAGTATGATATTCTCTTTTTAAGAACACTTACGATGTGTCTTGTACATTTTATCTCCCTAGAGGGATAATTGCTTTTCAATTCCGTCCACGTCCAGTTTCGTATCTTTGAGTTATCATCCAAGTTATGATAGTCTTTTTCAAGGTTTATCTCCCAAGTGGGATAAACACTTTTCGATTCCGCCAAATCCGGTTTCGTTTGTTTGAGTTATCATCCAAGTTATGATAGTCTCTTTTTTAAGTTTTATCTCCCAAGTGGGAAAATAATTTTCGATTCCGCCAAGTCCGGTTTCGTTTGTTTGAGTTATCATCCAAGTTATGATAGTCTTTTTCAAGTTTTATCTCCCAAGTGGAATAAATACTTTTTGATTCCACCAAGTCCAATTTCGTTTGTTTGAGTTATCATCCAAGTTATGATAGTCTCATTTCAAGTTTTATCTCCCATGTGGGATAAATACTTTTCGATTCCGCCAAGTCCGATTTCGTTTATTTGAGTTATCATCCAAGTTATGATAGTCTCTTTTCATGTTTTATCTCCCAAGTGGGATAAATACTTTTCGATTCCGCCAAGTCCGGTTTCGTTTGTTTGAGTTATCATCCAAGTTATGATAGTACTTTTCATGTTTTATCTCCCAAGTGGGATAAACACTTTTCGATTCCGCCAAGTTCGGTTTCGTTTGTTTGAGTTATCATCCAAGTTATGATAGTCATTTTCAAGTTTTATCTCCCGAGTGGGATACATACTTTTCGATTCTGCCAAGTCTAGTTTCATTTGTTTGAGTTATCATCCAAGTTATCGTAGTCTCTTTTAAAGCTCATTCACGGTGTGTCTTGTTCGCTTTATCTCCCAAGTGGGTTAAATGCTTTTTGATTCCTTCCAAGTACGGTTTTGTATCTTTGAGTTATCATCCAAGTATAATATTCTCTTTTTAAGAACACTCATGGTGTGTCTTGTTCGCTTTATCTCCCAAATGGGATAAATGCTTTTCGATTCCGTCCAAGTCCGATTTCGTTTCTTCGAGTATTCAATAAAGTCATGGTAGTCTCTTTTCAAGCTCACTCACGATGTGTCTTGTTCGCTTTATCTCCCCAGTGGGATAAATGCTTTTCAATTCTTTCTAAGTCCAGTTTCGTATCTTTGAGTTATCATCCAAGTTATGGTAATCTCTTTTCAAGCTAAATCGCGGTGTTTCTTGTTCGCTTTATCTCCCATGTGGGATAAATGATTTTCGATTCCGTCCAAGTCCGGTTTCGTATCTTGGAGTTATCATCCATGTTATGGTAGTCTCTTTTCAAGCTCACTCGCGTTGTGTCTTGTTCGCTTTATCTCCCAAGAGGGATAAATACTTTTCGATTCCGCCGAGTCCGGTTTCGTTTGTTTGAGTTATCATCGAAGTTATGGTAGTCTCTTTTTAAGCTCACTTACGGTGGGTCTTGTTCGATTTATCTCCCAATTGGAATAAATGCTTTTTGATTTCATCCACGTCCGGTTTCGTATCTTTGAGTTATCATCCAAGTATGATATTCTCTTTTTAAGAACACTTACAATGTGTCTTGTACATTTTATCTCCCTAGAGGGATAATTGCTTTTCAATTCCGTCCAAGTCCAGTTTCGTATCTTTGAGTTATCATCCAAGTTATGATAGTCTTTTTCAAGGTTTATCTCCCAAGTGGGATAAATACTTTTCGATTCCGCCAAATCCGGTTTCGTTTGTTTGAGTTATCATCCAAGTTATGATAGTCTCTTTTTTAAGTTTTATCTCCCAAGTGGGAAAATAATTTTCGATTCCGCCAAGTCCGGTTTCGTTTTTTTTGAGTTATCATCAAAGTTATGATAGTCTTTTTCAAGTTTTATCTCCCAAGTGGAATAAATACTTTTTGATTCCACCAAGTCCAATTTCGTTTGTTTGAGTTATCATCCAAGTTATGATAGTCTCATTTCAAGTTTTATCTCCCATGTGGGATAAATACTTTTCGATTCCGCCAAGTCCGATTTCGTTTATTTGAGTTATCATCCAAGTTATGATAGTCTCTTTTCATGTTTTATCTCCCAAGTGGGATAAATACTTTTCGATTCCGCCAAGTCCGGTTTCGTTTGTTTGAGTTATCATCCAAGTTATGATAGTACTTTTCATGTTTTATCTCCCAAGTGGGATAAACACTTTTCGATTCCGCCATGTTCAGTTTCGTTTGTTTGAGTTATCATCCAAGTTATGATAGTCATTTTCAAGTTTTATCTCCCGAGTGGGATACATACTTTTCGATTCTGCCAAGTCTAGTTTCATTTGTTTGAGTTATCATCCAAGTTATCGTAGTCTCTTTTAAAGCTCATTCACGGTGTGTCTTGTTCGCTTTATCTCCCAATTGGAATAAATGCTTTTTGATTCCTTCCAAGTACAGTTTTGTATCTTTGAGTTATCATCCAAGTATAATATTCTCTTTTTAAGAACACTCATGGTGTGTCTTGTTCGCTTTATCTCCCAAATGGGATAAATGCTTTTCGATTCCGTCCAAGTCCGATTTCGTTTCTTCGAGTATTCAATAAAGTCATGGTAGTCTCCTTTCAAGCTCACTCACGATGTGTCTTGTTCGCTTTATCTCCCAAGTGGGATAAATGCTTTTCAATTCTTTCTAAGTCCAGTTTCGTATCTTTGAGTTATCTTCCAAGTTATGGTAATCTCTTTTCAAGCTAAATCGCGGTGTTTCTTGTTCGCTTTATCTCCCATGTGGGATAAATGATTTTAGATTCCGTCCAAGTCCGGTTTCGTATCTTGGAGTTATCATCCATGTTATGGTAGTCTATTTTCAAGCTCACTCGCGTTGTGTCTTGTTCGCTTTATCTCCCAAGTGGGATAAATACTTTTCGATTCCGCCGAGTCCGGTTTCGTTTTTTTGAGTTATCATCGAAGTTATGGTAGTCTCTTTTTAAGCTCACTTACGGTGGGTCTTGTTCGATTTATCTCCCAATTGGAATAAATGCTTTTTGATTTCGTCCACGTCCGGTTTCGTATCTTTGAGTTATCATCCAAGTATGATATTCTCTTTTTAAGAACACTTACGATGTGTCTTGTACATTTTATCTCCCTAGAGGGATAATTGCTTTTCAATTCTGTCCAAGTCCAGTTTCGTATCTTTGAGTTATCATCCAAGTTATGATAGTCTTTTTCAAGGTTTATCTCCCAAGTGGGATAAATACTTTTCGATTCCGCCAAATCCGGTTTCGTTTGTTTGAGTTATCATCCATGTTATGATTGTCTCTTTTTTAAGTTTTATCACCCAAGTGGGAAAATAATTTTCGATTCCGCCAAGTCCGGTTTCGTTTGTTTGAGTTATCATCCAAGTTATGATAGTCTCATTTCAAGTTTTATCTCCCATGTGGGATAAATACTTTTCGATTCCACCAAGTCCGATTTCGTTTATTTGAGTTATCATCCAAGTTATGATAGTCTCTTTTCATGTTTTATCTCCCAAGTGGGATAAATACTTTTCGATTCCGCAAAGTCTGGTTTCGTTTGTTTGAGTTATCATCCAAGTTATGATAGTACTTTTCATGTTTTATCTCCCAAGTGGGATAAACACTTTTCGATTCCGCCAAGTTCAGTTTCGTTTGTTTGAGTTATCATCCAAGTTATGATAGTCATTTTCAAGTTTTATCTCCCGAGTGGGATACATACTTTTCGATTCTGCCAAGTCTAGTTTCATTTGTTTGAGTTATCATCCAAGTTATCGTAGTCTCTTTTAAAGCTCATTCACGGTGTGTCTTGTTCGCTTTATCTCCCAAGTGGGTTAAATGCTTTTTGATTCCTTCCAAGTACGGTTTTGTATCTTTGAGTTATCATCCAAGTATAATATTCTCTTTTTAAGAACACTCATGGTGTGTCTTGTTCGCTTTATCTCCCAAATGGGATAAAGGCTTTTCGATTCCGTCCAAGTCCGATTTCGTTTCTTCGAGTATTCAATAAAGTCATGGTAGTCTCTTTTCAAGCTCACTCACGATGTGTCTTGTTCGCTTTATCTCCCAAGTGGGATAAATGCTTTTCAATTCTTTCTAAGTCCAGTTTCGTATCTTTGAGTTATCTTCCAAGTTATGGTAATCTCTTTTCAAGCTAAATCGCGGTGTTTCTTGTTCGCTTTATCTCCCATGTGGGATAAATGATTTTAGATTCCGTCCAAGTCCGGTTTCGTATCTTGGAGTTATCATCCATGTTATGGTAGTCTCTTTTCAAGCTCACTCGCGTTGTGTCTTGTTCGCTTTATCTCCCAAGTGGGATAAATACTTTTCGATTCCGCCGAGTCCGGTTTCGTTTGTTTGAGTTATCATCGAAGTTATGGTAGTCTCTTTTTAAGCTCACTTACGGTGGGTCTTGTTCGATTTACCTCCCAATTGGAATAAATGCTTTTTGATTTCGTCCACGTCCGGTTTCGTATCTTTGAGTTATCATCCAAGTATGATATTCTCTTTTTAAGAACACTTACGATGTGTCTTGTACATTTTATCTCCCTAGAGGGATAATTGCTTTTCGATTCTGTCCAAGTCCAGTTTCGTATCTTTGAGTTATCATCCAAGTTATGATAGTCTTTTTCAAGGTTTATCTCCCAAGTGGGATAAATACTTTTCGATTCCGCCAAATCCGGTTTCGTTTGTTTGAGTTATCATCCATGTTATGATTGTCTCTTTTTTAAGTTTTATCTCCCAAGTGGGAAAATAATTTTCGATTCCGCCAAGTCCGGTTTCGTTTGTTTGAGTTATCATCCAAGTTATGATAGTCTCATTTCAAGTTTTATCTCCCATGTGGGATAAATACTTTTCGATTCCACCAAGTCCGATTTCATTTATTTGAGTTATCATCCAAGTTATGATAGTCTCTTTTCATGTTTTATCTCCCAAGTGGGATAAATACTTTTCGATTCCGCCAAGTCCGGTTTCGTTTGTTTGTTATCATCCAAGTTATGATACTACTTTTCATGTTTTATCTCCCAAGTGGGATAAACACTTTTCGATTCCGCCAAGTTCAGTTTCGTTTGTTTGAGTTATCATCCAAGTTATGATAGTCATTTTCAAGTTTTATCTCCCGAGTGGGATACATACTTTTCGATTCTGCCAAGTCTAGTTTCATTTGTTTGAGTTATCATCCAAGTTATCGTAGTCTCTTTTAAAGCTCATTCACGGTGTGTCTTGTTCGCTTTATCTCCCAAGTGGGATAAATGCTTTTTGATTCCTTCCGAGTACGGTTTTGTATCTTTGAGTTATCATCCAAGTATAATATTCTCTTTTTAAGAACACTCATGGTGTGTCTTGTTCGCTTTATCTCCCAAATGGGATAAATGCTTTTCGATTCCATCCAAGTCCGATTTAGTTTCTTCGAGTATTCAATAAAGTCATGGTAGTCTCTTTTCAAGCTCACTCACGATGTGTCTTGTTCGCTTTATCTCCCAAGTGGGATAAATGCTTTTCAATTCTTTCTAAGTCCAGTTTCGTATCTTTGAGTTACCATCCAAGTTATGGTAATCTATTTTCAAGCTAAATCGCGGTGTTTCTTGTTCGCTTTATCTCCCATGTGGGATAAATGATTTTCGATTCCGTCCAAGTCCGGTTTCGTATCTTGGAGTTATCATCCATGTTATGGTAGTCTCTTTTCAAGCTCACTCGCGTTGTGTCTTGTTCGCTTTATCTCCCAAGTGGGATAAATACTTTTCGATTCCGCCGAGTCCGATTTCGTTTGTTTGAGTTATCATCGAAGTTATGGTAGTCTCTTTTTAAGCTCACTTACGGTGAGTCTTGTTCGATTTATCTCCCAATTGGAATAAATGCTTTTTGATTTCATCCACGTCCGGTTTCGTATCTTTGAGTTATCATCCAAGTATGATATTCTCTTTTTAAGAACACTTACGATGTGTCTTGTACATTTTATCTCCCTAGAGGGATAATTGCTTTTCAATTCCGTCCAAGTCCAGTTTCGTATCTTTGAGTTATCATCCAAGTTATGATAGTCTTTTTCAAGGTTTATCTCCCAAGTGGGATAAATACTTTTCGATTCCGCCAAATCCGGTTTCGTTTGTTTGAGTTATCATCCAAGTTATGATAGTCTCTTTTTTAAGTTTTATCTCCCAAGTGGGAAAATAATTTTCGATTCCGCCAAGTCCGGTTTCGTTTGTTTGAGTTATCATCCAAGTTATGATAGTCTTTTTCAAGTTTTATCTCCCAAGTGGAATAAATACTTTTTGATTCCACCAAGTCCAATTTCGTTTGTTTGAGTTATCATCCAAGTTGTGATAGTCTCATTTCAAGTTTTATCTCCCATGTGGGATAAATACTTTTCGATTCCGCCAAGTCCGATTTCGTTTATTTGAGTTATCATCCAAGTTATGATAGTCTCTTTTCATGTTTTATCTCCCAAGTGGGATAAATACTTTTCGATTCCGCCAAGTCCGGTTTCGTTTGTTTGAGTTATCATCCAGGTTATGATAGTACTTTTCATGTTTTATCTCCCAAGTGGGATAAACACTTTTCGATTCCGCCAAGTTCAGTTTCGTTTGTTTGAGTTATCATCCAAGTTATGATAGTCATTTTCAAGTTTTATCTCCCGAGTGGGATACATACTTTTCGATTCTGCCAAGTCTAGTTTCATTTGTTTGAGTTATCATCCAAGTTATCGTAGTCTCTTTTAAAGCTCATTCACGGTGTGTCTTGTTCGCTTTATCTCCCAAGTGGGTTAAATGCTTTTTGATTCCTTCCAAGTACGGTTTTGTATCTTTGAGTTATCATCCAAGTATAATATTCTCTTTTTAAGAACACTCATGGTGTGTCTTGTTCGCTTTATCTCCCAAATGGGATAAATGCTTTTCGATTCCGTCCAAGTCCGATTTCATTTCTTCGAGTATTCAATAAAGTCATGGTAGTCTCTTTTCAAGCTCACTCACGATGTGTCTTGTTCGCTTTATCTCCCAAGTGGGATAAATGCTTTTCAATTCTTTCTAAGTCCAGTTTCGTATCTTTGAGTTATCATCCAAGTTATGGTAATCTCTTTTCATGCTAAATCGCGGTGTTTCTTGTTCGCTTTATCTCCCATGTGGGATAAATGATTTTCGATTCCGTCCAAGTCCGGTTTTGTATCTTGGAGTTATCATCCAAGTTATGGTAGTCTCTTTTCAAGCTCACTCGCGTTGTGTCTTGTTCGCTTTATCTCCCAAGTGGGATAAATACTTTTCGATTCCGCCGAGTCCGGTTTCGTTTGTTTGAGTTATCATCGAAGTTATGGTAGTCTCTTTTTAAGCTCACTTACGGTGGGTCTTGTTCGATTTATCTCCCAATTGGAATAAATGCTTTTTGATTTCATCCACGTCCGGTTTCGTATCTTTGAGTTATCATCCAAGTATGATATTCTCTTTTTAAGAACACTTATGATGTATCTTGTACATTTTATCTCCCTAGAGGGATAATTGCTTTTCAATTCCGTCCAAGTCCAGTTTCGTATCTTTGAGTTATCATCCAAGTTATGATAGTATTTTTCAAGGTTTATCTCCCAAGTGGGATAAATACTTTTCGATTCCGCCAAATCCGGTTTCGTTTGTTTGAGTTATCATCCAAGTTATGATAGTCTCTTTTTTAAGTTTTATCTCCCAAGTGGGAAAATAATTTTCGATTCCGCCATGTCCGGTTTCGTTTGTTTGAGTTATCATCCAAGTTATGATAGTCTTTTTCATGTTTTGTCTCCCAAGTGGAATAAATACTTTTTGATTCCACCAAGTCCAATTTCGTTTGTTTGAGTTATCATCCAAGTTATGATAGTCTCATTTCAAGTTTTATCTCCCATGTGGGATAAATACTTTTCGATTCCGCCAAGTCCGATTTCGTTTATTTGAGTTATCATCCAAGTTATGATAGTCTCTTTTCATGTTTTATCTCCCAAGTGGGATAAATACTTTTCGATTCCGCCAAGTCCGGTTTCGTTTGTTTGAGTTATCATCCAAGTTATGATAGTATTTTTCAAGTTTTATCTCCCAAGTGGGACAAATACTTTTCGATTCCGCCAAGTTCAGTTTCGTTTGTTTGAGTTATCATCCAAGTTATGATAGTCATTTTCAAGTTTTATCTCCCGAGTGGGATACATACTTTTCGATTCTGCCAAGTCTAGTTTCATTTGTTTGAGTTATCATCCAAGTTATCGTAGTCTCTTTTAAAGCTCATTCACGGTGTGTCTTGTTCGCTTTATCTCCCAAGTGGGTTAAATTCTTTTTGATTCCTTCCAAGTACGGTTTTGTATCTTTGAGTTATCATCCAAGTATAATATTCTCTTTTTAAGAACACTCACGGTGTGTCTTGTTCGCTTTATCTCCCAAATGGGATAAATGCTTTTCGGTTCCGTCCAAGTCCGATTTCGTGTCTTCGAGTATTCAATAAAGTCATGGTAGTCTCTTTTCAAGCTCACTCACGATGTGTCTTGTTCGCTTTATCTCCCAAGTGGGATAAATGCTTTTCAATTCTTTCTAAGTCCAGTTTCGTATCTTTGAGTTATCATCCAAGTTATGGTAATCTCTTTTCAAGCTAAATCGCGGTGTTTCTTGTTCGCTTTATCTCCCATGTGGGATAAATGATTTTCGATTCCGTCCAAGTCCGGTTTCGTATCTTGGAGTTATCATCCAAGTTATGGTAGTCTCTTTTCAAGCTCACTCGCGTTGTGTCTTGTTCGCTTTATCTCCCAAGTGGGATAAATACTTTTCGATTCCGCCGAGTCCGGTTTCGTTTGTTTGAGTTATCATCGAAGTTATGGTAGTCTCTTTTCAAGCTCACTTACGGTGGGTCTTGCTCGATTTATCTCCCAATTGGAATAAATGCTTTTTGATTTCGTCCACGTCCGGTTTCGTATCTTTGAGTTATCATCCAAGTATGATATTCTCTTTTTAAGAACACTTACGATGTGTCTTGTACATTTTATCTCCACAGAGGGATAATTGCTTTTCGATTCTGTCCAGGTCCAGTTTCGTATCTTTGAGTTATCATCCAAGTTATGATAGTCTTTTTCAAGGTTTATCTCCCAAGTGGGATAAATACTTTTCGATTCCGCCAAATCCGGTTTCGTTTGTTTGAGTTATCATCCAAGTTATGATAGTCTCTTTTTTAAGTTTTAACTCCCAAGTGCGAAAATAATTTTCGATTCCGCCAAGTCCGGTTTCGTTTGTTTGAGTTATCATCCAAGTTATGATATTATTTTTCAAGTTTTATCTCCCAAGTGGGATAAATACTTTTTGATTCCACCAAGTCCAATTTCGTTTGTTTGAGTTATCATCCAAGTTATGATAGTCATTTTCAAGTTTTATCTCCCGAGTGGGATACATACTTTTCGATTCTGCCAAGTCTAGTTTCATTTGTTTGAGTTATCATCCAAGTTATCGTAGTCTCTTTTAAAGCTCATTCACGGTGTGTCTTGTTCGCTTTATCTCCCAAGTGGGTTAAATTCTTTTTGATTCCTTCCAAGTACGGTTTTGTATCTTTGAGTTATCATCCAAGTATAATATTCTCTTTTTAAGAACACTCACGGTGTGTCTTGTTCGCTTTATCTCCCAAATGGGATAAATGCTTTTCGGTTCCGTCCAAGTCCGATTTCGTGTCTTCGAGTATTCAATAAAGTCATGGTAGTCTCTTTTCAAGCTCACTCACGATGTGTCTTGTTCGCTTTATCTCCCAAGTGGGATAAATGCTTTTCAATTCTTTCTAAGTCCAGTTTCGTATCTTTGAGTTATCATCCAAGTTATGGTAATCTCTTTTCAAGCTAAATCGCGGTGTTTCTTGTTCGCTTTATCTCCCATGTGGGATAAATGATTTTCGATTCCGTCCAAGTCCGGTTTCGTATCTTGGAGTTATCATCCAAGTTATGGTAGTCTCTTTTCAAGCTCACTCGCGTTGTGTCTTGTTCGCTTTATCTCCCAAGTGGGATAAATACTTTTCGATTCCGCCGAGTCCGGTTTCGTTTGTTTGAGTTATCATCGAAGTTATGGTAGTCTCTTTTCAAGCTCACTTACGGTGGGTCTTGCTCGATTTATCTCCCAATTGGAATAAATGCTTTTTGATTTCGTCCACGTCCGGTTTCGTATCTTTGAGTTATCATCCAAGTATGATATTCTCTTTTTAAGAACACTTACGATGTGTCTTGTACATTTTATCTCCACAGAGGGATAATTGCTTTTCGATTCTGTCCAGGTCCAGTTTCGTATCTTTGAGTTATCATCCAAGTTATGATAGTCTTTTTCAAGGTTTATCTCCCAAGTGGGATAAATACTTTTCGATTCCGCCAAATTCGGTTTCGTTTGTTTGAGTTATCATCCAAGTTATGATAGTCTCTTTTTTAAGTTTTAACTCCCAAGTGCGAAAATAATTTTCGATTCCGCCAAGTCCGGTTTCGTTTGTTTGAGTTATCATCCAAGTTATGATATTATTTTTCAAGTTTTATCTCCCAAGTGGGATAAATACTTTTTGATTCCACCAAGTCCAATTTCGTTTGTTTGAGTTATCATCCAAGTTATGATAGTCTCATTTCAAGTTTTATCTCCCATGTGGGATAAATACTTTTCGATTCCGCCAAGTCCGATTTCGTTTATTTGAGTTATCATCCAAGTTATGATAGTCTCTTTTCATGTTTTATCTCCCAAGTGGGATAAATACTTTTCGATTCCGCCAAGTCCGGTTTCGTTTGTTTGAGTTATCATCCAAGTTATGATAGTATTTTTCAAGTTTTATCTCCCAAGTGGGATAAATACTTTTCGATTCCGCCAAGTTCAGTTTCGTTTGTTTGAGTTATCATCCAAGTTATGATAGTCATTTTCAAGTTTTATCTCCCGAGTGGGATACATACTTTTCGATTCTGCCAAGTCTAGTTTCATTTGTTTGAGTTATCATCCAAGTTATCGTAGTCTCTTTTAAAGCTCATTCACGGTGTGTCTTGTTCGCTTTATCTCCCAAGTGGGTTAAATGCTTTTTGATTCCTTCCAAGTACGGTTTTGTATCTTTGAGTTATCATCCAAGTATAATATTCTCTTTTTAAGAACACTCACGGTGTGTCTTGTTCGCTTTATCTCCCAAATGGGATAAATGCTTTTCGGTTCCGTCCAAGTCCGATTTCGTGTCTTCGAGTATTCAATAAAGTCATGGTAGTCTCTTTTCAAGCTCACTCACGATGTGTCTTGTTCGCTTTATCTCCCAAGTGGGATAAATGCTTTTCAATTCTTTCTAAGTCCAGTTTCGTATCTTTGAGTTATCATCCAAGTTATGGTAATCTCTTTTCAAGCTAAATCGCGGTGTTTCTTGTTCGCTTTATCTCCCATGTGGGATAAATGATTTTCGATTCCGTCCAAGTCCGGTTTCGTATCTTGGAGTTATCATCCAAGTTATGGTAGTCTCTTTTCAAGCTCACTCGCGTTGTGTCTTGTTCGCTTTATCTCCCAAGTGGGATAAATACTTTTCGATTCCGCCGAGTCCGGTTTCGTTTGTTTGAGTTATCATCGAAGTTATGGTAGTCTCTTTTCAAGCTCACTTACGGTGGGTCTTGCTCGATTTATCTCCCAATTGGAATAAATGCTTTTTGATTTCGTCCACGTCCGGTTTCGTATCTTTGAGTTATCATCCAAGTATGATATTCTCTTTTTAAGAACACTTACGATGTGTCTTGTACATTTTATCTCCCCAGAGGGATAATTGCTTTTCGATTCTGTCCAGGTCCAGTTTCGTATCTTTGAGTTATCATCCAAGTTATGATAGTCTTTTTCAAGGTTTATCTCCCAAGTGGGATAAATACTTTTCGATTCCGCCAAATCCGGTTTCGTTTGTTTGAGTTATCATCCAAGTTATGATAGTCTCTTTTTTAAGTTTTAACTCCCAAGTGCGAAAATAATTTTCGATTCCGCCAAGTCCGGTTTCGTTTGTTTGAGTTATCATCCAAGTTATGATATTATTTTTCAAGTTTTATCTCCCAAGTGGGACAAATACTTTTCGATTCCGCCAAGTTCAGTTTCGTTTGTTTGAGTTATCATCCAAGTTATGATAGTCATTTTCAAGTTTTATCTCCCAAGTGGGATACATACTTTTCGATTCTGCAAAGTCTGGTTTCATTTGTTTGAGTTATCATCCAAGTTATCATAGTCTCTTTTAAAGCTCATTCACGGTGTGTCTTGTTCGTTTTATCTCCCAAGTGGGATAAATTCTTTTCGATTCCTTCCATGTCCGGTTTTGTATCTTTGAGTATCATCCAAGTATAATATTCTTTTTTTAAGAACACTCACGGTGTGTCTTGTTCGCTTTATCTCCCAAATGGGATAAATGCTTTTCGATTCCGTCCAAGTCTAATTTCGTTTCTTTGAGTATTCAATAAAGTCATGGTAGTCTCTTTTCAAACTCACTCACGGTGTGTCTTGTTCGCTTTATCCCCCAAGTGGGATAAATGCTTTTCAATTTTGTCTAAGTCCAGTTTCGTATCTTTGAGTTATCATCCAAGTTATGGTAGTCTCTTTTCAAGCTAAATCGCGGTGTGTCTTGTTCGCTTTATCTCCCAAGTGGGATAAATGATTTTCGATTTCGTCCAAGTCCGGTTTCGTATCTTTGAGTTATCATCCAAATTATGGTTGTATCTTTTCAAGCTCACTCGCGTCGTGTCTTGTTCGCTTTATCTCCTAAGTGGGATAAATACTTTTCGATTCCGCCGAGTCAGGTTTCGTTTGTTTGAGTTATTATCGAAGTTATGGTAGTCTCTTTTTAAGCTCACTTACGGTGGGTCTTGTTCGCTTTATCTCCCAAGTGGAATAAATGCTTTTCGATTTCGTCCACGTCCGATTTAGTATCTTTGAGTTATCATCCAAGTATGATATTCTCTTTTTAAGAACACTTACGATGTGTCTTGTACATTTTATCTCCCTAGTGGGATAATTGCTTTTCTATTCTGTCCAGGTCTAGTTTCGTATCTTTGAGTTATCATCCAAGTTATGATAGTCTTTTTCAAGGTTTATCTCCCAAGTGGGATAAATACTTTTCGATTCCGCCAAATCCGGTTTCGTTTGTTTGAGTTATCATCCAAGTTATGATAGTCTCTTTTTTAAGTTTTATCTCCCAAGTGGGAAAATAATTTTCGATTCCGCCAAGTCCAGTTTCGTTTGTTTGAGTTATCATCCAAGTTATGATAGTATTTTTCAAGTTTTATCTCCCAAGTGGGATAAATACTTTTCGATTCCGCCAAGTTCAGTTTCGTTTGTTTGAGTTATCATCCAAGTTATGATAGTCATTTTCAAGTTTTATCTCCCAACTGGGATACATACTTTTCGATTCTGCCAAGTCTGGTTTCATTTGTTTGAGTTATCATCCAAGTTATCATAGTCTCTTTTAAAGCTCATTCACGGCGTGTCTTGTTCGCTTTATCTCCCAAGTGGGATAAATTCTTTTCGATTCCTTCCATGTCCGGTTTTGTATCTTTGAATTATCATCCAAGTATAATATTCTCTTTTTAAGAACACTCACGGTGTGTTTTGTTCGCTTTATCTCCCAAATGGGATAAATGCTTTTCGGTTCCGTCCAAGTCCGATTTCGTTTCTTCGAGTATTCAATAAAGTCATGGTAGTCTCTTTTCAATCTCACTCACGATGTGTCTTGTTCGCTTTATCTCCCAAGTGGGATAAATGCTTTTCAATTCTTTCTAAGTCCAGTTTCGTATCTTTGAGTTATCATCCAAGTTATGGTAATCTATTTTTCAAGCTAAATCGCGGTGTTTCTTGTTCGCTTTATCTCCCATGTGGGATAGATGATTTTCGATTCCGTCCAAGTCCGGTTTCGTATCTTGGAGGTATCATCCTAGTTATGGTAGTCTCTTTTCAAGCTCACTCGCGTTGTGTCTTGTTCTCTTTATCTCCCAAGTGGGATAAATACTTTTCGATTCCGCCGAGTCCGGTTTCGTTTGTTTGAGTTATCATTGAAGTTATGGTAGTCTCTTTTTAAGCTCACTTATGGTGGGTCTTGTTCGCTTTATCTCCTAAGTGGAATAAATGCTTTTCGATTTCGTCCACGTCCGGTTTCGTATCTTTGAGTTATCATCCAAGTATGATATTCTCTTTTTAAGAACACTTACGATGTGTCTTGTACATTTTATCTCCCTAGTGGGATAATTGCTTTTCGATTCCGTCCAAGTCCAGTTTCGTATCTTTGAGTTATCATCCAAGTTATTATAGTCTTTTTCAAGGTTTATCTCCCAAGTGGGATAAATACTTTTCGATTCCGCCAAATCCGGTTTCGTTTGTTTGAGTTATCATCCAAGTTATGATAGTCTCTTTTTTAAGTTTTATCTCCCATGTGGGAAAATAATTTTCGATTCCGCCAAGTCCGGTTTCGTTTGTTTGAGTTATCACCGAAGTTATGATAGTCTTTATCAAGTTTTATCTCCCAAGTGGAATAAATACTTTTTGATTCCACCAAGTCCAATTTCGTTTGTTTGAGTTATCATCCAAGTTATGATAGTCTCATTTCAAGTTTTATCTCCCATGTGGGATAAATACTTTTCGATTCCGCCAAGTCCGATTTCGTTTATTTGAGTTATCATCCAAGTTATGATAGTCTCTTTTCATGTTTTATCTCCCAAGTGGGATAAATACTTTTCGATTCCGCCAAGTCCGGTTTCGTTTGTTTGAGTTACCATCCAAGTTATGATAGTCTTTTTCAAGTTTTATCTCCCAAGTGGGATAAATACTTTTCGATTCCGCCAAGTTCAGTTTCGTTTGTTTGAGTTATCATCCAAGTTATGATAGTCATTTTCATGTTTTATCTCCCGAGTGGGATACATACTTTTCGATTCTGCCAAGTCTGGTTTCATTTATTTGAGTTATCATCCAAGTTATCATAGTCTCTTTTAAAGCTCATTCACGATGTGTCTTGTTCGCTTTATCTCCCAAGTCGGATAAATTCTTTTCGATTCCTTCCATGTCCGGTTTTGTATCTTTGAGTTATCATCCAAGTATAATATTCTTTTTTTAAGAACACTCACGGTGTGTCTTGTTCGCTTTATCTCCCAAATGGGATAAATTCTTTTCGATTCCGTTCAAGTCCGATTTCGTTTCTTTGAATATTCAATAAAGTCATGGTAGTCTCTTTTCAAACTCACTCACGGTGTGTCTTGTTCGCTTTATCTCCCCAGTGGGATAAATGCTTTTCAATTCTGTCTAAGTCCAGTTTCGTATCTTTGAGTTATCATCCAAGTTATGGTAGTCTCTTTTCAAGCTAAATCGCGGTGTGTCTTGTTCGCTTTATCTCCCAAGTGGGATAAATGATTTTCGATCCGTCCAAGTCCGGTTTCGTATCTTCGAGTTATCATCCAAGTTATGGTAGTCTCTTTTCAAGCTCACTCGCGTTGTGTCTTGTTCGCTTTATCTCCTAAGTGGGATAAATACTTTTCGATTCCGCCGAGTCCGGTTTCGTTTGTTTGAGTTATCATCGAAGTTATGGTAGTCTCTTTTTAAGCTCACTTACGGTGGGTCTTGTTCGCTTTATCTCCCAAGTGGAATAAATGCTTTTCGATTTCGTCCACGTCCGGTTTCGTATCTTTGAGTTATCATCCAAGTATGATATTCTCTTTTTAAGAACACTTACGATGTGTCTTGTACATTTTATCTCCCTAGTGGGATAATTGCTTTTCGATTTCGTCCAAGTCCAGTTTCGTATCTTTGAGTTATCATCCAAGTTATGATAGTCTTTTTCAAGGTTTATCTCCCAAGTGGGATAAATACTTTTCGATTCTGCCAAATCCGGTTTCGTTTGTTTGAGTTATCATCCAAGTTATGATAGTCTCTCTTTTAAGTTTTATCTCCCAAGTGGGAAAATAATTTTCGATTCCGCCAAGTCCGATTTCGTTTGTTTGAGTTATCATCCTTGTTATGATAGTCTTTTTCAAGTTTTATCTCCCAAGTGGAATAAATACTTTTTGATTCCACCAAGTCCAATTTCGTTTGTTTGAGTTATCATACAAGTTATGATAGTCTCATTTCATGTTTTATCTCCCATGTGGGATAAATACTTTTCGATTCCGCCAAGTCCGATTTCGTTTATTTAAGTTATCATCCAAGTTATGATAGTCTCTTTTCATGTTTTATCTCCCAAGTGGGATAAATACTTTTCGATATCGCCAAGTCCGGTTTCGTTTGTTTGAGTTATCATCCAAGTTATGATAGTATTTTTAAAGTTTAATTTCCCATGTGGGATAAATACTTTTCGATTCCGCCAAGTTCAGTTTCGTTTGTTTGAGTTATCATCCAAGTTATGATAGTCATTTTCAAGTTTTATCTCCCAAGTGGGATACATACTTTTCGATTCTTCCAAGTCTGGTTTCATTTGTTTGACTTATCATCCAAGTTATCGTAGTCTCTTTTAAAGCTCATTCACGGTGTGTTTTGTTCGCTTTATCTCCCAAGTGGGATAAATTCTTTTCGATTCCTTCCAAGTCCGGTTATGTATCTTTGAGTTATCATCCAAGTATAATATTCTTTTTTTTAAGAACACTCACGGTGTGTCTTGTTCGCTTTATCTCCCAAATGGGATAAATGCTTTTCGATTCCGTCCAAGTCCGATTTCGTTTCATTGAGTATTCAATAAAGTCATGGTAGTCTCTTTTCAAACTCACTCACGGTGTGTCTTGTTCGCTTTATCTCCCAAGTGGGATAAATGCTTTTCAATTCTATCTTAGTCCAGTTTCGTATCTTTGAGTTATCATCCAAGTTATGGTAGTCTCTTTTCAAGCTAAATCACGGTGTGTCTTGTTCGCTTTATCTCCCAAGTGGGATAAATGATTTTCGATTCCGTCCAAGTCCGGTTTCGTATCTTTGAGTTATCATCCAAGTTATGGTAGTCTCTTTTCAAGCTCACTCGTGTTGTGTCTTGTTCGCTTTATCTCCCAAGTGGGATAAATACTTTTCGATTCCGCCGAGTCCGGTTTCGTTTGTTTGAGTTATTATCGAAGTTATGGTAGTCTCTTTTTAAGCTCACTTACGGTGGGTCTTGTTCGCTTTATCTCCCAAGTGGAATAAATGCTTTTCGATTTCGTCCACGTCCGGTTTCGTATCTTTGAGTTATCATCCAAGTATGATATTCTCTTTTTAAGAACACTTACGATGTGTCTTGTACATTTTATCTCCCTAGTGGGATAATTGCTTTTCGATTCCGTCCAAGTCCATTTTCGTATCTTTGAGTTATCATCCAAGTTATGATAGTCTTTTTTAAGGTTTATCTCCCAAGTGGGATAAATACTTTTCGATTCTGCCAAATCCGGTTTCGTTTGTTTGAGTTATCATCCAAGTTATGATAGTCTCTCTTTTAAGTTTTATCTCCCAAGTGGGAAAATAATTTTCGATTCCGCCAAGTCCGATTTCGTTTGTTTGATTTATCATCCAAGTTATGATAGTCTTTTTCAAGTTTTATCTCCCAAGTGGAATAAATACTTTTTGATTCCACCAAGTCCAATTTCGTTTGTTTGAGTTATCATCCAAGTTATGATAGTCTCATTTCAAGTTTTATCTCCCATGTGGGATAAATACTTTTCGATTCCGCCAAGTCCGATTTCGTTTATTTAAGTTATCATCCAAGTTATGATAGTCTCTTTTCATGTTTTATCTCCCAAGTGGGATAAATACTTTTCGATATCGCCAAGTCCGGTTTCGTTTGTTTGAGTTATCATCCAAGTTATGATAGTATTTTTAAAGTTTAATTTCCCAAGTGGGATAAATACTTTTCGATTCCGCCAAGTTCAGTTTCGTTTGTTTGAGTTATCATCCAAGTTATGATAGTCATTTTCAAGTTTTATCTCCAAAGTGGGATACATACTTTTCGATTCTGCCAAGTCTGGTTTCATTTGTTTGAGTTATCATCCAAGTTATCGTAGTCTCTTTTAAAGCTCATTCACGGTGTGTTTTGTTCGCTTTATCTCCCAAGTGGGATAAATTCTTTTCGATTCCTTCCATGTCCGGTTTTGTATCTTTGAGTTATCATCCAAGTATAATATTCTTTTTTTTAAGAACACTCACGGTGTGTCGTGTTCGCTTTATCTCCCAAATGGGATAAAAGCTTTTCGATTCCGTCCAAGTCCGATTTCGTTTCATTGAGTATTCAATAAAGTCATGGTAGTCTCTTTTCAAACTCACTCACGGTGTGTCTTGTTCGCTTTATCTCCCAAGTGGGATAAATGCTTTTCAATTCTTTCTTAGTCCAGTTTCGTATCTTTGAGTTATCATCAAAGTTATGGTAGTCTCTTTTCAAGCTAAATCACGGTGTGTCTTGTTCGCTTTATCTCCCAAGTGGGATAAATGATTTTCGATTCCGTCCAAGTCCGGTTTCGTATCTTTGAGTTATCATCCAAGTTATGGTAGTCTCTTTTCAAGCTCACTCGTGTTGTGTCTTGTTCGCTTTATCTCCTAAGTGGGATAAATACTTTTCGATTCCGCCGAGTCCGGTTTCGTTTGTTTGAGTTATCATCGAAGTTATGGTAGTCTCTTTTTAAGCTCACTTACGGTGGGTCTTGTTCGCTTTATCTCCCAAGTGGAATAAATGCTTTTCGATTTCGTCCACGTCCGGTTTCGTATCTTTGAGTTATCATCCAAGTATGATATTCTCTTTTTAAGAACACTTACGATGTGTCTTGTACATTTTATCTCCCTAGTGGGATATTTGCTTTTCGATTCCGTCCAAGTCCATTTTCGTATCTTTGAGTTATCATCCAAGTTATGATAGTCTTTTTCAAGGTTTATCTCCCAAGTGGGATAAATACTTTTCGATTCCGCCAAATCCGGTTTCGTTTGTTTGAGTTATCATCCAAGTTATGATAGTTTCTCTTTTAAGTTTTATCTCCCAAGTGGGAAAATAATTTTCGATTCCGCCAAGTCCGGTTTCGTTTGTTTGAGTTATCATCCAAGTTATGATAGTCTTTTTCAAGTTTTATCTCCCAAGTGGAATAAATACTTTTTGATTCCAACAAGTCCAATTTCGTTTGTTTGAGTTATCATCCAAGTTATGATAGTCTCATTTCAAGTTTTATCTCCCATGTGGGATAAATACTTTTCGATTCCGCCAAGTCCGATTTCGTTTATTTGAGTTATCATCCAAGTTATGATAGTCTCTTTTCATGTTTTATCTCCCAAGTGGGATAAATACTTTTCGATTCCGCCAAGTCCGGTTTCGTTTGTTTGAGTTATCATCCAAGTTATGATAGTATTTTTAAAGTTTAATTTCCCAAGTGGGATAAATACTTTTCGATTCCGCCAAGTTCAGTTTCGTTTGTTTGAGTTATCATCCAAGTTATGATAGTCATTTTCAAGTTTTATCTCCCAAGTGGGATACATACTTTTCGATTCTGCCAAGTCTGGTTTCATTTGTTTGAGTTATCATCCAAGTTATCGTAGTCTCTTTTAAATCTCATTCACGGTGTGTTTTGTTCGCTTTATCTCCCAAGTGGGATAAATTCTTTTTGAATCCTTCCATGTCCGGTTTTGTATCTTTGAGTTATCGTCCAAGTATAATATTCTTTTTTTAAGAACACTCACGGTGTGTCTTGTTCGCTTTATCTCCCAAATGGGATAAATGCTTTTCGATTCCGTCCAAGTCCGATTTCGTTTCATTGAGTATTCAATAAAGTCATGATAGTCTCTTTTCAAACTCACTCACGGTGTGTCTTGTTCGCTTTATCTCCCAAGTGGGATAAATTCTTTTCAATTCTTTCTTAGTCCATTTTCGTATCTTTGAGTTATCATCCAAGTTATGGTAGTCTCTTTTCAAGCTAAATCACGGTGTGTCTTGTTCGCTTTATCTCCCAAGTGGGATAAATGATTTTCGATTCCGTCCAAGTCCGGTTTCGTATCTTTGAGTTATCATCCAAGTTATGGTAGTCTCTTTTCAAGCTCACTCGTGTTGTGTCTTGTTCGCTTTATCTCCTAAGTGGGATAAATACTTTTCGATTCCCCCGAGTCCGGTTTCGTTTGTTTGAGTTATCATCGAAGTTATGGTAGTCTCTTTTTAAGCTCACTTACGGTGGGTCTTGTTCGCTTTATCTCCCAAGTGGAATAAATGCTTTTCGATTTCGTCCACGTCCGGTTTCGTATCTTTGAGTTATCATCCAAGTATGATATTCTCTTTTTAAGAACACTTACGATGTGTCTTGTACATTTTATCTCCCTAGTGGGATATTTGCTTTTCGATTCCGTCCAAGTCCATTTTCGTATCTTTGAGTTATCATCCAAGTTATGATAGTCTTTTTCAAGGTTTATCTCCCAAGTGGGATAAATACTTTTCGATTCCGCCAAATCCGGTTTCGTTTGTTTGAGTTATCATCCAAGTTATGATAGTTTCTCTTTTAAGTTTTATCTCCCAAGTGGGAAAATAATTTTCGATTCCGCCAAGTCCGGTTTCGTTTGTTTGAGTTATCATCCAAGTTATGATAGTCTTTTTCAAGTTTTATCTCCCAAGTGGAATAAATACTTTTTGATTCCAACAAGTCCAATTTCGTTTGTTTGAGTTATCATCCAAGTTATGATAGTCTCATTTCAAGTTTTATCTCCCATGTGGGATAAATACTTTTCGATTCCGCCAAGTCCGATTTCGTTTATTTGAGTTATCATCCAAGTTATGATAGTCTCTTTTCATGTTTTATCTCCCAAGTGGGATAAGTACTTTTCGATTCCGCCAAGTCCGGTTTCGTTTGTTTGAGTTATCATCCAAGTTATGATAGTATATTTAAAGTTTAATTTTCCAAGTGGGATAAATACTTTTCGATTCCGCCAAGTTCAGTTTCGTTTGTTTGAGTTATCATCCAAGTTATGATAGTCATTTTCAAGTTTTATCTCCCAAGTGGGATACATACTTTTCGATTCTGCCAAGTCTGGTTTCATTTGTTTGAGTTATCATCCAAGTTATCGTAGTCTCTTTTAAATCTCATTCACGGTGTGTTTTGTTCGCTTTATCTCCCAAGTGGGATAAATTCTTTTTGAATCCTTCCATGTCCGGTTTTGTATCTTTGAGTTATCATCCAAGTATAATATTCTTTTTTTAAGAACACTCACGGTGTGTCTTGTTCGCTTTATCTCCCAAATGGGATAAATGCTTTTCGATTCCGTCCAAGTCCGATTTCGTTTCATTGAGTATTCAATAAAGTCATGATAGTCTCTTTTCAAACTCACTCACGGTGTGTCTTGTTCGCTTTATCTCCCAAGTGGGATAAATTCTTTTCAATTCTTTCTTAGTCCATTTTCGTATCTTTGAGTTATCATCCAAGTTATGGTAGTCTCTTTTCAAGCTAAATCACGGTGTGTCTTGTTCGCTTTATCTCCCAAGTGGGATAAATGATTTTCGATTCCGTCCAAGTCCGGTTTCGTATCTTTGAGTTATCATCCAAGTTATGGTAGTCTCTTTTCAAGCTCACTCGTGTTGTGTCTTGTTCGCTTTATCTCCTAAGTGGGATAAATACTTTTCGATTCCCCCGAGTCCGGTTTCGTTTGTTTGAGTTATCATCGAAGTTATGGTAGTCTCTTTTTAAGCTCACTTACGGTGGGTCTTGTTCGCTTTATCTCCCAAGTGGAATAAATGCTTTTCGATTTCGTCCACGTCCGGTTTCGTATCTTTGAGTTATCATCCAAGTATGATATTCTCTTTTTAAGAACACTTACGATGTGTCTTGTACATTTTATCTCCCTAGTGGGATATTTGCTTTTCGATTCCGTCCAAGTCCATTTTCGTATCTTTGAGTTATCATCCAAGTTATGATAGTCTTTTTCAAGGTTTATCTCCCAAGTGGGATAAATACTTTTCGATTCCGCCAAATCCGGTTTCGTTTGTTTGAGTTATCATCCAAGTTATGATAGTCTCTCTTTTAAGTTTTATCTCCCAAGTGGGAAAATAATTTTCGATTCCGCCAAGTCCGGTTTCGTTTGTTTGAGTTATCATCCAAGTTATGATAGTCTTTTTCAAGTTTTATCTCCCAAGTGGAATAAATACTTTTTGATTCCAACAAGTCCAATTTCGTTTGTTTGAGTTATCATCCAAGTTATGATAGTCTAATTTCAAGTTTTATCTCCCATGTGGGATAAATACTTTTCGATTCCGCCAAGTCCGATTTCGTTTATTTGAGTTATCATCCAAGTTATGATAGTCTCTTTTCATGTTTTATCTCCCAAGTGGGATAAATACTTTTCGATTCCGCCAAGTCCGGTTTCGTTTGTTTGAGTTATCATCCAAGTTATGATAGTATTTTTAAAGTTTAATTTCCCAAGTGGGATAAATACTTTTCGATTCCGCCAAGTTCAGTTTCGTTTGTTTGAGTTATCATCCAAGTTATGATAGTCATTTTCAAGTTTTATCTCCCAAGTGGGATACATACTTTTCGATTCTGCCAAGTCTGGTTTCATTTGTTTGAGTTATCATCCAAGTTATCGTAGTCTCTTTTAAATCTCATTCACGGTGTGTTTTGTTCGCTTTATCTCCCAAGTGGGATAAATTCTTTTTGAATCCTTCCATGTCCGGTTTTGTATCTTTGAGTTATCATCCAAGTATAATATTCTTTTTTTAAGAACACTCACGGTGTGTCTTGTTCGCTTTATCTCCCAAATGGGATAAATGCTTTTCGATTCCGTCCAAGTCCGATTTCGTTTCATTGAGTATTCAATAAAGTCATGATAGTCTCTTTTCAAACTCACTCACGGTGTGTCTTGTTCGCTTTATCTCCCAAGTGGGATAAATTCTTTTCAATTCTTTCTTAGTCCATTTTCGTATCTTTGAGTTATCATCCAAGTTATGGTAGTCTCTTTTCAAGCTAAATCACGGTGTGTCTTGTTCGCTTTATCTCCCAAGTGGGATAAATGATTTTCGATTCCGTCCAAGTCCGGTTTCGTATCTTTGAGTTATCATCCAAGTTATGGTAGTCTCTTTTCAAGCTCACTCGTGTTGTGTCTTGTTCGCTTTATCTCCTAAGTGGGATAAATACTTTTCGATTCCCCCGAGTCCGGTTTCGTTTGTTTGAGTTATCATCGAAGTTATGGTAGTCTCTTTTTAAGCTCACTTACGGTGGGTCTTGTTCGCTTTATCTCCCAAGTGGAATAAATGCTTTTCGATTTCGTCCACGTCCGGTTTCGTATCTTTGAGTTATCATCCAAGTATGATATTCTCTTTTTAAGAACACTTACGATGTGTCTTGTACATTTTATCTCCCTAGTGGGATATTTGCTTTTCGATTCCGTCCAAGTCCATTTTCGTATCTTTGAGTTATCATCCAAGTTATGATAGTCTTTTTCAAGGTTTATCTCCCAAGTGGGATAAATACTTTTCGATTCCGCCAAATCCGGTTTCGTTTGTTTGAGTTATCATCCAAGTTATGATAGTTTCTCTTTTAAGTTTTATCTCCCAAGTGGGAAAATAATTTTCGATTCCGCCAAGTCCGGTTTCGTTTGTTTGAGTTATCATCCAAGTTATGATAGTCTTTTTCAAGTTTTATCTCCCAAGTGGAATAAATACTTTTTGATTCCAACAAGTCCAATTTCGTTTGTTTGAGTTATCATCCAAGTTATGATAGTCTCATTTCAAGTTTTATCTCCCATGTGGGATAAATACTTTTCGATTCCGCCAAGTCCGATTTCGTTTATTTGAGTTATCATCCAAGTTATGATAGTCTCTTTTCATGTTTTATCTCCCAAGTGGGATAAGTACTTTTCGATTCCGCCAAGACCGGTTTCGTTTGTTTGAGTTATCATCCAAGTTATGATAGTATTTTTAAAGTTTAATTTTCCAAGTGGGATAAATACTTTTCGATTCCGCCAAGTTCAGTTTCGTTTGTTTGAGTTATCATCCAAGTTATGATAGTCATTTTCAAGTTTTATCTCCCAAGTGGGATACATACTTTTCGATTCTGCCAAGTCTGGTTTCATTTGTTTGAGTTATCATCCAAGTTATCGTAGTCTCTTTTAAATCTCATTCACGGTGTGTTTTGTTCGCTTTATCTCCCAAGTGGGATAAATTCTTTTTGAATCCTTCCATGTCCGGTTTTGTATCTTTGAGTTATCATCCAAGTATAATATTCTTTTTTTAAGAACACTCACGGTGTGTCTTGTTCGCTTTATCTCCCAAATGGGATAAATGCTTTTCGATTCCGTCCAAGTCCGATTTCGTTTCATTGAGTATTCAATAAAGTCATGATAGTCTCTTTTCAAACTCACTCACGGTGTGTCTTGTTCGCTTTATCTCCCAAGTGGGATAAATTCTTTTCAATTCTTTCTTAGTCCATTTTCGTATCTTTGAGTTATCATCCAAGTTATGGTAGTCTCTTTTCAAGCTAAATCACGGTGTGTCTTGTTCGCTTTATCTCCCAAGTGGGATAAATGATTTTCGATTCCGTCCAAGTCCGGTTTCGTATCTTTGAGTTATCATCCAAGTTATGGTAGTCTCTTTTCAAGCTCACTCGTGTTGTGTCTTGTTCGCTTTATCTCCTAAGTGGGATAAATACTTTTCGATTCCCCCGAGTCCGGTTTCGTTTGTTTGAGTTATCATCGAAGTTATGGTAGTCTCTTTTTAAGCTCACTTACGGTGGGTCTTGTTCGCTTTATCTCCCAAGTGGAATAAATGCTTTTCGATTTCGTCCACGTCCGGTTTCGTATCTTTGAGTTATCATCCAAGTATGATATTCTCTTTTTAAGAACACTTACGATGTGTCTTGTACATTTTATCTCCCTAGTGGGATATTTGCTTTTCGATTCCGTCCAAGTCCATTTTCGTATCTTTGAGTTATCATCCAAGTTATGATAGTCTTTTTCAAGGTTTATCTCCCAAGTGGGATAAATACTTTTCGATTCCGCCAAATCCGGTTTCGTTTGTTTGAGTTATCATCCAAGTTATGATAGTCTCTCTTTTAAGTTTTATCTCCCAAGTGGGAAAATAATTTTCGATTCCGCCATGTCCGGTTTCGTTTGTTTGAGTTATCATCCAAGTTATGATAGTCTTTTTCAAGTTTTATCTCCCAAGTGGAATAAATACTTTTTGATTCCACCAAGTCCAATTTCGTTTGTTTGAGTTATCATCCAAGTTATGATAGTCTCATTTCAAGTTTTATCTCCCATGTGGGATAAATACTTTTCGATTCCGCCAAGTCCGATTTCGTTTATTTGAGTTATCATCTAAGTTATGATAGTCTCTTTTCATGTTTTATCTCCCAAGTGGGATAAATACTTTTCGATTCCGCCATGTCCGGTTTCGTTTGTTTGAGTTATCATCCAAGTTATGATAGTATTTTTAAAGTTTAATTTCCCAAGTGGGATAAATACTTTTCGATTCCGCCAAGTTCAGTTTCGTTTGTTTGAGTTATCATCCAAGTTATAATAGTCATTTTCAAGTTTTATCTCCCAAGTGGGATACATACTTTTCGATTCTGCCAAGTCTGGTTTCATTTGTTTGAGTTATCATCCAAGTTATCGTAGTCTCTTTTAAATCTCATTCACGGTGTGATTTGTTCGCTTTATCTCCCAAGTGGGATAAATTCTTTTTGATTCCTTCCATGTACGGTTTTGTATCTTTGAGTTATCATCCAAGTATAATATTCTTTTTTTTAAGAACACTCACTGTGTGTCTTGTTCGCTTTATCTCCCAAATGGGATAAATTCTTTTCGATTCCGTCCAAGTCCGATTTCGTTTCATTGAGTATTCAATAAAGTCATGGTAGTCTCTTTTCAAACTCACTCACGGTGTGTCTTGTTCGCTTTATCTCCCAAGTGGGATAAATGCTTTTCAATTCTGTCTAAGTCCAGTTTCGTATCTTTGAGTTATCATCCAAGTTATGGTAGTCTCTTTTCAAGCTAAATCGCGGTGTGTCTTGTTCGCTTTATCTCCCAAGTGGGATAAATGATTTTCGATTCCGTCCAAGTCCGGTTTCGTATCTTCGAGTTATCATCCAAGTTATGGTAGTCTCTTTTCAAGCTCACTCGCGTTGTGTCTTGTTCGCTTTATCTCCTAAGTGGGATAAATATTTTTCGATTCCGCCGAGTCCGGTTTCGTTTGTTTGAGTTATCATCGAAGTTATGGTAGTCTCTTTTTAAGCTCACTTACGGTGGGTCTTGTTCGCTTTATCTCCCAAGTGGAATAAATGCTTTTCGATTTCGTCCACATCCGGTTTCGTATCTTTGAGTTATCATCCAAGTATGATATTCTCTTTTTAAGAACACTTACGATGTGTCTTGTACATTTTATCTCCCTAGTGGGATAATTGCTTTTCGATTCCGTCCAAGTCCAGTTTCGTATCTTTGAGTTATCATCCAAGTTATGATAGTCTTTTTCAAGGTTTATCTCCCAAGTGGGATAAATACTTTTCGATTCCGCCAAATCCGGTTTCGTTTGTTTGAGTTATCATCCAAGTTATGATAGTCTCTATTTTAAGTTTTATCTCCCAAGTGGGAAAATAATTTTCGATTCCGTCAAGTCCGGTTTCGTTTGTTTGAGTTATCACCTAAGTTATGATAGTCTTTTTCAAGTTTTATCTCCCAAGTGGAATAAATACTTTTTGATTCCACAAAGTCCAATTTCGTTTGTTTGAGTTATCATCCAAGTTATGATAGTCTCATTTCAAGTTTTATCTCCCATGTGGGATAAATACTTTTCTATTCCGCCAAGTCCGATTTCGTTTATTTGAGTTATCATCCAAGTTATGATAGTCTCTTTTCATGTTTTATCTCCCAAGTGGGATAAATACTTTTCGATTCCGCCAAGTCCGGTTTCGTTTGTTTGAGTTATCATCCAAGTTATGATAGTCTTTTTCAAGGTTTATCTCCCAAGTGGGATAAATACTTTTCGATTCTGCCAAATCCGGTTTCGTTTGTTTGAGTTATCATCCAAGTTATGATAGTCTCTCTTTTAAGTTTTATCTCCCAAGTGGGAAAATAATTTTCGATTCCGCCAAGTCCGATTTCGTTTGTTTGAGTTATCATCCAAGTTATGATAGTCTTTTTCAAGTTTTATCTCCCAAGTGGAATAAATACTTTTTGATTCCACCAAGTCCAATTTCGTTTGTTTGAGTTATCATCCAAGTTATGATAGTCTCATTTCAAGTTTTATCTCCCATGTGGGATAAATACTTTTCGATTCCGCCAAGTCCGATTTCGTTTATTTGAGTTATCATCCAAGTTATGATAGTCTCTTTTCATGTTTTATCTCCCAAGTGGGATAAATACTTTTCGATTCCGCCAAGTCCGGTTTCGTTTGTTTGAGTTATCATCCAAGTTATGATAGTATTTTTAAAGTTTAATTTCCCAAGTGGGATAAATACTTTTCGATTCCGCCAAGTTCAGTTTCGTTTGTTTGAGTTATCATCCAAGTTATGATAGTCATTTTCAAGTTTTATCTCCCAAGTGGGATACGTACTTTTCGATTCTGCCAAGTCTGGTTTCATTTGTTTGAGTTATCATCCAAGTTATCGTAGTCTCTTTTAAATCTCATTCACGGTGTGTTTTGTTCGCTTTCTCTCCCAAGTGGGATAAATTCTTTTTGATTCCTTCCATGTCCGGTTTTGTATCTTTGAGTTATCATCCAAGTATAATATTCTTTTTTTTAAGAACACTCACGGTGTGTCTTGTTCGCTTTATCTCCCAAATGGGATAAATTCTTTTCGATTCCGTCCAAGTCCGATTTCGTTTCATTGAGTATTCAATAAAGTCATGGTAGTCTCTTTTCAAACTCACTCACGGTGTGTCTTGTTCGCTTTATCTCCCAAGTGGGATAAATGCTTTTCAATTCTGTCTAAGTCCAATTTCGTATCTTTGAGTTATCATCCAAGTTATGGTAGTCTCTTTTCAAGCTAAATCGCGGTGTGTCTTGTTCGCTTTATCTCCCAAGTGGGATAAATGATTTTCGATTCCGTCCAAGTCCGGTTTCGTATCTTCGAGTTATCATCCAAGTTATGGTAGTCTCTTTTCAAGCTCACTCGCGTTGTGTCTTGTTCGCTTTATCTCCTAAGTGGGATAAATACTTTTCGATTCCGCCGAGTCCGGTTTCGTTTGTTTGAGTTATCATCGAAGTTATGGTAGTCTCTTTTTAAGCTCACTTAAGGTGGGTCTTGTTCGCTTTATCTCCCAAGTGGAATAAATGCTTTTCGATTTCGTCCACGTCCGGTTTCGTATCTTTGAGTTATCATCCAAGTATGATATTCTCTTTTTAAGAACACTTACGATGTGTCTTGTACATTTTATCTCCCTAGTGGGATAAATGATTTTCGATTCCGTCCAAGTCCAGTTTCGTATCTTTGAGTTATCATCCAAGTTATGATAGTCTTTTTCAAGGTTTATCTCCCAAGTGGGATAAATACTTTTCGATTCCGCCAAATCCGGTTTCGTTTGTTTGAGTTATCATCCAAGTTATGATAGTCTCTTTTTTAAGTTTTATCTCCCAAGTGGGAAAATAATTTTCGATTCCGCCAAGTCCGGTTTCGTTTGTTTGAGTTATCACCTAAGTTATGATAGTCTTTTTCAAGTTTTATCTCCCAAGTGGAATAAATACTTTTTGATTCCACCAAGTCCAATTTCGTTTGTTTGAGTTATCATCCAAGTTATGATAGTCTCATTTCAAGTTTTATCTCCCATGTGGGATAAATACTTTTCGATTCCGCCAAGTCCGATTTCGTTTATTTGAGTTATCATCCAAGTTATGATAGTCTCTTTTCATGTTTTATCTCCCAAGTGGGATAAATACTTTTCGATTCCGCCAAGTCCGGTTTCGTTTGTTTGAGTTAACATCCAAGTTATGATAGTCTTTTTCAAGGTTTATCTCCCAAGTGGGATAAATACTTTTCGATTCTGCCAAATCCGGTTTCGTTTGTTTGAGTTATCATCCAAGTTATGATAGTCTCTCTTTTAAGTTTTATCTCCCAAGTGGGAAAATAATTTTCGATTACGCCAAGTCCGATTTCGTTTGTTTGAGTTATCAACCAAGTTATGATAGTCTTTTTCAAGTTTTATCTCCCAAGTGGAATAAATACTTTTTGATTCCACCAAGTCCAATTTCGTTTGTTTGAGTTATCATCCAAGTTATGATAGTCTCATTTCAAGTTTTATCTCCCATGTGGGATAAATATTTTTCGATTCCGCCAAGTCCGATTTCGTTTATTTGAGTTATCATCCAAGTTATGATAGTCTCTTTTCATGTTTTATCTCCCAAGTGGGATAAATACTTTTCGATTCCGCCAAGTTCAGTTTCGTTTGTTTGAGTTATCATCCAAGTTATGATAGTCATTTTCAAGTTTTATCTCCCAAGTGGGATACATACTTTTCGATTCTGCCAAGTCTGGTTTCATTTGTTTGAGTTATCATCCAAGTTATCGTAGTCTCTTTTAAATCTCATTCACGGTGTGTTTTGTTCGCTTTATCTCCCAAGTGGGATAAATTCTTTTTGATTCCTTCCATGTCCGGTTTTGTATGTTTGAGTTATCATCCAAGTATAATATTTTTTTTTTAAGAACACTCACGGTGTGTCTTGTTCGCTTTATCTCCCAAATGGGATAAATTCTTTTCGATTCCGTCCAAGTCCGATTTCGTTTCATTGAGTATTCAATAAAGTCATGGTAGTCTCTTTTCAAACTCACTCACGGTGTGTCTTGTTCGCTTTATCTCCCAAGTGGGATAAATGCTTTTCAATTCTGTCTAAGTCCAGTTTCGTATCTTTGAGTTATCATCCAAGTTATGGTAGTCTCTTTTCAAGCTAAATCGCGGTGTGTCTTGTTCGCTTTATCTCCCAAGTGGGATAAATGATTTTCGATTCCGTCCAAGTCCGGTTTCGTATCTTCGAGTTATAATCCAAGTTATGGTAGTCTCTTTTCAAGCTCACTCGCGTTGTGTCTTGTTCTCTTTATCTCCTAAGTGGGATAAATACTTTTCGATTCCGCCGAGTCCGGTTTCGTTTGTTTGAGTTATCATCGAAGTTATGGTAGTCTCTTTTTAAGCTCACTTACGGTGGGTCTTGTTCGCTTTATCTCCCAAGTGGAATAAATGCTTTTCGATTTCGTCCACGTCTGGTTTCGTATCTTTGAGTTATCATCCAAGTATGATATTCTCTTTTTAAGAACACTTACGATGTGTCTTGTACATTTTATCTCCCTAGTGGGATAATTGCTTTTCGATTCCGTCCAAGTCCAGTTTCGTATCTTTGAGTTATCATCCAAGTTATGATAGTCTTTTTCAAGGTTTATCTCCCAAGTGGGATAAATACTTTTCGATTCCGCCAAATCCGGTTTCGTTTGTTTGAGTTATCATCCAAGTTATGATAGTCTCTTTTTTAAGTTTTATCTCCCAAGTGGGAAAATAATTTTCGATTCCGCCAAGTCCGGTTTCGTTTGTTTGAGTTATCACCTAAGTTATGATAGTCTTTTTCAAGTTTTATCTCCCAAGTGGAATAAATACTTTTTGATTCCACCAAGTCCAATTTCGTTTGTTTGAGTTATCATCCAAGTTATGATAGTCTCATTTCAAGTTTTATCTCCCATGTGGGAGAAATACTTTTCGATTCCGCCAAGTCCGATTTCGTTTATTTGAGTTATCATCCAAGTTATGATAGTCTTTTTTCATGTTTTATCTCCCAAGTGGGATAAATACTTTTCGATTCCGCCAAGTCTGGTTTCGTTTGTTTGAGTTATCATCCAAGTTATGATAGTATTTTTCAAGTTTTATCTCCCAAGTGGGATAAATACTTTTCGATTCCGCCAAGTTCAGTTTCGTTTGTTTGAGTTATCATCCAAGTTATGATAGTCATTTTCAAGTTTTATCTCCCAAGTGGGATACATACTTTTCGATTCTGCCAAGTCTGGTTTCATTTGTTTGAGTTATCATCCAAGTTATCGTAGTCTCTTTTAAATCTCATTCACGGTGTGTTTTGTTCGCTTTATCTCCCAAGTGGGATAAATTCTTTTTGATTCCTTCCATGTCCGGTTTTGTATGTTTGAGTTATCATCCAAGTATAATATTCTTTTTTTTAAGAACACTCACGGTGTGTCTTGTTCGCTTTATCTCCCAAATAGGATAAATTCTTTTCGATTCCGTCCAAGTCCGATTTCGTTTCATTAAGTTATCATCCAAGTTATGGTAGTCTCTTTTCAAGCTAAATCGCGGTGTGTCTTGTTCGCTTTATCTCCCAAGTGGGATAAATGATTTTCGATTTCGTCCAAGTCCGGTTTCGTATCTTCGAGTTATCATCCAAGTTATGGTAGTCTCTTTTCAAGCTCACTCGCGTTGTGTCTTGTTCGCTTTATCTCCTAAGTGGGATAAATACTTTTCGATTCCGCCGAGTCCGGTTTCGTTTGTTTGAGTTATCATCGAAGTTATGGTAGTCTCTTTTTAAGCTCACTTACGGTGGGTCTTGTTCGCTTTATCTCCCAAGTGGAATAAATGCTTTTCGATTTCGTCCACGTCTGGTTTCGTATCTTTGAGTTATCATCCAAGTATGATATTCTCTTTTTAAGAACACTTACGATGTGTCTTGTACATTTTATCTCCCTAGTGGGATAATTGCTTTTCGATTCCGTCCAAGTCCAGTTTCGTATCTTTGAGTTATCATCCAAGTTATGATAGTCTTTTTCAAGGTTTATCTCCCAAGTGGGATAAATACTTTTCGATTCCGCCAAATCCGGTTTCGTTTGTTTGAGTTATCATCCAAGTTATGATAGTCTCTTTTTTAAGTTTTATCTCCCAAGTGGGAAAATAATTTTCGATTCCGCCAAGTCCGGTTTCGTTTGTTTGAGTTATCACCTAAGTTATGATAGTCTTTTTCAAGTTTTATCTCCCAAGTGGAATAAATACTTTTTGATTCCACCAAGTCCAATTTCGTTTGTTTGAGTTATCATCCAAGTTATGATAGTCTCATTTCAAGTTTTATCTCCCATGTGGGATAAATACTTTTCGATTCCGCCAAGTCCGATTTCGTTTATTTGAGTTATCATCCAAGTTATGATAGTCTCTTTTCATGTTTTATCTCCCAAGTGGGATAAATACTTTTCGATTCCGCCAAGTCCGGTTTCGTTTGTTTGAGTTATCATCCAAGTTATGATAGTATTTTTCAAGTTTTATCTCCCAAGTGGGATAAATACTTTTCGATTCCGCCAAGTTCAGTTTCGTTTGTTTGAGTTATCATCCAAGTTATGATAGTCATTTTCAAGTTTTATCTCCCAAGTGGGATACATACTTTTCGATTCTGCCAAGTCTGGTTTCATTTGTTCGAGTTATCATCCAAGTTATCGTAGTCTCTTTTAAAGCACATTCACGGTGTGTTTTGTTCGCTTTATCTCCCAAGTGGGATAAATTCTTTTCGATTCCTTCCATGTCCGGTTTTGTATCTTTGAGTTATCATCCAAGTATAATATTCTTTTTTTTAAGAACACTCACGGTGTGTTTTGTTCGCTTTATCTCCCAAATGGGATAAATGCTTTTCGATTCCGTCCAAGTCCGATTTCGTTTCATTGAGTATTCAATAAAGTCATGGTAGTCTCTTTTCTAACTCACTCACGGTGTGTCTTGTTCGCTTTATCTCCCAAGTGGAATAAATGCTTTTCAATTCTGTCTAAGTCCAGTTTCGTATCTTTGAGTTATCATCCAAGTTATGGTAGTCTCTTTTCAAGCTAAATCGCGGTGTGTCTTGTTCGCTTTATCTCCCAAGTGGGATAAATGATTTTCGATTCCGTCCAAGTCCGGTTTCGTATCTTTGAGTTATCATCCAAGTTATGGTAGTCTCTTTTCAAGCTCACTCGTGTTTTGTCTTGTTCGCTTTATCTCCTAAGTGGGATAAATAATTTTCGATTCCGCCGAGTGCGGTTTCGTTTGTTTGAGTTATCATCGAAGTTATGGTAGTCTCTTTTTAAGCTCACTTACGGTGGGTCTTGTTCTCTTTATCTCCCAAGTGGAATAAATGCTTTTCGATTTCGTCCACGTCCGGTTTCGTATCTTTGAGTTATCATCCAAGTATGATATTCTCTTTTTAAGAACACTTACGATGTGTCTTGTACATTTTATCTCCATAGTGGGATAATTGCTTTTCGATTCCGTCCAAGTCCAGTTTCGTATCTTTGAGTTATCATCCAAGTTATGATAGTCTTTTTCAAGTTATATCTCCCAAGTGGGATAAATACTTTTCGATTCCGCCAAATCCGGTTTCGTTTGTTTGAGTTATCATCCAAGTTATGATAGTCTCTTTTTTAAGTTTTATCTCCCAAGTGGGAAAATAATTTTCGATTCCGCCAAGTCCGGTTTCGTTTGTTTGAGTTATCACCCAAGTTATGATAGTCTTTTTCAAGTTTTATCTCCCAAGTGGAATAAATACTTTTTGATTCCACCAAGTCCAATTTCGTTTGTTTGAGTTATCATCCAAGTTATGATAGTCTCATTTCAAGTTTTATCTCCCATGTGGGATAAATACATTTCGATTCCGCCAAGTCCGATTTCGTTTATTTGAGTTATCATCCAAGTTATGATAGTCTCTTTTCATGTTTTATCTCCCAAGTGGGATAAATACTTTTCGATTCCGCCATGTCCGGTTTCGTTTGTTTGAGTTATCATTGAAGTTATGGTAGTATCTTTTTAAGCTCACTTATGGTGGGTCTTGTTCGCTTTATCTCCCAAGTGGAATAAATGCTTTTCTCGTCCACGTCCGGTTTCGTATCTTTGAGTTATCATCCAAGTATGATATTATCTTTTTAAGAACACTTACGATGTGTCTTGTACATTTTATCTCCCTAGTGGGATAATTGCTTTTCGATTCCGTCCAAGTCCATTTTCGTATCTTTGAGTTATCATCCAAGTTATGATAGTCTTTTTCAAGGTTTATCTCCCAAGTGGGATAAATACTTTTCGATTCTGCCAAATCCGGTTTCGTTTGTTTGAGTTATCATCCAAGTTATGATAGTCTCTCTTTTAAGTTTTATCTCCCAAGTGGGAAAATAATTTTCGATTCCTCCAAGTCCGATTTCGTTTGTTTGAGTTATCATCCAAGTTATGATAGTCTTTTTCAAATTTTTATCTCCCAAGTGGAATAAATACTTTTTGATTCCACCAAGTCCAATTTCGTTTGTTTGAGTTATCATCCAAGTTATGATAGTCTCATTTCAAGTTTTATCTCCCATGTGAGATAAATACTTTTCGATTCCGCCAAGTCCGATTTCGTTTATTTAAGTTATCATCCAAGTTATGATAGTCTCTTTTCATGTTTTATCTCCCAAGTGGGATAAATACTTTTCGATATCGCCAAGTTCGGTTTCGTTTGTTTGAGTTATCATCCATGTTATGATAGTATTTTTAAAGTTTAATTTCCCAAGTGGGATAAATACTTTTCGATTCCGCCAAGTTCAGTTTCGTTTGTTTGAGTTATCATCCAAGTTATGATAGTCATTTTCAAGATTTATCTCCCAAGTGGGATACATACTTTTCGATTCTGCCAAGTCTGGTTTCATTTGTTTGAGTTATCATCCAAGTTATCGTAGTCTCTTTTAAAGCTCATTCACGGTGTGTTTTGTTCGCTTTATCTCCCAAGTGGGATAAATTCTTTTCGATTCCTTCCATGTCCGGTTTTGTATCTTTGAGTTATCATCCAAGTATAATATTCTTTTTTTTAAGAACACTCACGGTGTGTCTTGTTCGCTTTATCTCCCAAATGGGATAAATGCTTTTCGATTCCGTCCAAGTCCGATTTCGTTTCATTGAGTATTCAATAAAGTCATGGTAGTCTCTTTTCAAACTCACTCACGGTGTGTCTTGTTCGCTTTATCTCCCAAGTGGGATAAATGCTTTTCAATTCTGTCTTAGTCCAGTTTCGTATCTTTGAGTTATCATCCAAGTTATGGTAGTCTCTTTTCAAGCTAAATCACGGTGTGTCTTGTTCGCTTTATCTCCCAAGTGGGATAAATGATTTTCGATTCCGTCCAAGTCCGGTTTCGTATCTTTGAGTTATCATCCAAGTTATGGTAGTCTCTTTTCAAGCTCACTCGTGTTGTGTCTTGTTCGCTTTATCTCCCAAGTGGGATAAATACTTTTCGATTCCGCCGAGTCCGGTTTCGTTTGTTTGAGTTATCATCGAAGTTATGGTAGTCTCTTTTTAAGCTCACTTACGGTGGGTCTTGTTCGCTTTATCTCCCAAGTGGAATAAATGCTTTTCGATTTAGTCCACGTCCGGTTTCGTATCTTTGAGTTATCATCCAAGTATGATATTCTCTTTTTAAGAACACTTACGATGTGTCTTGTACATTTTATCTCCCTAGTGGGATAATTGCTTTTCGATTCCGTCCAAGTCCATTTTCGTATCTTTGAGTTATCATCCAAGTTATGATAGTCTTTTTCAAGGTTTATCTGCCAAGTGGGATAAATACTTTTCGATTCTACCAAATCCGGTTTCGTTTGTTTGAGTTATCATCCAAGTTATGATAGTCTCTCTTTTAAGTTTTATCTCCCAAGTGGGAAAATAATTTTCGATTCCGCCAAGTCCGATTTCGTTTGTTTGAGTTATCATCCAAGTTATGATAGTCTTTTTCAAGTTTTATCTCCCAAGTGGAATAAATACTTTTTGATTCCACCAAGTCCAATTTCGTTTGTTTGAGTTATCATCCAAGTTATGATAGTCTCATTTCAAGTTTTATCTCCCATGTGGGATAAATACTTTTCGATTCCGCCAAGTCCGATTTCGTTTATTTAAGTTATCATCCAAGTTATGATAGTCTCTTTTCATGTTTTATCTCCCAAGTGGGATAAATACTTTTCGATATCGCCAAGTCCGGTTTCGTTTGTTTGAGTTATCATCCAAGTTATGATAGTATTTTTAAAGTTTAATTTCCCAAGTGGGATAAATACTTTTCGATTCCGCCAAGTTCAGTTTCGTTTGTTTGAGTTATCATCCAAGTTATGATAGTCATTTTCAAGTTTTATCTCCCAAGTGGGATACATACTTTTCGATTCTGCCAAGTCTGGTTTCATTTGTTTGAGTTATCATCCAAGTTATCGTAGTCTCTTTTAAAGCTCATTCACGGTGTGTTTTGTTCGCTTTATCTCCCAAGTGGGATAAATTCTTTTCGATTCCTTCCATGTCCGGTTTTGTATCTTTGAGTTATCATCCAAGTATAATATTCTTTTTTTTAAGAACACTCACGGTGTGTCTTGTTCGCTTTATCTCCCAAATGGGATAAATGCTTTTCGATTTCGTCCAAGTCCGATTTCGTTTCATTGAGTATTCAATAAAGTCATGGTAGTCTCTTTTCAAACTCACTCACGGTGTGTCTTGTTCGCTTTATCTCCCAAGTGGGATAAATGCTTTTCAATTCTGTCTTAGTCCAGTTTCGTATCTTTGAGTTATCATCCAAGTTATGGTAGTCTCTTTTCAAGCTAAATCACGGTGTGTCTTGTTCGCTTTATCTCCCAAGTGGGATAAATGATTTTCGATTCCGTCCAAGTCCGGTTTCGTATCTTTGAGTTATCATCCAAGTTATGGTAGTCTCTTTTCAAGCTCACTCGTGTTGTGTCTTGTTCGCTTTATCTCCCAAGTGGGATAAATACTTTTCGATTCCGCCGAGTCCGGTTTTGTTTGTTTGAGTTATCATCGAAGTTATGGTAGTCTCTTTTTAAGCTCACTTACGGTGGGTCTTGTTCGCTTTATCTCCCAAGTGGAATAAATGCTTTTCGATTTCGTCCACGTCCGGTTTCGTATCTTTGAGTTATCATCCAAGTATGATATTCTCTTTTTAAGAACACTTACGATGTGTATTGTACATTTTATCTCCCTAGTGGGATAATTGCTTTTCGATTCCGTCCAAGTCCATTTTCGTATCTTTGAGTTATCATCCAAGTTATGATAGTCTTTTTCAAGGTTTATCTGCCAAGTGGGATAAATACTTTTCGATTCTGCCAAATCCGGTTTCGTTTGTTTGAGTTATCATCCAAGTTATGATAGTCTCTCTTTTAAGTTTTATCTCCCAAGTGGGAAAATAATTTTCGATTCCGCCAAGTCCGATTTCGTTTGTTTGAGTTATCATCCAAGTTATGATAGTCTTTTTCAAGTTTTATCTCCCAAGTGGAATAAATACTTTTTGATTCCACCAAGTCCAATTTCGTATGTTTGAGTTATCATCCAAGTTATGATAGTCTCATTTCAAGTTTTATCTCCCATGTGGGATAAATACTTTTCGATTCCGCCAAGTCCGATTTCGTTTATTTAAGTTATCATCCAAGTTATGATAGTCTCTTTTCATGTTTTATCTCCCAAGTGGGATAAATACTTTTCGATATCGCCAAGTCCGGTTTCGTTTGTTTGAGTTATCATCCAAGTTATGATAGTATTTTTAAAGTTTAATTTCCCAAGTGGGATAAATACTTTTCGATTCCGCCAAGTTCAGTTTCGTTTGTTTGAGTTATCATCCAAGTTATGATAGTCATTTTCAAGTTTTATCTCCAAAGTGGGATACATACTTTTCGATTCTGCCAAGTCTGGTTTCATTTGTTTGAGTTATCATCCAAGTTATCGTAGTCTCTTTTAAAGCTCATTCACGGTGTGTTTTGTTCGCTTTATCTCCCAAGTGGGATAAATTCTTTTCGATTCCTTCCATGTCCGGTTTTGTATCTTTGAGTTATCATCCAAGTATAATATTCTTTTTTTTAAGAACACTCACGGTGTGTCTTGTTCGCTTTATCTCCCAAATGGGATAAATGCTTTTCGATTTCGTCCAAGTCCGATTTCGTTTCATTGAGTATTCAATAAAGTCATGGTAGTCTCTTTTCAAACTCACTCACGGTGTGTCTTGTTCGCTTTATCTCCCAAGTGGGATAAATGCTTTTCAATTCTGTCTTAGTCCAGTTTCGTATCTTTGAGTTATCATCCAAGTTATGGTAGTCTCTTTTCAAGCTAAATCACGGTGTGTCTTGTTCGCTTTATCTCCCAAGTGGGATAAATGATTTTCGATTCCGTCCAAGTCCGGTTTCGTATCTTTGAGTTATCATCCAAGTTATGGTAGTCTCTTTTCAAGCTCACTCGTGTTGTGTCTTGTTCGCTTTATCTCCCAAGTGGGATAAATACTTTTCGATTCCGCCGAGTCCGGTTTCGTTTGTTTGAGTTATCATCGAAGTTATGGTAGTCTCTTTTTAAGCTCACTTACGGTGGGTCTTGTTCGCTTTATCTCCCAAGTGGAATAAATGCTTTTCGATTTCGTCCACGTCCGGTTTCGTATCTTTGAGTTATCATCCAAGTATGATATTCTCTTTTTAAGAACACTTACGATGTGTATTGTACATTTTATCTCCCTAGTGGGATAATTGCTTTTCGATTCCGTCCAAGTCCATTTTCGTATCTTTGAGTTATCATCCAAGTTATGATAGTCTTTTTCAAGGTTTATCTCCCAAGTGGGATAAATACTTTTCGATTCTGCCAAATCCGGTTTCGTTTGTTTGAGTTATCATCCAAGTTATGATAGTCTCTCTTTTAAGTTTTATCTCCCAAGTGGGAAAATAATTTTCGATTCCGCCAAGTCCGATTTCGTTTGTTTGAGTTATCATCCAAGTTATGATAGTCTTTTTCAAGTTTTATCTCCCAAGTGGAATAAATACTTTTTGATTCCACCAAGTCCAATTTCGTATGTTTGAGTTATCATCCAAGTTATGATAGTCTCATTTCAAGTTTTATCTCCCATGTGGGATAAATACTTTTCGATTCCGCCAAGTCCGATTTCGTTTATTTAAGTTATCATCCAAGTTATGATAGTCTCTTTTCATGTTTTATCTCCCAAGTGGGATAAATACTTTTCGATATCGCCAAGTCCGGTTTCGTTTGTTTGAGTTATCATCCAAGTTATGATAGTATTTTTAAAGTTTAATTTCCCAAGTGGGATAAATACTTTTCGATTCCGCCAAGTTCAGTTTCGTTTGTTTGAGTTATCATCCAAGTTATGATAGTCATTTTCAAGTTTTATCTCCAAAGTGGGATACATACTTTTCGATTCTGCCAAGTCTGGTTTCATTTGTTTGAGTTATCATCCAAGTTATCGTAGTCTCTTTTAAAGCTCATTCACGGTGTGTTTTGTTCGCTTTATCTCCCAAGTGGGATAAATTCTTTTCGATTCCTTCCATGTCCGGTTTTGTATCTTTGAGTTATCATCCAAGTATAATATTCTTTTTTTTAAGAACACTCACGGTGTGTCTTGTTCGCTTTATCTCCCAAATGGGATAAATGCTTTTCGATTCCGTCCAAGTCCGATTTCGTTTCATTGAGTATTCAATAAAGTCATGGTAGTCTCTTTTCAAACTCACTCACGGTGTGTCTTGTTCGCTTTATCTCCCAAGTGGGATAAATGCTTTTCAATTCTGTCTTAGTCCAGTTTCGTATCTTTGAGTTATCATCCAAGTTATGGTAGTCTCTTTTCAAGCTAAATCACGGTGTGTCTTGTTCGCTTTATCTCCCAAGTGGGATAAATGATTTTCGATTCCGTCCAAGTCCGGTTTCGTATCTTTGAGTTATCATCCAAGTTATGGTAGTCTCTTTTCAAGCTCACTCGTGTTGTGTCTTGTTCGCTTTATCTCCTAAGTGGGATAAATACTTTTTGATTCCGCCGAGTCCGGTTTCGTTTGTTTGAGTTATCATAGAAGTTATGGTAGTCTCTTTTTAAGCTCACTTACGGTGGGTCTTGTTCGCTTTATCTCCCAAGTGGAATAAATGCTTTTCGATTTCGTCCACGTCCGGTTTCGTATCTTTGAGTTATCATCCAAGTATGATATTCTCTTTTTAAGAACACTTACGATGTGTCTTGTACATTTTATCTCCCTAGTGGGATAATTGCTTTTCGATTCCGTCCAAGTCCATTTTCGTATCTTTGAGTTATCATCCAAGTTATGATAGTCTTTTTCAAGGTTTATCTCCCAAGTGGGATAAATACTTTTCGATTCCGCCAAATCCGGTTTCGTTTGTTTGAGTTATCATCCAAGTTATGATAGTCTCTCTTTTAAGTTTTATCTCCCAAGTGGGAAAATAATTTTCGATTCCGCCAAGTCCGGTTTCGTTTGTTTGAGTTATCATCCAAGTTATGATAGTCTTTTTCAAGTTTTATCTCCCAAGTGGAATAAATACTTTTTGATTCCACCAATTCCAATTTCGTTTGTTTGAGTTATCATCCAAGTTATGATAGTCTCATTTCAAGTTTTATCTCCCATGTGGGATAAATACTTTTCGATTCCGCCAAGTCCGATTTCTTTTATTTGAGTTATCATCCAAGTTATGATAGTCTCTTTTCATGTTTTATCTCCCAAGTGGGATAAATACTTTTCGATTCCGCCAAGTCCGGTTTCGTTTGTTTGAGATATCATCCAAGTTATGATAGTATTTTTAAAGTTTTATTTCCCAAGTGGGATAAATACTTTTCGATTCCGCCAAGTTCAGTTTCGTTTGTTTGAGTTATCATCCAAGTTATGATAGTCATTTTCAAGTTTTATCTCCCAAGTGGGATACATACTTTTCGATTCTGCCAAGTCTGGTTTCATTTGTTTGAGTTATCATCCAAGTTATCGTAGTCTCTTTTAAATCTCATTCACGGTGTGTTTTGTTCGCTTTATCTCCCATGTGGGATAAATTCTTTTCGATTCCTTCCATGTCCGGTTTTGTATCTTTGAGTTATCATCCAAGTATAATATTCTTTTTTTTAAGAACACTCACGGTGTGTCTTGTTCGCTTTATCTCCCAAATGGGATAAATGCTTTTCGATTCCGTCCAAGTCCGATTTCGTTTCATTGAGTATTCAATAAAGTCATGGTAGTCTCTTTTCAAACTCACTCACGGTGTGTCTTGTTCGCTTTATCTCCCAAGTGGGATAAATGCTTTTCAATTCTGTCTTAGTCCAGTTTCGTATCTTTGAGTTATCATCCAAGTTATGGTAGTCTCTTTTCAAGCTAAATCACGGTGTGTCTTGTTCGCTTTATCTCCCAAGTGGGATAAATGATTTTCGATTCCGTCCAAGTCCGGTTTCGTATCTTTGAGTTATCATCCAAGTTATGGTAGTCTCTTTTCAAGCTCACTCGTGTTGTGTCTTGTTCGCTTTATCTCCTAAGTGGGATAAATACTTTTCGATTCCGCCGAGTCCGGTTTCGTTTGTTTGAGTTATCATCGAAGTTATGGTAGTCTCTTTTTAAGCTCACTTACGGTGGGTCTTGTTCGCTTTATCTCCCAAGTGGAATAAATGCTTTTCGATTTCGTCCACGTCCGGTTTCGTATCTTTGAGTTATCATCCAAGTATGATATTCTCTTTTTAAGAACACTTACGATGTGTCTTGTACATTTTATCTCCCTAGTGGGATAATTGCTTTTCGATTCCGTCCAAGTCCATTTTCGTATCTTTGAGTTATCATCCAAGTTATGATAGTCTTTTTCAAGGTTTATCTCCCAAGTGGGATAAATACTTTTCGATTCCGCCAAATCCGGTTTCGTTTGTTTGAGTTATCATCCAAGTTATGATAGTCTCTCTTTTAAGTTTTATCTCCCAAGTGGGAAAATAATTTTCGATTCCGCCAAGTCCGGTTTCGTTTGTTTGAGTTATCATCCAAGTTATGATAGTCTTTTTCAAGTTTTATCTCCCAAGTGGAATAAATACTTTTTGATTCCACCAAGTCCAATTTCGTTTGTTTGAGTTATCATCCAAGTTATGATAGTCTCATTTCAAGTTTTATCTCCCATGTGGGATAAATACTTTTCGATTCCGCCAAGTCCGATTTCGTTTATTTGAGTTATCATCCAAGTTATGATAGTCTCTTTTCATGTTTTATCTCCCAAGTGGGATAAATACTTTTCGATTCCGCCAAGTCCGGTTTCGTTTGTTTGAGTTATCATCCAAGTTATGATAGTATTTTTAAAGTTTTATTTCCCAAGTGGGATAAATACTTTTCGATTCCGCCAAGTTCAGTTTCGTTTGTTTGAGTTATCATCCAAGTTATGATAGTCATTTTCAAGTTTTATCTCCCAAGTGGGATACATACTTTTCGATTCTGCCAAGTCTGGTTTCATTTGTTTGAGTTATCATCCAAGTTATCGTAGTCTCTTTTAAATCTCATTCACGGTGTGTTTTGTTCGCTTTATCTCCCATGTGGGATAAATTCTTTTCGATTCCTTCCATGTCCGGTTTTGTATCTTTGAGTTATCATCCAAGTATAATATTCTTTTTTTTAAGAACACTCACGGTGTGTCTTGTTCGCTTTATCTCCCAAATGGGATAAATGCTTTTCGATTCCGTCCAAGTCCGATTTCGTTTCATTGAGTATTCAATAAAGTCATGGTAGTCTCTTTTCAAACTCACTCACGGTGTGTCTTGTTCGCTTTATCTCCCAAGTGGGATAAATGCTTTTCAATTCTGTCTTAGTCCAGTTTCGTATCTTTGAGTTATCATCCAAGTTATGGTAGTCTCTTTTCAAGCTAAATCACGGTGTGTCTTGTTCGCTTTATCTCCCAAGTGGGATAAATGATTTTCGATTCCGTCCAAGTCCGGTTTCGTATCTTTGAGTTATCATCCAAGTTATGGTAGTCTCTTTTCAAGCTCACTCGTGTTGTGTCTTGTTCGCTTTATCTCCTAAGTGGGATAAATACTTTTCGATTCCGCCGAGTCCGGTTTCGTTTGTTTGAGTTATCATCGAAGTTATGGTAGTCTCTTTTTAAGCTCACTTACGGTGGGTCTTGTTCGCTTTATCTCCCAAGTGGAATAAATGCTTTTCGATTTCGTCCACGTCCGGTTTCGTATCTTTGAGTTATCATCCAAGTATGATATTCTCTTTTTAAGAACACTTACGATGTGTCTTGTACATTTTATCTCCCTAGTGGGATAATTGCTTTTCGATTCCGTCCAAGTCCATTTTCGTATCTTTGAGTTATCATCCAAGTTATGATAGTCTTTTTCAAGGTTTATCTCCCAAGTGGGATAAATACTTTTCGATTCCGCCAAATCCGGTTTCGTTTGTTTGAGTTATCATCCAAGTTATGATAGTCTCTCTTTTAAGTTTTATCTCCCAAGTGGGAAAATAATTTTCGATTCCGCCAAGTCCGGTTTCGTTTGTTTGAGTTATCATCCAAGTTATGATAGTCTTTTTCAAGTTTTATCTCCCAAGTGGAATAAATACTTTTTGATTCCACCAAGTCCAATTTCGTTTGTTTGAGTTATCATCCAAGTTATGATAGTCTCATTTCAAGTTTTATCTCCCATGTGGGATAAATACTTTTCGATTCCGCCAAGTCCGATTTCGTTTATTTGAGTTATCATCCAAGTTATGATAGTCTCTTTTCATGTTTTATCTCCCAAGTGGGATAAATACTTTTCGATTCCGCCAAGTCCGGTTTCGTTTGTTTGAGTTATCATCCAAGTTATGATAGTATTTTTAAAGTTTTATTTCCCAAGTGGGATAAATACTTTTCGATTCCGCCAAGTTCAGTTTCGTTTGTTTGAGTTATCATCCAAGTTATGATAGTCATTTTCAAGTTTTATCTCCCAAGTGGGATACATACTTTTCGATTCTGCCAAGTCTGGTTTCATTTGTTTGAGTTATCATCCAAGTTATCGTAGTCTCTTTTAAATCTCATTCACGGTGTGTTTTGTTCGCTTTATCTCCCAAGTGGGATAAATTCTTTTCGATTCCTTCCATGTCCGGTTTTGTATCTTTGAGTTATCATCCAAGTATAATATTCTTTTTTTTAAGAACACTCACGGTGTGTCTTGTTCGCTTTATCTCCCAAATGGGATAAATGCTTTTCGATTCCGTCCAAGTCCGATTTCGTTTCATTGAGTATTCAATAAAGTCATGGTAGTCTCTTTTCAAACACACTCACGGTGTGTCTTGTTCGCTTTATCTCCCAAGTGGGATAAATGCTTTTCAATTCTGTCTTAGTCCAGTTTCGTATCTTTGAGTTATCATCCAGGTTATGGTAGTCTCTTTTCAAGCTAAATCACGGTGTGTCTTGTTCGCTTTATCTCCCAAGTTGGATAAATGATTTTCGATTCCGTCCAAGTCCGGTTTCGTATCTTTGAGTTATCATCCAAGTTATGGTAGTCTCTTTTCAAGCTCACTCGTGTTGTGTCTTGTTCGCTTTATCTCCTAAGTGGGATAAATACTTTTCGATTCCGCCGAGTCCGGTTTTGTTTGTTTGAGTTATCATAGAAGTTATGGTAGTCTCTTTTTAAGCTCACTTACGGTGGGTTTTGTTCGCTTTATCTCCCAAGTGGAATAAATGCTTTTCGATTTCGTCCACGTCCGGTTTCGTATCTTTGAGTTATCATCCAAGTATGATATTCTCTTTTTAAGAACACTTACGATGTGTCTTGTACATTTTATCTCCCTAGTGGGATAATTGCTTTTCGATTCCGTCCAAGTCCATTTTCGTATCTTTGAGTTATCATCCAAGTTATGATAGTCTTTTTCAAGGTTTATCTCCCAAGTGGGATAAATACTTTTCGATTCCGCCAAATCCGGTTTCGTTTGTTTGAGTTATCATCCAAGTTATGATAGTCTCTCTTTTAAGTTTTATCTCCCAAGTGGGAAAATAATTTTCGATTCCGCCAAGTCCGGTTTCGTTTGTTTGAGTTATCATCCAAGTTATGATAGTCTTTTTCAAGTTTTATCTCCCAAGTGGAATAAATACTTTTTGATTCCACCAATTCCAATTTCGTTTGTTTGAGTTATCATCCAAGTTATGATAGTCTCATTTCAAGTTTTATCTCCCATGTGGGATAAATACTTTTCGATTCCGCCAAGTCCGATTTCGTTTATTTGAGTTATCATCCAAGTTATGATAGTCTCTTTTCATGTTTTATCTCCCAAGTGGGATAAATACTTTTCGATTCCGCCAAGTCCGGTTTCGTTTGTTTGAGTTATCATCCAAGTTATGATAGTATTTTTAAAGTTTTATTTCCCAAGTGGGATAAATACTTTTCGATTCCGCCAAGTTCAGTTTCGTTTGTTTGAGTTATCATCCAAGTTATGATAGTCATTTTCAAGTTTTATCTCCCAAGTGGGATACATACTTTTCGATTCTGCCAAGTCTGGTTTCATTTGTTTGAGTTATCATCCAAGTTATCGTAGTCTCTTTTAAATCTCATTCACGGTGTGTTTTGTTCGCTTTATCTCCCAAGTGGGATAAATTCTTTTCGATTCCTTCCATATCCGGTTTTGTATCTTTGAGTTATCATCCAAGTATAATATTCTTTTTTTTAAGAACACTCACGGTGTGTCTTGTTCGCTTTATCTCCCAAATGGGATAAATGCTTTTCGATTCCGTCCAAGTCCGATTTCGTTTCATTGAGTATTCAATAAAGTCATGGTAGTCTCTTTTCAAACTCACTCATGGTGTGTCTTGTTCGCTTTATCTCCCAAGTGGGATAAATGCTTTTCAATTCTGTCTTAGTCCAGTTTCGTATCTTTGAGTTATCTTCCAAGTTATGGTAGTCTCTTTTCAAGCTAAATCACGGTGTGTCTTGTTCGCTTTATCTCCCAAGTGGGATAAATGATTTTCGATTCCGTCCAAGTCCGGTTTCGTATCTTTGAGTTATCATCCAAGTTATGGTAGTCTCTTTTCAAGCTCACTCGTGTTGTGTCTTGTTCGCTTTATCTCCTAAGTGGGATAAATACTTTTCGATTCCGCCGAGTCCGGTTTCGTTTGTTTGAGTTATCATAGAAGTTATGGTAGTCTCTTTTTAAGCTCACTTACGGTGGGTCTTGTTCGCTTTATCTCCCAAGTGGAATAAATGCTTTTCGATTTCGTCCACGTCCGGTTTCGTATCTTTGAGTTATCATCCAAGTATGATATTCTCTTTTTAAGAACACTTACGATGTGTCTTGTACATTTTATCTCCCTAGTGGGATAATTGCTTTTCGATTCCGTCCAAGTCCATTTTCGTATCTTTGAGTTATCATCCAAGTTATGATAGTCTTTTTCAAGGTTTATCTCCCAAGTGGGATAAATACTTTTCGATTCCGCCAAATCCGGTTTCGTTTGTTTGAGTTATCATCCAAGTTATGATAGTCTCTCTTTTAAGTTTTATCTCCCAAGTGGGAAAATAATTTTCGATTCCGCCAAGTCCGGTTTCGTTTGTTTGAGTTATCATCCAAGTTATGATAGTCTTTTTCAAGTTTTATCTCCCAAGTGGAATAAATACTTTTTGATTCCACCAATTCCAATTTCGTTTGTTTGAGTTATCATCCAAGTTATGATAGTCTCATTTCAAGTTTTATCTCCCATGTGGGATAAATACTTTTCGATTCCGCCAAGTCCGATTTCGTTTATTTGAGTTATCATCCAAGTTATGATAGTCTCTTTTCATGTTTTATCTCCCAAGTGGGATAAATACTTTTCGATTCCGCCAAGTCCTGTTTCGTTTGTTTGAGTTATCATCCAAGTTATGATAGTATTTTTAAAGTTTTATTTCCCAAGTGGGATAAACACTTTTCGATTCCGCCAAGTTCAGTTTCGTTTGTTTGAGTTATCATCCAAGTTATGATAGTCATTTTCAAGTTTTATCTCCCAAGTGGAATACATACTTTTCGATTCTGCCAAGTCTGGTTTCATTTGTTTGAGTTATCATCCAAGTTATCGTAGTCTCTTTTAAATCTCATTCACGGTGTGTTTTGTTCGCTTTATCTCCCAAGTGGGATAAATTCTTTTCGATTCCTTCCATGTCCGGTTTTGTATCTTTGAGTTATCATCCAAGTATAATATTCTTTTTTTTAAGAACACTCACGGTGTGTCTTGTTCGCTTTATCTCCCAAATGGGATAAATGCTTTTCGATTCCGTCCAAGTCCGATTTCGTTTCATTGAGTATTCAATAAAGTCATGGTAGTCTCTTTTCAAACTCACTCACGGTGTGTCTTGTTCGCTTTATCTCCCAAGTGGGATAAATGCTTTTCAATTCTGTCTTAGTCCAGTTTCGTATCTTTGAGTTATCATCCAAGTTATGGTAGTCTCTTTTCAAGCTAAATCACGGTGTGTCTTGTTCGCTTTATCTCCCAAGTGGGATAAATGATTTTCGATTCCGTCCAAGTCCGGTTTCGTATCTTTGAGTTATCATCCAAGTTATGGTAGTCTCTTTTCAAGCTCACTCGTGTTGTGTCTTGTTCGCTTTATCTCCTAAGTGGGATAAATACTTTTCGATTCCGCCGAGTCCGGTTTCGTTTGTTTGAGTTATCATAGAAGTTATGGTAGTCTCTTTTTAAGCTCACTTACGGTGGGTCTTGTTCGCTTTATCTCCCAAGTGGAATAAATGCTTTTCGATTTCGTCCACGTCCGGTTTCGTATCTTTTAGTTATCATCCAAGTATGATATTCTCTTTTTAAGAACACTTACGATGTGTCTTGTACATTTTATCTCCCTAGTGGGATAATTGCTTTTCGATTCCGTCCAAGTCCATTTTCGTATCTTTGAGTTATCATCCAAGTTATGATAGTCTTTTTCAAGGTTTATCTCCCAAGTGGGATAAATACTTTTCGATTCCGCCAAATCCGGTTTCGTTTGTTTGAGTTATCATCCAAGTTATAATAGTCTCTCTTTTAAGTTTTATCTCCCAAGTGGGAAAATAATTTTCGATTCCGCCAAGTCCGGTTTCGTTTGTTTGAGTTATCATCCAAGTTATGATAGTCTTTTTCAAGTTTTATCTCCCAAGTGGAATAAATACTTTTTGATTCCACCAATTCCAATTTCGTTTGTTTGAGTTATCATCCAAGTTATGATAGTCTCATTTCAAGTTTTATCTCCCATGTGGGATAAATACTTTTCGAATCTGCCAAGTCCGATTTCGTTTATTTGAGTTATCATCCAAGTTATGATAGTCTCTTTTCATGTTTTATCTCCCAAGTGGGATAAATACTTTTCGATTCCGCCAAGTCCGGTTTCGTTTGTTTGAGTTATCATCCAAGTTATGATAGTATTTTTAAAGTTTAATTTCCCAAGTGGGATAAATACTTTTCGATTCCGCCAAGTTCAGTTTCGTTTGTTTGAGTTATCATCCAAGTTATTATAGTCATTTTCAAGTTTTATCTCCCAAGTGGGATACATACTTTTCGATTTTGCCAAGTCTGGTTTCATTTGTTTGAGTTATCATCCAAGTTATCGTAGTCTCTTTTAAATCTCATTCACGGTGTGTTTTGTTCGCTTTATCTCCCAAGTGGGATAAATTCTTTTCGATTCCTTCCATGTCCGGTTTTGTATCTTTGAGTTATCATCCAAGTATAATATTCTTTTTTTTAAGAACACTCACGGTGTGTCTTGTTCGCTTTATCTCCCAAATGGGATAAATGCTTTTCGATTCCGTCCAAGTCCGATTTCGTTTCATTGAGTATTCAATAAAGTCATGGTAGTCTCTATTCAAACTCACTCACGGTGTGTCTTGTTCGCTTTATCTCCCAAGTGGGATAAATGCTTTTCAATTCTGTCTTAGTCCAGTTTCGTATCTTTGAGTTATCATCCAAGTTATGGTAGTCTCTTTTCAAGCTAAATCACGGCGTGTCTTGTTCGCTTTATCTCCCAAGTGCGATAAATGATTTTCGATTCCGTCCAAGTCCGGTTTCGTATCTTTGAGTTATCATCCAAGTTATGGTAGTCTCTTTTCAAGCTCACTCGTGTTGTGTCTTGTTCGCTTTATCTCCTAAGTGGGATAAATACTTTTCGATTCCGCCGAGTCCGGTTTCGTTTGTTTGAGTTATCATAGAAGTTATGGTAGTCTCTTTTTAAGCTCACTTACGGTGGGTCTTGTTCGCTTTATCTCCCAAGTGGAATAAATGCTTTTCGATTTCGTCCACGTCCGGTTTCGTATCTTTGAGTTATCATCCAAGTATGATATTCTCTTTTTAAGAACACTTACGATGTGTCTTGTACATCTTATCTCCCTAGTGGGATAATTGCTTTTCGATTCCGTCCAAGTCCATTTTCGTATCTTTGAGTTATCATCCAAGTTATGATAGTCTTTTTCAAGTTTTATCTCCCAAGTGGGATAAATACTTTTCGATTCCGCCAAATCCGGTTTCGTTTGTTTGAGTTATCATCCAAGTTATGATAGTCTCTCTTTTAAGTTTTATCTCCCAAGTGGGAAAATAATTTTCTATTCCGCCAAGTCCGGTTTCGTTTGTTTGAGTTATCATCCAAGTTATGATAGTCTTTTTCAAGTTTTATCTTCCAAGTGGAATAAATACTTTTTGATTCCACCAAGTCCAATTTCGTTTGTTTGAGTTATCATCCAAGTTATGATAGTCTCATTTCAAGTTTTATCTCCCATGTGGGATAAATACTTTTCGATTCCGCCAAGTCCGATTTCGTTTATTTGAGTTATCATCCAAGTTATGATAGTCTCTTTTCATGTTTTATCTCCCAAGTGGGATAAATACTTTTCGATTCCGCCAAGTCCGGTTTCGTTTGTTTGAGTTATCATCCAAGTGATGATAGTATTTTTAAAGTTTAATTTCCCAAGTGGGATAAATACTTTTCGATTCCGCCATGTTCAGTTTCGTTTGTTTGAGTTATCATCCAAGTTATGATAGTCATTTTCAAGTTTTATCTCCCAAGTGGGATACATACTTTTCGATTCTGCCAAGTCTGGGTTCATTTGTTTGAGTTATTATCCAAGTTATCGTAGTCTCTTTTAAATCTCATTCACGGTGTATTTTGTTCGCTTTATCTCCCAAGTGGGATAAATTCTTTTCGATTCCTTCCATGTCCGGTTTTGTATCTTTGAGTTATCATCCAAGTATAATATTCTTTTTTTAAGAACACTCACGGTGTGTCTTGTTCGCTTTATCTCCCAAATGGGATAAAAGCTTTTCGATTCCGTCCATGTCCGATTTCGTTTCATTGAGTATTCAATAAAGTCATGGTAGTCTCTTTTCAAACTCACTCACGGTGTGTCTTGTTCGCTTTATCTCCCAAGTGGGATAAATGCTTTTCAATTCTGTCTTAGTCCAGTTTCGTATCTTTGAGTTATCATCCAAGTTATGGTAGTCTCTTTTCAAGCTAAATCACGGTGTGTCTTGTTCGCTTTATCTCCCAAGTGGGATAAATGATTTTCGATTCCGTCCAAGTCCGGTTTCGTATCTTTGAGTTATCATCCAAGTTATGGTAGTATCTTTTCAAGCTCACTCGTGTTGTGTCTTGTTCGCTTTATCTCCTAAGTGGGATAAATACTTTTCGATTCCGCCGAGTCCGGTTTCGTTTGTTTGAGTTATCATCGAAGTTATGGTAGTCTCTTTTTAAGCTCACTTACGGTGGGTCTTGTTCGCTTTATCTCCCAAGTGGAATAAATGCTTTTCGATTTCGTCCACGTCCGGTTTCGTATCTTTGAGTTATCATCCAAGTATGATATTCTCTTTTTAAGAACACTTACGATGTGTCTTGTACATTTTATCTCCCTAGTGGGATAATTGCTTTTCGATTCCGTCCAAGTCCATTTTCGTATCTTTGAGTTATCATCCAAGTTATGATAGTCTTTTTCAAGGTTTATCTCCCAAGTGGGATAAATACTTTTCGATTCCGCCAAATCCGGTTTCGTTTGTTTGAGTTATCATCCAAGTTATGATAGTCTCTCTTTTAAGTTTTATCTCCCAAGTGGGAAAATAATTTTCGATTCCGCCAAGTCCGGTTTCGTTTGTTTGAGTTATCATCCAAGTTATGATAGTCTTTTTCAAGTTTTATCTCCCAAGTGGAATAAATACTTTTTGATTCCACCAAGTCCAATTTCGTTTGTTTGAGTTATCATCCAAGTTATGATAGTCTCATTTGAAGTTTTATCTCCCATGTGGGATAAATACTTTTCAATTCCGCCAAGTCCGATTTCGTTTATTTGAGTTATCATCCAAGTTATGATAGTCTCTTTTCATGTTTTATCTCCCAAGTGGGATAAATACTTTTCGATTCCGCCAAGTCCGGTTTCGTTTGTTTGAGTTATCATCCAAGTTATGATAGTATTTTTAAAGTTTTATTTCCCAAGTGGGATAAATACTTTTCGATTCCGCCAAGTTCAGTTTCGTTTGTTTGAGTTATCATCCAAGTTATGATAGTCATTTTCAAGTTTTATCTCCCAAGTGGGATACATACTTTTCGATTCTGCCAAGTCTGGTTTCATTTGTTTGAGTCATCATCCAAGTTATCGTAGTCTCTTTTAAATCTCATTCACGGTGTGTTTTGTTCGCTTTATCTCCCAAGTGGGATAAATTCTTTTCGATTCCTTCCATGTCCGGTTTTGTATCTTTGAGTTATCATCCAAGTATAATATTCTTTTTTTTAAGAACACTCACGGTGTGTCTTGTTCGCCTTATCTCCCAAATGGGATAAATGCTTTTCGATTCCGTCCAAGTCCGATTTCGTTTCATTGAGTATTCAATAAAGTCATGGTAGTCTCTTTTCAAACTCACTCACGGTGTGTCTTGTTCGCTTTATCTCCCAAGTGGGATAAATGCTTTTCAATTCTGTCTATGTCCAGTTTCGTATCTTTGAGTTATCATCCAAGTTATGGTAGTCTCTTTTAAAGCTAAATCACGGTGTGTCTTGTTCGCTTTATCTCCCAAGTGGGATAAATGATTTTCGATTCCGTCCAAGTCTGGTTTCGTATCTTTGAGTTATCATCCAAGTTATGGTAGTCTCTTTTCAAGCTCACTCGTGTTGTGTCTTGTTCGCTTTATCTCCTAAGTGGGATAAATACTTTTCGATTCTGCCGAGTCCGGTTTCGTTTGTTTGAGTTATCATAGAAGTTATGGTAGTCTCTTTTTAAGCTCACTTACGGTGGGTCTTGTTCGCTTTATCTCCCAAGTGGAATAAATGCTTTTCGATTTCGTCCACGTCCGGTTTCGTATCTTTGAGTTATCATCCAAGTATGATATTCTCTTTTTAAGAACACTTACGATGTGTCATGTACATTTTATCTCCCTAGTGAGATAATTGCTTTTCGATTCCGTCCAAGTCCAGTTTCGTATCTTTGAGTTATCATCCAAGTTATGATAGTCTTTTTCAAGGTTTATCTCCCAAGTGGGATAAATACTTTTCGATTCCGCCAAATCCAGTTTCGTTTGTTTGAGTTATCATCCAAGTTATGATAGTCTCTCTTTTAAGTTTTATCTCCCAAGTGGGAAAATAATTTTCGATTCCGCCAAGTCCGGTTTCGTTTGTTTGAGTTATCATCCAACTTATGATAGTCTTTTTCAAGTTTTATCTCCCAAGTGGAATAAATACTTTTTGATTCCACCAAGTCCAATTTCGTTTGTTTGAGTTATCATCCAAGTTATGATAGTCTCATTTCAAGTTTTATCTCCCATGTGGGATAAATACTTTTCGATTCCGCCAAGTCCGATTTCGTTTATTTGAGTTATCATCCAAGTTATGATAGTCTCTTTTCATGTTTTATCTCCCAAGTGGGATAAATACTTTTCGATTCCGCCAAGTCCGGTTTCGTTTGTTTGAGTTATCATCCAAGTTATGATAGTATTTTTAAAGTTTAATTTCCCAAGTGGGATAAATACTTTTCGATTCCGCCATGTTCAGTTTCGTTTGTTTGAGTTATCATCCAAGTTATGATAGTCATTTTCAAGTTTTATCTCCCAAGTGGGATACATACTTTTCGATTCTGCCAAGTCTGGTTTCATTTGTTTGAGTTATCATCCAAGTTATCGTAGTCTCTTTTAAATCTCATTCACGGTGTATTTTGTTCGCTTTATCTCCCAAGTGGGATAAATTCTTTTCGATTCCTTCCATGTCCGGTTTTGTATCTTTGAGTTATCATCCAAGTATAATATTCTTTTTTTTAAGAACACCCACGGTGTGTCTTGTTCGCTTTATCTCCCAAATGGGATAAAAGCTTTTCGATTCCGTCCATGTCCGATTTCGTTTCATTGAGTATTCAATAAAGTCATGGTAGTCTCTTTTCAAACTCACTCACGGTGTGTCTTGTTCGCTTTATCTCCCAAGTGGGATAAATGCTTTTCAATTCTGTCTTAGTCCAGTTTCGTATCTTTGAGTTATCATCCAAGTTATGGTAGTCTCTTTTCAAGCTAAATCACGGTGTGTCTTGTTCGCTTTATCTCCCAAGTGGGATAAATGATTTTCGATTCCGTCCAAGTCCGGTTTCGTATCTTTGAGTTATCATCCAAGTTATGGTAGTATCTTTTCAAGCTCACTCGTGTTGTGTCTTGTTCGCTTTATCTCCTAAGTGGGATAAATACTTTTCGATTCCGCCGAGTCCGGTTTCGTTTGTTTGAGTTATCATCGAAGTTATGGTAGTCTCTTTTTAAGCTCACTTACGGTGGGTCTTGTTCGCTTTATCTCCCAAGTGGAATAAATGCTTTTCGATTTCGTCCACGTCCGGTTTCGTATCTTTGAGTTATCATCCAAGTATGATATTCTCTTTTTAAGAACACTTACGATGTGTCTTGTACATTTTATCTCCCTAGTGGGATAATTGCTTTTCGATTCCGTCCAAGTCCATTTTCGTATCTTTGAGTTATCATCCAAGTTATGATAGTCTTTTTCAAGGTTTATCTCCCAAGTGGGATAAATACTTTTCGATTCCGCCAAATCCGGTTTCGTTTGTTTGAGTTATCATCCAAGTTATGATAGTCTCTCTTTTAAGTTTTATCTCCCAAGTGGGAAAATAATTTTCGATTCCGCCAAGTCCGGTTTCGTTTGTTTGAGTTATCATCCAAGTTATGATAGTCTTTTTCAAGTTTTATCTCCCAAGTGGAATAAATACTTTTTGATTCCACCAAGTCCAATTTCGTTTGTTTGAGTTATCATCCAAGTTATGATAGTCTCATTTGAAGTTTTATCTCCCATGTGGGATAAATACTTTTCGATTCCGCCAAGTCCGATTTCGTTTATTTGAGTTATCATCCAAGTTATGATAGTCTCTTTTCATGTTTTATCTCCCAAGTGGGATAAATACTTTTCGATTCCGCCAAGTCCGGTTTCGTTTGTTTGAGTTATCATCCAAGTTATGATAGTATTTTTAAAGTTTTATTTCCCAAGTGGGATAAATACTTTTCGATTCCGCCAAGTTCAGTTTCGTTTGTTTGAGTTATCATCCAAGTTATGATAGTCATTTTCAAGTTTTATCTCCCAAGTGGGATACATACTTTTCGATTCTGCCAAGTCTGGTTTCATTTGTTTGAGTCATCATCCAAGTTATCGTAGTCTCTTTTAAATCTCATTCACGGTGTGTTTTGTTCGCTTTATCTCCCAAGTGGGATAAATTCTTTTCGATTCCTTCCATGTCCGGTTTTGTATCTTTGAGTTATCATCCAAGTATAATATTCTTTTTTTTAAGAACACTCACGGTGTGTCTTGTTCGCCTTATCTCCCAAATGGGATAAATGCTTTTCGATTCCGTCCAAGTCCGATTTCGTTTCATTGAGTATTCAATAAAGTCATGGTAGTCTCTTTTCAAACTCACTCACGGTGTGTCTTGTTCGCTTTATCTCCCAAGTGGGATAAATGCTTTTCAATTCTGTCTATGTCCAGTTTCGTATCTTTGAGTTATCATCCAAGTTATGGTAGTCTCTTTTAAAGCTAAATCACGGTGTGTCTTGTTCGCTTTATCTCCCAAGTGGGATAAATGATTTTCGATTCCGTCCAAGTCCGGTTTCGTATCTTTGAGTTATCATCCAAGTTATGGTAGTCTCTTTTCAAGCTCACTCGTGTTGTGTCTTGTTCGCTTTATCTCCTAAGTGGGATAAATACTTTTCGATTCTGCCGAGTCCGGTTTCGTTTGTTTGAGTTATCATAGAAGTTATGGTAGTCTCTTTTTAAGCTCACTTACGGTGGGTCTTGTTCGCTTTATCTCCCAAGTGGAATAAATGCTTTTCGATTTCGTCCACGTCCGGTTTCGTATCTTTGAGTTATCATCCAAGTATGATATTCTCTTTTTAAGAACACTTACGATGTGTCATGTACATTTTATCTCCCTATTGAGATAATTGCTTTTCGATTCCGTCCAAGTCCAGTTTCGTATCTTTGAGTTATCATCCAAGTTATGATAGTCTTTTTCAAGGTTTATCTCCCAAGTGGGATAAATACTTTTCGATTCCGCCAAATCCGGTTTCGTTTGTTTGAGTTATCATCCAAGTTATGATAGTCTCTCTTTTAAGTTTTATCTCCCAAGTGGGAAAATAATTTTCGATTCCGCCAAGTCCGGTTTCGTTTGTTTGAGTTATCATCCAACATATGATAGTCTTTTTCAAGTTTTATCTCCCAAGTGGAATAAATACTTTTTGATTCCACCAAGTCCAATTTCGTTTGTTTGAGTTATCATCCAAGTTATGATAGTCTCATTTCAAGTTTTATCTCCCATGTGGGATAAATACTTTTCGATTCCGCCAAGTCCGATTTCGTTTATTTGAGTTATCATCCAAGTTATGATAGTCTCTTTTCATGTTTTATCTCCCAAGTGGGATAAATACTTTTCGATTCCGCCAAGTCCGGTTTCGTTTGTTTGAGTTATCATCCAAGTTATGATAGTATTTTTAAAGTTTTATTTCCCAAGTGGGATAAATACTTTTCGATTCCGCCAAGTTCAGTTTCGTTTGTTTGAGTTATCATCCAAGTTATGATAGTCTCTCTTTTAAGTTTTATCTCCCAAGTGGGAAAATAATTTTCGATTCCGCCAAGTCCGGTTTCGTTTGTTTGAGTTATCATCCAACTTATGATAGTCTTTTTCAAGTTTTATCTCCCAAGTGGAATAAATACTTTTTGATTCCACCAAATCCAATTTCGTTTGTTTGAGTTATCATCCAAGTTATGATAGTCTCTTTTCAAGTTTTATCTCCCATGTGGGATAAACACTTTTCGATTCCTCCAAGTCCGATTTCGTTTATTTGAGTTAACATCCAAGTTATGATAGTCTCTTTTCATGTTTTATCTCCCAAGTGGGATAAATACTTTTCGATTCCGCCAACTCCGGTTTCGTTTGTTTGAGTTATCATCCAAGTTATGATAGTCTTTTTCAAGTTTTATCTCCTAAGTGGAATAAATACTTTTTGATTCCACCAAGTCCAATTTCGTTTGTTTGAGTTAACGTCCAAGTTATGATAGTCTCATTTCAAGTTTTATCTCCCATGTGGGATAAATACTTTTCGATTCCGCCAAGTCCGATTTCGTTTATTTGAGTTATCATCCAAGTTATGATAGTCTCTTTTCATGTTTTATCTCCCAAGTGGGATAAATACTTTTCGATTCTGCCAAGTCCGGTTTCGTTTGTTTGAGTTATCATCCAAGTTATGATAGTATTTTTAAAGATTTATTTCCCAAGTGGGATAAATACTTTTTCGATTCCGCCAAGTTCAGTTTTTTTTTGTTTGAGATATCATCCAAGTTATGATAGTCATTTTAAAGTTTTATCTCCCAAGTGGGATACATACTTTTCGATTCTGCCAAGTCTGGTTTCATTTGTTTGAGTTATCATCCAAGTTATCGTAGTCTCTTTTAAAGCTCATTCACGGTGTGTCTTGTTCGCTTTATCTCCCAAGTGGGATAAATTCTTTTCGATTCCTTCCATGTCCGGTTTTGTATCTTTGAGTTATCATCCAAGTATAATATTCTTTTTTTTAAGAACACTCACGGTGTGTCTTGTTCGCTTTATCTCCCAAATGGGATAAATGCTTTTCGATTCCGTCCAAGTCCGATTTCGTTTCATTGAGTATTCAATAAAGTCATGGTAGTCTCTTTTTAAACTCACTCACGGTGTGTCTTGTTCGCTTTATCTCCCAAGTGGGATAAATGCTTTTCAATTCTGTCTAAGTCCAGTTTCGTATCTTTGAGTTATCATCCAAGTTATGGTAGTCTCTTTTCAAGCTAAATCGCGGTGTGTCTTGTTCGCTTTATCTCCCAAGTGGGATAAATGATTTTCGATTCCGTCCAAGTCCAGTTTCGTATCTTTGAGTTATCATCCAAGTTATGGTAGTCTCTTTTCAAGCTCACTCGCGTTGTGTCTTTTTCGCTTTATCTCCTAAGTGGGATAAATACTTTTCGATTCCGCCGAGTCCGGTTTCGTTTGTTTGAGTTATCATTGAAGTTATGGTAGTCTCTTTTTAAGCTCACTTACGGTGGGTCTTGTTCGCTTTATCTCCCAAGTGGAATAAATGCTTTTCGATTTCGTCCACGTCCGGTTTCGTATCTTTGAGTTATCATCCAAGTATGATATTCTCTTTTTAAGAACACTTACGATGTGTCTTGTACATTTTATCTCCCTAGTGGGATAATTGCTTTTCGATTCCGTCCAAGTCCAGTTTCGTATCTTTGAGTTATCATCCAAGTTATGATAGTCTTTTTCAAGGTTTATCTCCCAAGTGGGATAAATACTTTTCGATTCCGCCAAATCCGGTTTCGTTTGTTTGAGTTATCATCCAAGTTATGATAGTCTCTTTTTTAAGTTTTATCTCCCAAGTTGGAAAATAATTTTCGATTCTGCCAAGTCCGGTTTCGTTTGTTTGAGTTATCACCCAAGTTATGATAGTCTTTTTCAAGTTTTATCTCCCAAGTGGAATAAATACTTTTTGATTCCACCAAGTCCAATTTCGTTTGTTTGAGTTATCATCCAAGTTATGATAGTCTCATTTCAAGTTTTATCTCCCTTGTGGGATAAATACATTTCGATTCCGCCAAGTCCGATTTCGTTTATTTGAGTTATCATCCAAGTTATGATAATCTCTTTTCATGTTTTACTCCCAAGTGGGATAAATACTTTTCGATTCCGCCAAGTCCGATTTCGTTTGTTTGAGTTATCATCCAAGTTATGATAGTATTTTTCAAGTTTTATCTCCCAAGTGGGATAAATACTTTTCGATTCGGCCAAGTTCAGTTTCGTTTGTTTGAGTTATCATCCAAGTTATGATAGTCATTTTCAAGTTTTATCTCCCGAGTGGGATACATACTTTTCGATTCTGCCAAGTCTGGTTTCATTTGTTTGAGTTATCATCCAAGTTATCGTAGTCTCTTTTAAAGCTCATTCACGGTGTGTCTTGTTCGCTTTATCTCCCAAGTGGGATAAATGCTTTTTGATTCCTTCCAAGTACGGTTTTGTATCTTTGAGTTATCATCCAAGTATAATATTCTCTTTTTAAGAACACTCACGGTGTGTCTTGTTCGCTTTATCTCCCAAATGGGATAAATGCTTTTCGATTCCGTCCAAGTCCGGTTTCGTTTCATTGAGTATTCAATAAAGTCATGGTAGTCTCTTTTCAATCTCACTCACGATGTGTCTTGTTCGCTTTATCTCCCAAGTGGGATAAATGCTTTTCAATTCTTTCTAAGTCCAGTTTCGTATCTTTGAGTTATCATCCAAGTTATGGTAATCTCTTTTCAAGCTAAATCGCGGTGTTTCTTGTTCGCTTTATCTCCCATTTGAGATAGATGATTTTCGATTCCGTCCAAGTCCGGTTTCGTATCTTGGAGTTATCATCCAAGTTATGGTAGTCTCTTTTCAAGCTCACTCGCGTTGTGTCTTGTTCGCTTTATCTCCCAAGTGAGATAAATACTTTTCGATTCCGCCGAGTCCGGTTTCGTTTGTTTGAGTTATCATCGAAGTTATGGTAGTCTCTTTTTAAGCTCACTTACGGTGGGTCTTGTTCGCTTTATCTCCCAAGTGGAATAAATGCTTTTCGATTTCGTCCACGTGCGGTTTCGTATCTTTGAGTTATCATCCAAGTATGATATTCTCTTTTTAAGAACACTTACGATGTGTCTTGTACATTTTATCTCCCTAGTGGGATAATTGCTTTTCGATTCCGTCCAAGTCCAGTTTCGTATCTTTGAGTTATCATCCAAGTTATGATAGTCTTTTTCAAGTTTTATCTCCCAAGTGGGATAAATACTTTTCGATTCCGCCAAATCCGGTTTCGTTTGTTTGAGTTATCATCCAAGTTATTATAGTCTCTTTTTAAAGTTTTATCTCCCAAGTGGGAAAATAATTTTCGATTCCGCCATGTCCCTTTCGTTTGTTTGAGTTATCACCCAAGTTATGATAGTCTTTTTCAAGTTTTATCTCCCAAGTGGTATAAATACTTTTTGATTCCACCAAGTCCAATTTCGTTTGTTTGAGTTATCATCCAAGTTATGATAGTCTCATTTCAAGTTTTATCTCCCATGTGGGATAAATACATTTCGATTCCAACAAGTCCGATTTCGTTTATTTGAGTTATCATCCAAGTTATGATAGTCTCTTTTCATGTTTTATCTCCCAAGTGGGATAAAAACTTTTCAATTCCGCCAAGTCCGGTTTCGTTTGGTTGAGTTATCATCCAAGTTATGATAGTATTTTTAAAGTTTTATTTCCCAAGTGGGATAAATAGTTTTCGATTCCGCCAAGTTCAGTTTCGTTTGTTTGAGTTATCATCCAAGTTATGATAGTCATTTTCAAGTTTCATCTCCCAAGTGGGATACATACTTTTCGATTCTGCCAAGTCTGGTTTCATTTGTTTGAGTTATCATCCAAGTTATCGTAGTCTCTTTTAAAGCTCATTCATGGTGTGTTTTGTTCGCTTTATCTCCCAAGTGGGATAAATTCTTTTCGATTCCTTCCATGTCCGGTTTTGTATCTTTGAGTTATCATCCAAGTATAATATTCTTTTTTTTAAGAACACTCACGGTGTGTCTTGTTCGCTTTATCTCCCAAATGGGATAAATGCTTTTTGATTCCGTCCAAGTCTGATTTCGTTTTATTGAGTATTCAATAAAGTCATGGTAGTCTCTTTTCAAACTCACTCACGGTGTGTCTTGTTCGCTTTATCTCCCAAGTGGGATAAATGCTTTTCAATTCTGTCTTATTCCAGTTTCGTATCTTTGAGTTATCATCCAAGTTATGGTAGTCTCTTTTCAAGCTAAATCGCGGTGTATCTTGTTCGCTTTATCTCCCAAGTGGGATAAATCATTTTCGATTCCGTCCAAGTCCGGTTTCGTATCTTTGAGTTATCATCCAAGTTATGGTAGTCTCTTTTCAAGCTCACTCGTGTTGTGTCTTGTTCGCTTTATCTCCTAAGTGGGATAAATACTTTTCGATTCCGCCGAGTCCGGTTTCGTTTGTTTGAGTTATCATCGAAGTTATGGTAGTCTCTTTTTAAGCTCACTTACGGTGGGTCTTGTTCGCGTTATCTCCCAAGTGGAATAAATGCTTTTCGATTTCGTCCACGTCCGGTTTCGTATCTTTGAGTTATCATCCAAGTATGATATTCTCTTTTTAAGAACACTTACGATGTGTCTTGTACATTTTATCTCCCTAGTGGGATAATTGCTTTTCGATTCCTTCCAAGTCCAGTATCGTATCTTTGAGTTATCATCCAAGTTATGATAGTCTTTTTCAAGGTTTATCTCCCAAGTGGGATAAATACTTTTCGATTCCGCCAAATCCGGTTTCGTTTGTTTGAGTTATCATCCAAGTTATGATAGTCTCTCTTTTAAGTTTTATCTCCCAAGTGGGAAAATAATTTTCGATTCCGCCAAGTCCGGTTTCGTTTGTTTGAGTTATCATCCAAGTTATGATAGTCTTTTTCAAGTTTTATCTCCCAAGTGGAATAAATACTTTTTGATTCCACCAAATCCAATTTCGTTTGTTTGAGTTATCATCCAAGTTATAATAGTCTCTTTTCAAGTTTTATCTCCCATGTGGGATAAACACTTTTCGATTCCGCCAAGTCCGATTTCGTTTATTTGAGTTATCATCCAAGTTATGATAGTCTTTTTTCATGTTTTATCTCCCAAGTGGGATAAATACTTTTCGATTCCGCCAAGTCCGGTTTCGTTTGTTTGAGTTATCATCCAAGTTATGATAGTCTTTTTCAAGTTTTATCTCCTAAGTGGAATAAATACTTTTTGATTCCACCAAGTCCAATTTCGTTTGTTTGAGTTAACATCCAAGTTATGATAGTCTCATTTCAAGTTTTATCTCCCATGTGGGATAAATACTTTTCGATTCCGCCAAGTCCGATTTCGTTTATTTGAGTTATCATCCAAGTTATGATAGTCTCTTTTCATGTTTTATCTCCCAAGTGGGATAATTACTTTTCGATTCCGCCAAGTCCGGTTTCGTTTGTTTGAGTTATCATCCAAGTTATGATAGTATTTTTAAAGATTTATTTCCCAAGTGGGATAAATACTTTTCGATTCCGCCAAGTTCAGTTTTGTTTGTTTGAGATATCATCCAAGTTATGATAGTCATTTTCAAGTTTTATCTCCCAAGTGGGATACATACTTTTCGATTCTGCAAAGTGTGGTTTCATTTGTTTGAGTTATCATCCAAGTTATCGTAGTCTCTTTTAAAGCTCATTCACGGTGTGTCTTGTTCGCTTTATCTCCCAAGTGGGATAAATTCTTTTCGATTCCTTCCATGTCCGGTTTTGTATCTTTGAGTTATCATCCAAGTATAATATTCTTTTTTTTAAGAACACTCACGGTGTGTCTTGTTCGCTTTATCTCCCAAATGGGATAAATGCTTTTCGATTCCGTCCAAGTCCGATTTCGTTTCATTGAGTATTCAATAAAGTCATGGTAGTCTCTTTTCAAACTCACTCACGGTGTGTCTTGTTCGCTTTATCTCCCAAGTGGGATAAATGCTTTTCAATTCTATCTAAGTCCAGTTTCGTATCTTTGAGTTATCATACACGTTATGGTAGTCTCTTTTCAAGCTAAATCACGGTGTGTCTTGTTCGCTTTATCTCCCAAGTGGGATAAATGATTTTCGATTCCGTCCAAGTCCGGTTTCGTATCTTTGAGTTATCATCCAAGTTATGGTAGTCTCTTTTCAAGCTCACTCGTGTTGTGTCTTGTTCGCTTTATCTCCTAAGTGGGATAAATACTTTTCGATTCCGCCGAGTCCGGTTTCGTTTGTTTGAGTTATCATAGAAGTTATGGTAGTCTCTTTTTAGGCTCACTTACGGTGGGTCTTGTTCGCTTTATCTCCCAAGTGGAATAAATGCTTTTCGATTTCGTCCAAGTCCGGTTTCGTATCTTTGAGTTATCATCCAAGTATGATATTCTCTTTTTAAGAACACTTACGATGTGTCTTGTACATTTTATCTCCCTAGTGGGATAATTGCTTTTCGATTCCGTCCAAGTCCAGTTTCGTATCTTTGAGTTATCATCCAAGTTATGATAGTCTTTTTCAAGTTTTATCTCCCAAATGGGATAAATACTTTTCGATTCCGCCAAATCCGGTTTCGTTTGTTTGAGTTATCATCCAAGTTATGATAGTCTCTTTTTTAAGTTTTATCTCCCAAGTGGGAAAATAATTTTCGATTCCGCCAAGTCCGGTTTCGTTTGTTTGAGTTATCACCCAAGTTATGATAGTCTTTTTCAAGTTTTATCTCCCAAGTGGAATAAATACTTTTTGATTCCACCAAGTCCAATTTCGTTTGTTTGAGTTATCATCCAAGTTATGATAGTCTCATTTCAAGTTTTATCTCCCTTGTGGGATAAATACATTTCGATTCCGCCAAGTCCGATTTCGTTTATTTGAGTTATCATCCAAGTTATGATAGTCTCTTTTCATGTTTTACTCCCAAGTGGGATAAATACTTTTCGATTCCGCCAAGTCCGATTTCGTTTGTTTGAGTTATCATCCAAGTTATGATAGTATTTTTCTAGTTTTATCTCCCAAGTGGGATAAATACTTTTCGATTCCGCCAAGTTCAGTTTCGTTTGTTTGAGTTATCATCCAAGTTATGATAGTCATTTTCAAGTTTTATCTCCCGAGTGGGATACATACTTTTCGATTCTGCCAAGTCTGGTTTCATTTGTTTGAGTTATCATCCAAGTTATCGTAGTCTCTTTTAAAGCTCATTCATGGTGTGTCTTGTTCGCTTTATCTCCCAAGTGGGATAAATGCTTTTTGATTCCTTCCAAGTACGATTTTGTATCTTTGAGTTATCATCCAAGTATAATATTCTCTTTTTAAGAACACTCACGGTGTGTCTTGTTCGCTTTATCTCCCAAATGGGATAAATGCTTTTCAATTCCGTCCAAGTCCGATTTCGTTTCTTCGAGTATTCAATAAAGTCATGGTAGTCTCTTTTCAATCTCACTCACGATGTGTCTTGTTCGCTTTATCTCCCAAGTGGGATAAATGCTTTTCAATTCTTTCTAAGTCCAGTTTCGTATCTTTGAGTTATCATCCAAGTTATGGTAATCTCTTTCCAAGCTAAATCGCGGTGTTTCTTGTTCGCTTTATCTCCCATGTTAGATAGATGATTTTCAATTCCGTCCAAGTCCGGTTTCGTATCTTGGAGTTATCATCCAAGTTATGGTAGTCTCTTTTCAAGCTCACTCGCGTTGTGTCTTGTTCGCTTTATCTCCTAAGTGGGATAAATACTTTTCGATTCCGCCGAGTCCGGTTTCGTTTGTTTGAGTTATCATCGAAGTTATGGTAGTCTCTTTTTAACTCACTTACGGTGGGTCTTGTTCGCTTTATCTCCCAATTGGAATAAATGCTTTTCGATTTCGTCCACGTCCGGTTTCGTATCTTTGAGTTATCAACCAAGTATTATATTCTCTTTTTAAGAACACTTACGATGTGTCTTGTACATTTTATCTCCCTAGTGGGATAATTGCTTTTCGATTCCGTCCAAGTCCAGTTTCGTATCTTTGAGTTATCATCCAAGTTATGATAGTCTTTTTCAAGGTTTATCTCCCAAGTGGGATAAATACTTTTTGATTCCGCCAATTCCGGTTTCGTTTGTTTGAGTTATCATCCAAGTTATGATAGTCTCTTTTTTAAGTTTTATCTCCCAAGTGGGAAAATAATTTTCGATTCCGCCAAGTACGGTTTCGTTTGTTTGAGTTATCACCCAAGTTATGATAGTCTTTTTCAAGTTTTATCTCCCAAGTGGAATAAATACTTTTTGATTCCACCAAGTCCAATTTCGTTTGTTTGAGTTATCATCCAAGTTATGATAGTCTCATTTCAAGTTTTATCTCCCATGTGGGATAAATACTTTTCGATTCCGCCAAGTACGATTTCGTTTAGTTGAGTTATCATCCAAGTTATGATAGTCTCTTTTCATGTTTTATCTCCCAAGTGGGATAAATACTTTTCGATTCCGCCAAGTCCGGTTTCGTTTGTTTGAGTTATCATCCAAGTTATGATAGTATTTTTCAAGTTTTATCTCCCAAGTGGGATAAATACTTTTCGATTCCGCCAAGTTCTTTTTCGTTTGTTTGAGTTATCATCCAGGTTATGATAGTCATTTTCAAGTTTTATCTCACAAGTGGGATACATACTTTTCGATTCTGCCAAGTCTGGTTTCATTTTTTTGAGTTATCATCCAAGTTATCATAGTCTCTTTTAAAGCTCATTCACGGTGTGTCTTGTTCGCTTTATCTCCCAAGTGGGATAAATTCTTTTCGATTCCTTCCATGTCAGGTTTTGTATCTTTGAGTTATCATCCAAGTATAATATTCTTTTTGTAAGAACACTCACGGTGTGTCTTGTTCGCTTTATCTCCCAAATGGGATAAATGCTTTTCGATTCCGTCCAAGTCCGATTTCGTTTCTTTAAGTATTCAATAAAGTCATGGTAGTCTCTTTTCAAACTCACTCACGGTGTGTCTTGTTCGCTTTATCTCCCAAGTGGGATAAATGCTTTTCAATTCTGTCTAAGTCCAGTTTTGTATCTTTGAGTTATCATCCAAGTTATGATAGTCTCTTTTCATGCTAAATCGCGGTGTGTCTTGTTCGCTTTATCTCCCATGTGAGATAGATGATTTTCGATTCCGTCCAAGTCCGGTTTCGTATCTTGGAGTTATCATCCAAGTTATGGTAGTCTCTTTTCAAGCTCACTCGCGTTGTGTCTTGTTCGCTTTATCTCCCAAGTGAGATAAATACTTTTCGATTCCGCCGAGTCCGGTTTCGTTTGTTTGAGTTATCATCGAAGTTATGGTAGTCTCTTTTTAAGCTCACTTATGGTGGGTCTTGTTCGTTTTATCTCCCAAGTGGAATAAATGCTTTTCGATTTCGTCCACGTCCGGTTTCGTATCTTTGAGTTATCATCCAAGTATGATATTCTCTTTTTAAGAACACTTACGATGTGTCTTGTACATTTTATCTCCCTAGTGGGATAATTGCTTTTCGATTCCGTCCAAGTCCAGTATCGTATCTTTGAGTTATCATCCAAGTTATGATAGTCTTTTTCAAGGTTTATCTCCCAAGTGGGATAAATACTTTTCGATTCCGCCAAATCCGGTTTCGTTTGTTTGAGTTATCATCCAAGTTATGATAGTCTCTTTGTTAAGTTTTATCTCCCAAGTGGGAAAATAATTTTCGATTCCGCCAAGTCCGGTTTCGTTTGTTTGAGTTATCACCCAAGTTATGATAGTCTTTTTCAAGTTTTATCTCCAAAGTGGAATAAATACTTTTTTATTCCACCAAGTCCAATTTCGTTTGTTTGAATTATCATCCAAGTTATGATAGTCTCATTTCAAGTTTTATCTCCCATGTGGGATAAATACATTTCGATTCCGCCAAGTCCGATTTCGTTTAGTTGAGTTATCATCCAAGTTATGATAGTCTCTTTTCATGTTTTATCTCCCTGGTGGGATAAATACTTTTCGATTCCGCCAAATCCGGTTTCGTTTGGTTGAGTTATCATCGAAGTTATGATAGTATTTTTAAAGTTTTATCTCCCAAGTGGGATAATACTTTTCGATTCCGCCATGTTCAGTTTCGTTTGTTTGAGTTATCATCCAAGTTATGATAGTCATTTTCAAGTTTTATCTCCCAAGTGGGATACATACTTTTCGATTCTGCCAAGTCTGGTTTTATTTGTTTGAGTTATCATCCAAGTTATCATAGTCTCTTTTAAAGCTCATTCACGGTGTGTCTTGTTCGCTTTATCTCCCAAGTGGGATAAATTCTTTTCGATTCCTTCCATGTCCGGTTTTGTATCTTTGAGTTATCATCCAAGTATAATATTCGTTTTGTAAGAACACTCACGGTGTGTCTTGTTCGCTTTATCTCCCAAATGGGATAAATGCTTTTCGATTCCGTCCAAGTCCGATTTCGTTTCTTTAAGTATTCAATAAAGTCATGGTAGTATGTTTTTAAACTCACTCACGGTGTGTCTTGTTCGCTTTATCTCCCAAGTGGGATAAATGCTTTTCAATTCTGTCTAAGTCCAGTTTCGTATCTTTGAGTTATCATCCAAGTTATGGTAGTCTCTTTTCAAGCTAAATCGCGGTGTGTCTTGTTCGTTTTATCTCCCAAGTGGGATAAATGATTTTCGATTCCGTCCAAGTCCGGTTTCGTATCTTCGAGTTATCATCCAAGTTATGGTAGTCTCTTTTCAAGCTCACTCGCGTTGTGTCTTGTTCGCTTTATCTCCTAAGTGGGATAAATACTTTTCGATTCCGCCGAGTCCGGTTTCGTTTGTTTGAGTTATCATCGAAGTTATGGTAGTCTCTTTTTAAGCTCACTTACGGTGGGTCTTGTTCGCTTTATCTCCCAAGTGGAATAAATGCTTTTCGATTTCGTCCACGTCCGGTTTCGTATCTTTGAGTTATCATCCAAGTATGATATTCTCTTTTTAAGAACACTTACGATGTGTCTTGTACATTTTATCTCCCTAGTGGGATAATTGCTTTTCGATTCCGTCCAAGTCCAGTTTCGTATCTTTGAGTTATCATCCAAGTTATGATAGTCTTTTTCAAGGTTTATCTCCCAAGTGGGATAAATACTTTTCGATTCCGCCAAATCCGGTTTCGTTTGTTTGAGTTATCATCCAAGTTATGATAGTCTCTTTTTTAAGTTTTATCTCCCAAGTGGGAAAATAATTTTCGATTCCGCCAAGTCCGGTTTCGTTTGTTTGAGTTATCACCCAAGTTATGATAGTCTTTTTCAAGTTTTATCTCCCAAGTGGAATAAATACTTTTTGATTCCACCAAGTCCAATTTCGTTTGTTTGAGTTATCATCCAAGTTATGATAGTCTCATTTCAAGTTTTATCTCCCATGTGGGATAAATACTTTTCGATTCCGCCAAGTCCGATTTCGTTTAGTTGAGTTATCATCCAAGTTAGGATAGTCTCTTTTCATGTTTTATCTCCCAAGTGGGATAAATACTTTTCGATTCCGCCAAGTCCGGTTTCGTTTGTTTGAGTTATCATCCAAGTTATGATAGTATTTTTCAAGTTTTATCTCCCAAGTGGGATAAATACTTTTCGATTCCGCCAAGTTCTTTTTCGTTTGTTTGAGTTATCATCCAAGTTATGATAGTCATTTTCAAGTTTTATCTCACAAGTGGGATACATACTTTTCGATTCTGACAAGTCTGGTTTCATTTGTTTGAGTTATCATCCAAGTTATCATAGTCTCTTTTAAAGCTCATTCACGGTGTGTCTTGTTCGCTTTATCTCCCAAGTGGGATAAATTCTATTCGATTCCTTCCATGTCCGGTTTTGTATCTTTGAGTTATCATCCAAGTATAATATTCGTTTTGTAAGAACACTCACGGTGTGTCTTGTTCGCTTTATCTCCCAAATGGGATAAATGCTTTTCGATTCCGTCAAAGTCCGATTTCGTTTCTTTAAGTATTCAATAAAGTCATGGTAGTCTCTTTTCAAACTAACTCACGGTGTGTCTTGTTCGCTTTATCTCCCAAGTGGGATAAATTCTTTTCAATTCTGTCTAAGTCCAGTTTCGTATCTTTGAGTTATCATCCAAGTTATGGTAGTCTCTTTTCAAGCTAAATCGCGGTGTGTCTTGTTCGCTTTATCTCCCAAGTGGGATAAATGATTTTCGATTCCGTCCAAGTCCGGTTTCGTATCTTCGAGTTATCATCCAAGTTATGGTAGTCTCTTTTCAAGCTCACTCGCGTTGTGTCTTGTTCGCTTTATCTCCTAAGTGGGATAAATACTTTTCGATTCCGCCGAGTCCGGTTTCGTTTGTTTGAGTTATCATCGAAGTTATGGTAGTCTCTTTTTAAGCTCACTTACAGTGGGTCTTGTTCGCTTTATCTCCCAAGTGGAATAAATGCTTTTCGATTTCGTCCACGTCCGGTTTCGTATCTTTGAGTTATCATCCAAGTATGATATTCTCTTTTTAAGAACACTTACGATGTGTCTTGTACATTTTATCTCCCTAGTGGGATAATTGCTTTTCGATTCCGTCCAAGTCCAGTTTCGTATCTTTGAGTTATCATCCAAGTTATGATAGTCTTTTTCAAGGTTTATCTCCCAAGTGGGATAAATACTTTTCGATTCCGCCAAATCCGATTTCATTTGTTTGAGTTATCATCCAAGTTATGATAGTCTCTTTTTTAAGTTTTATCTCCCAAGTGGGAAAATAATTTTCGATTCCGCCAAGTCCGGTTTCGTTTGTTTGAGTTATCACCCAAGTTATGATAGTCTTTTTCAAGTTTTATCTCCCAAGTGGAATAAATACTTTTTGATTCCACCAAGTCCAATTTCGTTTGTTTGAGTTATCATCCAAGTTATGATAGTCTCATTTCAAGTTTTATCTCCCATGTGGGATAAATACTTTTCGATTCCGCCAAGTCCGATTTCGTTTAGTTGAGTTATCATCCAAGTTATGATAGTCTCTTTTCATGTTTTATCTCCCAAGTGGGATAAATACTTTTCGATTCCGCCAAGTCCGGTTTCGTTTGTTTGAGTTATCATCCAAGTTATGATAGTATTTTTCAAGTTTTATCTCCCAAGTGGGATAAATACTTTTCGATTCCGCCAAGTTCTTTTTCGTTTGTTTGAGTTATCATCCAAGTTATGATAGTCATTTTCAAGTTTTATCTCACAAGTGGGATACATACTTTTCGATTCTGACAGGTCTGGTTTCATTTGTTTGAGTTATCATCCAAGTTATCATAGTCTCTTTTAAAGCTCATTCACGGTGTGTCTTGTTCGCTTTATCTCCCAAGTGGGATAAATTCTTTTCGATTCCTTCCATGTCCGGTTTTGTATCTTTGAGTTATCATCCAAGTATAATATTCTTTTTGTAAGAACACTCACGGTGTGTCTTGTTCGCTTTATCTCCCAAATGGGATAAATGCTTTTCGATTCCGTCCAAGTCCGATTTCGTTTCTTTAAGTATTCAATAAAGTCATGGTAGTCTCTTTTCAAACTCACTCACGGTGTGTCTTGTTCGCTTTATCTCCCAAGTGGGATAAATGCTTTTCAATTCTGTCTATGTCCAGTTTCGTATCTTTGAGTTATCATCCAAGTTATGGTAATCTCTTTTCAAGCTAAATCGCGGTGTGTCTTGTTCGCTTTATCTCCCAAGTGGGATAAATGATTTTCGATTCCGTCCAAGTCCAGTTTCGTATCTTCGAGTTATCATCCAAGTTATGGTAGTCTCTTTTCAAGCTCACTCGCGTTGTGTCTTGTTCGCTTTATCTCCTAAGTGGGATAAATACTTTTCGATTCCGCCGAGTCCGGTTTCGTTTGTTTGAGTTATCATCGAAGTTATGGTAGTCTCTTTTTAAGCTCACTTACGGTGGGTCTTGTTCGCTTTATCTCCCAAGTAGAATAAATGCTTTTCGATTTCGTCCACGTCCGGTTTCGTATCTTTGAGTTATCATCCAAGTATGATATTCTCTTTTTAAGAACACTTACGATGTGTCTTGTACATTTTATCTCCCTAGTGGGATAATTGCTTTTCGATTCCGTCCAAGTCCAGTTTCGTATCTTTGAGTTATCATCCAAGTTATGATAGTCTTTTTCAAGGTTAATCTCCCAAGTGGGATAAATACTTTTCGATTCCGCCAAATCCGGTTTCGTTTGTTTGAGTTATCATCCAAGTTATGATAGTCTCTTTTTTAAGTTTTATCTCCCAAGTGGGAAAATAATTTTCGATTCCGCCAAGTCCGGTTTCGTTTGTTTGAGTTATCACCCAAGTTATGATAGTCTTTTTCAAGTTTTATCTCCCAAGTGGAATAAATACTTTTTGATTCCACCAAGTCCAATTTCGTTTGTTTGAGTTATCATCCAAGTTATGATAGTCTCATTTCAAGTTTTATCTCCCATGTGGGATAAATACTTTTCGATTCCGCCAAGTCCGATTTCGTTTAGTTAAGTTATCATCCAAGTTATGATAGTCTCTTTTCATGTTTTATCTCCCAAGTGGGATAAATACTTTTCGATTCCGCCAAGTCCGGTTTCGTTTGTTTGAGTTATCATCCAAGTTATGATAGTATTTTTCAAGTTTTATCTCCCAAGTGGGATAAATACTTTTCGATTCCGCCAAGTTCTTTTTCGTTTGTTTGAGTTATCATCCAAGTTATGATAGTCATTTTCAAGTTTTATCTCACAAGTGGGATACATACTTTTCGATTCTGACAGGTCTGGTTTCATTTGTTTGAGTTATCATCCAAGTTATCATAGTCTCTTTTAAAGCTCATTCACGGTGTGTCTTGTTCGCTTTATCTCCCAAGTGGGATAAATTCTTTTCGATTCCTTCCATGTCCGGTTTTGTATCTTTGAGTTATCATCCAAGTATAATATTCTTTTTGTAAGAACACTCACGGTGTGTCTTGTTCGCTTTATCTCCCAAATGGGATAAATGCTTTTCGATTCCGTCCAAGTCCGATTTCGTTTCTTTAAGTATTCAATAAAGTCATGGTAGTCTCTTTTCAAACTCACTCACGGTGTGTCTTGTTCGCTTTATCTCCCAAGTGGGATAAATGCTTTTCAATTCTGTCTATGTCCAGTTTCGTATCTTTGAGTTATCATCCAAGTTATGGTAATCTCTTTTCAAGCTAAATCGCGGTGTGTCTTGTTCGCTTTATCTCCCAAGTGGGATAAATGATTTTCGATTCCGTCCAAGTCCAGTTTCGTATCTTCGAGTTATCATCCAAGTTATGGTAGTCTCTTTTCAAGCTCACTCGCGTTGTGTCTTGTTCGCTTTATCTCCTAAGTGGGATAAATACTTTTCGATTCCGCCGAGTCCGGTTTCGTTTGTTTGAGTTATCATCGAAGTTATGGTAGTCTCTTTTTAAGCTCACTTACGGTGGGTCTTGTTCGCTTTATCTCCCAAGTAGAATAAATGCTTTTCGATTTCGTCCACGTCCGGTTTCGTATCTTTGAGTTATCATCCAAGTATGATATTCTCTTTTTAAGAACACTTACGATGTGTCTTGTACATTTTATCTCCCTAGTGGGATAATTGCTTTTCGATTCCGTCCAAGTCCAGTTTCGTATCTTTGAGTTATCATCCAAGTTATGATAGTCTTTTTCAAGGTTAATCTCCCAAGTGGGATAAATACTTTTCGATTCCGCCAAATCCGGTTTCGTTTGTTTGAGTTATCATCCAAGTTATGATAGTCTCTTTTTTAAGTTTTATCTCCCAAGTGGGAAAATAATTTTCGATTCCGCCAAGTCCGGTTTCGTTTGTTTGAGTTATCACCCAAGTTATGATAGTCTTTTTCAAGTTTTATCTCCCAAGTGGAATAAATACTTTTTGATTCCACCAAGTCCAATTTCGTTTGTTTGAGTTATCATCCAAGTTATGATAGTCTCATTTCAAGTTTTATCTCCCATGTGGGATAAATACTTTTCGATTCCGCCAAGTCCGATTTCGTTTAGTTAAGTTATCATCCAAGTTATGATAGTCTCTTTTCATGTTTTATCTCCCAAGTGGGATAAATACTTTTCAATTCCGCCAAGTCCGGTTTCGTTTGTTGAGTTATCATCCAAGTTATGATAGTCTTTTTCAAGTTTTATCTCCCAAGTGGAATAAATACTTTTTGATTCCACCAAGTCCAATTTCGTTTGTTTGAGTTATCATCCAAGTTATGATAGTCTCATTTCATGTTTTATCTCCCATGTGGGATAAATACTTTTCGATTCCGCCAAGTCCGATTTCGTTTAGTTGAGTTATCATCCAAGTTATGAAGGTCTCTTTTCATGTTTTATCTCCCAAGTGGGATAAATACTTTTCGATTCCGCCAAGTCCGGTTTCGTTTGTTTGAGTTATCATCCAAGTTATGATAGTATTTTTCAAGTTTTATCTCCCAAGTGGGATAAATACTTTTCGATTCCGCCAAGTTCTTTTTCGTTCGTTTGAGTTATCATCCAAGTTATGATAGTCATTTTCAAGTTTTATCTCACAAGTGGCTTACATACTTTTCGATTCTGCCATGTCTGGTTTCATTTGTTTGTCTTATCATCCAAGTTATCATAGTCTCTTTTAAAGCTCATTCACGGTGTGTCTTGTTCGCTTTATCTCCCAAGTGGGATAAATTCTTTTCGATTCCTTCCATGTCCGGTTTTGTATCTTTGAGTTATCATCCAAGTATAATATTCTTTTTGTAAGAACACTCACGGTGTGTCTTGTTCGCTTTATCTCCCAAATGGGATAAATGCTTTTCGATTCCGTCCAAGTCCGATTTCGTTTCTTTAAGTATTCAATAAAGTCATGGTAGTCTCTTTTCAAACTCACTCACGGTGTGTCTTGTTCGCTTTATCTCCCAAGTGGGATAAATGCTTTTCAATTCTGTCTATGTCCAGTTTCGTATCTTTGAGTTATCATCCAAGTTATGGTAGTCTCTTTTCAAGCTAAATCGCGGTGTGTCTTGTTCGCCTTATCTCCCAAGTGGGATAAATGATTTTCGATTTCGTCCAAGTCCGGTTTCGTATCTTCGAGTTATCATCCAAGTTATGGTAGTCTCTTTTCAAGCTAACTCGCGTTGTGTCTTGTTCGCTTTATCTCCTAAGTGGGATAAATACTTTTCGATTCCGCCGAGTCCGGTTTCGTTTGTTTGAGTTATCATCGAAGTTATGGTAGTCTCTTTTTAAGCTCACTTACGGTGGGTCTTGTTCGCTTTATCTCCCAAGTGGAATAAATGCTTTTCGATTTCGTCCACGTCCGGTTTCGTATCTTTGAGTTATCATCCAAGTATGATATTCTCTTTTTAAGAACACTTACGATGTGTCTTGTACATTTTATCTCCCTAGTGGGATAATTGCTTTTCGATTCCGTCCAAGTCCAGTTTCGTATCTTTGAGTTATCATCCAAGTTATGATAGTCTTTTTCAAGGTTTATCTCCCAAGTGGGATAAATACTTTTCGATTCCGCCAAATCCGGTTTCGTTTGTTTGAGTTATCATCCAAGTTATGATAGTCTCTTTTTTAAGTTTTATCTCCCAAGTGGGAAAATAATTTTCGATTCCGCCAAGTCCGGTTTCGTTTGTTTGAGTTAATACCCAAGTTATGATAGTCTTTTTCAAGTTTTATCTCCCAAGTGGAATAAATACTTTTTGATTCCACCAAGTCCAATTTCGTTTGTTTGAGTTATCATCCAAGTTATGATAGTCTCATTTCAAGTTTTATCTCCCATGTGGGATAAATACTTTTCGATTCCGCCAAGTCCGATTTCGTTTAGTTGAGTTATCATCCAAGTTATGATAGTCTCTTTTCATGTTTTATCTCCCAAGTGGGATAAACTCTTTTCGATTCCGCCAAGTCCGGTTTCGTTTGTTTGAGTTATCATCCAAGTTATGATAGTATTTTTCAAGTTTTATCTCCCAAGTGGGATAAATACTTTTCGATTCCGCCAAGTTCTTTTTCGTTTGTTTGAGTTATCATCCAAGTTATGATAGTCATTTTCAAGTTTTATCTCACAAGTGGGATACATACTTTTCGATTCTGCCAAGTCTGGTTTCATTTGTTTGAGTTATCATCCAAGTTATCATAGTCTCTTTTAAAGCTCATTCACGGTGTGTCTTGTTCGCTTTATCTCCCAAGTGGGATAAATTCTTTTCGATTCCTTCCATGTCCGGTTTTGTATCTTTGAGTTATCATCCAAGTATAATATTCTTTTTGTAAGAACACTCACGGTGTGTCTTGTTCGCTTTATCTCCCAAATGGGATAAATGCTTTTCGATTCCGTCCATGTCCGATTTCGTTTCTTTAAGTATTCAATAAAGTCATGGTAGTCTCTTTTCAAACTCACTCACGGTGTGTCTTGTTCGCTTTATCTCCCAAGTGGGATAAATGCTTTTCAATTCTGTCTATGTCCAGTTTCGTATGTTTGAGTTATCATCCAAGTTATGGTAGTCTCTTTTCAAGCTAAATCGCGGTGTGTCTTGTTCGCTTTATCTCCCAAGTGGGATAAATGATTTTCGATTCCGTCCAAGTCCGGTTTCGTATCTTCGAGTTATCATCCAAGTTATGGTAGTCTCTTTTCAAGCTCACTCGCGTTGTGTCTTGTTCGCTTTATCTCCTAAGTGGGATAAATACTTTTCGATTCCGCCGAGTCCGGTTTCGTTTGTTTGAGTTATCATCGAAGTTATGGTAGTCTCTTTTTAAGCTCACTTACGGTGGGTCTTGTTCGCTTTATCTCCCAAGTGGAATAAATGCTTTTCGATTTCGTCCACGTTTGGTTTCGTATCTTTGAGTTATCATCCAAGTATGATATTCTCTTTTTAAGAACACTTACGATGTGTCTTGTACATTTTATCTCCCTAGTGGGATAATTGCTTTTCGATTCCGTCCAAGTCCAGTTTCGTATCTTTGAGTTATCATCCAAGTTATGATAGTCTTTTTAAAGGTTTATCTCCCAAGTGGGATAAATACTTTTCGATTCCGCCAAATCCGGTTTCGTTTGTTTGAGTTATCATCCAAGTTATGATAGTCTCTTTTTTAAGTTTTATCTCCCAAGTGGGAAAATAATTTTCGATTCCGCCAAGTCCGGTTTCGTTTGTTTGAGTTATCACCCAAGTTATGATAGTCTTTTTCAAGTTTTATCTCCCAAGTGGAATAAATACTTTTTGATTCCACCAAGTCCAATTTCGTTTGTTTGAGTTATCATCCAAGTTATGATAGTCTCATTTCAAGTTTTATCTCCCATGTGGGATAAATACTTTTCGATTCCGCCAAGTCCGATTTCGTTTAGTTGAGTTATCATCCAAGTTATGATAGTCTCTTTTCATGTTTTATCTCCCAAGTGGGATAAATACTTTTCGATTCCGCCAAGTCCGGTTTCGTTTGTTTGAGTTATCATCCAAGTTATGATAGTATTTTTCAAGTTTTATCTCCCAAGTGGGATAAATACTTTTCGATTCCGCCAAGTTCTTTTTCGTTTGTTTGAGTTATCATCCAAGTTATGATAGTCATTTTCAAGTTTTATCTCACAAGTGGGATACATACTTTTCGATTCTGCCAAGTCTGGTTTCATTTGTTTGAGTTATCATCCAAGTTATCATAGTCTCTTTTAAAGCTCATTCACGGTGTGTCTTGTTCGCTTTATCTCCCAAGTGGGATAAATTCTTTTCGATTCCTTCCATGTCCGGTTTTGTATCTTTGAGTTATCATCCAAGTATAATATTCTTTTTGTAAGAACACTCACGGTGTGTCTTGTTCGCTTTATCTCCCAAATGGGATAAATGCTTTTCGATTCCGTCCATGTCCGATTTCGTTTCTTTAAGTATTCAATAAAGTCATGGTAGTCTCTTTTCAAACTCACTCACGGTGTGTCTTGTTCGCTTTATCTCCCAAGTGGGATAAATGCTTTTCAATTCTGTCTATGTCCAGTTTCGTATCTTTGAATTATCATCCAAGTTATGGTAGTCTCTTTTCAAGCTAAATCGCGGTGTGTCTTGTTCGCTTTATCTCCCAAGTGGGATAAATGATTTTCGATTCCGTCCAAGTCCGGTTTCGTATCTTCGAGTTATCATCCAAGTTATGGTAGTCTCTTTTCAAGCTCACTCGCGTTGTGTCTTGTTCGCTTTATCTCCTAAGTGGGATAAATACTTTTCGATTCCGCCGAGTCCGGTTTCGTTTGTTTGAGTTATCATCGAAGTTATGGTAGTCTCTTTTTAAGCTCACTTACGGTGGGTCTTGTTCGCTTTATCTCCCAAGTGGAATAAATGCTTTTCGATTTCGTCCACGTTTGGTTTCGTATCTTTGAGTTATCATCCAAGTATGATATTCTCTTTTTAAGAACACTTACGATGTGTCTTGTACATTTTATCTCCCTAGTGGGATAATTGCTTTTCGATTCCGTCCAAGTCCAGTTTCGTATCTTTGAGTTATCATCCAAGTTATGATAGTCTTTTTAAAGGTTTATCTCCCAAGTGGGATAAATACTTTTCGATTCCGCCAAATCCGGTTTCGTTTGTTTGAGTTATCATCCAAGTTATGATAGTCTCTTTTTTAAGTTTTATCTCCCAAGTGGGAAAATAATTTTCGATTCCGCCAAGTCCGGTTTCGTTTGTTTGAGTTATCACCCAAGTTATGATAGTCTTTTTCAAGTTTTATCTCCCAAGTGGAATAAATACTTTTTGATTCCACCAAGTCCAATTTCGTTTGTTTGAGTTATCATCCAAGTTATGATAGTCTCATTTCAAGTTTTATCTCCCATGTGGGATAAATACTTTTCGATTCCGCCAAGTCCGATTTCGTTTAGTTGAGTTATCATCCAAGTTATGATAGTCTCTTTTCATGTTTTATCTCCCAAGTGGGATAAATACTTTTCGATTCCGCCAAGTCCGGTTTCGTTTGTTTGAGTTATCATCCAAGTTATGATAGTATTTTTCAAGTTTTATCTCCCAAGTGGGATAAATACTTTTCGATTCCGCCAAGTTCTTTTTCGTTTGTTTGAGTTATCATCCAAGTTATGATAGTCATTTTCAAGTTTTATCTCACAAGTGGGATACATACTTTTCGATTCTGCCAAGTCTGGTTTCATTTGTTTGAGTTATCATCCAAGTTATCATAGTCTCTTTTAAAGCTCATTCACGGTGTGTCTTGTTCGCTTTATCTCCCAAGTGGGATAAATTCTTTTCGATTCCTTCCATGTCCGGTTTTGTATCTTTGAGTTATCATCCAAGTATAATATTCTTTTTGTAAGAACACTCACGGTGTGTCTTGTTCGCTTTATCTCCCAAATGGGATAAATGCTTTTCGATTCCGTCCATGTCCGATTTCGGTTCTTTAAGTATTCAATAAAGTCATGGTAGTCTCTTTTCAAACTCACTCACGGTGTGTCTTGTTCGCTTTATCTCCCAAGTGGGATAAATGCTTTTCAATTCTGTCTATGTCCAGTTTCGTATCTTTGAATTATCATCCAAGTTATGGTAGTCTCTTTTCAAGCTAAATCGCGGTGTGTCTTGTTCGCTTTATCTCCCAAGTGGGATAAATGATTTTCGATTCCGTCCAAGTCCGGTTTCGTATCTTCGAGTTATCATCCAAGTTATGGTAGTCTCTTTTCAAGCTCACTCGCGTTGTGTCTTGTTCGCTTTATCTCCTAAGTGGGATAAATACTTTTCGATTCCGCCGAGTCCGGTTTCGTTTGTTTGAGTTATCATCGAAGTTATGGTAGTCTCTTTTTAAGCTCACTTACGGTGGGTCTTGTTCGCTTTATCTCCCAAGTGGAATAAATGCTTTTCGATTTCGTCCACGTTCGGTTTCGTATCTTTGAGTTATCATCCAAGTATGATATTCTCTTTTTAAGAACACTTACGATGTGTCTTGTACATTTTATCTCCCTAGTGGGATAATTGCTTTTCGATTCCGTCCAAGTCCAGTTTCGTATCTTTGAGTTATCATCCAAGTTATGATAGTCTTTTTCAAGGTTTATCTCCCAAGTGGGATAAATACTTTTCGATTCCGCCAAGTCCGGTTTCGTTTGTTTGAGTTATCATCCAAGTTATGATAGTATTTTTCAAGTTTTATCTCCCAAGTGGGATAAATACTTTTCGATTCCGCCAAGTTCTTTTTCGTTTGTTTGAGTTATCATCCAAGTTATGATAGTCATTTTCAAGTTTTATCTCACAAGTGGGATACATACTTTTCGATTCTGCCAAGTCTGGTTTCATTTGTTTGAGTTATCATCCAAGTTATCATAGTCTCTTTTAAAGCTCATTCACGGTGTGTCTTGTTCGCTTTATCTCCCAAGTGGGATAAATTCTTTTCGATTCCTTCCATGTCCGGTTTTGTATCTTTGAGTTATCATCCAAGTATAATATTCTTTTTGTAAGAACACTCACGGTGTGTCTTGTTCGCTTTATCTCCCAAATGGGATAAATGCTTTTCGATTCCGTCCATGTCCGATTTCGTTTCTTTAAGTATTCAATAAAGTCATGGTAGTCTCTTTTCAAACTCACTCACGGTGTGTCTTGTTCGCTTTATCTCCCAAGTGGGATAAATGCTTTTCAATTCTGTCTATGTCCAGTTTCGTATCTTTGAATTATCATCCAAGTTATGGTAGTCTCTTTTCAAGCTAAATCGCGGTGTGTCTTGTTCGCTTTATCTCCCAAGTGGGATAAATGATTTTCGATTCCGTCCAAGTCCGGTTTCGTATCTTCGAGTTATCATCCAAGTTATGGTAGTCTCTTTTCAAGCTCACTCGCGTTGTGTCTTGTTCTCTTTATCTCCTAAGTGGGATAAATACTTTTCGATTCCGCCGAGTCCGGTTTCGTTTGTTTGAGTTATCATCGAAGTTATGGTAGTCTCTTTTTAAGCTCACTTACGGTGGGTCTTGTTCGCTTTATCTCCCAAGTGGAATAAATGCTTTTCGATTTCGTCCACGTTCGGTTTCGTATCTTTGAGTTATCATCCAAGTATGATATTCTCTTTTTAAGAACACTTACGATGTGTCTTGTACATTTTATCTCCCTAGTGGGATAATTGCTTTTCGATTCCGTCCAAGTCCAGTTTCGTATCTTTGAGTTATCATCCAAGTTATGATAGTCTTTTTCAAGGTTTATCTCCCAAGTGGGATAAATACTTTTCGATTCCGCCAAGTCCGGTTTCGTTTGTTTGAGTTATCATCCAAGTTATGATAGTATTTTTCAAGTTTTATCTCCCAAGTGGGATAAATACTTTTCGATTCCGCCAAGTTCTTTTTCGTTTGTTTGAGTTATCATCCAAGTTATGATAGTCATTTTCAAGTTTTATCTCACAAGTGGGATACATACTTTTCGATTCTGCCAAGTCTGGTTTCATTTGTTTGAGTTATCATCCAAGTTATCATAGTCTCTTTTAAAGCTCATTCACGGTGTGTCTTGTTCGCTTTATCTCCCAAGTGTGATAAATTCTTTTCGATTCCTTCCATGTCCGGTTTTGTATCTTTGAGTTATCATCCAAGTATAATATTCTTTTTGTAAGAACACTCATGGTGTGTCTTGTTCGCTTTATCTCCCAAATGGGATAAATGCTTTTCGATTCCGTCCATGTCCGATTTCGTTTCTTTAAGTATTCAATAAAGTCATGGTAGTCTCTTTTCAAACTCACTCACGGTGTGTCTTGTTCGCTTTATCTCCCAAGTGGGATAAATGCTTTTCAATTCTGTCTATGTCCAGTTTCGTATCTTTGAGTTATCATCCAAGTTATGGTAGTCTCTTTTCAAGCTAAATCGCGGTGTGTCTTGTTCGCTTTATCTCCCAAGTGGGATAAATGATTTTCGATTCCGTCCAAGTCCGGTTTCGTATCTTCGAGTTATCATCCAAGTTATGGTAGTATCTTTTCAAGCTCACTCGCGTTGTGTCTTGTTCGCTTTATCTCCTAAGTGGGATAAATACTTTTCGATTCCGCCGAGTCCGGTTTCGTTTGTTTGAGTTATCATCGAAGTTATGGTAGTCTCTTTTTAAGCTCACTTACGGTGGGTCTTGTTCGCTTTATCTCCCAAGTGGAATAAATGCTTTTCGATTTCGTCCACGTTCGGTTTCGTATCTTTGAGTTATCATCCAAGTATGATATTCTCTTTTTAAGAACACTTACGATGTGTCTTGTACATTTTATCTCCCTAGTGGGATAATTGCTTTTCGATTCCGTCCAAGTCGAGTTTCGTATCTTTGAGTTATCATCCAAGTTATGATAGTCTTTTTCAAGGTTTATCTCCCAAGTGGGATAAATACTTTTCGATTCCGCCAAATCCGGTTTCGTTTGTTTGAGTTATCATCCAAGTTATGATAGTCTCTTTTTTAAGTTTTATCTCCCAAGTGGGAAAATAATTTTCAATTCTGCCAAGTCCGGTTTCGTTTGTTTGAGTTATCACCCAAGTTATGATAGTCTTTTTCAAGTTTTATCTCCCAAGTGGAATAAATACTTTTTGATTCCACCAAGTCCAATTTCGTTTGTTTGAGTTATCATCCAAGTTATGATAGTCACATTTCAAGTTTTATCTCCCATGTGGGATAAATACTTTTCGATTCCGCCAAGTCCAATTTCGTTTAGTTAAGTTATCATCCAAGTTATGATAGTCTCTTTTCATGTTTTATCTCCCAAGTGGGATAAATACTTTTCGATTCCGCCAAGTCCGGTTTCGTTTGTTTGAGTTATCATCCAAGTTATGATAGTATTTTTCAAGTTTTATCTCCCAAGTGGGATAAATACTTTTCGATTCCGCCAAGTTCTTTTTCTTTTGTTTGAGTTATCATCCAAGTTATGATAGTCATTTTCAAGTTTTATCTCACAAGTGGGATACATACTTTTCGATTCTGCCAAGTCTGGTTTCATTTGTTTGAGTTATCATCCAAGTTATCATAGTCTCTTTTAAAGCTCATTCACGGTGTGTCTTGTTCGCTTTATCTCCCAAGTGGGATAAATTCTTTTCGATTCCTTCCATGTCCAGTTTTGTATCTTTGAGTTATCATCCAAGTATAATATTCTTTTTGTAAGAACACTCACGGTGTGTCTTGTTCGCTTTATCTCCCAAATGGGATAAATGCTTTTCGATTCCGTCCAAGTCCGATTTCGTTTCTTTAAGTATTCAATAAAGTCATGGTAGTCTCTTTTCAAACTCACTCACGGTGTGTCTTGTTCGCTTTATCTCCCAAGTGGGATAAATGCTTTTCAATTCTGTCTATGTCCAGTTTCGTATCTTTGAGTTATCATCCAAGTTATGGTAGTCTCTTTTCAAGCTAAATCGCGGTGTGTCTTTTTCGCTTTATCTCCCAAGTGGGATAAATGATTTTCGATTCCGTCCAAGTCCGGTTTCGTATCTTCGAGTTATCATCCAAGTTATGGTAGTCTCTTTTCAAGCTCACTCGCGTTGTGTCTTGTTCGCTTTATCTCCTAAGTGGGATAAATACTTTTCGATTCCGCCGAGTCCGGTTTCGTTTGTTTGAGTTATCATCGAAGTTATGGTAGTCTCTTTTTAAGCTCACTTACGGTGGGTCTTGTTCGCTTTATCTCCCAAGTGGAATAAATGCTTTTCGATTTCGTCCACGTTCGGTTTCGTATCTTTGAGTTATCATCCAAGTATGATATTCTCTTTTTAAGAACACTTACGATGTGTCTTGTACATTTTATCTCCCTAGTGGGATAATTGCTTTTCGATTCCGTCCAAGTCCAGTTTCGTATCTTTGAGTTATCATCCAAGTTATGATAGTCTTTTTCAAGGTTTATCTCCCAAGTGGGATAAATACTTTTCGATTCCGCCAAATCCGGTTTCGTTTGTTTGAGTTATCATCCAAGTTATGATAGTCTCTTTTTTAAGTTTTATCTCCCAAGTGGGAAAATAATTTTCGATTCCGCCAAGTCCGGTTTCGTTTGTTTGAGTTATCACCCAAGTTATGATAGTCTTTTTCAAGTTTTATCTCCCAAGTGGAATAAATACTTTTTGATTCCACCAAGTCCAATTTCGTTTGTTTGAGTTATCATCCAAGTTATGATAGTCTCATTTCAAGTTTTATCTCCCATGTGGGATAAATACTTTTCGATTCCGCCAAGTCCGATTTCGTTTAGTTGAGTTATCATCCAAGTTATGACAGTCTCTTTTCATGTTTTATCTCCCAAGTGGGATAAATACTTTTCGATTCCGCCAAGTCCGGTTTCGTTTGTTTGAGTTATCATCCAAGATATGATAGTATTTTTCAAGTTTTATCTCCCAAGTGGGATAAATACTTTTCGATTCCGCCAAGTTCAGTTTCGTTTGTTTGAGTTATCATCCAAGTTATGATAGTCATTTTAAAGTTTTATCTCCCAAGTGGGATACATACTTTTCGATTCTGCCATGTTTGGTTTCATTTGTTTGAGTTATCATCCAAGTTATCATAGTCTCTTTTAAAGCTCATTCACGGTGTGTCTTGTTCGCTTTATCTCCCTAGTGGGATAAATTCTTTTCGATTCCTTCCATGTCCGGTTTTGTATCTTTGAGTTATCATCCAAGTATAATATTCTTTTTGTAAGAACACTCACGGTGTGTCTTGTTCACTTTATCTCCCAAATGGGATAAATGCTTTTCGATTCCGTCCAAGTCCAATTTCATTTCTTTGAGTATTCAATAAAGTCATGGTAGTCTCTTTTCAAACTCACTCACGGTGTGTCTTCTTCGCTTTATCTCCCAAGTGGGATAAATGCTTTTCAATTCTGTCTAATTCCAGTTTCGTATCTTTGAGTTATCATCCAAGTTATGGTAGTCTCTTTTCAAGCTAAATCGCAGTGTGTCTTGTTCGCTTTATCTCCCAAGTGGGATAAATGATTTTCGATTTCGTCCAAGTCCGGTTTCGTATCTTTGAGTTATCATCCAAGTATGATATTCTCTTTTTAAGAACACTTACGATGTGTCTTGTACATTTTATCTCCCTAGTGGGATAATTGCTTTTCGATTCCGTCCAAGTCCAGTTTCGTATCTTTGAGTTATCATCCAAGTTATGATAGTCTTTTTCAAGGTTTATCTCCCAAGTGGGATAAATACTTTTCGATTCCGCCAAATCCGGTTTCGTTTGTTTGAGTTATCATCCAAGTTATGATAGTCTCTTTTTAAGTTTTATCTCCCAAGTGGGAAAATAATTTTCGATTCCGCCAAGTCCGGTTTCGTTTGTTTGAGTTATCACCCAAGTTATGATAGTCTTTTTCAAGTTTTATCTCCCAAGTGGAATAAATACTTTTTTATTCCACCAAGTCCAATTTCGTTTATTTGAGTTATCATCCAAGTTATGATAGTCTCATTTCAAGTTTATCTCCCATTTGGGATAAATACCTTTCGATTCCGCCAAGTCCGATTTCGTTTTTTGAGTTATCGTCCAAGTTATGATAGTTTCTTTTCATGTTTTTCTTCCAAGTGGGATAAATAATTTTCGATTCCGCCAAGTCCGGTTTCGTTTGTTTGAGTTATCATCCAAGTTATGATAGTATTTTTCAAGTTTTATCTCCCAAGTGGGATAAATACTTTTCGATTCCGCCAAGTTCAGTTTCGTTTGTTTGAGTTATCATCCAAGTTATGATAGTCATTTTCAAGTTTTATCTCCCAAGTGGAATACATACTTTTCGATTCTGCCAAGTCTGGGTTCATTTGTTTGAGTTATCATCCAAGTTATCATAGTCTCTTTTAAAGCTCATTCACGGTGTGTCTTGTTCGCTCTATCTCCCAAGTGGGATAAATTCTTTTCGATTCCTTCCATGTCCGGTTTTGTATCTTTGAGTTATCATCCAAGTATAATATTCTTTTTTAAAGAACACTCACGGTGTGTCTTGTTCGCTTTATCTCCCAAATGGGATAAATGCTTTTCGATTCCATCCAAGTCCGATTTCGTTTCTTTGAGTATTCAATAAAGTCATGGTAGTCTCTTTTCAAACTCACTCACGGTGTGTCTTGTTTGCTTTATCTCCCAAGTGGGATAAATGCTTTTCAATTCTGTCTAAGTCCAGTTTCGTATCTTTGAGTTATCATCCAAGTTATGGTAGTCTCTTTTCAAGCTAAATCGCGGTGTGTCTTGTTCGCTTTATCTCCCAAGTGGGATAAATGATTTTCGATTCCGTCCAAGTTCGGTTTCGTATCTTTGAGTTATCATCCAAGTTATGGTAGTCTCTTTTCAAACTCACTCGCGTTGTGTCTTGTTCTCTTTATCTCCTAAGTGGGATAAATACTTTTCGATTCCGCCGAGTCCGGTTTCGTTTGTTTGAGTTATCATCGAAGTTATGGTAGTCTCTTTTTAAGCTCACTTAAGATGGGTCTTGTTCGCTTTATCTCCCAAGTGGAATAAATGCTTTTCGATTTCGTCCACGTCCGGTTTCGTATCTTTGAGTTATCATCCAAGTATTATATTCTCTTTTTAAGAACAGTTACGATGTGTCTTGTACATTTTATCTCCCTAGTGGGATAATTGCTTTTCGATTCCGTCCAAGTCCAGTTTCGTATCTTTGAGTTATCATCCAAGTTATGATAGTCTTTTTCAAGGTTTATCTCCCAAGTGGGATAAATACTTTTCGATTCCGCCAAATCCGGTTTCGTTTGTTTGAGTTATCATCCAAGTTATGATAGTATCTTTTTTAAGTTTTATCTCCCAAGTGGGAAAATAATTTTCGATTCCGCCAAGTCCGGTTTCGTTTGTTTGAGTTATCACCCAAGTTATGATAGTCTTTTTCAAGTTTTATCTCCCAAGTGGAATAAATACTTTTTGATTCCACCAAGTCCAATTTCGTTTGTTTGAGTTATCATCCAAGTTATGATAGTCTCATTTCAAGTTTTATCTCCCATGTGGGATAAATACTTTTCGATTCCGCCAAGTCCGATTTCGTTTAGTTGAGTTATCATCCAAGTTATGACAGTCTCTTTTCATGTTTTATCTCCCAAGTGGGATAAATACTTTTCGATTCCGCCAAGTCCGGTTTCGTTTGTTTGAGTTATCATCCAAGATATGATAGTATTTTTCAAGTTTTATCTCCCAAGTGGGATAAATACTTTTCGATTCCGCCAAGTTCAGTTTCGTTTGTTTGAGTTATCATCCAAGTTATGATAGTCATTTTAAAGTTTTATCTCCCAAGTGGGATACATACTTTTCGATTCTGCCATGTTTGGTTTCATTTGTTTGAGTTATCATCCAAGTTATCATAGTCTCTTTTAAAGCTCATTCACGGTGTGTCTTGTTCGCTTTATCTCCCTAGTGGGATAAATTCTTTTCGATTCCTTCCATGTCCGGTTTTGTATCTTTGAGTTATCATCCAAGTATAATATTCTTTTTGTAAGAACACTCACGGTGTGTCTTGTTCGCTTTATCTCCCAAATGGGATAAATGCTTTTCAATTCCGTCCAAGTCCGATTTCGTTTCTTTAAGTATTCAATAAAGTCATGGTAGTCTCTTTTCAAACTCACTCACGGTGTGTCTTGTTCGCTTTATCTCCCAAGTGGGATAAATGCTTTTTAATTCTGTCTAAGTCCAGTTTCGTATCTTTGATTTATCATCCAAGTTATGGTAGTCTCTTTTCAAGCTAAATCGAGGTGTATCTTGTTCGCTTTATCTCCCAAGTGGGATAAATGATTTTTGATTCCGTCCAAGTCCGGTTTCGTATCTTTGAGTTATCATCCATGTTATGGTAGTCTCTTTTCAAGCTCACTCGCGTTGTTTCTTGTTCGCTTTATCTCCTAAGTGGGATAAATACATTTCGATTCCGCCGAGTCCGGTTTCGTTTGTTTGAGTTATCATCGAAGTTATGGTAGTCTCTTTTTAAGCTCACTTACGGTGGGTCTTGTTCGCTTTATCTCCCAAGTGGAATAAATGCTTTTCGATTTCGTCCTCGTCCGGTTTCGTATCTTTGAGTTATCATCCAAGTATGATATTCTCTTTTTAAGAACACTTACGACAATGTGTGTTGTACATTTTATCTCCCTAGTGGGATAATTCCTTTTCGATTCCGTCCAAGTCCAGTTTCGTATCTTTGAGTTATCATCCAAGTTATGATAGTCTTTTTCAAGGTTTATCTCCCAAGTGGGATAAATACTTTTCGATTCCGCCAAATCCGGTTTCGTTTGTTTGAGTTATCATCCAAGTTATGATAGTCTCTTTTTTAAGTTTTATCTCCCAAGTGGGAAAATAATTTTCGATTCCGCCAAGTCCGGTTTCGTTTGTTTGAGTTATCACCCAAGTTATGATAGTCTTTTTCAAGTTTTATCTCCCAAGTGGAATAAATACTTTTTGATTCCACCAAGTCCAATTTTGTTTGTTTGAGTTATCATCCAAGTTATGATAGTCTCATTTCAAGTTTTATCTCCCATGTGGGATAAATACTTTTCCATTCCGCCAAGTTCGATTTCGTTTAGTTGAGTTATCATCCAAGTTATGATAGTCTCTTTTCATGTTATATCTCCCAAGTGGGATAAATACTTTTCGATTCCGCCAAGTCCGGTTTCGTTTGTTTGAGTTATCATCCAAGTTATGATAGTATTTTTCAAGTTTTATCTCCCAAGTGGGATAAATACTTTTCGATTCCGCCAAGTTCAGTTTCGTTTTTTTGAGTTATCATCCAAGTTATGATAGTCATTTTCAAGTTTTATCTCCCAAGTGGGATACATACTTTTTGATTCTGCCAAGTCTGGTTTCATTTGTTTGAGTTATCATCCAAGTTATCATAGTCTCTTTTAAAGCTCATTCACGGTGTGTCTTGTTCGCTTTATCTCCCAAGTGGGATAAATTCTTTTCGATTCCTTCCATATCCGGTTTTGTATCTTTGAGTTATCATCCAAGTATAATATTATTTTTTTAAGAACACTCACGGCGTGTCTTGTTCGCTTTATCTCCCAAATGGGATAAATGCTTTTCGATTCCGTCCAAGTCCAATTTCATTTCTTTGAGTATTCAATAAAGTCATGGTAGTCTCTTTTCAAACTCACTCACGGTGTGTCTTCTTCGCTTTATCTCCCAAGTGGGATAAATGCTTTTCAATTCTGTCTAAGTCCAGTTTCGTATCTTTGAGTTATCATCCAAGTTATGGTAGTCTCTTTTCAAGCTAAATCGCAGTGTGTCTTGTTCGCTTTATCTCCCAAGTGGGATAAATGATTTTCGATTTCGTCCAAGTCCGGTTTCGTATCTTTGAGTTATCATCCAAGTATGATATTCTCTTTTTAAGAACACTTACGATGTGTCTTGTACATTTTATCTCCCTAGTGGGATAATTGCTTTTCGATTCCGTCCAAGTCCAGTTTCGTATCTTTGAGTTATCATCCAAGTTATGATAGTCTTTTTCAAGGTTTATCTCCCAAGTGGGATAAATACTTTTCGATTCCGCCAAATCCGGTTTCGTTTGTTTGAGTTATCATCCAAGTTATGATAGTCTCTTTTTTAAGTTTTATCTCCCAAGTGGGAAAATAATTTTCGATTCCGCCAAGTCCGGTTTCGTTTGTTTGAGTTATCACCCAAGTTATGATAGTCTTTTTCAAGTTTTATCTCCCAAGTGGAATAAATACTTTTTGATTCCACCAAGTCCAATTTCGTTTATTTGAGTTATCATCCAAGTTATGATAGTCTCATTTCAAGTTTTATCTCCCATGTGGGATAAATACTTTTCGATTCCGCCAAGTCCGATTTCGTTTTTTGAGTTATCGTCCAAGTTATGATAGTTTCTTTTCATGTTTTTTCTTCCAAGTGGGATAAATATTTTTCGATTCCGCCAAGTCCGATTTCGTTCGTTTGAGTTATCATCCAAGTTATGATAGTATTTTTCAAGTTTTATCTCCCACGTGAGATAAATACTTTTCGATTCCGCCAAGTTTAGTTTCGTTTGTTTGAGTTATCATCCAAGTTATGATAATCATTTTCAAGTTTTATCTCCCAAGTAGGATACATACTTTTCGATTCTGCCAAGTCTGGGTTCATTTGTTTGAGTTATCATCCAAGTTATCATAGTCTCTTTTAAAGCTCATTCACGGTGTGTCTTGTTCGCTTTATCTCCCAAGTGGGATAAATTCTTTTCGATTCCTTCCATGTCCGGTTTTGTATCTTTGAGTTATCATCCAAGTATAATATTCTTTTTTTAAGAACACTCACGGTGTGTCTTGTTCGCTTTATCTCCCAAATGGGATAAATGTTTTTCGATTCCGTCCAAGTCCGATTTTGTTTCTTTGAGTATTCAATAAAGTCATGGTAGTCTCTTTTCAAACTCACTCACGGTGTGTCTTGTTCGCTTTATCTCCCAAGTGGGATAAATGCTTTTCAATTCTGTCTAAGTCCAGTTTCGTATCTTTGAGTTATCATTCAAGTTATGGTAGTCTCTTTTCAAGCTAAATCGCGGTGTGTCTTGTTCGCTTTATCTCCCAAGTGGGATAAATGATTTTCGATTCCGTCCAAGTCCGGTTTCGTATCTTTGAGTTATCATCCAAGTTATGGTAGTCTCTTTTCAAGCTCACTCGCGTTGTGTCTTGTTCGCTTTATCTCCTAAGTGGGATAAATACTTTTCGATTCCGCCGAGTCTTGTTTCGTTTGTTTGAGTTATCATCGAAGTTATGGTAGTCTCTTTTTAAGCTCACTTACGGTGGGTCTTGTTCGCTTTATCTCCCAAGTGGAATAAATGCTTTTCGATTTCGTCCACATCCGGTTTCGTATCTTTGAGTTATCATCCAAGTATGATATTATCTTTTTAAGAACACTTACGATGTGTCTTGTACATTTTATCTCCCTAGTGGGATAATTGCTTTTCGATTCCGTCCAAGTCCAAATTCGTATCTTTGAGTTATCATCCAAGTTATGATAGTCTTTTTCAAGGTTTATCTCCCAAGTGGGATAAATACTTTTCGATTCCGCCAAATCCGGTTTCGTTTGTTTGAGTTATCATTCAAGTTATGATAGTCTCTTTTTTAAGTTTTATCTCCCAAGTGGGAAAATAATTTTCGATTCCGCCAAGTCCGGTTTCGTTTGTTTGAGTTATCACCCAAGTTATGATAGTCTTTTTCAAGTTTTATCTCCCAAGTGGAATAAATACTTTTTGATTCCACCAAGTCCAATTTCGTTTGTTTGAGTTATCATCCAAGTTATGTTAGTCTCATTTCAAGTTTTATCTCCCATGTGGGATAAATACTTTTCGATTCCGCCAAGTCCGATTTCGTTTAGTTTAGTTATCATCCAAGTTATGATACTCTCTTTTCATGTTTTATCTCCCAAGTGGGATAAATACTTTTCGATTCCGCCAAGTCCGGTTTCGTTTGTTTGAGTTATCATCCAAGTTATGATAGTATTTTTCAAGTTTTATCTCCCAAGTGGGATAATACTTTTCGATTCCGCCAAGTTCAGTTTCGTTTGTTTGAGTTATCATCCAAGTTATGATAGTCATTTTCAAGTTTTATCTCCCAAGTTGGATACATACTTTTCGATTCTGCCAAGTCTGGTTTCATTTGTTTGAGTTATCATCCAAGTTATCATAGTCTCTTTTAAAGCTCATTCACGGTGTGTCTTGTTCGCTTTATCTCCCAAGTGGGATAAATTCTTTTCGATTCCTTCCATGTCCGGTTTTGTATCTTTGAGTTATCATCCAAGTATAATATTCTTTTTTTAAGAACACTCACGGTGTGTCTTGTTCGCTTTATCTCCCAAATGGGATAAATGCTTTTCGATTCCGTCCAAGTCCGATTTCGTTTCGTTGAGTATTCAATAAAGTCATGGTAGTCTCTTTTCAAACTCACTCACGGTGTGTCTTCTTCTCTTTATCTCCCAAGTGGGATAAATGCTTTTCAATTCTGTCTAAGTCCAGTTTCGTATCTTTGAGTTATCATCCAAGTTATGGTATTCTCTTTTCAAGCTAAATCGCGGTGTGTCTTGTTCGCTTTATCTCCCAAGTGGGATAAATGATTTTCGATTCCGTCCAAGTCCGGTTTCGTATCTTCGAGTTATCATCCAAGTTATGGTAGTCTCTTTTCAAGCTCACTCGCGTTGTGTCTTGTTCGCTTTATCTCCTAAGTGGGATAAATACTTTTCGATTCCGCCGAGTCCGGTTTCGTTTGTTTGAGTTATCATCGAAGTTATGGTAGTCTCTTTTTAAGCTCACTTACGGTGGGTCTTGTTCGCTTTATCTCCCAAGTGGAATAAATGCTTTTCGATTTCGTCCACGTCCGGTTTCGTATCTTTGAGTTATCATCCAAGTATGATATTCTCTTTTTAAGAACACTTACGATGTGTCTTGTACATTTTATCTCCCTAGTGGGATAATTGCTTTTCGATTCCGTCCAAGTCCAGTTTCGTATCTTTGAGTTATCATCCAAGTTATGATAGTCTTTTTCAAGGTTTATCTCCCAAGTGGGATAAATACTTTTCGATTCCGCAAAATCCGATTTCGTTTGTTTGAGTTATCATCCAAGTTATGATAGTCTCTTTTTTAAGTTTTATCTCCCAAGTGGGAAAATAATTTTCGATTCCGCCAAGTCCGGTTTCGTTTGTTTGAGTTATCACCCAAGTTATGATAGTCTTTTTCAAGTTTTATCTCCCAAGTGGAATAAATACTTTTTGATTCCACCAAGTCCAATTTCGTTTGTTTGAGTTATCATCCAAGTTATGTTAGTCTCATTTCAAGTTTTATCTCCCATGTGGGATAAATACTTTTCGATTCCGCCAAGTCCGATTTCGTTTAGTTGAGTTATCATCCAAGTTATGATACTCTCTTTTCATGTTTTATCTCCCAAGTGGGATAAATACTTTTCGATTCCGCCAAGTCCGGTTTCGTTTGTTTGAGTTATCATCCAAGTTATGATAGTATTTTTCAAGTTTTATCTCCCAAGTGGGATAATACTTTTCGATTCCGCCAAGTTCAGTTTCGTTTGTTTGAGTTATCATCCAAGTTATGATAGTCATTTTCAAGTTTTATCTCCCAAGTTGGATACATACTTTTCGATTCTGCCAAGTCTGGTTTCATTTGTTTGAGTTATCATCCAAGTTATCATAGTCTCTTTTAAAGCTCATTCACGGTGTGTCTTGTTCGCTTTATCTCCCAAGTGGGATAAATTCTTTTCGATTCCTTCCATGTCCGGTTTTGTATCTTTGAGTTATCATCCAAGTATAATATTCTTTTTTTAAGAACACTCACGGTGTGTCTTGTTCGCTTTATCTCCCAAATGGGATAAATGCTTTTCGATTCCGTCCAAGTCCGATTTCGTTTCGTTGAGTATTCAATAAAGTCATGGTAGTCTCTTTTCAAACTCACTCACGGTGTGTCTTCTTCGCTTTATCTCCCAAGTGGGATAAATGCTTTTCAATTCTGTCTAAGTCCAGTTTCGTATCTTTGAGTTATCATCCAAGTTATGGTATTCTCTTTTCAAGCTAAATCGCGGTGTGTCTTGTTCGCTTTATCTCCCAAGTGGGATAAATGATTTTCGATTCCGTCCAAGTCCGGTTTCGTATCTTCGAGTTATCATCCAAGTTATGGTAGTCTCTTTTCAAGCTCACTCGCGTTGTGTCTTGTTCGCTTTATCTCCTAAGTGGGATAAATACTTTTCGATTCCGCCGAGTCCGGTTTCGTTTGTTTGAGTTATCATCGAAGTTATGGTAGTCTCTTTTTAAGCTCACTTACGGTGGGTCTTGTTCGCTTTATCTCCCAAGTGGAATAAATGCTTTTCGATTTCGTCCACGTCCGGTTTCGTATCTTTGAGTTATCATCCAAGTATGATATTCTCTTTTTAAGAACACTTACGATGTGTCTTGTACATTTTATCTCCCTAGTGGGATAATTGCTTTTCGATTCCGTCCAAGTCCAGTTTCGTATCTTTGAGTTATCATCCAAGTTATGATAGTCTTTTTCAAGGTTTATCTCCCAAGTGGGATAAATACATTTCGATTCCGCCAAATCCGGTTTCGTTTGTTTGAGTTATCATTCAAGTTATGATAGTCTCTTTTTTAAGTTTTATCTCCCAAGTGGGAAAATAATTTTCGATTCCGCCAAGTCCGGTTTCGTTTGTTTGAGTTATCACCCAAGTTATGATAGTCTTTTTCAAGTTTTATCTCCCAAGTGGAATAAATACTTTTTGATTCCACCAAGTCCAATTTCGTTTGTTTGAGTTATCATCCAAGTTATGTTAGTCTCATTTCAAGTTTTATCTCCCATGTGGGATAAATACTTTTCGATTCCGCCAAGTCCGATTTCGTTTAGTTTAGTTATCATCCAAGTTATGATACTCTCTTTTCATGTTTTATCTCCCAAGTGGGATAAATACTTTTCGATTCCGCCAAGTCCGGTTTCGTTTGTTTGAGTTATCATCCAAGTTATGATAGTATTTTTCAAGTTTTATCTCCCAAGTGGGATAATACTTTTCGATTCCGCCAAGTTCAGTTTCGTTTGTTTGAGTTATCATCCAAGTTATGATAGTCATTTTCAAGTTTTATCTCCCAAGTTGGATACATACTTTTCGATTCTGCCAAGTCTGGTTTCATTTGTTTGAGTTATCATCCAAGTTATCATAGTCTCTTTTAAAGCTCATTCACGGTGTGTCTTGTTCGCTTTATCTCCCAAGTGGGATAAATTCTTTTCGATTCCTTCCATGTCCGGTTTTGTATCTTTGAGTTATCATCCAAGTATAATATTCTTTTTTTAAGAACACTCACGGTGTGTCTTGTTCGCTTTATCTCCCAAATGGGATAAATGCTTTTCGATTCCGTCCAAGTCCGATTTCGTTTCGTTGAGTATTCAATAAAGTCATGGTAGTCTCTTTTCAAACTCACTCACGGTGTGTCTTCTTCGCTTTATCTCCCAAGTGGGATAAATGCTTTTCAATTCTGTCTAAGTCCAGTTTCGTATCTTTGAGTTATCATCCAAGTTATGGTATTCTCTTTTCAAGCTAAATCGCGGTGTGTCTTGTTCGCTTTATCTCCCAAGTGGGATAAATGATTTTCGATTCCGTCCAAGTCCGGTTTCGTATCTTCGAGTTATCATCCAAGTTATGGTAGTCTCTTTTCAAGCTCACTCGCGTTGTGTCTTGTTCGCTTTATCTCCTAAGTGGGATAAATACTTTTCGATTCCGCCGAGTCCGGTTTCGTTTGTTTGAGTTATCATCGAAGTTATGGTAGTCTCTTTTTAAGCTCACTTACGGTGGGTCTTGTTCGCTTTATCTCCCAAGTGGAATAAATGCTTTTCGATTTCGTCCACGTCCGGTTTCGTATCTTTGAGTTATAATCCAAGTATGATATTCTCTTTTTAAGAACACTTACGATGTGTCTTGTACATTTTATCTCCCTAGTGGGATAATTGCTTTTCGATTCCGTCCAAGTCCAGTTTCGTATCTTTGAGTTATCATCCAAGTTATGATAGTCTTTTTCAAGGTTTATCTCCCAAGTGGGATAAATACATTTCGATTCCGCCAAATCCGATTTCGTTTGTTTGAGTTATCATCCAAGTTATGATAGTCTCTTTTTTAAGTTTTATCTCCCAAGTGGGAAAATAATTTTCGATTCCGCCAAGTCCGGTTTCGTTTGTTTGAGTTATCACCCAAGTTATGATAGTCTTTTTCAAGTTTTATCTCCCAAGTGGAATAAATACTTTTTGATTCCACCAAGTCCAATTTCGTTTGTTTGAGTTATCATCCAAGTTATGTTAGTCTCATTTCAAGTTTTATCTCCCATGTGGGATAAATACTTTTCGATTCCGCCAAGTCCGATTTCGTTTAGTTGAGTTATCATCCAAGTTATGATACTCTCTTTTCATGTTTTATCTCCCAAGTGGGATAAATACTTTTCGATTCCGCCAAGTCCGGTTTCGTTTGTTTGAGTTATCATCCAAGTTATGATAGTATTTTTCAAGTTTTATCTCCCAAGTGGGATAATACTTTTCGATTCCGCCAAGTTCAGTTTCGTTTGTTTGAGTTATCATCCAAGTTATGATAGTCATTTTCAAGTTTTATCTCCCAAGTTGGATACATACTTTTCGATTCTGCCAAGTCTGGTTTCATTTGTTTGAGTTATCATCCAAGTTATCATAGTCTCTTTTAAAGCTCATTCACGGTGTGTCTTGTTCGCTTTATCTCCCAAGTGGGATAAATTCTTTTCGATTCCTTCCATGTCCGGTTTTGTATCTTTGAGTTATCATCCAAGTATAATATTCTTTTTTTAAGAACACTCACGGTGTGTCTTGTTCGCTTTATCTCCCAAATGGGATAAATGCTTTTCGATTCCGTCCAAGTCCGATTTCGTTTCGTTGAGTATTCAATAAAGTCATGGTAGTCTCTTTTCAAACTCACTCACGGTGTGTCTTCTTCGCTTTATCTCCCAAGTGGGATAAATGCTTTTCAATTCTGTCTAAGTCCAGTTTCGTATCTTTGAGTTATCATCCAAGTTATGGTATTCTCTTTTCAAGCTAAATCGCGGTGTGTCTTGTTCGCTTTATCTCCCAAGTGGGATAAATGATTTTCGATTCCGTCCAAGTCCGGTTTCGTATCTTCGAGTTATCATCCAAGTTATGGTAGTCTCTTTTCAAGCTCACTCGCGTTGTGTCTTGTTCGCTTTATCTCCTAAGTGGGATAAATACTTTTCGATTCCGCCGAGTCCGGTTTCGTTTGTTTGAGTTATCATCGAAGTTATGGTAGTCTCTTTTTAAGCTCACTTACGGTGGGTCTTGTTCGCTTTATCTCCCAAGTGGAATAAATGCTTTTCGATTTCGTCCACGTCCGGTTTCGTATCTTTGAGTTATAATCCAAGTATGATATTCTCTTTTTAAGAACACTTACGATGTGTCTTGTACATTTTATCTCCCTAGTGGGATAATTGCTTTTCGATTCCGTCCAAGTCCAGTTTCGTATCTTTGAGTTATCATCCAAGTTATGATAGTCTTTTTCAAGGTTTATCTCCCAAGTGGGATAAATACATTTCGATTCCGCCAAATCCGATTTCGTTTGTTTGAGTTATCATCCAAGTTATGATAGTCTCTTTTTTAAGTTTTATCTCCCAAGTGGGAAAATAATTTTCGATTCCGCCAAGTCCGGTTTCGTTTGTTTGAGTTATCACCCAAGTTATGATAGTCTTTTTCAAGTTTTATCTCCCAAGTGGAATAAATACTTTTTGATTCCACCAAGTCCAATTTCGTTTGTTTGAGTTATCATCCAAGTTATGTTAGTCTCATTTCAAGTTTTATCTCCCATGTGGGATAAATACTTTTCGATTCCGCCAAGTCCGATTTCGTTTAGTTGAGTTATCATCCAAGTTATGATACTCTCTTTTCATGTTTTATCTCCCAAGTGGGATAAATACTTTTCGATTCCGCCAAGTCCGGTTTCGTTTGTTTGAGTTATCATCCAAGTTATGATAGTATTTTTCAAGTTTTATCTCCCAAGTGGGATAATACTTTTCGATTCCGCCAAGTTCAGTTTCGTTTGTTTGAGTTATCATCCAAGTTATGATAGTCATTTTCAAGTTTTATCTCCCAAGTTGGATACATACTTTTCGATTCTGCCAAGTCTGGTTTCATTTGTTTGAGTTATCATCCAAGTTATCATAGTCTCTTTTAAAGCTCATTCACGGTGTGTCTTGTTCGCTTTATCTCCCAAGTGGGATAAATTCTTTTCGATTCCTTCCATGTCCGGTTTTGTATCTTTGAGTTATCATCCAAGTATAATATTCTTTTTTTAAGAACACTCACGGTGTGTCTTGTTCGCTTTATCTCCCAAATGGGATAAATGCTTTTCGATTCCGTCCAAGTCCGATTTCGTTTCGTTGAGTATTCAATAAAGTCATGGTAGTCTCTTTTCAAACTCACTCACGGTGTGTCTTCTTCGCTTTATCTCCCAAGTGGGATAAATGCTTTTCAATTCTGTCTAAGTCCAGTTTCGTATCTTTGAGTTATCATCCAAGTTATGGTATTCTCTTTTCAAGCTAAATCGCGGTGTGTCTTGTTCGCTTTATCTCCCAAGTGGGATAAATGATTTTCGATTCTGTCCAAGTCCGGTTTCGTATCTTCGAGTTATCATCCAAGTTATGGTAGTCTCTTTTCAAGCTCACTCGCGTTGTGTCTTGTTCGCTTTATCTCCTAAGTGGGATAAATACTTTTCGATTCCGCCGAGTCCGGTTTCGTTTGTTTGAGTTATCATCGAAGTTATGGTAGTCTCTTTTTAAGCTCACTTACGGTGGGTGTTGTTCGCTTTATCTCCCAAGTGGAATAAATGCTTTTCGATTTCGTCCACGTCCGGTTTCGTATCTTTGAGTTATCATCCAAGTATGATATTCTCTTTTTAAGAACACTTACGATGTGTCTTGTACATTTTATCTCCCTAGTGGGATAATTGCTTTTCGATTCCGTCCAAGTCCAGTTTCGTATCTTTGAGTTATCATCCAAGTTATGATAGTCTTTTTCAAGGTTTATCTCCCAAGTGGGATAAATACATTTCGATTCCGCCAAATCCGATTTCGTTTGTTTGAGTTATCATCCAAGTTATGATAGTCTCTTTTTTAAGTTTTATCTCCCAAGTGGGAAAATAATTTTCGATTCCGCCAAGTCCGGTTTCGTTTGTTTGAGTTATCACCCAAGTTATGATAGTCTTTTTCAAGTTTTATCTCCCAAGTGGAATAAATACTTTTTGATTCCACCAAGTCCAATTTCTTTTGTTTGAGTTATCATCCAAGTTATGTTAGTCTCATTTCAAGTTTTATCTCCCATGTGGGATAAATACTTTTCGATTCCGCCAAGTCCGATTTCGTTTAGTTGAGTTATCATCCAAGTTATGATACTCTCTTTTCATGTTTTATCTCCCAAGTGGGATAAATACTTTTCGATTCCGCCAAGTCCGGTTTCGTTTGTTTGAGTTATCATCCAAGTTATGATAGTATTTTTCAAGTTTTATCTCCCAAGTGGGATAAATACTTTTCGATTCCGCCAAGTTCAGTTTCGTTTGTTTGAGTTATCATCCAAGTTATGATAGTCATTTTCAAGTTTTATCTCCCAAGTTGGATACATACTTTTCGATTCTGCCAAGTCTGGTTTCATTTGTTTGAGTTATCATCCAAGTTATCATAGTCTCTTTTAAAGCTCATTCACGGTGTGTCTTGTTCGCTTTATCTCCCAAGTGGGATAAATTCTTTTCGATTCCTTCCATGTCCGGTTTTGTATCTTTGAGTTATCATCCAAGTATAATATTCTTTTTTTAAGAACACTCACGGTGTGTCTTGTTCGCTTTATCTCCCAAATGGGATAAATGCTTTTCGATTCCGTCCAAGTCCGATTTCGTTTCGTTGAGTATTCAATAAAGTCATGGTAGTCTCTTTTCAAACTCACTCACGGTGTGTCTTCTTCGCTTTATCTCCCAAGTGGGATAAATGCTTTTCAATTCTGTCTAAGTCCAGTTTCGTATCTTTGAGTTATCATCCAAGTTATGGTATTCTCTTTTCAAGCTAAATCGCGGTGTGTCTTGTTCGCTTTATCTCCCAAGTGGGATAAATGATTTTCGATTCCGTCCAAGTCCGGTTTCGTATCTTCGAGTTATCATCCAAGTTATGGTAGTCTCTTTTCAAGCTCACTCGCGTTGTGTCTTGTTCGCTTTATCTCCTAAGTGGGATAAATACTTTTCGATTCCGCCGAGTCCGGTTTCGTTTGTTTGAGTTATCATCGAAGTTATGGTAGTCTCTTTTTAAGCTCACTTATGGTGGGTCTTGTTCGCTTTATCTCCCAAGTGGAATAAATGCATTTCGATTTCGTCCACATCCGGTTTCGTATCTTTGAGTTATCATCCAAGTATGATATTCTCTTTTTAAGAACACTTACGATGTGTCTTGTACATTTTATCTCCCTAGTGGGATAATTGCTTTTCGATTCCGTCCAAGTCCAGTTTCGTATCTTTGAGTTATCATCCAAGTTATGATAGTCTTTTTCAAGGTTTATCTCCCAAGTGGGATAAATACTTTTCGATTCCGCCAAATCCGATTTCGTTTGTTTGAGTTATCATCCAAGTTATGATAGTCTCTTTTTTAAGTTTTATCTCCCAAGTGGGAAAATAATTTTCGATTCCGCCAAGTCCGGTTTCGTTTGTTTGAGTTATCACCCAAGTTATGATAGTCTTTTTCAAGTTTTATCTCCCAAGTGGAATAAATACTTTTTGATTCCACCAAGTCCAATTTCGTTTATTTGAGTTATCATCCAAGTTATGATAGTCTCATTTCAAGTTTTATCTCCCATGTGGGATAAATACTTTTCGATTCCGCCATGTCCGATTTCGTTTAGTTGAGTTATCATCCAATTTATGACAGTCTCTTTTCATGTTATATCTCCCAAGTGGGATAAATACTTTTCGATTCCGCCAAGTCCGGTTTCGTTTGTTTGAGTTATCATCCAAGTTATGATAGTATTTTTCAAGTTTTATCTCCCAAGTGGGATAAATACTTTTCGATTCCGCCAAGTTCAGTTTCGTTTGTTTGAGTTATCATCCAAGTTATGATAGTCATTTTCAAGTTTTATCTCCCAAGTGGGATACATACTTTTCGATTCTGCCAAGTCTGGCTTCATTTGTTTGAGTTATCATCCAAGTTATCATAATATCTTTTAAAGCTCATTCACGGTGTGTCTTGTTCGCTTTATCTCCCAAGTGGGATAAATTCTTTTCGATTCCTTCCATGTCCGGTTTTGTATCTTTGAGTTATCATCCAAGTATAATATTCTTTTTTTAAGAACACTCACGGTGTGTCTTGTTCGCTTTATCTCCCAAATGGGATAAATGCTTTTCGATTCCGTCCAAGTCCGATTTCGTTTCTTTGAGTATTCAATATAGTCATGGTAGTCTCTTTTCAAACTCACTCACGGTGTGTCTTCTTCGCTTTATCTCCCAAGTGGGATAAATGCTTTTGAATTCTGTCTAAGTCCAGTTTCATATCTTTGAGTTATCATCCAAGTTATGGTAGTCTCTTTTCAAGCTAAATCGCGGTGTGTCTTGTTCGCTTTATCTCCCAAGTGGGATAAATGATTTTCGATTCCGTCCAAGTCCGGTTTCGTATCTTTGAGTTATCATCCAAGTTATGGTAGTCTCTTTTCAAGCTCACTCGCGTTGTGTCTTGTTCGCTTTATCTCCTAAGTGGGATAAATACTTTTCGATTCCGCCGAGTCCGGTTTCGTTTGTTTGAGTTATCATCGAAGTTATGGTAGTCTCTTTTTAATCTCACTTACGGTGGGTCTTGTTCGCTTTATCTCCCAAGTGGAATAAATGCTTTTCGATTTCGTCAACGTCCGGTTTCGTATCTTTGAGTTATCATCCAAGTATGATATTCTCTTTTTAAGAACACTTACGATGTGTCTTGTACATTTTATCTCCCTAGTGGGATAATTGCTTTTCGATTCCGTCCAAGTCCAGTTTCGTATCTTTGAGTTATCATCCAAGTTATGATAGTCTTTTTCAAGGTTTATCTCCCAAGTGGGATAAATACTTTTCGATTCCGCCAAATCCGATTTCGTTTGTTTGAGTTATCATCCAAGTTATGATAGTCTCTTTTTTAAGTTTTATCTCCCAAGTGGGAAAATAATTTTCGATTCCGCCAAGTCCGGTTTCGTTTGTTTGTGTTATCACCCAAGTTATGATAGTCTTTTTCAAGTTTTATCTCCCAAGTGGAATAAATACTTTTTGATTCCACCAAGTCCAATTTCGTTTGTTTGAGTTATCATCCAAGTTATGTTAGTCTCATTTCAAGTTTTTTCTCCCATGTGGGATAAATACTTTTCGATTCCGCCAAGTCCGATTTCGTTTAGTTGAGTTATCATCCAAGTTATGATACTCTCTTTTCATGTTTTATCTCCCAAGTGGGATAAATACTTTTCGATTCCGCCAAGTCCGGTTTCGTTTGTTTGAGTTATCATCCAAGTTATGATAGTATTTTTCAAGTTTTATCTCCCAAGTGGGATAAATACTTTTCGATTCCGCCAAGTTCAGTTTCGTTTGTTTGAGTTATCATCCAAGTTATGATAGTCATTTTCAAGTTTTATCTCCCAAGTTGGATACATACTTTTCGATTCTGCCAAGTCTGGTTTCATTTGTTTGAGTTATCATCCAAGTTATCATAGTCTCTTTTAAAGCTCATTCACGGTGTGTCTTGTTCGCTTTATCTCCCAAGTGGGATAAATTCTTTTCGATTCCTTCCATGTCCGGTTTTGTATCTTTGAGTTATCATCCAAGTATAATATTCTTTTTTTAAGAACACTCACGGTGTGTCTTGTTCGCTTTATCTCCCAAATGGGATAAATGCTTTTCGATTCCGTCCAAGTCCGATTTCGTTTCGTTGAGTATTCAATAAAGTCATGGTAGTCTCTTTTCAAACTCACTCACGGTGTGTCTTCTTCGCTTTATCTCCCAAGTGGGATAAATGCTTTTCAATTCTGTCTAAGTCCAGTTTCGTATCTTTGAGTTATCATCCAAGTTATGGTATTCTCTTTTCAAGCTAAATCGCGGTGTGTCTTGTTCGCTTTATCTCCCAAGTGGGATAAATGATTTTCGATTCCGTCCAAGTCCGGTTTCGTATCTTCGAGTTATCATCCAAGTTATGGTAGTCTCTTTTCAAGCTCACTCGCGTTGTGTCTTGTTCGCTTTATCTCCTAAGTGGGATAAATACTTCTCGATTCCGCCGAGTCCGGTTTCGTTTGTTTGAGTTATCATCGAAGTTATGGTAGTCTCTTTTTAAGCTCACTTACGGTGGGTCTTGTTCGCTTTATCTCCCAAGTGGAATAAATGCATTTCGATTTCGTCCACATCCGGTTTCGTATCTTTGAGTTATCATCCAAGTATGATATTCTCTTTTTAAGAACACTTACGATGTGTCTTGTACATTTTATCTCCCTAGTGGGATAATTGCTTTTCGATTCCGTCCAAGTCCAGTTTCGTATCTTTGAGTTATCATCCAAGTTATGATAGTCTTTTTCAAGGTTTATCTCCCAAGTGGGATAAATACTTTTCGATTCCGCCAAATCCGATTTCGTTTGTTTGAGTTATCATCCAAGTTATGATAGTCTCTTTTTTAAGTTTTATCTCCCAAGTGGGAAAATAATTTTCGATTCCGCCAAGTCCGGTTTCGTTTGTTTGAGTTATCACCCAAGTTATGATAGTCTTTTTCAAGTTTTATCTCCCAAGTGGAATAAATACTTTTTGATTCCACCAAGTCCAATTTCGTTTATTTGAGTTATCATCCAAGTTATGATAGTCTCATTTCAAGTTTTATCTCCCATGTGGGATAAATACTTTTCGATTCCGCCATGTCCGATTTCGTTTAGTTGAGTTATCATCCAATTTATGACAGTCTCTTTTCATGTTATATCTCCCAAGTGGGATAAATACTTTTCGATTCCGCCAAGTCCGGTTTCGTTTGTTTGAGTTATCATCCAAGTTATGATAGTATTTTTCAAGTTTTATCTCCCAAGTGGGATAAATACTTTTCGATTCCGCCAAGTTCAGTTTCGTTTGTTTGAGTTATCATCCAAGTTATGATAGTCATTTTCAAGTTTTATCTCCCAAGTGGGATACATACTTTTCGATTCTGCCAAGTCTGGCTTCATTTGTTTGAGTTATCATCCAAGTTATCATAATATCTTTTAAAGCTCATTCACGGTGTGTCTTGTTCGCTTTATCTCCCAAGTGGGATAAATTCTTTTCGATTCCTTCCATGTCCGGTTTTGTATCTTTGAGTTATCATCCAAGTATAATATTCTTTTTTTAAGAACACTCACGGTGTGTCTTGTTCGCTTTATCTCCCAAATGGGATAAATGCTTTTCGATTCCGTCCAAGTCCGATTTCGTTTCTTTGAGTATTCAATATAGTCATGGTAGTCTCTTTTCAAACTCACTCACGGTGTGTCTTCTTCGCTTTATCTCCCAAGTGGGATAAATGCTTTTGAATTCTGTCTAAGTCCAGTTTCATATCTTTGAGTTATCATCCAAGTTATGGTAGTCTCTTTTCAAGCTAAATCGCGGTGTGTCTTGTTCGCTTTATCTCCCAAGTGGGATAAATGATTTTCGATTCCGTCCAAGTCCGGTTTCGTATCTTTGAGTTATCATCCAAGTTATGGTAGTCTCTTTTCAAGTTCACTCGCGTTGTGTCTTGTTCGCTTTATCTCCTAAGTGGGATAAATACTTTTCGATTCCGCCGAGTCCGGTTTCGTTTGTTTGAGTTATCATCGAAGTTATGGTAGTCTCTTTTTAATCTCACTTACGGTGGGTCTTGTTCGCTTTATCTCCCAAGTGGAATAAATGCTTTTCGATTTCGTCCACGTCCGGTTTCGTATCTTTGAGTTATCATCCAAGTATGATATTCTCATTTTAAGAACACTTACGATGTGTCTTGTACATTTTATCTCCCTAGTGGGATAATTGCATTTCGATTCCGTCCAAGTCCAAATTCGTATCTTTGAGTTATCATCCAAGTTATGATAGTCTTTTTCAAGGTTTATCTCCCAAGTGGGATAAATACTTTTCGATTCCGCCAAATCCGGTTTCGTTTGTTTGAGTTATCATCCAAGTTATGATAGTCTCTTTTTTAAGTTTTATCTTCCAAGTGGGAAAGTAATTTTCGATTCCGCCAAGTCCAGTTTCGTTTGTTTGAGTTATCACCCAAGTTATGATAGTCTTTTTCAAGTTTTATCTCCCAAGTGGAATAAATATTTTTTGATTCCACCAAGTCCAATTTCGTTTGTTTGAGTTATCATCCAAGTTATGTTAGTCTCATTTCAAGTTTTATCTCCCATGTGGGATAAATACTTTTCGTTTCCGCCAAGTCCGATTTTGTTTAGTTGAGTTATCATCCAAGTTATGATAGTCTCTTTTCATTATATATCTCCCAAGTGGGATAAATACTTTTCGATTCCGCCAAGTCCGATTTCGTTTGTTTGAGTTATCATCCAAGTTATGATAGTATTTTTCAAGTTTTATCTCCCAAGTGGGATAAATACTTTTCGATTCCGCTAAGTTCAGTTTCGTTTGTTTGAGTTATCATCCAAGTTATGATAGTCATTTTCAAGTTTTATCTCCCGAGTGGGATACATACTTTTCGATTCAACCAAGTCTGGTTTCATTTGTTTGAGTTATCATCCAAGTTATCATAGTCTCTTTTAAATCTCATTCACGGTATGTCTTGTTCGCTTTATCTCCCAAGTGGGATAAATTCTTTTCGATTCCTTCCATGTCCGGTTTTGTATCTTTGAGTTATCATCCAAGTATAATATTCTTTTTTTAAGAACACTCACGGTGTGTCTTGTTCGCTTTATCTCCCAAATGGGATAAATGTTTTTCGATTCCGTCCAAGTCCGATTTCGTTTCTTTGAGTATTCAATAAAGTCATGGTAGTCTCTTTTCAAACTCACTCACGGTGTGTCTTGTTCTCTTTATCTCCCAAGTGGGATAAATGCTTTTCAATTCTGTCTAAGTCCAGTTTCGTATCTTTGAGTTATCATCCAAGTTATGGTAGTCTCTTTTCAAACTAAATCGCGGTGTGTCTTGTTCGCTTTATCTCCCAAGTGGGATAAATGATTTTCGATTTCGTCCAAGTCCGGTTTCGTATCTTTGAGTTATCATACAAGTTATGGTAGTCTCTTTTCAAGCTCACTCGCGTTGTGTCTTGTTCGCTTTATCTCCTAAGTGGGATAAATACTTTTCGATTCCGCCGAGTCCGGTTTCGTTTTTTTGAGTTATCATCGAAGTTATGGTAGTCTCTTTTTAATCTCACTTACGGTGGGTCTTGTTCGCTTTATCTGCCAAGTGGAATAAATGCTTTTCGATTTCGTCCACGTCCGGTTTCGTATCTTTGAGTTATCATCCAAGTATGATATTCTCTTTTTAAGAACACTTACGATGTGTCTTGTACATTTTATCTCCCTAGTGGGATAATTTCTTTTCGATTCCATCCAAGTCCAGTTTCGTATCTTTGAGTTATCATCCAAGTTATGAAAGTCTTTTTCAAGGTTTATCTCCCAAGTGGGATAAATACTTTTCGATTCCGCCAAATTTGGTTTCGTTTGTTTGAGTTATCATCCAAGTTATGATAGTCTCTTTTTTAAGTTTTATCTCCCAAGTGGGAAAATAATTTTCGATTCCGCCAAGTTCGGTTTCGTTTGTTTGAGTTATCATCCAAGTTATGATAGTCTTTTTCAAATTTTATCTCCCAAGTGGAATAAATACTTTTTGATTCCACCAAGTCCAATTTCGTTTGTTTGAGTTATCATCCAAGTTATAATAGTCTCATTTCAAGTTTTATCTCCCATGTGGGATAAATACTTTTCGATTCCGCCAAGTCCGATTTCGTTTATTTGAGTTATCATCCAAGTTATGATAGTCTCTTTTCATGTTTTATCTCCCAAGTGGGAGAAATACTTTTCGATTCCGCCAAGTCCGATTTCGTTTGTTTGAGTTATCATCCAAGTTATGATAGTATTTTTCAAGTTTTATCTCCCAAGTGGGATAAATACTTTTCGATTCCGCCAAGTTCAATTTCGTTTGTTTGAGTTATCATCCAAGTTATGATAGTCATTTTCAAGTTTTATCTCCCGAGTGGGATACATACTTTTCGATTCTGCCAAGTCTGGTTTCATTTGTTTGAGTTATCATCCAAGTTATCGTAGTCTCTTTTAAAGCTCATTCATGGTGTGTCTTGTTCGCTTTATCTCCCAAGTGGGATAAATGATTTTCGATTCCGTCCAAGTCCGGTTTCGTATCTTTGAGTTATCATCCAAGTTATGGTAGTCTCTTTTCAAGTTCACTCGCGTTGTGTCTTGTTCGCTTTATCTCCTAAGTGGGATAAATACTTTTCGATTCCGCCGAGTCCGGTTTCGTTTGTTTGAGTTATCATCGAAGTTATGGTAGTCTCTTTTTAATCTCACTTACGGTGGGTCTTGTTCGCTTTATCTCCCAAGTGGAATAAATGCTTTTCGATTTCGTCCACGTCCGGTTTCGTATCTTTGAGTTATCATCCAAGTATGATATTCTCATTTTAAGAACACTTACGATGTGTCTTGTACATTTTATCTCCCTAGTGGGATAATTGCATTTCGATTCCGTCCAAGTCCAAATTCGTATCTTTGAGTTATCATCCAAGTTATGATAGTCTTTTTCAAGGTTTATCTCCCAAGTGGGATAAATACTTTTCGATTCCGCCAAATCCGGTTTCGTTTGTTTGAGTTATCATCCAAGTTATGATAGTCTCTTTTTTAAGTTTTATCTTCCAAGTGGGAAAGTAATTTTCGATTCCGCCAAGTCCAGTTTCGTTTGTTTGAGTTATCACCCAAGTTATGATAGTCTTTTTCAAGTTTTATCTCCCAAGTGGAATAAATATTTTTTGATTCCACCAAGTCCAATTTCGTTTGTTTGAGTTATCATCCAAGTTATGTTAGTCTCATTTCAAGTTTTATCTCCCATGTGGGATAAATACTTTTCGTTTCCGCCAAGTCCGATTTTGTTTAGTTGAGTTATCATCCAAGTTATGATAGTCTCTTTTCATTATATATCTCCCAAGTGGGATAAATACTTTTCGATTCCGCCAAGTCCGATTTCGTTTGTTTGAGTTATCATCCAAGTTATGATAGTATTTTTCAAGTTTTATCTCCCAAGTGGGATAAATACTTTTCGATTCCGCTAAGTTCAGTTTCGTTTGTTTGAGTTATCATCCAAGTTATGATAGTCATTTTCAAGTTTTATCTCCCGAGTGGGATACATACTTTTCGATTCAACCAAGTCTGGTTTCATTTGTTTGAGTTATCATCCAAGTTATCATAGTCTCTTTTAAATCTCATTCACGGTATGTCTTGTTCGCTTTATCTCCCAAGTGGGATAAATTCTTTTCGATTCCTTCCATGTCCGGTTTTGTATCTTTGAGTTATCATCCAAGTATAATATTCTTTTTTTAAGAACACTCACGGTGTGTCTTGTTCGCTTTATCTCCCAAATGGGATAAATGTTTTTCGATTCCGTCCAAGTCCGATTTCGTTTCTTTGAGTATTCAATAAAGTCATGGTAGTCTCTTTTCAAACTCACTCACGGTGTGTCTTGTTCTCTTTATCTCCCAAGTGGGATAAATGCTTTTCAATTCTGTCTAAGTCCAGTTTCGTATCTTTGAGTTATCATCCAAGTTATGGTAGTCTCTTTTCAAACTAAATCGCGGTGTGTCTTGTTCGCTTTATCTCCCAAGTGGGATAAATGATTTTCGATTTCGTCCAAGTCCGGTTTCGTATCTTTGAGTTATCATACAAGTTATGGTAGTCTCTTTTCAAGCTCACTCGCGTTGTGTCTTGTTCGCTTTATCTCCTAAGTGGGATAAATACTTTTCGATTCCGCCGAGTCCGGTTTCGTTTTTTTGAGTTATCATCGAAGTTATGGTAGTCTCTTTTTAATCTCACTTACGGTGGGTCTTGTTCGCTTTATCTGCCAAGTGGAATAAATGCTTTTCGATTTCGTCCACGTCCGGTTTCGTATCTTTGAGTTATCATCCAAGTATGATATTCTCTTTTTAAGAACACTTACGATGTGTCTTGTACATTTTATCTCCCTAGTGGGATAATTTCTTTTCGATTCCATCCAAGTCCAGTTTCGTATCTTTGAGTTATCATCCAAGTTATGAAAGTCTTTTTCAAGGTTTATCTCCCAAGTGGGATAAATACTTTTCGATTCCGCCAAATTTGGTTTCGTTTGTTTGAGTTATCATCCAAGTTATGATAGTCTCTTTTTTAAGTTTTATCTCCCAAGTGGGAAAATAATTTTCGATTCCGCCAAGTTCGGTTTCGTTTGTTTGAGTTATCATCCAAGTTATGATAGTCTTTTTCAAATTTTATCTTCCAAGTGGAATAAATACTTTTTGATTCCACCAAGTCCAATTTCGTTTGTTTGAGTTATCATCCAAGTTATAATAGTCTCATTTCAAGTTTTATCTCCCATGTGGGATAAATACTTTTCGATTCCGCCAAGTCCGATTTCGTTTATTTGAGTTATCATCCAAGTTATGATAGTCTCTTTTCATGTTTTATCTCCCAAGTGGGAGAAATACTTTTCGATTCCGCCAAGTCCGATTTCGTTTGTTTGAGTTATCATCCAAGTTATGATAGTATTTTTCAAGTTTTATCTCCCAAGTGGGATAAATACTTTTCGATTCTGCCAAGTTCAATTTCGTTTGTTTGAGTTATCATCCAAGTTATGATAGTCATTTTCAAGTTTTATCTCCCGAGTGGGATACATACTTTTCGATTCTGCCAAGTCTGGTTTCATTTGTTTGAGTTATCATCCAAGTTATCGTAGTCTCTTTTAAAGCTCATTCATGGTGTGTCTTGTTCGCTTTATCTCCCAAGTGGGATAAATGCTTTTTGGTTCCTTCCAAGTACGGTTTTGTATCTTTGAGTTATCATCCAAGTATAATATTCGCTTTTTAAGAACACTCACGGTGTGTCTTGTTCGCTTTATCTCCCAAATGGGATAAATGCTTTTCGATTCCGTCCAAGTCCGATTTCGTTTCTTCGAGTATTCAATAAAGTCATGGTAGTCTCTTTTCAAGCTCACTCACGATGTGTCTTGTTCGCTTTATCTCCCAAGTGGGATAAATGCTTTTCAATTCTGTCTAAGTCCAGTTTCGTATCTTTGAGTTATCATCCAAGTTATGGTAGTCTCTTTTCAAGCTAAATCGCGTTGTGTCTTGTTCGCTTTATCTCCCAAGTGGGATAAATGATTTTCGATTTCGTCCAAGTCCGGTTTCGTATCTTTGAGTTATCATCCAAGTTATGGTAGTCTCTTTTCAAGCTCACTCATGTTGTGTCTTGTTCGCTTTATCTCCTAAGTGGGATAAATACTTTTCGATTCCGCCGAGTCCGGTTTCGTTTGTTTGAGTTATCATCGAAGTTATGGTAGTCTCTTTTTAATCTCACTTACGGTGGGTCTTGTTCGCTTTATCTCCCAAGTGGAATAAATGCTTTTCGATTTCGTCCACGTCCGGTTTCGTATCTTTGAGATATCATCCAAGTATGATATTCTCTTTTTAAGAACACTTACGATGTGTCTTGTACATTTTATCTCCCTAGTGGGATAATTTCTTTTCGATTCCGTCCAAGTCCAGTTTCGTATCTTTAAGTTATCATCCAAGTTATGATAGTCTTTTTCAAGGTTTATCTCCCAAGTGGGATAAATACTTTTCGATTCCGCCAAATCCGGTTTCGTTTGTTTGAGTTATCATCCAAGTTATGATAGTCTCTTTTTTAAGTTTTATCTCCCAAGTGGCAAAATAATTTTCGATTCCGCCAAGTCCGGTTTCGTTTGTTTGAGTTATCATCCAAGTTATGATAGTCTTTTTCAAGTTTTATCTCCCAAGTGGAATAAATACATTTTGATTCCACCAAGTCCAATTTCGTTTGATTGAGTTATCATCCATGTTATGATAGTCTCATTTCAAGTTTTATCTCCCATGTGGGATAAATACTTTTCGATTCCGCCAAGTCCGATTTCGTTTATTTGAGTTATCATCCAAGTTATGATAGTCTCTTTTCATGTTTTATCTCCCAAGTGGGATAAATACTTTTCGATTCCGCCAAGTCCGGTTTCGTTTGTTTGAGTTATCATCCAAGTTATGATAGTATTTTTCAAGTTTTATCTCCCAAGTGGGATAAATACTTTTCGATTCCGCCAAGTTCAGTTTCGTTTGTTTGAGTTATCATCCAAGTTATGATAGTCATTTTCAAGTTTTATCTCCCGAGTGGGATACATACTTTTCGATTCTGCCAAGTCTGGTTTCATTTGTTTGAGTTATCATCCAAGTTATCGTAGTCTCTTTTAAAGCTCATTCACGGTGTGTCTTGTTCGCTTTATCTCCCAAGTGGGATAAATGCTTTTTGGTTCCTTCCAAGTACGGTTTTGTATCTTTGAGTTATCATCCAAGTATAATATTCGCTTTTTAAGAACACTCACGGTGTGTCTTGTTCGCTTTATCTCCCAAATGGGATAAATGCTTTTCGATTCCGTCCAAGTCCGATTTCGTTTCTTCGAGTATTCAATAAAGTCATGGTAGTCTCTTTTCAAGCTCACTCACGATGTGTCTTGTTCGCTTTATCTCCCAAGTGGGATAAATGCTTTTCAATTCTGTCTAAGTCCAGTTTCGTATCTTTGAGTTATCATCCAAGTTATGGTAGTCTCTTTTCAAGCTAAATCGCGGTGTGTCTTGTTCGCTTTATCTCCCAAGTGGGATAAATGATTTTCGATTTCGTCCAAGTCCGGTTTCGTATCTTTGAGTTATCATCCAAGTTATGGTAGTCTCTTTTCAAGCTCACTCACGTTGTGTCTTGTTCGCTTTATCTCCTAAGTGGGATAAATACTTTTCGATTCCGCCGAGTCCGGTTTCGTTTGTTTGAGTTATCATCGAAGTTATGGTAGTCTCTTTTTAATCTCACTTACGGTGGGTCTTGTTCGCTTTATCTCCCAAGTGGAATAAATGCTTTTCGATTTCGTCCACGTCTGGTTTCGTATCTTTGAGTTATCATCCAAGTATGATATTCTCTTTTTAAGAACACTTACGATGTGTCTCGTACATTTTATCTCCCTAGTGGGATAATTTCTTTTCGATTCCGTCCAAGTCCAGTTTCGTATCTTTAAGTTATCATCCAAGTTATGATAGTCTTTTTCAAGGTTTATCTCCCAAGTGGGATAAATACTTTTCGATTCCGCCAAATCCGGTTTCGTTTGTTTGAGTTATCATCCAAGTTATGATAGTCTCTTTTTTAAGTTTTATCTCCCAAGTGGCAAAATAATTTTCGATTCCGCCAAGTCCGGTTTCGTTTGTTTGAGTTATCATCCAAGTTATGATAGTCATTTTCAAGTTTTATCTCCCAAGTGGAATAAATACATTTTGATTCCACCAAGTCCAATTTCGTTTGATTGAGTTATCATCCATGTTATGATAGTCTCATTTCAAGTTTTATCTCCCATGTGGGATAAATACTTTTCGAATCCGCCAAGTCCGATTTTGTTTATTTGAGTTATCATCCAAGTTATGATAGTCTCTTTTCATGTTTTATCTCCCAAGTGGGATAAATACTTTTCGATTCCGCTAAGTCCGGTTTCGTTTGTTTGAGTTATCATCCAAGTTATGATAGTATTTTTCAAGTTTTATCTCCCAAGTGGGATAAATACTTTTCGATTCCGCCAAGTTAAGTTTCGTTTGTTTGAGTTATCATCCAAGTTATGATAGTCATTTTCAAGTTTTATCTCCCGAGTGGGATACATACTTTTCGATTCTGCCAAGTCTGGTTTCATATGTTTGAGTTATCATCCAAGTTATCGTAGTCTCTTTTAAAGCTCATTCACGGTGTGTCTTGTTCGCTTTATCTCCCAATTGGGATAAATGCTTTTTGGTTCCTTCCAAGTACGGTTTTGTATCTTTGAGTTATCATCCAAGTATAATATTCTCTTTTTAAGAACACTCACGGTGTGTCTTGTTCGCTTTATCTCCCAAATGGGATAAATGCTTTTCGATTCCGTCTAAGTTCGATTTCGTTTCTTTGAGTATTCAATAAAGTCATGGTAGTCTCTTTTCAAGCTCACTCACGATGTGTCTTGTTCGCTTTATCTCCCAAGTGGGATAAATGCTTTTCAATTTTGTCTAAGTCCAGTTTCGTATCTTTGAGTTATCATCCAAGTTATGGTAGTCTCTTTTCAAGCTAAATCGCGGTGTGTCTTGTTCGCTTTATCTCCCAAGTGGGATAAATGATTTTCGATTCCGTCCAATTCCGGTTTCGTATCTTTGAGTTATCATCCATGTTATGGTAGTCTCTTTTCAAGTTCACTCGCGTTGTGTCTTGTTCGCTTTATCTCCTAAGTGGGATAAATACTTTTTGATTCCGCCGAGTCCGGTTTCGTTTGTTTGAGTTATCATCGAAGTTATGGTAGTCTATTTTTAAGCTCACTTACGGTGGGTCTTGTTCGCTTTATCTCCCAAGTGGAATAAATGCTTTTCGATTTCGTCCATGTCCGGTTTCGTATCTTTGAGTTATCATCCAAGTATGATATTCTCTTTTTAAGAACACTTACGATGTGTCTTGTACATTTTATCTCCCTAGTGGGATAATTTCTTTTCGATTCCGTCCAAGTCCAGTTTCGTATCTTTAAGTTATCATCCAAGTTATGATAGTCTTTTTCAAGGTTTATCTCCCAAGTGGGATAAATACTTTTCGATTCCGCCAAATCCGGTTTCGTTTGTTTGAGTTATCATCCAAGTTATGATAGTCTCTTTTTTAAGTTTTATCTCCCAAGTGGCAAAATAATTTTCGATTCCGCCAAGTCCGGTTTCGTTTGTTTGAGTTATCATCCAAGTTATGATAGTCTTTTTCAAGTTTTATCTCCCAAGTGGAATAAATACATTTTGATTCCACCAAGTCCAATTTCGTTTGATTGAGTTATCATCCATGTTATGATAGTCTCATTTCAAGTTTTATCTCCCATGTGGGATAAATACTTTTCGATTCCGCCAAGTCCGATTTCGTTTATTTGAGTTATCATCCAAGTTATGATAGTCTCTTTTCATGTTTTATCTCCCAAGTGGGATAAATACTTTTCGATTCCGCCAAGTCCGGTTTCGTTTGTTTGAGTTATCATCCAAGTTATGATAGTATTTTTCAAGTTTTATCTCCCAAGTGGGATAAATACTTTTCGATTCCGCCATATTCAGTTTCGTTTGTTTGAGTTATCATCCAAGTTATGATAGTCATTTTCAAGTTTTATCTCCCGAGTGGGATACATACTTTTCGATTCTGCCAAGTCTGGTTTCATTTGTTTGAGTTATCATCCAAGTTATCGTAGTCTCTTTTAAAGCTCATTCACGGCGTGTCTTGTTCGCTTTATCTCCCAAGTGGGATAAATTCTTTTCGATTCCTTCCAAGTCCGGTTTTGTATCTTTGAGTTATCATCCAAGTATAATATTCTTTTTTTAAGAACACTCACGGTGTGTCTTGTTCGCTTTATCTCCCAAATGGGATAAATGCTTTTCGATTCCGTCCAAGTCCGATTTCGTTTCTTCGAGTATTCAATAAAGTCATGGTAGTCTCTTTTCAAGCTAACTCACGGTGTGTCTTGTTCGCTTTATCTCCCAAGTGGGATAAATGCTTTTCAATTCTGTCTAAGTCCAGTTTCGTATCTTTGAGTTATCATCCAAGTTATGGTAGTCTCTTTTCAAGCTAAATCGCGGTGTGTCTTGTTCGCTTTATCTCCCAAGTGGGATAAATGATTTTCGATTCCGTCCAAGTCCGGTTTCGTATCTTTGAGTTATCATCCAAGTTATGGTAGTCTCTTTTCAAGCTCACTCGCGTTGTGTCTTGTTCGCTTTATCTCCCAAGTGGGATAAATACTTTTTGATTCCGCCGATTCCGGTTTCGTTTGTTTGAGTTATCATCGAAGTTATGGTAGTCTCTTTTTAAGCTCACTTACGGTGGGTCTTGTTCGCTTTATCTCCCAAGTGGAATAAATGCTTTTCGATTTCGTCCACGTCCGATTTCGTATCTTTGAGTTATCATCCAAGTATGATATTCTCTTGTTAAGAACACTTACAATGTGTCTTGTACATTTTATCTCCCTAATGGGATAATTGCTTTTCGATTCCGTCCAAGTCCAGTTTCGTATCTTGGAGTTATCATCCAAGTTATGATAGTCTTTTTCAAGTTTTATTTCCCAAGTGGGATAAATACTTTTCGATTCCGCCAAGTCCAGTTTCGTTGGTTTGAGTTATCATCCAAGTTATGATAGTCTTTTTCAAGTTTTATCTCCCAAGTGGAATAAATACTTTTTGATTCCACCAAGTCCAATTTCGTTTGTTTGAGTTATCATCCAAGTTATGATAGTCTCATTTCAAGTTTTATCTCCCATGTGGGATAAATACTTTTCGATTCCGCCAAGTCCGAATTCGATTATTTGAGTTATCATCCAAGTTATGATAGTCTCTTTTCATGTTTTATCTCCCAAGTGGGATAAATACTTTTCGATTCCGCCAAGTCCGGTTTCGTTTGTTTGAGTTATCATCCAAGTTATGATAGTCTTTTTCATGTTTTATCTCCCAAGTGGAATAAATACTTTTTGATTCCACCAAGTCCAATTTCGTTTGTTTGAGTTATCATCCAAGTTATGATAGTCTCATTTCAAGGTTTATCTCCCATGTGGGATAAATACTTTTCGATTCCGCCAAGTCCGATTTCGTTTATTTGAGTTATCATCCAAGTTATGATAGTCTCTTTTCATGTTTTATCTCCCAAGTGGGATAAATAATTTTCGATTCCGCCAAGTCCGGTTTCGTTTGTTTGAGTTATCATCCAAGTTATGATAGTATTTTTCAAGTTTTATTTCCCAAGTGGGATAAATACTTTTCGATTCCGCCAAGTTCAGTTTCGTTTGTTTGAGTTATCATCCAAGTTATGATAGTCATTTTCAAGTTTTATCTCCCAAGTGGGATACATACTTTTCGATTCTGCCAAGTCTGGTTTCATTTGTTTGAGTTATCATCCAAGTAATCGTAGTCTCTTTTAAAGCTCATTCACGGCGTGTCTTGTTCGCTTTATCTCCCAAGTGGGATAAATTCTTTTCGATTCCTTCCAAGTCCGGTTTTGTATCTTTGAGTTATCATCCAAGTATAATATTCTTTTTTTAAGAACACTCACGGTGTGTCTTGTTCGCTTTATCTCCCAAATGGGATAAATGCTTTTCGATTCCGTCCAAGTCCGATTTCGTTTCTTCGAGTATTCAATAAAGTCATGGTAGTCTCTTTTCAAGCTAACTCACGGTGTGTCTTGTTCGCTTTATCTCCCAAGTGGGATAAATGCTTTTCAATTCTGTCTAAGTCCAGTTTCGTATCTTTGAGTTATCATCCAAGTTATGGTAGTCTCTTTTCAAGCTAAATCGCGGTGTGTCTTGTTCGCTTTATCTCCCAAGTGGGATAAATGATTTTCGATTCCGTCCAATTCCGGTTTCGTATCTTTGAGTTATCATCCAAGTTATGGTAGTCTCTTTTCAAACTCACTCGCGTTGTGTCTTGTTCGCTTTATCTCCCAAGTGGGATAAATACTTTTTGATTCCGCCGATTCCGGTTTCGTTTGTTTGAGTTATCATCGAAGTTATGGTAGTCTCTTTTTAAGCTCACTTACGGTGGGTCTTGTTCGCTTTATCTCCCAAGTGGAATAAATGCTTTTCGATTTCGTCCACGTCCGATTTCGTATCTTTGAGTTATCATCCAAGTATGATATTCTCTTTTTAAGAACACTTACAATGTGTCTTGTACATTTTATCTCCCTAATGGGATAATTGCTTTTCGATTCCGTCCAAGTCCAGTTTCGTATCTTGGAGTTATCATCCAAGTTATGATAGTCTTTTTCAAGTTTTATTTCCCAAGTGGGATAAATACTTTTCGATTCCGCCAAGTCCGGTTTCGTTGGTTTGAGTTATCATCCAAGTTATGATAGTCTTTTTCAAGTTTTATCTCCCAAGTGGAATAAATACTTTTTGATTCCACCAAGTCCAATTTCGTTTGTTTGAGTTATCATCCAAGTTATGATAGTCTCATTTCAAGTTTTATCTCCCATGTGGGATAAATACTTTTCGATTCCGCCAAGTCCGAATTCGATTATTTGAGTTATCATCCAAGTTATGATAGTCTCTTTTCATGTTTTATCTCCCAAGTGGGATAAATACTTTTCGATTCCGCCAAGTCCGGTTTCGTTTGTTTGAGTTATCATCCAAGTTATGATAGTCTTTTTCAAGTTTTATCTCCCAAGTGGAATAAATACTTTTTGATTCCACCAAGTCCAATTTCGTTTGTTTGAGTTATCATCCAAGTTATGATAGTCTCATTTCAAGTTTTATCTCCCATGTGGGATAAATACTTTTCGATTCCGCCAAGTCCGATTTCGTTTATTTGAGTTATCATCCAAGTTATGATAGTCTCTTTTCATGTTTTATCTCCCAAGTGGGATAAATAATTTTCGATTCCGCCTAGTCCGGTTTCGTTTGTTTGAGTTATCATCCAAGTTATGATAGTATTTTTCAAGTTTTATTTCCCAAGTGGGATAAATACTTTTCGATTCCGCCAAGTTCAGTTTCGTTTGTTTGAGTTATCATCCAAGTTATGATAGTCATTTTCAAGTTTTATCTCCCAAGTGGGATACATATTTTTCGATTCTGCCAAGTCTGGTTTCATTTGTTTGAGTTATCATCCAAGTAATCGTAGTCTCTTTTAAAGCTCATTCACGGCGTGTCTTGTTCGCTTTATCTCCCAAGTGGGATAAATTCTTTTCGATTCCTTCCAAGTCCGGTTTTGTATCTTTGAGTTATCATCCAAGTATAATATTCTTTTTTTAAGAACACTCACGGTGTGTCTTGTTCGCTTTATCTCCCAAATGGGATAAATGCTTTTCGATTCCGTCCAAGTCCGATTTCGTTTCTTCGAGTATTCAATAAAGTCATGGTAGTCTCTTTTCAAGCTCACTCACGGTGTGTCTTGTTCGCTTTATCTCCCAAGTGGGATAAATGCTTTTCAATTCTGTCTAAGTCCAGTTTCGTATCTTTGAGTTATCATCCAAGTTATGGTAGTCTCTTTTCAAGCTAAATCGCGGTGTGTCTTGTTCGCTTTATCTCCCAAGTGGGATAAATGATTTTCGATTCCGTCCAAGTCCGGTTTCGTATCTTTGAGTTATCATCCAAGTTATGGTAGTCTCTTTTCAAGCTCACTCGCGTTGTGTCTTGTTCGCTTTATCTCCCAAGTGGGATAAATACTTTTTGATTCCGCCGATTCCGGTTTCGTTTGTTTGAGTTATCATCGAAGTTATGTTAGTCTCTTTTTAAGCTCACTTACGGTGGGTCTTGTTCGCTTTATCTCCCAAGTGGAATAAATGCTTTTCGATTTCGTCCACGTCCGATTTCGTATCTTTGAGTTATCATCCAAGTATGATATTCTCTTTTTAAGAACACTTACGATGTGTCTTGTACATTTTATCTCCCTAATGGGATAATTGCTTTTCGATTCCGTCCAAGTCCAGTTTCGTATCTTGGAGTTATCATCCAAGTTATGATAGTCTTTTTCAAGGTTTATCTCCCAAGTGGGATAAATACTTTTCGATTCCGCCAAGTCCGGTTTCGTTGGTTTGAGTTATCATCCAAGTTATGATAGTCTTTTTCAAGGTTTATCTCCCAAGTGGGATAAATACTTTTTGATTCCGCCAAATCCGGTTTCGTTTGTTTGAGTTATCATCCAAGTTATGATAGTCTCTTTTTTAAGTTTTATCTCCCAAGTGGAATAAATACTTTTTGATTTCACCAAGTCCAATTTCGTTTGTTTGAGTTATCATCCAAGTTATGATAGTCTCATTTCAAGTTTTATCTCCCATGTGGGATAAATACTTTTCGATTCCGCCAAGTCCGAATTCGATTATTTGAGTTATCATCCAAGTTATGATAGTCTCTTTTCATGTTTTATCTCCCAAGTGGGATAAATACTTTTCGATTCCGCCAAGTCCGGTTTCGTTTGTTTGAGTTATCATCCAAGTTATGATAGTATTTTTCAAGTTTTATCTCCCAAGTGGGATAAATACTTTTCGATTCCGCCAAGTTCAGTTTCGTTTGTTTGAGTTATCATCCAAGTTATGATAGTCATTTTCAAGTTTTATCTCCCAAGTGGGATACATAATTTTTCGATTCTGCCAAGTCTGGTTTCATTTGTTTGAGTTATCATCCAAGTTATCGTAGATTCTTTTAAAGCTCATTCACGGCGTGTCTTGTTCGCTTTATCTCCCAAGTGGGATAAATTCTTTTCGATTCCTTCCATGTCCGGTTTTGTATCTTTGAGTTATCGTCCAAGTATAATATTCTTTTTTAAGAACACTCACGGTGTGTCTTGTTCGCTTTATCTCCCAGATGGGATAAATGCTTTTCGATTCCGTCCAAGTCCGATTTCGTTTCTTCGAGTATTCAATAAAGTCATGGTAGTCTCTTTTCAAGCTCACTCACGATGTGTCTTGTTCGCTTTATCTCCCAAGTGGGATAAATGATTTTCGATTCCGTCCAAGTCCGGTTTCGTATCTTTGAGTTATCATCCAAGTTATGGTATTCTCTTTTCAATCTCACTCGCGTTGTGTCTTGTTCGCTTTATCTCCCAAGTGGGATAAATACTTTTCGATTGCGCCGATTCCGGTTTCGTTTGTTTGAGTTATCATCGAAGTTATGGTAGTCTCTTTTTAAGCTTTCTTACGGTGGGTCTTGTTCGCTTTATCTCCCAAGTGGAATAAATGCTTTTCGACTTCATCCACGTCCGATTTCGTATCTTTGAGTTATCATCCAAGTATGATATTCTCTTTTTAAGAACACTTACGATGTGTCTTGTACATTTTATCTCCCTAATGGGATAATTGCTTTTCGATTCCGTCCAAGTCCAGTTTCGTATCTTTGAGTTATCATCCAAGTTATGATAGTCTTTTTCAAGGTTTATCTCCCAAGTGGGATAAATACTTTTTGATTCCGCCAAATCCGGTTTCGTTTGTTTGAGTTATCATCCAAGTTATGATAGTCTCTTTTTTAAGTTTTATCTCCCAAGTGGGAAAATAATTTTCGATTCCGCCAAGTCCGGTTTCGTTTGTTTGAGTTATCATCCAAGTTATGATAGTCTTTTTCAAGTTTTATCTCCCAAGTGGAATAAATACTTTTTGATTCCACCAAGTCCAATTTCTTTTGTTTGAGTTATCATCCAAGTTATGATAGTCTCATTTCAAGTTTTATCTCCCATGTGGGATAAATACTTTTCATTTCCGCCAAGTCCGATTTCGTTTATTTGAGTTATCATCCAAGTTATGATAGTCTCTTTTCATGTTTTATCTCCCAAGTGGGATAAATACTTTTCGATTCCGCCAAGTCCGGTTTCGTTTGTTTGAGTTATCATCCAAGTTATGATAGTATTTTTCATGTTTTATTTCCCAAGTGGGATAAATACTTTTCGATTCCGCCAAGTTCAGTTTCGTTTGTTTGAGTTATCATCCAAGTTATGATAGTCATTTTCAAGTTTTATCTCCCAAATGGGATACATACTTTTCGATTCTGCCAAGTCTGGTTTCATTTGTTTGAGTTATCATCCAAGTTATCGTAGTCTCTTTTAAAGCTCATTCACGGCGTGTCTTGTTCCCTTTATCTCCCAAGTGGGATAAATTCTTTTCGATTACTTCCAAGTCCGGTTTTGTATCTTTGAGTTATCATCCAAGTATAATATTCTTTTTTTAAGAACACTCACGGTGTGTCTTGTTCGCTTTATCTCCCAAATGGGATAAATGCTTTTCGATTCCGTCCAAGTCCGATTTCGTTTCTTCGAGTATTCAATAAAGTCATGGTTGTCTCTTTTCAAGCTCACTCACGGTGTGTCTTGTTCGCTTTATCTCCCAAGTGGGATAAATGCTTTTCAATTCTGTCTAAGTCCAGTTTCGTATCTTTGAGTTATCATCCAAGTTATGGTAGTCTCTTTCAAGCTAAATCGCGGTGTGTCTTGTTCGCTTTATCTCCCAAGTGGGATAAATGATTTTCGATTTCGTCCAAGTCCGGTTTCGTATCTTTGAGTTATCATCCAAGTTATGGTAGTCTCTTTTCAAGCTCACTCGCGTTGTGTCTTGTTCGCTTTATCTCCAAAGTGGGATAAATACTTTTTGTTTCTGCCGAGTCCGGTTTCGTTTGTTTGAGTTATTTATCGAAGTTATGGTAGTCTCTTTTTAAGCTCACTTACGGTGGGTCTTGTTCGCTTTATCTCCCAAGTGGAATAAATGCTTTTCGATTTCGTCCACGTCCGATTTCGTATCTTTGAGTTATCATCCAAGTATGATATTCTCTTTTTAAGAACACTTACGATGTGTCTTGTATATTTTATCTCCCTAATGGGATAATTTCTTTTCGATTCCGTCCAAGTCCAGTTTCGTATCTTGGAGTTATCATCCAAGTTATGATAGTCTTTTTCAAGGTTTATCTCCCAAGTGGGATAAATACTTTTTGATTCCGCCAAATCCGGTTTCGTTTGTTTGAGTTATCATCCAAGTTATGATAGTCTCTTTTTTAAGTTTTATCTCCCAAGTGGAATAAATACTTTTTGATTTCACCAAGTCCAATTTCGTTTGTTTGAGTTATCATCCAAGTTATGATAGTCTCATTTCATGTTTTATCTCCCATGTGGGATAAATACTTTTCGATTCCGCCAAGTCCGATTTCGTTTATTTGAGTTATCATCCAAGTTATGATAGTCTCTTTTCATGTTTTATCTCCCAAGTAGGATAAATACTTTTCGATTCCGCCAAGTCCGGTTTCGTTTGTTTGAGTTATCATCCAAGTTATGATTATATTTTTCAAGTTTTATCTCCCAAGTGGGATAAATACTTTTCGATTCCGCCAAGTTCAGTTTCGTTTGTTTGAGTTATCATCCAAGTTATGATAGTCATTTTCAAGTTTTATCTCCCAAGTGGGATACATAATTTTTCGATTCTGCCAAGTCTGGTTTCATTTGTTTGAGTTATCATCCAAGTTATCGTAGTCTCTTTTAAAGCTCATTCACAGTGTGTCTTGTTCGCTTTATTTCCCAAGTGGGATAAATGCTTTTTGATTCCTTCCAAGTACGGTTTTGTATCTTTGAGTTATCATCCAAGTATAATATTCTCTTTTTAAGAACACTCACGGTGTGTCTTGTTCGCTTTATCTCCCAAATGGGATAAATGCTTTTCGATTCCGTCCAAGTCCGATTTCGTTTCTTCGAGTATTCAATAAACTCATGGTAGTCTCTTTTCAAGCTCACTCACGATGTATCTTGTTCGCTTTATCTCCTAAGTGGGATAAATGCTTTTCAATTCTTTCTATGTCCAGTTTCGTACTTTGAGTTATCATCCAAGTTATGGTAGTCTCTTATCAAGCTAAATCGCGGTGTGTCTTGTTCGCTTTATCTCCCAAGTGGGATAAATGATTTTCGATTCCGTCCAAGTCCAGTTTCGTATCTTTGAGTTATCATCCAAGTTATGGTAGTCTCTTTTCAAGCTCACTCGCATTGTGTCATGTTCGCTTTATCTCCCAAGTGGGATAAATACTTTTCGATTCCGCCGAGTCCGGTTTCGTTTGTTTGAGTTATCATCGAAGTTATGGTAGTCTCTTTTTAAGCTCACTTACGGTGGGTCTTGTTCGCTTTATCTCAAAAGTGGAATAAATGCTTTTCGATTTCGTCCACGTCCGGTTTCGTATCTTTGAGTTATCATCCAAGTAGGATATTCTCTTTTTAAGAACACTTACGATGTGTCTTGTACATTTTATCTCCCTAGTGGGATAATTGCTTTTCGATTCCGTCAAAGTCCAGTTTCGTATCTTTGTGTTATCATCCAAGTTATGATAGTCTTTTTCAAGGTTTATCTCCCAAGTGGGATAAATACTTTTCGATTCCGCCAAATCCGGTTTCGTTTGTTTGAGTTATCATCCAAGTTATGATAGTCTCTTTTTTTAGTTTTATCTCCCAAGTGGGAAAATAATTTTCGATTCCGCCAAGTCCTGTTTCGTTTGTTTGAGTTATCATCCAAGTTATGATAGTCTTTTTCAAGTTTTATCTCCCAAATGGAATAAATACTTTTTGATTCCACCAAGTCCAATTTCGTTTGTCTGAGTTAACATCCAAGTTATGATAGTCTCATTTCAATTTTTATCTCCCATGTGGGATAAATACTTTTCGATTCCGCCAAGTCCGATTTCGTTTATTTGAGTTATCATCCAAGTTATGATAGTCTCTTTTCATGTTTTATCTCCCAAGTGGGATAAATACTTTTCGATTCCGCCAAGTCCGGTTTCGTTTGTTTGAGTTATCATCCAAGTTATGATAGTATTTTTAAAGTTTCATTTCCCAAGTGGGATAAATACTTTTCGATTCCGCCAAGTTCAGTTTCGTTTGTTTGAGTTATCATCCAAGTTATGATAGTCATTTTCAAGTTTTATCTCCCAAGTGGGATACATACATTTCGATTCTGCCAAGTCTGGTTTCATTTGTTTGAGTTATCATCCAAGTTATCGTAGTCTCTTTTAAAGCTCATTCACGGTGTGTCTTGTTCGCTTTATCTCCCAAGTGGGATAAATTCTTTTCGATTCCTTCCATGTCCGGTTTTGTATCTTTGAGTTATCATCCAAGTACAATATTCTTTTTTTTAAGAACACTCACGGTGTGTCTTGTTCGCTTTATCTCCCAAATGGGATAAATGCTTTTCGATTCCGTCCAAGTCCGATTTCGTTTCATAGCGTATTCAATAAAGTCATGGTAGTCTCTTTTCAAACTCACTCACGGTGTGTCTTGTTCGCTTTATCTCCCAAGTGGGATAAAAGCTTTTCAATTCTGTCTAAGTCCAGTTTCGTATCTTTGAGTTATCATCCAAGTTATGGTAGTCTCTTTTCAAGCTAAATCGCGGTGTATCTTGTTCGCTTTATCTCCCAAGTGGGATAAATGATTTTCGATTCCGTCCAAGTCTGGCTTCGTATCTTTGATTTATCATCCAAGTTATGGTAGTCTCTTTTCAAGCTCTCTCGCGTTGTGTCTTGTTCGCTTTATCTCATAAGTGGGATAAATACTTTTCGATTCCGCCGAGTCCGGTTTCGTTTGTTTGAGTTATCATCGAAGTTATGGTAGTCCCTTTTTAAGCTCACTTACGGTGGGTCTTGTTCGCTTTATCTCCAAAGTGGAATAAATGCTTTTTGATTTCGTCCACGTCCGGTTTCCTATCTTTGAGTTATCATCCAAGTATGATATTCTCTTTTTAAGAACACTTACGATGTGTCTTGTACATTTTATCTCCCTAGTAGGATAATTGCTTTTCGATTCCGTCCAAGTCCAGTTTCGTATCTTTGAGTTATCATCCAAGTTATGATAGTCTTTTTCAAGGTTTATCTCCCAAGTGGGATAAATACTTTTTGATTTTGCCAAATCCGGTTTCGTTTGTTTGAGTTATCATCCAAGTTATGATAGTCTCTTTTTTAAGTTTTATCTCCCAAGTGGGAAAATAATTTTCGATTCCGCCAAGTCCGGTTTCGTTTGTTTGAGTTATCATCCAAGTTAAGATAGTCTTTTTCAAGTTTCATCTCGCAAGTGGAATAAATACTTTTTGATTTCACCAAGTCCAATTTCGTTTGTTTGAGTTATCATCCAAGTTATAATAGTCTCATTTCATGTTTTATCTCCCATGTGGGATAAATACTTTTCGATTCCGCCAAGTCCGATTTCGTTTATTTGAGTTATCATCCAAGTTATGATAGTCTCTTTTCATGTTTTATCTCCCAAGTAGGATAAATACTTTTCGATTCCGCCAAGTCCGGTTTCGTTTGTTTGAGTTATCATCCAAGTTATGATTATATTTTTCAAGTTTTATCTCCCAAGTGGGATAAATACTTTTCGATTCCGCCAAGTTCAGTTTCGTTTGTTTGAGTTATCATCCAAGTTATGATAGTCATTTTCATGTTTTATCTCCCAAGTGGGATACATAATTTTTCGATTCTGCCAAGTCTGGTTTCATTTGTTTGAGTTATCATCCAAGTTATCGTAGTCTCTTTTAAAGCTCATTCACAGTGTGTCTTGTTCGCTTTATTTCCCAAGTGGGATAAATGCTTTTTGATTCCTTCCAAGTACGGTTTTGTATCTTTGAGTTATCATCCAAGTATAATATTCTCTTTTTAAGAACACTCACGGTGTGTCTTGTTCGCTTTATCTCCCAAATGGGATAAATGCTTTTCGATTCCGTCCAAGTCCGATTTCGTTTCTTCGAGTATTCAATAAACTCATGGTAGTCTCTTTTCAAGCTCACTCACGATGTATCTTGTTCGCTTTATCTCCTAAGTGGGATAAATGCTTTTCAATTCTTTCTATGTCCAGTTTCGTACTTTGAGTTATCATCCAAGTTATGGTAGTCTCTTATCAAGCTAAATCGCGGTGTGTCTTGTTCGCTTTATCTCCCAAGTGGGATAAATGATTTTCGATTCCGTCCAAGTCCAGTTTCGTATCTTTGAGTTATCATCCAAGTTATGGTAGTCTCTTTTCAAGCTCACTCGCATTGTGTCTTGTTCGCTTTATCTCCCAAGTGGGATAAATACTTTTCGATTCCGCCGAGTCCGGTTTCGTTTGTTTGAGTTATCATCGAAGTTATGGTAGTCTCTTTTTAAGCTCACTTACGGTGGGTCTTGTTCGCTTTATCTCAAAAGTGGAATAAATGCTTTTCGATTTCGTCCACGTCCGGTTTCGTATCTTTGAGTTATCATCCAAGTAGGATATTCTCTTTTTAAGAACACTTACGATGTGTCTTGTACATTTTATCTCCCTAGTGGGATAATTGCTTTTCGATTCCGTCAAAGTCCAGTTTCGTATCTTTGTGTTATCATCCAAGTTATGATAGTCTTTTTCAAGGTTTATCTCCCAAGTGGGATAAATACTTTTCGATTCCGCCAAATCCGGTTTCGTTTGTTTGAGTTATCATCCAAGTTATGATAGTCTCTTTTTTAAGTTTTATCTCCCAAGTGGGAAAATAATTTTCGATTCCGCCAAGTCCTGTTTCGTTTGTTTGAGTTATCATCCAAGTTATGATAGTCTTTTTCAAGTTTTATCTCCCAAGTGGAATAAATACTTTTTGATTCCACCAAGTCCAATTTCGTTTGTCTGAGTTAACATCCAAGTTATGATAGTCTCATTTCAATTTTTATCTCCCATGTGGGATAAATACTTTTCGATTCCGCCAAGTCCGATTTCGTTTATTTGAGTTATCATCCAAGTTATGATAGTCTCTTTTCATGTTTTATCTCCCAAGTGGGATAAATACTTTTCGATTCCGCCAAGTCCGGTTTCGTTTGTTTGAGTTATCATCCAAGTTATGATAGTATTTTTAAAGTTTCATTTCCCAAGTGGGATAAATACTTTTCGATTCCGCCAAGTTCAGTTTCGTTTGTTTGAGTTATCATCCAAGTTCTGATAGTCATTTTCAAGTTTTATCTCCCAAGTGGGATACATACATTTCGATTCTGCCAAGTCTGGTTTCATTTGTTTGAGTTATCATCCAAGTTATCGTAGTCTCTTTTAAAGCTCATTCACGGTGTGTCTTGTTCGCTTTATCTCCCAAGTGGGATAAATTCTTTTCGATTCCTTCCATGTCCGGTTTTGTATCTTTGAGTTATCATCCAAGTACAATATTCTTTTTTTTAAGAACACTCACGGTGTGTCTTGTTCGCTTTATCTCCCAAATGGGATAAATGCTTTTCGATTCCGTCCAAGTCCGATTTCGTTTCATAGCGTATTCAATAAAGTCATGGTAGTCTCTTTTCAAACTCACTCACGGTGTGTCTTGTTCGCTTTATCTCCCAAGTGGGATAAAAGATTTTCAATTCTGTCTAAGTCCAGTTTCGTATCTTTGAGTTATCATCCAAGTTATGGTAGTCTCTTTTCAAGCTAAATCGCGGTGTGTCTTGTTCGCTTTATCTCCCAAGTGGGATAAATGATTTTCGATTCCGTCCAAGTCTGGTTTCGTATCTTTGATTTATCATCCAAGTTATGGTAGTCTCTTTTCAAGCTCACTCGCGTTGTGTCTTGTTCGCTTTATCTCATAAGTGGGATAAATACTTTTCGATTCCGCCGAGTCCGGTTTCGTTTGTTTGAGTTATCATCGAAGTTATGGTAGTCCCTTTTTAAGCTCACTTACGGTGGGTCTTGTTCGCTTTATCTCCAAAGTGGAATAAATGCTTTTCGATTTCGTCCACGTCCGGTTTCCTATCTTTGAGTTATCATCCAAGTATGATATTCTCTTTTTAAGAACACTTACGATGTGTCTTGTACATTTTATCTCCCTAGTAGGATAATTGCTTTTCGATTCCGTCCAAGTCCAGTTTCGTATCTTTGAGTTATCATCCAAGTTATGATAGTCTTTTTCAAGGTTTATCTCCCAAGTGGGATAAATACTTTTTGATTCCGCCAAATCCGGTTTCGTTTGTTTGAGTTATCATCCAAGTTATGATAGTCTCTTTTTTAAGTTTTATCTCCCAAGTGGGAAAATAATTTTCGATTCCGCGAAGTCCGGTTTCGTTTGTTTGAGTTATCATCCAAGTTAAGATAGTCTTTTTCAAGTTTCATCTCCCAAGTGGAATAAATACTTTTTGATTTCACCAAGTCCAATTTCGTTTGTTTGAGTTATCATCAAAGTTATGATAGTCTCATTTCATGTTTTATCTCCCATGTGGGATAAATACTTTTCGATTCCGCCAAGTCCGATTTCGTTTATTTGAGTTATCATCCAAGTTATGATAGTCTCTTTTCATGTTTTATCTCCCAAGTAGGATAAATACTTTTCGATTCCGCCAAGTCCGGTTTCGTTTGTTTGAGTTATCATCCAAGTTATGATTATATTTTTCAAGTTTTATCTCCCAAGTGGGATAAATACTTTTCGATTCCGCCAAGTTCAGTTTCGTTTGTTTGAGTTATCATCCAATTTATGATAGTCATTTTCAAGTTTTATCTCCCAAGTGGGATACATAATTTTTCGATTCTGCCAAATCTAGTTTCATTTGTTTGAGTTATCATCCAAGTTATCGTAGTCTCTTTTAAAGCTCATTCACAGTGTGTCTTGTTCGCTTTATTTCCCAAGTGGGATAAATGCTTTTTGATTCCTTCCAAGTACGGTTTTGTATCTTTGACTTATCATCCAAGTATAATATTCTCTTTTTAAGAACACTCACGGTGTGTCTTGTTCGCTTTATCTCCCAAATGGGATAAATGCTTTTCGATTCCGTCCAAGTCCGATTTCGTTTCTTCGAGTATTCAATAAACTCATGGTAGTCTCTTTTCAATCTCACTCACGATGTATCTTGTTCGCTTTATCTCCTAAGTGGGATAAATGCTTTTCAATTCTTTCTATGTCCAGTTTCGTACTTTGAGTTATCATCCAAGTTATGGTAGTCTCTTATCAAGCTAAATCGCGGTGTGTCTTGTTCGCTTTATCTCCCAAGTGGGATAAATGATTTTCGATTCCGTCCAAGTCCAGTTTCGTATCTTTGAGTTATCATCCAAGTTATGGTAGTCTCTTTTCAAGCTCACTCGCATTGTGTCTTGTTCGCTTTATCTCCCAAGTGGGATAAATACTTTTCGATTCCGCCGAGTCCGGTTTCGTTTGTTTGAGTTATCATCGAAGTTATGGTAGTCTCTTTTTAAGCTCACTTACGGTGGGTCTTGTTCGCTTTATCTCAAAAGTGGAATAAATGCTTTTCGATTTCGTCCACGTACGGTTTCGTATCTTTGAGTTATCATCCAAGTAGGATATTCTCTTTTTAAGAACACTTACGATGTGTCTTGTACATTTTATCTCCCTAGTGGGATAATTGCTTTTCGATTCCGTCAAAGTCCAGTTTCGTATCTTTGTGTTATCATCCAAGTTATGATAGTCTTTTTCAAGGTTTATCTCCCAAGTGGGATAAATACTTTTCGATTCCGCCAAATCCGGTTTCGTTTGTTTGAGTTATCATCCAAGTTATAATAGTCTCTTTTTTAAGTTTTATCTCCCAAGTGGGAAAATAATTTTCGATTCCGTAAAGTCCTGTTTCGTTTGTTTGAGTTATCATCCAAGTTATGATAGTCTTTTTCAAGTTTTATCTCCCAAGTGGAATAAATACTTTTCGATTCCGTCAAAGTCCAGTTTCGTATCTTTGTGTTATCATCCAAGTTATGATAGTCTTTTTCAAGGTTTATCTCCCAAGTGGGATAAATACTTTTCGATTCCGCCAAATCCGGTTTCGTTTGTTTGAGTTATCATCCAAGTTATGATAGTCTCTTTTTTAAGTTTTATCTCCCAAGTGGGATAAATACTTTTCGATTCCGCCAAGTCCGGTTTCGTTTGTTTGAGTTATCATCCAAGTTATGATTATATTTTTCAAGTTTTATCTCCCAAGTGGGATAAATACTTTTCGATTCCGCCAAGTTCAGTTTCGTTTGTTTGAGTTATCATCCAAGTTATGATAGTCATTTTCAAGTTTTATCTCCCAAGTGGGATACATAATTTTTCGATTCTGCCAAGTCTGGTTTCATTTGTTTGAGTTATCATCCAAGTTATCGTAGTCTCTTTTAAAGCTCATTCACAGTGTGTCTTGTTCGCTTTATTTCCCAAGTGGGATAAATGCTTTTTGATTCCTTCCAAGTACGGTTTTGTATCTTTGAGTTATCATCCAAGTATAATATTCTCTTTTTAAGAACACTCACGGTGTGTCTTGTTCGCTTTATCTCCCAAATGGGATAAATGCTTTTCGATTCCGTCCAAGTCCGATTTCGTTTCATCGAGTATTCAATAAACTCATGGTAGTCTCTTTTCAAGCTCACTCACGATGTATCTTGTTCGCTTTATCTCCTAAGTGGGATAAATGCTTTTCAATTCTTTCTATGTCCAGTTTCGTACTTTGAGTTATCATCTAAGTTATGGTAGTCTCTTATCAAGCTAAATCGCGGTGTGTCTTGTTCGCTTTATCTCCCAAGTGGGATAAATGATTTTCGATTCCGTCCAAGTCCAGTTTCGTATCTTTGAGTTATCATCCAAGTTATGGTAGTCTCTTTTCAAGCTCACTCGCATTGTGTCTTGTTCGCTTTATCTCCCAAGTGGGATAAATACTTTTCGATTCCGCCGAGTCCGGTTTCGTTTGTTTGAGTTATCATCGAAGTTATGGTAGTCTCTTTTTAAGCTCACTTACGGTGGGTCTTGTTCGCTTTATCTCAAAAGTGGAATAAATGCTTTTCGATTTCGTCCACGTCCGGTTTCGTATCTTTGAGTTATCATCCAAGTAGGATATTCTCTTTTTAAGAACACTTACGATGTGTCTTGTACATTTTATCTCCCTAGTGGGATAATTGCTTTTCGATTCCGTCAAAGTCCAGTTTCGTATCTTTGTGTTATCATCCAAGTTATGATAGTCTTTTTCAAGGTTTATCTCCCAAGTGGGATAAATATTTTTCGATTCCGCCAAATCCGGTTTCGTTTGTTTGAGTTATCATCCAAGTTATGATAGTCTCTTTTTTAAGTTTTATCTCCCAAGTGGGAAAATAATTTTCGATTCCGTAAAGTCCTGTTTCGTTTGTTTGAGTTATCATCCAAGTTATGATAGTCTTTTTCAAGTTTTATCTCCCAAGTGGAATAAATACTTTTCGATTCCGTCAAAGTCCAGTTTCGTATCTTTGTGTTATCATCCAAGTTATGATAGTCTTTTTCAAGGTTTATCTCCCAAGTGGGATAAATACTTTTCGATTCCGCCAAATCCGGTTTCGTTTGTTTGAGTTATCATCCAAGTTATGATAGTCTCTTTTTTAAGTTTTATCTCCCAAGTGGGATAAATACTTTTCGATTCCGCCAAGTCCGGTTTCGTTTGTTTGAGTTATCATCCAAGTTTTGATTATATTTTTCAAGTTTTATCTCCCAAGTGGGATAAATACTTTTCGATTCCGCCAAGTTCAGTTTCGTTTGTTTGAGTTATCATCCAAGTTATGATAGTCATTTTCAAGTTTTATCTCCCAAGTGGGATACATAATTTTTCGATTCTGCCAAGTCTGGTTTCATTTGTTTGAGTTATCATCCAAGTTATCGTAGTCTCTTTTAAAGCTCATTCACAGTGTGTCTTGTTCGCTTTATTTCCCAAGTGGGATAAATGCTTTTTGATTCCTTCCAAGTACGGTTTTGTATCTTTGAGTTATCATCCAAGTATAATATTCTCTTTTTAAGAACACTCACGGTGTGTCTTGTTCGCTTTATCTCCCAAATGGGATAAATGCTTTTCGATTCCTTCCAAGTCCGATTTCGTTTCTTCGAGTATTCAATAAACTCATGGTAGTCTCTTTTCAAGCTCACTCACGATGTATCTTGTTCGCTTTATCTCCCAAGTGGGATAAAAGCTTTTCAATTCTGTCTAAGTCCAGTTTCGTATCTTTGAGTTATCATCCAAGTTATGGTAGTCTCTTTTCAAGCTAAATCGCGGTGTGTCTTGTTCGCTTTATCTCCCAAGTGGGATAAATGATATTCGATTCCGTCCAAGTCTGGTTTCGTATCTTTGATTTATCATCCAAGTTATGGTAGTCTCTTTTCAAGCTCACTCGCGTTGTGTCTTGTTCGCTTTATCTCATAAGTGGGATAAATACTTTTCGATTCCGCCGAGTCCGGTTTCGTTTGTTTGAGTTATCATCGAAGTTATGGTAGTCCCTTTTTAAGCTCACTTACGGTGGGTCTTGTTCGCTTTATCTCCAAAGTGGAATAAATGCTTTTCGATTTCGTCCACGTCCGGTTTCCTATCTTTGAGTTATCATCCAAGTATGATATTCTCTTTTTAAGAACACTTACGATGTGTCTTGTACATTTTACATCCCTAGTAGGATAATTGCTTTTCGATTCCGTCCAAGTCCAGTTTCGTATCTTTGAGTTATCATCCAAGTTATGATAGTCTTTTTCAAGGTTTATCTCCCAAGTGGGATAAATACTTTTTGATTCCGCCAAATCCGGTTTCGCTTGTTTGAGTTATCATCCAAGTTATGATAGTCTCTTTTTTAAGTTTTATCTCCCAAGTGGGAAAATAATTTTCGATTCCGCCAAGTCCGGTTTCGTTTGTTTGAGTTATCATCCAAGTTAAGATAGTCTTTTTCAAGTTTCATCTCCCAAGTGGAATAAATACTTTTTGATTCCACCAAGTCCAATTTCGTTTGTTTGAGTTATCATCCAAGTTATGATTGTCTCATTTCAAATTTTATCTCCCATGTGGGATAAATACTTTTCGATTCCACCAAGTCCGATTTCGTTTATTTGAGTTATCATCCAAGTTATGATAGTCTCTTTTCATGTTTTATCTCCCAAGTGGGATAAATACTTTTCGATTCCGCCAAGTCCGGTTTCGTTTGTTTGAGTTATCATCCAAGTTATGATAGTATTTTTCAAGTTTTATCTCCCAAGTGGGATAAATACTTTTCGATTCCGCCAAGTTCAGTTTCGTTTGTTTGAGTTATCATCCATGTTATGATAGTCATTTTCAAGTTTTATCTCCCAAGTGGGATACATACTTTTCGATTCTGCCAAGTCTGGTTTCATTTGTTTGAGTTATCATCCAAGTTATCATAGTCTCTTTTAAAGCTCATTCACGGTGTGTCTTGTTCGCTTTATCTCCCAAGTGGGATAAATTCTTTTCGATTCCTTCCATGTCCGGTTTTGTATCTTTGAGTTATCATCCAAGTATAATATTCTTTTTTTAAGAATACTCACGGTGTGTCTTGTTTGCTTTATCTCCCAAATGGGATAAATGCTTTTCGATTCCTTCCAAGTCCGATTTCGTTTCTTTGAGTATTTAATAAAGTCATGGTAGTCTCTTTTCAAACTCACTCACGGTGTGTCTTGTTCGCTTTATCTCCCAAGTGGGATAAATGCTTTTCAATTTTGTCTAAGTCCAGTTTCGTATCTTTGAGTTATCATCATAGTTATGGTAGTCTCTTTTCAAGCTAAATCGCAGTGTGTCTTGTTCGCTTTATCTCCCAATTGGGATAAATGATTTTCGATTTCGTCCAAGTCCGGTATCGTATCTTTGAGTTATCATCCAAGTTTTGGTAGTCTCTTTTCAAGCTCACTCGCGTTGTGTCTTGTTCGCTTTATCTCCTAAGTGGGATAAATACTTTTCGATTCCACCGAGTCCGGTTTCGTTTGTTTGAGTTATCATCGAAGTTATGGTAGTCTCTTTTTAAGCTCACTTACGGTGGGTCTTGTACGCTTTATCTCCTAAGTGGAATAAATGCTTTTCGATTTCGTCCACGTCCGGTTTCGTATCTTTGAGTTATCATCCAAGTAGGATATTCTCTTTTTAAGAACACTTACGATGTATCTTGTACATTTTATCTCCCTAGTGGGATAATTGCTTTTCGATTCCGTCCAAGTCCAGTTTCGTATCTTTGAGTTATCATCCAAGTTATGATAGTCTTTTTCAAGGTTTATCTCCCAAGTGGGATAAATACTTTTCGATTCCGCCAAATCCGGTTTCGTTTGTTTGAGTTATTATCCAAGTTATGATAGTCTCTTTTTTAAGTTTTATCTCCCAAGTTGGAAAATAATTTTCGATTCCGCCAAGTCCGGTTTCGTTTGTTTGAGTTATCATCCAAGTTATGATAGTCTTTTTCAAGTTTTATCTCCCAAGTGGAATAAATACTTTTTGATTCCACCAAGTCCAATTTCGTTTGTTTGAGTTATCATCCAAGTTATGATAGTCTCATTTCAAGTTTTATCTCCCATGTGGGATAAATACTTTTCGATTCCGCCAAGTCCGATTTCGTTTATTTGAGTTATCATCCAAGTTATGATAGTCTCTTTTCATGTTTTATCTCCCAAGTGGGATAAATACTTTTCGATTCCGCCAAGTCCGGTTTCGTTTGTTTGAGTTATCATCCAAGTTATGATAGTCTTTTTCAAGGTTTATCTCCCAAGTGGGATAAATACTTTTCGATTCCGCCAAATCCGGTTTCGTTTGTTTGAGTTATTATCCAAGTTATGATAGTCTCTTTTTTAAGTTTTATCTCCCAAGTTGGAAAATAATTTTCGATTCCGCCAAGTCCGGTTTCGTTTGTTTGAGTTATCATCCAAGTTATGATAGTCTTTTTCAAGTTTTATCTCCCAAGTGGAATAAATACTTTTTGATTCCACCAAGTCCAATTTCGTTTGTTTGAGTTATCATCCAAGTTATGATAGTCTCATTTCAAGTTTTATCTCCCATGTGGGATAAATACTTTTCGATTCCGCCAAGTCCGATTTCGTTTATTTGAGTTATCATCCAAGTTATGATAGTCTCTTTTCATGTTTTATCTCCCAAGTGGGATAAATACTTTTCGATTCCGCCAAGTCCGGTTTCGTTTGTTTGAGTTATCATCCAAGTTATGATAGTATTTTTCAAGTTTTATCTCCCAAGTGGGATAAATACTTTTCGATTCCGCCAAGTTCAGTTTCGTTTGTTTGAGTTATCATCCAAGTTATGATAGTCTTTTTCAAGGTTTATCTCCCAAGTGGGATAAATACTTTTCGATTCCGCCAAATCCGGTTTCGTTTGTTTAAGTTATCATCCAAGTTATGATAATCTTTTTCAAGTTTTATCTCCCAAGTGGAATAAATACTTTTTGATTCCACCAAGTCCAATTTCGTTTTTTTGAGTTAGCATCCAAGTTATGATAGTCTCATTTCAAGTTTTATCTCCCATGTCGGATAAATACTTTTCGATTCCGCCAAGTCCGATTTCGTTTATTTAAGTTATCATCCAAGTTATGATAGTCTCTTTTCATGTTTTATCTCCCAAGTGGGATAAATACTTTTCGATTCCGCCAAGTCCGGTTTCGTTTGTTTGAGTTATCATCCAAGTTATGATAGTATTTTTCAAGTTTTATCTCCCAAGTGGGATAAATACTTTTCGATTCCGCCAAGTTCAGTTTCGTTTGTTTGAGTTATCATCCAAGTTATGATAGTCTTTTTCAAGGTTTATCTCCCAAGTGGGATAAATACTTTTCGATTCCGCCAAATCCGGTTTCGTTTGTTTGAGTTATCATCCAAGTTATGATAGTCTCTTTTTTAAGTTTTATATCCCAAGTGGGAAAATAATTTTCGATTCCGCCAAGTCCGGTTTCGTTTGTTTGAGTTATCATCCAAGTTATGATAGTCTTTTTCAAGTTTTATCTCCCAAGTGGAATAAATACTTTTTGATTCCACCAAGTCCAATTTCGTTTGTTTGAGTTATCATCCAAGTTATGATAGTCCCATTTCAAGTTTTATCTCCCATGTGGGATAAATACTTTTCGATTCCGCGAAGTCCGATTTCGTTTATTTGAGTTATCATCCAAGTTATGATAGTCTCTTTTCATGTTTTATCTCCCAAGTGGGATAAATACTTTTCGATTCCGCCAAGTCCGGTTTCGTTTGTTTGAGTTATCATCCAAGTTATGATAGTATTTTTCAAGTTTTATCTCCCAAGTGGGATAAATACTTTTCGATTCCGCCAAGTTCAGTTTCGTTTGTTTGAGTTATCATCCAAGTTATGATAGTCTTTTTCAAGGTTTATCTCCCAAGTGGGATAAATACTTTTCGATTCCGCCAAATCCGGTTTCATTTGTTTAAGTTATCATCCAAGTTATGATAATCTTTTTCAAGTTTTATCTCCCAAGTGGAATAAATACTTTTTGATTCCACCAAGTCCAATTTCGTTTTTTTGAGTTAGCATCCAAGTTATGATAGTCTCATTTCAAGTTTTATCTCCCATGTCGGATAAATACTTTTCGATTCCGCCAAGTCCGATTTCATTTATTTAAGTTATCATCCAAGTTATGATAGTCTCTTTTCATGTTTTATCTCCCAAGTGGGATAAATACTTTTCGATTCCGCCAAGTCCGGTTTCGTTTGTTTGAGTTATCATCCAAGTTATGATAGTATTTTTCAAGTTTTATCTCCCAAGTGGGATAAATACTTTTCGATTCCGCCAAGTTCAGTTTCGTTTGTTTGAGTTATCATCCAAGTTATGATAGTCTTTTTCAAGGTTTATCTCCCAAGTGGGATAAATACTTTTCGATTCCGCCAAATCCGGTTTCGTTTGTTTGAGTTATCATCCAAGTTATGATAGTCTCTTTTTTAAGTTTTATATCCCAAGTGGGAAAATAATTTTCGATTCCGCCAAGTCCGGTTTCGTTTGTTTGAGTTATCATCCAAGTTATGATAGTCTTTTTCAAGTTTTATCTCCCAAGTGGAATAAATACTTTTTGATTCCACCAAGTCCAATTTCGTTTGTTTGAGTTATCATCCAAGTTATGATAGTCTCATTTCAAGTTTTATCTCCCATGTGGGATAAATACTTTTCGATTCCGCCAAGTCCGATTTCGTTTATTTGAGTTATCATCCAAGTTATGATAGTCTCTTTTCATGTTTTATCTCCCAAGTGGGATAAATACTTTTCGATTCCGCCAAGTCCGGTTTCGTTTGTTTGAGTTATCATCCAAGTTATGATAGTCTTTTTCAAGGTTTATCTCCCAAGTGGGATAAATACTTTTCGATTCCGCCAAATCCGGTTTCGTTTGTTTGAGTTATTATCCAAGTTATGATAGTCTCTTTTTTAAGTTTTATCTCCCAAGTTGGAAAATAATTTTCGATTCCGCCAAGTCCGGTTTCGTTTGTTTGAGTTATCATCCAAGTTATGATAGTCTTTTTCAAGTTTTATCTCCCAAGTGGAATAAATACTTTTTGATTCCACCAAGTCCAATTTCGTTTGTTTGAGTTATCATCCAAGTTATGATAGTCTCATTTCAAGTTTTATCTCCCATGTGGGATAAATACTTTTCGATTCCGCCAAGTCCGATTTCGTTTATTTGAGTTATCATCCAAGTTATGATAGTCTCTTTTCATGTTTTATCTCCCAAGTGGGATAAATACTTTTCGATTCCGCCAAGTCCGGTTTCGTTTGTTTGAGTTATCATCCAAGTTATGATAGTATTTTTCAAGTTTTATCTCCCAAGTGGGATAAATACTTTTCGATTCCGCCAAGTTAAGTTTCGTTTTTTTGAGTTATCATCCAAGTTATGATAGTCATTTTCAAGTTTTATCTCCCAAGTGGGATACATACTTTTCGATTCCACCAAGTCCAATTTCATTTGTTTTAGTTATCATCCAAGTTATCATAGTCTCTTTTAAAGCTCATTCACGGTATGTCTTGTTCGCTTTATCTCCCAAGTGGGATAAATTCTTTTCGATTCCTTCCATGTCCGGTTTTGTATCTTTGAGTTATCATCCAAGTATAATATTCTTTTTTTAAGAACACTCACGGTGTGTCTTGTTCGCTTTATCTCTCAAATGTGATAAATGCTTTTCGATTCCGTCCAAGTCCGATTTCGTTTCTTTGAGTATTCAATAAAGTCATGGTAGTCTCTTTTCAAACTCACTCACGGTGTGTCTTGTTCGCTTTATCTCCCAAGTGGGATAAATGCTTTTCAATTCTGTCTAAGTCCAGTTTCGTATCTTTGAGTTATCATCCAAGTTATGGTAGTCTCTTTTCAAGCTAAATCGTGGTGTGTCTTGTTCGCTTTATCTCCCAAGTGGGATAAATGATTTTCGATTTCGTCCAAGTCCGGTTTCGTATCTTTGAGTTATCATCCAAGTTATGGTAGTCTCTTTTCAAGCTCACTCGCGTTGTGTCTTGTTCGCTTTATCTCCAAAGTGGGATAAATACTTTTCGATTCCGCCGAGTCTGGTTTCGTTTGTTTGAGTTATCATCGAAGTTACGGTAGTCTCTTTTTAAGCTCACTTACGGTGGGTCTTGTTCGCTTTATCTCCCAAGTGGAATAAATTCTTTTCGATTTCGTCCACGTTCGGTTTCGTATCTTTGAGTTATCATCCAAGTATGATATTCTCTTTTTAAGAACACTTACGATGTGTCTTGTACATTTTATCTCCCTAGTGGGATAATTGCTTTTCGATTCTATCCTTGTCCAGTTTCGTATCTTTGAGTTATCATCCAAGTTATGATAGTCTTTTTCAAGGATTATCTCCCAAGTGGGATAAATGCTTTTCGATTCCGCCAAGTCCGGTTTCGTTTGTTTGAGTTATCATCCAAGTTATGATAGTCTTTTTCAAGTTTTATCTCCCAAGTGGAATAAATACTTTTTGATTCCACCAAGTCCAATTTCGTTTGTTTGAGTTATCATCCAAGTTATGATTGTCTCATTTCAAGTTTTATCTCCCATGTGGGATAAATACTTTTCGATTCCGCCAAGTCCGATTTCGTTTATTTGAGTTATCATCCAAGTTATGATAGTCTCTTTTCATGTTTTATCTCCCAAGTGGGATAAATACTTTTCGATTCGCCAAGTCCGGTTTCGTTTGTTTGAGTTATCATCCAAGTTATGATAGAATTTTTCAAGTTTTATCTCCCAAGTGGGATAAATACTTTTCGATTCCGCCAAGTTCAGTTAAGTTTGTTTGAGTTATCATCCAAGTTATGATAGTCATTTTCAAGTTTTATCTCCCGAGTGGGATACATACTTTTCGATTCTGCCAAGTCTTGTTTCATTTGTTTGAGTTATCATCCAAGTTATCGTAGTCTCTTTTAAAGCTCATTCACGGTGTGTCTTGTTCGCTTTATCTCCAAAGTGGGATAAATGCTTTTTGATTCCTTCCAAGTACGGTTTTGTATCTTTGAGTTATCATCCAAGTATAATATTCTCTTTTTAAGAACACTCACGGTGTGTCTTGTTCGCTTTATCTCCCAAATGGGATAAATGCTTTTCGATTCCGTCCAAGTCCGATTTCGTTTCTTCGAGTATTCAATAAAGTCATGGTAGTCTCTTTTCAAGCTCACTCACGATGTGTCTTGTTCGCTTTATCTCCCAAGTGGGATAAATGCTTTTCAATTCTTTCTAAGTCCAGTTTCGTATCTTTGAGTTATCATCCAAGTTATGGTAATCTCTTTTCAAGCTAAATCGCGGTGTTTCTTGTTCACTTTATCTCCCATGTGGGATAGATGATTTTCGATTTCGTCCAAGTCCTCTTTGGTATCTTGGAGTTATCATCCAAGTTATGGTAGTCTCTTTTCAAGCTCACTCGCGTTGTGTCTTGTTCGCTTTATCTTCCAAGTGGGATAAATACTTTTCGATTCCGCCGAGTCCGGTTTCGTTTGTTTGAGTTATCATCGAAGTTATGGTAGTGCCTTTTTAAGCTCACTTACGGTGGGTCTTGTTTGCTTTATCTCCCAAGTGGAATAAATGCTTTTCGATTTTGTCCACGTCCGGTTTCGTATCTTTGAGTTATCATCCAAGTATGATATTCTCTTTTTAAGAACACTTACGATGTGTCTTGTACATTTTATCTACCTAGTGGGATAATTGCTTTTCGATTCCGTCCAAGTCCAGTTTCGTATCTTTGAGTTATCATCCAAGTTATGATAGTCTTTTTCAAGGTTTATCTCCCAAGTGGGATAAATACTTTTCGATTCCGCCAAATCCGGTTTCGTTTGTTTGAGTTATCATCCAAGTTATGATAGTCTCTTTTTTAAGTTTTATCTCCCAAGTGGGAAAATAATTTTCGATTCCGCCAAGTCCAGTTTCGTTTGTTTGAGTTATCATCCAAGTTATGATAGTCTTTTTCAAGTTTTATCTCCCAAGTGGAATAAATACTTTTTGATTCCACCAAGTCCAATTTCGTTTGTTTGAGTTATCATCCAAGTTATGATAGTCTCATTTCAAGTTTTATCTCCCATGTGGGATAAATACTTTTCGATTCCGCCAAGTCCGATTTCGTTTATTTGAGTTATCATCCAAGTTATGATAGTCTCTTTTCATTTTTTATCTCCCAAGTGGGATAAATACTTTTCGATTCCGCCAAGTCCGGTTTCGTTTGTTTGAGTTATCATCCTAGTTATGATAGTATTTTTCAAGTTTTATCTCCCAAGTGGGATAAATACTTTTCGATTCCGCCAAGTTCAGTTTCGTTTGTTTGAGTTATCATCCAAGTTATGATAGTCATTTTCAAGTTTTATCTCCCGAGTGGGATACATACTTTTCGATTCTGCCAAGTCTAGTTTCATTTGTTTGAGTTATCATCCAAGTTATCGTAGTCTCTTTTAAAGCTCATTCACGGTGTGTCTTGTTCGCTTTATCTCCCAAGTGGGATAAATGCTTTTTGATTCCTTCCAAGTACGGTTTTGTATCTTTGAGTTATCATCCAAGTATAATATTCTCTTTTTAAGAACACTCATGGTGTGTCTTGTTCGCTTTATCTCCCAAATAGGATAAATGCTTTTCGATTCCGTCCAATTCCGATTTCGTTTCTTCGAGTATTCAATAAAGTCATGGTAGTCTCTTTTCAAGCTCACTCACGATGTGTCTTGTTCGCTTTATCTCCCAAGTGGGATAAATGCTTTTCAATTCTTTCTAAGTCCAGTTTCGTATCTTTGAGTTATCATCCAAGTTATGGTAATCTCTTTTCAAGCTAAATCGTGGTGTTTCTTGTTCGCTTTATCTCCCATGTGGGATAAATGATTTTCGATTCCGTCCAAGTCCGGTTTCGTATCTTGGAGTTATCATCCAAGTTATGGTAGTCTCTTTTCAAGCTCACTCGCGTTGTGTCTTGTTCGCTTTATCTCCCAAGTGGGATAAATACTTTTCGATTCCGCCGAGTCCGGTTTCGTTTGTTTTAGTTATCATCGAAGTTATGGTAGTCTCTTTTTAAGCTTACTTACGGTGGGTCTTGTTCGATTTATCTCCCAATTGGAATAAATGCTTTTTGATTTCATCCACGTCCGGTTTCGTATCTTTGAGTTATCATCCAAGTATGATATTCTCTTTTTAAGAACACTTACGATGTGTCTTGTACATTTTATCTCCCTAGAGGGATAATTGCTTTTCGATTCTGTCCAAGTCCAGTTTCGTATCTTTGAGTTATCATCCAAGTTATGATAGTCTTTTTCAAGGTTTATCTCCCAAGTGGGATAAATACTTTTCGATTCCGCCAAATCCGGTTTCGTTTGTTTGGTTATCATCCATGTTATGATTGTCTCTTTTTTAAGTTTTATCTCCCAAGTGGGAAAATAATTTTCGATTCCGCCAAGTCCGGTTTCGTTTGTTTGAGTTATCATCCAAGTTATGATAGTCTTTTTCAAGTTTTATCTCCCAAGTGGAATAAATACTTTTTGATTCCACCAAGTCCAATTTCGTTTGTTTCAGTTATCATCCAAGTTATGATTGTCTCATTTCAAGTTTTATCTCCCATGTGGGATAAATACTTTTCGATTCCGCCAAGTCCGATTTCGTTTATTTGAGTTATCATCCAAGTTATGATAGTCTCTTTTCATGTTTTATCTCCCAAGTGGGATAAATACTTTTCGATTCGCCAAGTCCGGTTTCGTTTGTTTGAGTTATCATCCAAGTTATGATAGAATTTTTCAAGTTTTATCTCCCAAGTGGGATAAATACTTTTCGATTCCGCCAAGTTCAGTTAAGTTTGTTTGAGTTATCATCCAAGTTATGATAGTCATTTTCAAGTTTTATCTCCCGAGTGGGATACATACTTTTCGATTCTGCCAAGTCTTGTTTCATTTGTTTGAGTTATCATCCAAGTTATCGTAGTCTCTTTTAAAGCTCATTCACGGTGTGTCTTGTTCGCTTTATCTCCCAAGTGGGATAAATGCTTTTTGATTCCTTCCAAGTACGGTTTTGTATCTTTGAGTTATCATCCAAGTATAATATTCTCTTTTTAAGAACACTCACGGTGTGTCTTGTTCGCTTTATCTCCCAAATGGGATAAATGCTTTTCGATTCCGTCCAAGTCCGATTTCGTTTCTTCGAGTATTCAATAAAGTCATGGTAGTCTCTTTTCAAGCTCACTCACGATGTGTCTTGTTCGCTTTATCTCCCAAGTGGGATAAATGCTTTTCAATTCTTTCTAAGTCCAGTTTCGTATCTTTGAGTTATCATCCAAGTTATGGTAATCTCTTTTCAAGCTAAATCGCGGTGTTTCTTGTTCACTTTATCTCCCATGTGGGATAGATGATTTTCGATTTCGTCCAAGTCCTCTTTGGTATCTTGGAGTTATCATCCAAGTTATGGTAGTCTCTTTTCAAGCTCACTCGCGTTGTGTCTTGTTCGCTTTATCTTCCAAGTGGGATAAATACTTTTCGATTCCGCCGAGTCCGGTTTCGTTTGTTTGAGTTATCATCGAAGTTATGGTAGTGCCTTTTTAAGCTCACTTACGGTGGGTCTTGTTTGCTTTATCTCCCAAGTGGAATAAATGCTTTTCGATTTTGTCCACGTCCGGTTTCGTATCTTTGAGTTATCATCCAAGTATGATATTCTCTTTTTAAGAACACTTACGATGTGTCTTGTACATTTTATCTACCTAGTGGGATAATTGCTTTTCGATTCCGTCCAAGTCCAGTTTCGTATCTTTGAGTTATCATCCAAGTTATGATAGTCTTTTTCAAGGTTTATCTCCCAAGTGGGATAAATACTTTTCGATTCCGCCAAATCCGGTTTCGTTTGTTTGAGTTATCATCCAAGTTATGATAGTCTCTTTTTTAAGTTTTATCTCCCAAGTGGGAAAATAATTTTCGATTCCGCCAAGTCCGGTTTCGTTTGTTTGAGTTATCATCCAAGTTATGATAGTCTTTTTCAAGTTTTATCTCCCAAGTGGAATAAATACTTTTTGATTCCACCAAGTCCAATTTCGTTTGTTTGAGTTATCATCCAAGTTATGATAGTCTCATTTCAAGTTTTATCTCCCATGTGGGATAAATACTTTTCGATTCCGCCAAGTCCGATTTCGTTTATTTGAGTTATCATCCAAGTTATGATAGTCTCTTTTCATTTTTTATCTCCCAAGTGGGATAAATACTTTTCGATTCCGCCAAGTCCGGTTTCGTTTGTTTGAGTTATCATCCTAGTTATGATAGTATTTTTCAAGTTTTATCTCCCAAGTGGGATAAATACTTTTCGATTCCGCCAAGTTCAGTTTCGTTTGTTTGAGTTATCATCCAAGTTATGATAGTCATTTTCAAGTTTTATCTCCCGAGTGGGATACATACTTTTCGATTCTGCCAAGTCTAGTTTCATTTGTTTGAGTTATCATCCAAGTTATCGTAGTCTCTTTTAAAGCTCATTCACGGTGTGTCTTGTTCGCTTTATCTCCCAAGTGGGATAAATGCTTTTTGATTCCTTCCAAGTACGGTTTTGTATCTTTGAGTTATCATCCAAGTATAATATTCTCTTTTTAAGAACACTCATGGTGTGTCTTGTTCGCTTTATCTCCCAAATGGGATAAATGCTTTTCGATTCCGTCCAATTCCGATTTCGTTTCTTCGAGTATTCAATAAAGTCATGGTAGTCTCTTTTCAAGCTCACTCACGATGTGTCTTGTTCGCTTTATCTCCCAAGTGGGATAAATGCTTTTCAATTCTTTCTAAGTCCAGTTTCGTATCTTTGAGTTATCATCCAAGTTATGGTAATCTCTTTTCAAGCTAAATCGTGGTGTTTCTTGTTCGCTTTATCTCCCATGTGGGATAAATGATTTTCGATTCCGTCCAAGTCCGGTTTCGTATCTTGGAGTTATCATCCAAGTTATGGTAGTCTCTTTTCAAGCTCACTCGCGTTGTGTCTTGTTCGCTTTATCTCCCAAGTGGGATAAATACTTTTCGATTCCGCCGAGTCCGGTTTCGTTTGTTTTAGTTATCATCGAAGTTATGGTAGTCTCTTTTTAAGCTTACTTACGGTGGGTCTTGTTCGATTTATCTCCCAATTGGAATAAATGCTTTTTGATTTCATCCACGTCCGGTTTCGTATCTTTGAGTTATCATCCAAGTATGATATTCTCTTTTTAAGAACACTTACGATGTGTCTTGTACATTTTATCTCCCTAGAGGGATAATTGCTTTTCGATTCTGTCCAAGTCCAGTTTCGTATCTTTGAGTTATCATCCAAGTTATGATAGTCTTTTTCAAGGTTTATCTCCCAAGTGGGATAAATACTTTTCGATTCCGCCAAATCCGGTTTCGTTTGTTTGGTTATCATCCATGTTATGATTGTCTCTTTTTTAAGTTTTATCTCCCAAGTGGGAAAATAATTTTCGATTCCGCCAAGTCCGGTTTCGTTTGTTTGAGTTATCATCCAAGTTATGATAGTCTTTTTCAAGTTTTATCTCCCAAGTGGAATAAATACTTTTTGATTCCACCAAGTCCAATTTTGTTTGTTTGAGTTATCATCCAAGTTATGATAGTCTCATTTCAAGTTTTATCTCCCATGTGGGATAAATACTTTTCGATTCCACCAAGTCCGATTTCGTTTATTTGAGTTATCATCCAAGTTATGATAGTCTCTTTTCATGTTTTATCTCCCAAGTGGGATAAATACTTTTCGATTCCGCCAAGTCCGGTTTCGTTTGTTTGAGTTATCATCCAAGTTATGATAGTACTTTTCATGTTTTATCTCCCAAGTGGGATAAACACTTTTCGATTCCGCCAAGTTCAGTTTCGTTTGTTTGAGTTATCATCCAAGTTATGATAGTCATTTTCAAGTTTTATCTCCCGAGTGGGATACATACTTTTCGATTCTGCCAAGTCTAGTTTCATTTGTTTGAGTTATCATCCAAGTTATCGTAGTCTCTTTTAAAGCTCATTCACGGTGTGTCTTGTTCGCTTTATCTCCCAAGTGGGATAAATGCTTTTTGATTCCTTCCAAGTAAGGTTTTGTATCTTTGAGTTATCATCCAAGTATAATATTCTCTTTTTAAGAACACTCATGGTGTGTCTTGTTCGCTTTATCTCCCAAATGGGATAAATGCTTTTCGATTCCTTCCAAGTCCGATTTCGTTTCTTCGAGTATTCAATAAAGTCATGGTAGTCTCTTTTCAACCTCACTCACGATGTGTCTTGTTCGCTTTATCTCCCAAGTGGGATAAATGCTTTTCAATTCTTTCTAAGTCCAGTTTCGTATCTTTGAGTTATCATCCAAGTTATGGTAATCTCTTTTCAAGCTAAATCGCGGTGTTTCTTGTTCACTTTATCTCCCCTGTGGGATAAATGATTTTCGATTCCGTCCAAGTCCGGTTTCGTATCTTGGAGTTATCATCCATGTTATGGTAGTCTCATTTCAAGCTCACTCGCGTTGTGTCTTGTTCGCTTTATCTCCCAAGTGGGATAAATACTTTTCGATTCCGCCGAGTCCGGTTTCGTTTGTTTGAGTTATCATTGAAGTTATGGTAGTCTCTTTTTAAGCTCACTTACGGTGGGTCTTGTTCGATTTATCTCCCAATTGGAATAAATGCTTTTTGATTTCATCCACGTCCGGTTTCGTATCTTTGAGTTATCATCCAAGTATGATATTCTCTTTTTAAGAACACTTACGATGTGTCTTGTACATTTTATCTCCCTAGAGGGATAATTGCTTTTCGATTCTGTCCAAGTCCAGTTTCGTATCTTTGAGTTATCATCCAAGTTATGATAGTCTTTTTCAAGGTTTATCTCCCAAGTGGGATAAATACTTTTCGATTCCGCCAAATCCGGTTTCGTTTGTTTGGTTATCATCCATGTTATGATTGTCTCTTTTTTAAGTTTTATCTCCCTAGTGGGAAAATAATTTTCGATTCCGCCAAGTCCGGTTTCGTTTGTTTGAGTTATCATCCAAGTTATGATAGTCTTTTTCAAGTTTTATCTCCCAAGTGGAATAAATACTTTTTGATTCCACCAAGTCCAATTTCGTTTGTTTGAGTTATCATCCAAGTTATGATAGTCTCATTTCAAGTTTTATCTCCCATGTGGGATAAATACTTTTCGATTCCGCCAAGTCCGATTTCGTTTATTTGAGTTATCATCCAAGTTATGATAGTCTCTTTTCATGTTTTATCTCCCAAGTGGGATAAATACTTTTCGATTCCGCCAAGTCCGGTTTCGTTTGTTTGAGTTATCATCCAAGTTATGATAGTACTTTTCATGTTTTATCTCCCAAGTGGGATAAACACTTTTCGATTCCGCCAAGTTCAGTTTCGTTTGTTTGAGTTATCATCCAAGTTATGATAGTCATTTTCAAGTTTTATCTCCCGAGTGGGATACATACTTTTCGATTCTGCCAAGTCTAGTTTCATTTGTTTGAGTTATCATCCAAGTTATCGTAGTCTCTTTTAAAGCTCATTCACGGTGTGTCTTGTTCGCTTTATCTCCCAAGTGGGATAAATGCTTTTTGATTCCTTCCAAGTAAGGTTTTGTATCTTTGAGTTATCATCCAAGTATAATATTCTCTTTTTAAGAACACTCATGGTGTGTCTTGTTCGCTTTATCTCCCAAATGGGATAAATGCTTTTCGATTCCTTCCAAGTCCGATTTCGTTTCTTCGAGTATTCAATAAAGTCATGGTAGTCTCTTTTCAACCTCACTCACGATGTGTCTTGTTCGCTTTATCTCCCAAGTGGGATAAATGCTTTTCAATTCTTTCTAAGTCCAGTTTCGTATCTTTGAGTTATCATCCAAGTTATGGTAATCTCTTTTCAAGCTAAATCGCGGTGTTTCTTGTTCGCTTTATCTCCCCTGTGGGATAAATGATTTTCGATTCCGTCCAAGTCCGGTTTCGTATCTTGGAGTTATCATCCATGTTATGGTAGTCTCTTTTCAAGCTCACTCGCGTTGTGTCTTGTTCGCTTTATCTCCCAAGTGGGATAAATACTTTTCGATTCCGCCGAGTCCGGTTTCGTTTGTTTGAGTTATCATCGAAGTTATGGTAGTCTCTTTTTAAGCTCACTTACGGTGGGTCTTGTTCGATTTATCTCCCAATTGGAATAAATGCTTTTTGATTTCATCCACGTCCGGTTTCGTATCTTTGAGTTATCATTCAAGTATGATATTCTCTTTTTAAGAACACTTACGATGTGTCTTGTACATTTTATCTCCCTAGAGGGATAATTGCTTTTCAATTCCGTCCACGTCCAGTTTCGTATCTTTGAGTTATCATCCAAGTTATGATAGTCTTTTTCAAGGTTTATCTCCCAAGTGGGATAAATACTTTTCGATTCCGCCAAATCCGGTTTCGTTTGTTTGAGTTATCATCCAAGTTATGATAGTCTCTTTTTTAAGTTTTATCTCCCAAGTGGGAAAATAATTTTCGATTCCGCCAAGTCCGGTTTCGTTTGTTTGAGTTATCATCCAAGTTATGATAGTCTTTTTCAAGTTTTATCTCCCAAGTGGAATAAATACTTTTTGATTCCACCAAGTCCAATTTCGTTTGTTTGAGTTATCATCCAAGTTATGATAGTCTCATTTCAAGTTTTATCTCCCATGTGGGATAAATACTTTTCGATTCCGCCAAGTCCGATTTCGTTTATTTGAGTTATCATCCAAGTTATGATAGTCTCTTTTCATGTTTTATCTCCCAAGTGGGATAAATACTTTTCGATTCCGCCAAGTCCGGTTTCGTTTGTTTGAGTTATCATCCAAGTTATGATAGTACTTTTCATGTTTTATCTCCCAAGTGGGATAAACACTTTTCGATTCCGCCAAGTTCAGTTTCGTTTGTTTGAGTTATCATCCAAGTTATGATAGTCATTTTCAAGTTTTATCTCCCGAGTGGGATACATACTTTTCGATTCTGCCAAGTCTAGTTTCATTTGTTTGAGTTATCATCCAAGTTATTGTAGTCTCTTTTAAAGCTCATTCACGGTGTGTCTTGTTCGCTTTATCTCCCAAGTGGGTTAAATGCTTTTTGATTCCTTCCAAGTACGGTTTTGTATCTTTGAGTTATCATCCAAGTATAATATTCTCTTTTTAAGAACACTCATGGTGTGTCTTGTTCGCTTTATCTCCCAAATGGGATAAATGCTTTTCGATTCCGTCCAAGTCCGATTTCGTTTCTTCGAGTATTCAATAAAGTCATGGTAGTCTCTTTTCAAGCTCACTCACGATGTGTCTTGTTCGCTTTATCTCCCAAGTGGGATAAATGCTTTTCAATTCTTTCTAAGTCCAGTTTCGTATCTTTGAGTTATCATCCAAGTTATGGTAATCTCTTTTCAAGCTAAATCGCGGTGTTTCTTGTTCGCTTTATCTCCCATGTGGGATAAATGATTTTCGATTCCGTCCAAGTCCGGTTTCGTATCTTGGAGTTATCATCCATGTTATGGTAGTCTCTTTTCAAGCTCACTCGCGTTGTGTCTTGTTCGCTTTATCTCCCAAGTGGGATAAATACTTTTCGATTCCGCCGAGTCCGGTTTCGTTTTTTTGAGTTATCATCGAAGTTATGGTAGTCTCTTTTTAAGCTCACTTACGGTGGGTCTTGTTCGATTTATCTCCCAATTGGAATAAATGCTTTTTGATTTCATCCACGTCCGGTTTCGTATCTTTGAGTTATCATCCAAGTATGATATTCTCTTTTTAAGAACACTTACGATGTGTCTTGTACATTTTATCTCCCTAGAGGGATAATTGCTTTTCAATTCCGTCCAAGTCCAGTTTCGTATCTTTGAGTTATCATCCAAGTTATGATAGTCTTTTTCAAGGTTTATCTCCCAAGTGGGATAAATACTTTTCGATTCCGCCAAATCCGGTTTCGTTTGTTTGAGTTATCATCCAAGTTATGATAGTCTCTTTTTTAAGTTTTATCTCCCAAGTGGGAAAATAATTTTCGATTCCGCCAAGTCCGGTTTCGTTTGTTTGAGTTATCATCAAAGTTATGATAGTCTTTTTCAAGTTTTATCTCCCAAGTGGAATAAATACTTTTTGATTCCACCAAGTCCAATTTCGTTTGTTTGAGTTATCATCCAAGTTATGATAGTCTCATTTCAAGTTTTATCTCCCATGTGGGATAAATACTTTTCGATTCCGCCAAGTCCGATTTCGTTTATTTGAGTTATCATCCAAGTTATGATAGTCTCTTTTCATGTTTTATCTCCCAAGTGGGATAAATACTTTTCGATTCCGCCAAGTCCGGTTTCGTTTGTTTGAGTTATCATCCAAGTTATTATAGTATTTTTCATGTTTTATCTCCCAAGTGGGATAAACACTTTTCGATTCCGCCATGTTCAGTTTCGTTTGTTTGAGTTATCATCCAAGTTATGATAGTCATTTTCAAGTTTTATCTCCCAAGTGGGATACATACTTTTTGATTCTGCCAAGTCTAGTTTCATTTGTTTGAGTTATCATCCAAGTTATCGTAGTCTCTTTTAAAGCTCATTCACGGTGTGTCTTGTTCGCTTTATCTCCCAAGTGGGTTAAATGCTTTTTGATTCCTTCCAAGTACGGTTTTGTATCTTTGAGTTATCATCCAAGTATAATATTCTCTTTTTAAGAACACTCATGGTGTGTCTTGTTCGCTTTATCTCCCAAATGGGATAAATGCTTTTCGATTCTGTCCAAGTCCGATTTCGTTTCTTCGAGTATTCAATAAAGTCATGGTAGTCTCTTTTCAAGCTCACTCACGATGTGTCTTGTTCGCTTTATCTCCCAAGTGGGATAAATGCTTTTCAATTCTTTCTAAGTCCAGTTTCGTATCTTTGAGTTATCTTCCAAGTTATGGTAATCTCTTTTCAAGCTAAATCGCGGTGTTTCTTGTTCGCTTTATCTCCCATGTGGGATAAATGATTTTAGATTCCGTCCAAGTCCGGTTTCGTATCATGGAGTTATCATCCATGTTATGGTAGTCTATTTTCAAGCTCACTCGCGTTGTGTCTTGTTCGCTTTATCTCCCAAGTGGGATAAATACTTTTCGATTCCGCCGAGTCCGGTTTCGTTTTTTTGAGTTATCATCGAAGTTATGGTAGTCTCTTTTTAAGCTCACTTACGGTGGGTCTTGTTCGATTTATCTCCCAATTGGAATAAATGCTTTTTGATTTCGTCCACGTCCGGTTTCGTATCTTTGAGTTATCATCCAAGTATGATATTCTCTTTTTAAGAACACTTACGATGTGTCTTGTACATTTTATCTCCCTAGAGGAATAATTGCTTTTCGATTCTGTCCAAGTCCAGTTTCGTATCTTTGAGTTATCATCCAAGTTATGATAGTCTTTTTCAAGGTTTATCTCCCAAGTGGGATAAATACTTTTCGATTCCGCCAAATCCGGTTTCGTTTGTTTGAGTTATCATCCATGTTATGATTGTCTCTTTTTTAAGTTTTATCTCCCAAGTGGGAAAATAATTTTCGATTCCACCAAGTCCGGTTTCGTTTGTTTGAGTTATCATCCAAGTTATGATAGTCTCATTTCAAGTTTTATCTCCCATGTGGGATAAATACTTTTCGATTCCGCCAAGTCCGATTTCGTTTATTTGAGTTATCATCCAAGTTATGATAGTCTCTTTTCATGTTTTATCTCCCAAGTGGGATAAATACTTTTCGATTCCGCCAAGTCCGGTTTCGTTTGTTTGAGTTATCATCCAAGTTATGATAGTACTTTTCATGTTTTATCTCCCAAGTGGGATAAACACTTTACGATTCCGCCAAGTTCAGTTTCGTTTGTTTGAGTTATCATCCAAGTTATGATAGTCATTTTCAAGTTTTATCTCCCGAGTGGGATACATACTTTTCGATTCTGCCAAGTCTAGTTTCATTTGTTTGAGTTATCATCCAAGTTATCGTAGTCTCTTTTAAAGCTCATTCACGGTGTGTCTTGTTCGCTTTATCTCCCAAGTGGGTTAAATGCTTTTTGATTCCTTCCAAGTACGGTTTTGTATCTTTGAGTTATCATCCAAGTATAATATTCTCTTTTTAAGAACACTCATGGTGTGTCTTGTTAGCTTTATCTCCCAAATGGGATAAATGCTTTTCGATTCCGTCCAAGTCCGATTTCATTTCTTCGAGTATTCAATAAAGTCATGGTAGTCTCTTTTCAAGCTCACTCACGATGTGTCTTGTTCGCTTTATCTCCCAAGTGGGATAAATGCTTTTCAATTCTTTCTAAGTCCAGTTTCGTATCTTTGAGTTATCTTCCAAGTTATGGTAATCTCTTTTCAAGCTAAATCGCGGTGTTTCTTGTTCGCTTTATCTCCCATGTGGGATAAATGATTTTAGATTCCGTCCAAGTCCGGTTTCGTATCTTGGAGTTATCATCCATGTTATGGTAGTCTCTTTTCAAGCTCACTCGCGTTGTGTCTTGTTCGCTTTATCTCCCAAGTGGGATAAATACTTTTCGATTCCGCCGAGTCCGGTTTCGTTTTTTTGAGTTATCATCGAAGTTATGGTAGTCTCTTTTTAAGCTCACTTACGGTGGGTCTTGTTCGATTTATCTCCCAATTGGAATAAATGCTTTTTGATTTCGTCCACGTCCGGTTTCGTATCTTTGAGTTATCATCCAAGTATGATATTCTCTTTTTAAGAACACTTACGATGTGTCTTGTACATTTTATCTCCCTAGAGGGATAATTGCTTTTCGATTCTGTCCAAGTCCAGTTTCGTATCTTTGAGTTATCATACAAGTTATGATAGTCTTTTTCAAGGTTTATCTCCCAAGTGGGATAAATACTTTTCGATTCCGCCAAATCCGGTTTCGTTTGTTTGAGTTATCATCCATGTTATGATTGTCTCTTTTTTAAGTTTTATCTCCCAAGTGGGAAAATAATTTTCGATTCCACCAAGTCCGGTTTCGTTTGTTTGAGTTATCATCCAAGTTATGATAGTCTCATTTCAAGTTTTATCTCCCATGTGGGATAAATACTTTTCGATTCCGCCAAGTCCGATTTCGTTTATTTGAGTTATCATCCAAGTTATGATAGTCTCTTTTCATGTTTTATCTCCCAAGTGGGATAAATACTTTTCGATTCCGCCAAGTCCGGTTTCGTTTGTTTGAGTTATCATCCAAGTTATGATAGTACTTTTCATGTTTTATCTCCCAAGTGGGATAAACACTTTACGATTCCGCCAAGTTCAGTTTCGTTTGTTTGAGTTATCATCCAAGTTATGATAGTCATTTTCAAGTTTTATCTCCCGAGTGGGATACATACTTTTCGATTCTGCCAAGTCTAGTTTCATTTGTTTGAGTTATCATCCAAGTTATCGTAGTCTCTTTTAAAGCTCATTCACGGTGTGTCTTGTTCGCTTTATCTCCCAAGTGGGTTAAATGCTTTTTGATTCCTTCCAAGTACGGTTTTGTATCTTTGAGTTATCATCCAAGTATAATATTCTCTTTTTAAGAACACTCATGGTGTGTCTTGTTAGCTTTATCTCCCAAATGGGATAAATGCTTTTCGATTCCGTCCAAGTCCGATTTCATTTCTTCGAGTATTCAATAAAGTCATGGTAGTCTCTTTTCAAGCTCACTCACGATGTGTCTTGTTCGCTTTATCTCCCAAGTGGGATAAATGCTTTTCAATTCTTTCTAAGTCCAGTTTCGTATCTTTGAGTTATCTTCCAAGTTATGGTAATCTCTTTTCAAGCTAAATCGCGGTGTTTCTTGTTCGCTTTATCTCCCATGTGGGATAAATGATTTTAGATTCCGTCCAAGTCCGGTTTCGTATCTTGGAGTTATCATCCATGTTATGGTAGTCTCTTTTCAAGCTCACTCGCGTTGTGTCTTGTTCGCTTTATCTCCCAAGTGGGATAAATACTTTTCGATTCCGCCGAGTCCGGTTTCGTTTTTTTGAGTTATCATCGAAGTTATGGTAGTCTCTTTTTAAGCTCACTTACGGTGGGTCTTGTTCGATTTATCTCCCAATTGGAATAAATGCTTTTTGATTTCATCCACGTCCGGTTTCGTATCTTTGAGTTATCATCCAAGTATGATATTCTCTTTTTAAGAACACTTACGATGTGTCTTGTACATTTTATCTCCCTAGAGGGATAATTGCTTTTCAATTCCGTCCACGTCCAGTTTCGTATCTTTGAGTTATCATCCAAGTTATGATAGTCTTTTTCAAGGTTTATCTCCCAAGTGGGATAAACACTTTTCGATTCCGCCAAATCCGGTTTCGTTTGTTTGAGTTATCATCCATGTTATGATTGTCTCTTTTTTAAGTTTTATCTCCCAAGTGGGAAAATAATTTTCGATTCCGCCAAGTCCGGTTTCGTTTGTTTGAGTTATCATCCAAGTTATGATAGTCTTTTTCAAGTTTTATCTCCCAAGTGGAATAAATACTTTTCGATTCCGCCAAGTCCGATTTCGTTTATTTGAGTTATCATCCAAGTTATGATAGTCTCTTTTCATGTTTTATCTCCCAAGTGGGATAAATACTTTTCGATTCCGCCAAGTCCGGTTTCGTTTGTTTGAGTTATCATCCAAGTTATGATAGTACTTTTCATGTTTTATCTCCCAAGTGGGATAAACACTTTACGATTCCGCCAAGTTCAGTTTCGTTTGTTTGAGTTATCATCCAAGTTATCGTAGTCTCTTTTAAAGCTCATTCACGGTGTGTCTTGTTCGCTTTATCTCCCAAGTGGGTTAAATGCTTTTTGATTCCTTCCAAGTACGGTTTTGTATCTTTGAGTTATCATCCAAGTATAATATTCTCTTTTTAAGAACACTCATGGTGTGTCTTGTTCGCTTTATCTCCCAAATGGGATAAATGCTTTTCGATTCCGTCCAAGTCCGATTTCGTTTCTTCGAGTATTCAATAAAGTCATGGTAGTCTCTTTTCAAGCTCACTCACGACGTGTCTTGTTCGCTTTATCTCCCAAGTGGGATAAATGCTTTTCAATTCTTTCTAAGTCCAGTTTCGTATCTTTGAGTTATCATCCAAGTTATGGTAATCTCTTTTCAAGCTAAATCGCGGTGTTTCTTGTTCGCTTTATCTCCCATGTGGGATAAATGATTTTCGATTCCGTCCAAGTCCGGTTTCGTATCTTGGAGTTATCATCCATGTTATGGTAGTCTCTTTTCAAGCTCACTCGCGTTGTGTCTTGTTCGCTTTATCTCCCAAGAGGGATAAATACTTTTCGATTCCGCCGAGTCCGGTTTCGTTTGTTTGAGTTATCATCGAAGTTATGGTAGTCTCTTTTTAAGCTCACTTACGGTGGGTCTTGTTCGATTTATCTCCCAATTGGAATAAATGCTTTTTGATTTCATCCACGTCCGGTTTCGTATCTTTGAGTTATCATCCAAGTATGATATTCTCTTTTTAAGAACACTTACGATGTGTCTTGTACATTTTATCTCCCTAGAGGGATAATTGCTTTTCGATTCCGTCCAAGTCCAGTTTCGTATCTTTGAGTTATCATCCAAGTTATGATAGTCTTTTTCAAGGTTTATCTCCCAAGTGGGATAAATACTTTTCGATTCCGCCAAATCCGGTTTCGTTTGTTTGAGTTATCATCCATGTTATGATTGTCTCTTTTTTAAGTTTTATCTCCCAAGTGGGAAAATAATTTTCGATTCCGCCAAGTCCGGTTTCGTTTGTTTGAGTTATCATCAAAGTTATGATAGTCTTTTTCAAGTTTTATCTCCCAAGTGGAATAAATACTTTTTGATTCCACCAAGTCCAATTTCGTTTGTTTGAGTTATCATCCAAGTTATGATAGTCTCATTTCAAGTTTTATCTCCCATGTAGGATAAATACTTTTCGATTCCGCCAAGTCCGATTTCGTTTATTTGAGTTATCATCCAAGTTATGATAGTCTCTTTTCATGTTTTATCTCCCAAGTGGGATAAATACTTTTCGATTCCGCCAAGTCCGGTTTCGTTTGTTTGAGTTATCATCCAAGTTATGATAGTACTTTTCATGTTTTATCTCCCAAGTGGGATAAACACTTTTCGATTCCGCCATGTTCAGTTTCGTTTGTTTGAGTTATCATCCAAGTTATGATAGTCATTTTCAAGTTTTATCTCCCGAGTGGGATACATACTTTTCGATTCTGCCAAGTCTAGTTTCATTTGTTTGAGTTATCATCCAAGTTATCGTAGTCTCTTTTAAAGCTCATTCACGGTGTGTCTTGTTCGCTTTATCTCCCAAGTGGGTTAAATGCTTTTTGATTCCTTCCAAGTACGGTTTTGTATCTTTGAGTTATCATCCAAGTATAATATTCTCTTTTTAAGAACACTCATGGTGTGTCTTGTTCGCTTTATCTCCCAAATGGGATAAATGCTTTTCGATTCCGTCCAAGTCCGATTTCGTTTCTTCGAGTATTCAATAAAGTCATGGTAGTCTCTTTTCAAGCTCACTCACGATGTGTCTTGTTCGCTTTATCTCCCAAGTGGGATAAATGCTTTTCAATTCTTTCTAAGTCCAGTTTCGTATCTTTGAGTTATCTTCCAAGTTATGGTAATCTCTTTTCAAGCTAAATCGCGGTGTTTCTTGTTCGCTTTATCTCCCATGTGGGATAAATGATTTTAGATTCCGTCCAAGTCCGGTTTCGTATCTTGGAGTTATCATCCATGTTATGGTAGTCTATTTTCAAGCTCACTCGCGTTGTGTCTTGTTCGCTTTATCTCCCAAGTGGGATAAATACTTTTCGATTCCGCCGAGTCCGGTTTCGTTTTTTTGAGTTATCATCGAAGTTATGGTAGTCTCTTTTTAAGCTCACTTACGGTGGGTCTTGTTCGATTTATCTCCCAATTGGAATAAATGCTTTTTGATTTCGTCCACGTCCGGTTTCGTATCTTTGAGTTATCATCCATGTATGATATTCTCTTTTTAAGAACACTTACGATGTGTCTTGTACATTTTATCTCCCTAGAGGGATAATTGCTTTTCAATTCTGTCCAAGTCCAGTTTCGTATCTTTGAGTTATCATCCAAGTTATGATAGTCTTTTTCAAGGTTTATCTCCCAAGTGGGATAAATACTTTTCGATTCCGCCAAATCCGGTTTCGTTTGTTTGAGTTATCATCCATGTTATGATTGTCTCTTTTTTAAGTTTTATCTCCCAAGTGGGAAAATAATTTTCGATTCCGCCAAGTCCGGTTTCGTTTGTTTGAGTTATCATCCAAGTTATGATAGTCTCATTTCAAGTTTTATCTCCCATGTGGGATAAATACTTTTCGATTCCACCATGTCCGATTTCGTTTATTTGAGTTATCATCCAAGTTATGATAGTCTCTTTTCATGTTTTATCTCCCAAGTGGGATAAATACTTTTTGATTCCGCCAAGTCTGGTTTCGTTTGTTTGAGTTATCATCCAAGTTTTGATAGTACTTTTCATGTTTTATCTCCCAAGTGGGATAAACACTTTTCGATTCCGCCAAGTTCAGTTTCGTTTGTTTGAGTTATCATCCAAGTTATGATAGTCATTTTCAAGTTTTATCTCCCGAGTGGGATACATACTTTTCGATTCTGCCAAGTCTAGTTTCATTTGTTTGAGTTATCATCCAAGTTATCGTAGTCTCTTTTAAAGCTCATTCACGGTGTGTCTTGTTCGCTTTATCTCCCAAGTGGGTTAAATGCTTTTTGATTCCTTCCAAGTACGGTTTTGTATCTTTGAGTTATCATCCAAGTATAATATTCTCTTTTTAAGAACACTCATGGTGTGTCTTGTTCGCTTTATCTCCCAAATGGGATAAAGGCTTTTCGATTCCGTCCAAGTCCGATTTCGTTTCTTCGAGTATTCAATAAAGTCATGGTAGTCTCTTTTCAAGCTCACTCACGATGTGTCTTGTTCGCTTTATCTCCCAAGTGGGATAAATGCTTTTCAATTCTTTCTAAGTCCAGTTTCGTATCTTTGAGTTATCTTCCAAGTTATGGTAATCTCTTTTCAAGCTAAATCGCGGTGTTTCTTGTTCGCTTTATCTCCCATGTGGGATAAATGATTTTAGATTCCGTCCAAGTCCGGTTTCGTATCTTGGAGTTATCATCCATGTTATGGTAGTCTCTTTTCAAGCTCACTCGCGTTGTGTCTTGTTCGCTTTATCTCCCAAGTGGGATAAATACTTTTCGATTCCGCCGAGTCCGGTTTCGTTTGTTTGAGTTATCATCGAAGTTATGGTAGTCTCTTTTTAAGCTCACTTACGGTGGGTCTTGTTCGATTTATCTCCCAATTGGAATAAATGCTTTTTGATTTCGTCCACGTCCGGTTTCGTATCTTTGAGTTATCATCCAAGTATGATATTCTTTTTTTAAGAACACTTACGATGTGTCTTGTACATTTTATCTCCCTAGAGGGATAATTGCTTTTCGATTCTGTCCAAGTCCAGTTTCGTATCTTTGAGTTATCATCCAAGTTATGATAGTCTTTTTCAAGGTTTATCTCCCAAGTGGGATAAATACTTTTCGATTCCGCCAAATCCGGTTTCGTTTGTTTGAGTTATCATCCATGTTATGATTGTCTCTTTTTTAAGTTTTATCTCCCAAGTGGGAAAATAATTTTCGATTCCGCCATGTCCGGTTTCGTTTGTTTGAGTTATCATCCAAGTTATGATAGTCTCATTTCAAGTTTTATCTCCCATGTGGGATAAATACTTTTCGATTCCACCAAGTCCGATTTCATTTATTTGAGTTATCATCCAAGTTATGATAGTCTCTTTTCATGTTTTATCTCCCAAGTGGGATAAATACTTTTCGATTCCGCCAAGTCCGGTTTCGTTTGTTTGTTATCATCCAAGTTATGATACTACTTTTCATGTTTTATCTCCCAAGTGGGATAAACACTTTTCGATTCCGCCAAGTTCAGTTTCGTTTGTTTGAGTTATCATCCAAGTTATGATAGTCATTTTCAAGTTTTATCTCCCGAGTGGGATACATACTTTTCGATTCTGCCAAGTCTAGTTTCATTTGTTTGAGTTATCATCCAAGTTATCGTAGTCTCTTTTAAAGCTCATTCACGGTGTGTCTTGTTCGCTTTATCTCCCAAGTGGGATAAATGCTTTTTGATTCCTTCCGAGTACGGTTTTGTATCTTTGAGTTATCATCCAAGTATAATATTCTCTTTTTAAGAACACTCATGGTGTGTCTTGTTCGCTTTATCTCCCAAATGGGATAAATGCTTCTCGATTCCATCCAAGTCCGATTTCGTTTCTTCGAGTATTCAATAAAGTCATGGTAGTCTCTTTTCAAGCTCACTCACGATGTGTCTTGTTCGCTTTATCTCCCAAGTGGGATAAATGCTTTTCAATTCTTTCTAAGTCCAGTTTCGTATCTTTGAGTTACCATCCAAGTTATGGTAATCTCTTTTCAAGCTAAATCGCGGTGTTTCTTGTTCGCTTTATCTCCCATGTGGGATAAATGATTTTCGATTCCGTCCAAGTCCGGTTTCGTATCTTGGAGTTATCATCCATGTTATGGTAGTCTCTTTTCAAGCTCACTCGCGTTGTGTCTTGTTCGCTTTATCTCCCAAGTGGGATAAATACTTTTCGATTCCGCCGAGTCCGGTTTCGTTTGTTTGAGTTATCATCGAAGTTATGGTAGTCTCTTTTTAAGCTCACTTACGGTGAGTCTTGTTCGATTTATCTCCCAATTGGAATAAATGCTTTTTGATTTCATCCACGTCCGGTTTCGTATCTTTGAGTTATCATCCAAGTATGATATTCTCTTTTTAAGAACACTTACGATGTGTCTTGTACATTTTATCTCCCTAGAGGGATAATTGCTTTTCAATTCCGTCCAAGTCCAGTTTCGTATCTTTGAGTTATCATCCAAGTTATGATAGTCTTTTTCAAGGTTTATCTCCCAAGTGGGATAAATACTTTTCGATTCCGCCAAATCCGGTTTCGTTTGTTTGAGTTATCATCCAAGTTATGATAGTCTCTTTTTTAAGTTTTATCTCCCAAGTGGGAAAATAATTTTCGATTCCGCCAAGTCCGGTTTCGTTTGTTTGAGTTATCATCCAAGTTATGATAGTCTTTTTCAAGTTTTATCTCCCAAGTGGAATAAATACTTTTTGATTCCACCAAGTCCAAATTCGTTTGTTTGAGTTATCATCCAAGTTGTGATAGTCTCATTTCAAGTTTTATCTCCCATGTGGGATAAATACTTTTCGATTCCGCCAAGTCCGATTTCGTTTATTTGAGTTATCATCCAAGTTATGATAGTCTCTTTTCATGTTTTATCTCCCAAGTGGGATAAATACTTTTCGATTCCGCCAAGTCCGGTTTCGTTTGTTTGAGTTATCATCCAGGTTATGATAGTACTTTTCATGTTTTATCTCCCAAGTGGGATAAACACTTTTCGATTCCGCCAAGTTCAGTTTCGTTTGTTTGAGTTATCATCCAAGTTATGATAGTCATTTTCAAGTTTTATCTCCCGAGTGGGATACATACTTTTCGATTCTGCCAAGTCTAGTTTCATTTGTTTGAGTTATCATCCAAGTTATCGTAGTCTCTTTTAAAGCTCATTCACGGTGTGTCTTGTTCGCTTTATCTCCCAAGTGGGTTAAATGCTTTTTGATTCCTTCCAAGTACGGTTTTGTATCTTTGAGTTATCATCCAAGTATAATATTCTCTTTTTAAGAACACTCATGGTGTGTCTTGTTCGCTTTATCTCCCAAATGGGATAAATGCTTTTCGATTCCGTCCAAGTCCGATTTCATTTCTTCGAGTATTCAATAAAGTCATGGTAGTCTCTTTTCAAGCTCACTCACGATGTGTCTTGTTCGCTTTATCTCCCAAGTGGGATAAATGCTTTTCAATTCTTTCTAAGTCCTGTTTCGTATCTTTGAGTTATCTTCCAAGTTATGGTAATCTCTTTTCAAGCTAAATCGTGGTGTTTCTTGTTCGCTTTATCTCCCATGTGGGATAAATGATTTTAGATTCCGTCCAAGTCCGGTTTCGTATCTTGGAGTTATCATCCATGTTATGGTAGTCTCTTTTCAAGCTCACTCGCGTTGTGTCTTGTTCGCTTTATCTCCCAAGTGGGATAAATACTTTTCGATTCCGCCGAGTCCGGTTTCGTTTGTTTGAGTTATCATCGAAGTTATGGTAGTCTCTTTTTAAGCTCACTTACGGTGGGTCTTGTTCGATTTATCTCCCAATTGGAATAAATGCTTTTTGATTTCGTCCACGTCCGGTTTCGTATCTTTGAGTTATCATCCAACTATGATATTCTCTTTTTAAGAACACTTACGATGTGTCTTGTACATTTTATCTCCCTAGAGGGATAATTGCTTTTCGATTCTGTCCAAGTCCAGTTTCGTATCTTTGAGTTATCATCCAAGTTATGATAGTCTTTTTCAAGGTTTATCTCCCAAGTGGGATAAATACTTTTCGATTCCGCCAAATCCGGTTTCGTTTGTTTGAGTTATCATCCATGTTATGATTGTCTCTTTTTTAAGTTTTATCTCCCAAGTGGGAAAATAATTTTCGATTCCGCCAAGTCCGGTTTCGTTTGTTTGAGTTATCATCCAAGTTATGATAGTCTCATTTCAAGTTTTATCTCCCATGTGGGATAAATACTTTTCGATTCCACCAAGTCCGATTTCATTTATTTGAGTTATCATCCAAGTTATGATAGTCTCTTTTCATGTTTTATCTCCCAAGTGGGATAAATACTTTTCGATTCCGCCAAGTCCGGTTTCGTTTGTTTGTTATCATCCAAGTTATGATACTACTTTTCATGTTTTATCTCCCAAGTGGGATAAACACTTTTCGATTCCGCCAAGTTCAGTTTCGTTTGTTTGAGTTATCATCCAAGTTATGATAGTCATTTTCAAGTTTTATCTCCCGAGTGGGATACATACTTTTCGATTCTGCCAAGTCTAGTTTCATTTGTTTGAGTTATCATCCAAGTTATCGTAGTCTCTTTTAAAGCTCATTCACGGTGTGTCTTGTTCGCTTTATCTCCCAAGTGGGATAAATGCTTTTTGATTCCTTCCGAGTACGGTTTTGTATCTTTGAGTTATCATCCAAGTATAATATTCTCTTTTTAAGAACACTCATGGTGTGTCTTGTTCGCTTTATCTCCCAAATGGGATAAATGCTTTTCGATTCCATCCAAGTCCGATTTCGTTTCTTCGAGTATTCAATAAAGTCATGGTAGTCTCTTTTCAAGCTCACTCACGATGTGTCTTGTTCGCTTTATCTCCCAAGTGGGATAAATGCTTTTCAATTCTTTCTAAGTCCAGTTTCGTATCTTTGAGTTATCTTCCAAGTTATGGTAATCTCTTTTCAAGCTAAATCGCGGTGTTTCTTGTTCGCTTTATCTCCCATGTGGGATAAATGATTTTAGATTCCGTCCAAGTCCGGTTTCGTATCTTGGAGTTATCATCCATGTTATGGTAGTCTCTTTTCAAGCTCACTCGCGTTGTGTCTTGTTCGCTTTATCTCCCAAGTGGGATAAATACTTTTCGATTCCGCCGAGTCCGGTTTCGTTTGTTTGAGTTATCATCGAAGTTATGGTAGTCTCTTTTTAAGCTCACTTACGGTGGGTCTTGTTCGATTTATCTCCCAATTGGAATAAATGCTTTTTGATTTCGTCCACGTCCGGTTTCGTATCTTTGAGTTATCATCCAAGTATGATATTCTCTTTTTAAGAACACTTACGATGTGTCTTGTACATTTTATCTCCCTAGAGGGATAATTGCTTTTCGATTCTGTCCAAGTCCAGTTTCGTATCTTTGAGTTATCATCCAAGTTATGATAGTCTTTTTCAAGGTTTATCTCCCAAGTGGGATAAATACTTTTCGATTCCGCCAAATCCGGTTTCGTTTGTTTGAGTTATCATCCATGTTATGATTGTCTCTTTTTTAAGTTTTATCTCCCAAGTGGGAAAATAATTTTCGATTCCGCCAAGTCCGGTTTCGTTTGTTTGAGTTATCATCCAAGTTATGATAGTCTCATTTCAAGTTTTATCTCCCATGTGGGATAAATACTTTTCGATTCCACCAAGTCCGATTTCATTTATTTGAGTTATCATCCAAGTTATGATAGTCTCTTTTCATGTTTTATCTCCCAAGTGGGATAAATACTTTTCGATTCCGCCAAGTCCGGTTTCGTTTGTTTGTTATCATCCAAGTTATGATACTACTTTTCATGTTTTATCTCCCAAGTGGGATAAACACTTTTCGATTCCGCCAAGTTCAGTTTCGTTTGTTTGAGTTATCATCCAAGTTATGATAGTCATTTTCAAGTTTTATCTCCCGAGTGGGATACATACTTTTCGATTCTGCCAAGTCTAGTTTCATTTGTTTGAGTTATCATCCAAGTTATCGTAGTCTCTTTTAAAGCTCATTCACGGTGTGTCTTGTTCGCTTTATCTCCCAAGTAGGATAAATGCTTTTCGATTCCTTACGAGTACGGTTTTGTATCTTTGAGTTATCATCCAAGTATAATATTCTCTTTTTAAGAACACTCATGGTGTGTCTTGTTCGCTTTATCTCCCAAATGGGATAAATGCTTTTCGATTCCATCCAAGTCCGATTTCGTTTCTTCGAGTATTCAATAAAGTCATGGTAGTCTCTTTTCAAGCTCACTCACGATGTGTCTTGTTCGCTTTATCTCCCAAGTGGGATAAATGCTTTTCAATTCTTTCTAAGTCCAGTTTCGTATCTTTGAGTTATCATCCAAGTTATGGTAATCTCTTTTCATGCTAAATCGCGGTGTTTCTTGTTCGCTTTATCTCCCATGTGGGATAAATGATTTTCGATTCCGTCCAAGTCCGGTTTCGTATCTTGGAGTTATCATCCAAGTTCTGGTAGTCTCTTTTCAAGCTCACTCGCGTTGTGTCTTGTTCGCTTTATCTCCCAAGTGGGATAAATACTTTTCGATTCCGCCGAGTCCGGTTTCGTTTGTTTGAGATATCATCGAAGTTATGGTAGTCTCTTTTTAAGCTCACTTACGGTGGGTCTTGTTCGATTTATCTCCCAATTGGAATAAATGCTTTTTGATTTCATCCACGTCCGGTTTCGTATCTTTGAGTTATCATCCAAGTATGATATTCTCTTTTTAAGAACACTTACGATGTGTCTTGTACATTTTATCTCCCTAGAGGGATAATTGCTTTTCAATTCCGTCCAAGTCCAGTTTCGTATCTTTGAGTTATCATCCAAGTTATGATAGTCTTTTTCAAGGTTTATCTCCCAAGTGGGATAAATACTTTTCGATTCCGCCAAATCCGGTTTCGTTTGTTTGAGTTATCATCCAAGTTATGATAGTCTCTTTTTTAAGTTTTATCTCCCAAGTGGGAAAATAATTTTCGATTCCGCCAAGTCCGGTTTCGTTTGTTTGAGTTATCATCCAAGTTATGATAGTCATTTTCAAGTTTTATCTCCCAAGTGGAATAAATACTTTTTGATTCCACCAAGTCCAATTTCGTTTGTTTGAGTTATCATCCAAGTTATGATAGTCTCATTTCAAGTTTTATCTCCCATGTGGGATAAATACTTTTCGATTCCGCCAAGTCCGATTTCGTTTATTTGAGTTATCATCCAAGTTATGATAGTCTCTTTTCATGTTTTATCTCCCAAGTGGGATAAATACTTTTCGATTCCGCCAAGTCCGGTTTCGTTTGTTTGAGTTATCATCCAAGTTATAATAGTACTTTTCATGTTTTATCTCCCAAGTGGGATAAACACTTTTCGATTCCGCCAAGTTCAGTTTCGTTTGTTTGAGTTATCATCCAAGTTATGATAGTCATTTTCAAGTTTTATCTCCCGAGTGGGATACATACTTTTCGATTCTGCCAAGTCTAGTTTCATTTGTTTGAGTTATCATCCAAGTTATCGTAGTCTCTTTTAAAGCTCATTCACGGTGTGTCTTGTTCGCTTTATCTCCCAAGTGGGTTAAATGCTTTTTGATTCCTTCCAAGTACGGTTTTGTATCTTTGAGTTATCATCCAAGTATAATATTCTCTTTTTAAGAACACTCATGGTGTGTCTTGTTCGCTTTATCTCCCAAATGGGATAAATGCTTTTCGATTCCGTCCAAGTCCGATTTCGTTTCTTCGAGTATTCAATAAAGTCATGGTAGTCTCTTTTCAAGCTCACTCACGATGTGTCTTGTTCGCTTTATCTCCCAAGTGGGATAAATGCTTTTCAATTCTTTCTAAGTCCAGTTTCGTATCTTTGAGTTATCATCCAAGTTATGGTAATCTCTTTTCATGCTAAATCGCGGTGTTTCTTGTTCGCTTTATCTCCCATGTGGGATAAATGATTTTCGATTCCGTCCAAGTCCGGTTTCGTATCTTGGAGTTATCATCCAAGTTATGGTAGTCTCTTTTCAAGCTCACTCGCGTTGTGTCTTGTTCGCTTTATCTCCCAAGTGGGATAAATACTTTTCGATTCCGCCGAGTCCGGTTTCGTTTGTTTGAGTTATCATCGAAGTTATGGTAGTCTCTTTTTAAGCTCACTTACGGTGGGTCTTGTTCGATTTATCTCCCAATTGGAATAAATGCTTTTTGATTTCATCCACGTCCGGTTTCGTATCTTTGAGTTATCATCCAAGTATGATATTCTCTTTTTAAGAACACTTATGATGTATCTTGTACATTTTATCTCCCTAGAGGGATAATTGCTTTTCAATTCCGTCCAAGTCCAGTTTCGTATCTTTGAGTTATCATCCAAGTTATGATAGTATTTTTCAAGGTTTATCTCCCAAGTGGGATAAATACTTTTCGATTCCGCCAAATCCGGTTTCGTTTGTTTGAGTTATCATCCAAGTTATGATAGTCTCTTTTTTAAGTTTTATCTCCCAAGTGGGAAAATAATTTTCGATTCCGCCAAGTCCGGTTTCGTTTGTTTGAGTTATCATCCAAGTTATGATAGTCTTTTTCAAGTTTTATCTCCCAAGTGGAATAAATACTTTTTGATTCCACCAAGTCCAATTTCGTTTGTTTGAGTTATCATCCAAGTTATGATAGTCTCATTTCAAGTTTTATCTCCCATGTGGGATAAATACTTTTCGATTCCGCCAAGTCCGATTTCGTTTATTTGAGTTATCATCCAAGTTATGATAGTCTCTTTTCATGTTTTATCTCCCAAGTGGGATAAATACTTTTCGATTCCGCCAAGTCCGGTTTCGTTTGTTTGAGTTATCATCCAAGTTATGATAGTATTTTTCAAGTTTTATCTCCCAAGTGGGATAAATACTTTTCGATTCCGCCAAGTTCAGTTTCGTTTGTTTGAGTTATCATCCAAGTTATGATAGTCATTTTCAAGTTTTATCTCCCGAGTGGGATACATACTTTTCGATTCTGCCAAGTCTAGTTTCATTTGTTTGAGTTATCATCCAAGTTATCGTAGTCTCTTTTAAAGCTCATTCACGGTGTGTCTTGTTCGCTTTATCTCCCAAGTGGGTTAAATTCTTTTTGATTCCTTCCAAGTACGGTTTTGTATCTTTGAGTTATCATCCAAGTATAATATTCTCTTTTTAAGAACACTCACGGTGTGTCTTGTTCGCTTTATCTCCCAAATGGGATAAATGCTTTTCGGTTCCGTCCAAGTCCGATTTCGTGTCTTCGAGTATTCAATAAAGTCATGGTAGTCTCTTTTCAAGCTCACTCACGATGTGTCTTGTTCGCTTTATCTCCCAAGTGGAATAAATGCTTTTCAATTCTTTCTAAGTCCAGTTTCGTATCTTTGAGTTATCATCCAAGTTATGGTAATCTCTTTTCAAGCTAAATCGCGGTGTTTCTTGTTCGCTTTATCTCCCATGTGGGATAAATGATTTTCGATTCCGTCCAAGTCCGGTTTCGTATCTTGGAGTTATCATTCAAGTTATGGTAGTCTCTTTTCAAGCTCACTCGCGTTGTGTCTTGTTCGCTTTATCTCCCAAGTGGGATAAATACTTTTCGATTCCGCCGAGTCCGGTTTCGTTTGTTTGAGTTATCATCGAAGTTATGGTAGTCTCTTTTCAAGCTCACTTACGGTGGGTCTTGCTCGATTTATCTCCCAATTGGAATAAATGCTTTTTGATTTCGTCCACGTCCGGTTTCGTATCTTTGAGTTATCATCCAAGTATGATATTCTCTTTTTAAGAACACTTACGATGTGTCTTGTACATTTTATCTCCACAGAGGGATAATTGCTTTTCGATTCTGTCCAGGTCCAGTTTCGTATCTTTGAGTTATCATCCAAGTTATGATAGTCTTTTTCAAGGTTTATCTCCCAAGTGGGATAAATACTTTTCGATTCCGCCAAATCCGGTTTCGTTTGTTTGAGTTATCATCCAAGTTATGATAGTCTCTTTTTTAAGTTTTAACTCCCAAGTGCGAAAATAATTTTCGATTCCGCCAAGTCCGGTTTCGTTTGTTTGAGTTATCATCCAAGTTATGATATTATTTTTCAAGTTTTATCTCCCAAGTGGGATAAATACTTTTTGATTCCACCAAGTCCAATTTCGTTTGTTTGAGTTATCATCCAAGTTATGATAGTCTCATTTCAAGTTTAATCTCCCATGTGGGATAAATACTTTTCGATTCCGCCAAGTCCGATTTCGTTTATTTGAGTTATCATCCAAGTTATGATAGTCTCTTTTCATGTTTTATCTCCCAAGTGGGATAAATACTTTTCGATTCCGCCAAGTCCGGTTTCGTTTGTTTGAGTTATCATCCAAGTTATGATAGTATTTTTCAAGTTTTATCTCCCAAGTGGGATAAATACTTTTCGATTCCGCCAAGTTCAGTTTCGTTTGTTTGAGTTATCATCCAAGTTATGATAGTCATTTTCAAGTTTTATCTCCCGAGTGGGATACATACTTTTCGATTCTGCCAAGTCTAGTTTCATTTGTTTGAGTTATCATCCAAGTTATCGTAGTCTCTTTTAAAGCTCATTCACGGTGTGTCTTGTTCGCTTTATCTCCCAAGTGGGTTAAATGCTTTTTGATTCCTTCCAAGTACGGTTTTGTATCTTTGAGTTATCATCCAAGTATAATATTCTCTTTTTAAGAACACTCACGGTGTGTCTTGTTCGCTTTATCTCCCAAATGGGATAAATGCTTTTCGGTTCCGTCCAAGTCCGATTTCGTGTCTTCGAGTATTCAATAAAGTCATGGTAGTCTCTTTTCAAGCTCACTCACGATGTGTCTTGTTCGCTTTATCTCCCAAGTGGGATAAATGCTTTTCAATTCTTTCTAAGTCCAGTTTCGTATCTTTGAGTTATCATCCAAGTTATGGTAATCTCTTTTCAAGCTAAATCGCGGTGTTTCTTGTTCGCTTTATCTCCCATGTGGGATAAATGATTTTCGATTCCGTCCAAGTCCGGTTTCGTATCTTGGAGTTATCATCCAAGTTATGGTAGTCTCTTTTCAAGCTCACTCGCGTTGTGTCTTGTTCGCTTTATCTCCCAAGTGGGATAAATACTTTTCGATTCCGCCGAGTCCGGTTTCGTTTGTTTGAGTTATCATCGAAGTTATGGTAGTCTCTTTTCAAGCTCACTTACGGTGGGTCTTGCTCGATTTATCTCCCAATTGGAATAAATGCTTTTTGATTTCGTCCACGTCCGGTTTCGTATCTTTGAGTTATCATCCAAGTATGATATTCTCTTTTTAAGAACACTTACGATGTGTCTTGTACATTTTATCTCCCCAGAGGGATAATTGCTTTTCGATTCTGTCCAGGTCCAGTTTCGTATCTTTGAGTTATCATCCAAGTTATGATAGTCTTTTTCAAGGTTTATCTCCCAAGTGGGATAAATACTTTTCGATTCCGCCAAATCCGGTTTCGTTTGTTTGAGTTATCATCCAAGTTATGATAGTCTCTTTTTTAAGTTTTAACTCCCAAGTGCGAAAATAATTTTCGATTCCGCCAAGTCCGGTTTCGTTTGTTTGAGTTATCATCCAAGTTATGATATTATTTTTCAAGTTTTATCTCCCAAGTGGGATAAATACTTTTTGATTCCACCAAGTCCAATTTCGTTTGTTTGAGTTATCATCCAAGTTATGATAGTCTCATTTCAAGTTTAATCTCCCATGTGGGATAAATACTTTTCGATTCCGCCAAGTCCGATTTCGTTTATTTGAGTTATCATCCAAGTTATGATAGTCTCTTTTCATGTTTTATCTCCCAAGTGGGATAAATACTTTTCGATTCCGCCAAGTCCGGTTTCGTTTGTTTGAGTTATCATCCAAGTTATGATAGTATTTTTCAAGTTTTATCTCCCAAGTGGGATAAATACTTTTCGATTCCGCCAAGTTCAGTTTCGTTTGTTTGAGTTATCATCCAAGTTATGATAGTCATTTTCAAGTTTTATCTCCCGAGTGGGATACATACTTTTCGATTCTGCCAAGTCTAGTTTCATTTGTTTGAGTTATCATCCAAGTTATCGTAGTCTCTTTTAAAGCTCATTCACGGTGTGTCTTGTTCGCTTTATCTCCCAAGTGGGTTAAATGCTTTTTGATTCCTTCCAAGTACGGTTTTGTATCTTTGAGTTATCATCCAAGTATAATATTCTCTTTTTAAGAACACTCACGGTGTGTCTTGTTCGCTTTATCTCCCAAATGGGATAAATGCTTTTCGGTTCCGTCCAAGTCCGATTTCGTGTCTTCGAGTATTCAATAAAGTCATGGTAGTCTCTTTTCAAGCTCACTCACGATGTGTCTTGTTCGCTTTATCTCCCAAGTGGGATAAATGCTTTTCAATTCTTTCTAAGTCCAGTTTCGTATCTTTGAGTTATCATCCAAGTTATGGTAATCTCTTTTCAAGCTAAATCGCGGTGTTTCTTGTTCGCTTTATCTCCCATGTGGGATAAATGATTTTCGATTCCGTCCAAGTCCGGTTTCGTATCTTGGAGTTATCATCCAAGTTATGGTAGTCTCTTTTCAAGCTCACTCGCGTTGTGTCTTGTTCGCTTTATCTCCCAAGTGGGATAAATACTTTTCGATTCCGCCGAGTCCGGTTTCGTTTGTTTGAGTTATCATCGAAGTTATGGTAGTCTCTTTTCAAGCTCACTTACGGTGGGTCTTGCTCGATTTATCTCCCAATTGGAATAAATGCTTTTTGATTTCGTCCACGTCCGGTTTCGTATCTTTGAGTTATCATCCAAGTATGATATTCTCTTTTTAAGAACACTTACGATGTGTCTTGTACATTTTATCTCCCCAGAGGGATAATTGCTTTTCGATTCTGTCCAGGTCCAGTTTCGTATCTTTGAGTTATCATCCAAGTTATGATAGTCTTTTTCAAGGTTTATCTCCCAAGTGGGATAAATACTTTTCGATTCCGCCAAATCCGGTTTCGTTTGTTTGAGTTATCATCCAAGTTATGATAGTCTCTTTTTTAAGTTTTAACTCCCAAGTGCGAAAATAATTTTCGATTCCGCCAAGTCCGGTTTCGTTTGTTTGAGTTATCATCCAAGTTATGATATTATTTTTCAAGTTTTATCTCCCAAGTGGGACAAATACTTTTCGATTCCGCCAAGTTCAGTTTCGTTTGTTTGAGTTATCATCCAAGTTATGATAGTCATTTTCAAGTTTTATCTCCCAAGTGGGATACATACTTTTCGATTCTGCAAAGTCTGGTTTCATTTGTTTGAGTTATCATAGTCTCTTTTAAAGCTCATTCACGGTGTGTCTTGTTCGTTTTATCTCCCAAGTGGGATAAATTCTTTTCGATTCCTTCCATGTCCGGTTTTGTATCTTTGAGTATCATCCAAGTATAATATTCTTTTTTTAAGAACACTCACGGTGTGTCTTGTTCGCTTTATCTCCCAAATGGGATAAATGCTTTTCGATTCCGTCCAAGTCTAATTTCGTTTCTTTGAGTATTCAATAAAGTCATGGTAGTCTCTTTTCAAACTCACTCACGGTGTGTCTTGTTCGCTTTATCCCCCAAGTGGGATAAATGCTTTTCAATTCTGTCTAAGTCCAGTTTCGTATCTTTGAGTTATCATCCAAGTTATGGTAGTCTCTTTTCAAGCTAAATCGCGGTGTGTCTTGTTCGCTTTATTTCCCAAGTGGGATAAATGATTTTCGATTTCGTCCAAGTCCGGTTTCGTATCTTTGAGTTATCATCCAAATTATGGTTGTATCTTTTCAAGCTCACTCGCGTTGTGTCTTGTTCGCTTTATCTCCTAAGTGGGATAAATACTTTTCGATTCCGCCGAGTCAGGTTTCGTTTGTTTGAGTTATTATCGAAGTTATGGTAGTCTCTTTTTAAGCTCACTTACGGTGGGTCTTGTTCGCTTTATCTCCCAAGTGGAATAAATGCTTTTCGATTTCGTCCACGTCCGATTTAGTATCTTTGAGTTATCATCCAAGTATGATATTCTCTTTTTAAGAACACTTACGATGTGTCTTGTACATTTTATCTCCCTAGTGGGATAATTGCTTTTCTATTCTGTCCAGGTCTAGTTTCGTATCTTTGAGTTATCATCCAAGTTATGATAGTCTTTTTCAAGGTTTATCTCCCAAGTGGGATAAATACTTTTCGATTCCGCCAAATCCGGTTTCGTTTGTTTGAGTTATCATCCAAGTTATGATAGTCTCTTTTTTAAGTTTTATCTCCCAAGTGGGAAAATAATTTTCGATTCCGCCAAGTCCAGTTTCGTTTGTTTGAGTTATCATCCAAGTTATGATAGTATTTTTCAAGTTTTATCTCCCAAGTGGGATAAATACTTTTCGATTCCGCCAAGTTCAGTTTCGTTTGTTTGAGTTATCATCCAAGTTATGATAGTCATTTTCAAGTTTTATCTCCCAACTGGGATACATACTTTTCGATTCTGCCAAGTCTGGTTTCATTTGTTTGAGTTATCATCCAAGTTATCATAGTCTCTTTTAAAGCTCATTCACGGCGTGTCTTGTTCGCTTTATCTCCCAAGTGGGATAAATTCTTTTCGATTCCTTCCATGTCCGGTTTTGTATCTTTGAATTATCATCCAAGTATAATATTCTCTTTTTAAGAACACTCACGGTGTGTTTTGTTCGCTTTATCTCCCAAATGGGATAAATGCTTTTCGGTTCCGTCCAAGTCCGATTTCGTTTCTTAGAGTATTCAATAAAGTCATGGTAGTCTCTTTTCAATCTCACTCACGATGTGTCTTGTTCGCTTTATCTCCCAAGTGGGATAAATGCTTTTCAATTCTTTCTAAGTCCAGTTTCGTATCTTTGAGTTATCATCCAAGTTATGGTAATCTCTTTTCAAGCTAAATCGCGGTGTTTCTTGTTCGCTTTATCTCCCATGTGGGATAGATGATTTTCGATTCCGTCCAAGTCCGGTTTCGTATCTTGGAGGTATCATCCTAGTTATGGTAGTATCTTTTCAAGCTCACTCGCGTTGTGTCTTGTTCTCTTTATCTCCCAAGTGGGATAAATACTTTTCGATTCCGCCGAGTCCGGTTTCGTTTGTTTGAGTTATCATCGAAGTTATGGTAGTCTCTTTTTAAGCTCACTTATGGTGGGTCTTGTTCGCTTTATCTCCTAAGTGGAATAAATGCTTTTCGATTTCGTCCACGTCCGGTTTCGTATCTTTGAGTTATCATCCAAGTATGATATTCTCTTTTTAAGAACACTTACGATGTGTCTTGTACATTTTATCTCCCTAGTGGGATAATTGCTTTTCGATTCCGTCCAAGTCCAGTTTCGTATCTTTGAGTTATCATCCAAGTTATTATAGTCTTTTTCAAGGTTTATCTCCCAAGTGGGATAAATACATTTCGATTCCGCCAAATCCGGTTTCGTTTGTTTGAGTTATCATCCAAGTTATGATAGTCTCTTTTTTAAGTTTTATCTCCCATGTGGGAAAATAATTTTCGATTCCGCCAAGTCCGGTTTCGTTTGTTTGAGTTATCACCGAAGTTATGATAGTCTTTATCAAGTTTTATCTCCCAAGTGGAATAAATACTTTTTGATTCCACCAAGTCCAATTTCGTTTGTTTGAGTTATCATCCAAGTTATGATAGTCTCATTTCAAGTTTTATCTCCCATGTGGGATAAATACTTTTCGATTCCGCCAAGTCCGATTTCGTTTATTTGAGTTATCATCCAAGTTATGATAGTCTCTTTTCATGTTTTATCTCCCAAGTGGGATAAATACTTTTCGATTCCGCCAAGTCCGGTTTCGTTTGTTTGAGTTACCATCCAAGTTATGATAGTCTTTTTCAAGTTTTATCTCCCAAGTGGGATAAATACTTTTCGATTCCGCCAAGTTCAGTTTCGTTTGTTTGAGTTATCATCCAAGTTATGATAGTCATTTTCATGTTTTATCTCCCGAGTGGGATACATACTTTTCGATTCTGCCAAGTCTGGTTTCATTTATTTGAGTTATCATCCAAGTTATCATAGTCTCTTTTAAAGCTCATTCAAGATGTGTCTTGTTCGCTTTATCTCCCAAGTCGGATAAATTCTTTTCGATTCCTTCCATGTCCGGTTTTGTATCTTTGAGTTATCATCCAAGTATAATATTCTTTTTTTAAGAACACTCACGGTGTGTCTTGTTCGCTTTATCTCCCAAATGGGATAAATGCTTTTCGATTCCGTTCAAGTCCGATTTCGTTTCTTTGAATATTCAATAAAGTCATGGTAGTCTCTTTTCAAACTCACTCACGGTGTGTCTTGTTCGCTTTATCTCCCCAGTGGGATAAATGCTTTTCAATTCTGTCTAAGTCCAGTTTCGTATCTTTGAGTTATCATCCAAGTTATGGTAGTCTCTTTTCAAGCTAAATCGCGGTGTGTCTTGTTCGCTTTATCTCCCAAGTGGGATAAATGATTTTCGATCCGTCCAAGTCCGGTTTCGTATCTTCGAGTTATCATCCAAGTTATGGTAGTCTCTTTTCAAGCTCACTCGCGTTGTGTCTTGTTCGCTTTATCTCCTAAGTGGGATAAATACTTTTCGATTCCGCCGAGTCCGGTTTCGTTTGTTTGAGTTATCATCGAAGTTATGGTAGTCTCTTTTTAAGCTCACTTACGGTGGGTCTTGTTCGCTTTATCTCCCAAGTGGAATAAATGCTTTTCGATTTCGTCCACGTCCGGTTTCGTATCTTTGAGTTATCATCCAAGTATGATATTCTCTTTTTAAGAACACTTACGATGTGTCTTGTACATTTTATCTCCCTAGTGGGATAATTGCTTTTCGATTCCGTCCAAGTCCAGTTTCGTATCTTTGAGTTATCATCCAAGTTATGATAGTCTTTTTCAAGGTTTATCTCCCAAGTGGGATAAATACTTTTCGATTCTGCCAAATCCGGTTTCGTTTGTTTGAGTTATCATCCAAGTTATGATAGTCTCTCTTTTAAGTTTTATCTCCCAAGTGGGAAAATAATTTTCGATTCCGCCAAGTCCGATTTCGTTTGTTTGAGTTATCATCCTTGTTATGATAGTCTTTTTCAAGTTTTATCTCCCAAGTGGAATAAATACTTTTTGATTCCACCAAGTCCAATTTCGTTTGTTTGAGTTATCATACAAGTTATGATAGTCTCATTTCATGTTTTATCTCCCATGTGGGATAAATACTTTTCGATTCCGCCAAGTCCGATTTCGTTTATTTAAGTTATCATCCAAGTTATGATAGTCTCTTTTCATGTTTTATCTCCCAAGTGGGATAAATACTTTTCGATATCGCCAAGTCCGGTTTCGTTTGTTTGAGTTATCATCCAAGTTATGATAGTATTTTTAAAGTTTAATTTCCCATGTGGGATAAATACTTTTCGATTCCGCCAAGTTCAGTTTCGTTTGTTTGAGTTATCATCCAAGTTATGATAGTCATTTTCAAGTTTTATCTCCCAAGTGGGATACATACTTTTCGATTCTTCCAAGTCTGGTTTCATTTGTTTGACTTATCATCCAAGTTATCGTAGTCTCTTTTAAAGCTCATTCACGGTGTGTTTTGTTCGCTTTATCTCCCAAGTGGGATAAATTCTTTTCGATTCCTTCCATGTCCGGTTTTGTATCTTTGAGTTATCATCCAAGTATAATATTCTTTTTTTTAAGAACACTCACGGTGTGTCGTGTTCGCTTTATCTCCCAAATGGGATAAATGCTTTTCGATTCCGTCCAAGTCCGATTTCGTTTCATTGAGTATTCAATAAAGTCATGGTAGTCTCTTTTCAAACTCACTCACGGTGTGTCTTGTTCGCTTTATCTCCCAAGTGGGATAAATGCTTTTCAATTCTTTCTTAGTCCAGTTTCGTATCTTTGAGTTATCATCCAAGTTATGGTAGTCTCTTTTCAAGCTAAATCACGGTGTGTCTTGTTCGCTTTATCTCCCAAGTGGGATAAATGATTTTCGATTCCGTCCAAGTCCGGTTTCGTATCTTTGAGTTATCATCCAAGTTATGGTAGTCTCTTTTCAAGCTCACTCGTGTTGTGTCTTGTTCGCTTTATCTCCTAAGTGGGATAAATACTTTTCGATTCCGCCGAGTCCGGTTTCGTTTGTTTGAGTTATCATCGAAGTTATGGTAGTCTCTTTTTAAGCTCACTTACGGTGGGTCTTGTTCGCTTTATCTCCCAAGTGGAATAAATGCTTTTCGATTTCGTCCACGTCCGGTTTCGTATCTTTGAGTTATCATCCAAGTATGATATTCTCTTTTTAAGAACACTTACGATGTGTCTTGTACATTTTATCTCCCTAGTGGGATATTTGCTTTTCGATTTCGTCCAAGTCCATTTTCGTATCTTTGAGTTATCATCCAAGTTATGATAGTCTTTTTCAAGGTTTATCTCCCAAGTGGGATAAATACTTTTCGATTCCGCCAAATCCGGTTTCGTTTGTTTGAGTTATCATCCAAGTTATGATAGTTTCTCTTTTAAGTTTTATCTCCCAAGTGGGAAAATAATTTTCGATTCCGCCAAGTCCGGTTTCGTTTGTTTGAGTTATCATCCAAGTTATGATAGTCTTTTTCAAGTTTTATCTCCCAAGTGGAATAAATACTTTTTGATTCCAACAAGTCCAATTTCGTTTGTTTGAGTTATCATCCAAGTTATGATAGTCTCATTTCAAGTTTTATCTCCCATGTGGGATAAATACTTTTCGATTCCGCCAAGTCCGATTTCGTTTATTTGAGTTATCATCCAAGTTATGATAGTCTCTTTTCATGTTTTATCTCCCAAGTGGGATAAATACTTTTCGATTCCGCCAAGTCCGGTTTCGTTTGTTTGAGTTATCATCCAAGTTATGATAGTATTTTTAAAGTTTAATTTCCCAAGTGGGATAAATACTTTTCGATTCCGCCAAGTTCAGTTTCGTTTGTTTGAGTTATCATCCAAGTTATGATAGTCATTTTCAAGTTTTATCTCCCAAGTGGGATACATACTTTTCGATTCTGCCAAGTCTGGTTTCATTTGTTTGAGTTATCATCCAAGTTATCGTAGTCTCTTTTAAATCTCATTCACGGTGTGTTTTGTTCGCTTTATCTCCCAAGTGGGATAAATTCTTTTTGATTCCTTCCATGTCCGGTTTTGTATCTTTGAGTTATCATCCAAGTATAATATTCTTTTTTTAAGAACACTCACGGTGTGTCTTGTTCGCTTTATCTCCCAAATGGGATAAATGCTTTTCGATTCCGTCCAAGTCCGATTTCGTTTCATTGAGTATTCAATAAAGTCATGATAGTCTCTTTTCAAACTCACTCACGGTGTGTCTTGTTCGCTTTATCTCCCAAGTGGGATAAATTCTTTTCAATTCTTTCTTAGTCCATTTTCGTATCTTTGAGTTATCATCCAAGTTATGGTAGTCTCTTTTCAAGCTAAATCACGGTGTGTCTTGTTCGCTTTATCTCCCAAGTGGGATAAATGATTTTCGATTCCGTCCAAGTCCGGTTTCGTATCTTTGAGTTATCATCCAAGTTATGGTAGTCTCTTTTCAAGCTCACTCGTGTTGTGTCTTGTTCGCTTTATCTCCTAAGTGGGATAAATACTTTTCGATTCCCCCGAGTCCGGTTTCGTTTGTTTGAGTTATCATCAAAGTTATGGTAGTCTCTTTTTAAGCTCACTTACGGTGGGTCTTGTTCGCTTTATCTCCCAAGTGGAATAAATGCTTTTCGATTTCGTCCACGTCCGGTTTCGTATCTTTGAGTTATCATCCAAGTATGATATTCTCTTTTTAAGAACACTTACGATGTGTCTTGTACATTTTATCTCCCTAGTGGGATATTTGCTTTTCGATTCCGTCCAAGTCCATTTTCGTATCTTTGAGTTATCATCCAAGTTATGATAGTCTTTTTCAAGGTTTATCTCCCAAGTGGGATAAATACTTTTCGATTCCGCCAAATCCGGTTTCTTTTGTTTGAGTTATCATCCAAGTTATGATAGTCTCTCTTTTAAGTTTTATCTCCCAAGTGGGAAAATAATTTTCGATTCCGCCATGTCCGGTTTCGTTTGTTTGAGTTATCATCCAAGTTATGATAGTCTTTTTCAAGTATTATCTCCCAAGTGGAATAAATACTTTTTGATTCCACCAAGTCCAATTTCGTTTGTTTGAGTTATCATCCAAGTTATGATAGTCTCATTTCAAGTTTTATCTCCCATGTGGGATAAATACTTTTCGATTCCGCCAAGTCCGATTTCGTTTATTTGAGTTATCATCTAAGTTATGATAGTCTCTTTTCATGTTTTATCTCCCAAGTGGGATAAATACTTTTCGATTCCGCCATGTCCGGTTTCGTTTGTTTGAGTTATCATTCAAGTTATGATAGTATTTTTAAAGTTTAATTTACCAAGTGGGATAAATACTTTTCGATTCCGCCAAGTTCAGTTTCGTTTGTTTGAGTTATCATCCAAGTTATAATAGTCATTTTCAAGTTTTATCTCCCAAGTGGGATACATACTTTTCGATTCTGCCAAGTCTGGTTTCATTTGTTTGAGTTATCATCCAAGTTATCGTAGTCTCTTTTAAATCTCATTCACGGTGTGTTTTGTTCGCTTTATCTCCCAAGTGGGATAAATTCTTTTTGATTCCTTCCATGTACGGTTTTGTATCTTTGAGTTATCATCCAAGTATAATATTCTTTTTTTTAAGAACACTCACTGTGTGTCTTGTTCGCTTTATCTCCCAAATGGGATAAATTCTTTTCGATTCCGTCCAAGTCCGATTTCGTTTCATTGAGTATTCAATAAAGTCATGGTAGTCTCTTTTCAAACTCACTCACGGTGTGTCTTGTTCGCTTTATCTCCCAAGTGGGATAAATGCTTTTCAATTCTGTCTAAGTCCAGTTTCGTATCTTTGAGTTATCATCCAAGTTATGGTAGTCTCTTTTCAAGCTAAATCGCGGTGTGTCTTGTTCGCTTTATCTCCCAAGTGGGATAAATGATTTTCGATTCCGTCCATGTCCGGTTTCGTATCTTCGAGTTATCATCCAAGTTATGGTAGTCTCTTTTCAAGCTCACTCGCGTTGTGTCTTGTTCGCTTTATCTCCTAAGTGGGATAAATACTTTTCGATTCCGCCGAGTCCGGTTTCGTTTGTTTGAGTTATCATCGAAGTTATGGTAGTCTCTTTTTAAGCTCACTTACGGTGGGTCTTGTTCGCTTTATCTCCCAAGTGGAATAAATGCTTTTCGATTTCGTCCACATCCGGTTTCGTATCTTTGAGTTATCATCCAAGTATGATATTCTCTTTTTAAGAACACTTACGATGTGTCTTGTACATTTTATCTCCCTAGTGGGATAATTGCTTTTCGATTCCGTCCAAGTCCAGTTTCGTATCTTTGAGTTATCATCCAAGTTATGATAGTCTTTTTCAAGGTTTATCTCCCAAGTGGGATAAATACTTTTCGATTCCGCCAAATCCGGTTTCGTTTGTTTGAGTTATCATCCAAGTTATGATAGTCTCTATTTTAAGTTTTATCTCCCAAGTGGGAAAATAATTTTCGATTCCGTCAAGTCCGGTGTCGTTTGTTTGAGTTATCACCTAAGTTATGATAGTCTTTTTCAAGTTTTATCTCCCAAGTGGAATAAATACTTTTTGATTCCACAAAGTCCAATTTCGTTTGTTTGAGTTATCATCCAAGTTATGATAGTCTCATTTCAAGTTTTATCTCCCATGTGGGATAAATACTTTTCTATTCCGCCAAGTCCGATTTCGTTTATTTGAGTTATCATCCAAGTTATGATAGTCTCTTTTCATGTTTTATCTCCCAAGTGGGATAAATACTTTTCGATTCCGCCAAGTCCGGTTTCGTTTGTTTGAGTTATCATCCAAGTTATGATAGTCTTTTTCAAGGTTTATCTCCCAAGTGGGATAAATACTTTTCGATTCTGCCAAATCCGGTTTCGTTTGTTTGAGTTATCATCCAAGTTATGATAGTCTCTCTTTTAAGTTTTATCTCCCAAGTGGGAAAATAATTTTCGATTCCGCCAAGTACGATTTCGTTTGTTTGAGTTATCATCCAAGTTATGATAGTCTTTTTCAAGTTTTATCTCCCAAGTGGAATAAATACTTTTTGATTCCACCAAGTCCAATTTCGTTTGTTTGAGTTATCATCCAAGTTATGATAGTCTCATTTCAAGTTTTATCTCCCATGTGGGATAAATACTTTTCGATTCCGCCAAGTCCGATTTCGTTTATTTGAGTTATCATCCAAGTTATGATAGTCTCTTTTCATGTTTTATCTCCCATGTGGGATAAATACTTTTCGATTCCGCCAAGTCCGGTTTCGTTTGTTTGAGTTATCATCCAAGTTATGATAGTATTTTTAAAGTTTAATTTCCCAAGTGGGATAAATACTTTTCGATTCCGCCAAGTTCAGTTTCGTTTGTTTGAGTTATCATCCAAGTTATGATAGTCATTTTCAAGTTTTATCTCCCAAGTGGGATACGTACTTTTCGATTCTGCCAAGTCTGGTTTCATTTGTTTGAGTTATCATCCAAGTTATCGTAGTCTCTTTTAAATCTCATTCACGGTGTGTTTTGTTCGCTTTCTCTCCCAAGTGGGATAAATTCTTTTTGATTCCTTCCATGTCCGGTTTTGTATCTTTGAGTTATCATCCAAGTATAATATTCTTTTTTTTAAGAACACTCACGGTGTGTCTTGTTCGCTTTATCTCCCAAATGGGATAAATTCTTTTCGATTCCGTCCAAGTCCGATTTCGTTTCATTGAGTATTCAATAAAGTCATGGTAGTCTCTTTTCAAACTCACTCACGGTGTGTCTTGTTCGCTTTATCTCCCAAGTGGGATAAATGCTTTTCAATTCTGTCTAAGTCCAGTTTCGTATCTTTGAGTTATCATCCAAGTTATGGTAGTCTCTTTTCAAGCTAAATCGCGGTGTGTCTTGTTCGCTTTATCTCCCAAGTGGGATAAATGATTTTCGATTCCGTCCAAGTCCGGTTTCGTATCTTCGAGTTATCATCCAAGTTATGGTAGTCTCTTTTCAAGCTCACTCGCGTTGTGTCTTGTTCGCTTTATCTCCTAAGTGGGATAAATACTTTTCGATTCCGCCGAGTCCGGTTTCGTTTGTTTGAGTTATCATCGAAGTTATGGTAGTCTCTTTTTAAGCTCACTTACGGTGGGTCTTGTTCGCTTTATCTCCCAAGTGGAATAAATGCTTTTCGATTTCGTCCACGTCCGGTTTCGTATCTTTGAGTTATCATCCAAGTATGATATTCTCTTTTTAAGAACACTTACGATGTGTCTTGTACATTTTATCTCCCTAGTGGGATAAATGATTTTCGATTCCGTCCAAGTCCAGTTTCGTATCTTTGAGTTATCATCCAAGTTATGATAGTCTTTTTCAAGGTTTATCTCCCAAGTGGGATAAATACTTTTCGATTCCGCCAAAACCGGGTTCGTTTGTTTGAGTTATCATCCAAGTTATGATAGTCTCTTTTTTAAGTTTTATCTCCCAAGTGGGAAAATAATTTTCGATTCCGCCAAGTCCGGTTTCGTTTGTTTGAGTTATCACCTAAGTTATGATAGTCTTTTTCAAGTTTTATCTCCCAAGTGGAATAAATACTTTTTGATTCCACCAAGTCCAATTTCGTTTGTTTGAGTTATCATCCAAGTTATGATAGTCTCATTTCAAGTTTTATCTCCCATGTGGGATAAATACTTTTCGATTCCGCCAAGTCCGATTTCGTTTATTTGAGTTATCATCCAAGTTATGATAGTCTCTTTTCATGTTTTATCTCCCAAGTGGGAAAAATACTTTTCGATTCCGCCAAGTCCGGTTTCGTTTGTTTGAGTTAACATCCAAGTTATGATAGTCTTTTTCAAGGTTTATCTCCCAAGTGGGATAAATACTTTTCGATTCTGCCAAATCCGGTTTCGTTTGTTTGAGTTATCATCCAAGTTATGATAGTCTCTCTTTTAAGTTTTATCTCCCAAGTGGGAAAATAATTTTCGATTCCGCCAAGTCCGATTTCGTTTGTTTGAGTTATCAACCAAGTTATGATAGTCTTTTTCAAGTTTTATCTCCCAAGTGGAATAAATACTTTTTGATTCCACCAAGTCCAATTTCGTTTGTTTGAGTTATCATCCAAGTTATGATAGTCTCATTTCAAGTTTTATCTCCCATGTGGGATAAATACTTTTCGATTCCGCCAAGTCCGATTTCGTTTATTTGAGTTATCATCCAAGTTATGATAGTCTCTTTTCATGTTTTATCTCCCAAGTGGGATAAATACTTTTCGATTCCGCCAAGTCCGGTTTCGTTTGTTTGAGTTATCATCCAAGTTATGATAGTATTTTTAAATTTTAATTTCCCAAGTGGGATAAATACTTTTCGATTCCGCCAAGTTCAGTTTCGTTTGTTTAAGTTATCATCCAAGTTATGATAGTCATTTTCAAGGTTTATCTCCCAAGTGGGATACATACTTTTCGATTCTGCCAAGTCTGGTTTCATTTGTTTGAGTTATCATCCAAGTTATCGTAGTCTCTTTTAAATCTCATTCACGGTGTGTTTTGTTCGCTTTATCTCCCAAGTGGGATAAATTCTTTTTGATTCCTTCCATGTCCGGTTTTGTATGTTTGAGTTATCATCCAAGTATAATATTCTTTTTTTTAAGAACACTCACGGTGTGTCTTGTTCGCTTTATCTCCCAAATGGGATAAATTCTTTTCGATTCCGTCCAAGTCCGATTTTGTTTCATTGAGTATTCAATAAAGTCATGGTAGTCTCTTTTCAAACTCACTCACGGTGTGTCTTGTTCACTTTATCTCCCAAGTGGGATAAATGCTTTTCAATTCTGTCTAAGTCCAGTTTCGTATCTTTGAGTTATCATCCAAGTTATGGTAGTCTCTTTTCAAGCTAAATCGCGGTGTGTCTTGTTCGCTTTATCTCCCAAGTGGGATAAATGATTTTCGATTCCGTCCAAGTCCGGTTTCGTATCTTCGAGTTATAATCCAAGTTATGGTAGTCTCATTTCAAGCTCACTCGCGTTGTGTCTTGTTCGCTTTATCTCCTAAGTGGGATAAATACTTTTCGATTCCGCCGAGTCCGGTTTCGTTTGTTTGAGTTATCATCGAAGTTATGGTAGTCTCTTTTTAAGCTCACTTACGGTGGGTCTTGTTCGCTTTATCTCCCAAGTGGAATAAATGCTTTTCGATTTCGTCCACGTCTGGTTTCGTATCTTTGAGTTATCATCCAAGTATGATATTCTCTTTTTAAGAACACTTACGATGTGTCTTGTACATTTTATCTCCCTAGTGGGATAATTGCTTTTCGATTCCGTCCAAGTTCAGTTTCGTATCTTTGAGTTATCATCCAAGTTATGATAGTCTTTTTCAAGGTTTATCTCCCAAGTGGGATAAATACTTTTCGATTCCGCCAAATCCGGTTTCGTTTGTTTGAGTTATCATCCAAGTTATGATAGTCTCTTTTTTAAGTTTTATCTCCCAAGTGGGAAAATAATTTTCGATTCCGCCAAGTCCGGTTTCGTTTGTTTGAGTTATCACCTAAGTTATGATAGTCTTTTTCAAGTTTTATCTCCCAAGTGGAATAAATACTTTTTGATTCCACCAAGTCCAATTTCGTTTGTTTGAGTTATCATCCAAGTTATGATAGTCTCATTTCAAGTTTTATCTCCCATGTGGGAGAAATACTTTTCGATTCCGCCAAGTCCGATTTCGTTTATTTGAGTTATCATCCAAGTTATGATAGTCTTTTTTCATGTTTTATCTCCCAAGTGGGATAAATACTTTTCGATTCCGCCAAGTCTGGTTTCGTTTGTTTGAGTTATCATCCAAGTTATGATAGTATTTTTCAAGTTTTATCTCCCAAGTGGGATAAATACTTTTCGATTCCGCCAAGTTCAGTTTCGTTTGTTTGAGTTATCATCCAAGTTATGATAGTCATTTTCAAGTTTTATCTCCCAAGTGGGATACATACTTTTCGATTCTGCCAAGTCTGGTTTCATTTGTTTGAGTTATCATCCAAGTTATCGTAGTCTCTTTTAAATCTCATTCACGGTGTGTTTTGTTCGCTTTATCTCCCAAGTGGGATAAATTCTTTTTGATTCCTTCCATGTCCGGTTTTGTATGTTTGAGTTATCATCCAAGTATAATATTCTTTTTTTTAAGAACACTCACGGTGTGTCTTGTTCGCTTTATGTCCCAAATGGGATAAATTCTTTTCGATTCCGTCCAAGTCCGATTTCGTTTCATTGAGTTATCATCCAAGTTATGGTAGTCTCTTTTCAAGCTAAATCGCGGTGTGTCTTGTTCGCTTTATCTCCCAAGTGGGATAAATGATTTTCGATTCCGTCCAAGTCCGGTTTCGTATCTTCGAGTTATCATCCAAGTTATGGTAGTCTCTTTTCAAGCTCACTCGCGTTGTGTCTTGTTCGCTTTATCTCCTAAGTGGGATAAATACTTTTCGATTCCGCCGAGTCCGATTTCGTTTGTTTGAGTTATCATCGAAGTTATGGTAGTCTCTTTTTAAGCTCACTTACGGTGGGTCTTGTTCGCTTTATCTCCCAAGTGGAATAAATGCTTTTCGATTTCGTCCACGTCCGGTTTCGTATCTTTGAGTTATCATCCAAGTATGATATTCTCTTTTTAAGAACACTTACGATGTGTCTTGTACATTTTATCTCCCTAGTGGGATAATTGCTTTTCGATTCCGTCCAAGTCCAGTTTCGTATCTTTGAGTTATCATCCAAGTTATGATAGTCTTTTTCAAGGTTTATCTCCCAAGTGGGATAAATACTTTTCGATTCCGCCAAATCCGGTTTCGTTTGTTTGAGTTATCATCCAAGTTATGATAGTCTCTTTTTTAAGTTTTATCTCCCAAGTGGGAAAATAATTTTCGATTCCGCCAAGTCCGGTTTCGTTTGTTTGAGTTATCACCTAAGTTATGATAGTCTTTTTCAAGTTTTATCTCCCAAGTGGAATAAATACTTTTTGATTCCACCAAGTCCAATTTCGTTTGTTTGAGTTATCATCCAAGTTATGATAGTCTCATTTCAAGTTTTATCTCCCATGTGGGATAAATACTTTTCGATTCCGCCAAGTCCGATTTCGTTTATTTGAGTTATCATCCAAGTTATGATAGTCTCTTTTCATGTTTTATCTCCCAAGTGGGATAAATACTTTTCGATTCCGCCAAGTCCGGTTTCGTTTGTTTGAGTTATCATCCAAGTTATGATAGTATTTTTCAAGTTTTATCTCCCAAGTGGGATACATACTTTTCGATTCTGCCAAGTCTGGTTTCATTTGTTCGAGTTATCATCCAAGTTATCGTAGTCTCTTTTAAAGCACATTCACGGTGTGTTTTGTTCGCTTTATCTCCCAAGTGGGATAAATTCTTTTCGATTCCTTCCATGTCCGGTTTTGTATCTTTGAGTTATCATCCAAGTATAATATTCTTTTTTTTAAGAACACTCACGGTGTGTTTTGTTCGCTTTATCTCCCAAATGGGATAAATGCTTTTCGATTCCGTCCAAGTCCGATTTCGTTTCATTGAGTATTCAATAAAGTCATGGTAGTCTCTTTTCTAACTCACTCACGGTGTGTCTTGTTCGCTTTATCTCCCAAGTGGAATAAATGCTTTTCAATTCTGTCTAAGTCCAGTTTCGTATCTTTGAGTTATCATCCAAGTTATGGTAGTCTCTTTTCAAGCTAAATCGCGGTGTGTCTTGTTCGCTTTATCTCCCAAGTGGGATAAATGATTTTCGATTCCGTCCAAGTCCGGTTTCGTATCTTTGAGTTATCATCCAAGTTATGGTAGTCTCTTTTCAAGCTCACTCGTGTTTTGTCTTGTTCGCTTTATCTCCTAAGTGGGATAAATAATTTTCGATTCCGCCGAGTGCGGTTTCGTTTGTTTGAGTTATCATCGAAGTTATGGTAGTCTCTTTTTAAGCTCACTTACGGTGGGTCTTGTTCTCTTTATCTCCCAAGTGGAATAAATGCTTTTCGATTTCGTCCACGTCCGGTTTCGTATCTTTGAGTTATCATCCAAGTATGATATTCTCTTTTTAAGAACACTTACGATGTGTCTTGTACATTTTATCTCCCTAGTGGGATAATTGCTTTTCGATTCCGTCCAAGTCCAGTTTCGTATCTTTGAGTTATCATCCAAGTTATGATAGTCTTTTTCAAGTTATATCTCCCAAGTGGGATAAATACTTTTCGATTCCGCCAAATCCGGTTTCGTTTGTTTGAGTTATCATCCAAGTTATGATAGTCTCTTTTTTAAGTTTTATCTCCCAAGTGGGAAAATAATTTTCGATTCCGCCAAGTCCGGTTTCGTTTGTTTGAGTTATCACCCAAGTTATGATAGTCTTTTTCAAGTTTTATCTCCCAAGTGGAATAAATACTTTTTGATTCCACCAAGTCCAATTTCGTTTGTTTGAGTTATCATCCAAGTTATGATAGTCTCATTTCAAGTTTTATCTCCCATGTGGGATAAATACATTTCGATTCCGCCAAGTCCGATTTCGTTTATTTGAGTTATCATCCAAGTTATGATAGTCTCTTTTCATGTTTTATCTCCCAAGTGGGATAAATACTTTTCGATTCCGCCATGTCCGGTTTCGTTTGTTTGAGTTATCATTGAAGTTATGGTAGTATCTTTTTAAGCTCACTTATGGTGGGTCTTGTTCGCTTTATCTCCCAAGTGGAATAAATGCTTTTCTCGTCCACGTCCGGTTTCGTATCTTTGAGTTATCATCCAAGTATGATATTATCTTTTTAAGAACACTTACGATGTGTCTTGTACATTTTATCTCCCTAGTGGGATAATTGCTTTTCGATTCCGTCCAAGTCCATTTTCGTATCTTTGAGTTATCATCCAAGTTATGATAGTCTTTTTCAAGGTTTATCTCCCAAGTGGGATAAATACTTTTCGATTCTGCCAAATCCGGTTTCGTTTGTTTGAGTTATCATCCAAGTTATGATAGTCTCTCTTTTAAGTTTTATCTCCCAAGTGGGAAAATAATTTTCGATTCCGCCAAGTCCGATTTCGTTTGTTTGAGTTATCATCCAAGTTATGATAGTCTTTTTCAAATTTTTATCTCCCAAGTGGAATAAATACTTTTTGATTCCACCAAGTCCAATTTCGTTTGTTTGAGTTATCATCCAAGTTATGATAGTCTCATTTCAAGTTTTATCTCCCATGTGAGATAAATACTTTTCGATTCCGCCAAGTCCGATTTCGTTTATTTAAGTTATCATCCAAGTTATGATAGTCTCTTTTCATGTTTTATCTCCCAAGTGGGATAAATACTTTTCGATATCGCCAAGTCCGGTTTCGTTTGTTTGAGTTATCATCCAAGTTATGATAGTATTTTTAAAGTTTAATTTACCAAGTGGGATAAATACTTTTCGATTCCGCCAAGTTCAGTTTCGTTTGTTTGAGTTATCATCCAAGTTATGATAGTCATTTTCAAGTTTTATCTCCCAAGTGGGATACATACTTTTCGATTCTGCCAAGTCTGGTTTCATTTGTTCGAGTTATCATCCAAGTTATCGTAGTCTCTTTTAAAGCACATTCACGGTGTGTTTTGTTCGCTTTATCTCCCAAGTGGGATAAATTCTTTTCGATTCCTTCCATGTCCGGTTTTGTATCTTTGAGTTATCATCCAAGTATAATATTCTTTTTTTTAAGAACACTCACGGTGTGTTTTGTTCGCTTTATCTCCCAAATGGGATAAATGCTTTTCGATTCCGTCCAAGTCCGATTTCGTTTCATTGAGTATTCAATAAAGTCATGGTAGTCTCTTTTCTAACTCACTCACGGTGTGTCTTGTTCGCTTTATCTCCCAAGTGGAATAAATGCTTTTCAATTCTGTCTAAGTCCAGTTTCGTATCTTTGAGTTATCATCCAAGTTATGGTAGTCTCTTTTCAAGCTAAATCGCGGTGTGTCTTGTTCGCTTTATCTCCCAAGTGGGATAAATGATTTTCGATTCCGTCCAAGTCCGGTTTCGTATCTTTGAGTTATCATCCAAGTTATGGTAGTCTCTTTTCAAGCTCACTCGTGTTTTGTCTTGTTCGCTTTATCTCCTAAGTGGGATAAATAATTTTCGATTCCGTCGAGTGCGGTTTCGTTTGTTTGAGTTATCATCGAAGTTATGGTAGTCTCTTTTTAAGCTCACTTACGGTGGGTCTTGTTCTCTTTATCTCCCAAGTGGAATAAATGCTTTTCGATTTCGTCCACGTCCGGTTTCGTATCTTTGAGTTATCATCCAAGTATGATATTCTCTTTTTAAGAACACTTACGATGTGTCTTGTACATTTTATCTCCCTAGTGGGATAATTGCTTTTCGATTCCGTCCAAGTCCAGTTTCGTATCTTTGAGTTATCATCCAAGTTATGATAGTCTTTTTCAAGTTATATCTCCCAAGTGGGATAAATACTTTTCGATTCCGCCAAATCCGGTTTCGTTTGTTTGAGTTATCATCCAAGTTATGATAGTCTCTTTTTTAAGTTTTATCTCCCAAGTGGGAAAATAATTTTCGATTCCGCCAAGTCCGGTTTCGTTTGTTTGAGTTATCACCCAAGTTATGATAGTCTTTTTCAAGTTTTATCTCCCAAGTGGAATAAATACTTTTTGATTCCACCAAGTCCAATTTCGTTTGTTTGAGTTATCATCCAAGTTATGATAGTCTCATTTCAAGTTTTATCTCCCATGTGGGATAAATACATTTCGATTCCGCCAAGTCCGATTTCGTTTATTTGAGTTATCATCCAAGTTATGATAGTCTCTTTTCATGTTTTATCTCCCAAGTGGGATAAATACTTTTCGATTCCGCCATGTCCGGTTTCGTTTGTTTGAGTTATCATTGAAGTTATGGTAGTATCTTTTTAAGCTCACTTATGGTGGGTCTTGTTCGCTTTATCTCCCAAGTGGAATAAATGCTTTTCTCGTCCACGTCCGGTTTCGTATCTTTGAGTTATCATCCAAGTATGATATTATCTTTTTAAGAACACTTACGATGTGTCTTGTACATTTTATCTCCCTAGTGGGATAATTGCTTTTCGATTCCGTCCAAGTCCATTTTCGTATCTTTGAGTTATCATCCAAGTTATGATAGTCTTTTTCAAGGTTTATCTCCCAAGTGGGATAAATACTTTTCGATTCTGCCAAATCCGGTTTCGTTTGTTTGAGTTATCATCCAAGTTATGATAGTCTCTCTTTTAAGTTTTATCTCCCAAGTGGGAAAATAATTTTCGATTCCGCCAAGTCCGATTTCGTTTGTTTGAGTTATCATCCAAGTTATGATAGTCTTTTTCAAATTTTTATCTCCCAAGTGGAATAAATACTTTTTGATTCCACCAAGTCCAATTTCGTTTGTTTGAGTTATCATCCAAGTTATGATAGTCTCATTTCAAGTTTTATCTCCCATGTGAGATAAATACTTTTCGATTCCGCCAAGTCCGATTTCGTTTATTTAAGTTATCATCCAAGTTATGATAGTCTCTTTTCATGTTTTATCTCCCAAGTGGGATAAATACTTTTCGATATCGCCAAGTCCGGTTTCGTTTGTTTGAGTTATCATCCAAGTTATGATAGTATTTTTAAAGTTTAATTTCCCAAGTGGGATAAATACTTTTCGATTCCGCCAAGTTCAGTTTCGTTTGTTTGAGTTATCATCCAAGTTATGATAGTCATTTTCAAGTTTTATCTCCCAAGTGGGATACATACTTTTCGATTCTGCCAAGTCTGGTTTCATTTGTTTGAGTTATCATCCAAGTTATCGTAGTCTCTTTTAAAGCTCATTCACGGTGTGTTTTGTTCGCTTTATCTCCCAAGTGGGATAAATTCTTTTCGATTCCTTCCATGTCCGGTTTTGTATCTTTGAGTTATCATCCAAGTATAATATTCTTTTTTTTAAGAACACTCACGGTGTGTCTTGTTCGCTTTATCTCCCAAATGGGATAAATGCTTTTCGATTCCGTCCAAGTCCGATTTCGTTTCATTGAGTATTCAATAAAGTCATGGTAGTCTCTTTTCAAACTCACTCACGGTGTGTCTTGTTCGCTTTATCTCCCAAGTGGGATAAATGCTTTTCAATTCTGTCTTAGTCCAGTTTCGTATCTTTGAGTTATCATCCAAGTTATGGTAGTCTCTTTTCAAGCTAAATCACGGTGTGTCTTGTTCGCTTTATCTCCCAAGTGGGATAAATGATTTTCGATTCCGTCCAAGTCCGGTTTCGTATCTTTGAGTTATCATCCAAGTTATGGTAGTCTCTTTTCAAGCTCACTCGTGTTGTGTCTTGTTCGCTTTATCTCCCAAGTGGGATAAATACTTTTCGATTCCGCCGAGTCCGGTTTCGTTTGTTTGAGTTATCATAGAAGTTATGGTAGTCTCTTTTTAAGCTCACTTACGGTGGGTCTTGTTCGCTTTATCTCCCAAGTGGAATAAATGCTTTTCGATTTCGTCCACGTCCGGTTTCGTATCTTTGAGTTATCATCCAAGTATGATATTCTCTTTTTAAGAACACTTACGATGTGTCTTGTACATTTTATCTCCCTAGTGGGATAATTGCTTTTCGATTCCGTCCAAGTCCATTTTCGTATCTTTGAGTTATCATCCAAGTTATGATAGTCTTTTTCAAGGTTTATCTCCCAAGTGGGATAAATACTTTTCGATTCCGCCAAATCCGGTTTCGTTTGTTTGAGTTATCATCCAAGTTATGATAGTCTCTCTTTTAAGTTTTATCTCCCAAGTGGGAAAATAATTTTCGATTCCGCCAAGTCCGATTTCGTTTGTTTGAGTTATCATCCAAGTTATGATAGTCTTTTTCAAGTTTTATCTCCCAAGTGGAATAAATACTTTTTGATTCCACCAATTCCAATTTCGTTTGTTTGAGTTATCATCCAAGTTATGATAGTCTCATTTCAAGTTTTATCTCCCATGTGGGATAAATACTTTTCGATTCCGCCAAGTCCGATTTCGTTTATTTGAGTTATCATCCAAGTTATGATAGTCTCTTTTCATGTTTTATCTCCCAAGTGGGATAAATACTTTTCGATATCGCCAAGTCCGGTTTCGTTTGTTTGAGTTATCATCCAAGTTATGATAGTATTTTTAAAGTTTAATTTCCCAAGTGGGATAAATACTTTTCGATTCCGCCAAGTTCAGTTTCGTTTGTTTGAGTTATCATCCAAGTTATGATAGTCATTTTCAAGTTTTATCTCCCAAGTGGGATACATACTTTTCGATTCTGCCAAGTCTGGTTTCATTTGTTTGAGTTATCATCCAAGTTATCGTAGTCTCTTTTAAATCTCATTCACGGTGTGTTTTGTTCGCTTTATCTCCCAAGTGGGATAAATTCTTTTCGATTCCTTCCATGTCCGGTTTTGTATCTTTGAGTTATCATCCAAGTATAATATTCTTTTTTTTAAAAACACTCACGGTGTGTCTTGTTCGCTTTATCTCCCAAATGGGATAAATGCATTTCGATTCCGTCCAAGTCCGATTTCGTTTCATTGAGTATTCAATAAAGTCATGGTAGTCTCTTTTCAAACACACTCACGGTGTGTCTTGTTCGCTTTATCTCCCAAGTGGGATAAATGCTTTTCAATTCTGTCTTAGTCCAGTTTCGTATCTTTGAGTTATCATCCAGGTTATGGTAGTCTCATTTCAAGCTAAATCACGGTGTGTCTTGTTCGCTTTATCTCCCAAGTGGGATAAATGATTTTCGATTCCGTCCAAGTCCGGTTTCGTATCTTTGAGTTATCATCCAAGTTATGGTAGTCTCTTTTCAAGCTCACTCGTGTTGTGTCTTGTTCGCTTTATCTCCTAAGTGGGATAAATACTTTTCGATTCCGCCGAGTCCGGTTTCGTTTGTTTGAGTTATCATCGAAGTTATGGTAGTCTCTTTTTAAGCTCACTTACGGTGGGTCTTGTTCGCTTTATCTCCCAAGTGGAATAAATGCTTTTCGATTTCGTCCACGTCCGGTTTCGTATCTTTGAGTTATCATCCAAGTATGATATTCTCTTTTTAAGAACACTTACGATGTGTCTTGTACATTTTATCTCCCTAGTGGGATAATTGCTTTTCGATTCCGTCCAAGTCCATTTTCGTATCTTTGAGTTATCATCCAAGTTATGATAGTCTTTTTCAAGGTTTATCTCCCAAGTGGGATAAATACTTTTCGATTCCGCCAAATCCGGTTTCGTTTGTTTGAGTTATCATCCAAGTTATGATAGTCTCTCTTTTAAGTTTTATCTCCCAAGTGGGAAAATAATTTTCGATTCCGCCAAGTCCGGTTTCGTTTGTTTGAGTTATCATCCAAGTTATGATAGTCTTTTTCAAGTTTTATCTCCCAAGTGGAATAAATACTTTTTGATTCCACCAAGTCCAATTTCGTTTGTTTGAGTTATCATCCAAGTTATGATAGTCTCATTTCAAGTTTTATCTCCCATGTGGGATAAATACTTTTCGATTCCGCCAAGTCCGATTTCGTTTATTTGAGTTATCATCCAAGTTATGATAGTCTCTTTTCATGTTTTATCTCCCAAGTGGGATAAATACTTTTCGATTCCGCCAAGTCCGGTTTCGTTTGTTTGAGTTATCATCCAAGTTATGATAGTATTTTTAAAGTTTTATTTCCCAAGTGGGATAAATACTTTTCGATTCCGCCAAGTTCAGTTTCGTTTGTTTGAGTTATCATCCAAGTTATGATAGTCATTTTCAAGTTTTATCTCCCAAGTGGGATACATACTTTTCGATTCTGCCAAGTCTGGTTTCATTTGTTTGAGTTATCATCCAAGTTATCGTAGTCTCTTTTAAATCTCATTCACGGTGTGTTTTGTTCGCTTTATCTCCCAAGTGGGATAAATTCTTTTCGATTCCTTCCATGTCCGGTTTTGTATCTTTGAGTTATCATCCAAGTATAATATTCTTTTTTTTAAGAACACTCACGGTGTGTCTTGTTCGCTTTATCTCCCAAATGGGATAAATGAATTTCGATTCCGTCCAAGTCCGATTTCGTTTCATTGAGTATTCAATAAAGTCATGGTAGTCTCTTTTCAAACACACTCACGGTGTGTCTTGTTCGCTTTATCTCCCAAGTGGGATAAATGCTTTTCAATTCTGTCTTAGTCCAGTTTCGTATCTTTGAGTTATCATCCAGGTTATGGTAGTCTCATTTCAAGCTAAATCACGGTGTGTCTTGTTCGCTTTATCTCCCAAGTGGGATAAATGATTTTCGATTCCGTCCAAGTCCGGTTTCGTATCTTTGAGTTATCATCCAAGTTATGGTAGTCTCTTTTCAAGCTCACTCGTGTTGTGTCTTGTTCGCTTTATCTCCTAAGTGGGATAAATACTTTTCGATTCCGCCGAGTCCGGTTTCGTTTGTTTGAGTTATCATCGAAGTTATGGTAGTCTCTTTTTAAGCTCACTTACGGTGGGTCTTGTTCGCTTTATCTCCCAAGTGGAATAAATGCTTTTCGATTTCGTCCACGTCCGGTTTCGTATCTTTGAGTTATCATCCAAGTATGATATTCTCTTTTTAAGAACACTTACGATGTGTCTTGTACATTTTATCTCCCTAGTGGGATAATTGCTTTTCGATTCCGTCCAAGTCCATTTTCGTATCTTTGAGTTATCATCCAAGTTATGATAGTCTTTTTCAAGGTTTATCTCCCAAGTGGGATAAATACTTTTCGATTCCGCCAAATCCGGTTTCGTTTGTTTGAGTTATCATCCAAGTTATGATAGTCTCTCTTTTAAGTTTTATCTCCCAAGTGGGAAAATAATTTTCGATTCCGCCAAGTCCGGTTTCGTTTGTTTGAGTTATCATCCAAGTTATGATAGTCTTTTTCAAGTTTTATCTCCCAAGTGGAATAAATACTTTTTGATTCCACCAAGTCCAATTTCGTTTGTTTGAGTTATCATCCAAGTTATGATAGTCTCATTTCAAGTTTTATCTCCCATGTGGGATAAATACTTTTCGATTCCGCCAAGTCCGATTTCGTTTATTTGAGTTATCATCCAAGTTATGATAGTCTCTTTTCATGTTTTATCTCCCAAGTGGGATAAATACTTTTCGATTCCGCCAAGTCCGGTTTCGTTTGTTTGAGTTATCATCCAAGTTATGATAGTATTTTTAAAGTTTTATTTCCCAAGTGGGATAAATACTTTTCGATTCCGCCAAGTTCAGTTTCGTTTGTTTGAGTTATCATCCAAGTTATGATAGTCATTTTCAAGTTTTATCTCCCAAGTGGGATACATACTTTTCGATTCTGCCAAGTCTGGTTTCATTTGTTTGAGTTATCATCCAAGTTATCGTAGTCTCTTTTAAATCTCATTCACGGTGTGTTTTGTTCGCTTTATCTCCCAAGTGGGATAAATTCTTTTCGATTCCTTCCATGTCCGGTTTTGTATCTTTGAGTTATCATCCAAGTATAATATTCTTTTTTTTAAGAACACTCACGGTGTGTCTTGTTCGCTTTATCTCCCAAATGGGATAAATGCTTTTCGATTCCGTCCAAGTCCGATTTCGTTTCATTGAGTATTCAATAAAGTCATGGTAGTCTCTTTTCAAACACACTCACGGTGTGTCTTGTTCGCTTTATCTCCCAAGTGGGATAAATGCTTTTCAATTCTGTCTTAGTCCAGTTTCGTATCTTTGAGTTATCATCCAGGTTATGGTAGTCTCATTTCAAGCTAAATCACGGTGTGTCTTGTTCGCTTTATCTCCCAAGTGGGATAAATGATTTTCGATTCCGTCCAAGTCCGGTTTCGTATCTTTGAGTTATCATCCAAGTTATGGTAGTCTCTTTTCAAGCTCACTCGTGTTGTGTCTTGTTCGCTTTATCTCCTAAGTGGGATAAATACTTTTCGATTCCGCCGAGTCCGGTTTCGTTTGTTTGAGTTATCATCGAAGTTATGGTAGTCTCTTTTTAAGCTCACTTACGGTGGGTCTTGTTCGCTTTATCTCCCAAGTGGAATAAATGCTTTTCGATTTCGTCCACGTCCGGTTTCGTATCTTTGAGTTATCATCCAAGTATGATATTCTCTTTTTAAGAACACTTACGATGTGTCTTGTACATTTTATCTCCCTAGTGGGATAATTGCTTTTCGATTCCGTCCAAGTCCATTTTCGTATCTTTGAGTTATCATCCAAGTTATGATAGTCTTTTTCAAGGTTTATCTCCCAAGTGGGATAAATACTTTTCGATTCCGCCAAATCCGGTTTCGTTTGTTTGAGTTATCATCCAAGTTATGATAGTCTCTCTTTTAAGTTTTATCTCCCAAGTGGGAAAATAATTTTCGATTCCGCCAAGTCCGGTTTCGTTTGTTTGAGTTATCATCCAAGTTATGATAGTCTTTTTCAAGTTTTATCTCCCAAGTGGAATAAATACTTTTTGATTCCACCAAGTCCAATTTCGTTTGTTTGAGTTATCATCCAAGTTATGATAGTCTCATTTCAAGTTTTATCTCCCATGTGGGATAAATACTTTTCGATTCCGCCAAGTCCGATTTCGTTTATTTGAGTTATCATCCAAGTTATGATAGTCTCTTTTCATGTTTTATCTCCCAAGTGGGATAAATACTTTTCGATTCTGCCAAGTCCGGTTTCGTTTGTTTGAGTTATCATCCAAGTTATGATAGTATTTTTAAAGTTTTATTTCCCAAGTGGGATAAATACTTTTCGATTCCGCCAAGTTCAGTTTCGTTTGTTTGAGTTATCATCCAAGTTATGATAGTCATTTTCAAGTTTTATCTCCCAAGTGGGATACATACTTTTCGATTCTGCCAAGTCTGGTTTCATTTGTTTGAGTTATCATCCAAGTTATCGTAGTCTCTTTTAAATCTCATTCACGGTGTGTTTTGTTCGCTTTATCTCCCAAGTGGGATAAATTCTTTTCGATTCCTTCCATGTCCGGTTTTGTATCTTTGAGTTATCATCCAAGTATAATATTCTTTTTTTTAAGAACACTCACGGTGTGTCTTGTTCGCTTTATCTCCCAAATGGGATAAATGCTTTTCGATTCCGTCCAAGTCCGATTTCGTTTCATTGAGTATTCAATAAAGTCATGGTAGTCTCTTTTCAAACACACTCACGGTGTGTCTTGTTCGCTTTATCTCCCAAGTGGGATAAATGCTTTTCAATTCTGTCTTAGTCCAGTTTCGTATCTTTGAGTTATCATCCAGGTTATGGTAGTCTCTTTTCAAGCTAAATCACGGTGTGTCTTGTTCGCTTTATCTCCCAAGTGGGATAAATGATTTTCGATTCCGTCCATGTCCGGTTTCGTATCTTTGAGTTATCATCCAAGTTATGGTAGTCTCTTTTCAAGCTCACTCGTGTTGTGTCTTGTTCGCTTTATCTCCTAAGTGGGATAAATACTTTTCGATTCCGCCGAGTCCGGTTTCGTTTGTTTGAGTTATCATAGAAGTTATGGAAGTCTCTTTTTAAGCTCACTTACGGTGGGTCTTGTTCGCTTTATCTCCCAAGTGGAATAAATGCTTTTCGATTTCGTCCACGTCCGGTTTCGTATCTTTGAGTTATCATCCAAGTATGATATTCTCTTTTTAAGAACACTTACGATGTGTCTTGTACATTTTATCTCCCTAGTGGGATAATTGCTTTTCGATTCCGTCCAAGTCCATTTTCGTATCTTTGAGTTATCATCCAAGTTATGATAGTCTTTTTAAAGGTTTATCTCCCAAGTGGGATAAATACTTTTCGATTCCGCCAAATCCGGTTTCGTTTGTTTGAGTTATCATCCAAGTTATGATAGTCTCTCTTTTAAGTTTTATCTCCCAAGTGGGAAAATAATTTTCGATTCCGCCAAGTCCGGTTTCGTTTGTTTGAGTTATCATCCAAGTTATGATAGTCTTTTTCAAGTTTTATCTCCCAAGTGGAATAAATACTTTTTGATTCCACCAATTCCAATTTCGTTTGTTTGAGTTATCATCCAAGTTATGATAGTCTCATTTCAAGTTTTATCTCCCATGTGGGATAAATACTTTTCGATTCCGCCAAGTCCGATTTCGTTTATTTGAGTTATCATCCAAGTTATGATAGTCTCTTTTCATGTTTTATCTCCCAAGTGGGATAAATACTTTTCGATTCCGCCAAGTCTGGTTTCGTTTGTTTGAGTTATCATCCAAGTTATGATAGTATTTTTAAAGTTTTATTTCCCAAGTGGGATAAACACTTTTCGATTCCGCCAAGTTCAGTTTCGTTTGTTTTAGTTATCATCCAAGTTATGATAGTCATTTTCAAGTTTTATCTCCCAAGTGGAATACATACTTTTCGATTCTGCCAAGTCTGGTTTCATTTGTTTAAGTTATCATCCAAGTTATCGTAGTCTCTTTTAAATCTCAATCACGGTGTGTTTTGTTCGCTTTATCTCCCAAGTGGGATAAATTCTTTTCGATTCCTTCCATGTCCGGTTTTGTATCTTTGAGTTATCATCCAAGTATAATATTCTTTTTTTTAAGAACACTCACGGTGTGTCTTGTTCGCTTTATCTCCCAAATGGGATAAATGCTTTTCGATTCCGTCCAAGTCCGATTTCGTTTCATTGAGTATTCAATAAAGTCATGGTAGTCTCTTTTCAAACTCACTCACGGTGTGTCTTGTTCGCTTTATCTCCCAAGTGGGATAAATGCTTTTCAATTCTGTCTTAGTCCAGTTTCGTATCTTTGAGTTATCTTCCAAGTTATGGTAGTCTCTTTTCAAGCTAAATCACGGTGTGTCTTGTTCGCTTTATCTCCCAAGTGGGATAAATGATTTTCGATTCCGTCCAAGTCCGGTTTCGTATCTTTGAGTTATCATCCAAGTTATGGTAGTCTCTTTTCAAGCTCACTCGTGTTGTGTCTTGTTCGCTTTATCTCCTAAGTGGGATAAATACTTTTCGATTCCGCCGAGTCCGGTTTCGTTTGTTTGAGTTATCATAGAAGTTATGGTAGTCTCTTTTTAAGCTCACTTACGGTGGGTCTTGTTCGCTTTATCTCCCAAGTGGAATAAATGCTTTTCGATTTCGTCCACGTCCGGTTTCGTATCTTTGAGTTATCATCCAAGTATGATATTCTCTTTTTAAGAACACTTACGATGTGTCTTGTACATTTTATCTCCCTAGTGGCATAATTGCTTTTCGATTCCGTCCAAGTCCATTTTCGTATCTTTGAGTTATCATCCAAGTTATGATAGTCTTTTTCAAGGTTTATCTCCCAAGTGGGATAAATACTTTTCGATTCCGCCAAATCCGGTTTCGTTTGTTTGAGTTATCATCCAAGTTATGATAGTCTCTCTTTTAAGTTTTATCTCCCAAGTGGGAAAATAATTTTCGATTCCGCCAAGTCCGGTTTCGTTTGTTTGAGTTATCATCCAAGTTATGATAGTCTTTTTCAAGTTTTATCTCCCAAGTGGAATAAATACTTTTTGATTCCACCAATTCCAATTTCGTTTGTTTGAGTTATCATCCAAGTTATGATAGTCTCATTTCAAGTTTTATCTCCCATGTGGGATAAATACTTTTCGATTCCGCCAAGTCCGATTTCGTTTATTTGAGTTATCATCCAAGTTATGATAGTCTCTTTTCATGTTTTATCTCCCAAGTGGGATAAATACTTTTCGATTCCCCCAAGTCCGGTTTCGTTTGTTTGAGTTATCATCCAAGTTATGATAGTATTTTTAAAGTTTTATTTCCCAAGTGGGATAAACACTTTTCGATTCCGCCAAGTTCAGTTTCGTTTGTTTGAGTTATCATCCAAGTTATGATAGTCATTTTCAAGTTTTATCTCCCAAGTGGAATACATACTTTTCGATTCTGCCAAGTCTGGTTTCATTTGTTTGAGTTATCATCCAAGTTATCGTAGTCTCTTTTAAATCTCATTCACGGTGTGTTTTGTTCGCTTTATCTCCCAAGTGGGATAAATTCTTTTCGATTCCTTCCATGTCCGGTTTTGTATCTTTGAGTTATCATCCAAGTATAATATTCTTTTTTTTAAGAACACTCACGGTGTGTCTTGTTCGCTTTATCTCCCAAATGGGATAAATGCTTTTCGATTCCGTCCAAGTCCGATTTCGTTTCATTGAGTATTCAATAAAGTCATGGTAGTCTCTTTTCAAACTCACTCACGGTGTGTCTTGTTCGCTTTATCTCCCAAGTGGGATAAATGCTTTTCAATTCTGTCTTAGTCCAGTTTCGTATCTTTGAGTTATCATCCAAGTTATGGTAGTCTCTTTTCAAGCTAAATCACAGTGTGTCTTGTTCGCTTTATCTCCCAAGTGGGATAAATGATTTTCGATTCCGTCCAAGTCCGGTTTCGTATCTTTGAGTTATCATCCAAGTTATGGTAGTCTCTTTTCAAGCTCACTCGTGTTGTGTCTTGTTCGCTTTATCTCCTAAGTGGGATAAATACTTTTCGATTCCGCCGAGTCCGGTTTCGTTTGTTTGAGTTATCATAGAAGTTATGGTAGTCTCTTTTTAAGCTCACTTACGGTGGGTCTTGTTCGCTTTATCTCCCAAGTGGAATAAATGCTTTTCGATTTCGTCCACGTCCGGTTTCGTATCTTTGAGTTATCATCCAAGTATGATATTCTCTTTTTAAGAACACTTACGATGTGTCTTGTACATTTTATCTCCCTAGTGGGATAATTGCTTTTCGATTCCGTCCAAGTCCATTTTCGTATCTTTGAGTTATCATCCAAGTTATGATAGTCTTTTTCAAGGTTTATCTCCCAAGTGGGATAAATACTTTTCGATTCCGCCAAATCCGGTTTCGTTTGTTTGAGTTATCATCCAAGTTATGATAGTCTCTCTTTTAAGTTTTATCTCCCAAGTGGGAAAATAATTTTCGATTCCGCCAAGTCCGGTTTCGTTTGTTTGAGTTATCATCCAAGTTATGATAGTCTTTTTCAAGTTTTATCTCCCAAGTGGAATAAATACTTTTTGATTCCACCAATTCCAATTTCGTTTGTTTGAGTTATCATCCAAGTTATGATAGTCTCATTTCAAGTTTTATCTCCCATGTGGGATAAATACTTTTCGAATCCGCCAAGTCCGATTTCGTTTATTTGAGTTATCATCCAAGTTATGATAGTCTCTCTTCATGTTTTATCTCCCAAGTGGGATAAATACTTTTCGATTCCGCCAAGTCCGGTTTCGTTTGTTTGAGTTATCATCCAAGTTATGATAGTATTTTTAAAGTTTTATTTCCCAAGTGGGATAAATACTTTTCGATTCCGCCAAGTTCAGTTTCGTTTGTTTGAGTTATCATCCAAGTTATGATAGTCATTTTCAAGTTTTATCTCCCAAGTGGGATACATACTTTTCGATTTTGCCAAGTCTGGTTTCATTTGTTTGAGTTATCATCCAAGTTATCGTAGTCTCTTTTAAATCTCATTCACGGTGTGTTTTGTTCGCTTTATCTCCCAAGTGGGATAAATTCTTTTCGATTCCTTCCATGTCCGGTTTTGTATCTTTGAGTTATCATCCAAGTATAATATTCTTTTTTTTAAGAACACTCACGGTGTGTCTTGTTCGCTTTATCTCCCAAATGGGATAAATGCTTTTCGATTCCGTCCAAGTCCGATTTCGTTTCATTGAGTATTCAATAAAGTCATGGTAGTCTCTTTTCAAACTCACTCACGGTGTGTCTTGTTCGCTTTATCTCCCAAGTGGGATAAATGCTTTTCAATTCTGTCTTAGTCCAGTTTCGTATCTTTGAGTTATCATCCAAGTTATGGTAGTCTCATTTCAAGCTAAATCACGGTGTGTCTTGTTCGCTTTATCTCCCAAGTGGGATAAATGATTTTCGATTCCGTCCAAGTCCGGTTTCGTATCTTTGAGTTATCATCCAAGTTATGGTAGTCTCTTTTCAAGCTCACTCGTGTTGTGTCTTGTTCGCTTTATCTCCTAAGTGGGATAAATACTTTTCGATTCCGCCGAGTCCGGTTTCGTTTGTTTGAGTTATCATCGAAGTTATGGTAGTCTCTTTTTAAGCTCACTTACGGTGGGTCTTGTTCGCTTTATCTCCCAAGTGGAATAAATGCTTTTCGATTTTGTCCACGTCCGGTTTCGTATCTTTGAGTTATCATCCAAGTATGATATTCTCTTTTTAAGAACACTTACGATGTGTCTTGTACATTTTATCTCCCTAGTGGGATAATTGCTTTTCGATTCCGTCCAAGTCCATTTTCGTATCTTTGAGTTATCATCCAAGTTATGATAGTCTTTTTCAAGGTTTATCTCCCAAGTGGGATAAATACTTTTCGATTCCGCCAAATCCGGTTTCGTTTGTTTGAGTTATCATCCAAGTTATGATAGTCTCTCTTTTAAGTTTTATCTCCCAAGTGGGAAAATAATTTTCGATTCCGCCAAGTCCGGTTTCGTTTGTTTGAGTTATCATCCAAGTTATGATAGTCTTTTTCAAGTTTTATCTCCCAAGTGGAATAAATACTTTTTGATTCCACCAAGTCCAATTTCGTTTGTTTGAGTTATCATCCAAGTTATGATAGTCTCATTTCAAGTTTTATCTCCCATGTGGGATAAATACTTTTCGATTCCGCCAAGTCCGATTTCGTTTATTTGAGTTATCATCCAAGTTATGATAGTCTCTTTTCATGTTTTATCTCCCAAGTGGGATAAATACTTTTCGATTCTGCCAAGTCCGGTTTCGTTTGTTTGAGTTATCATCCAAGTTATGATAGTATTTTTAAAGTTTTATTTCCCAAGTGGGATAAATACTTTTCGATTCCGCCAAGTTCAGTTTCGTTTGTTTGAGTTATCATCCAAGTTATGATAGTCATTTTCAAGTTTTATCTCCCAAGTGGGATACATACTTTTCGATTCTGCCAAGTCTGGTTTCATTTGTTTGAGTTATCATCCAAGTTATCGTAGTCTCTTTTAAATCTCATTCACGGTGTGTTTTGTTCGCTTTATCTCCCAAGTGGGATAAATTCTTTTCGATTCCTTCCATGTCCGGTTTTGTATCTTTGAGTTATCATCCAAGTATAATATTCTTTTTTTTAAGAACACTCACGGTGTGTCTTGTTCGCTTTATCTCCCAAATGGGATAAATGCTTTTCGATTCCGTCCAAGTCCGATTTCGTTTCATTGAGTATTCAATAAAGTCATGGTAGTCTCTTTTCAAACACACTCACGGTGTGTCTTGTTCGCTTTATCTCCCAAGTGGGATAAATGCTTTTCAATTCTGTCTTAGTCCAGTTTCGTATCTTTGAGTTATCATCCAGGTTATGGTAGTCTCTTTTCAAGCTAAATCACGGTGTGTCTTGTTCGCTTTATCTCCCAAGTGGGATAAATGATTTTCGATTCCGTCCAAGTCCGGTTTCGTATCTTTGAGTTATCATCCAAGTTATGGTAGTCTCTTTTCAAGCTCACTCGTGTTGTGTCTTGTTCGCTTTATCTCCTAAGTGGGATAAATACTTTTCGATTCCGCCGAGTCCGGTTTCGTTTGTTTGAGTTATCATAGAAGTTATGGTAGTCTCTTTTTAAGCTCACTTACGGTGGGTCTTGTTCGCTTTATCTCCCAAGTGGAATAAATGCTTTTCGATTTCGTCCACGTCCGGTTTCGTATCTTTGAGTTATCATCCAAGTATGATATTCTCTTTTTAAGAACACTTACGATGTGTCTTGTACATTTTATCTCCCTAGTGGCATAATTGCTTTTCGATTCCGTCCAAGTCCATTTTCGTATCTTTGAGTTATCATCCAAGTTATGATAGTCTTTTTCAAGGTTTATCTCCCAAGTGGGATAAATACTTTTCGATTCCGCCAAATCCGGTTTCGTTTGTTTGAGTTATCATCCAAGTTATGATAGTCTCTCTTTTAAGTTTTATCTCCCAAGTGGGAAAATAATTTTCGATTCCGCCAAGTCCGGTTTCGTTTGTTTGAGTTATCATCCAAGTTATGATAGTCTTTTTCAAGTTTTATCTCCCAAGTGGAATAAATACTTTTTGATTCCACCAATTCCAATTTCGTTTGTTTGAGTTATCATCCAAGTTATGATAGTCTCATTTTAAGTTTTATCTCCCATGTGGGATAAATACTTTTCGATTCCGCCAAGTCCGATTTCGTTTATTTGAGTTATCATCCAAGTTATGATAGTCTCTTTTCATGTTTTATCTCCCAAGTGGGATAAATACTTTTCGATTCCGCCAAGTCCGGTTTCGTTTGTTTGAGTTATCATCCAAGTTATGATAGTATTTTTAAAGTTTTATTTCCCAAGTGGGATAAACACTTTTCGATTCCGCCAAGTTCAGTTTCGTTTGTTTGAGTTATCATCCAAGTTATGATAGTCATTTTCAAGTTTTATCTCCCAAGTGGAATACATACTTTTCGATTCTGCCAAGTCTGGTTTCATTTGTTTGAGTTATCATCCAAGTTATCGTAGTCTCTTTTAAATCTCATTCACGGTGTGTTTTGTTCGCTTTATCTCCCAAGTGGGATAAATTCTTTTCGATTCCTTCCATGTCCGGTTTTGTATCTTTGAGTTATCATCCAAGTATAATATTCTTTTTTTTAAGAACACTCACGGTGTGTCTTGTTCGCTTTATCTCCCAAATGGGATAAATGCTTTTCAATTCCGTCCAAGTCCGATTTCGTTTCATTGAGTATTCAATAAAGTCATGGTAGTCTCTTTTCAAACTCACTCACGGTGTGTCTTGTTCGCTTTATCTCCCAAGTGGGATAAATGCTTTTCAATTCTGTCTTAGTCCAGTTTCGTATCTTTGAGTTATCATCCAAGTTATGGTAGTCTCTTTTCAAGCTAAATCACAGTGTGTCTTGTTCGCTTTATCTCCCAAGTGGGATAAATGATTTTCGATTCCGTCCAAGTCCGGTTTCGTATCTTTGAGTTATCATCCAAGTTATGGTAGTCTCTTTTCAAGCTCACTCGTGTTGTGTCTTGTTCGCTTTATCTCCTAAGTGGGATAAATACTTTTCGATTCCGCCGAGTCCGGTTTCGTTTGTTTGAGTTATCATAGAAGTTATGGTAGTCTCTTTTTAAGCTCACTTACGGTGGGTCTTGTTCGCTTTATCTCCCAAGTGGAATAAATGCTTTTCGATTTCGTCCACGTCCGGTTTCGTATCTTTGAGTTATCATCCAAGTATGATATTCTCTTTTTAAGAACACTTACGATGTGTCTTGTACATTTTATCTCCCTAGTGGGATAATTGCTTTTCGATTCCGTCCAAGTCCATTTTCGTATCTTTGAGTTATCATCCAAGTTATGATAGTCTTTTTCAAGGTTTATCTCCCAAGTGGGATAAATACTTTTCGATTCCGCCAAATCCGGTTTCGTTTGTTTGAGTTATCATCCAAGTTATGATAGTCTCTCTTTTAAGTTTTATCTCCCAAGTGGGAAAATAATTTTCGATTCCGCCAAGTCCGGTTTCGTTTGTTTGAGTTATCATCCAAGTTATGATAGTCTTTTTCAAGTTTTATCTCCCAAGTGGAATAAATACTTTTTGATTCCACCAATTCCAATTTCGTTTGTTTGAGTTATCATCCAAGTTATGATAGTCTCATTTCAAGTTTTATCTCCCATGTGGGATAAATACTTTTCGAATCCGCCAAGTCCGATTTCGTTTATTTGAGTTATCATCCAAGTTATGATAGTCTCTTTTCATGTTTTATCTCCCAAGTGGGATAAATACTTTTCGATTCCGCCAAGTCCGGTTTCGTTTGTTTGAGTTATCATCCAAGTTATGATAGTATTTTTAAAGTTTTATTTCCCAAGTGGGATAAATACTTTTCGATTCCGCCAAGTTCAGTTTCGTTTGTTTGAGTTATCATCCAAGTTATGATAGTCATTTTCAAGTTTTATCTCCCAAGTGGGATACATACTTTTCGATTCTGCCATGTCTGGTTTCATTTGTTTGAGTTATCATCCAAGTTATCGTAGTCTCTTTTAAATCTCATTCACGGTGTGTTTTGTTCGCTTTATCTCCCAAGTGGGATAAATTCTTTTCGATTCCTTCCATGTCCGGTTTTGTATCTTTGAGTTATCATCCAAGTATAATATTCTTTTTTTTAAGAACACTCACGGTGTGTCTTGTTCGCTTTATCTCCCAAATGGGATAAATGCTTTTCGATTCCGTCCAAGTCCGATTTCGTTTCATTGAGTATTCAATAAAGTCATGGTAGTCTCTTTTCAAACTCACTCACGGTGTGTCTTGTTCGCTTTATCTCCCAAGTGGGATAAATGCTTTTCAATTCTGTCTTAGTCCAGTTTCGTATCTTTGAGTTATCATCCAAGTTATGGTAGTCTCTTTTCAAGCTAAATCACGGCGTGTCTTGTTCGCTTTATCTCCCAAGTGCGATAAATGATTTTCGATTCCGTCCAAGTCCGGTTTCGTATCTTTGAGTTATCATCCAAGTTATGGTAGTCTCTTTTCAAGCTCACTCGTGTTGTGTCTTGTTCGCTTTATCTCCTAAGTGGGATAAATACTTTTCGATTCCGCCGAGTCCGGTTTCGTTTGTTTGAGTTATCATAGAAGTTATGGTAGTCTCTTTTTAAGCTCACTTACGGTGGGTCTTGTTCGCTTTATCTCCCAAGTGGAATAAATGCTTTTCGATTTCGTCCACGTCCGGTTTCGTATCTTTGAGTTATCATCCAAGTATGATATTCTCTTTTTAAGAACACTTACGATGTGTCTTGTACATTTTATCTCCCTAGTGGGATAATTGCTTTTCGATTCCGTCCAAGTCCATTTTCGTATCTTTGAGTTATCATCCAAGTTATGATAGTCTTTTTCAAGGTTTATCTCCCAAGTGGGATAAATACTTTTCGATTCCGCCAAATCCGGTTTCGTTTGTTTGAGTTATCATCCAAGTTATGATAGTCTCTCTTTTAAGTTTTATCTCCCAAGTGGGAAAATAATTTTCGATTCCGCCAAGTCCGGTTTCGTTTGTTTGAGTTATCATCCAAGTTATGATAGTCTTTTTCAAGTTTTATCTCCCAAGTGGAATAAATACTTTTTGATTCCACCAATTCCAATTTCGTTTGTTTGAGTTATCATCCAAGTTATGATAGTCTCATTTCAAGTTTTATCTCCCATGTGGGATAAATACTTTTCGAATCCGCCAAGTCCGATTTCGTTTATTTGAGTTATCATCCAAGTTATGATAGTCTCTTTTCATGTTTTATCTCCCAAGTGGGATAAATACTTTTCGATTCCGCCAAGTCCGGTTTCGTTTGTTTGAGTTATCATCCAAGTTATGATAGTATTTTTAAAGTTTTATTTCCCAAGTGGGATAAATACTTTTCGATTCCGCCAAGTTCAGTTTCGTTTGTTTGAGTTATCATCCAAGTTATGATAGTCATTTTCAAGTTTTATCTCCCAAGTGGGATACATACTTTTCGATTTTGCCAAGTCTGGTTTCATTTGTTTGAGTTATCATCCAAGTTATCGTAGTCTCTTTTAAATCTCATTCACGGTGTGTTTTGTTCGCTTTATCTCCCAAGTGGGATAAATTCTTTTCGATTCCTTCCATGTCCGGTTTTGTATCTTTGAGTTATCATCCAAGTATAATATTCTTTTTTTTAAGAACACTCACGGTGTGTCTTGTTCGCTTTATCTCCCAAATGGGATAAATGCTTTTCGATTCCGTCCAAGTCCGATTTCGTTTCATTGAGTATTCAATAAAGTCATGGTAGTCTCTTTTCAAACTCACTCACGGTGTGTCTTGTTCGCTTTATCTCCCAAGTGGGATAAATGCTTTTCAATTCTGTCTTAGTCCAGTTTCGTATCTTTGAGTTATCATCCAAGTTATGGTAGTCTCTTTTCAAGCTAAATCACGGCGTGTCTTGTTCGCTTTATCTCCCAAGTGCGATAAATGATTTTCGATTCCGTCCAAGTCCGGTTTCGTATCTTTGAGTTATCATCCAAGTTATGGTAGTCTCTTTTCAAGCTCACTCGTGTTGTGTCTTGTTCGCTTTATCTCCTAAGTGGGATAAATACTTTTCGATTCCGCCGAGTCCGGTTTCGTTTGTTTGAGTTATCATAGAAGTTATGGTAGTCTCTTTTTAAGCTCACTTACGGTGGGTCTTGTTCGCTTTATCTCCCAAGTGGAATAAATGCTTTTCGATTTCGTCCACGTCCGGTTTCGTATCTTTGAGTTATCATCCAAGTATGATATTCTCTTTTTAAGAACACTTACGATGTGTCTTGTACATTTTATCTCCCTAGTGGGATAATTGCTTTTCGATTCCGTCCAAGTCCATTTTCGTATCTTTGAGTTATCATCCAAGTTATGATAGTCTTTTTCAAGGTTTATCTCCCAAGTGGGATAAATACTTTTCGATTCCGCCAAATCCGGTTTCGTTTGTTTGAGTTATCATCCAAGTTATGATAGTCTCTCTTTTAAGTTTTATCTCCCAAGTGGGAAAATAATTTTCGATTCCGCCAAGTCCGGTTTCGTTTGTTTGAGTTATCATCCAAGTTATGATAGTCTTTTTCAAGTTTTATCTCCCAAGTGGAATAAATACTTTTTGATTCCACCAATTCCAATTTCGTTTGTTTGAGTTATCATCCAAGTTATGATAGTCTCATTTCAAGTTTTATCTCCCATGTGGGATAAATACTTTTCGAATCCGCCAAGTCCGATTTCGTTTATTTGAGTTATCATCCAAGTTATGATAGTCTCTTTTCATGTTTTATCTCCCAAGTGGGATAAATACTTTTCGATTCCGCCAAGTCCGGTTTCGTTTGTTTGAGTTATCATCCAAGTTATGATAGTATTTTTAAAGTTTTATTTCCCAAGTGGGATAAATACTTTTCGATTCCGCCAAGTTCAGTTTCGTTTGTTTGAGTTATCATCCAAGTTATGATAGTCATTTTCAAGTTTTATCTCCCAAGTGGGATACATACTTTTCGATTTTGCCAAGTCTGGTTTCATTTGTTTGAGTTATCATCCAAGTTATCGTAGTCTCTTTTAAATCTCATTCACGGTGTGTTTTGTTCGCTTTATCTCCCAAGTGGGATAAATTCTTTTCGATTCCTTCCATGTCCGGTTTTGTATCTTTGAGTTATCATCCAAGTATAATATTCTTTTTTTTAAGAACACTCACGGTGTGTCTTGTTCGCTTTATCTCCCAAATGGGATAAATGCTTTTCGATTCCGTCCAAGTCCGATTTCGTTTCATTGAGTATTCAATAAAGTCATGGTAGTCTCTTTTCAAACTCACTCACGGTGTGTCTTGTTCGCTTTATCTCCCAAGTGGGATAAATGCTTTTCAATTCTGTCTTAGTCCAGTTTCGTATCTTTGAGTTATCATCCAAGTTATGGTAGTCTCTTTTCAAGCTAAATCACGGCGTGTCTTGTTCGCTTTATCTCCCAAGTGCGATAAATGATTTTCGATTCCGTCCAAGTCCGGTTTCGTATCTTTGAGTTATCATCCAAGTTATGGTAGTCTCTTTTCAAGCTCACTCGTGTTGTGTCTTGTTCGCTTTATCTCCTAAGTGGGATAAATACTTTTCGATTCCGCCGAGTCCGGTTTCGTTTGTTTGAGTTATCATAGAAGTTATGGTAGTCTCTTTTTAAGCTCACTTACGGTGGGTCTTGTTCGCTTTATCTCCCAAGTGGAATAAATGCTTTTCGATTTCGTCCACGTCCGGTTTCGTATCTTTGAGTTATCATCCAAGTATGATATTCTCTTTTTAAGAACACTTACGATGTGTCTTGTACATTTTATCTCCCTAGTGGGATAATTGCTTTTCGATTCCGTCCAAGTCCATTTTCGTATCTTTGAGTTATCATCCAAGTTATGATAGTCTTTTTCAAGGTTTATCTCCCAAGTGGGATAAATACTTTTCGATTCCGCCAAATCCGGTTTCGTTTGTTTGAGTTATCATCCAAGTTATGATAGTCTCTCTTTTAAGTTTTATCTCCTAAGTGGGAAAATAATTTTCGATTCCGCCAAGTCCGGTTTCGTTTGTTTGAGTTATCATCCAAGTTATGATAGTCTTTTTCAAGTTTTATCTCCCAAGTGGAATAAATACTTTTTGATTCCACCAATTCCAATTTCGTTTGTTTGAGTTATCATCCAAGTTATGATAGTCTCATTTCAAGTTTTATCTCCCATGTGGGATAAATACTTTTCGAATCCGCCAAGTCCGATTTCGTTTATTTGAGTTATCATCCAAGTTATGATAGTCTCTTTTCATGTTTTATCTCCCAAGTGGGATAAATACTTTTCGATTCCGCCAAGTCCGGTTTCGTTTGTTTGAGTTATCATCCAAGTTATGATAGTATTTTTAAAGTTTTATTTCCCAAGTGGGATAAATACTTTTCGATTCCGCCAAGTTCAGTTTCGTTTGTTTGAGTTATCATCCAAGTTATGATAGTCATTTTCAAGTTTTATCTCCCAAGTGGGATACATACTTTTCGATTTTGCCAAGTCTGGTTTCATTTGTTTGAGTTATCATCCAAGTTATCGTAGTCTCTTTTAAATCTCATTCACGGTGTGTTTTGTTCGCTTTATCTCCCAAGTGGGATAAATTCTTTTCGATTCCTTCCATGTCCGGTTTTGTATCTTTGAGTTATCATCCAAGTATAATATTCTTTTTTTTAAGAACACTCACGGTGTGTCTTGTTCGCTTTATCTCCCAAATGGGATAAATGCTTTTCGATTCCGTCCAAGTCCGATTTCGTTTCATTGAGTATTCAATAAAGTCATGGTAGTCTCTTTTCAAACTCACTCACGGTGTGTCTTGTTCGCTTTATCTCCCAAGTGGGATAAATGCTTTTCAATTCTGTCTTAGTCCAGTTTCGTATCTTTGAGTTAACATCCAAGTTATGGTAGTCTCTTTTCAAGCTAAATCACGGCGTGTCTTGTTCGCTTTATCTCCCAAGTGCGATAAATGATTTTCGATTCCGTCCAAGTCCGGTTTCGTATCTTTGAGTTATCATCCAAGTTATGGTAGTCTCTTTTCAAGCTCACTCGTGTTGTGTCTTGTTCGCTTTATCTCCTAAGTGGGATAAATACTTTTCGATTCCGCCGAGTCCGGTTTCGTTTGTTTGAGTTATCATAGAAGTTATGGTAGTCTCTTTTTAAGCTCACTTACGGTGGGTCTTGTTCGCTTTATCTCCCAAGTAGAATAAATGCTTTTCGATTTCGTCCACGTCCGGTTTCGTATCTTTGAGTTATCATCCAAGTATGATATTCTCTTTTTAAGAACACTTACGATGTGTCTTGTACATCTTATCTCCCTAGTGGGATAATTGCTTTTCGATTCCGTCCAAGTCCATTTTCGTATCTTTGAGTTATCATCCAAGTTATGATAGTCTTTTTCAAGTTTTATCTCCCAAGTGGGATAAATACTTTTCGATTCCGCCAAATCCAGTTTCGTTTGTTTGAGTTATCATCCAAGTTATGATAGTCTCTCTTTTAAGTTTTATCTCCCAAGTGGGAAAATAATTTTCTATTCCGCCAAGTCCGGTTTCGTTTGTTTGAGTTATCATCAAAGTTATGATAGTCTTTTTCAAGTTTTATCTTCCAAGTGGAATAAATACTTTTTGATTCCACCAAGTCCAATTTCGTTTGTTTGAGTTATCATCCAAGTTATGATAGTCTCATTTCAAGTTTTATCTCCCATGTGGGATAAATACTTTTCGATTCCGCCAAGTCCGATTTCGTTTATTTGAGTTATCATCCAAGTTATGATAGTCTCTTTTCATGTTTTATCTCCCAAGTGGGATAAATACTTTTCGATTCCGCCAAGTCCGGTTTCGTTTGTTTGAGTTATCATCCAAGTTATGATAGTATTTTTAAAGTTTAATTTCCCAAGTGGGATAAATACTTTTCGATTCCGCCATGTTCAGTTTCGTTTGTTTGAGTTATCATCCAAGTTATGATAGTCATTTTCAAGTTTTATCTCCCAAGTGGGATACATACTTTTCGATTCTGCCAAGTCTGGTTTCATTTGTTTGAGTTATCATCCAAGTTATCGTAGTCTCTTTTAAATCTCATTCACGGTGTATTTTGTTCGCTTTATCTCCCAAGTGGGATAAATTCTTTTCGATTCCTTCCATGTCCGGTTTTGTATCTTTGAGTTATCATCCAAGTATAATATTCTTTTTTTTAAGAACACTCACGGTGTGTCTTGTTCGCTTTATCTCCCAAATGGGATAAAAGCTTTTCGATTCCGTCCATGTCCGATTTCGTTTCATTGAGTATTCAATAAAGTCATGGTAGTCTCTTTTCAAACTCACTCACGGTGTGTCTTGTTCGCTTTATCTCCCAAGTGGGATAAATGCTTTTCAATTCTGTCTTAGTCCAGTTTCGTATCTTTGAGTTATCATCCAAGTTATGGTAGTCTCTTTTCAAGCTAAATCACGGTGTGTCTTGTTCGCTTTATCTCCCAAGTGGGATAAATGATTTTCGATTCCGTCCAAGTCCGGTTTCGTATCTTTGAGTTATCATCCAAGTTATGGTAGTATCTTTTCAAGCTCACTCGTGTTGTGTCTTGTTCGCTTTATCTCCTAAGTGGGATAAATACTTTTCGATTCCGCCGAGTCCGGTTTCGTTTGTTTGAGTTATCATCGAAGTTATGGTAGTCTCTTTTTAAGCTCACTTACGGTGGGTCTTGTTCGCTTTATCTCCCAAGTGGAATAAATGCTTTTCGATTTCGTCCACGTCCGGTTTCGTATCTTTGAGTTATCATCCAAGTATGATATTCTCTTTTTAAGAACACTTACGATGTGTCTTGTACATTTTATCTCCCTAGTGGGATAATTGCTTTTCGATTCCGTCCAAGTCCATTTTCGTATCTTTGAGTTATCATCCAAGTTATGATAGTCTTTTTCAAGGTTTATCTCCCAAGTGGGATAAATACTTTTCGATTCCGCCAAATCCGGTTTCGTTTGTTTGAGTTATCATCCAAGTTATGATAGTCTCTCTTTTAAGTTTTATCTCCCAAGTGGGAAAATAATTTTCGATTCCGCCAAGTCCGGTTTCGTTTGTTTGAGTTATCATCCAAGTTATGATAGTCTTTTTCAAGTTTTATCTCCCAAGTGGAATAAATACTTTTTGATTCCACCAAGTCCAATTTCGTTTGTTTGAGTTATCATCCAAGTTATGATAGTCTCATTTGAAGTTTTATCTCCCATGTGGGATAAATACTTTTCGATTCCGCCAAGTCCGATTTCGTTTATTTGAGTTATCATCCAAGTTATGATAGTCTCTTTTCATGTTTTATCTCCCAAGTGGGATAAATACTTTTCGATTCCGCCAAGTCCGGTTTCGTTTGTTTGAGTTATCATCCAAGTTATGATAGTATTTTTAAAGTTTTATTTCCCAAGTGGGATAAATACTTTTCGATTCCGCCAAGTTCAGTTTCGTTTGTTTGAGTTATCATCCAAGTTATGATAGTCATTTTCAAGTTTTATCTCCCAAGTGGGATACATACTTTTCGATTCTGCCAAGTCTGGTTTCATTTGTTTGAGTTATCATCCAAGTTATCGTAGTCTCTTTTAAATCTCATTCACGGTGTGTTTTGTTCGCTTTATCTCCCAAGTGGGATAAATTCTTTTCGATTCCTTCCATGTCCGGTTTTGTATCTTTGAGTTATCATCCAAGTATAATATTCTTTTTTTTAAGAACACTCACGGTGTGTCTTGTTCGCCTTATCTCCCAAATGGGATAAATGCTTTTCGATTCCGTCCAAGTCCGATTTCGTTTCATTGAGTATTCAATAAAGTCATGGTAGTCTCTTTTCAAACTCACTCACGGTGTGTCTTGTTCGCTTTATCTCCCAAGTGGGATAAATGCTTTTCAATTCTGTCTATGTCCAGTTTCGTATCTTTGAGTTATCATCCAAGTTATGGTAGTCTCTTTTAAAGCTAAATCACGGTGTGTCTTGTTCGCTTTATCTCCCAAGTGGGATAAATGATTTTCGATTCCGTCCAAGTCCAGTTTCGTATCTTTGAGTTATCATCCAAGTTATGGTAGTCTCTTTTCAAGCTCACTCGTGTTGTGTCTTGTTCGCTTTATCTCCTAAGTGGGATAAATACTTTTCGATTCTGCCGAGTCCGGTTTCGTTTGTTTGAGTTATCATAGAAGTTATGGTAGTCTCTTTTTAAGCTCACTTACGGTGGGTCTTGTTCGCTTTATCTCCCAAGTGGAATAAATGCTTTTCGATTTCGTCCACGTCCGGTTTCGTATCTTTGAGTTATCATCCAAGTATGATATTCTCTTTTTAAGAACACTTACGATGTGTCATGTACATTTTATCTCCCTAGTGAGATAATTGCTTTTCGATTCCGTCCAAGTCCAGTTTCGTATCTTTGAGTTATCATCCAAGTTATGATAGTCTTTTTCAAGGTTTATCTCCCAAGTGGGATAAATACTTTTCGATTCCGCCAAATCCGGTTTCGTTTGTTTGAGTTATCATCCAAGTTATGATAGTCTCTCTTTTAAGTTTTATCTCCCAAGTGGGAAAATAATTTTCGATTCCGCCAAGTCCGGTTTCGTTTGTTTGAGTTATCATCCAACTTATGATAGTCTTTTTCAAGTTTTATCTCCCAAGTGGAATAAATACTTTTTGATTCCACCAAGTCCAATTTCGTTTGTTTGAGTTATCATCCAAGTTATGATAGTCTCATTTCAAGTTTTATCTCCCATGTGGGATAAATACTTTTCGATTCCGCCAAGTCCGATTTCGTTTATTTGAGTTATCATCCAAGTTATGATAGTCTCTTTTCATGTTTTATCTCCCAAGTGGGATAAATACTTTTCGATTCCGCCAAGTCCGGTTTCGTTTGTTTGAGTTATCATCCAAGTTATGATAGTATTTTTAAAGTTTTATTTCCCAAGTGGGATAAATACTTTTCGATTCCGCCAAGTTCAGTTTCGTTTGTTTGAGTTATCATCCAAGTTATGATAGTCTCTCTTTTAAGTTTTATCTCCCAAGTGGGAAAATAATTTTCGATTCCGCCAAGTCCGGTTTCGTTTGTTTGAGTTATCATCCAACTTATGATAGTCTTTTTCAAGTTTTATCTCCCAAGTGGAATAAATACTTTTTGATTCCACCAAATCCAATTTCGTTTGTTTGAGTTATCATCCAAGTTATGATAGTCTCTTTTCAAGTTTTATCTCCCATGTGGGATAAACACTTTTCGATTCCTCCAATCCGATTTCGTTTATTTGAGTTATCATCCAAGTTATGATAGTCTCTTTTCATGTTTTATCTCCCAAGTGGGATAAATACTTTTCGATTCCGCCAACTCCGGTTTCGTTTGTTTGAGTTATCATCCAAGTTATGATAGTCTTTTTCAAGTTTTATCTCCTAAGTGGAATAAATACTTTTTGATTCCACCAAGTCCAATTTCGTTTGTTTGAGTTAACATCCAAGTTATGATAGTCTCATTTCAAGTTTTATCTCCCATGTGGGATAAATACTTTTCGATTCCGCCATGTCCGATTTCGTTTATTTGAGTTATCATCCAAGTTATGATAGTCTCTTTTCATGTTTTATCTCCCAAGTGGGATAAATACTTTTCGATTCCGCCAAGTCCGGTTTCGTTTGTTTGAGTTATCATCCAAGTTATGATAGTATTTTTAAAGATTTATTTCCCAAGTGGGATAAATACTTTTCGATTCCGCCAAGTTCAGTTTTTTTTTGTTTGAGATATCATCCAAGTTATGATAGCCATTTTAAAGTTTTATCTCCCAAGTGGGATACATACTTTTCGATTCTGCCAAGTCTGGTTTCATTTGTTTGAGTTATCATCCAAGTTATCGTAGTCTCTTTTAAAGCTCATTCACGGTGTGTCTTGTTCGCTTTATCTCCCAAGTGGGATAAATTCTTTTCGATTCCTTCCATGTCCGGTTTTGTATCTTTGAGTTATCATCCAAGTATAATATTCTTTTTTTTAAGAACACTCACGGTGTGTCTTGTTCGCTTTATCTCCCAAATGGGATAAATGCTTTTCGATTCCGTCCAAGTCCGATTTCGTTTCATTGAGTATTCAATAAAGTCATGGTAGTCTCTTTTTAAACTCACTCACGGTGTGTCTTGTTCGCTTTATCTCCCAAGTGGGATAAATGCTTTTCAATTCTGTCTAAGTCCAGTTTCGTATCTTTGAGTTATCATCCAAGTTATGGTAGTCTCTTTTCAAGCTAAATCGCGGTGTGTCTTGTTCGCTTTATCTCCCAAGTGGGATAAATGATTTTCGATTCCGTCCAAATCCGGTTTCGTATCTTTGAGTTATCATCCAAGTTATGGTAGTCTCTTTTCAAGCTCACTCACGTTGTGTATTTTTCGCTTTATCTCCTAAGTGGGATAAATACTTTTCGATTCCGCCGAGTCCGGTTTCGTTTGTTTGAGTTATCATTGAAGTTATGGTAGTCTCTTTTTAAGCTCACTTACGGTGGGTCTTGTTCGCTTTATCTCCCAAGTGGAATAAATGCTTTTCGATTTCGTCCACGTCCGGTTTCGTATCTTTGAGTTATCATCCAAGTATGATATTCTCTTTTTAAGAACACTTACGATGTGTCTTGTACATTTTATCTCCCTAGTGGGATAATTGCTTTTCGATTCCGTCCAAGTCCAGTTTCGTATCTTTGAGTTATCATCCAAGTTATGATAGTCTTTTTCAAGGTTTATCTCCCAAGTGGGATAAATACTTTTCGATTCCGCCAAATCCGGTTTCGTTTGTTTGAGTTATCATCCAAGTTATGATAGTCTCTTTTTTAAGTTTTATCTCCCAAGTTGGAAAATAATTTTCGATTCTGCCAAGTCCGGTTTCGTTTGTTTGAGTTATCACCCAAGTTATGATAGTCTTTTTCAAGTTTTATCTCCCAAGTGGAATAAATACTTTTTTATTCCACCAAGTCCAATTTCGTTTGTTTGAGTTATCATCCAAGTTATGATAGTCTCATTTCAAGTTTTATCTCCCTTGTGGGATAAATACTTTTCGATTCCGCCAAGTCCGATTTCGTTTGTTTGAGTTATCATCCAAGTTATGATAGTATTTTTCAAGTTTTATCTCCCAAGTGGGATAAATACTTTTCGATTCGGCCAAGTTCAGTTTCGTTTGTTTGAGTTATCATCCAAGTTATGATAGTCATTTTCAAGTTTTATCTCCCGAGTGGGATACATACTTTTCGATTCTGCCAAGTCTGGTTTCATTTGTTTGAGTTATCATCCAAGTTATCGTAGTCTCTTTTAAAGCTCATTCACGGTGTGTCTTGTTCGCTTTATCTCCCAAGTGGGATAAATGCTTTTTGATTCCTTCCAAGTACGGTTTTGTATCTTTGAGTTATCATCCAAGTATAATATTCTCTTTTTAAGAACACTCACGGTGTGTCTTGTTCGCTTTATCTCCCAAATGGGATAAATGCTTTTCGATTCCGTCCAAGCCCGGTTTCGTTTCATTGAGTATTCAATAAAGTCATGGTAGTCTCTTTTCAATCTCACTCACGATGTGTCTTGTTCGCTTTATCTCCCAAGTGGGATAAATGCTTTTCAATTCTTTCTAAGTCCAGTTTCGTATCTTTGAGTTATCATCCAAGTTATGGTAATCTCTTTTCAAGCTAAATCGCGGTGTTTCTTGTTCGCTTTATCTCCCATGTGAGATAGATGATTTTCGATTCCGTCCAAGTCCGGTTTCGTATCTTGGAGTTATCATCCAAGTTATGGTAGTCTCTTTTCAAGCTCACTCGCGTTGTGTCTTGTTCGCTTTATCTCCCAAGTGAGATAAATACTTTTCGATTCCGCCGAGTCCGGTTTCGTCTGTTTGAGTTATCATCGAAGTTATGGTTGTCTCTTTTTAAGCTCACTTATGATGGGTCTTGTTCGCTTTATCTCCCAAGTGGAATAAATGCTTTTCGATTTCGTCCACGTGCGGTTTCGTATCTTTGAGTTATCATCCAAGTATGATATTCTCTTTTTAAGAACACTTACGATGTGTCTTGTACATTTTATCTCCCTAGTGGGATAATTGCTTTTCGATTCCGTCCAAGTCCAGTTTCGTATCTTTGAGTTATCATCCAAGTTATGATAGTCTTTTTCAAGTTTTATCTCCCAAGTGGGATAAATACTTTTCGATTCCGCCAAATCCGGTTTCGTTTGTTTGAGTTATCATCCAAGTTATTATAGTCTCTTTTTAAAGTTTTATCTCCCAAGTGGGAAAATAATTTTCGATTCCGCCATGTCCCTTTCGTTTGTTTGAGTTATCACCCAAGTTATGATAGTCTTTTTCAAGTTTTATCTCCCAAGTGGTATAAATACTTTTTGATTCCACCAAGTCCAATTTCGTTTGTTTGAGTTATCATCCAAGTTATGATAGTCTCATTTCAAGTTTTATCTCCCATGTGGGATAAATACATTTCGATTCCAACAAGTCCGATTTCGTTTATTTGAGTTATCATCCAAGTTATGATAGTCTCTTTTCATGTTTTATCTCCCAAGTGGGATAAATACTTTTCGATTCCGCCAAGTCCGGTTTCGTTTGGTTGAGTTATCATCCAAGTTATGATAGTATTTTTAAAGTTTTATTTCCCAAGTGGGATAAATACTTTTCGATTCCGCCAAGTTCAGTTTCGTTTGTTTGAGTTATCATCCAAGTTATGATAGTCATTTTCAAGTTTCATCTCCCAAGTGGGATACATACTTTTCGATTCTGCCAAGTCTGGTTTCATTTGTTTGAGTTATCATCCAAGTTATCGTAGTCTCTTTTAAAGCTCATTCACAGTGTGTTTTGTTCGCTTTATCTCCCAAGTGGGATAAATTCTTTTCGATTCCTTCCATGTCCGGTTTTGTATCTTTGAGTTATCATCCAAGTATAATATTCTTTTTTTTAAGAACACTCACGGTGTGTCTTGTTCGCTTTATCTCCCAAATGGGATAAATGCTTTTTGATTCCGTCCAAGTCTGATTTCGTTTTATTGAGTATTCAATAAAGTCATGGTAGTCTCTTTTCAAACTCACTCACGGTGTGTCTTGTTCGCTTTATCTCCCAAGTGGGATAAATGCTTTTCAATTCTGTCTTATTCCAGTTTCGTATCTTTGAGTTATCATCCAAGTTATGGTAGTCTCTTTTCAAGTTAAATCGCGGTGTATCTTGTTCGCTTTATCTCCCAAGTGGGATAAATCATTTTCGATTCCGTCCAAGTCCGGTTTCGTATCTTTGAGTTATCATCCAAGTTATGGTAGTCTCTTTTCAAGCTCACTCGTGTTGTGTCTTGTTCGCTTTATCTCCTAAGTGGGATAAATACTTTTCGATTCCGCCGAGTCCGGTTTCGTTTGTTTGAGTTATCATCGAAGTTATGGTAGTCTCTTTTTAAGCTCACTTACGGTGGGTCTTGTTCGCGTTATCTCCCAAGTGGAATAAATGCTTTTCGATTTCGTCCACGTCCGGTTTCGTATCTTTGAGTTATCATCCAAGTATGATATTCTCTTTTTAAGAACACTTACGATGTGTCTTGTACATTTTATCTCCCTAGTGGGATAATTGCTTTTCGATTCCTTCCAAGTCCAGTATCGTATCTTTGAGTTATCATCCAAGTTATGATAGTCTTTTTCAAGGTTTATCTCCCAAGTGGGATAAATACTTTTCGATTCCGCCAAATCCGGTTTCGTTTGTTTGAGTTATCATCCAAGTTATGATAGTCTCTCTTTTAAGTTTTATCTCCCAAGTGGGAAAATAATTTTCGATTCCGCCAAGTCCGGTTTCGTTTGTTTGAGTTATCATCCAAGTTATGATAGTCTTTTTCAAGTTTTATCTCCCAAGTGGAATAAATACTTTTTGATTCCACCAAATCCAATTTCGTTTGTTTGAGTTATCATCCAAGTTATAATAGTCTCTTTTCAAGTTTTATCTCCCATGTGGGATAAACACTTTTCGATTCCGCCAAGTCCGATTTCGTTTATTTGAGTTATCATCCAAGTTATGATAGTCTTTTTTCATGTTTTATCTCCCAAGTGGGATAAATACTTTTCGATTCCGCCAAGTCCGGTTTCGTTTGTTTGAGTTATCATCCAAGTTATGATAGTCTTTTTCAAGTTTTATCTCCTAAGTGGAATAAATACTTTTTGATTCCACCAAGTCCAATTTCGTTTGTTTGAGTTAACATCCAAGTTATGATAGTCTCATTTCAAGTTTTATCTCCCATGTGGGATAAATACTTTTCGATTCCGCCAAGTCCGATTTCGTTTATTTGAGTTATCATCCAAGTTATGATAGTCTCTTTTCATGTTTTATCTCCCAAGTGGGATAATTACTTTTCGATTCCGCCATGTCCGGTTTCGTTTGTTTGAGTTATCATCCAAGTTATGATAGTATTTTTAAAGATTTATTTCCCAAGTGGGATAAATACTTTTCGATTCCGCCAAGTTCAGTTTTGTTTGTTTGAGATATCATCCAAGTTATGATAGTCATTTTCAAGTTTTATCTCCCAAGTGGGATACATACTTTTCGATTCTGCAAAGTGTGGTTTCATTTGTTTGAGTTATCATCCAAGTTATCGTAGTCTCTTTTAAAGCTCATTCACGGTGTGTCTTGTTCGCTTTATCTCCCAAGTGGGATAAATTCTTTTCGATTCCTTCCATGTCCGGTTTTGTATCTTTGAGTTATCATCCAAGTATAATATTCTTTTTTTTAAGAACACTCACGGTGTGTCTTGTTCGCATTATCTCCCAAATGGGATAAATGCTTTTCGATTCCGTCCAAGTCCGATTTCGTTTCATTGAGTATTCAATAAAGTCATGGTAGTCTCTTTTCAAACTCACTCACGGTGTGTCTTGTTCGCTTTATCTCCCAAGTGGGATAAATGCTTTTCAATTCTGTCTAAGTCCAGTTTCGTATCTTTGAGTTATCATACACGTTATGGTAGTCTCTTTTCAAGCTAAATCACGGTGTGTCTTGTTCGCTTTATCTCCCAAGTGGGATAAATGATTTTCGATTCCGTCCAAGTCCGGTTTCGTATCTTTGAGTTATCATCCAAGTTATGGTAGTCTCTTTTTAAGCTCACTCGTGTTGTGTCTTGTTCGCTTTATCTCCTAAGTGGGATAAATACTTTTCGATTCCGCCGAGTCCAGTTTCGTTTGTTTGAGTTATCATAGAAGTTATGGTAGTCTCTTTTTAGGCTCACTTACGGTGGGTCTTGTTCGCTTTATCTCCCAAGTGGAATAAATGCTTTTCGATTTCGTCCACGTCCGGTTTCGTATCTTTGAGTTATCATCCAAGTATGATATTCTCTTTTTAAGAACACTTACGATGTGTCTTGTACATTTTATCTCCCTAGTGGGATAATTGCTTTTCGATTCCGTCCAAGTCCAGTTTCGTATCTTTGAGTTATCATCCAAGTTATGATAGTCTTTTTCAAGTTTTATCTCCCAAATGGGATAAATACTTTTCGATTCCGCCAAATCCGGTTTCGTTTGTTTGAGTTATCATCCAAGTTATGATAGTCTCTTTTTTAAGTTTTATCTCCCAAGTGGGAAAATAATTTTCGATTCCGCCAAGTCCGGTTTCGTTTGTTTGAGTTATCACCCAAGTTATGATAGTCTTTTTCAAGTTTTATCTCCCAAGTGGAATAAATACTTTTTGATTCCACCAAGTCCAATTTCGTTTGTTTGAGTTATCATCCAAGTTATGATAGTCTCATTTCAAGTTTTATCTCCCTTGTGGGATAAATACATTTCGATTCCGCCAAGTCCGATTTCGTTTATTTGAGTTATCATCCAAGTTATGATAGTCTCTTTTCATGTTTTACTCCCAAGTGGGATAAATACTTTTCGATTCCGCCAAGTCCGATTTCGTTTGTTTGAGTTATCATCCAAGTTATGATAGTATTTTTCTAGTTTTATCTCCCAAGTGGGATAAATACTTTTCGATTCCGCCAAGTTCAGTTTCGTTTGTTTGAGTTATCATCCAAGTTATGATAGTCATTTTCAAGTTTTATCTCCCGAGTGGGATACATACTTTCCGATTCTGCCAAGTCTGGTTTCATTTGTTTGAGTTATCATCCAAGTTATCGTAGTCTCTTTTAAAGCTCATTCACGGTGTGTCTTGTTCGCTTTATCTCCCAAGTGGGATAAATGCTTTTTGATTCCTTCCAAGTACGGTTTTGTATCTTTGAGTTATCATCCAAGTATAATATTCTCTTTTTAAGAACACTCACGGTGTGTCTTGTTCGCTTTATCTCCCAAATGGGATAAATGCTTTTCAATTCCGTCCAAGTCCGATTTCGTTTCTTCGAGTATTCAATAAAGTCATGGTAGTCTCTTTTCAATCTCACTCACGATGTGTCTTGTTCGCTTTATCTCCCAAGTGGGATAAATGCTTTTCAATTCTTTCTAAGTCCAGTTTCGTATCTTTGAGTTATCATCCAAGTTATGGTAATCTCTTTCCAAGCTAAATCGCGGTGTTTCTTGTTCGCTTTATCTCCCATGTGAGATAGATGATTTTCAATTCCGTCCAAGTCCGGTTTCGTATCTTGGAGTTATCATCCAAGTTATGGTAGTCTCTTTTCAAGCTCACTCGCGTTGTGTCTTGTTCGCTTTATCTCCCAAGTGAGATAAATACTTTTCGATTCCGCCGAGTCCGGTTTCGTTTGTTTGAGTTATCATCGAAGTTATGGTAGTCCCTTTTTAAGCTCACTTACGGTGGGTCTTGTTGGTTTTATCTCCCAAGTGGAATAAATACTTTTCGATTTCGTCCACGTCCGGTTTCGTATCTTTGAGTTATCATCCAAGTATGATATTCTCTTTTTAAGAACACTTACGATGTGTCTTGTACATTTTATCTCCCTAGTGGGATAATTGCTTTTCGATTCCGTCCAAGTCCAGTATCGTATCTTTGAGTTATCATCCAAGTTATGATAGTCTTTTTCAAGGTTTATCTCCCAAGTGGGATAAATACTTTTCGATTCCGCCAAATCCGGTTTCGTTTGTTTGAGTTATCATCCAAGTTATGATAGTCTCTTTGTTAAGTTTTATCTCCCAAGTGGGAAAATAATTTTCGATTCCGCCAAGTCCGGTTTCGTTTGTTTGAGTTATCACCCAAGTAATGATAGTCTTTTTCAAGTTTTATCTCCCAAGTGGAATAAATACTTTTTGATTCCACCAAGTCCAATTTCGTTTGTTTGAGTTATCATCCAAGTTATGATAGTCTCATTTCAAGTTTTATCTCCCATGTGGGATAAATACATTTCGATTCCGCCAAGTCCGATTTCGTTTAGTTGAGTTATCATCCAAGTTATGATAGTCTCTTTTCATGTTTTATCTCCCTGGTGGGATAAATACTTTTCGATTCCGCCAAATCCGGTTTTGTTTGGTTGAGTTATCATCCAAGTTATGATAGTATTTTTAAAGTTTTATCTCCCAAGTGGGATAATACTTTTCGATTCCGCCAAGTTCAGTTTCGTTTGTTTGAGTTATCATCCAAGTTATGATAGTCATTTTCAAGTTTTATCTCCCAAGTGGGATACATACTTTTCGATTCTGCCAAGTCTGGTTTTATTTGTTTGAGTTATCATCCAAGTTATCATAGTCTCTTTTAAAGCTCATTCACGGTGTGTCTTGTTCGCTTTATCTCCCAAGTGGGATAAATTCTTTTCGATTCCTTCCATGTCCGGTTTTGTATCTTTGAGTTATCATCCAAGTATAATATTCTTTTTGTAAGAACACTCACAGTGTGTCTTGTTCGCTTTTTCTCCCAAATGGGATAAATGCTTTTCGATTCCGTCCAAGTCCGATTTCGTTTCTTTGAGTATTCAATAAAGTCATGGTAGTCTATTTTAAAACTCACTCACGGTGTGTCTTGTTCGCTTTATCTCCCAAGTGGGATAAATGCTTTTCAATTCTGTCTAAGTCCAGTTTCGTATCTTTGAGTTATCATCCATGTTATGGTAGTCTCTTTTCAAGCTAAATCGCGGTGTGTCTTGTTCGCTTTATCTCCCAAGTGGGATAAATGATTTTCGATTCCGTCCAAGTCCGGTTTCGTATCTTCGAGTTATCATCCAAGTTATGGTAGTCTCTTTTCAAGCTCACTCGCGTTGTGTCTTGTTCGCTTTATCTCCTAAGTGGGATAAATACTTTTCGATTCCGCCGAGTCCGGTTTCGTTTGTTTGAGTTATCATCGAAGTTATGGTAGTCTCTTTTTAAGCTCACTTACGGTGGGTCTTGTTCGCTTTATCTCCCAAGTGGAATAAATGCTTTTCGATTTCGTCCACGTCCGGTTTCGTATCTTTGAGTTATCATCCAAGTATGATATTCTCTTTTTAAGAACACTTACGATGTGTCTTGTACATTTTATCTCCCTAGTGGGATAATTGCTTTTCGATTCCGTCCAAGTCCAGTTTCGTATCTTTGAGTTATCATCCAAGTTATGATAGTCTTTTTCAAGGTTTATCTCCCAAGTGGGATAAATACTTTTCGATTCCGCCAAATCCGGTTTCGTTTGTTTGAGTTATCATCCAAGTTATGATAGTCTCTTTTTTAAGTTTTATCTCCCAAGTGGGAAAATAATTTTCGATTCCGCCAAGTCCGGTTTCGTTTGTTTGAGTTATCACCCAAGTTATGATAGTCTTTTTCAAGTTTTATCTCCCAAGTGGAATAAATACTTTTTGATTCCACCAAGTCCAATTTCGTTTGTTTGAGTTATCATCCAAGTTATGATAGTCTCATTTCAAGTTTTATCTCCCATGTGGGATAAATACTTTTCGATTCCGCCAAGTCCGATTTCGTTTAGTTGAGTTATCATCCAAGTTAGGATAGTCTCTTTTCATGTTTTATCTCCCAAGTGGGATAAATACTTTTCGATTCCGCCAAGTCCGGTTTCGTTTGTTTGAGTTATCATCCAAGTTATGATAGTATTTTTCAAGTTTTATCTCCCAAGTGGGATAAATACTTTTCGATTCCGCCAAGTTCTTTTTCGTTTGTTTGAGTTATCATCCAAGTTATGATAGTCATTTTCAAGTTTTATCTCACAAGTGGGATACATACTTTTCGATTCTGACAAGTCTGGTTTCATTTGTTTGAGTTATCATCCAAGTTATCATAGTCTCTTTTAAAGCTCATTCACGGTGTGTCTTGTTCGCTTTATCTCCCAAGTGGGATAAATTCTTTTCGATTCCTTCCATGTCCGGTTTTGTATCTTTGAGTTATCATCCAAGTATAATATTCGTTTTGTAAGAACACTCACGGTGTGTCTTGTTCGCTTTATCTCCCAAATGGGATAAATGCTTTTCGATTCCGTCCAAGTCCGATTTCGTTTCTTTAAGTATTCAATAAAGTCATGGTAGTCTCTTTTCAAACTCACTCACGGTGTGTCTTGTTCGCTTTATCTCCCAAGTGGGATAAATGCTTTTCAATTCTGTCTAAGTCCAGTTTCGTATCTTTGAGTTATCATCCAAGTTATGGTAGTCTCTTTTCAAGCTAAATCGCGGTGTGTCTTGTTCGCTTTATCTCCCAAGTGGGATAAATGATTTTCGATTCCGTCCATGTCCGGTTTCGTATCTTCGAGTTATCATCCAAGTCATGGTAGTCTCTTTTCAAGCTCACTCGCGTTGTGTCTTGTTCGCTTTATCTCCTAAGTGGGATAAATACTTTTCGATTCCGCCGAGTCCGGTTTTGTTTGTTTGAGTTATCATCGAAGTTATGGTAGTCTCTTTTTAAGCTCACTTACGGTGGGTCTTGTTCGCTTTATCTCCCAAGTGGAATAAATGCTTTTCGATTTCGTCCACGTCCGGTTTCGTATCTTTGAGTTATCATCCAAGCATGATATTCTCTTTTTAAGAACACTTACGATGTGTCTTGTACATTTTATCTCCCTAGTGGGATAATTGCTTTTTGATTCCGTCCAAGTCCAGTTTCGTATCTTTGAGTTATCATCCAAGTTATGATAGTCTTTTTCAAGGTTTATCTCCCAAGTGGGATAAATACTTTTCGATTCCGCCAAATCCGGTTTCGTTTGTTTGAGTTATCATCCAAGTTATGATAGTCTCTTTTTTAAGTTTTATCTCCCAAGTGGGAAAATAATTTTCGATTCCGCCAAGTCCGGTTTCGTTTGTTTGAGTTATCACCCAAGTTATGATAGTCTTTTTCAAGTTTTATCTCCCAAGTGGAATAAATACTTTTTGATTCCACCAAGTCCAATTTCGTTTGTTTGAGTTATCATCCAAGTTATGATAGTCTCATTTCAAGTTTTATCTCCCATGTGGGATAAATACTTTTCGATTCCGCCAAGTCCGATTTCGTTTAGTTGAGTTATCATCCAAGTTAGGATAGTCTCTTTTCATGTTTTATCTCCCAAGTGGGATAAATACTTTTCGATTCCGCCAAGTCCGGTTTCGTTTGTTTGAGTTATCATCCAAGTTATGATAGTATTTTTCAAGTTTTATCTCCCAAGTGGGATAAATACTTTTCGATTCCGCCAAGTTCTTTTTCGTTTGTTTGAGTTATCATCCAAGTTATGATAGTCATTTTCAAGTTTTATCTCACAAGTGGGATACATACTTTTCGATTCTGCCAAGTCTGGTTTCATTTGTTTGAGTTATCATCCAAGTTATCATAGTCTCTTTTAAAGCTCATTCACGGTGTGTCTTGTTCGCTTTATCTCCCAAGTGGGATAAATTCTTTTCGATTCCTTCCATGTCCGGTTTTGTATCTTTGAGTTATCATCCAAGTATAATATTCTTTTTGTAAGAACACTCACGGTGTGTCTTGTTCGCTTTATCTCCCAAATGGGATAAATGTTTTTCGATTCCGTCCAAGTCCGATTTCGTTTCTTTAAGTATTCAATAAAGTCATGGTAGTCTCTTTTCAAACTCACTCACGGTGTGTCTTGTTCGCTTTATCTCCCAAGTGGGATAAATGCTTTTCAATTCTGTCTAAGTCCAGTTTCGTATCTTTGAGTTATCATCCAAGTTATGGTATTCTCTTTTCAAGCTAAATCGCGGTGTGTCTTGTTCGCTTTATCTCCCAAGTGGGATAAATGATTTTCGATTCCGTCCAAGTCCGGTTTCGTATCTTCGAGTTATCATCCAAGTTATGGTAGTCTCTTTTCAAGCTCACTCGCGTTGTGTCTTGTTCGCTTTATCTCCTAAGTGGGATAAATACTTTTCGATTCCGCCGAGTCCGGTTTCGTTTGTTTGAGTTATCATCGAAGTTATGGTAGTCTCTTTTTAAGCTCACTTACGGTGGGTCTTGTTCGCTTTATCTCCCAAGTGGAATAAATGCTTTTCGATTTCGTCCACGTCCGGTTTCGTATCTTTGAGTTATCATCCAAGTATGATATTCTCTTTTTAAGAACACTTACGATGTGTCTTGTACATTTTATCTCCCTAGTGGGATAATTGCTTTTCGATTCCGTCCAAGTCCAGTTTCGTATCTTTGAGTTATCATCCAAGTTATGATAGTCTTTTTCAAGGTTTATCTCCCAAGTGGGATAAATACTTTTCGATTCCGCCAAATCCGATTTCATTTGTTTGAGTTATCATCCAAGTTATGATAGTCTCTTTTTTAAGTTTTATCTCCCAAGTGGGAAAATAATTTTCGATTCCGCCAAGTCAGGTTTCGTTTGTTTGAGTTATCACCCAAGTTATGATAGTCTTTTTCAAGTTTTATCTCCCAAGTGGAATAAATACTTTTTGATTCCACCAAGTCCAATTTCGTTTGTTTGAGTTATCATCCAAGTTATGATAGTCTCATTTCAAGTTTTATCTCCCATGTGGGATAAATACTTTTCGATTCCGCCAAGTCCGATTTCGTTTAGTTGAGTTATCATCCAAGTTAGGATAGTCTCTTTTCATGTTTTATCTCCCAAGTGGGATAAATACTTTTCGATTCCGCCAAGTCCGGTTTCGTTTGTTTGAGTTATCATCCAAGTTATGATAGTATTTTTCAAGTTTTATCTCCCAAGTGGGATAAATACTTTTCGTTTCCGCCAAGTTCTTTTTCGTTTGTTTGAGTTATCATCCAAGTTATGATAGTCATTTTCAAGTTTTATCTCACAAGTGGGATACATACTTTTCGATTCTGACAAGTCTGGTTTCATTTGTTTGAGTTATCATCCAAGTTATCATAGTCTCTTTTAAAGCTCATTCACGGTGTGTCTTGTTCGCTTTATCTCCCAAGTGGGATAAATTCTTTTCGATTCCTTCCATGTCCGGTTTTGTATCTTTGAGTTATCATCCAAGTATAATATTCTTTTTGTAAGAACACTCACGGTGTGTCTTGTTCGCTTTATCTCCCAAATGGGATAAATGCTTTTCGATTCCGTCCAAGTCCGATTTCGTTTCTTTAAGTATTCAATAAAGTCATGGTAGTCTCTTTTCAAACTCACTCACGGTGTGTCTTGTTCGCTTTATCTCCCAAGTGGGATAAATGCTTTTCAATTCTGTCTATGTCCAGTTTCGTATCTTTGAGTTATCATCCAAGTTATGGTAATCTCTTTTCAAGCTAAATCGCGGTGTGTCTTGTTCGCTTTATCTCCCAAGTGGGATAAATGATTTTCGATTCCGTCCAAGTCCAGTTTCGTATCTTCGAGTTATCATCCAAGTTATGGTAGTCTCTTTTCAAGCACACTCGCGTTGTGTCTTGTTCGCTTTATCTCCTAAGTGGGATAAATACTTTTCGATTCCGCCGAGTCCGGTTTCGTTTGTTTGAGTTATCATCGAAGTTATGGTAGTCTCTTTTTAAGCTCACTTACGGTGGGTCTTGTTCGCTTTATCTCCCAAGTAGAATAAATGCTTTTCGATTTCGTCCACGTCTGGTTTCGTATCTTTGAGTTATCATCCAAGTATGATATTCTCTTTTTAAGAACACTTACGATGTGTCTTGTACATTTTATCTCCCTAGTGGGATAATTGCTTTTCGATTCCATCCAAGTCCAGTTTCGTATCTTTGAGTTATCATCCAAGTTATGATAGTCTTTTTCAAGGTTAATCTCCCAAGTGGGATAAATACTTTTCGATTCCGCCAAATCCGGTTTCGTTTGTTTGAGTTATCATCCAAGTTATGATAGTCTCTTTTTTAAGTTTTATCTCCCAAGTGGGAAAATAATTTTCGATTCCGCCAAGTCCGGTTTCGTTTGTTTGAGTTATCACCCAAGTTATGATAGTCTTTTTCAAGTTTTATCTCCCAAGTGGAATAAATACTTTTTGATTCCACCAAGTCCAATTTCGTTTGTTTGAGTTATCATCCAAGTTATGATAGTCTCATTTCAAGTTTTATCTCCCATGTGGGATAAATACTTTTCGATTCCTCCAAGTCCGATTTCGTTTAGTTAAGTTATCATCCAAGTTATGATAGTCTCTTTTCATGTTTTATCTCCCAAGTGGGATAAATACTTTTCAATTCCGCCAAGTCCGGTTTCGTTTGTTGAGTTATCATCCAAGTTATGATAGTCTTTTTCAAGTTTTATCTCCCAAGTGGAATAAATACTTTTTGATTCCACCAAGTCCAATTTCGTTTGTTTGAGTTATCATCCAAGTTATGATAGTCTCATTTCATGTTTTATCTCCCATGTGGGATAAATACTTTTCGATTCCGCCAAGTCCGATTTCGTTTAGTTGAGTTATCATCCAAGTTATGATAGTCTCTTTTCATGTTTTATCTCCCAAGTGGGATAAATACTTTTCGATTCCGCCAAGTCCGGTTTCGTTTGTTTGAGTTATCATCCAAGTTATGATAGTATTTTTCAAGTTTTATCTCCCAAGTGGGATAAATACTTTTCGATTCCGCCAAGTTCTTTTTCGTTCGTTTGAGTTATCATCCAAGTTATGATAGTCATTTTCAAGTTTTATCTCACAAGTGGGATACATACTTTTCGATTCTGCCATGTCTGGTTTCATTTGTTTGTGTTATCATCCAAGTTATCATAGTCTCTTTTAAAGCTCATTCACGGTGTGTCTTGTTCGCTTTATCTCCCAAGTGGGATAAATTCTTTTCGATTCCTTCCATGTCCGGTTTTGTATCTTTGAGTTATCATCCAAGTATAATATTCTTTTTGTAAGAACACTCACGGTGTGTCTTGTTCGCTTTATCTCCCAAATGGGATAAATGCTTTTCGATTCCGTCCAAGTCCGATTTCGTTTCTTTAAGTATTCAATAAAGTCATGGTAGTCTCTTTTCAAACTCACTCACGGTGTGTCTTGTTCGCTTTATCTCCCAAGTGGGATAAATGCTTTTCAATTCTGTCTATGTCCAGTTTCGTATCTTTGAGTTATCATCCAAGTTATGGTAGTCTCTTTTCAAGCTAAATCGCGGTGTGTCTTGTTCGCTTTATCTCCCAAGTGGGATAAATGATTTTCGATTTCGTCCAAGTCCGGTTTCGTATCTTCGAGTTATCATCCAAGTTATGGTAGTCTCTTTTCAAGCTCACTCGCGTTGTGTCTTGTTCGCTTTATCTCTTAAGTGGGATAAATACTTTTCGATTCCGCCGAGTCCGGTTTCGTTTGTTTGAGTTATCATCGAAGTTATGGTAGTCTCTTTTTAAGCTCACTTACGGTGGGTCTTGTTCGCTTTATCTCCCAAGTGGAATAAATGCTTTTCGATTTCGTCCACGTCCGGTTTCGTATCTTTGAGTTATCATCCAAGTATGATATTCTCTTTTTAAGAACACTTACGATGTGTCTTGTACATTTTATCTCCCTAGTGGGATAATTGCTTTTCGATTCCGTCCAAGTCCAGTTTCGTATCTTTGAGTTATCATCCAAGTTATGATAGTCTTTTTCAAGGTTTATCTCCCAAGTGGGATAAATACTTTTCGATTCCGCCAAATCCGATTTCATTTGTTTGAGTTATCATCCAAGTTATGATAGTCTCTTTTTTAAGTTTTATCTCCCAAGTGGGAAAATAATTTTCGATTCCGCCAAGTCAGGTTTCGTTTGTTTGAGTTATCACCCAAGTTATGATAGTCTTTTTCAAGTTTTATCTCCCAAGTGGAATAAATACTTTTTGATTCCACCAAGTCCAATTTCGTTTGTTTGAGTTATCATCCAAGTTATGATAGTCTCATTTCAAGTTTTATCTCCCATGTGGGATAAATACTTTTCGATTCCGCCAAGTCCGATTTCGTTTAGTTGAGTTATCATCCAAGTTAGGATAGTCTCTTTTCATGTTTTATCTCCCAAGTGGGATAAATACTTTTCGATTCCGCCAAGTCCGGTTTCGTTTGTTTGAGTTATCATCCAAGTTATGATAGTATTTTTCAAGTTTTATCTCCCAAGTGGGATAAATACTTTTCGATTCCGCCAAGTTCTTTTTCGTTTGTTTGAGTTATCATCCAAGTTATGATAGTCATTTTCAAGTTTTATCTCACAAGTGGGATACATACTTTTCGATTCTGACAAGTCTGGTTTCATTTGTTTGAGTTATCATCCAAGTTATCATAGTCTCTTTTAAAGCTCATTCACGGTGTGTCTTGTTCGCTTTATCTCCCAAGTGGGATAAATTCTTTTCGATTCCTTCCATGTCCGGTTTTGTATCTTTGAGTTATCATCCAAGTATAATATTCTTTTTGTAAGAACACTCACGGTGTGTCTTGTTCGCTTTATCTCCCAAATGGGATAAATGCTTTTCGATTCCGTCCAAGTCCGATTTCGTTTCTTTAAGTATTCAATAAAGTCATGGTAGTCTCTTTTCAAACTCACTCACGGTGTGTCTTGTTCGCTTTATCTCCCAAGTGGGATAAATGCTTTTCAATTCTGTCTATGTCCAGTTTCGTATCTTTGAGTTATCATCCAAGTTATGGTAATCTCTTTTCAAGCTAAATCGCGGTGTGTCTTGTTCGCTTTATCTCCCAAGTGGGATAAATGATTTTCGATTCCGTCCAAGTCCAGTTTCGTATCTTCGAGTTATCATCCAAGTTATGGTAGTCTCTTTTCAAGCACACTCGCGTTGTGTCTTGTTCGCTTTATCTCCTAAGTGGGATAAATACTTTTCGATTCCGCCGAGTCCGGTTTCGTTTGTTTGAGTTATCATCGAAGTTATGGTAGTCTCTTTTTAAGCTCACTTACGGTGGGTCTTGTTCGCTTTATCTCCCAAGTAGAATAAATGCTTTTCGATTTCGTCCACGTCTGGTTTCGTATCTTTGAGTTATCATCCAAGTATGATATTCTCTTTTTAAGAACACTTACGATGTGTCTTGTACATTTTATCTCCCTAGTGGGATAATTGCTTTTCGATTCCGTCCAAGTCCAGTTTCGTATCTTTGAGTTATCATCCAAGTTATGATAGTCTTTTTCAAGGTTAATCTCCCAAGTGGGATAAATACTTTTCGATTCCGCCAAATCCGGTTTCGTTTGTTTGAGTTATCATCCAAGTTATGATAGTCTCTTTTTTAAGTTTTATCTCCCAAGTGGGAAAATAATTTTCGATTCCGCCAAGTCCGGTTTCGTTTGTTTGAGTTATCACCCAAGTTATGATAGTCTTTTTCAAGTTTTATCTCCCAAGTGGAATAAATACTTTTTGATTCCACCAAGTCCAATTTCGTTTGTTTGAGTTATCATCCAAGTTATGATAGTCTCATTTCAAGTTTTATCTCCCATGTGGGATAAATACTTTTCGATTCCTCCAAGTCCGATTTCGTTTAGTTAAGTTATCATCCAAGTTATGATAGTCTCTTTTCATGTTTTATCTCCCAAGTGGGATAAATACTTTTCAATTCCGCCAAGTCCGGTTTCGTTTGTTGAGTTATCATCCAAGTTATGATAGTCTTTTTCAAGTTTTATCTCCCAAGTGGAATAAATACTTTTTGATTCCACCAAGTCCAATTTCGTTTGTTTGAGTTATCATCCAAGTTATGATAGTCTCATTTCATGTTTTATCTCCCATGTGGGATAAATACTTTTCGATTCCGCCAAGTCCGATTTCGTTTAGTTGAGTTATCATCCAAGTTATGATAGTCTCTTTTCATGTTTTATCTCCCAAGTGGGATAAATACTTTTCGATTCCGCCAAGTCCGGTTTCGTTTGTTTGAGTTATCATCCAAGTTATGATAGTATTTTTCAAGTTTTATCTCCCAAGTGGGATAAATACTTTTCGATTCCGCCAAGTTCTTTTTCGTTCGTTTGAGTTATCATCCAAGTTATGATAGTCATTTTCAAGTTTTATCTCACAAGTGGGATACATACTTTTCGATTCTGCCATGTCTGGTTTCATTTGTTTGTGTTATCATCCAAGTTATCATAGTCTCTTTTAAAGCTCATTCACGGTGTGTCTTGTTCGCTTTATCTCCCAAGTGGGATAAATTCTTTTCGATTCCTTCCATGTCCGGTTTTGTATCTTTGAGTTATCATCCAAGTATAATATTCTTTTTGTAAGAACACTCACGGTGTGTCTTGTTCGCTTTATCTCCCAAATGGGATAAATGCTTTTCGATTCCGTCCAAGTCCGATTTCGTTTCTTTAAGTATTCAATAAAGTCATGGTAGTCTCTTTTCAAACTCACTCACGGTGTGTCTTGTTCGCTTTATCTCCCAAGTGGGATAAATGCTTTTCAATTCTGTCTATGTCCAGTTTCGTATCTTTGAGTTATCATCCAAGTTATGGTAGTCTCTTTTCAAGCTAAATCGCGGTGTGTCTTGTTCGCTTTATCTCCCAAGTGGGATAAATGATTTTCGATTTCGTCCAAGTCCGGTTTCGTATCTTCGAGTTATCATCCAAGTTATGGTAGTCTCTTTTCAAGCTCACTCGCGTTGTGTCTTGTTCGCTTTATCTCCTAAGTGGGATAAATACTTTTCGATTCCGCCGAGTCCGGTTTCGTTTGTTTGAGTTATCATCGAAGTTATGGTAGTCTCTTTTTAAGCTCACTTACGGTGGGTCTTGTTCGCTTTATCTCCCAAGTGGAATAAATGCTTTTCGATTTCGTCCACGTCCGGTTTCGTATCTTTGAGTTATCATCCAAGTATGATATTCTCTTTTTAAGAACACTTACGATGTGTCTTGTACATTTTATCTCCCTAGTGGGATAATTGCTTTTCGATTCCGTCCAAGTCCAGTTTCGTATCTTTGAGTTATCATCCAAGTTATGATAGTCTTTTTCAAGGTTTATCTCCCAAGTGGGATAAATACTTTTCGATTCCGCCAAATCCGGTTTCGTTTGTTTGAGTTATCATCCAAGTTATGATAGTCTCTTTTTTAAGTTTTATCTCCCAAGTGGGAAAATAATTTTCGATTCCGCCTAGTCCGGTTTCGTTTGTTTGAGTTAATACCCAAGTTATGATAGTCTTTTTCAAGTTTTATCTCCCAAGTGGAATAAATACTTTTTGATTCCACCAAGTCCAATTTCGTTTGTTTGAGTTATCATCCAAGTTATGATAGTCTCATTTCAAGTTTTATCTCCCATGTGGGATAAATACTTTTCGATTCCGCCAAGTCCGATTTCGTTTAGTTGAGTTATCATCCAAGTTATGATAGTCTCTTTTCATGTTTTATCTCCCAAGTGGGATAAATACTTTTCGATTCCGCCAAGTCCGGTTTCGTTTGTTTGAGTTATCATCCAAGTTATGATAGTATTTTTCAAGTTTTATCTCCCAAGTGGGATAAATACTTTTCGATTCCGCCAAGTTCTTTTTCGTTTGTTTGAGTTATCATCCAAGTTATGATAGTCATTTTCAAGTTTTATCTCACAAGTGGGATACATACTTTTCGATTCTGCCAAGTCTGGTTTCATTTGTTTGAGTTATCATCCAAGTTATCATAGTCTCTTTTAAAGCTCATTCACGGTGTGTCTTGTTCGCTTTATCTCCCAAGTGGGATAAATTCTTTTCGATTCCTTCCATGTCCGGTTTTGTATCTTTGAGTTATCATCCAAGTATAATATTCTTTTTGTAAGAACACTCACGGTGTGTCTTGTTCGCTTTATCTCCCAAATGGGATAAATGCTTTTCGATTCCGTCCATGTCCGATTTCGTTTCTTTAAGTATTCAATAAAGTCATGGTAGTCTCTTTTCAAACTCACTCACGGTGTGTCTTGTTCGCTTTATCTCCCAAGTGGGATAAATGCTTTTCAATTCTGTCTATGTCCAGTTTCGTATGTTTGAGTTATCATCCAAGTTATGGTAGTCTCTTTTCAAGCTAAATCGCGGTGTGTCTTGTTAGCTTTATCTCCCAAGTGGGATAAATGATTTTCGATTCCGTCCAAGTCCGGTTTCGTATCTTCGAGTTATCATCCAAGTTATGGTAGTCTCTTTTCAAGCTCACTCGCGTTGTGTCTTGTTCGCTTTATCTCCTAAGTGGGATAAATACTTTTCGATTCCGCCGAGTCCGGTTTCGTTTGTTTGAGTTATCATCGAAGTTATGGTAGTCTCTTTTTAAGCTCACTTACGGTGGGTCTTGTTCGCTTTATCTCCCAAGTGGAATAAATGCTTTTCGATTTCGTCCACGTCCGGTTTCGTATCTTTGAGTTATCATCCAAGTATGATATTCTCTTTTTAAGAACACTTACGATGTGTCTTGTACATTTTATCTCCCTAGTGGGATAATTGCTTTTCGATTCCGTCCAAGTCCAGTTTCGTATCTTTGAGTTATCATCCAAGTTATGATAGTCTTTTTAAAGGTTTATCTCCCAAGTGGGATAAATACTTTTCGATTCCGCCAAATCCGGTTTCGTTTGTTTGAGTTATCATCCAAGTTATGATAGTCTCTTTTTTAAGTTTTATCTCCCAAGTGGGAAAATAATTTTCGATTCCGCCAAGTCCGGTTTCGTTTGTTTGAGTTATCACCCAAGTTATGATAGTCTTTTTCAAGTTTTATCTCCCAAGTGGAATAAATACTTTTTGATTCCACCAAGTCCAATTTCGTTTGTTTGAGTTATCATCCAAGTTATGATAGTCTCATTTCAAGTTTTATCTCCCATGTGGGATAAATACTTTTCGATTCCGCCAAGTCCGATTTCGTTTAGTTGAGTTATCATCCAAGTTATGATAGTCTCTTTTCATGTTTTATCTCCCAAATGGGATAAATACTTTTCGATTCCGCCAAGTCCGGTTTCGTTTGTTTGAGTTATCATCCAAGTTATGATAGTATTTTTCAAGTTTTATCTCCCAAGTGGGATAAATACTTTTCGATTCCGCCAAGTTCTTTTTCGTTTGTTTGAGTTATCATCCAAGTTATGATAGTCATTTTCAAGTTTTATCTCACAAGTGGGATACATACTTTTCGATTCTGCCAAGTCTGGTTTCATTTGTTTGAGTTATCATCCAAGTTATCATAGTCTCTTTTAAAGCTCATTCACGGTGTGTCTTGTTCGCTTTATCTCCCAAGTGGGATAAATTCTTTTTGATTCCTTCCATGTCCGGTTTTGTATCTTTGAGTTATCATCCAAGTATAATATTCTTTTTGTAAGAACACTCACGGTGTGTCTTGTTCGCTTTATCTCCCAAATGGGATAAATGCTTTTCGATTCCGTCCATGTCCGATTTCGTTTCTTTAAGTATTCAATAAAGTCATGGTAGTCTCTTTTCAAACTCACTCACGGTGTGTCTTGTTCGCTTTATCTCCCAAGTGGGATAAATGCTTTTCAATTCTGTCTATGTCCAGTTTCGTATCTTTGAATTATCATCCAAGTTATGGTAGTCTCTTTTCAAGCTAAATCGCGGTGTGTCTTGTTCGCTTTATCTCCCAAGTGGGATAAATGATTTTCGATTCCGTCCAAGTCCGGTTTCGTATCTTCGAGTTATCATCCAAGTTATGGTAGTCTCTTTTCAAGCTCACTCGCGTTGTGTCTTGTTCGCTTTATCTCCTAAGTGGGATAAATACTTTTCGATTCCGCCGAGTCCGGTTTCGTTTGTTTGAGTTATCATCGAAGTTATGGTAGTCTTTTTAAGCTCACTTACGGTGGATCTTGTTCGCTTTATCTCCCAAGTGGAATAAATGCTTTTCGATTTCGTCCACGTTCGGTTTCGTATCTTTGAGTTATCATCCAAGTATGATATTCTCTTTTTAAGAACACTTACGATGTGTCTTGTACATTTTATCTCCCTAGTGGGATAATTGCTTTTCGATTCCGTCCAAGTCCAGTTTCGTATCTTTGAGTTATCATCCAAGTTATGATAGTCTTTTTCAAGGTTTATCTCCCAAGTGGGATAAATACTTTTCGATTCCGCCAAGTCCGGTTTCGTTTGTTTGAGTTATCATCCAAGTTATGATAGTATTTTTCAAGTTTTATCTCCCAAGTGGGATAAATACTTTTCGATTCCGCCAAGTTCTTTTTCGTTTGTTTGAGTTATCATCCAAGTTATGATAGTCATTTTCAAGTTTTATCTCACAAGTGGGATACATACTTTTCGATTCTGCCAAGTCTGGTTTCATTTGTTTGAGTTATCATCCAAGTTATCATAGTCTCTTTTAAAGCTCATTCACGGTGTGTCTTGTTCGCTTTATCTCCCAAGTGGGATAAATTCTTTTCGATTCCTTCCATGTCCGGTTTTGTATCTTTGAGTTATCATCCAAGTATAATATTCTTTTTGTAAGAACACTCACGGTGTGTCTTGTTCGCTTTATCTCCCAAATGGGATAAATGCTTTTCGATTCCGTCCATGTCCGATTTCGTTTCTTTAAGTATTCAATAAAGTCATGGTAGTCTCTTTTCAAACTCACTCACGGTGTGTCTTGTTCGCTTTATCTCCCAAGTGGGATAAATGCTTTTCAATTCTGTCTATGTCCAGTTTCGTATCTTTGAATTATCATCCAAGTTATGGTAGTCTCTTTTCAAGCTAAATCGCGGTGTGTCTTGTTCGCTTTATCTCCCAAGTGGGATAAATGATTTTCGATTCCGTCCAAGTCCGGTTTCGTATCTTCGAGTTATCATCCAAGTTATGGTAGTCTCTTTTCAAGCTCACTCGCGTTGTGTCTTGTTCTCTTTATCTCCTAAGTGGGATAAATACTTTTCGATTCCGCCGAGTCCGGTTTCGTTTGTTTGAGTTATCATCGAAGTTATGGTAGTCTCTTTTTAAGCTCACTTACGGTGGGTCTTGTTCGCTTTATCTCCCAAGTGGAATAAATGCTTTTCGATTTCGTCCACGTTCGGTTTCGTATCTTTGAGTTATCATCCAAGTATGATATTCTCTTTTTAAGAACACTTACGATGTGTCTTGTACATTTTATCTCCCTAGTGGGATAATTGCTTTTCGATTCCGTCCAAGTCCAGTTTCGTATCTTTGAGTTATCATCCAAGTTATGATAGTCTTTTTCAAGGTTTATCTCCCAAGTGGGATAAATACTTTTCGATTCCGCCAAGTCCGGTTTCGTTTGTTTGAGTTATCATCCAAGTTATGATAGTATTTTTCAAGTTTTATCTCCCAAGTGGGATAAATACTTTTCGATTCCGCCAAGTTCTTTTTCGTTTGTTTGAGTTATCATCCAAGTTATGATAGTCATTTTCAAGTTTTATCTCACAAGTGGGATACATACTTTTCGATTCTGCCAAGTCTGGTTTCATTTGTTTGAGTTATCATCCAAGTTATCATAGTCTCTTTTAAAGCTCATTCACGGTGTGTCTTGTTCGCTTTATCTCCCAAGTGGGATAAATTCTTTTCGATTCCTTCCATGTCCGGTTTTGTATCTTTGAGTTATCATCCAAGTATAATATTCTTTTTGTAAGAACACTCACGGTGTGTCTTGTTCGCTTTATCTCCCAAATGGGATAAATGCTTTTCGATTCCGTCCATGTCCGATTTCGTTTCTTTAAGTATTCAATAAAGTCATGGTAGTCTCTTTTCAAACTCACTCACGGTGTGTCTTGTTCGCTTTATCTCCCAAGTGGGATAAATGCTTTTCAATTCTGTCTATGTCCAGTTTCGTATCTTTGAATTATCATCCAAGTTATGGTAGTCTCTTTTCAAGCTAAATCGCGGTGTGTCTTGTTCGCTTTATCTCCCAAGTGGGATAAATGATTTTCGATTCCGTCCAAGTCCGGTTTCGTATCTTCGAGTTATCATCCAAGTTATGGTAGTCTCTTTTCAAGCTCACTCGCGTTGTGTCTTGTTCTCTTTATCTCCTAAGTGGGATAAATACTTTTCGATTCCGCCGAGTCCGGTTTCGTTTGTTTGAGTTATCATCGAAGTTATGGTAGTCTCTTTTTAAGCTCACTTACGGTGGGTCTTGTTCGCTTTATCTCCCAAGTGGAATAAATGCTTTTCGATTTCGTCCACGTTCGGTTTCGTATCTTTGAGTTATCATCCAAGTATGATATTCTCTTTTTAAGAACACTTACGATGTGTCTTGTACATTTTATCTCCCTAGTGGGATAATTGCTTTTCGATTCCGTCCAAGTCCAGTTTCGTATCTTTGAGTTATCATCCAAGTTATGATAGTCTTTTTCAAGGTTTATCTCCCAAGTGGGATAAATACTTTTCGATTCCGCCAAGTCCGGTTTCGTTTGTTTGAGTTATCATCCAAGTTATGATAGTATTTTTCAAGTTTTATCTCCCAAGTGGGATAAATACTTTTCGATTCCGCCAAGTTCTTTTTCGTTTGTTTGAGTTATCATCCAAGTTATGATAGTCATTTTCAAGTTTTATCTCACAAGTGGGATACATACTTTTCGATTCTGCCAAGTCTGGTTTCATTTGTTTGAGTTATCATCCAAGTTATCATAGTCTCTTTTAAAGCTCATTCACGGTGTGTCTTGTTCGCTTTATCTCCCAAGTGGGATAAATTCTTTTCGATTCCTTCCATGTCCGGTTTTGTATCTTTGAGTTATCATCCAAGTATAATATTCTTTTTGTAAGAACACTCATGGTGTGTCTTGTTCGCTTTATCTCCCAAATGGGATAAATGCTTTTCGATTCCGTCCATGTCCGATTTCGTTTCTTTAAGTATTCAATAAAGTCATGGTAGTCTCTTTTCAAACTCACTCACGGTGTGTCTTGTTCGCTTTATCTCCCAAGTGGGATAAATGCTTTTCAATTCTGTCTATGTCCAGTTTCGTATCTTTGAGTTATCATCCAAGTTATGGTAGTCTCTTTTCAAGCTAAATCGCGGTGTGTCTTGTTCGCTTTATCTCCCAAGTGGGATAAATGATTTTCGATTCCGTCCAAGTCCGGTTTCGTATCTTCGAGTTATCATCCAAGTTATGGTAGTCTCTTTTCAAGCTCACTCGCGTTGTGTCTTGTTCGCTTTATCTCCTAAGTGGGATAAATACTTTTCGATTCCGCCGAGTCCGGTTTCGTTTGTTTGAGTTATCATCGAAGTTATGGTAGTCTCTTTTTAAGCTCACTTACGGTGGGTCTTGTTCGCTTTATCTCCCAAGTGGAATAAATGCTTTTCGATTTCGTCCATGTTCGGTTTCGTATCTTTGAGTTATCATCCAAGTATGATATTCTTTTTTTAAGAACACTTACGATGTGTCTTGTACATTTTATCTCCCTAGTGGGATAATTGCTTTTCGATTCCGTCCAAGTCCAGTTTCGTATCTTTGAGTTATCATCCAAGTTATGATAGTCTTTTTCAAGGTTTATCTCCCAAGTGGGATAAATACTTTTCGATTCCGCCAAATCCGGTTTCGTTTGTTTGAGTTATCATCCAAGTTATGATAGTCTCTTTTTTAAGTTTTATCTCCCAAGTGGGAAAATAATTTTCAATTCTGCCAAGTCCGGTTTCGTTTGTTTGAGTTATCACCCAAGTTATGATAGTCTTTTTCAAGTTTTATCTCCCAAGTGGAATAAATACTTTTTGATTCCACCAAGTCCAATTTCGTTTGTTTGAGTTATCATCCAAGTTATGATAGTCACATTTCAAGTTTTATCTCCCATGTGGGATAAATACTTTTCGATTCCGCCAAGTCCGATTTCGTTTAGTTAAGTTATCATCCAAGTTATGATAGTCTCTTTTCATGTTTTATCTTCCAAGTGGGATAAATACTTTTCGATTCCGCCAAGTCCGGTTTCGTTTGTTTGAGTTATCATCCAAGTTATGATAGTATTTTTCAAGTTTTATCTCCCAAGTGGGATAAATACTTTTCGATTCCGCCAAGTTCTTTTTCTTTTGTTTGAGTTATCATCCAAGTTATGATAGTCATTTTCAAGTTTTATCTCACAAGTGGGATACATACTTTTCGATTCTGCCAAGTCTGGTTTCATTTGTTTGAGTTATCATCCAAGTTATCATAGTCTCTTTTAAAGCTCATTCACGGTGTGTCTTGTTCGCTTTATCTCCCAAGTGGGATAAATTCTTTTCGATTCCTTCCATGTCCAGTTTTGTATCTTTGAGTTATCATCCAAGTATAATATTCTTTTTGTAAGAACACTCACGGTGTGTCTTGTTCGCTTTATCTCCCAAATGGGATAAATGCTTTTCGATTCCGTCCAAGTCCGATTTCGTTTCTTTAAGTATTCAATAAAGTCATGGTAGTCTCTTTTCAAACTCACTCACGGTGTGTCTTGTTCGCTTTATCTCCCAAGTGGGATAAATGCTTTTCAATTCTGTCTATGTCCAGTTTCGTATCTTTGAGTTATCATCCAAGTTATGGTAGTCTCTTTTCAAGCTAAATCGCGGTGTGTCTTTTTCGCTTTATCTCCCAAGTGGGATAAATGATTTTCGATTCCGTCCAAGTCCGGTTTCGTATCTTCGAGTTATCATCCAAGTTATGGTAGTCTCTATTCAAGCTCACTCGCGTTGTGTCTTGTTCGCTTTATCTCCTAAGTGGGATAAATACTTTTCGATTCCGCCGAGTCCGGTTTCGTTTGTTTGAGTTATCATCGAAGTTATGGTAGTCTCTTTTTAAGCTCACTTACGGTGGGTCTTGTTCGCTTTATCTCCCAAGTGGAATAAATGCTTTTCGATTTCGTCCACATTCGGTTTCGTATCTTTGAGTTATCATCCAAGTATGATATTCTCTTTTTAAGAACACTTACGATGTGTCTTGTACATTTTGTCTCCCTAGTGGGATAATTGCTTTTCGATTCCGTCCAAGTCCAGTTTCGTATCTTTGAGTTATCATCCAAGTTATGATAGTCTTTTTCAAGGTTTATCTCCCAAGTGGGATAAATACTTTTCGATTCCGCCAAATCCGGTTTCGTTTGTTTGAGTTATCATCCAAGTTATGATAGTCTCTTTTTTAAGTTTTATCTCCCAAGTGGGAAAATAATTTTCGATTCCGCCAAGTCCGGTTTCGTTTGTTTGAGTTATCACCCAAGTTATGATAGTCTTTTTCAAGTTTTATCTCCCAAGTGGAATAAATACTTTTTGATTCCACCAAGTCCAATTTCGTTTGTTTGAGTTATCATCCAAGTTATGATAGTCTCATTTCAAGTTTTATCTCCCATGTGGGATAAATACTTTTCGATTCCGCCAAGTCCGATTTCGTTTAGTTGAGTTATCATCCAAGTTATGACAGTCTCTTTTCATGTTTTATCTCCCAAGTGGGATAAATACTTTTCGATTCCGCCAAGTCCGGTTTCGTTTGTTTGAGTTATCATCCAAGATATGATAGTATTTTTCAAGTTTTATCTCCCAAGTGGGATAAATACTTTTCGATTCCGCCAAGTTCAGTTTCGTTTGTTTGAGTTATCATCCAAGTTATGATAGTCATTTTAAAGTTTTATCTCCCAAGTGGGATACATACTTTTCGATTCTGCCATGTTTGGTTTCATTTGTTTGAGTTATCATCCAAGTTATCATAGTCTCTTTTAAAGCTCATTCACGGTGTGTCTTGTTCGCTTTATCTCCCTAGTGGGATAAATTCTTTTCGATTCCTTCCATGTCCGGTTTTGTATCTTTGAGTTATCATCCAAGTATAATATTCTTTTTGTAAGAACACTCACGGTGTGTCTTGTTCGCTTTATCTCCCAAATGGGATAAATGCTTTTCGATTCCGTCCAAGTCCAATTTCATTTCTTTGAGTATTCAATAAAGTCATGGTAGTCTCTTTTCAAACTCACTCACGGTGTGTCTTCTTCGCTTTATCTCCCAAGTGGGATAAATGCTTTTCAATTCTGTCTAATTCCAGTTTCGTATCTTTGAGTTATCATCCAAGTTATGGTAGTCTCTTTTCAAGCTAAATCGCAGTGTGTCTTGTTCGCTTTATCTCCCAAGTGGGATAAATGATTTTCGATTTCGTCCAAGTCCGGTTTCGTATCTTTGAGTTATCATCCAAGTATGATATTCTCTTTTTAAGAACACTTACGATGTGTCTTGTACATTTTATCTCCCTAGTGGGATAATTGCTTTTCGATTCCGTCCAAGTCCAGTTTCGTATCTTTGAGTTATCATCCAAGTTATGATAGTCTTTTTCAAGGTTTATCTCCCAAGTGGGATAAATACTTTTCGATTCCGCCAAATCCGGTTTCGTTTGTTTGAGTTATCATCCAAGTTATGATAGTCTCTTTTTTAAGTTTTATCTCCCAAGTGGGAAAATAATTTTCGATTCCGCCAAGTCCGGTTTCGTTTGTTTGAGTTATCACCCAAGTTATGATAGTCTTTTTCAAGTTTTATCTCCCAAGTGGAATAAATACTTTTTTATTCCACCAAGTCCAATTTCGTTTATTTGAGTTATCATCCAAGTTATGATAGTCTCATTTCAAGTTTATCTCCCATGTGGGATAAATACCTTTCGATTCCGCCAAGTCCGATTTCGTTTTTTGAGTTATCGTCCAAGTTATGATAGTTTCTTTTCATGTTTTTCTTCCAAGTGGGATAAATAATTTTCGATTCCGCCAAGTCCGGTTTCGTTTGTTTGAGTTATCATCCAAGTTATGATAGTATTTTTCAAGTTTTATCTCCCAAGTGGGATAAATACTTTTCGATTCCGCCAAGTTCAGTTTCGTTTGTTTGAGTTATCATCCAAGTTATGATAGTCATTTTCAAGTTTTATCTCCCAAGTGGAATACATACTTTTCGATTCTGCCAAGTCTGGGTTCATTTGTTTAAGTTATCATCCAAGTTATCATAGTCTCTTTTAAAGCTCATTCACGGTGTGTCTTGTTCGCTCTATCTCCCAAGTGGGATAAATTCTTTTCGATTCCTTCCATGTCCGGTTTTGTATCTTTGAGTTATCATCCAAGTATAATATTCTTTTTTTAAGAACACTCACGGTGTGTCTTGTTCGCTTTATCTCCCAAATGGGATAAATGCTTTTCGATTCCATCCAAGTCCGATTTCGTTTCTTTGAGTATTCAATAAAGTCATGGTAGTCTCTTTTCAAACTCACTCACGGTGTGTCTTGTTTGCTTTATCTCCCAAGTGGGATAAATGCTTTTCAATTCTGTCTAAGTCCAGTTTCGTATCTTTGAGTTATCATCCAAGTTATGGTAGTCTCTTTTCAAGCTAAATCGCGGTGTGTCTTGTTCGCTTTATCTCCCAAGTGGGATAAATGATTTTCGATTCCGTCCAAGTTCGGTTTCGTATCTTTGAGTTATCATCCAAGTTATGGTAGTCTCTTTTCAAGCTCACTCGCGTTGTGTCTTGTTCTCTTTATCTCCTAAGTGGGATAAATACTTTTCGATTCCGCCGAGTCCGGTTTCGTTTGTTTGAGTTATCATCGAAGTTATGGTAGTCTCTTTTTAAGCTCACTTAAGATGGGTCTTGTTCGCTTTATCTCCCAAGTGGAATAAATGCTTTTCGATTTCGTCCACGTCCGGTTTCGTATCTTTGAGTTATCATCCAAGTATTATATTCTCTTTTTAAGAACACTTACGATGTGTCTTGTACATTTTATCTCCCTAGTGGGATAATTGCTTTTCGATTCCGTCCAAGTCCAGTTTCGTATCTTTGAGTTATCATCCAAGTTATGATAGTCTTTTTCAAGGTTTATCTCCCAAGTGGGATAAATACTTTTCGATTCCGCCAAATCCGGTTTCGTTTGTTTGAGTTATCATCCAAGTTATGATAGTATCTTTTTTAAGTTTTATATCCCAAGTGGGAAAATAATTTTCGATTCCGCCAAGTCCGGTTTCGTTTGTTTGAGTTATCACCCAAGTTATGATAGTCTTTTTCAAGTTTTATCTCCCAAGTGGAATAAATACTTTTTGATTCCACCAAGTCCAATTTCGTTTGTTTGAGTTATCATCCAAGTTATGATAGTCTCATTTCAAGTTTTATCTCCCATGTGGGATAAATACTTTTCGATTCCGCCAAGTCCGATTTCGTTTAGTTGAGTTATCATCCAAGTTATGACAGTCTCTTTTCATGTTTTATCTCCCAAGTGGGATAAATACTTTTCGATTCCGCCAAGTCCGGTTTCGTTTGTTTGAGTTATCATCCAAGATATGATAGTATTTTTCAAGTTTTATCTCCCAAGTGGGATAAATACTTTTCGATTCCGCCAAGTTCAGTTTCGTTTGTTTGAGTTATCATCCAAGTTATGATAGTCATTTTAAAGTTTTATCTCCCAAGTGGGATACATACTTTTCGATTCTGCCATGTTTGGTTTCATTTGTTTGAGTTATCATCCAAGTTATCATAGTCTCTTTTAAAGCTCATTCACGGTGTGTCTTGTTCGCTTTATCTCCCTAGTGGGATAAATTCTTTTCGATTCCTTCCATGTCCGGTTTTGTATCTTTGAGTTATCATCCAAGTATAATATTCTTTTTGTAAGAACACTCACGGTGTGTCTTGTTCGCTTTATCTCCCAAATGGGATAAATGCTTTTCAATTCCGTCCAAGTCCGATTTCGTTTCTTTAAGTATTCAATAAAGTCATGGTAGTCTCTTTTCAAACTCACTCACGGTGTGTCTTGTTCGCTTTATCTCCCAAGTGGGATAAATGCTTTTTAATTCTGTCTAAGTCCAGTTTCGTATCTTTGATTTATCATCCAAGTTATGGTAGTCTCTTTTCAAGCTAAATCGCGGTGTGTCTTGTTCGCTTTATCTCCCAAGTGGGATAAATGATTTTCGATTCCGTCCAAGTTCGGTTTCGTATCTTTGAGTTATCATCCAAGTTATGGTAGTCTCTTTTCAAGCTCACTCGCGTTGTGTCTTGTTCTCTTTATCTCCTAAGTGGGATAAATACTTTTCGATTCCGCCGAGTCCGGTTTCGTTTGTTTGAGTTATCATCGAAGTTATGGTAGTCTCTTTTTAAGCTCACTTAAGATGGGTCTTGTTCGCTTTATCTCCCAAGTGGAATAAATGCTTTTCGATTTCGTCCACGTCCGGTTTCGTATCTTTGAGTTATCATCCAAGTATTATATTCTCTTTTTAAGAACACTTACGATGTGTCTTGTACATTTTATCTCCCTAGTGGGATAATTGCTTTTCGATTCCGTCCAAGTCCAGTTTCGTATCTTTGAGTTATCATCCAAGTTATGATAGTCTTTTTCAAGGTTTATCTCCCAAGTGGGATAAATACTTTTCGATTCCGCCAAATCCGGTTTCGTTTGTTTGAGTTATCATCCAAGTTATGATAGTATCTTTTTTAAGTTTTATCTCCCAAGTGGGAAAATAATTTTCGATTCCGCCAAGTCCGGTTTCGTTTGTTTGAGTTATCACCCAAGTTATGATAGTCTTTTTCAAGTTTTATCTCCCAAGTGGAATAAATACTTTTTGATTCCACCAAGTCCAATTTCGTTTGTTTGAGTTATCATCCAAGTTATGATAGTCTCATTTCAAGTTTTATCTCCCATGTGGGATAAATACTTTTCGATTCCGCCAAGTCCGATTTCGTTTAGTTGAGTTATCATCCAAGTTATGACAGTCTCTTTTCATGTTTTATCTCCCAAGTGGGATAAATACTTTTCGATTCCGCCAAGTCCGGTTTCGTTTGTTTGAGTTATCATCCAAGATATGATAGTATTTTTCAAGTTTTATCTCCCAAGTGGGATAAATACTTTTCGATTCCGCCAAGTTCAGTTTCGTTTGTTTGAGTTATCATCCAAGTTATGATAGTCATTTTAAAGTTTTATCTCCCAAGTGGGATACATACTTTTCGATTCTGCCATGTTTGGTTTCATTTGTTTGAGTTATCATCCAAGTTATCATAGTCTCTTTTAAAGCTCATTCATGGTGTGTCTTGTTCGCTTTATCTCCCTAGTGGGATAAATTCTTTTTGATTCCTTCCATGTCCGGTTTTGTATCTTTGAGTTATCATCCAAGTATAATATTCTTTTTGTAAGAACACTCACGGTGTGTCTTGTTCGCTTTATCTCCCAAATGGGATAAATGCTTTTCAATTCCGTCCAAGTCCGATTTCGTTTCTTTAAGTATTCAATAAAGTCATGGTAGTCTCTTTTCAAACTCACTCACGGTGTGTCTTGTTCGCTTTATCTCCCAAGTGGGATAAATGCTTTTTAATTCTGTCTAAGTCCAGTTTCGTATCTTTGATTTATCATCCAAGTTATGGTAGTCTCTTTTCAAGCTAAATCGAGGTGTATCTTGTTCGCTTTATCTCCCTAGTGGGATAAATGATTTTTGATTCCGTCCAAGTCCGGTTTCGTATCTTTGAGTTATCATCCATGTTATGGTAGTCTCTTTTCAAGCTCACTCGCGTTGTTTCTTGTTCGCTTTATCTCCTAAAAGGGATAAATACATTTCGATTCCGCTGAGTCCGGTTTCGTTTGTTTGAGTTATCATCGAAGTTATGGTAGTCTCTTTTTAAGCTCATTTACGGTGGGTCTTGTTCGCTTTATCTCCCAAGTGGAATAAATGCTTTTCGATTTCGTCCTCGTCCGGTTTCGTATCTTTGAGTTATCATCCAAGTATGATATTCTCTTTTTAAGAACACTTACGACAATGTGTGTTGTACATTTTATCTCCCTAGTGGGATAATTGCTTTTCGATTCCGTCCAAGTCCAGTTTCGTATCTTTGAGTTATCATCCAAGTTATGATAGTCTTTTTCAAGGTTTATCTCCCAAGTGGGATAAATACTTTTCGATTCCGCCAAATCCGATTTCGTTTGTTTGAGTTATCATCCAAGTTATGATAGTCTCTTTTTTAAGTTTTATCTCCCAAGTGGGAAAATAATTTTCGATTCCGCCAAGTCCGGTTTCGTTTGTTTGAGTTATCACCTAAGTTATGATAGTCTTTTTCAAGTTTTATTTCCCAAGTGGAATAAATACTTTTTGATTCCACCAAGTCCAATTTCGTTTGTTTGAGTTATCATCCAAGTTATGTTAGTCTCATTTCAAGTTTTATCTCCCATGTGGGATAAATACTTTTCGATTCCGCCAAGTCCGATTTCGTTTAGTTGAGTTATCATCCAAGTTATGATACTCTCTTTTCATGTTTTATCTCCCAAGTGGGATAAATACTTTTCGATTCCGCCAAGTCCGGTTTCGTTTGTTTGAGTTATCATCCAAGTTATGATAGTATTTTTCAAGTTTTATCTCCCAAGTGGGATAATACTTTTCGATTCCGCCAAGTTCAGTTTCGTTTGTTTGAGTTATCATCCAAGTTATGATAGTCATTTTCAAGTTTTATCTCCCAAGTTGGATACATACTTTTCGATTCTGCCAAGTCTGGTTTCATTTGTTTGAGTTATCATCCAAGTTATCATAGTCTCTTTTAAAGCTCATTCACGGTGTGTCTTGTTCGCTTTATCTCCCAAGTGGGATAAATTCTTTTCGATTCCTTCCATGTCCGGTTTTGTATCTTTGAGTTATCATCCAAGTATAATATTCTTTTTTTAAGAACACTCACGGTGTGTCTTGTTCGCTTTATCTCCCAAATGGGATAAATGCTTTTCGATTCCGTCCAAGTCCGATTTCGTTTCGTTGAGTATTCAATAAAGTCATGGTAGTCTCTTTTCAAACTCACTCACGGTGTGTCTTCTTCGCTTTATCTCCCAAGTGGGATAAATGCTTTTCAATTCTGTCTAAGTCCAGTTTCGTATCTTTGAGTTATCATCCAAGTTATGGTATTCTCTTTTCAAGCTAAATCGCGGTGTGTCTTGTTCGCTTTATCTCCCAAGTGGGATAAATGATTTTCGATTCCGTCCAAGTCCGGTTTCGTATCTTCGAGTTATCATCCAAGTTATGGTAGTCTCTTTTCAAGCTCACTCGCGTTGTGTCTTGTTCGCTTTATCTCCTAAGTGGGATAAATACTTTTCGATTCCGCCGAGTCCGGTTTCGTTTGTTTGAGTTATCATCGAAGTTATGGTAGTCTCTTTTTAAGCTCACTTACGGTGGGTCTTGTTCGCTTTATCTCCCAAGTGGAATAAATGCTTTTCGATTTCGTCCACGTCCGGTTTCGTATCTTTGAGTTATCATCCAAGTATGATATTCTCTTTTTAAGAACACTTACGATGTGTCTTGTACATTTTATCTCCCTAGTGGGATAATTGCTTTTCGATTCCGTCCAAGTCCAGTTTCGTATCTTTGAGTTATCATCCAAGTTATGATAGTCTTTTTCAAGGTTTATCTCCCAAGTGGGATAAATACTTTTCGATTCCGCCAAATCCGATTTCGTTTGTTTGAGTTATCATCCAAGTTATGATAGTCTCTTTATTAAGTTTTATCTCCCAAGTGGGAAAATAATTTTCGATTCCGCCAAGTCCGGTTTCGTTTGTTTGAGTTATCACCCAAGTTATGATAGTCTTTTTCAAGTTTTATCTCCCAAGTGGAATAAATACTTTTTGATTCCACCAAGTCCAATTTCGTTTGTTTGAGTTATCATCCAAGTTATGTTAGTCTAATTTCAAGTTTTATCTCCCATGTGGGATAAATACTTTTCGATTCCGCCAAGTCCGATTTCGTTTAGTTGAGTTATCATCCAAGTTATGATACTCTCTTTTCATGTTTTATCTCCCAAGTGGGATAAATACTTTTCGATTCCGCCAAGTCCGGTTTCGTTTGTTTGAGTTATCATCCAAGTTATGATAGTATTTTTCAAGTTTTATCTCCCAAGTGGGATAAATACTTTTCGATTCCGCCAAGTTCAGTTTCGTTTGTTTGAGTTATCATCCAAGTTATGATAGTCATTTTCAAGTTTTATCTCCCAAGTTGGATACATACTTTTCGATTCTGCCAAGTCTGGTTTCATTTGTTTGAGTTATCATCCAAGTTATCATAGTCTCTTTTAAAGCTCATTCACGGTGTGTCTTGTTCGCTTTATCTCCCAAGTGGGATAAATTCTTTTCGATTCCTTCCATGTCCGGTTTTGTATCTTTGAGTTATCATCCAAGTATAATATTCTTTTTTTAAGAACACTCACGGTGTGTCTTGTTCGCTTTATCTCCCAAATGGGATAAATGCTTTTCGATTCCGTCCAAGTCCGATTTCGTTTCGTTGAGTATTCAATAAAGTCATGGTAGTCTCTTTTCAAACTCACTCACGGTGTGTCTTCTTCGCTTTATCTCCCAAGTGGGATAAATGCTTTTCAATTCTGTCTAAGTCCAGTTTCGTATCTTTGAGTTATCATCCAAGTTATGGTATTCTCTTTTCAAGCTAAATCGCGGTGTGTCTTGTTCGCTTTATCTCCCAAGTGGGATAAATGATTTTCGATTCCGTCCAAGTCCGGTTTCGTATCTTCGAGTTATCATCCAAGTTATGGTAGTCTCTTTTCAAGCTCACTCGCGTTGTGTCTTGTTCGCTTTATCTCCTAAGTGGGATAAATACTTTTCGATTCCGCCGAGTCCGGTTTCGTTTGTTTGAGTTATCATCGAAGTTATGGTAGTCTCTTTTTAAGCTCACTTACGGTGGGTCTTGTTCGCTTTATCTCCCAAGTGGAATAAATGCTTTTCGATTTCGTCCACGTCCGGTTTCGTATCTTTGAGTTATCATCCAAGTATGATATTCTCTTTTTAAGAACACTTACGATGTGTCTTGTACATTTTATCTCCCTAGTGGGATAATTGCTTTTCGATTCCGTCCAAGTCCAGTTTTGTATCTTTGAGTTATCATCCAAGTTATGATAGTCTTTTTCAAGGTTTATCTCCCAAGTGGGATAAATACTTTTCGATTCCGCCAAATCCGATTTCGTTTGTTTGAGTTATCATCCAAGTTATGATAGTCTCTTTTTTAAGTTTTATCTCCCAAGTGGGAAAATAATTTTCGATTCCGCCAAGTCCGGTTTCGTTTGTTTGAGTTATCACCCAAGTTATGATAGTCTTTTTCAAGTTTTATCTCCCAAGTGGAATAAATACTTTTTGATTCCACCAAGTCCAATTTCGTTTATTTGAGTTATCATCCAAGTTATGATAGTCTCATTTCAAGTTTTATCTCCCATGTGGGATAAATACTTTTCGATTCCGCCATGTCCGATTTCGTTTAGTTGAGTTATCATCCAATTTATGACAGTCTCTTTTCATGTTATATCTCCCAAGTGGGATAAATACTTTTCGATTCCGCCAAGTCCGGTTTCGTTTGTTTGAGTTATCATCCAAGTTATGATAGTATTTTTCAAGTTTTATCTCCCAAGTGGGATAAATACTTTTCGATTCCGCCAAGTTCAGTTTCGTTTGTTTGAGTTATCATCCAAGTTATGATAGTCATTTTCAAGTTTTATCTCCCGAGTGGGATACATACTTTTCGATTCTGCCAAGTCTGGTTTCATTTGTTTGAGTTATCATCCAAGTTATCGTAGTCTCTTTTAAAGCTCATTCACGGTGTGTCTTGTTCGCTTTATCTCCCAAGTGGGATAAATGCTTTTTGGTTCCTTCCAAGTACGGTTTTGTATCTTTGAGTTATCATCCAAGTATAATATTCGCTTTTTAAGAACACTCACGGTGTGTCTTGTTCGCTTTATCTCCCAAATGGGATAAATGCTTTTCGATTCCGTCCAAGTCCGATTTCGTTTCTTCGAGTATTCAATAAAGTCATGGTAGTCTCTTTTCAAGCTCACTCACGATGTGTCTTGTTCGCTTTATCTCCCAAGTGGGATAAATGCTTTTCAATTCTGTCTAAGTCCAGTTTCGTATCTTTGAGTTATCATCCAAGTTATGGTAGTCTCTTTTCAAGCTCACTCACGTTGTGTCTTGTTCGCTTTATCTCCTAAGTGGGATAAATACTTTTCGATTCCGCCGAGTCCGGTTTCGTTTGTTTGAGTTATCATCGAAGTTATGGTAGTCTCTTTTTAAGCTCACTTACGGTGGGTCTTGTTCGCTTTATCTCCCAAGTGGAATAAATGCTTTTCGATTTCGTCCACGTCCGGTTTCGTATCTTTGAGTTATCATCCAAGTATGATATTCTCTTTTTAAGAACACTTACGATGTGTCTTGTACATTTTATCTCCCTAGTGGGATAATTTCTTTTCGATTCCGTCCAAGTCCAGTTTCGTATCTTTAAGTTATCATCCAAGTTATGATAGTCTTTTTCAAGGTTTATCTCCCAAGTGGGATAAATACTTTTCGATTCCGCCAAATCCGGTTTCGTTTGTTTGAGTTATCATCCAAGTTATGATAGTCTCTTTTTTAAGTTTTATCTCCCAAGTGGCAAAATAATTTTCGATTCCGCCAAGTCCGGTTTCGTTTGTTTGAGTTATCATCCAAGTTATGATAGTCTTTTTCAAGTTTTATCTCCCAAGTGGAATAAATACATTTTGATTCCACCAAGTCCAATTTCGTTTGATTGAGTTATCATCCATGTTATGATAGTCTCATTTCAAGTTTTATCTCCCATGTGGGATAAATACTTTTCGATTCCGCCAAGTCCGATTTTGTTTATTTGAGTTATCATCCAAGTTATGATAGTCTCTTTTCATGTTTTATCTCCCAAGTGGGATAAATACTTTTCGATTCCGCCAAGTCCGGTTTCGTTTGTTTGAGTTATCATCCAAGTTATGATAGTATTTTTCAAGTTTTATCTCCCAAGTGGGATAAATACTTTTCGATTCCGCCAAGTTCAGTTTCGTTTGTTTGAGTTATCATCCAAGTTATGATAGTCATTTTCAAGTTTTATCTCCCGAGTGGGATACATACTTTTCGATTCTGCCATGTCTGGTTTCATATGTTTGAGTTATCATCCAAGTTATCGTAGTCTCTTTTAAAGCTCATTCACGGTGTGTCTTGTTCGCTTTATCTCCCAATTGGGATAAATGCTTTTTGGTTCCTTCCAAGTACGGTTTTGTATCTTTGAGTTATCATCCAAGTATAATATTCTCTTTTTAAGAACACTCACGGTGTGTCTTGTTCGCTTTATCTCCCAAATGGGATAAATGCTTTTCGATTCCGTCCAAGTTCGATTTCGTTTCTTTGAGTATTCAATAAAGTCATGGTAGTCTCTTTTCAAGCTCACTCACGATGTGTCTTCTTCGCTTTATCTCCCAAGTGGGATAAATGCTTTTCAATTCTGTCTAAGTCCAGTTTCGTATCTTTGAGTTATCATCCAAGTTATGGTAGTCTCTTTTCAAACTAAATCGCGGTGTGTCTTGTTCGCTTTATCTCCCAAGTGGGATAAATGATTTTCGATTTCGTCCAAGTCCGGTTTCGTATCTTTGAGTTATCATCCAAGTTATGGTAGTCTCTTTTCAAGCTCACTCGCGTTGTGTCTTGTTCGCTTTATCTCCTAAGTGGGATAAATACTTTTCGATTCCGCCGAGTCCGGTTTCGTTTTTTTGAGTTATCATCGAAGTTATGGTAGTCTCTTTTTAATCTCACTTACGGTGGGTCTTGTTCGCTTTATCTGCCAAGTGGAATAAATGCTTTTCGATTTCGTCCACGTCCGGTTTCGTATCTTTGAGTTATCATCCAAGTATGATATTCTCTTTTTAAGAACACTTACGATGTGTCTTGTACATTTTATCTCCCTAGTGGGATAATTACTTTTCGATTCCATCCAAGTCCAGTTTCGTATCTTTGAGTTATCATCCAAGTTATGAAAGTCTTTTTCAAGGTTTATCTCCCAAGTGGGATAAATACTTTTCGATTCCGCCAAATTTGGTTTCGTTTGTTTGAGTTATCATCCAAGTTATGATAGTCTCTTTTTTATGTTTTATCTCCCAAGTGGGAAAATAATTTTCGATTCCGCCAAGTTCGGTTTCGTTTGTTTGAGTTATCATCCAAGTTATGATAGTCTTTTTCAAATTTTATCTCCCAAGTGGAATAAATACTTTTTGATTCCACCAAGTCCAATTTCGTTTGTTTGAGTTATCATCCAAGTTATAATAGTCTCATTTCAAGTTTTATCTCCCATGTGGGATAAATACTTTTCGATTCCGCCAAGTCCGATTTCGTTTATTTGAGTTATCATCCAAGTTATGATAGTCTCTTTTCATGTTTTATCTCCCAAGTGGGAGAAATACTTTTCGATTCCGCCAAGTCCGATTTCGTTTGTTTGAGTTATCATCCAAGTTATGATAGTATTTTTCAAGTTTTATCTCCCAAGTGGGATAAATACTTTTCGATTCCGCCAAGTTCAATTTCGTTTGTTTGAGTTATCATCCAAGTTATGATAGTCATTTTCAAGTTTTATCTCCCGAGTGGGATACATACTTTTCGATTCTGCCAAGTCTGGTTTCATTTGTTTGAGTTATCATCCAAGTTATCGTAGTCTCTTTTAAAGCTCATTCACGGTGTGTCTTGTTCGCTTTATCTCCCAAGTGGGATAAATGCTTTTTGGTTCCTTCCAAGTACGGTTTTGTATCTTTGAGTTATCATCCAAGTATAATATTCGCTTTTTAAGAACACTCACGGTGTGTCTTGTTCGCTTTATCTCCCAAATGGGATAAATGCTTTTCGATTCCGTCCAAGTCCGATTTCGTTTCTTCGAGTATTCAATAAAGTCATGGTAGTCTCTTTTCAAGATCACTCACGATGTGTCTTGTTCGCTTTATCTCCCAAGTGGGATAAATGCTTTTCAATTCTGTCTAAATCCAGTTTCGTATCTTTGAGTTATCATCCAAGTTATGGTAGTCTCTTTTCAAGCTAAATCGCGGTGTGTCTTGTTCGCTTTACCTCCCAAGTGGGATAAATGATTTTCGATTTCGTCCAAGTCCGGTTTCGTATCTTTGAGTTATCATCCAAGTTATGGTAGTCTCTTTTCAAGCTCACTCATGTTGTGTCTTGTTCGCTTTATCTCCTAAGTGGGATAAATACTTTTCGATTCCGCCGAGTCCGGTTTCGTTTGTTTGAGTTATCATCGAAGTTATGGTAGTCTCTTTTTAATCTCACTTACGGTGGGTCTTGTTCGCTTTATCTCCCAAGTGGAATAAATGCTTTTCGATTTCGTCCACGTCCGGTTTCGTATCTTTGAGATATCATCCAAGTATGATATTCTCTTTTTAAGAACACTTACGATGTGTCTTGTACATTTTATCTCCCTAGTGGGATAATTTCTTTTCGATTCCGTCCAAGTCCAGTTTCGTATCTTTAAGTTATCATCCAAGTTATGATAGTCTTTTTCAAGGTTTATCTCCCAAGTGGGATAAATACTTTTCGATTCCGCCAAATCCGGTTTCGTTTGTTTGAGTTATCATCCAAGTTATGATAGTCTCTTTTTTAAGTTTTATCTCCCAAGTGGCAAAATAATTTTCGATTCCGCCAAGTCCGGTTTCGTTTGTTTGAGTTATCATCCAAGTTATGATAGTCTTTTTCAAGTTTTATCTCCCAAGTGGAATAAATACATTTTGATTCCACCAAGTCCAATTTCGTTTGATTGAGTTATCATCCATGTTATGATAGTCTCATTTCAAGTTTTATCTCCCATGTGGGATAAATACTTTTCGATTCCGCCAAGTCCGATTTCGTTTATTTGAGTTATCATCCAAGTTATGATAGTCTCTTTTCATGTTTTATCTCCCAAGTGGGAGAAATACTTTTCGATTCCGCCAAGTCCGATTTCGTTTGTTTGAGTTATCATCCAAGTTATGATAGTATTTTTCAAGTTTTATCTCCCAAGTGGGATAAATACTTTTCGATTCCGCCAAGTTCAGTTTCGTTTGTTTGAGTTATCATCCAAGTTATGATAGTCATTTTCAAGTTTTATCTCCCGAGTGGGATACATACTTTTCGATTCTGCCAAGTCTGGTTTCATTTGTTTGAGTTATCATCCAAGTTATCGTAGTCTCTTTTAAAGCTCATTCACGGTGTGTCTTGTTCGCTTTATCTCCCAAGTGGGATAAATGCTTTTTGGTTCCTTCCAAGTACGGTTTTGTATCTTTGAGTTATCATCCAAGTATAATATTCGCTTTTTAAGAACACTCACGGTGTGTCTTGTTCGCTTTATCTCCCAAATGGGATATATGCTTTTCGATTCCGTCCAAGTCCGATTTCGTTTCTTCGAGTATTCAATAAAGTCATGGTAGTCTCTTTTCAAGCTCACTCACGATGTGTCTTGTTCGCTTTATCTCCCAAGTGGGATAAATGCTTTTCAATTCTGTCTAAGTCCAGTTTCGTATCTTTGAGTTATCATCCAAGTTATGGTAGTCTCTTTTCAAGCTAAATCGCGGTGTGTCTTGTTCGCTTTATCTCCCAAGTGGGATAAATGATTTTCGATTTCGTCCAAGTCCGGTTTCGTATCTTTGAGTTATCATCCAAGTTATGGTAGTCTCTTTTCAAGCTCACTCACGTTGTGTCTTGTTCGCTTTATCTCCTAAGTGGGATAAATACTTTTCGATTCCGCCGAGTCCGGTTTCGTTTGTTTGAGTTATCATCGAAGTTATGGTAGTCTCTTTTTAAGCTCACTTACGGTGGGTCTTGTTCGCTTTATCTCCCAAGTGGAATAAATGCTTTTCGATTTCGTCCACGTCCGGTTTCGTATCTTTGAGTTATCATCCAAGTATGATATTCTCTTTTTAAGAACACTTACGATGTGTCTTGTACATTTTATCTCCCTAGTGGGATAATTTCTTTTCGATTCCGTCCAAGTCCAGTTTCGTATCTTTAAGTTATCATCCAAGTTATGATAGTCTTTTTCAAGGTTTATCTCCCAAGTGGGATAAATACTTTTCGATTCCGCCAAATCCGGTTTCGTTTGTTTGAGTTATCATCCAAGTTATGATAGTCTCTTTTTTAAGTTTTATCTCCCAAGTGGCAAAATAATTTTCGATTCCGCCAAGTCCGGTTTCGTTTGTTTGAGTTATCATCCAAGTTATGATAGTCTTTTTCAAGTTTTATCTCCCAAGTGGAATAAATACATTTTGATTCCACCAAGTCCAATTTCGTTTGATTGAGTTATCATCCATGTTATGATAGTCTCATTTCAAGTTTTATCTCCCATGTGGGATAAATACTTTTCGATTCCGCCAAGTCCGATTTCGTTTATTTGAGTTATCATCCAAGTTATGATAGTCTCTTTTCATGTTTTATCTCCCAAGTGGGATAAATACTTTTCGATTCCGCCAAGTCCGGTTTCGTTTGTTTGAGTTATCATCCAAGTTATGATAGTATTTTTCAAGTTTTATCTCCCAAGTGGGATAAATACTTTTCGATTCCGCCAAGTTCAGTTTCGTTTGTTTGAGTTATCATCCAAGTTATGATAGTCATTTTCAAGTTTTATCTCCCGAGTGGGATACATACTTTTCGATTCTGCCAAGTCTGGTTTCATTTGTTTGAGTTATCATCCAAGTTATCGTAGTCTCTTTTAAAGCTCATTCACGGTGTGTCTTGTTCGCTTTATCTCCCAAGTGGGATAAATGCTTTTTGGTTCCTTCCAAGTACGGTTTTGTATCTTTGAGTTATCATCCAAGTATAATATTCGCTTTTTAAGAACACTCACGGTGTGTCTTGTTCGCTTTATCTCCCAAATGGGATAAATGCTTTTCGATTCCGTCCAAGTCCGATTTCGTTTCTTCGAGTATTCAATAAAGTCATGGTAGTCTCTTTTCAAGCTCACTCACGATGTGTCTTGTTCGCTTTATCTCCCAAGTGGGATAAATGCTTTTCAATTCTGTCTAAGTCCAGTTTCGTATCTTTGAGTTATCATCCAAGTTATGGTAGTCTCTTTTCAAGCTAAATCGCGGTGTGTCTTGTTCGCTTTATCTCCCAAGTGGGATAAATGATTTTCGATTTCGTCCAAGTCCGGTTTCGTATCTTTGAGTTATCATCCAAGTTATGGTAGTCTCTTTTCAAGCTCACTCACGTTGTGTCTTGTTCGCTTTATCTCCTAAGTGGGATAAATACTTTTCGATTCCGCCGAGTCCGGTTTCGTTTGTTTGAGTTATCATCGAAGTTATGGTAGTCTCTTTTTAATCTCACTTACGGTGGGTCTTGTTCGCTTTATCTCCCAAGTGGAATAAATGCTTTTCGATTTCGTCCACGTCCGGTTTCGTATCTTTGAGTTATCATCCAAGTATGATATTCTCTTTTTAAGAACACTTACGATGTGTCTTGTACATTTTATCTCCCTAGTGGGATAATTTCTTTTCGATTCCGTCCAAGTCCAGTTTCGTATCTTTAAGTTATCATCCAAGTTATGATAGTCTTTTTCAAGGTTTATCTCCCAAGTGGGATAAATACTTTTCGATTCCGCCAAATCCGGTTTCGTTTGTTTGAGTTATCATCCAAGTTATGATAGTCTCTTTTTTAAGTTTTATCTCCCAAGTGGCAAAATAATTTTCGATTCCGCCAAGTCCGGTTTCGTTTGTTTGAGTTATCATCCAAGTTATGATAGTCTTTTTCAAGTTTTATCTCCCAAGTGGAATAAATACATTTTGATTCCACCAAGTCCAATTTCGTTTGATTGAGTTATCATCCATGTTATGATAGTCTCATTTCAAGTTTTATCTCCCATGTGGGATAAATACTTTTCGATTCCGCCAAGTCCGATTTTGTTTATTTGAGTTATCATCCAAGTTATGATAGTCTCTTTTCATGTTTTATCTCCCAAGTGGGATAAATACTTTTCGATTCCGCCAAGTCCGGTTTCGTTTGTTTGAGTTATCATCCAAGTTATGATAGTATTTTTCAAGTTTTATCTCCCAAGTGGGATAAATACTTTTCGATTCCGCCAAGTTCAGTTTCGTTTGTTTGAGTTATCATCCAAGTTATGATAGTCATTTTCAAGTTTTATCTCCCGAGTGGGATACATACTTTTCGATTCTGCCAAGTCTGGTTTCATATGTTTGAGTTATCATCCAAGTTATCGTAGTCTCTTTTAAAGCTCATTCACGGTGTGTCTTGTTCGCTTTATCTCCCAATTGGGATAAATGCTTTTTGGTTCCTTCCAAGTACGGTTTTGTATCTTTGAGTTATCATCCAAGTATAATATTCTCTTTTTAAGAACACTCACGGTGTGTCTTGTTCGCTTTATCTCCCAAATGGGATAAATGCTTTTCGATTCCGTCCAAGTTCGATTTCGTTTCTTTGAGTATTCAATAAAGTCATGGTAGTCTCTTTTCAAGCTCACTCACGATGTGTCTTGTTCGCTTTATCTCCCAAGTGGGATAAATGCTTTTCAATTTTGTCTAAGTCCAGTTTCGTATCTTTGAGTTATCATCCAAGTTATGGTAGTCTCTTTTCAAGCTAAATCGCGGTGTGTCTTGTTCGCTTTATCTCCCAAGTGGGATAAATGATTTTCGATTCCGTCCAATTCCGGTTTCGTATCTTTGAGTTATCATCCATGTTATGGTAGTCTCTTTTCAAGTTCACTCGCGTTGTGTCTTGTTCGCTTTATCTCCTAAGTGGGATAAATACTTTTTGATTCCGCCGAGTCCGGTTTCGTTTGTTTGAGTTATCATCGAAGTTATGGTAGTCTATTTTTAAGCTCACTTACGGTGGGTCTTGTTCGCTTTATCTCCCAAGTGGAATAAATGCTTTTCGATTTCGTCCACGTCCGGTTTCGTATCTTTGAGTTATCATCCAAGTATGATATTCTCTTTTTAAGAACACTTACGATGTGTCTTGTACATTTTATCTCCCTAGTGGGATAATTTCTTTTCGATTCCGTCCAAGTCCAGTTTCGTATCTTTAAGTTATCATCCAAGTTATGATAGTCTTTTTCAAGGTTTATCTCCCAAGTGGGATAAATACTTTTCGATTCCGCCAAATCCGGTTTCGTTTGTTTGAGTTATCATCCAAGTTATGATAGTCTCTTTTTTAAGTTTTATCTCCCAAGTGGCAAAATAATTTTCGATTCCGCCAAGTCCGGTTTCGTTTGTTTGAGTTATCATCCAAGTTATGATAGTCTTTTTCAAGTTTTATCTCCCAAGTGGAATAAATACATTTTGATTCCACCAAGTCCAATTTCGTTTGATTGAGTTATCATCCATGTTATGATAGTCTCATTTCAAGTTTTATCTCCCATGTGGGATAAATACTTTTCGATTCCGCCAAGTCCGATTTCGTTTATTTGAGTTATCATCCAAGTTATGATAGTCTCTTTTCATGTTTTATCTCCCAAGTGGGATAAATACTTTTCGATTCCGCCAAGTCCGGTTTCGTTTGTTTGAGTTATCATCCAAGTTATGATAGTATTTTTCAAGTTTTATCTCCCAAGTGGGATAAATACTTTTCGATTCCGCCAAGTTCAGTTTCGTTTGTTTGAGTTATCATCCAAGTTATGATAGTCATTTTCAAGTTTTATCTCCCGAGTGGGATACATACTTTTCGATTCTGCCAAGTCTGGTTTCATATGTTTGAGTTATCATCCAAGTTATCGTAGTCTCTTTTAAAGCTCATTCACGGTGTGTCTTGTTCGCTTTATCTCCCAATTGGGATAAATGCTTTTTGGTTCCTTCCAAGTACGGTTTTGTATCTTTGAGTTATCATCCAAGTATAATATTCTCTTTTTAAGAACACTCACGGTGTGTCTTGTTCGCTTTATCTCCCAAATGGGATAAATGCTTTTCGATTCCGTCCAAGTTCGATTTCGTTTCTTTGAGTATTCAATAAAGTCATGGTAGTCTCTTTTCAAGCTCACTCACGATGTGTCTTGTTCGCTTTATCTCCCAAGTGGGATAAATGCTTTTCAATTTTGTCTAAGTCCAGTTTCGTATCTTTGAGTTATCATCCAAGTTATGGTAGTCTCTTTTCAAGCTAAATCGCGGTGTGTCTTGTTCGCTTTATCTCCCAAGTGGGATAAATGATTTTCGATTCCGTCCAATTCCGGTTTCGTATCTTTGAGTTATCATCCATGTTATGGTAGTCTCTTTTCAAGTTCACTCGCGTTGTGTCTTGTTCGCTTTATCTCCTAAGTGGGATAAATACTTTTTGATTCCGCCGAGTCCGGTTTCGTTTGTTTGAGTTATCATCGAAGTTATGGTAGTCTATTTTTAAGCTCACTTACGGTGGGTCTTGTTCGCTTTATCTCCCAAGTGGAATAAATGCTTTTCGATTTCGTCCACGTCCGGTTTCGTATCTTTGAGTTATCATCCAAGTATGATATTCTCTTTTTAAGAACACTTACGATGTGTCTTGTACATTTTATCTCCCTAGTGGGATAATTTCTTTTCGATTCCGTCCAAGTCCAGTTTCGTATCTTTAAGTTATCATCCAAGTTATGATAGTCTTTTTCAAGGTTTATCTCCCAAGTGGGATAAATACTTTTCGATTCCGCCAAATCCGGTTTCGTTTGTTTGAGTTATCATCCAAGTTATGATAGTCTCTTTTTTAAGTTTTATCTCCCAAGTGGCAAAATAATTTTCGATTCCGCCAAGTCCGGTTTCGTTTGTTTGAGTTATCATCCAAGTTATGATAGTCTTTTTCAAGTTTTATCTCCCAAGTGGAATAAATACATTTTGATTCCACCAAGTCCAATTTCGTTTGATTGAGTTATCATCCATGTTATGATAGTCTCATTTCAAGTTTTATCTCCCATGTGGGATAAATACTTTTCGATTCCGCCAAGTCCGATTTCGTTTATTTGAGTTATCATCCAAGTTATGATAGTCTCTTTTCATGTTTTATCTCCCAAGTGGGATAAATACTTTTCGATTCCGCCAAGTCCGGTTTCGTTTGTTTGAGTTATCATCCAAGTTATGATAGTATTTTTCAAGTTTTATCTCCCAAGTGGGATAAATACTTTTCGATTCCGCCAAGTTCAGTTTCGTTTGTTTGAGTTATCATCCAAGTTATGATAGTCATTTTCAAGTTTTATCTCCCGAGTGGGATACATACTTTTCGATTCTGCCAAGTCTGGTTTCATATGTTTGAGTTATCATCCAAGTTATCGTAGTCTCTTTTAAAGCTCATTCACGGTGTGTCTTGTTCGCTTTATCTCCCAATTGGGATAAATGCTTTTTGGTTCCTTCCAAGTACGGTTTTGTATCTTTGAGTTATCATCCAAGTATAATATTCTCTTTTTAAGAACACTCACGGTGTGTCTTGTTCGCTTTATCTCCCAAATGGGATAAATGCTTTTCGATTCCGTCCAAGTTCGATTTCGTTTCTTTGAGTATTCAATAAAGTCATGGTAGTCTCTTTTCAAGCTCACTCACGATGTGTCTTGTTCGCTTTATCTCCCAAGTGGGATAAATGCTTTTCAATTTTGTCTAAGTCCAGTTTCGTATCTTTGAGTTATCATCCAAGTTATGGTAGTCTCTTTTCAAGCTAAATCGCGGTGTGTCTTGTTCGCTTTATCTCCCAAGTGGGATAAATGATTTTCGATTCCGTCCAATTCCGGTTTCGTATCTTTGAGTTATCATCCATGTTATGGTAGTCTCTTTTCAAGTTCACTCGCGTTGTGTCTTGTTCGCTTTATCTCCTAAGTGGGATAAATACTTTTTGATTCCGCCGAGTCCGGTTTCGTTTGTTTGAGTTATCATCGAAGTTATGGTAGTCTATTTTTAAGCTCACTTACGGTGGGTCTTGTTCGCTTTATCTCCCAAGTGGAATAAATGCTTTTCGATTTCGTCCACGTCCGGTTTCGTATCTTTGAGTTATCATCCAAGTATGATATTCTCTTTTTAAGAACACTTACGATGTGTCTTGTACATTTTATCTCCCTAGTGGGATAATTTCTTTTCGATTCCGTCCAAGTCCAGTTTCGTATCTTTAAGTTATCATCCAAGTTATGATAGTCTTTTTCAAGGTTTATCTCCCAAGTGGGATAAATACTTTTCGATTCCGCCAAATCCGGTTTCGTTTGTTTGAGTTATCATCCAAGTTATGATAGTCTCTTTTTTAAGTTTTATCTCCCAAGTGGCAAAATAATTTTCGATTCCGCCAAGTCCGGTTTCGTTTGTTTGAGTTATCATCCAAGTTATGATAGTCTTTTTCAAGTTTTATCTCCCAAGTGGAATAAATACATTTTGATTCCACCAAGTCCAATTTCGTTTGATTGAGTTATCATCCATGTTATGATAGTCTCATTTCAAGTTTTATCTCCCATGTGGGATAAATACTTTTCGATTCCGCCAAGTCCGATTTCGTTTATTTGAGTTATCATCCAAGTTATGATAGTCTCTTTTCATGTTTTATCTCCCAAGTGGGATAAATACTTTTCGATTCCGCCAAGTCCGGTTTCGTTTGTTTGAGTTATCATCCAAGTTATGATAGTATTTTTCAAGTTTTATCTCCCAAGTGGGATAAATACTTTTCGATTCCGCCAAGTTCAGTTTCGTTTGTTTGAGTTATCATCCAAGTTATGATAGTCATTTTCAAGTTTTATCTCCCGAGTGGGATACATACTTTTCGATTCTGCCAAGTCTGGTTTCATATGTTTGAGTTATCATCCAAGTTATCGTAGTCTCTTTTAAAGCTCATTCACGGTGTGTCTTGTTCGCTTTATCTCCCAATTGGGATAAATGCTTTTTGGTTCCTTCCAAGTACGGTTTTGTATCTTTGAGTTATCATCCAAGTATAATATTCTCTTTTTAAGAACACTCACGGTGTGTCTTGTTCGCTTTATCTCCCAAATGGGATAAATGCTTTTCGATTCCGTCCAAGTTCGATTTCGTTTCTTTGAGTATTCAATAAAGTCATGGTAGTCTCTTTTCAAGCTCACTCACGATGTGTCTTGTTCGCTTTATCTCCCAAGTGGGATAAATGCTTTTCAATTTTGTCTAAGTCCAGTTTCGTATCTTTGAGTTATCATCCAAGTTATGGTAGTCTCTTTTCAAGCTAAATCGCGGTGTGTCTTGTTCGCTTTATCTCCCAAGTGGGATAAATGATTTTCGATTCCGTCCAATTCCGGTTTCGTATCTTTGAGTTATCATCCATGTTATGGTAGTCTCTTTTCAAGTTCACTCGCGTTGTGTCTTGTTCGCTTTATCTCCTAAGTGGGATAAATACTTTTTGATTCCGCCGAGTCCGGTTTCGTTTGTTTGAGTTATCATCGAAGTTATGGTAGTCTATTTTTAAGCTCACTTACGGTGGGTCTTGTTCGCTTTATCTCCCAAGTGGAATAAATGCTTTTCGATTTCGTCCACGTCCGGTTTCGTATCTTTGAGTTATCATCCAAGTATGATATTCTCTTTTTAAGAACACTTACGATGTGTCTTGTACATTTTATCTCCCTAGTGGGATAATTGCTTTTCGATTCCGTCCAAGTCCAGTTTCGTATCTTTGAGTTATCATCCAAGTTATGATAGTCTTTTTCAAGGTTTATCTCCCAAGTGGGATAAATACTTTTCGATTCCGCCAAATCCGGTTTCGTTTGTTTGAGTTATCATCCAAGTTATGATAGTCTCTTTTTTAAGTTTTATCTCCCAAGTGGGAATATAATTTTCGATTCCGCCAAGTCCGGTTACGTTTGTTTGAGTTATCATCCAAGTTATGATAGTCTTTTTCAAGTTTTATCTCCAAAGTGGAATAAATACTTTTTGATTCCACCAAGTCCAATTTCGTTTGTTTGAGTTATCATCCAAGTTATGATAGTCTCATTTCAAGTTTTATCTCCCATGTGGGATAAATACTTTTCGATTCCGCCAAGTCCGATTTCGTTTATTTGAGTTATCATCCAAGTTATGATACTCTCTTTTCATGTTTTATCTCCCAAGTGGGATAAATACTTTTCGATTCCGCCAAGTCCGGTTTCGTTTGTTTGAGTTATCATCCAAGTTATGATAGTATTTTTCAAGTTTTATCTCCCAAGTGGGATAAATACTTTTCGATTCCGCCAAGTTCCGTTTCGTTTGTTTGAGTTATCATCCAAGTTATGATAGTCATTTTCAAGTTTTATATCCCGATTGGGATACATACTTTTCGATTCTGCCAAGTCTGGTTTCATTTGTTTGAGTTATCATCGAAGTTATCAGAGTCTCTTTTAAAGCTAATTCACGGTGTGTCTTGTTCGCTTTATCTCCCAAGTGGGATAAATGCTTTTTGATTCCTTCCAAGTACGGTTTTGTATCTTTGAGTTATCATCCAAGTATAATATTCTCTTTTTAAGAACACTAAAGGTGTGTCTTGTTCGCTTTATCTCCCAAATGGGATAAATGCTTTTCGATTCCGTCCATGTCCAATTTCGTTTCTTCGAGTATTCAATAATGTCATGGTAGTCTCTTTTCAAGCTCACTCACGATGTGTCTTGTTCGCTTTATCTCCCAAGTGGGATAAATGCTTTTCAATTCTTTCTAAGTCCAGTTTCGTATCTTTGAGTTATCATCCAAGTTATGGTAGTCTCTTTTCAAGCTAAATCGCGGTGTGTCTTGTTTGCTTTATCTCCCAAGTGGGATAAATGATTTTCGATTCCGTCCAAGTCCGGTTTCGTATCTTTGAGTTATCATCCATGTTATGGTAGTCTCTTTTCAAGTTCACTCGCGTTGTGTCTTGTTCGCTTTATCTCCTAAGTGGGATAAATACTTTTCGATTCCGCCGAGTCCGGTTTCGTTTGTTTGAGTTATCATCGAAGTTATGGTAGTCTCTTTTTAAGCTCACTTATGGTGGGTCTTGTTCTCTTTATCTTCCAAGTGGAATAAATGCTTTTCGATTTCGTCCACGTCCGATTTTGTATCTTTGAGTTATCATCCAAGTATGATATTCTCTTTTTAAGAACACTTACGATGTGTCTTGTACATTTTATCTCCCTAGTGGGATAATTGCTTTTCGATTCCGTCCAAGTCCAGTTTCGTATCTTTGAGTTATCATCCAAGTTATGATAGTCTTTTTCAAGGTTTATCTCCCAAGTGGGATAAATACTTTTCGATTCCGCCAAATCCGGTTTCGTTTATTTGAGTTATCATCCAAGTTATGATAGTCTCTTTTTTAAGTTTTATCTCCCAAGTGGGAATATAATTTTCGATTCCGCCAAGTCCGGTTTCGTTTGTTTGAGTTATCATCCAAGTTATGATAGTCTTTTTCAAGTTTTATCTCCAAAGTGGAATAAATACTTTTTGATTCCACCAAGTCCAATTTCGTTTGTTTGAGTTATCATCCAAGTTATGATACTCTCTTTTCATGTTTTATCTCCCATGTGGGATAAATACTTTTCGATTCCGCCAAGTCCGATTTCGTTTATTTGAGTTATCATCCAAGTTATGATACTCTCTTTTCATGTTTTATCTCACAAGGGATAAATACTTTTCGATTCCGCCAAGTCCGGTTTCGTTTGTTTGAGTTATCATCCAAGTTATGATAGTATTTTTCAGGTTTTATCTCCCAAGTGGGATAAATACTTTTCGATTCCGCCAAGTTCCGTTTCGTTTGTTTGAGTTATCATCCAAGTTATGATAGTCATTTTCAAGTTTTATATCCCGATTGGGATACATACTTTTCGATTCTGCCAAGTCTGGTTTCATTTGATTGAGTTATCATCCAAGTTATCGGAGTCTCTTTTAAAGTTAATTCACGGTGTGTCTTGTTCGCTTTATCTCCCAAGTAGGATAAATGCTTTTTGATTCCTTCCAAGTACGGTTTTGTATCTTTGAGTTATCATCCAAGTATAATATTCTCTTTTTAAGAACACTCAAGGTGTGTCTTGTTCGCTTTATCTCCCAAATGGGATAAATGCTTTTCGATTCCGTCCATGTCCGATTTCGTTTCTTCGAGTATTCAATAATGTCATGGTAGTCTCTTTTCAAGCTCACTCACGATGTATCTTGTTCGCTTTATCTCCCAAGTGGGATAAATGCTTTTCAATTCTTTCTAAGTCCAATTTCGTATCTTTAAGTTATCATCCAAGTTATGGTAATCTCTTTTCAAGCTAAATCGCGGTGTTTCTTGTTCGCTTTATCTCCCATGTGGGATAGATGATTTTAGATTCCGTCCAAGTCCGATTTCGTATCTTGGAGTTATCATCCAAGTTATGGTAGTCTCTTTTCAAGCTCACTCGTGTTGTGTCTTGTTCGCTTTATCTCCCAAGTGGGATAAATACTTTTCGATTCCGCCGAGTCCGGTTTCGTTTGTTTGAGTTATCATCGAAGTTATGGTAGTCTCTTTTTAAGCTCACTTATGGTGGGTCTTGTTCGCTTTATCTTCCAAGTGGAATAAATGCTTTTCGATTTCGTCCACGTCCGATTTTGTATCTTTGAGTTATCATCCAAGTATGATATTCTCTTTTTAAGAACACTTACGATGTGTCTTGTACATTTTATCTCCCTAGTGGGATAATTGCTTTTCGATTCCGTCCAAGTCCAGTTTCGTATCTTTGAGTTATCATCCAAGTTATGATAGTCTTTTTCAAGGTTTATCTCCCAAGTGGGATAAATACTTTTCGATTCCGCCAAATCCGGTTTCGTTTATTTGAGTTATCATCCAAGTTATGATAGTCTCTTTTTTAAGTTTTATCTCCCAAGTGGGAATATAATTTTCGATTCCGCCAAGTCCGGTTTCGTTTGTTTGAGTTATCATCCAAGTTATGATAGTCTTTTTCAAGTTTTATCTCCAAAGTGGAATAAATACTTTTTGATTCCACCAAGTCCAATTTCGTTTGTTTGAGTTATCATCCAAGTTATGATACTCTCTTTTCATGTTTTATCTCCCATGTGGGATAAATACTTTTCGATTCCGCCAAGTCCGATTTCGTTTATTTGAGTTATCATCCAAGTTATGATACTCTCTTTTCATGTTTTATCTCACAAGGGATAAATACTTTTCGATTCCGCCAAGTCGGTTTCGTTTGTTTGAGTTATCATCCAAGTTATGATAGTATTTTTCAGGTTTTATCTCCCAAGTGGGATAAATACTTTTCGATTCCGCCAAGTTCCGTTTTGTTTGTTTGAGTTATCATCCAAGTTATGATAGTCATTTTCAAGTTTTATATCCCGATTGGGATACATACTTTTCGATTCTGCCAAGTCTGGTTTCATTTGATTGAGTTATCATCCAAGTTATCGGAGTCTCTTTTAAAGTTAATTCACGGTGTGTCTTGTTCGCTTTATCTCCCAAGTAGGATAAATGCTTTTTGATTCCTTCCAAGTACGGTTTTGTATCTTTGAGTTATCATCCAAGTATAATATTCTCTTTTTAAGAACACTCAAGGTGTGTCTTGTTCGCTTTATCTCCCAAATGGGATAAATGCTTTTCGATTCCGTCCATGTCCGATTTCGTTTCTTCGAGTATTCAATAATGTCATGGTAGTCTCTTTTCAAGCTCACTCACGATGTATCTTGTTCGCTTTATCTCCCAAGTGGGATAAATGCTTTTCAATTCTTTCTAAGTCCAATTTCGTATCTTTAAGTTATCATCCAAGTTATGGTAATCTCTTTTCAAGCTAAATCGCGGTGTTTCTTGTTCGCTTTATCTCCCATGTGGGATAGATGATTTTAGATTCCGTCCAAGTCCGATTTCGTATCTTGGAGTTATCATCCAAGTTATGGTAGTCTCTTTTCAAGCTCACTCGTGTTGTGTCTTGTTCGCTTTATCTCCCAAGTGGGATAAATACTTTTCGATTCCGCCGAGTCCGGTTTCGTTTGTTTGAGTTATCATCGAAGTTAAGGTAGTCTCTTTTTAAGCTCACTTACGGTGGGTCTTGTTCGCTTCATCTCCCAAGTGGAATAAATGCTTTTCGATTTCGTCCACGTCCGGTTTCGTATCTTTGAGTTATCATCCAAGTATGATATTCTCTTTTTAAGAACACTTACGATGTGTCTTGAACATTTTATCTCCCTAGTGGGATAATTGCTTTTCGATTCCGTCCAAGTCCAGTTTGGTATCTTTGAGTTATCATCCAAGTTATGATAGTCTTTTTCAAGGTTTATCTCCCAAGTGGGATAAAGACTTTTCGATTCCGCCAAATCCGGTTTCGTTTGTTTGAGTTATCATCCAAGTTATGATAGTCTCTTTTTTAAGTTTTATCTCCCAAGTGGGAAAATAATTTTCGATTCCGCCAAGTCCGGTTTCGTTTGTTTGAGTTATCATCCAAGTTATGATAGTCTTTTTCAAGTTTTATCTCCCAAGTGGAATAAATACTTTTTGATTCCACCAAGTCCAATTTCGTTTGTTTGAGTTATCATCCATGTTATGATAGTCTCATTTCAAGTTTTATCTCCCATGTGGGATAAATACTTTTCGATTCCGCCAAGTCCGATTTCGTTTAATTGAGTTATCATCCAAGTTATGATAGTCTCTTTTCATGTTTTATCTCCCAAGTGGGATAAATACTTTTCGATTCCGCCAAGTCCGGTTTCGTTTGTTTGAGTTATCATCCAAGTTATGATAGTATTTTTCAAGTTTTATCTCCCAAGTGGGATAAATACTTTTCGATTCCGCCAAGTTCAGTTTCGTTTGTTTAAGTTATCATCCGAGTTATGATAGTCATTTTCAAGTTTTATCTCCCGAGTGGGATACATACTTTTCGATTCTTCCAAGTCTGGTTTCATATGTTTGAGTTATCATCCAAGTTATCGTAGTCTCTTTTAAAGCTCATTCACGGTGTGTCTTGTTCGCTTTATCTCCCAATTGGGATAAATGCTTTTTGGTTCCTTCCAAGTACGGTTTTGTATCTTTGAGTTATCATCCAAGTATAATATTCTCTTTTTAAGAACACTCACGGTGTGTCTTGTTCGCTTTATCTCCCAAATGGGATAAATGCTTTTCGATTCCGTCCAAGTTCGATTTCGTTTCTTTGAGTATTCAATAAAGTCATGGTAGTCTCTTTTCAAGCTCACTCACGATGTGTCTTGTTCGCTTAATCTCCCAAGTGGGATAAATGCTTTTCAATTTTGTCTAAGTCCAGTTTCGTATCTTTGAGTTATCATCCATGTTATGGTAGTCTCTTTTCAAGCTAAATCGCGGTGTGTCTTGTTCGCTTTATCTCCCAAGTGGGATAAATGATTTTCGATTCCGTCCAATTCCGGTTTCGTATCTTTGAGTTATCATCCATGTTATGGTAGTCTCTTTTAAAGTTCACTCGCGTTGTGTCTTGTTCGCTTTATCTCCTAAGTGGGATAAATACTTTTTGATTCCGCCGAGTCCGGTTTCGTTTGTTTGAGTTATCATCGAAGTTATGGTAGTCTATTTTTAAGCTCACTTATGGTGGGTCTTGTTCGCTTTATCTCCCAAGTGGAATAAATTCTTTTCGATTTCGTCCACGTCCGGTTTTGTATCTTTGAGTTATCATCCAAGTATGATATTCTCTTTTTAAGAACACTTACGATGTGTCTTGTACATTTTATCTCCCTAGTGGGATAATTGCTTTTCGATTCCGTCCAAGTCCAGTTTCGTATCTTTGAGTTATCATCCAAGTTATGATAGTCTTTTTCAAGGTTTATCTCCCAAGTGGGATAAATACTTTTCGATTCCGCCAAATCCGGTTTCGTTTGTTTGAGTTATCATCCAAGTTATGATAGTCTCTTTTTTAAGTTTTATCTCCCAAGTGGGAATATAATTTTCGATTCCGCCAAGTCCGGTTACGTTTGTTTGAGTTATCATCCAAGTTATGATAGTCTTTTTCAAGTTTTATCTCCAAAGTGGAATAAATACTTTTTGATTCCACCAAGTCCAATTTCGTTTGTTTGAGTTATCATCCAAGTTATGATAGTCTCATTTCAAGTTTTATCTCCCATGTGGGATAAATACTTTTCGATTCCGCCAAGTCCGATTTCGTTTATTTGAGTTATCATCCAAGTTATGATACTCTCTTTTCATGTTTTATCTCCCAAGTGGGATAAATACTTTTCGATTCCGCCAAGTCCGGTTTCGTTTGTTTGAGTTATCATCCAAGTTATGATAGTATTTTTCAAGTTTTATCTCCCAAGTGGGATAAATACTTTTCGATTCCGCCAAGTTCCGTTTCGTTTGTTTGAGTTATCATCCAAGTTATGATATTCATTTTCATGTTTTATATCCCGATTGGGATACATACTTTTCGATTCTGCCAAGTCTGGTTTCATTTGTTTGAGTTATCATCCAAGTTATCAGAGTCTCTTTTAAAGCTAATTCACGGTGTGTCTTGTTCGCTTTATCTCCCAAGTGGGATAAATGCTTTTTGATTCCTTCCAAGTACGGTTTTGTATCTTTGAGTTATCATCCAAGTATAATATTCTCTTTTTAAGAACACTAAAGGTGTGTCTTGTTCGCTTTATCTCCCAAATGGGATAAATGCTTTTCGATTCCGTCCATGTCCGATTTCGTTTCTTCGAGTATTCAATAATGTCATGGTAGTCTCTTTTCAAGCTCACTCACGATGTGTCTTGTTCGCTTTATCTCCCAATTGGGATAAATGCTTTTCAATTCTTTCTAAGTCCAGTTTCGTATCTTTGAGTTATCATCCAAGTTATGGTAGTCTCTTTTCAAGCTAAATCGCGGTGTGTCTTGTTCGCTTTATCTCCCAAGTGGGATAGATGATTTTCGATTCCGTCCAAGTCCGGTTTCGTATCTTTGAGTTATCATCCATGTTATGGTAGTCTCTTTTCAAGTTCACTCGCTTTGTGTCTTGTTCGCTTTATCTCCTAAGTGGGATAAATACTTTTCGATTCCGCCGAGTCCGGTTTCGTTTGTTTGAGTTATCATCGAAGTTATGGTAGTCTCTTTTTAAGCTCACTTATGGTGGGTCTTGTTCGCTTTATCTTCCAAGTGGAATAAATTCTTTTCGATTTCGTCCACGTCCGATTTTTTATCTTTGAGTTATCATCCAAGTATGATATTCTCTTTTTAAGAACACTTACGATGTGTCTTGTACATTTTATCTCCCTAGTGGGATAATTACTTTTCGATTCCGTCCAAGTCCAGTTTCGTATCTTTGAGTTATCATCCAAGTTATGATAGTCTTTTTCAAGGTTTATCTCCCAAGTGGGATAAATACGTTTCGATTCCGCCAAATCCGGTTTCGTTTGTTTGAGTTATCATCCAAGTTATGATAGTCTCTTTTTTAAGTTTTATCTCCCAAGTGGGAATATAATTTCTATTCTGCCAAGTCCGGTTTCGTTTGTTTGAGTTATCATACAAGTTATGATAGTCTTTTTCAAGTTTTATCTCCAAAGTGGAATAAATACTTTTTGATTCCACCAAGTCCAATTTCGTTTGTTTGAGTTATCATCCAAGTTATGATAGTCTCATTTCAAGTTTTATCTCCCATGTGGGATAAATACTTTTCGATTCCGCCAAGTCCGATTTCGTTTATTTGAGTTATCATCCAAGTTATGATAGTCTCTTTTCATGTTTTATCTCCCATGTGGGATAAATACTTTTCGATTCCGCCAAGTCCGGTTTCGTTTGTTTGAGTTATCATCCAAGTTATGATAGTATTTTTCAAGTTTTATCTCCCAAGTGGGATAAATACTTTTCGATTCCGCCAAGTCCGGTTTCGTTTGTTTGAGTTATCATCCAAGTTATGATAGTATTTTTCAAGTTTTATCTCCCAAGTGGGATAAATACTTTTCGATTCCGCCAAGTTCCGTTTCGTTTGTTTGAGTTATCATCCAAGTTATGATAGTCATTTTCAAGTTTTATATCCCGATTGGGATACATACTTTTCGATTCTGCCAAGTCTGGTTTCATTTGATTGAGTTATCATCCAAGTTATCGGAGTCTCTTTTAAATTTAATTCACGGTGTGTCTTGTTCGCTTTATCTCCCAAGTGGGATAAATGCTTTTTGATTCCTTCCAAGTACGGTTTTGTATCTTTGAGTTATCATCGAAGTATAATATTCTCTTTTTAAGAACACTCAAGGTGTGTATTGTTCGCTTTATCTCCCAAATGGGATAAATGCTTTTCGATTCCGTCCATGTCCGATTTCGTTTCTTCGAGTATTCAATAATGTCATGGTAGTCTCTTTTCAAGCTCACTCACGATGTATCTTGTTCGCTTTATCTCCCAAGTGGGATAAATGCTTTTCAATTCTTTCTAAGTCCAATTTCGTATCTTTAAGTTATCATCCAAGTTATGGTAATCTCTTTTCAAGCTAAATCGCGGTGTTTCTTGTTCGCTTTATCTCCCATGTGGGATAGATGATTTTAGATTCCGTCCAAGTCCGATTTCGTATCTTGGAGTTATCATCCAAGTTATGGTAGTCTCTTTTCAAGCTCACTCGTGTTGTGTCTTGTTCGCTTTATCTCCCAAGTGGGATAAATACTTTTCGATTCCGCCGAGTCCGGTTTCGTTTGTTTGAGTTATCATCGAAGTTAAGGTAGTCTCTTTTTAAGCTCACTTACGGTGGGTCTTGTTCGCTTCATCTCCCAAGTGGAATAAATGCTTTTCGATTTCGTCCACGTCCGGTTTCGTATCTTTGAGTTATCATCCAAGTATGACATTCTCTTTTTAAGAACACTTACGATGTGTCTTGTACATTTTATCTCCCTAGTGGGATAATTGCTTTTCGATTCCGTCCAAGTCCAGTTTGGTATCTTTGAGTTATCATCCAAGTTATGATAGTCTTTTTCAAGGTTTATCTCCCAAGTGGGATAAAGAATTTTCGATTCCGCCAAATCCGGTTTCGTTTGTTTGAGTTATCATCCAAGTTATGATAGTCTCTTTTTTAAGTTTTATCTCCCAAGTGGGAATATAATTTTCGATTCCGCCAAGTCCGGTTTCGTTTGTTTGAGTTATCATCCAAGTTATGATAGTCTTTTTCAAGTTTTATCTCCAAAGTGGAATAAATACTTTTTGATTCCACCAAGTCCAATTTCGTTTGTTTGAGTTATCATCCAAGTTATGATAGTCTCATTTCAAGTTTTATCTCCCATGTGGGATAAATACTTTTCGATTCCTCCAAGTCCGATTTCGTTTATTTGAGTTATCATCCAAGTTATGATACTCTCTTTTAATGTTTTATCTCCCAAGTGGGATAAATACTTTTCGATTCCGCCAAGTCCGGTTTCGTTTGTTTGAGTTATCATCCAAGTTATGATAGTATTTTTCAAGTTTTATCTCCCAAGTGGGATAAATACTTTTCGATTCCGCCAAGTTCCGTTTCGTTTGTTTGAGTTATCATCCAAGTTATGATAGTCATTTTCAAGTTTTATATCCCGATTGGGATACATACTTTTCGATTCTGCCAAGTCTGGTTTCATTTGTTTGAGTTATCATCCAAGTTATCGGAGTCTCTTTTAAAGCTAATTCACGGTGTGTCTTGTTCGCTTTATCTCCCAAGTGGGATAAATGCTTTTTGATTCCTTCCAAGTACGGTTTTGTATCTTTGAGTTATCATCCAAGTATAATATTCTCTTTTTAAGAACACTCAAGGTGTGTCTTGTTCGCTTTATCTCCCAAATGGGATAAATGCTTTTCGATTCCGTTCATGTCCGATTTCGTTTCTTCGAGTATTCAATAATGTCATGGTAGTCTCTTTTCAAGCTCACTCACGATGTGTCTTGTTCGCTTTATCTCCCATGTGGGATAAATGCTTTTCAATTCTTTCTAAGTCCAGTTTCGTATCTTTGAGTTATCATCCAAGTTATGGTAGTCTCTTTTCAAGCTAAATCGCGGTGTGTCTTGTTCGCTTTATCTCCCAACTGGGATAGATGATTTTCGATTCCGTCCAAGTCCGGTTTCGTATCTTTGAGTTATCATCCATGTTATGGTAGTCTCTTTTCAAGTTCACTCGCGTTGTGTCTTGTTCGCTTTATCTCCTAAGTGGGATAAATACTTTTCGATTCCGCCGAGTCCGGTTTCGTTTGTTTGAGTTATCATCGAAGTTATGGTAGTCTCTTTTTAAGCTCACTTATGGTGGGTCTTGTTCGCTTTATCTTCCAAGTGGAATAAATGCTTTTCGATTTCGTCCACGTCCGATTTTGTATCTTTGAGTTATCATCCAAGTATGATATTCTCTTTTTAAGAACACTTACGATGTGTCTTGTACATTTTATCTCCCTAGTGGGATAATTACTTTTCGATTCCGTCCAAGTCCAGTTTCGTATCTTTGAGTTATCATCCAAGTTATGATAGTCTTTTTCAAGGTTTATCTCCCAAGTGGGATAAATACGTTTCGATTCCGCCAAATCCGGTTTCGTTTGTTTGAGTTATCATCCAAGTTATGATAGTCTCTTTTTTAAGTTTTATCTCCCAAGTGGGAATATAATTTCTATTCCGCCAAGTCCGGTTTCGTTTGTTTGAGTTATCATACAAGTTATGATAGTCATTTTCAAGTTTTATCTCCAAAGTGGAATAAATACTTTTTGATTCCACCAAGTCCAATTTCGTTTGTTTGAGTTATCATCCAAGTTATGATAGTCTCATTTCAAGTTTTATCTCCCATGTGGGATAAATACTTTTCGATTCCGCCAAGTCCGATTTCGTTTATTTGAGTTATCATCCAAGTTATGATACTCTCTTTTCATGTTTTATCTCCCAAGTGGGATAAATACTTTTCGATTCCGCCAAGTCCGGTTTCGTTTGTTTGAGTTATCATCCAAGTTATGATAGTATTTTTCAAGTTTTATCTCCCAAGTGGGATAAATACTTTTCGATTCCGCCAAGTTCCGTTTCGTTTGTTTGAGTTATCATCCAAGTTATGATAGTCATTTTCAAGTTTTATATCCCGATTGGGATACATACTTTTCGATTCTGCCAAGTCTGGTTTCATTTGATTGAGTTATCATCCAAGTTATCGGAGTCTCTTTTAAAGTTAATTCACGGTGTGTCTTGTTCGCTTTATCTCCCAAGTGGGATAAATGCTTTTTGATTCCTTCCAAGTACGGTTTTGTATCTTTGAGTTATCATCCAAGTATAATATTCTCTTTTTAAGAACACTCAAGGTGTGTCTTGTTTGCTTTATCTTCCAAATGGGATAAATGATTTTCGATTCCGTCCATGTCCGATTTCGTTTCTTCGAGTATTCAATAATGTCATGGTAGTCTCTTTTCAAGCTCACTCACGATGTATCTTGTTCGCTTTATCTCCCAAGTGGGATAAATGCTTTTCAATTCTTTCTAAGTCCAATTTCGTATCTTTAAGTTATCATCCAAGTTATGGTAATCTCTTTTCAAGCTAAATCGCGGTGTTTCTTGTTCGCTTTATCTCCCATGTGGGATAGATGATTTTAGATTCCGTCCAAGTCCGATTTCGTATCTTGGAGTTATCATCCAAGTTATGGTAGTCTCTTTTCAAGCTCACTCGTGTTGTGTCTTGTTCGCTTTATCTCCCAAGTGGGATAAATACTTTTCGATTCCGCCGAGTCCGGTTTCGTTTGTTTGAGTTATCATCGAAGTTAAGGTAGTCTCTTTTTAAGCTCACTTACGGTGGGTCTTGTTCGCTTCATCTCCCAAGTGGAATAAATGCTTTTCGATTTCGTCCACGTCCGGTTTCGTATCTTTGAGTTATCATCCAAGTATGATATTCTCTTTTTAAGAACACTTACGATGTGTCTTGTACATTTTATCTCCCTAGTGGGATAATTGCTTTTCGATTCCGTCCAAGTCCAGTTTGGTATCTTTGAGTTATCATCCAAGTTATGATAGTCTTTTTCAAGGTTTATCTCCCAAGTGGGATAAAGAATTTTCGATTCCGCCAAATCCGGTTTCGTTTGTTTGAGTTATCATCCAAGTTATGATAGTCTCTTTTTTAAGTTTTATCTCCCAAGTGGGAAAATAATTTTCGATTCCGCCAAGTCCGGTTTCGTTTGTTTGAGTTATCATCCAAGTTATGATAGTCTTTTTCAAGTTTTATCTCCAAAGTGGAATAAATACTTTTTGATTCCACCAAGTCCAATTTCGTTTGTTTGAGTTATCATCCATGTTATGATAGTCTCATTTCAAGTTTTATCTCCCATGTGGGATAAATACTTTTCGATTCCGCCAAGTCCGATTTCGTTTATTTGAGTTATCATCCAAGTTATGATAGTCTCTTTTCATGTTTTATCTCCCAAGTGGGATAAATACTTTTCGATTCCGCCAAGTCCGGTTTCGTTTGTTTGAGTTATCATCCAAGTTATGATAGTATTTTTCAAGTTTTATCTCCCAAGTGGGATAAATACTTTTCGATTCCGCCAAGTCCGGTTTCGTTTGTTTGAGTTATCATCCAAGTTATGATAGTCATTTTCAAGTTTTATCTCCCGAGTGGGATACATACTTTTCGATTCTTCCAAGTCTGGTTTCATATGTTTGAGTTATCATCCAAGTTATCGTAGTCTCTTTTAAAGCTCATTCACGGTGTGTCTTGTTCGCTTTATCTCCCAATTGGGATAAATGCTTTTTGGTTCCTTCCAAGTACGGTTTTGTATCTTTGAGTTATCATCCAAGTATAATATTCTCTTTTTAAGAACACTCACGGTGTGTCTTGTTCGCTTTATCTCCCAAATGGGATAAATGCTTTTCGATTCCGTCCATGTCCGATTTCGTTTCTTCGAGTATTTAATAATGTCATGGTAGTCTCTTTTCAAGCTCACTCACGATGTATCTTGTTCGCTTTATCTCCCAAGTGGGATAAATGCTTTTCAATTCTTTCTAAGTCCAATTTCGTATCTTTAAGTTATCATCCAAGTTATGGTAATCTCTTTTCAAGCTAAATCGCGGTGTTTCTTGTTCGCTTTATCTCCCATGTGGGATAGATGATTTTAGATTCCGTCCAAGTCCGATTTCGTATCTTGGAGTTATCATCCAAGTTATGGTAGTCTCTTTTCAAGCTCACTCGTGTTGTGTCTTGTTCGCTTTATCTCCCAAGTGGGATAAATACTTTTCGATTCCGCCGAGTCCGGTTTCGTTTGTTTGAGTTATCATCGAAGTTAAGGTAGTCTCTTTTTAAGCTCACTTACGGTGGGTCTTGTTCGCTTCATCTCCCAAGTGGAATAAATGCTTTTCGATTTCGTCCACGTCCGGTTTCGTATCTTTGAGTTATCATCCAAGTATGATATTCTCTTTTTAAGAACACTTACGATGTGTCTTGTACATTTTATCTCCCTAGTGGGATAATTGCTTTTCGATTCCGTCCAAGTCCAGTTTGGTATCTTTGAGTTATCATCCAAGTTATGATAGTCTTTTTCAAGGTTTATCTCCCAAGTGGGATAAAGAATTTTCGATTCCGCCAAATCCGGTTTCGTTTGTTTGAGTTATCATCCAAGTTATGATAGTCTCTTTTTTAAGTTTTATCTCCCAAGTGGGAAAATAATTTTCGATTCCGCCAAGTCCGGTTTCGTTTGTTTGAGTTATCATCCAAGTTATGATAGTCTTTTTCAAGTTTTATCTCCCAAGTGGAATAAATACTTTTTGATTCCACCAAGTCCAATTTCGTTTGTTTGAGTTATCATCCATGTTATGATAGTCTCATTTCAAGTTTTATCTCCCATGTGGGATAAATACTTTTCGATTCCGCCAAGTCCGATTTCGTTTATTTGAGTTATCATCCAAGTTATGATAGTCTCTTTTCATGTTTTATCTCCCAAGTGGGATAAATACTTTTCGATTCCGCCAAGTCCGGTTTCGTTTGTTTGAGTTATCATCCAAGTTATGATAGTATTTTTCAAGTTTTATCTCCCAAGTGGGATAAATACTTTTCGATTCCGCCAAGTCCGGTTTCGTTTGTTTGAGTTATCATCCAAGTTATGATAGTCATTTTCAAGTTTTATCTCCCGAGTGGGATACATACTTTTCGATTCTTCCAAGTCTGGTTTCATATGTTTGAGTTATCATCCAAGTTATCGTAGTCTCTTTTAAAGCTCATTCACGGTGTGTCTTGTTCGCTTTATCTCCCAATTGGGATAAATGCTTTTTGGTTCCTTCCAAGTACGGTTTTGTATCTTTGAGTTATCATCCAAGTATAATATTCTCTTTTTAAGAACACTCACGGTGTGTCTTGTTCGCTTTATCTCCAAAATGGGATAAATGCTTTTCGATTCCGTCCAAGTCCGATTTCGTTTCTTTGAGTATTCAATAAAGTCATGGTAGTCTCTTTTCAAGCTCACTCACGATGTGTCTTGTTCGCTTTATCTCCCAAGTGGGATAAATGCTTTTCAATTCTTTCTAAGTCCAGTTTCGTATCTTTAAGTTATCATCCAAGTTATGGTAATCTCTTTTCAAGCTAAATCGCGGTGTTTCTTGTTCGCTTTATCTCCCATGTGGGATAGATGATTTTAGATTCCGTCCAAGTCCGGTTTCGTATCTTGGAGTTATCATCCAAGTTATGGTAGTCTCTTTTCAAGCTCACTCGTGTTGTTTCTTGTTCGCTTTATCTCCCAAGTGGGATAAATACTTTTCGATTCCGCCGAGTCCGGTTTCGTTTGTTTGAGTTATCATCGAAGTTAAGGTAGTCTCTTTTTAAGCTCACTTACGGTGGGTCTTGTTCGCTTCATCTCCCAAGTGGAATAAATGCTTTTCGATTTCGTCCACGTCCGGTTTCGTATCTTTGAGTTATCATCCAAGTATGATATTCTCTTTTTAAGAACACTTACGATGTGTCTTGTACATTTTATCTCCCTAGTGGGATAATTGCTTTTCGATTCCGTCCAAGTCCAGTTTGGTATCTTTGAGTTATCATCCAAGTTATGATAGTCTTTTTCAAGGTTTATCTCCCAAGTGGGATAAAGACTTTTCGATTCCGCCAAATCCGGTTTCGTTTGTTTGAGTTATCATCCAAGTTATGATAGTCTCTTTTTTAAGTTTTATCTCCCAAGTGGGAAAATAATTTTCGATTCCGCCAAGTCCGGTTTCGTTTGTTTGAGTTATCATCCAAGTTATGATAGTCTTTTTCAAGTTTTATCTCCCAAGTGGAATAAATACTTTTTGATTCCACCAAGTCCAATTTCGTTTGTTTGAGTTATCATCCATGTTATGATAGTCTCATTTCAAGTTTTATCTCCCATGTGGGATAAATACTTTTCGATTCCGCCAAGTCCGATTTCGTTTATTTGAGTTATCATCCAAGTTATGATAGTCTCTTTTCATGTTTTATCTCCCATGTGGGATAAATACTTTTCGATTCCGCCAAGTCCGGTTTCGTTTGTTTGAGTTATCATCCAAGTTATGATAGTATTTTTCAAGTTTTATCTCCCAAGTGGGATAAATACTTTTCGATTCCGCCAAGTTCAGTTTCGTTTGTTTGAGTTATCATCCAAGTTATGATAGTCATTTTCAAGTTTTATCTCCCGAGTGGGATACATACTTTTTGATTCTGCCACGTCTGGTTTCATATGTTTGAGTTATCATCCAAGTTATCGTAGTCTCTTTTAAAGCTCATTCACGGTGTGTCTTGTTCACTTTATCTCCCAATTGGGATAAATGCTTTTTGGTTCCTTCCAATTACGGTTTTGTATCTTTGAGTTATCATCCAAGTATAATATTCTCTTTTTAAGAACACTCACGGTGTGTCTTGTTCGCTTTATCTCCCAAATGGGATAAATGCTTTTCGATTCCGTCCAAGTCCGATTTCATTTCTTTGAGTATTCAATAATGTCATGGTAGTCTCTTTTCAAGCTCACTCACGATGTGTCTTGTTCGCTTTATCTCCCAAGTGGGATAAATGCTTTTCAATTTTGTCTAAGTCCAGTTTCGTATCTTTGAGTTATCATCCAAGTTATGGTAGTCTCTTTTCAAGCTAAATCGCGGTGTGTCTTGTTCGCTTTATCTCCCAAGTGGGATAAATGATTTTCGATTCCGTCCAATTTCGGTTTCGTATCTTTGAGTTATCATCCATGTTATGGTAGTCTCTTTTCAAGTTCACTCGCGTTGTGTCTTGTTCGCTTTATCTCCTAAGTGGGATAAATACTTTTCGATTCCGCCGAGTCCGGTTTCGTTTGTTTGAGTTATCATCGAAGTTATGGTAGTCTATTTTTAAGCTCACTTATGGTGGGTCTTGTTCGCTTTATCTCCCAAGTGGAATAAATTCTTTTCGATTTCGTCCACGTCCGGTTTTGTATCTTTGAGTTATCATCCAAGTATGATATTCTCTTTTTAAGAACACTTACGATGTGTCTTGTACATTTTATCTCCCTAGTGGGATAATTGCTTTTCGATTCCGTCCAAGTCCAGTTTCGTATCTTTGAGTTATCATCCAAGTTATGATAGTCTTTTTCAAGGTTTATCTCCCAAGTGGGATAAATACTTTTCGATTCCGCCAAATCCGGTTTCGTTTGTTTGAGTTATCATCCAAGTTATGATAGTCTCTTTTTTAAGTTTTATCTCCCAAGTGGGAATATAATTTTCGATTCCGCCAAGTCCGGTTACGTTTGTTTGAGTTATCATCCAAGTTATGATAGTCTTTTTCAAGTTTTATCTCCAAAGTGGAATAAATACTTTTTGATTCCACCAAGTCCAATTTCGTTTGTTTGAGTTATCATCCAAGTTATGATAGTCTCATTTCAAGTTTTATCTCCCATGTGGGATAAATACTTTTCGATTCCGCCAAGTCCGATTTCGTTTATTTGAGTTATCATCCAAGTTATGATACTCTCTTTTCATGTTTTATCTCCCAAGTAGGATAAATACTTTTCGATTCCGCCAAGTCCGGTTTCGTTTGTTTGAGTTATCATCCAAGTTATGATAGTATTTTTCAAGTTTTATCTCCCAAGTGGGATAAATACTTTTCGATTCCGCCAAGTTCCGTTTCGTTTGTTTGAGTTTTCATCCAAGTTATGATATTCATTTTCAAGTTTTATATCCCGATTGGGATACATACTTTTCGATTCTGCCAAGTCTGGTTTCATTTGTTTGAGTTATCATCCAAGTTATCGGAGTCTCTTTTAAAGCTAATTCACGGTGTGTCTTGTTCGCTTTATCTCCCAAGTGGGATAAATGCTTTTTGATTCCTTCCAAATACGGTTTTGTATCTTTGAGTTATCATCCAAGTATAATATTCTCTTTTTAAGAACACTAAAGGTGTGTCTTGTTCGCTTTATCTCCCAAATGGGATAAATGCTTTTCGATTCCGTCCATGTCCGATTTCATTTCTTCGAGTATTCAATAATGTCATGGTAGTCTCTTTTCAAGCTCACTCACGATGTGTCTTGTTCGCTTTATCTCCCAAGTGGGATAAATGCTTTTCAATTCTTTATAAGTCCAGTTTCGTATCTTTGAGTTATCATCCAAGTTATGGTAGTCTCTTTTCAAGCTAAATCGCGGTGTGTCTTGTTCGCTTTATCTCCCAAGTGGGATAAATGATTTTCGATTCCGTCCAATTTCGGTTTCGTATCTTTGAGTTATCATCCATGTTATGGTAATCTCTTTTCAAGTTCACTCGCGTTGTGTCTTGTTCGCTTTATCTCCTAAGTGGGATAAATACTTTTCGATTCCGCCGAGTCCGGTTTCGTTTGTTTGAGTTATCATCGAAGTTATGGTAGTCTATTTTTAAGCTCACTTATGGTGGGTCTTGTTCGCTTTATCTCCCAAGTGGAATAAATTCTTTTCGATTTCGTCCACGTCCGGTTTTGTATCTTTGAGTTATCATCCAAGTATGATATTCTCTTTTTAAGAACACTTACGATGTGTCTTGTACATTTTATCTCCCTAGTGGGATAATTGCTTTTCGATTCCGTCCAAGTCCAGTTTCGTATCTTTGAGTTATCATCCAAGTTATGATAGTCTTTTTCAAGGTTTATCTCCCAAGTGGGATAAATACTTTTCGATTCCGCCAAATCCGGTTTCGTTTGTTTGAGTTATCATCCAAGTTATGATAGTCTCTTTTTTAAGTTTTATCTCCCAAGTGGGAATATAATTTTCGATTCCGCCAAGTCCGGTTACGTTTGTTTGAGTTATCATCCAAGTTATGATAGTCTTTTTCAAGTTTTATCTCCAAAGTGGAATAAATACTTTTTGATTCCACCAAGTCCAATTTCGTTTGTTTGAGTTATCATCCAAGTTATGATAGTCTCATTTCAAGTTTTATCTCCCATGTGGGATAAATACTTTTCGATTCCGCCAAGTCCGATTTCGTTTATTTGAGTTATCATCCAAGTTATGATACTCTCTTTTCATGTTTTATCTCCCAAGTGGGATAAATACTTTTCGATTCCGCCAAGTCCGGTTTCGTTTGTTTGAGTTATCATCCAAGTTATGATAGTATTTTTCAAGTTTTATCTCCCAAGTGGGATAAATACTTTTCGATTCCGCCAAGTTCCGTTTCGTTTGTTTGAGTTATCATCCAAGTTATGATATTCATTTTCAAGTTTTATATCCCGATTGGGATACATACTTTTCGATTCTGCCAAGTCTGGTTTCATTTGTTTGAGTTATCATCCAAGTTATCGGAGTCTCTTTTAAAGCTAATTCACGGTGTGTCTTGTTCGCTTTATCTCCCAAGTGGGATAAATGCTTTTTGATTCCTTCCAAGTACGGTTTTGTATCTTTGAGTTATCATCCAATTATAATATTCTCTTTTTAAGAACACTAAAGGTGTGTCTTGTTCGCTTTATCTCCCAAATGGGATAAATGCTTTTCGATTCCGTCCATGTCCGATTTCGTTTCTTCGAGTATTCAATAATGTCATGGTAGTCTCTTTTCAAGCTCACTCACGATGTGTCTTGTTCGCTTTATCTCCCATGTGGGATAAATGCTTTTCAATTCTTTCTAAGTCCAGTTTCGTATCTTTGAGTTATCATCCAAGTTATGGTAGTCTCTTTTCAAGCTAAATCGCGGTGTGTCTTGTTCGCTTTATCTCCCAAGTGGGATAAATGATTTTCGATTCCGTCCAATTTCGGTTTCGTATCTTTGAGTTATCATCCATGTTATGGTAATCTCTTTTCAAGTTCACTCGCGTTGTGTCTTGTTCGCTTTATCTCCTAAGTGGGATAAATACTTTTCGATTCCGCCGAGTCCGGTTTCGTTTGTTTGAGTTATCATCGAAGTTATGGTAGTCTATTTTTAAGCTCACTTATGGTGGGTCTTGTTCGCTTTATCTCCCAAGTGGAATAAATTCTTTTCGATTTCGTCCACGTCCGGTTTTGTATCTTTGAGTTATCATCCAAGTATGATATTCTCTTTTTAAGAACACTTACGATGTGTCTTGTACATTTTATCTCCCTAGTGGGATAATTGCTTTTCGATTCCGTCCAAGTCCAGTTTCGTATCTTTGAGTTATCATCCAAGTTATGATAGTCTTTTTCAAGGTTTATCTCCCAAGTGGGATAAATACTTTTCGATTCCGCCAAATCCGGTTTCGTTTGTTTGAGTTATCATCCAAGTTATGATAGTCTCTTTTTTAAGTTTTATCTCCCAAGTGGGAATATAATTTTCGATTCCGCCAAGTCCGGTTACGTTTGTTTGAGTTATCATCCAAGTTATGATAGTCTTTTTCAAGTTTTATCTCCAAAGTGGAATAAATACTTTTTGATTCCACCAAGTCCAATTTCGTTTGTTTGAGTTATCATCCAAGTTATGATAGTCTCATTTCAAGTTTTATCTCCCATGTGGGATAAATACTTTTCGATTCCGCCAAGTCCGATTTCGTTTATTTGAGTTATCATCCAAGTTATGATACTCTCTTTTCATGTTTTATCTCCCAAGTGGGATAAATACTTTTCGATTCCGCCAAGTCCGGTTTCGTTTGTTTGAGTTATCATCCAAGTTATGATAGTATTTTTCAAGTTTTATCTCCCAAGTGGGATAAATACTTTTCGATTCCGCCAAGTTCCGTTTCGTTTGTTTGAGTTATCATCCAAGTTATGATATTCATTTTCAAGTTTTATATCCCGATTGGGATACATACTTTTCGATTCTGCCAAGTCTGGTTTCATTTGTTTGAGTTATCATCCAAGTTATCGGAGTCTCTTTTAAAGCTAATTCACGGTGTGTCTTGTTCGCTTTATCTCCCAAGTGGGATAAATGCTTTTTGATTCCTTCCAAGTACGGTTTTGTATCTTTGAGTTATCATCCAATTATAATATTCTCTTTTTAAGAACACTAAAGGTGTGTCTTGTTCGCTTTATCTCCCAAATGGGATAAATGCTTTTCGATTCCGTCCATGTCCGATTTCGTTTCTTCGAGTATTCAATAATGTCATGGTAGTCTCTTTTCAAGCTCACTCACGATGTGTCTTGTTCGCTTTATCTCCCATGTGGGATAAATGCTTTTCAATTCTTTCTAAGTCCAGTTTCGTATCTTTGAGTTATCATCCAAGTTATGGTAGTCTCTTTTCAAGCTAAATCGCGGTGTGTCTTGTTCGCTTTATCTCCCAAGTGGGATAAATGATTTTTGATTTCGTCCAAGTCCGGTTTCGTATCTTTGAGTTATCATCCATGTTATGGTAGTCTCTTTTAAAGTTCACTCGCGTTGTGTCTTGTTCGCTTTATCTCCTAAGTGGGATAAATACTTTTCGATTCCGCCGAGTCCGGTTTCGTTTGTTTGAGTTATCATCGAAGTTATGGTAGTCTCTTTTTAAGCTCACTTATGGTGGGTCTTGTTCGCTTTATCTTCCAAGTGGAATAAATGCTTTTCGATTTCGTCCACGTCCGATTTTGTATCTTTGAGTTATCATCCAAGTATGATATTCTCTTTTTAAGAACACTTACGATGTGTCTTGTACATTTTATCTCCCTAGTGGGATAATTGCTTTTCGATTCCGTCCAAGTCCAGTTTCGTATCTTTGAGTTATCATCCAAGTTATGATAGTCTTTTTCAAGGTTTATCTCCCAAGTGGGATAAATACTTTTCGATTCCGCCAAATCCAGTTTCGTTTGTTTGAGTTATCATCCAAGTTATGATAGTCTCTTTTTTAAGTTTTATCTCCCAAGTGGGAATATAATTTTCGATTCCGCCAAGTCCGGTTTCGTTTGTTTGAGTTATCATCCAAGTTATGATAGTCTTTTTCAAGTTTTATCTCCAAAGTGGAATAAATACTTTTTGATTCCCCCAAGTCCAATTTCGTTTGTTTGAGTTATCATCCAAGTTATGATAGTCTCATTTCAAGTTTTATCTCCCATGTGGGATAAATACTTTTCGATTCCGCCAAGTCCGATTTCGTTTATTTGAGTTATCATCCAAGTTATGATACTCTCTTTTCATGTTTTATCTCCCAAGTGGGATAAATACTTTTCGATTCCGCCAAGTCCGGTTTCGTTTGTTTGAGTTATCATCCAAGTTATGATAGTATTTTTCAAGTTTTATCTCCCAAGTGGGATAAATACTTTTCGATTCCGCCAAGTTCCGTTTCGTTTGTTTGAGTTATCATCCAAGTTATGATAGTCATTTTCAAGTTTTATCACAAAAGTGGGATACATACTTTTCGATTCTGCCAAGTCTGGTTTCATTTGTTTGAGTTATCATCCAAGTTATCAGAGTCTCTTTTAAAGCTAATTCACGATGTGTCTTGTTCGCTTTATCTCCAAAGTGGGATAAATGCTTTTCGATTCCTTCCAAGTACGGTTTTGTATCTTTGAGTTATCATCCAAGTATAATATACTCTTTTTAAGAACACTCAAGGTGTGTCTTGTTCGCTTTATCTCCCAAATGGGATAAATGCTTTTCGATTCCGTCCATGCCCGATTTCGTTTCTTCGAGTATTCAATAATGTCATGGTAGTCTCTTTTCAAGCTCACTCACGATGTGTCTTGTTCGCTTTATCTCCCAAGTGGGATAAATGCTTTTCAATTCTTTCTAAGTCCAGTTTCGTATATTTGAGTTATCATCCAAGTTATGGTAATCTCTTTTCAAGATAAATCGCGGTGTGTCTTTTTCGCTTTATCTCCCATGTGGGATAAATGATTTTCGATTCCGTCCAAGTCCGGTTTCGTATCTTTGAGTTATCATCCAAGTTATTGTAGTCTCTTTTGAAGCTAACTCGCGTTGTGTCTTGTTTGCATTATCTCCTAAGTGGGATAAATACTTTTCGATTCCGCCGAGTCCGGTTTCATTTGTTTGAGTTATCATCGAAGTTATGGTAGTCTCTTTTTAAGATCACTTATGGTGGGTCTTGTTCGCTTTATCTCCCAAGTGGAATAAATGCTTTTCGATTTCGTCCACGTCCGGTGTCGTATCTTTGAGTTATCATCCAAGTTATGATAGTCTTTTTCAAGTTTTATCTCCCAAGTGGAATAAATACTTTTTGATTCCACCAAGTCCAATTTCGTTTGTTTTAGTTATCATCCAAGTTATGATAGTGTCATTTCAAGTTTTATCTCCCATGTGGGATAAATACTTTTCGATTCCGCCAAGTCCGATTTCGTTTATTTGAGTTATCATCCAAGTTATGATAGTCTCTTTTCATGTTTTATCTCCCAAGTGGGATAAATACTTTTCGATTCCGCCAAGTCCGGTTTCGTTTGTTTGAGTTATCATCCAAGTTATGATAGTATTTTTCAAGTTTTATCTCCCAAGTGGGATAAATACTTTTCGATTCCGCCAAGTTCAGTTTCGTTTGTTTGAGTTATCATCCAAGTTATGATAGTCATTTTCGAGTTTTATATCAAAAGTTGGATACACACTTTTCGATTCTGCCAATTCTGGTTTCATTTGTTTGAGTTATCATCCAAGTTATCGTAGTCTCTTTTAAAGCTCATTCACGGTGTGTCTTGTTCGCTTTATCTCCCAAGTGGTATAAATGTTTTTCGATTCCTTCCAAGTACGGTTTTGTATCTTTGAGTTATCATCCAAGTATAATATTCTCTTTTTAAGAACACTCAAGGTGTGTCTTGTTCTCTTTATCTCCCAAATGGGATAAATGCTTTTCGATCCCGTCCAAGTCCGATTTCGTTTCTTCGAGTATTCAATAAAGTCATGGTAGTCTCTTTTCAAGCTCACTCACGATGTGTCTTGTTCGCTTTATCTCCAAAGTGGGATAAATGCTTTTAAATTTTTTCTAAGTCCAGTTTCGTATCTTTGAGTTAACATCCAAGTTATGGTAATCTCTTTTCAAGATAAATCGCGGTGTGTCTTGTTCGCTTTATCTCCTATGTGGGATAAATGATTTTCGATTCCGTCCAAGTCCGGTTTCGTATCTTTGAGTTATCATCCAAGTTATTGTAGTCTCTTTTCAAGCTCACTCGCGTTATGTCTTGTTCGCTTTATATCCCAAGCGGGATAAATACTTTTCGATTCCGCCGAGTCCGGTTTCGTTTGTTTGAGTTATCATCGAAGTTATGGTAGTCTCTTTTTAAGCTCACTTATGGTGGGTCTTGTTCGCTTTATCTCCCAAGTGGAATAAATGCTTTTCGATTTCGTCCACGTCCGGTGTCATATCTTTGAGTTATCATCCAAGTATGATATTCTCTTTTTAAGAACACTTACGATGTGTCTTGTACATTTTATCTCCCTAGTGGGATAATTGCTTTTCGATTCCGTCCAAGTCCAGTTTCGTATCTTTGACTTATCATCCAAGTTATGATAGTCTTTTTCAAGGTTTATCTCCCAAGTGGGATAAATACTTTTCGATTTCGCCAAATCCGGTTTCGTTTATTTGAGTTATCATCCAAGTTATGATAGTCTCTTTTTTAAGTTTTATCTCCCAAGTAGGAAAATAATTTTATATTCCGCCAAGTCTGGTTTCCTTTGTTTGAGTTATCATCCAAGTTATGATAGTCTTTTTCATGTTTTATCTCCCAAGTGGAATAAATACTTTTTGATTCCACCAAGTCCAATTTCGTTTGTTTGAGTTATCAACCAAGTTATGATAGTCTCATTTCAAGTTTTATCTCCCATGTGGGATAAATACGTTTCGATTCCGCCAAGTCCGATTTCGTTTATTTGAGTTATCATCCAAGTTATGATAGTCTCTTTTCATGTTTTATCTCCCAAGTGGGATAAATACTTTTCGATTCCGCCAAGTCCTGTTTCGTTTGTTTGAGTTATCATCCAAGTTATGATAGTATTTTTCAAGTTTTATATCCCAAGTGGGATAAATACTTTTCGATTCCGCCATGTTCAGTTTCGTTTGATTGAGTTATCATCCAAGTTATGATAGTCATTTTCGAGTTTTATATCAAAAGTTGGATACACACTTTTCGATTCTGCCAATTCTGGTTTCATTTGTTTGAGTTATCATCCAAGTTATCGTAGTCTCTTTTAAAGCTTATTCACGGTGTGTCTTGTTCGCTTTATCTCCCAAGTGGGATAAATGCTTTTCGATTCCTTCCAAGTACGGTTTTGTATCTTTGAGTTATCATCCAAGTATAATATTCTCTTTTTAAGAACACTCACGGTGTTTCTTGTTCGCTTTATATCCCAAATGGGATAAATGCTTTTCGATTCCGTCCAAGTCCGATTTCGTTTCTTCGAGTATTCAATAAAGTCATGGTAGTCTCTTTTCAAGCTCACTCACGATGTGTCTTGTTCGCTTTATCTACCAAGTGGGATAAATGCTTTTCAATTCTTTCTAAGTCCAGTTTCGTATCTTTGAGTTAACATCCAAGTTATGGTAATCTCTTTTCAAGATAAATCGCGGTGTATCTTGTTCGCTTTATCTCCCATGTGGGATAAATGATTTTCGATTCCGTCCAAGTCCGGTTTCGTATCTTTGAGTTATCATCCAAGTTATTGTAGTCTCTTTTCAAGCTCACTCGCGTTATGTCTTGTTCTCTTTATCTCCCAAGTGGGATAAATACTTTTCGATTCCGCTGAGTCCGGTTTCGTTTGTTTGAGTTATCATCGAAGTTATGGTAGTCTCTTTTTAAGCTCACTTATGGTGGGTCTTGTTCGCTTTATCTCCCAAGTGGAATAAATGCTTTTCGATTTCGTCCACGTCCGGTGTCGTATCTTTGAGTTATCATCCAAGTATGATATTCTCTTTTTAAGAACACTTACGATGTGTCTTGTACATTTTATCTCCCTAGTGGGATAATTGCTTTTCGATTCCGTCCAAGTCCAGTTTCGTATCTTTGACTTATCATCCAAGTTATGATAGTCTTTTTCAAGGAATATCTCCCAAGTGGGATAAATACTTTTCGATTTCGCCAAATCCGGTTTCGTTTATTTGAGTTATCATCCAAGTTATGATAGTCTCTTTTTTAAGTTTTATCTCCCAAGTAGGAAAATAATTTTAGATTCCGCCAAGTCTGGTTTCCTTTGTTTGAGTTATCATCCAAGTTATGATAGTCTTTTTCAAGTTTTATCTCCCAAGTGGAATAAATACTTTTTGATTCCAACAAGTCCAATTTCGTTTGTTTGAGTTATCATCCAAGTTATGATAGTCTCATTTCAAGTTTTATCTCCCATGTGGGATAAATACTTTTCGATTCTGCCAAGTCCGATTTCGTTTATTTGAGTTATCATCCAAGTTATGATAGTCTCTTTTCATGTTTTATCTCCCAAGTGGGATAAATACTTTTCGATTCCGCCAAGTCCGGTTTCGTTTGTTTGAGTTATCATCCAAGTTATGATAGTATTTTTCAAGTTTTATCTCCCAAGTGGGATAAATACTTTTCGATTCCGCCATGTTCAGTTTCGTTTATTTGAGTTATCATCCAAGTTATGATAGTCATTTTCAAGTTTTATCACAAAAGTGGGATACATACTTTTCGATTCTGCCAAGTCTGGTTTCATTTGTTTGAGTTATTATCCAAGTTATCGTAGTCTCTTTTAAAGCTCATTCACGGTGTGTCTTTTTCGCTTTATCTCTAAAGTGTGATAAATTCTTTTCGATTCCTTCCAAGTACGGTTTTGTATCTTTGAGTTATCATCCAAGTATAATATTCTCTTTTTAAGAACACTCACGGTGTGTCTTGTTCGCTTTATCTCCCAAATGGGATAAATGCTTTTCGATTTCGTCCAAGTCCGATTTCGTTTCTTCGAGTATTCAATAAAGTCATGGTAGTCTCTTTTCAAGCTCACTCACGATGTGTCTTGTTCGCTTTATCTCCCACGTGGGATAAATGCTTTTCAATTCTTTCTAAGTCCAGTTTCGTATATTTGAGTTATCTTCCAAGTTATGGTAATCTCTTTTCAAGATAAATCGCGGTGTGTCTTTTTCGCTTTATCTCCCATGTGGGATAAATGATTTTCGATTCCGTCCAAGTCCGGTTTCGTATCTTTGAGTTATCATCCAAGTTATTGTAGTCTCTTTTGAAGCTAACTCGCGTTGTGTCTTGTTTGCATTATCTCCTAAGTGGGATAAATACTTTTCGATTCCGCCGAGTCCGGTTTCGTTTGTTTGAGTTATCATCGAAGTTATGGTAGTCTCTTTTTAAGATCACTTATGGTGGGTCTTGTTCGCTTTATCTCCCAAGTGGAATAAATGCTTTTCGATTTCGTCCACGTTCGGTGTCGTATCTTTGAGTTATCATCCAAGTATGATATTCTCTTTTTAAGAACACTTACGATGTGTCTTGTACATTTTATCTCCCTAGTTGGATAATTGCGTTTCGATTCCTTCCATGTCCAGTTTCGTATCCTTGAGTTATCATCCAAGTTATGATAGTCTTTTTCAAGGTTTATCTCCCAAGTGGGATAAATACTTTTCGATTCCGCCAAATCCAGTTTCGTTTGTTTGAGTTATCATCCAAGTTATGATAGTCTGATTTTTAAGTTTTATCTCCCAAGTGGGAAAATAATTTTCGATTCCGCCAAGTCCGGTTTCTTTTGTTTGAGTTATCATCCAAGTTATGATAGTCTTTTTCAAGTTTTATCTCCCAAGTGGAATAAATACTTTTTGATTCCACCAAGTCCAATTTCGTTTGATTGAGTTATCATCCAAGTTATGATAGTCTCATTTCAAGTTTTATCTCCCATGTGGGATAAATACTTTTCGATTCCGCCAAGTCCGATTTCATTTATTTGAGTTATCAACCAAGTTATGATAGTCTCTTTTCATGTTTTATCTCCCAAGTGGGATAAATACTTTTCGATTCGCCAAGTCCGGTTTCGTTTGTTTGAGTTATCATCCAAGTTATGATAGTATTTTTCAAGTTTTATCTCCCAAGTGGGATAAATACTTTTCGATTCCGCCAAGTTCAGTTTCGTTTGTTTGAGTTATCATCCAAGTTATGATAGTCATTTTCGAGTTTTATATCAAAAGTTGGATACACACTTTTCGATTCTGCCAATTCTGGTTTCATTTGTTTGAGTTATCATCCAAGTTATCGTAGTCTCTTTTAAAGCTCATTCACGGTGTGTCTTGTTCGCTTTATCTCCCAAGTGGTATAAATGTTTTTCGATTCCTTCCAAGTACGGTTTTGTATCTTTGAGTTATCATCCAAGTATAATATTCTCTTTTTAAGAACACTCAAGGTGTGTCTTGTTCTCTTTATCTCCCAAATGGGATAAATGCTTTTCGATCCCGTCCAAGTCCGATTTCGTTTCTTCGAGTATTCAATAAAGTCATGGTAGTCTCTTTTCAAGCTCACTCACGATGTGTCTTGTTCGCTTTATCTCCAAAGTGGGATAAATGCTTTTAAATTTTTTCTAAGTCCAGTTTCGTATCTTTGAGTTAACATCCAAGTTATGGTAATCTCTTTTCAAGATAAATCGCGGTGTGTCTTGTTCGCTTTATCTCCTATGTGGGATAAATGATTTTCGATTCCGTCCAAGTCCGGTTTCGTATCTTTGAGTTATCATCCAAGTTATTGTAGTCTCTTTTCAAGCTCACTCGCGTTATGTCTTGTTCGCTTTATATCCCAAGCGGGATAAATACTTTTCGATTCCGCCGAGTCCGGTTTCGTTTGTTTGAGTTATCATCGAAGTTATGGTAGTCTCTTTTTAAGCTCACTTATGGTGGGTCTTGTTCGCTTTATCTCCCAAGTGGAATAAATGCTTTTCGATTTCGTCCACGTCCGGTGTCATATCTTTGAGTTATCATCCAAGTATGATATTCTCTTTTTAAGAACACTTACGATGTGTCTTGTACATTTTATCTCCCTAGTGGGATAATTGCTTTTCGATTCCGTCCAAGTCCAGTTTCGTATCTTTGACTTATCATCCAAGTTATGATAGTCTTTTTCAAGGTTTATCTCCCAAGTGGGATAAATACTTTTCGATTTCGCCAAATCCGGTTTCGTTTATTTGAGTTATCATCCAAGTTATGATAGTCTCTTTTTTAAGTTTTATCTCCCAAGTAGGAAAATAATTTTATATTCCGCCAAGTCTGGTTTCCTTTGTTTGAGTTATCATCCAAGTTATGATAGTCTTTTTCATGTTTTATCTCCCAAGTGGAATAAATACTTTTTGATTCCACCAAGTCCAATTTCGTTTGTTTGAGTTATCAACCAAGTTATGATAGTCTCATTTCAAGTTTTATCTCCCATGTGGGATAAATACGTTTCGATTCCGCCAAGTCCGATTTCGTTTATTTGAGTTATCATCCAAGTTATGATAGTCTCTTTTCATGTTTTATCTCCCAAGTGGGATAAATACTTTTCGATTCCGCCAAGTCCTGTTTCGTTTGTTTGAGTTATCATCCAAGTTATGATAGTATTTTTCAAGTTTTATATCCCAAGTGGGATAAATACTTTTCGATTCCGCCATGTTCAGTTTCGTTTGATTGAGTTATCATCCAAGTTATGATAGTCATTTTCGAGTTTTATATCAAAAGTTGGATACACACTTTTCGATTCTGCCAATTCTGGTTTCATTTGTTTGAGTTATCATCCAAGTTATCGTAGTCTCTTTTAAAGCTTATTCACGGTGTGTCTTGTTCGCTTTATCTCCCAAGTGGGATAAATGCTTTTCGATTCCTTCCAAGTACGGTTTTGTATCTTTGAGTTATCATCCAAGTATAATATTCTCTTTTTAAGAACACTCACGGTGTTTCTTGTTCGCTTTATATCCCAAATGGGATAAATGCTTTTCGATTCCGTCCAAGTCCGATTTCGTTTCTTCGAGTATTCAATAAAGTCATGGTAGTCTCTTTTCAAGCTCACTCACGATGTGTCTTGTTCGCTTTATCTACCAAGTGGGATAAATGCTTTTCAATTCTTTCTAAGTCCAGTTTCGTATCTTTGAGTTAACATCCAAGTTATGGTAATCTCTTTTCAAGATAAATCGCGGTGTATCTTGTTCGCTTTATCTCCCATGTGGGATAAATGATTTTCGATTCCGTCCAAGTCCGGTTTCGTATCTTTGAGTTATCATCCAAGTTATTGTAGTCTCTTTTCAAGCTCACTCGCGTTATGTCTTGTTCTCTTTATCTCCCAAGTGGGATAAATACTTTTCGATTCCGCTGAGTCCGGTTTCGTTTGTTTGAGTTATCATCGAAGTTATGGTAGTCTCTTTTTAAGCTCACTTATGGTGGGTCTTGTTCGCTTTATCTCCCAAGTGGAATAAATGCTTTTCGATTTCGTCCACGTCCGGTGTCGTATCTTTGAGTTATCATCCAAGTATGATATTCTCTTTTTAAGAACACTTACGATGTGTCTTGTACATTTTATCTCCCTAGTGGGATAATTGCTTTTCGATTCCGTCCAAGTCCAGTTTCGTATCTTTGACTTATCATCCAAGTTATGATAGTCTTTTTCAAGGAATATCTCCCAAGTGGGATAAATACTTTTCGATTTCGCCAAATCCGGTTTCGTTTATTTGAGTTATCATCCAAGTTATGATAGTCTCTTTTTTAAGTTTTATCTCCCAAGTAGGAAAATAATTTTAGATTCCGCCAAGTCTGGTTTCCTTTGTTTGAGTTATCATCCAAGTTATGATAGTCTTTTTCAAGTTTTATCTCCCAAGTGGAATAAATACTTTTTGATTCCAACAAGTCCAATTTCGTTTGTTTGAGTTATCATCCAAGTTATGATAGTCTCATTTCAAGTTTTATCTCCCATGTGGGATAAATACTTTTCGATTCTGCCAAGTCCGATTTCGTTTATTTGAGTTATCATCCAAGTTATGATAGTCTCTTTTCATGTTTTATCTCCCAAGTGGGATAAATACTTTTCGATTCCGCCAAGTCCGGTTTCGTTTGTTTGAGTTATCATCCAAGTTATGATAGTATTTTTCAAGTTTTATCTCCCAAGTGGGATAAATACTTTTCGATTCCGCCATGTTCAGTTTCGTTTATTTGAGTTATCATCCAAGTTATGATAGTCATTTTCAAGTTTTATCACAAAAGTGGGATACATACTTTTCGATTCTGCCAAGTCTGGTTTCATTTGTTTGAGTTATTATCCAAGTTATCGTAGTCTCTTTTAAAGCTCATTCACGGTGTGTCTTTTTCGCTTTATCTCTAAAGTGTGATAAATTCTTTTCGATTCCTTCCAAGTACGGTTTTGTATCTTTGAGTTATCATCCAAGTATAATATTCTCTTTTTAAGAACACTCACGGTGTGTCTTGTTCGCTTTATCTCCCAAATGGGATAAATGCTTTTCGATTTCGTCCAAGTCCGATTTCGTTTCTTCGAGTATTCAATAAAGTCATGGTAGTCTCTTTTCAAGCTCACTCACGATGTGTCTTGTTCGCTTTATCTCCCACGTGGGATAAATGCTTTTCAATTCTTTCTAAGTCCAGTTTCGTATATTTGAGTTATCTTCCAAGTTATGGTAATCTCTTTTCAAGATAAATCGCGGTGTGTCTTTTTCGCTTTATCTCCCATGTGGGATAAATGATTTTCGATTCCGTCCAAGTCCGGTTTCGTATCTTTGAGTTATCATCCAAGTTATTGTAGTCTCTTTTGAAGCTAACTCGCGTTGTGTCTTGTTTGCATTATCTCCTAAGTGGGATAAATACTTTTCGATTCCGCCGAGTCCGGTTTCGTTTGTTTGAGTTATCATCGAAGTTATGGTAGTCTCTTTTTAAGATCACTTATGGTGGGTCTTGTTCGCTTTATCTCCCAAGTGGAATAAATGCTTTTCGATTTCGTCCACGTTCGGTGTCGTATCTTTGAGTTATCATCCAAGTATGATATTCTCTTTTTAAGAACACTTACGATGTGTCTTGTACATTTTATCTCCCTAGTTGGATAATTGCGTTTCGATTCCTTCCATGTCCAGTTTCGTATCCTTGAGTTATCATCCAAGTTATGATAGTCTTTTTCAAGGTTTATCTCCCAAGTGGGATAAATACTTTTCGATTCCGCCAAATCCAGTTTCGTTTGTTTGAGTTATCATCCAAGTTATGATAGTCTGATTTTTAAGTTTTATCTCCCAAGTGGGAAAATAATTTTCGATTCCGCCAAGTCCGGTTTCTTTTGTTTGAGTTATCATCCAAGTTATGATAGTCTTTTTCAAGTTTTATCTCCCAAGTGGAATAAATACTTTTTGATTCCACCAAGTCCAATTTCGTTTGATTGAGTTATCATCCAAGTTATGATAGTCTCATTTCAAGTTTTATCTCCCATGTGGGATAAATACTTTTCGATTCCGCCAAGTCCGATTTCATTTATTTGAGTTATCAACCAAGTTATGATAGTCTCTTTTCATGTTTTATCTCCCAAGTGGGATAAATACTTTTCGATTCGCCAAGTCCGGTTTCGTTTGTTTGAGTTATCATCCAAGTTATGATAGTATTTTTCAAGTTTTATCTCCCAAGTGGGATAAATACTTTTCGATTCCGCCAAGTTCAGTTTCGTTTGTTTGAGTTATCATCCAAGTTATGATAGTCATTTTCAAGTTTTATCTCCCAAGTGGGATACATACTTTTCGATTCTGCCAAGTCTGGTTTCATTTGTTTGAGTTATCATCCAAGTTATCGTAGTCTCTTTTAAAGCTCATTCACGGTGTGTCTTGTTCGTTTTATCTCCCAAGTGGGATAAATGCTTTTCGATTCCTTCCAAGTACGGTTTTGTATCTTTGAGTTATCATCCAAGTATAATATTCTCTTTTTAAGAACACTCTCGGTGTGTCTTGTTCGCTTTATCTCCCAAATGGGATAAATGCTTTTCGATTCCGTCCAAGTCCGATTTCGTTTCTTCGGGTATTCAATAAATTCATGGTAGTCTCTTTTCAAGCTCACTCACGATGTGTCTTGTTCACTTTATCTCCCAAGTGGTATAAATGCTTTTCAATTCTGTCTTATTCCAGTTTCGTATCTTTGAGTTATCATCCAAATTATGGTAATCTCTTTTCAAGCTAAATCGCGGTGTGTCTTGTTCGCTTTATCTCCCATGTGGGATAAATGATTTTCGATTCCGTCCAAGTCCGGTTTCGTATCTTTGAGTTATCATCCAAGTTATGGTAGTCTCTTTTCAAGCTCACTCGCATTGTGTCTTGTTCGCTTTATCTCCCAAGTGGGATAAATACTTTTCGATTCCGCCAAGTCAGGTTTCATTTGTTTGAGTTATCATCAAAGTTATGGTAGTCTCTTTTTAAGCTCACATACAGTGGGTCTTGTCCGCTTTATCTCCCAAGTGGGAGAAATGCTTTTCGATTTCGTCCAAGTCCGGTTTCGTATCTATGAGTTATCATTCAAGTATGATATTCTCTTTTTAAGAACACTTACAATGTGTCTTGTACATTTTATCTCCCAAGTGGGATAATTGCTTTTCGATTCCGTCCAAGTCCAGTTTCGTATCTTTGAGTTATCATCAAAGTTATGATAGTCTTTTTCATGGTTTATCTCCCAAGTGGGATAAATACTTTTCGATTCTGCCAAGTCCGGTTTCGTTTGTTTGAGTTATCATCCAAGTTATGATAGTTTCTTTTTCAAGTTTTATATCCCAAGTGGGAAAATAATTTTCGATTCCGCCAAGTCCGGTTTCGTTTGTTTGAGTTATCATCCAAGTGATGATAGTCTTTTTCAAGTTTTATCTCCCAAGTGGAATAAATACTTTTTTATTCCACCAAGTCCAATTTCGTTTGTTTGAGTTATCATCCAAGTTATGATAGTCTCTTTTCAAGTTTTATCTCCCATGTGGGATAAATACTTTTCGATTCCGCCAAGTCCGATTTCATTTATTTGAGTTATCAACCAAGTTATGATAGTCTCTTTTCATGTTTTATCTCCAAAGTGGGATAAATACTTTTCGATTCCGCCAACTCCGGTTTCGTTTGTTTGAGTTATCATCCAAGTTATGATAGTATTTTTCAAGTTTTATCTCCCAAGTGGGATAAATACTTTTCGATTCCGCCAAGTTCAGTTTCGTTTGTTTGAGTTATCATCCAAGTTATAATAGTCATTTTCAAGTTTTATCTCCCAAGTGGGATACATACTTTTCGATTCTGCCAAGTCTGGTTTCATTTGTTTGAGTTATCATCCAAGTTATCGTAGTCTCTTTTAAAGCTCATTCACGGTATGTCTTGTTCGTTTTATCTCCCAAGTAGGATAAATGCTTTTCGATTCCTTCCAAGTACGGTTTTGTATCTTTGAGTTATCATCCAAGTATAATATTCTCTTTTTAAGAACACTCACGGTGTGTCTTGTTCGCTTTATCTCCCAAATGGGATAAATGCTTTTCGATTCCGTCCATGTCCGATTTCGTTTCATTGAGTATTCAATAAAGTCATGGTAGTATCTTTTCAAGCTCACTCACGATGTGTCTTGTTCGCTTTATCTCCCAAGTGGGATAAATGCTTTTCAATTCTTTCTAAGTCCAGTTTCGTATATTTGAGTTATTATCCAAGTTATGGTAATCTCTTTTCAAGATAAATTGCGGTGTCTCTTTTTCGCTTTATCTCCCATGTGGGATAAATGATTTTCGATTCCTTCCAAGTCCGGTTTCGTATCTTTGAGTTATCATCCAAGTTATTGTAGTCTCTTTTGAAGCTCACTCGCGTTGTGTCTTGTTTGCATTATCTCCCAAGTGGGATAAATACTTTTCGATTCCGCCGAGTCCGGTTTCGTTTGTTTGAGTTATCATCGAAGTTATGGTAGTCTCTTTTTAAGATCACTTATGGTGGGTCTTGTTCGCTTTATCTCCCAAGTGGAATAAATGCTTTTCGATTTCTTCCACGTCCGGTGTCGTATCTTTGAGTTATCATCCAAGTATGATATTCTCTTTTTAAGAACACTTACGATGTGTCTTGTACATTTTATCTCCCTAGTGGGATAATTGCGTTTCGATTCCGTCCAAGTCCAGTTTCGTATCTTTGAGTTATCATCCAAGTTATGATAGTCTTTTTCAAGGTTTATCTCCCAAGTGGGATAAATACTTTTCGATTCCGCCAAATCCGGTTTCGTTTGTTTGAGTTATCATCCAAGTTACGATAGTCTCTTTTTTAAGTTTTATCTCCCAAGTGGGAAAATAATTTTCGATTCCGCCAAGTCCGGTTTCGTTTGTTTGAGTTATCATCCAAGTTATGATAATCTTTTTCAAGTTTTATCTCCCAAGTGGAATAAATACTTTTTGATTCCACCAAGTCCAATTTCGTTTGTTTGAGTTATCATCCAAGTTATGATAGTCTCATTTCAAGTTTTATCTCCCATGTGGGATAAATACTTTTCGATTCCGCCAAGTCCGATTTCATTTATTTGAGTTATCATCCAAGTTATGATAGTCTCTTTTCATGTTTTATCTCCCAAGTGGGATAAATACTTTTCGATTCGCCAAGTCCGGTTTCGTTTGTTTGAGTTATCATCCAAGTTATGATAGTATTTTTCAAGTTTTATCTCCCAAGTGGGATAAATACTTTTCGATTCCGCCAAGTTCAGTTTCGTTTGTTTGAGTTATCATCCAAGTTATGATAGTCATTTTCAAGTTTTATCTCCCAAGTGGGATACATACTTTTCGATTCTGCCAAGTCTGGTTTCATTTGTTTGAGTTATCATCCAAGTTATCGTAGTCTCTTTTAAAGCTCATTCACGGTGTGTCTTGTTCGCTTTATCTCCCAAGTGGTATAAATGCTTTTCGATTCCTTCCAAGTACGATTTTGTATCTTTGAGTTATCATCCAAGTATAATATTCTCTTCTTAAGAACACTCAAGGTGTGTCTTGTTCGCTTTATCTCCCAAATGGGATAAATGCTTTTCGATCCCGTCCAAGTCCGATTTCGTTTCTTCGAGTATTCAATAAAGTCATGGTAGTCTCTTTTCAAGCTCACTCACGATGTGTCTTGTTCGCTTTATCTCCCAAGTGGGATAAATGCTTTTAAATTCTTTCTAAGTCCAGTTTCGTATCTTTGAGTTAACATCCAAGTTATGGTAATCTCTTTTCAAGATAAATCGCGGTGTATCTTGTTCGCTTTATCTCCCATGTGGGATAAATGATTTTCGATTCCGTCCAAGTCCGGTTTCGTATCTTTGAGTTATCATCCAAGTTATTGTAGTCTCTTTTGAAGCTCACTCGCGTTGTGTCTTGTTTGCATTATCTCCCAAGTGGGATAAATACTTTTCGATTCCGCCGAGTCCGGTTTCGTTTGTTTGAGTTATCATCGAAGTTATGGTAGTCTCTTTTTAAGATCACTTATGGTGGGTCTTGTTCGCTTTATCTCCCAAGTGGAATAAATGCTTTTCGATTTCTTCCACGTCCGGTGTCGTATCTTTGAGTTATCATCCAAGTATGATATTCTCTTTTTAAGAACACTTACGATGTGTCTTGTACATTTTATCTCCCTAGTGGGATAATTGCGTTTCGATTCCGTCCAAGTCCAGTTTCGTATCTTTGAGTTATCATCCAAGTTATGATAGTCTTTTTCAAGGTTTATCTCCCAAGTGGGATAAATACTTTTCGATTCCGCCAAATCCGGTTTCGTTTGTTTGAGTTATCATCCAAGTTACGATAGTCTCTTTTTTAAGTTTTATCTCCCAAGTGGGAAAATAATTTTCGATTCCGCCAAGTCCGGTTTCGTTTGTTTGAGTTATCATCCAAGTTATGATAATCTTTTTCAAGTTTTATCTCCCAAGTGGAATAAATACTTTTTGATTCCACCAAGTCCAATTTCGTTTGTTTGAGTTATCATCCAAGTTATGATAGTCTCATTTCAAGTTTTATCTCCCATGTGGGATAAATACTTTTCGATTCCGCCAAGTCCGATTTCATTTATTTGAGTTATCATCCAAGTTATGATAGTCTCTTTTCATGTTTTATCTCCCAAGTGGGATAAATACTTTTCGATTCGCCAAGTCCGGTTTCGTTTGTTTGAGTTATCATCCAAGTTATGATAGTATTTTTCAAGTTTTATCTCCCAAGTGGGATAAATACTTTTCGATTCCGCCAAGTTCAGTTTCGTTTGTTTGAGTTATCATCCAAGTTATGATAGTCATTTTCAAGTTTTATCTCCCAAGTGGGATACATACTTTTCGATTCTGCCAAGTCTGGTTTCATTTGTTTGAGTTATCATCCAAGTTATCGTAGTCTCTTTTAAAGCTCATTCACGGCGTGTCTTGTTCGCTTTATCTCCCAAGTGGTATAAATGCTTTTCGATTCCTTCCAAGTACGATTTTGTATCTTTGAGTTATCATCCAAGTATAATATTCTCTTCTTAAGAACACTCAAGGTGTGTCTTGTTCGCTTTATCTCCCAAATGGGATAAATGCTTTTCGATCCCGTCCAAGTCCGATTTCGTTTCTTCGAGTATTCAATAAAGTCATGGTAGTCTCTTTTCAAGCTCACTCACGATGTGTCTTGTTCGCTTTATCTCCCAAGTGGGATAAATGCTTTTAAATTCTTTCTAAGTCCAGTTTCGTATCTTTGAGTTAACATCCAAGTTATGGTAATCTCTTTTCAAGATAAATCGCGGTGTATCTTGTTCGCTTTATCTCCCATGTGGGATAAATGATTTTCGATTCCGTCCAAGTCCGGTTTCGTATCTTTGAGTTATCATCCAAGTTATTGTAGTCTCTTTTGAAGCTCACTCGCGTTGTGTCTTGTTTGCATTATCTCCCAAGTGGGATAAATACTTTTCGATTCCGCCGAGTCCGGTTTCGTTTGTTTGAGTTATCATCGAAGTTATGGTAGTCTCTTTTTAAGATCACTTATGGTGGGTCTTGTTCGCTTTATCTCCCAAGTGGAATAAATGCTTTTCGATTTCTTCCACGTCCGGTGTCGTATCTTTGAGTTATCATCCAAGTATGATATTCTCTTTTTAAGAACACTTACGATGTGTCTTGTACATTTTATCTCCCTAGTGGGATAATTGCGTTTCGATTCCGTCCAAGTCCAGTTTCGTATCTTTGAGTTATCATCCAAGTTATGATAGTCTTTTTCAAGGTTTATCTCCCAAGTGGGATAAATACTTTTCGATTCCGCCAAATCCGGTTTCGTTTGTTTGAGTTATCATCCAAGTTACGATAGTCTCTTTTTTAAGTTTTATCTCCCAAGTGGGAAAATAATTTTCGATTCCGCCAAGTCCGGTTTCGTTTGTTTGAGTTATCATCCAAGTTATGATAATCTTTTTCAAGTTTTATCTCCCAAGTGGAATAAATACTTTTTGATTCCACCAAGTCCAATTTCGTTTGTTTGAGTTATCATCCAAGTTATGATAGTCTCATTTCAAGTTTTATCTCCCATGTGGGATAAATACTTTTCGATTCCGCCAAGTCCGATTTCATTTATTTGAGTTATCATCCAAGTTATGATAGTCTCTTTTCATGTTTTATCTCCCAAGTGGGATAAATACTTTTCGATTCGCCAAGTCCGGTTTCGTTTGTTTGAGTTATCATCCAAGTTATGATAGTATTTTTCAAGTTTTATCTCCCAAGTGGGATAAATACTTTTCGATTCCGCCAAGTTCAGTTTCGTTTGTTTGAGTTATCATCCAAGTTATGATAGTCATTTTCAAGTTTTATCTCCCAAGTGGGATACATACTTTTCGATTCTGCCAAGTCTGGTTTCATTTGTTTGAGTTATCATCCAAGTTATCGTAGTCTCTTTTAAAGCTCATTCACGGTGTGTCTTGTTCGCTTTATCTCCCAAGTGGTATAAATGCTTTTCGATTCCTTCCAAGTACGATTTTGTATCTTTGAGTTATCATCCAAGTATAATATTCTCTTCTTAAGAACACTCAAGGTGTGTCTTGTTCGCTTTATCTCCCAAATGGGATAAATGCTTTTCGATCCCGTCCAAGTCCGATTTCGTTTCTTCGAGTATTCAATAAAGTCATGGTAGTCTCTTTTCAAGCTCACTCACGATGTGTCTTGTTCGCTTTATCTCCCAAGTGGGATAAATGCTTTTAAATTTTGTCTAAGTCCAGTTTCGTAGCTTTGAGTTATCATCCAAGTTATGGTAATCTCTTTTCAAGCTAAATCGCGGTGTGTCTTGTTCGCTTTATCTCCCAAGTGGGATAAATAATTTTGGATTCCGCCGAGTCCGGTTTCATTTATTTGAGTTATCATCGAAGTTATGGTAGTCTCTTTTTAAGCTCACTTACGGTGGGTCTTGTCCGCTTTATCTCCCAAGTGGAATAAATGCTTTTCGATTTCGTCCACGTCCGGTTTCGTATCTTTGAGTTATCATCCAAGTATGATATTCTCTTTTTAAGAACACTTACGATGTGTCTTGTACATTTTATCTCCCAAGTGGGATAATTGCTTTTCGATTCCGTCCAAGTCCAGTTTTGTTCTTTGAGTTATTATCAAAGTTATGATAGTCTTTTTCATGGTTTATCTCCCAAGTGGGATAAAAACTTTTCGATTCCGCCAAGTCCGGTTTCGTTTGTTTGAGTTATCATCCAAGTTATGATAGTCTCTTTTTCAAGTTTTATCTCCCAAGTGGGAAAATAATTTTCGATTCCGCCATGTCCGGTTTCGTTTGTTTGAGTTATCATCCAAGTTATGATAGTCTTTTTCAAGTTTTATCTCCCAAGTGGAATAAATACTTTTTGATTCCACCAAGTCCAATTTCGTTTGTTTGAGTTATCATCCAAGTTATGATAGTCTCTTTTCAATTTTTATCTCCCATGTGGGATAAATACTTTTCGATTCCGCCAAGTCTGATTTCATTTATTTGCGTTATCATCCAAATTATGATAGTCTATTTTCATGTTTTATCTCCCAAGTGGGATAAATACTTTTCGATTCCGCCAAGTCCGGTTTCGTTTGTTTGAGTTATCATCCAAGTTACGATAGTCTCTTTTTTAAGTTTTATCTCCCAAGTGGGAAAATAATTTTCGATTCCGCCAAGTCCGGTTTCGTTTGTTTGAGTTATCATCCAAGTTATGATAGTCTTTTTCAAGTTTTATCTCCCAAGTGGAATAAATACTTTTTGATTCCACCAAGTCCAATTTCGTTTGTTTGAGTTATCATCCAAGTTATGATAGTCTCGTTTCAAGTTTTATCTCCCATGTGGGATAAATACTTTTCGATTCCGCCAAGTCCGATTTCATTTATTTGAGTTATCATCCAAGTTATGATAGTCTCTTTTCATGTTTTATCTCCCAAGTGGGATAAATACTTTTCGATTCGCCAAGTCCGGTTTCGTTTGTTTGAGTTATCATCCAAGTTATGATAGTATTTTTCAAGTTTTATCTCCCAAGTGGGATAAATACTTTTCGATTCCGCCAAGTTCAGTTTCGTTTGTTTGAGTTATCATCCAAGTTATGATAGTCATTTTCAAGTTTTATCTCCCAAGTGGGATACATACTTTTCGATTCTGCCAAGTCCGGTTTCATTTGTTTGAGTTATCATCCAAGTTATCGTAGTCTCTTTTAAAGCTCATTCACGGTGTGTCTTGTTCGCTTTATCTCCCAAGTGGTATAAATGCTTTTCGATTCCTTCCAAGTACGATTTTGTATCTTTGAGTTATCATCCAAGTATAATATTCTCTTCTTAAGAACACTCAAGGTGTGTCTTGTTCGCTTTATCTCCCAAATGGGATAAATGCTTTTCGATCCCGTCCAAGTCCGATTTCGTTTCTTCGAGTATTCAATAAAGTCATGGTAGTCTCTTTTCAAGCTCACTCACGATGTGTCTTGTTCGCTTTATCTCCCAAGTGGGATAAATGCTTTTAAATTTTGTCTAAGTCCAGTTTCGTAGCTTTGAGTTATCATCCAAGTTATGGTAATCTCTTTTCAAGCTAAATCGCGGTGTGTCTTGTTCGCTTTATCTCCCAAGTGGGATAAATAATTTTGGATTCCGCCGAGTCCGGTTTCATTTATTTGAGTTATCATCGAAGTTATGGTAGTCTCTTTTTAAGCTCACTTACGGTGGGTCTTGTCCGCTTTATCTCCCAAGTGGAATAAATGCTTTTCGATTTCGTCCATGTCCGGTTTCGTATCTTTGAGTTATCATCCAAGTATGATATTCTCTTTTTAAGAACACTTACGATGTGTCTTGTACATTTTATCTCCCAAGTGGGATAATTGCTTTTCGATTCCGTCCAAGTCCAGTTTTGTTCTTTGAGTTATTATCAAAGTTATGATAGTCTTTTTCATGGTTTATCTCCCAAGTGGGATAAAAACTTTTCGATTCCGCCAAGTCCGGTTTCGTTTGTTTGAGTTATCATCCAAGTTATGATAGTCTCTTTTTCAAGTTTTATCTCCCAAGTGGGAAAATAATTTTCGATTCCGCCATGTCCGGTTTCGTTTGTTTGAGTTATCATCCAAGTTATGATAGTCTTTTTCAAGTTTTATCTCCCAAGTGGAATAAATACTTTTTGATTCCACCAAGTCCAATTTCGTTTGTTTGAGTTATCATCCAAGTTATGATAGTCTCTTTTCAATTTTTATCTCCCATGTGGGATAAATACTTTTCGATTCCGCCAAGTCTGATTTCATTTATTTGCGTTATCATCCAAATTATGATAGTCTATTTTCATGTTTTATCTCCCAAGTGGGATAAATACTTTTCGATTCCGCCAAGTCCGGTTTCGTTTGTTTGAGTTATCATCCAAGTTACGATAGTCTCTTTTTTAAGTTTTATCTCCCAAGTGGGAAAATAATTTTCGATTCCGCCAAGTCCGGTTTCGTTTGTTTGAGTTATCATCCAAGTTATGATAGTCTTTTTCAAGTTTTATCTCCCAAGTGGAATAAATACTTTTTGATTCCACCAAGTCCAATTTCGTTTGTTTGAGTTATCATCCAAGTTATGATAGTCTCGTTTCAAGTTTTATCTCCCATGTGGGATAAATACTTTTCGATTCCGCCAAGTCCGATTTCATTTATTTGAGTTATCATCCAAGTTATGATAGTCTCTTTTCATGTTTTATCTCCCAAGTGGGATAAATACTTTTCGATTCGCCAAGTCCGGTTTCGTTTGTTTGAGTTATCATCCAAGTTATGATAGTATTTTTCAAGTTTTATCTCCCAAGTGGGATAAATACTTTTCGATTCCGCCAAGTTCAGTTTCGTTTGTTTGAGTTATCATCCAAGTTATGATAGTCATTTTCAAGTTTTATCTCCCAAGTGGGATACATACTTTTCGATTCTGCCAAGTATGGTTTCATTTGTTTGAGTTATCATCCAAGTTATCGTAGTCTCTTTTAAAGCTCATTCACGGTGTGTCTTGTTCGCTTTATCTCCCAAGTGGGATAAATGCTTTTCGATTCCTTCCAAGTACGATTTTGTATCTTTGAGTTATCATCCAAGTATAATATTCTCTTCTTAAGAACACTCAAGGTGTGTCTTGTTCGCTTTATCTCCCAAATGGGATAAATGCTTTTCGATCCCGTCCAAGTCCGATTTCGTTTCTTCGAGTATTCAATAAAGTCATGGTAGTCTCTTTTCAAGCTCACTCACGATGTGTCTTGTTCGCTTTATCTCCCAAGTGGGATAAATGCTTTTAAATTTTGTCTAAGTCCAGTTTCGTAGCTTTGAGTTATCATCCAAGTTATGGTAATCTCTTTTCAAGCTAAATCGCGGTGTGTCTTGTTCGCTTTATCTCCCAAGTGGGATAAATAATTTTGGATTCCGCCGAGTCCGGTTTCATTTATTTGAGTTATCATCGAAGTTATGGTAGTCTCTTTTTAAGCTCACTTACGGTGGGTCTTGTCCGCTTTATCTCCCAAGTGGAATAAATGCTTTTCGATTTCGTCCACGTCCGGTTTCGTATCTTTGAGTTATCATCCAAGTATGATATTCTCTTTTTAAGAACACTTACGATGTGTCTTGTACATTTTATCTCCCAAGTGGGATAATTGCTTTTCGATTCCGTCCAAGTCCAGTTTTGATCTTTGAGTTATTATCAAAGTTATGATAGTCTTTTTCATGGTTTATCTCCCAAGTGGGATAAAAACTTTTCGATTCCGCCAAGTCCGGTTTCGTTTGTTTGAGTTATCATCCAAGTTATGATAGTCTCTTTTTCAAGTTTTATCTCCCAAGTGGGAAAATAATTTTCGATTCCGCCATGTCCGGTTTCGTTTGTTTGAGTTATCATCCAAGTTATGATAGTCTTTTTCAAGTTTTATCTCCCAAGTGGAATAAATACTTTTTGATTCCACCAAGTCCAATTTCGTTTGTTTGAGTTATCATCCAAGTTATGATAGTCTCTTTTCAATTTTTATCTCCCATGTGGGATAAATACTTTTCGATTCCGCCAAGTCTGATTTCATTTATTTGCGTTATCATCCAAATTATGATAGTCTATTTTCATGTTTTATCTCCCAAGTGGGATAAATACTTTTCGATTCCGCCAAGTCCGGTTTCGTTTGTTTGAGTTATCATCCAAGTTACGATAGTCTCTTTTTTAAGTTTTATCTCCCAAGTGGGAAAATAATTTTCGATTCCGCCAAGTCCGGTTTCGTTTGTTTGAGTTATCATCCAAGTTATGATAGTCTTTTTCAAGTTTTATCTCCCAAGTGGAATAAATACTTTTTGATTCCACCAAGTCCAATTTCGTTTGTTTGAGTTATCATCCAAGTTATGATAGTCTCATTTCAAGTTTTATCTCCCATGTGGGATAAATACTTTTCGATTCCGCCAAGTCCGATTTCATTTATTTGAGTTATCATCCAAGTTATGATAGTCTCTTTTCATGTTTTATCTCCCAAGTGGGATAAATACTTTTCGATTCGCCAAGTCCGGTTTCGTTTGTTTGAGTTATCATCCAAGTTATGATAGTATTTTTCAAGTTTTATCTCCCAAGTGGGATAAATACTTTTCGATTCCGCCAAGTTCAGTTTCGTTTGTTTGAGTTATCATCCAAGTTATGATAGTCATTTTCAAGTTTTATCTCCCAAGTGGGATACATACTTTTCGATTCTGCCAAGTCTGGTTTCATTTGTTTGAGTTATCATCCAAGTTATCGTAGTCTCTTTTAAAGCTCATTCACGGTGTGTCTTGTTCGCTTTATCTCCCAAGTGGGATAAATGCTTTTCGATTCCTTCCAAGTACGATTTTGTATCTTTGAGTTATCATCCAAGTATAATATTCTCTTCTTAAGAACACTCAAGGTGTGTCTTGTTCGCTTTATCTCCCAAATGGGATAAATGCTTTTCGATCCCGTCCAAGTCCGATTTCGTTTCTTCGAGTATTCAATAAAGTCATGGTAGTCTCTTTTCAAGCTCACTCACGATGTGTCTTGTTCGCTTTATCTCCCAAGTGGGATAAATGCTTTTAAATTTTGTCTAAGTCCAGTTTCGTAGCTTTGAGTTATCATCCAAGTTATGGTAATCTCTTTTCAAGCTAAATCGCGGTGTGTCTTGTTCGCTTTATCTCCCAAGTGGGATAAATAATTTTGGATTCCGCCGAGTCCGGTTTCATTTATTTGAGTTATCATCGAAGTTATGGTAGTCTCTTTTTAAGCTCACTTACGGTGGGTCTTGTCCGCTTTATCTCCCAAGTGGAATAAATGCTTTTCGATTTCGTCCACGTCCGGTTTCGTATCTTTGAGTTATCATCCAAGTATGATATTCTCTTTTTAAGAACACTTACGATGTGTCTTGTACATTTTATCTCCCAAGTGGGATAATTGCTTTTCGATTCCGTCCAAGTCCAGTTTTGATCTTTGAGTTATTATCAAAGTTATGATAGTCTTTTTCATGGTTTATCTCCCAAGTGGGATAAAAACTTTTCGATTCCGCCAAGTCCGGTTTCGTTTGTTTGAGTTATCATCCAAGTTATGATAGTCTCTTTTTCAAGTTTTATCTCCCAAGTGGGAAAATAATTTTCGATTCCGCCATGTCCGGTTTCGTTTGTTTGAGTTATCATCCAAGTTATGATAGTCTTTTTCAAGTTTTATCTCCCAAGTGGAATAAATACTTTTTGATTCCACCAAGTCCAATTTCGTTTGTTTGAGTTATCATCCAAGTTATGATAGTCTCTTTTCAATTTTTATCTCCCATGTGGGATAAATACTTTTCGATTCCGCCAAGTCTGATTTCATTTATTTGCGTTATCATCCAAATTATGATAGTCTATTTTCATGTTTTATCTCCCAAGTGGGATAAAAACTTTTCGATTCCGCCAAGTCCGGTTTCGTTTGTTTGAGTTATCATCCAAGTTATGATAGTCTCTTTTTCAAGTTTTATCTCCCAAGTGGGAAAATAATTTTCGATTCCGCCATGTCCGGTTTCGTTTGTTTGAGTTATCATCCAAGTTATGATAGTCTTTTTCAAGTTTTATCTCCCAAGTGGAATAAATACTTTTTGATTCCACCAAGTCCAATTTCGTTTGTTTGAGTTATCATCCAAGTTATGATAGTCTCTTTTCAATTTTTATCTCCCATGTGGGATAAATACTTTTCGATTCCGCCAAGTCTGATTTCATTTATTTGCGTTATCATCCAAATTATGATAGTCTATTTTCATGTTTTATCTCCCAAGTGGGATAAATACTTTTCGATTCCGCCAAGTCCGGTTTCGTTTGTTTGAGTTATCATCCAAGTTACGATAGTCTCTTTTTTAAGTTTTATCTCCCAAGTGAGAAAATAATTTTCGATTCCGCCAAGTCCGGTTTCGTTTGTTTGAGTTATCATCCAAGTTATGATAGTCTTTTTCAAGTTTTATCTCCCAAGTGGAATAAATACTTTTTGATTCCACCAAGTCCAATTTCGTTTGTTTGAGTTATCATCCAAGTTATGATAGTCTCATTTCAAGTTTTATCTCCCATGTGGGATAAATACTTTTCGATTCCGCCAAGTCCGATTTCATTTATTTGAGTTATCATCCAAGTTATGATAGTCTCTTTTCATGTTTTATCTCCCAAGTGGGATAAATACTTTTCGATTCGCCAAGTCCGGTTTCGTTTGTTTGAGTTATCATCCAAGTTATGATAGTATTTTTCAAGTTTTATCTCCCAAGTGGGATAAATACTTTTCGATTCCGCCAAGTTCAGTTTCGTTTGTTTGAGTTATCATCCAAGTTATGATAGTCATTTTCAAGTTTTATCTCCCAAGTGGGATACATACTTTTCGATTCTGCCAAGTCTGGTTTCATTTGTTTGAGTTATCATCCAAGTTATCGTAGTCTCTTTTAAAGCTCATTCACGGTGTGTCTTGTTCGCTTTATCTCCCAAGTGGGATAAATGCTTTTCGATTCCTTCCAAGTACGATTTTGTATCTTTGAGTTATCATCCAAGTATAATATTCTCTTCTTAAGAACACTCAAGGTGTGTCTTGTTCGCTTTATCTCCCAAATGGGATAAATGGTTTTCGATCCCGTCCAAGTCCGATTTCGTTTCTTCGAGTATTCAATAAAGTCCTGGTAGTCTCTTTTCAAGCTCACTCACGATGTGTCTTGTTCGCTTTATCTCCCAAGTGGGATAAATGCTTTTAAATTTTGTCTAAGTCCAGTTTCGTAGCTTTGAGTTATCATCCAAGTTATGGTAATCTCTTTTCAAGCTAAATCGCGGTGTGTCTTGTTCGCTTTATCTCCCAAGTGGGATAAATAATTTTGGATTCCGCCGAGTCCGGTTTCATTTATTTGAGTTATCATCGAAGTTATGGTAGTCTCTTTTTAAGCTCACTTACGGTGGGTCTTGTCCGCTTTATCTCCCAAGTGGAATAAATGCTTTTCGATTTCGTCCACGTCCGGTTTCGTATCTTTGAGTTATCATCCAAGTATGATATTCTCTTTTTAAGAACACTTACGATGTGTCTTGTACATTTTATCTCCCAAGTGGGATAATTGCTTTTCGATTCCGTCCAAGTCCAGTTTTGATCTTTGAGTTATTATCAAAGTTATGATAGTCTTTTTCATGGTTTATCTCCCAAGTGGGATAAAAACTTTTCGATTCCGCCAAGTCCGGTTTCGTTTGTTTGAGTTATCATCCAAGTTATGATAGTCTCTTTTTCAAGTTTTATCTCCCAAGTGGGAAAATAATTTTCGATTCCGCCATGTCCGGTTTCGTTTGTTTGAGTTATCATCCAAGTTATGATAGTCTTTTTCAAGTTTTATCTCCCAAGTGGAATAAATACTTTTTGATTCCACCAAGTCCAATTTCGTTTGTTTGAGTTATCATCCAAGTTATGATAGTCTCTTTTCAATTTTTATCTCCCATGTGGGATAAATACTTTTCGATTCCGCCAAGTCTGATTTCATTTATTTGCGTTATCATCCAAATTATGATAGTCTATTTTCATGTTTTATCTCCCAAGTGGGATAAATACTTTTCGATTCCGCCAAGTCCGGTTTCGTTTGTTTGAGTTATCATCCAAGTTACGATAGTCTCTTTTTTAAGTTTTATCTCCCAAGTGGGAAAATAATTTTCGATTCCGCCAAGTCCGGTTTCGTTTGTTTGAGTTATCATCCAAGTTATGATAGTCTTTTTCAAGTTTTATCTCCCAAGTGGAATAAATACTTTTTGATTCCACCAAGTCCAATTTCGTTTGTTTGAGTTATCATCCAAGTTATGATAGTCTCATTTCAAGTTTTATCTCCCATGTGGGATAAATACTTTTCGATTCCGCCAAGTCCGATTTCATTTATTTGAGTTATCATCCAAGTTATGATAGTCTCTTTTCATGTTTTATCTCCCAAGTGGGATAAATACTTTTCGATTCGCCAAGTCCGGTTTCGTTTGTTTGAGTTATCATCCAAGTTATGATAGTATTTTTCAAGTTTTATCTCCCAAGTGGGATAAATACTTTTCGATTCCGCCAAGTTCAGTTTCGTTTGTTTGAGTTATCATCCAAGTTATGATAGTCATTTTCAAGTTTTATCTCCCAAGTGGGATACATACTTTTCGATTCTGCCAAGTCTGGTTTCATTTGTTTGAGTTATCATCCAAGTTATCGTAGTCTCTTTTAAAGCTCATTCACGGTGTGTCTTGTTCGCTTTATCTCCCAAGTGGGATAAATGCTTTTCGATTCCTTCCAAGAACAATTTTGTATCTTTGAGTTATCATCCAAGTATAATATTCTCTTCTTAAGAACACTCAAGGTGTGTCTTGTTCGCTTTATCTCCCAAATGGGATAAATGCTTTTCGATCCCGTCCAAGTCCGATTTCGTTTCTTCGAGTATTCAATAAAGTCATGGTAGTCTCTTTTCAAGCTCACTCACGATGTGTCTTGTTCGCTTTATCTCCCAAGTGGGATAAATGCTTTTAAATTTTGTCTAAGTCCAGTTTCGTAGCTTTGAGTTATCATCCAAGTTATGGTAATCTCTTTTCAAGCTAAATCGCGGTGTGTCTTGTTCGCTTTATCTCCCAAGTGGGATAAATAATTTTGGATTCCGCCGAGTCCGGTTTCATTTATTTGAGTTATCATCGAAGTTATGGTAGTCTCTTTTTAAGCTCACTTACGGTGGGTCTTGTCCGCTTTATCTCCCAAGTGGAATAAATGCTTTTCGATTTCGTCCACGTCCGGTTTCGTATCTTTGAGTTATCATCCTAGTATGATATTCTCTTTTTAAGAACACTTACGATGTGTCTTGTACATTTTATCTCCCAAGTGGGATAATTGCTTTTCGATTCCGTCCAAGTCCAGTTTTGATCTTTGAGTTATTATCAAAGTTATGATAGTCTTTTTCATGGTTTATCTCCCAAGTGGGATAAAAACTTTTCGATTCCGCCAAGTCCGGTTTCGTTTGTTTGAGTTATCATCCAAGTTATGATAGTCTCTTTTTCAAGTTTTATCTCCCAAGTGGGAAAATAATTTTCGATTCCGCCATGTCCGGTTTCGTTTGTTTGAGTTATCATCCAAGTTATGATAGTCTTTTTCAAGTTTTATCTCCCAAGTGGAATAAATACTTTTTGATTCCACCAAGTCCAATTTCGTTTGTTTGAGTTATCATCCAAGTTATGATAGTCTCTTTTCAATTTTTATCTCCCATGTGGGATAAATACTTTTCGATTCCGCCAAGTCTGATTTCATTTATTTGCGTTATCATCCAAATTATGATAGTCTATTTTCATGTTTTATCTCCCAAGTGGGATAAATACTTTTCGATTCCGCCAAGTCCGGTTTCGTTTGTTTGAGTTATCATCCAAGTTACGATAGTCTCTTTTTTAAGTTTTATCTCCCAAGTGGGAAAATAATTTTCGATTCCGCCAAGTCCGGTTTCGTTTGTTTGAGTTATCATCCAAGTTATGATAGTCTTTTTCAAGTTTTATCTCCCAAGTGGAATAAATACTTTTTGATTCCACCAAGTCCAATTTCGTTTGTTTGAGTTATCATCCAAGTTATGATAGTCTCATTTCATGTTTTATCTCCCATGTGGGATAAATATTTTTCGATTCCGCCAAGTCCGATTTCATTTATTTGAGTTATCATCCAAGTTATGATAGTCTCTTTTCATGTTTTATCTCCCAAGTGGGATAAATACTTTTCGATTCGCCAAGTCCGGTTTCGTTTGTTTGAGTTATCATCCAAGTTATGATAGTATTTTTCAAGTTTTATCTCCCAAGTGGGATAAATACTTTTCGATTCCGCCAAGTTCAGTTTCGTTTGTTTGAGTTATCATCCAAGTTATGATAGTCATTTTCAAGTTTTATCTCCCAAGTGGGATACATACTTTTCGATTCTGCCAAGTCTGGTTTCATTTGTTTGAGTTATCATCCAAGTTATCGTAGTCTCTTTTAAAGCTCATTCACGGTGTGTCTTGTTCGCTTTATCTCCCAAGTGGGATAAATGCTTTTCGATTCCTTCCAAGTACGATTTTGTATCTTTGAGTTATCATCCAAGTATAATATTCTCTTCTTAAGAACACTCAAGGTGTGTCTTGTTCGCTTTATCTCCCAAATGGGATAAATGCTTTTCGATCCTGTCCAAGTCCGATTTCGTTTCTTCGAGTATACAATAAACTCATGGTAGTCTCTTTTCAAGCTCACTCACGATGTGTCTTGTTCGCTTTATCTCCCAAGTGGGATAAATGCTTTTAAATTTTGTCTAAGTCCAGTTTCGTAGCTTTGAGTTATCATCCAAGTTATGGTAATCTCTTTTCAAGCTAAATCGCGGTGTGTCTTGTTCGCTTTATCTCCCAAGTGGGATAAATAATTTTGGATTCCGCCGAGTCCGGTTTCATTTATTTGAGTTATCATCGAAGTTATGGTAGTCTCTTTTTAAGCTCACTTACGGTGGGTGTTGTCCGCTTTATCTCCCAAGTGGAATAAATGCTTTTCGATTTCGTCCACGTCCGGTTTCGTATCTTTGAGTTATCATCCAAGTATGATATTCTCTTTTTAAGAACACTTACGATGTGTCTTGTACATTTTATCTCCCAAGTGGGATAATTGCTTTTCGATTCCGTCCAAGTCCAGTTTTGATCTTTGAGTTATTATCAAAGTTATGATAGTCTTTTTCATGGTTTATCTCCCAAGTGGGATAAAAACTTTTCGATTCCGCCAAGTCCGGTTTCGTTTGTTTGAGTTATCATCCAAGTTATGATAGTCTCTTTTTCAAGTTTTATCTCCCAAGTGGGAAAATAATTTTCGATTCCGCCATGTCCGGTTTCGTTTGTTTGAGTTATCATCCAAGTTATGATAGTCTTTTTCAAGTTTTATCTCCCAAGTGGAATAAATACTTTTTGATTCCACCAAGTCCAATTTCGTTTGTTTGAGTTATCATCCAAGTTATGATAGTCTCTTTTCAATTTTTATCTCCCATGTGGGATAAATACTTTTCGATTCCGCCAAGTCTGATTTCATTTATTTGCGTTATCATCCAAATTATGATAGTCTATTTTCATGTTTTATCTCCCAAGTGGGATAAATACTTTTCGATTCCGCCAAGTCCGGTTTCGTTTGTTTGAGTTATCATCCAAGTTATGATAGTATTTTTCAAGTTTTATCTCCCAAGTGGGATAAATACTTTTCGATTCCGCCATGTTCAGTTTCGTTTTTTTGAGTTATCATCAAAGTTATGATAGTCATTTTCAAGTTTTATCTCCCAAGTGGGATACATACTTTTCGATTCTGCCAAGTCTGGTTTCATTTGTTTGAGTTATCATCCAAGTTATCGTAGTCTCTTTTAAAGCTCGTTCACGGTGTGTCTTGTTCGTTTTATCTCCCAAGTGGGATAAATGTTTTTCGATTCCTTCCAAGTACGGTTTTGTATCTTTGAGTTATCATCCAAGTATAATATTCTCTTTTTAAGAACACTCACGGTGTGTCTTGTTCTCTTTATCTCCCAAATGGGATAAATGCTTTTCGATTCCGTCCAAGTCCGATTTCGTTTCTTCGAGTATTCAATAAAGTCATGGTAGTCTCTTTTCAAGCTCACTCATGATGTGTCTTGTTCACTTTATCTCCCAAGTGGGATAAATGCTTTTCAATTCTGTCTAAGTCCAGTTTCGTATCTTTGAGTTATCATCCAAGTTATGGTAATCTCTTTTCAAGCTAAATCACGATGTGTCTTGTTCGCTTTATCTCCCAAGTGGGATAAATGATTTTCGATTCCGTCCAAGTCCGGTTTCGTATCTTTGAGTTATCATCCAAGTTATGGTAGTCTCTTTTCAAGCTCACTCGCGTGTTGTCTTGTTCGCTTTATCTCCCAAGTGGGATAAATACTTTTTGATTCCGCCAAGTCAGGTTTCATTTGTTTGAGTTATCATCGAAGTTATTGTAGTCTCTTTTTAAGCTCACTTACGGTGGGTCTTGTCCGCTTTATCTCCCAAGTGGGATAAATGCTTTTCCATTTCGTCCACGTCCGGTTTCGTATCTATGAGTTATCATTCAAGTATGATATTCTCTTTTTAAGAACACTTACGATGTGTCTTGTAAATTTTATCTCCCAAGTGGGATAATTGCTTTTCGATTCCGTCCAAGTCCAGTTTCGTATCTTTGAGTTATTATCAAAGTTATGATAGTCTTTTTCATGGTTTATCTCCCAAGTGGGATAAATACTTTTCGATTCCGCCAAGTCTGATTTCATTTATTTGCGTTATCATCCAACTTATGATAGTCTATTTTCATGTTTTATCTCCCAAGTGGGATAAATACTTTTCGATTCCGCCAAGTCCGGTTTCGTTTGTTTGAGTTATCATCCAAGTTATGATAGTATTTTTCAAGTTTTATCTCCCAAGTGGGATAAATACTTTTCGATTCCGCCATGTTCAGTTTCGTTTTTTTGAGTTATCATCAAAGTTATGATAGTCATTTTCAGGTTTTATCTCCCAAGTGGGATACATACTTTTCGATTCTGCCAAGTCTGGTTTCATTTGTTTGAGTTATCATCCAAGTTATCGTAGTCTCTTTTAAAGCTCATTCACGGTGTGTCTTGTTCGTTTTATCTCCCAAGTGGGATAAATGCTTTTCGATTCCTTCCAAGTACGGTTTTGTATCTTTGAGTTATCATCCAAGTATAATATTCTCTTTTTAAGAACACTCACGGTGTGTCTTGTTCTCTTTATCTCCCAAATGGGATAAATGCTTTTCGATTCCGTCCATGTCCGATTTCGTTTCTTCGAGTATTCAATAAAGTCATGGTAGTCTGTTTTCAAGCTCACTCACGATGTGTCTTGTTCACTTTATCTCCCAAGTGGGATAAATGCTTTTCAATTCTGTCTAAGTCCAGTTTCCTATCTTTGAGTTATCATCCAAGTTATGGTAATCTCTTTTCAAGCTAAATCGCGGTGTGTCTTGTTCGCTTTATCTCCCAAGTGGGATAAATGATTTTCGATTCCGTACAAGTCCGGTTTCGTATCTTTGAGTTATCATCCAAGTTATGGTAGTCTCTTTTCAAGCTCACTCGCGTTGTGTCTTGTTCGCTTTATCTCCCAAGTGGGATAAATACTTTTCGATTCCGCCAAGTCAGGTTTCATTTGTTTGACTTATCATCGAAGTTATGGTAGTCTCTTTTTAAGCTCACTTACGGTGGGTCTTGTTCGCTTTATCTCCCAAGTGGGATAAATGCTTTTCGATTTCGTCCAAGTCCAGTTTCGTATCTATGAGTTATCATTCAAGTATAATATTCTCTTTTTAAGAACACTTACGATGTGTCTTATACATTTTATCTCCCTAGTGGGATAATTGCTTTTCGATTCCGTCCAAGTCCAGTTTCGTATCTTTGAGTTATCATCAAAGTTATGATAGTCTTTTTCAAGGTTTATCTCCCAAGTGGGATAAATACTTTTCGATTCCGCCAAGTCCGGTTTCGTTTGTTTGAGTTATCATCCAAGTTATGATAGTCTCTTTTTCAAGTTTTATCTCCCAAGTGGGAAAATAATTTTCGATTCCGCCAAGTCCGATTTCATTTGTTTGAGTTATCATCCAAGTTATGATAGTCTTTTTCAAGTTTTATCTCCCAAGTGGAATAAATACTTTTTGATTCCACCAAGTCCAATTTCGTTTGTTTGAGTTATCATCCAAGTTATGATAGTCTCTTTTCAATTTTTATCTCCCATGTGGGATAAATACTTTTCGATTCCGCCAAGTCCGATTTCATTTATTTGCGTTATCATCCAACTTATGATAGTCTATTTTCATGTTTTATCTCCCAAGTGGGATAAATACTTTTCGATTCCGCCAAGTCCGGTTTCGTTTGTTTGAGTTATCATCCAAGTTATGATAGTATTTTTCAAGTTTTATCTCCCAAGTGGGATAAATACTTTTCGATTCCGCCATGTTCAGTTTCGTTTGTTTGAGTTATCATCCAAGTTATGATAGTCTTTTTCAAGTTTTATCTCCCAAGTGGGATACATAATTTTCGATTCTGCCAAGTCTGGTTTCATTTGTTTGAGTTATCATCCAAGTTATCGTAGTCTCTTTTAAAGCTTATTCACGGTGTGTCTTGTTCGCTTTATCTCCCAAGTGGGATAAATGCTTTTCGATTCCTTCCAAGTCCGGTTTTGTATCTTTGAGTTATCATCCAAGTATAATATTTTCTTTTTAAGAACACTCACGGTGTGTCTTGTTCGCTTTATCTCCCAAATGGGATAAATGCTTTTCGATTACGTCCAAGTCCGATTTCGTTTCTTCGAGTATTCAATAAAGTCATGGTAGTCTCTTTTCAAGCTCACTCACGGTGTGTCTTGTTCGCTTTATCTCCCAAGTGGGATAAATGCTTTTCAATTCTGTCTATGTCCAGTTTCATATCTTTGAGTTATCATCCAAGTTATGGTAGTCTCTTTTCAAGCTAAATCGTGGTGTGTCTTGTTCGCATTATCTCCCAAGTGGGATAAATGATTTTCGATTCCGTCCAAATCCGGTTTCGTATATTTGAGTTATCATCCAAGTTATGGTAGTCTCTTTTAAAGCTCACTCGCGTTGTGTCTTGTTCGCTTTATCTCCCAAGTGGGATAAATACTTTTCGATTCCGCCGAGTCCGGTTTCGTTTATTTGAGTTATCATCGAAGTTATGGTAGTCTCTTTTTAAGATCACTTACGGTGGGTCTTGTCCGCTTTATCTCCCAAGTGGAATAAATGCTTTTCGATTTCGTCCACGTCCGGTTTCGTATCTTTGAGTTATCATCCAAGTATGATATTCTCTTTTTAAGAACACTTACGATGTGTCTTGTACATTTTATCTCCCTAATGGTATAATTGCTTTTCGATTCCATCCAAGTCCAGTTTCGTATCTTTGAGATATCATCCAAGTTATGATAGTCTTTTTCAAGGTTTATCTCCCAAGTGGGATAAATACTTTTCGATTCCGCTAAATCCGGTTTCGTTTGTTTGAGTTATCATCCAAGTTATGATAGTCTCTTTTGTAAGGTTTATCTCCCAAGTGGGAAAATAATTTTCGATTCCGCCAAGTTCGGTTTCGTTTGTTTGAGTTATCATCCAGGTTATGATAGTCTTTTTCAAGTTTATCTCCCAAGTGGAATAAATACTCTTTGATACCACCAAGTCCAATTTCATTTGTTTGAGTTATCATCCAAGTTATGATAGTATCTTTTCAATTTTTATCTCCCATGTGGGATAAATACTTTTCGATTCCGCCAAGTCCGATTTCGTTTATTTGCGTTATCATCCAACTTATGATAGTCTATTTTCATGTTTTATCTCCCAAGTGGGATAAATACTTTTCGATTCCGCCAAGTCCGGTTTCGTTTGTTTGAGTTATCATCCAAGTTATGATAGTATTTTTCAAGTTTTATCTCCCAAGTGGGATAAATACTTTTCGATTCCGCCATGTTCAGTTTCGTTTTTTTGAGTTATCATCAAAGTTATGATAGTCATTTTCAAGTTTTATCTCCCAAGTGGGATACATACTTTTCGATTCTGCCAAGTCTGGTTTCATTTATTTGAGTTATCATCCAAGTTATCGTAGTCTCTTTTAAAGCTCATTCACGGTGTGTCTTGTTCGTTTTATCTCCCATGTGGGATAAATGCTTTTCGATTCCTTCCAAGTACGGTTTTGTATCTTTGAGTTATTATCCAAGTATAATATTCTCTTTTTAAGAACAATCACGGTGTGTCTTGTTCGCTTTATCTCCCAAATGGGATAAATGCTTTTCGATTCCGTCCAAGTCCGATTTCGTTTCTTCGAGTATTCAATAAAGTCATGGTAGACTCTTTTCGAGCTCACTCACGATGTGTCTTGTTCGCTTTATCTCCCAAGTGGGATAAATGGTTTTCAATTCTGTCTATGTCCAGTTTCGTATCTTTGAGTTATCATCCAAGTTATGGTAATCTCTTTTCAAGCTAAATCGCGGTGTGTCTTGTTCGCTTTATCTCCCAAGTGGGATAAATGATTTTCGATTCCGTACAAGTCCGGTTTCGTATCTTTGAGTTATCATCCAAGTTATGGTAGTCTCTTTTCAAGCTCACTCGCGTTGTGTCTTGTTCGCTTTATCTCCCAAGTGGGATAAATACTTTTCGATTCCTCCAAGTCAGGTTTCATTTGTTGAAGTTATCATCGAAGTTATGGTAGTCTCTTTTTAAGCTCACTTACGGTGGGTCTTGTTCGCTTTATCTCCCAAGTGGGATAAATGTTTTTCGATTTCGTCCACGTCCGGTTTCATATCTATGTGTTATCATTCAAGTATAATATTCTCTTTTTAAGAACACTTACGATGTGTCTTGTACATTTTATCTCCCTAGTGGGATAATTGCTTTTCGATTCCGTCCAAGTCCAGTTTCGTATCTTTGAGTTATCATCCAAGTTATGATAGTCTTTTTCAAGGTTTATCTCCCAAGTGGGATAAATACTTTTCGATTCCGCTAAATCCGGTTTCGTTTGTTTGAGTTATCATCCAAGTTATGATAGTCTCTATTGTAAGTTTTATCTCCCAAGTGGGAAAATAATTTTCGATTCCGCCAAGTTCGGTTTCGTTTGTTTGAGTTATCATCCAAGTTATGATAGTCTTTTTCAAGTTTATCTCCCAAGTGGAATAAATACTTTTTGATACCACCAAGTCCAATTTCGTTTGTTTGAGTTATCATCCAAGTTATGATAGTATCTTTTCAATTTTTATCTCCCATGTGGGATAAATACTTTTCGATTCCGCCAAGTCCGATTTCGTTTATTTGCGTTATCATCCAACTTATGATAGTCTATTTTCATGTTTTATCTCCCAAGTGGGATAAATACTTTTCGATTCCGCCAAGTTCGGTTTCGTTTGTTTGAGTTATCATCCAAGTTATGATAGTCTCTTTTTCAAGTTTTATCTCCCAAGTGGGAAAATAGTTTTCGATTCCGCCAAGTCCGAGTTCGTTTATTTGAGTTATCATCCAAGTTATGATAGTCTTTTTCCAGTTTTATCTCCCAAGTGGAATAAATACTTTTTGATTCCACCAAGTCCAATTTCGTTTGTTTGAGTTATCATCCAAGTTATGATAGTCTCTTTTCAATTTTTATCTCCCATGTGGGATAAATACTTTTCGATTCCGCCAGGTCCGATTTCATTTATTTGCGTTATCATCCAACTTATGATAGTCTATTTTGATGTTTTATCTCCCAAGTGGGATAAATACTTTTCGATTCCGCCAAGTCCGGTTTCGTTTGTTTGAGTTATCATCCAAGTTATGATAGTATTTTTCAAGTTTTATCTCCCAAGTGGGATAAATACTTTTCGATTCCGCCATGTTCAGTTTCATTTGTTTGTGTTATCATCCAAGTTATGATAGTCTTTTTCAAGTTTTATCTCCCAAGTGGGATACATAATTTTCGATTCTGCCAAGTCTGGTTTCATTTGTTTGAGTTATCATCCAAGTTATCGTAGTCTCTTTTAAAGCTTATTCACGGTGTGTCTTGTTCGCTTTATCTCCCAAGTGGGATAAATGCTTTTCGATTCCTTCCAAGTCCGGTTTTGTATCTTTGAGTTATCATCCAAGTATAATATTTTCTTTTTAAGAACACTCACGGTGTGTCTTGTTCGCTTTATCTCCCAAATGGGATAAATGCTTTTCGATTCCGTCCAAGTCCGATTTCGTTTCTTCGAGTATTCAATAAAGTCATGGTAGTCTCTTTTCAAGCTCACTCACGGTGTGTCTTGTTCGCTTTATCTCCCAAGTGGGATAAATGCTTTTCAATTATGTCTATGTCCAGTTTCATATCTTTGAGTTATCATCCAAGTTATGGTAGTCTCTTTTCAAGCTAAATCGTGGTGTGTCTTGTTCGCTTTATCTCCCAAGTGGGATAAATGATTTTCGATTCCGTCCAAGTCCGGTTTCGTATATTTGAGTTATCATCCAAGTTATGGTAGACTCTTTTAAAGCTCACTCGCGTTGTGTCTTGTTCGCTTTATCTCCCAAGTGGGATAAATACTTTTCGATTCCGCCGAGTCCGGTTTCGTTTGTTTGAGTTATCATCGAAGTTATGGTAGTCTCTTTTTAAGCTCACTTACGGTGGATCTTGTTCGCTTTATCTCCCAAGTGGAATAAATGCTTTTCGATTTCGTCCACGTCCGGTTTCGTATCTTTGAGTTATCATCCAAGTATGATATTCTCTTTTTAAGAACACTTACGATGTGTCTTGTACATTTTATCTCCCTAATGGTATAATTGCTTTTCGATTCCATCCAAGTCCAGTTTCGTATCTTTGAGTTATCATCCAAGTTATGATAGTCTTTTTCAAGGTTTATCTCCCAAGTGGGATAAATACTTTTCGATTCCGCTAAATCCGGTTTCGTTTGTTTGAGTTATCATCCAAGTTATGATAGTCTCTATTGTAAGTTTTATCTCCCAAGTGGGAAAATAATTTTCGATTCCGCCAAGTTCGGTTTCGTTTGTTTGAGTTATCATCCAAGTTATGATAGTCTTTTTCAAGTTTATCTCCCAAGTGGAATAAATACTTTTTGATACCACCAAGTCCAATTTCGTTTGTTTGAGTTATCATCCAAGTTATGATAGTATCTTTTCAATTTTTATCTCCCATGTGGGATAAATACTTTTCGATTCCGCCAAGTCCGATTTCGTTTATTTGCGTTATCATCCAACTTATGATAGTCTATTTTCATGTTTTATCTCCCAAGTGGGATAAATACTTTTCGATTCCGCCAAGTTCGGTTTCGTTTGTTTGAGTTATCATCCAAGTTATGATAGTCTCTTTTTCATGTTTTATCTCCCAAGTGGGAAAATAGTTTTCGATTCCGCCAAGTCCGAGTTCGTTTATTTGAGTTATCATCCAAGTTATGATAGTCTTTTTCCAGTTTTATCTCCCAAGTGGAATAAATACTTTTTGATTCCACCAAGTCCAATTTCGTTTGTTTGAGTTATCATCCAAGTTATGATAGTCTCTTTTCAATTTTTATCTCCCATGTGGGATAAATACTTTTCGATTCCGCCAAGTCCGATTTCATTTATTTGCGTTATCATGCAACTTATGATAGTCTATTTTGATGTTTTATCTCCCAAGTGGGATAAATACTTTTCGATTCTGCCAAGTCCGGTTTCGTTTGTTTGAGTTATCATCCAAGTTATGATAGTATTTTTCAAGTTTTATCTCCCAAGTGGGATAAATACTTTTCGATTCCGCCATGTTCAGTTTCATTTGTTTGAGTTATCATCCAAGTTATGATAGTCTTTTTCAAGTTTTATCTCCCAAGTGGGATACATAATTTTCGATTCTGCCAAGTCTGGTTTCATTTGTTTGAGTTATCATCCAAGTTATCGTAGTCTCTTTTAAAGCTTATTCACGGTGTGTCTTGTTCGCTTTATCTCCCAAGTGGGATAAATGCTTTTCGATTCCTTCCAAGTCCGGTTTTGTATCTTTGAGTTATCATCCAAGTTAATATTTTCTTTTTAAGAACACTCACGGTGTGTCTTGTTCGCTTTATCTCCCAAATGGGATAAATGCTTTTCGATTCCGTCCAAGTCCGATTTCGTTTCTTCGAGTATTCAATAAAGTCATGGTAGTCTCTTTTCAAGCTCACTCACGATGTGTCTTGTTCGCTTTATCTCCCAAGTGGGATAAATGCTTTTCAATTATGTCTATGTCCAGTTTCATATCTTTGAGTTATCATCCAAGTTATGGTAGTCTCTTTTCAAGCTAAATCGTGGTGTGTCTTGTTCGCTTTATCTCCCAAGTGGGATAAATGATTTTCGATTCCGTCCAAGTCCGGTTTCGTATATTTGAGTTATCATCCAAGTTATGGTAGACTCTTTTAAAGCTCACTCGCGTTGTGTCTTGTTCGCTTTATCTCCCAAGTGGGATAAATACTTTTCGATTCCGCCGAGTCCGGTTTCGTTTGTTTGAGTTATCATCGAAGTTATGGTAGTCTCTTTTTAAGCTCACTTACGGTGGATCTTGTTCGCTTTATCTCCCAAGTGGAATAAATGCTTTTCGATTTCGTCCACGTCCGGTTTCGTATCTTTGAGTTATCATCCAAGTATGATATTCTCTTTTTAAGAACACTTACGATGTGTCTTGTACATTTTATCTCCCTAATGGTATAATTGCTTTTCGATTCCATCCAAGTCCAGTTTCGTATCTTTGAGTTATCATCCAAGTTATGATAGTCTTTTTCAAGGTTTATCTCCCAAGTGGGATAAATACTTTTCGATTCCGCTAAATCCGGTTTCGTTTGTTTGAGTTATCATCCAAGTTATGATAGTCTCTATTGTAAGTTTTATCTCCCAAGTGGGAAAATAATTTTTGATTCCGCCAAGTTCGGTTTCGTTTGTTTGAGTTATCATCCAAGTTATGATAGTCTTTTTCAAGTTTATCTCCCAAGTGGAATAAATACTTTTTGATACCACCAAGTCCAATTTCGTTTGTTTGAGTTATCATCCAAGTTATGATAGTATCTTTTCAATTTTTATCTCCCATGTGGGATAAATACTTTTCGATTCCGCCAAGTCCGATTTCGTTTATTTGCGTTATCATCCAACTTATGATAGTCTATTTTCATGTTTTATCTCCCAAGTGGGATAAATACTTTTCGATTCCGCCAAGTTCGGTTTCGTTTGTTTGAGTTATCATCCAAGTTATGATAGTCTCTTTTTCAAGTTTTATCTCCCAAGTGGGAAAATAGTTTTCGATTCCGCCAAGTCCGAGTTCGTTTATTTGAGTTATCATCCAAGTTATGATAGTCTTTTTCCAGTTTTATCTCCCAAGTGGAATAAATACTTTTTGATTCCACCAAGTCCAATTTCGTTTGTTTGAGTTATCATCCAAGTTATGATAGTCTCTTTTCAATTTTTATCTCCCATGTGGGATAAATACTTTTCGATTCCGCCAAGTCCGATTTCATTTATTTGCGTTATCATCCAACTTATGATAGTCTATTTTGATGTTTTATCTCCCAAGTGGGATAAATACTTTTCGATTCTGCCAAGTCCGGTTTCGTTTGTTTGAGTTATCATCCAAGTTATGATAGTATTTTTCAAGTTTTATCTCCCAAGTGGGATAAATACTTTTCGATTCCGCCATGTTCAGTTTCATTTGTTTGAGTTATCATCCAAGTTATGATAGTCTTTTTCAAGTTTTATCTCCCAAGTGGGATACATAATTTTCGATTCTGCCAAGTCTGGTTTCATTTGTTTGAGTTATCATCCAAGTTATCGTAGTCTCTTTTAAAGCTTATTCACGGTGTGTCTTGTTCGCTTTATCTCCCAAGTGGGATAAATGCTTTTCGATTCCTTCCAAGTCCGGTTTTGTATCTTTGAGTTATCATCCAAGTATAATATTTTCTTTTTAAGAACACTCACGGTGTGTCTTGTTCGCTTTATCTCCCAAATGGGATAAATGCTTTTCGATTCCGTCCAAGTCCGATTTCGTTTCTTCGAGTATTCAATAAAGTCATGGTAGTCTCTTTTCAAGCTCACTCACGGTGTGTCTTGTTCGCTTTATCCCCTAAGTGGGATAAATGCTTTTCAATTATGTCTATGTCCAGTTTCATATCTTTGAGTTATCATCCAAGTTATGGTAGTCTCTTTTCAAGCTAAATCGTGGTGTGTCTTGTTCGCTTTATCTCCCAAGTGGGATAAATGATTTTCGATTCCGTCCACGTCCGGTTTCGTATATTTGAGTTATCATCCAAGTTATGGTAGTCTATTTTAAAGCTCACTCGCGTTGTGTCTTGTTCGCTTTATCTCCCAAGTGGGATAAATACTTTTCGATTCCGCCGAGTCCGGTTTCGTTTGTTTGAGTTATCATCGAAGTTATGGTAGTCTCTTTTTAAGCTCACTTACGGTGGGTCTTGTTCGCTTTATCTCCCAAGTGGAATAAATGCTTTTCGTTTTCGTCCACGTCCGGTTTCGTATCTTTGAGTTATCATCCAAGTATGATATTCTCTTTTTAAGAACACTTATGATGTGTCTTGTACATTTTATCTCCCTAATGGTATAATTGCTTTTCGATTCCATCCAAGTCCAGTTTCGTATCTTTGAGTTATCATCCAAGTTATGATAGTCTTTTTCAAGGTTTATCTCCCAAGTGGGATAAATACTTTTCGATTCCGCTAAATCCGGTTTCGTTTGTTTGAGTTATCATCCAAGTTATGATAGTCTTTTTCAAGTTTTATCTCCCAAGTGGAATAAATACTTTTTGATTCCACCAAGTCCAATTTCGTTTGTTTGAGTTATCATCCAAGTTATGATAGTATCTTTTCAATTTTTATCTCCCATGTGGGATAAATACTTTTCGATTCCGCCAAGTCCAATTTCGTTTATTTGCGTTATCATCCAAGTTATGATAGTCTTTTCAAGTTTTATCTCCCAAGTGGAATAAATACTTTTTGATTCGACCAAGTCCAATTTCGTTTGTTTGAGTTATCATCCAAGTTATGATAGTCTCTTTTCAATTTTTATCTCCCATGTGGGGAAAATACTTTTCGATTCCGCCAAGTCCGATTTCGTTTATTTGCGTTATCATCCAACTTATGATAGTCTATTTTCATGTTTTATCTCCCAAGTGGGATAAATACTTTTCGATTCCACCAAGTCCGGTTTCGTTTGTTTGAGTTATCATCCAAGTTATGATAGTATATTTCAAGTTTTATCTCTCAAGTGGGATAAATACTTTTCGATTCCGCCATGTTGAGTTTCGTTTGTTTGAGTTATCATCCAAGTTATGATAGTCTTTTTCAAGTTTTATCTCCCAAGTGGGATACATAATTTTCGATTCTGCCAAGTTTGGTTTCATTTGTTTGAGTTATCATCCAAGTTATCATAGTCTCTTTTAAAGCTTATTCACGGTGTGTCTTGTTCGCTTTATCTCCCAAGTGGGATAAATGCTTTTCGATTCCTTCCAAGTCCGGTTTTGTATCTTTGAGTTATCATCCAAGTATAATATTTTCTTTTAACGAACACTCACGGTGTGTCTTGTTCGCTTTATCTCCCAAATGGGATAAATGCTTTTCGATTCCGTCCAAGTCCGATTTCGTTTCTTCGAGTATTCAATAAAGTCATGGTAGTCTCTTTTCAAGCTCACTCACGGTGTGTCTTGTTCGCTTTATCCCCTAAGTGGGATAAATGCTTTTCAATTATGTCTATGTCCAGTTTCATATCTTTGAGTTATCATCCAAGTTATGGTAGTCTCTTTTCAAGCTAAATCGTGGTGTGTCTTGTTCGCTTTATCTCCCAAGTGGGATAAATGATTTTCGATTCCGTCCACGTCCGGTTTCGTATATTTGAGTTATCATCCAAGTTATGGTAGTCTATTTTAAAGCTCACTCGCGTTGTGTCTTGTTCGCTTTATCTCCCAAGTGGGATAAATACTTTTCGATTCCGCCGAGTCCGGTTTCGTTTGTTTGAGTTATCATCGAAGTTATGGTAGTCTCTTTTTAAGCTCACTTACGGTGGGTCTTGTTCGCTTTATCTCCCAAGTGGAATAAATGCTTTTCGTTTTCGTCCACGTCCGGTTTCGTATCTTTGAGTTATCATCCAAGTATGATATTCTCTTTTTAAGAACACTTATGATGTGTCTTGTACATTTTATCTCCCTAATGGTATAATTGCTTTTCGATTCCATCCAAGTCCAGTTTCGTATCTTTGAGTTATCATCCAAGTTATGATAGTCTTTTTCAAGGTTTATCTCCCAAGTGGGATAAATACTTTTCGATTCCGCTAAATCCGGTTTCGTTTGTTTGAGTTATCATCCAAGTTATGATAGTCTTTTTCAAGTTTTATCTCCCAAGTGGAATAAATACTTTTTGATTCCACCAAGTCCAATTTCGTTTGTTTGAGTTATCATCCAAGTTATGATAGTATCTTTTCAATTTTTATCTCCCATGTGGGATAAATACTTTTCGATTCCGCCAAGTCCAATTTCGTTTATTTGCGTTATCATCCAAGTTATGATAGTCTTTTTCAAGTTTTATCTCCCAAGTGGAATAAATACTTTTTGATTCGACCAAGTCCAATTTCGTTTGTTTGAGTTATCATCCATGTTATGATAGTCTCTTTTCAATTTTTATCTCCCATGTGGGGAAAATACTTTTCGATTCCGCCAAGTCCGATTTCGTTTATTTGCGTTATCATCCAACTTATGATAGTCTATTTTCATGTTTTATCTCCCAAGTGGGATAAATACTTTTCGATTCCACCAAGTCCGGTTTCGTTTGTTTGAGTTATCATCCAAGTTATGATAGTATATTTCAAGTTTTATCTCTCAAGTGGGATAAATACTTTTCGATTCCGCCATGTTGAGTTTCGTTTGTTTGAGTTATCATCCAAGTTATGATAGTCTTTTTCAAGTTTTATCTCCCAAGTGGGATACATAATTTTCGATTCTGCCAAGTTTGGTTTCATTTGTTTGAGTTATCATCCAAGTTATCATAGTCTCTTTTAAAGCTTATTCACGGTGTGTCTTGTTCGCTTTATCTCCCAAGTGGGATAAATGCTTTTCGATTCCTTCCAAGTCCGGTTTTGTATCTTTGAGTTATCATCCAAGTATAATATTTTCTTTTTAAGAACACTCACGGTGTGTCTTGTTCGCTTTATCTCCCAAATGGGATAAATGCTTTTCGATTCCGTCCAAGTCCGATTTCGTTTCTTCGAGTATTCAATAAAGTCATGGTAGTCTCTTTTCAAGCTCACTCACGGTGTGTCTTGTTCGCTTTATCCCCCAAGTGGGATAAATGCTTTTCAATTATGTCTATGTCCAGTTTCATATCTTTGAGTTATCATCCAAGTTATGGTAGTCTCTTTTCAAGCTAAATCGTGGTGTGTCTTGTTCACTTTATCTCCCAAGTGGGATAAATGATTTTCGATTCCGTCCACGTCCAGTTTCGTATATTTGAGTTATCATCCAAGTTATGGTAGTCTATTTTAAAGCTCACTCGCGTTGTGTCTTGTTCGCTTTATCTCCCAAGTGGGATAAATACTTTTCGATTCCGCCGAGTCCGGTTTCGTTTGTTTGAGTTATCATCGAAGTTATAGTAGTCTCTTTTTAAGCTCACTTACGGTGGGTCTTGTTCGCTTTATCTCCCAAGTGGAATAAATGCTTTTCGATTTCGTCCACGTCCGGTTTCGTATCTTTGAGTTATCATCCAAGTATGATATTCTCTTTTTAAGAACACTTACGATGTGTCTTGTACATTTTATCTCCCTAATGGTATAATTGCTTTTCGATTCCATCCATGTCCAGTTTCGTATCTTTGAGTTATCATCCAAGTTATGATAGTCTTTTTCAAGGTTTATCTCCCAAGTGGGATAAATACTTTTCGATTCCGCTAAATCCGGTTTCGTTTGTTTGAGTTATCATCCAAGTTATGATAGTATCTTTTCAATTTTTATCTCCCATGTGGGATAAATACTTTTCGATTCCGCCAAGTCCAATTTCGTTTATTTGCGTTATCATCCAAGTTATGATAGTCTTTTTCAAGTTTTATCTCCCAAGTGGAATAAATACTTTTTGATTCGACCAAGTCCAATTTCGTTTGTTTGAGTTATCATTCAAGTTATGATAGTCTCTATTCAATTTTTATCTCCCATGTGGGGAAAATACTTTTCGATTCCGCCAAGTCCGATTTCGTTTATTTGCGTTATCATCCAACTTATGATAGTCTATTTTCATGTTTTATCTCCCAAGTGGGATAAATACTTTTCGATTCCACCAAGTCCGGTTTCGTTTGTTTGAGTTATCATCCAAGTTATGATAGTATTTTTCAAGTTTTATCTCTCAAGTGGGATAAAAACTTTTCGATTCCGCCATGTTCAGTTTCGTTTGTTTGAGTTATCATCCAAGTTATGATAGTCTTTTTCATGTTTTATCTCCCAAGTGGGATACATAATTTTCGATTCTGCCAAGTCTGGTTTCATTTGTTTGAGTTATCATCCAAGTTATCGTAGTCTCTTTTAAAGCTTATTCACGGTGTGTCTTGTTCGCTTTATCTCCTAAGTGGGATAAATGCTTTTCGATTCCTTCCAAGTCCGGTTTTGTATCTTTGAGTTATCATCCAAGTATAATATTTTCTTTTTAAGAACACTCACGGTGTGTCTTGTTCGCTTTATCTCCCAAATGGAATAAATGCTTTTCGATTCCGTCCAAGTCCGATTTCGTTTCTTCGAGTATTCAATAAAGTCATGCTAGTCTCTTTTCAAGCTCACTCACGGTGTGTCTTGTTCGCTTTATCTCCCAAGTGGGATAAATGCTTTTCAATTATGTCTACGTCCAGTTTCATATCTTTGAGTTATCATCCAAGTTATGGTAGTCTCTTTTCAACTAAATCGTGGTGTGTCTTGTTCGCTTTATCTCCCAAGTGGGATAAATGATTTTCGATTCCGTCCAAGTCCGGTTTCGTATATTTGAGTTATCATCCAAATTATGGTAGTCTCTTTTAAAGCTCACTCGCGTTGTGTCTTGTTCGCTTTATCTCCCAAGTGGGATAAATACTTTTCGATTCCGCCGAGTCCGGTTTCGTTTGTTTGAGTTATCATCGAAGTTATGGTAGTCTCTTTTTAAGCTCACTTACGGTGGGTCTTGTTCGCTTTATCTCCCAAGTGGAATAAATGCTTTTCGATTTCGTCCACGTCCGGTTTCGTATCTTTGAGTTATCATCCAAGTATGATATTCTCTTTTTAAGAACACTTACGATGTGTCTTGTACATTTTATCTCCCTAATGGTATAATTTCTTTTCGATTCCATCCAAGTCCAGTTTCGTATCTTTGAGTTATCATCTAAGTTATGATAGTCTTTTTCAAGGTTTATCTCCCAAGTGGGATAAATACTTTTCGATTCCGCTAAATCCGGTTTCGTTTGTTTGAGTTATCATCCAAGTTATGATAGTTTCTTTTCAATTTTTATCTCCCATGTGGGATAAATACTTTTCGATTCCGCCAAGTCCGATTTCGTTTATTTGCGTTATCATCCAAGTTATGATAGTCTTTTTCAAGTTTTATCTCCCAAGTGGAATAAATACTTTTTGATTCCACCAAGTCCAATTTCGTTTGTTTGAGTTATCATCCAAGTTATGATAGTCTCTTTTCAATTTTTATCTCCCATGTGGGATAAATACTTTTCGATTCCGCCAAGTCCGATTTTGTTTATTTGCGTTATCATCCAACTTATGATAGTCTATTTTCATGTTTTATCTCCCAAGTGGGATAAATACTTTTCGATTCCGCCAAGTCCGGTTTCGTTTGTTTGAGTTATCATCCAAGTTATGATAGTATTTTTCAAGTTTTATCTCTCAAGTGGGATAAATACTTTTCGATTCCGCCATGTTCAGTTTCGTTTGTTTGAGTTATCATCCAAGTTATGATAGTCTTTTTCAAGTTTTATCTCCCAAGTGGGATACATAATTTTCGATTCTGCCAAGTCTGGTTTCATTTGTTTGAGTTATCATCCAAGTTATCGTAGTCTCTTTTAAAGCTTATTCACGGTGTGTCTTGTTCGCTTTATCTCCCAAGTGGGATAAATGCTTTTCGATTAATTCCAAGTACGGTTTTGTATCTTTGAGTTATCATCCAAGTAAAATATTTTCTTTTTAAGAACACTCACAGTGTGTCTTGTTCGCTTTATCTCCCAAATGGGATAAATGCTTTTCGATTCCGTCCAAGTCCGATTTCGTTTCTTCGAGTATTCAATAAAGTCATGGTAGTCTCTTTTCAAGCTCACTCACGGTGTGTCTTGTTCGCTTTATCTCCCAAGTGGGATAAATGCTTTTCAATTATGTCTATGTCAAGTTTCATATCTTTAAGTTATCATCCATGTTATGGTAGTCTCTTTTCAAGCTAAATCGTGGTGTGTCTTGTTCGCTTTATCTCCCAAGTGGGATAAATGATTTTCGATTCCGTCCAAGTCCGGTTTCGTATATTTGAGTTATCATCCAAGTTATGGTAGTCTCTTTTAAAGCTCACTCGCGTTGTGTCTTGTTCGCTTTATCTCCCAAGTGGGATAAATACTTTTCGATTCCGCCGAGTCCGGTTTCGTTTGTTTGAGTTATCATCGAAGTTATGGTAGTCTCTTTTTAAGCTCACTTACGGTGGGTCTTGTTCGCTTTATCTCCCAAGTGGAATAAATGCTTTTCGATTTCGTCCACGTCCGGTTTCGTATCTTTGAGTTATCATCCAAGTATGATATTCTCTTTTTAAGAACACTTACGATGTGTCTTGTACATTTTATCTCCCTAATGGTATAATTTCTTTTCGATTCCATCCAAGTCCAGTTTCGTATCTTTGAGTTATCATCTAAGTTATGATAGTCTTTTTCAAGGTTTATCTCCCAAGTGGGATAAATACTTTTCGATTCCGCTAAATCCGGTTTCGTTTGTTTGAGTTATCATCCAAGTTATGATAGTTTCTTTTCAATTTTTATCTCCCATGTGGGATAAATACTTTTCGATTCCGCCAAGTACGATTTCGTTTATTTGCGTTATCATCCAAGTTATGATAGTCTTTTTCAAGTTTTATCTCCCAAGTGGAATAAATACTTTTTGATTCCACCAAGTCCAATTTCGTTTGTTTGAGTTATCATCCAAGTTATGATAGTCTCTTTTCAATTTTTATCTCCCATGTGGGATAAATACTTTTCGATTCCGCCAAGTCCGATTTTGTTTATTTGCGTTATCATCCAACTTATGATAGTCTATTTTCATGTTTTATCTCCCAAGTGGGATAAATACTTTTCGATTCCGCCAAGTCCGGTTTCGTTTGTTTGAGTTATCATCCAAGTTATGATAGTATTTTTCAAGTTTTATCTCTCAAGTGGCATAAATACTTTTCGATTCCGCCATGTTCAGTTTCGTTTGTTTGAGTTATCATCCAAGTTATGATAGTCTTTTTCAAGTTTTATCTCCCAAGTGGGATACATAATTTTCGATTCTGCCAAGTCTGGTTTCATTTGTTTGAGTTATCATCCAAGTTATCGTAGTCTCTTTTAAAGCTTATTCACGGTGTGTCTTGTTCGCTTTATCTCCCAAGTGGGATAAATGCTTTTCGATTAATTCCAAGTCCGGTTTTGTATCTTTGAGTTATCATCCAAGTAAAATATTTTCTTTTTAAGAACACTCACAGTGTGTCTTGTTCGCTTTATCTCCCAAATGGGATAAATGCTTTTCGATTCCGTCCAAGTCCGATTTCGTTTCTTCGAGTATTCAATAAAGTCATGGTAGTCTCTTTTCAAGCTCACTCACGGTGTGTCTTGTTCGCTTTATCTCCCAAGTGGGATAAATGCTTTTCAATTATGTCTATGTCAAGTTTCATATCTTTAAGTTATCATCCATGTTATGGTAGTCTCTTTTCAAGCTAAATCGTGGTGTGTCTTGTTCGCTTTATCTCCCAAGTGGGATAAATGATTTTCGATTCCGTCCAAGTCCGGTTTCGTATATTTGAGTTATCATCCAAGTTATGGTAGTCTCTTTTAAAGCTCACTCGCGTTGTGTCTTGTTCGCTTTATCTCCCAAGTGGGATAAATACTTTTCGATTCCGCCGAGTCCGGTTTCGTTTGTTTGAGTTATCATCGAAGTTATGGTAGTCTCTTTTTAAGCTCACTTACGGTGGGTCTTGTTCGCTTTATCTCCCAAGTGGAATAAATGCTTTTCGATTTCGTCCACGTCCGGTTTCGTATCTTTGAGTTATCATCCAAGTATGATATTCTCTTTTTAAGAACACTTACGATGTGTCTTGTACATTTTATCTCCCTAATGGTATAATTGCTTTTCGATTCCATCCAAGTCCAGTTTCGTATCTTTGAGTTATCATCCAAGTTATGATAGTCTTTTTCAAGGTTTATCTCCTAAGTGGGATAAATACTTTTCGATTCCGCTAAATCCGGTTTCGTTTGTTTGAGTTATCATCCAAGTTATGATAGTCTCTATTGTAAGTTTTATCTCCCAAGTGGGAAAATAATTTTCGATTCCGCCAAGTTCGGTTTCGTTTGTTTGAGTTATCATCCAAGTTATGATAGTCTTTTTCAAGTTTATCTCCCAAGTGGAATAAATACTTTTTGATACCACCAAGTCCAATTTCGTTTGTTTGAGTTATCATCCAAGTTATGATAGTATCTTTTCAATTTTTATCTCCCATGTGGGATAAATACTTTTCGATTCCGCCAAGTCCGATTTCGTTTATTTGCGTTATCATCCAACTTATGATAGTCTATTTTCATGTTTTATCTCCCAAGTGGGATAAATACTTTTCGATTCCGCCAAGTTTGGTTTCGTTTGTTTGAGTTATCATCCAAGTTATGATAGTCTCTTTTTCAAGTTTTTTCTCCCAAGTGGGAAACTAATTTTCGATTCCGCCAAGTCCGATTTCGTTTATTTGAGTTATCATCCAAGTTATGATAGTCTTTTTCAAGTTTTATCTCCCAAGTGGAATAAATACTTTTTGATTCCACCAAGTCCAATTTCGTTTGTTTGAGTTATCATCCAAGTTATGATAGTCTCTTTTCAATTTTTATCTCCCATGTGGGATAAATACTTTTCGATTCCGCCAAGTCCGATTTCATTTATTTGCGTTATCATCCAACTTATGATAGTCTATTTTCATGTTTTATCTCCCAAGAGGGATAAATACTTTTCGATTCCGCCAAGTCCGGTTTCGTTTGTTTGAGTTATCATCCAAGTTATGATAGTATTTTTCAAGTTTTATCTCCCAAGTGGGATAAATACTTTTCGATTCCGCCATGTTTAGTTTCGTTTGTTTGAGTTATCATCCAAGTTATGATAGTCTTTTTCAAGTTTTATCTCCCAAGTGGGATACATAATTTTCGATTCTGCCAAGTCTGGTTTCATTTGTTTGAGTTATCATCCAAGTTATCGTAGTCTCTTTTAAAGCTTATTCACGGTGTGTCTTGTTCGCTTTATCTCCCAAGTGGGATAAATGCTTTTCGATTCCTTCCAAGTCCGGTTTTGTATCTTTGAGTTATCATCCAAGTATAATATTTTCTTTTTAAGAACACTCACGGTGTGTCTTGTTCGCTTTATCTCCCAAATGGGATAAATGCTTTTCGATTCCGTCCAAGTCCGATTTCGTTTCTTCGAGTATTCAATAAAGTCATGGTAGTCTCTTTTCAAGCTCACTCACGGTGTGTCTTGTTCGCTTTATCTCCCAAGTGGGATAAATGCTTTTCAATTATGTCTATGTCAAGTTTCATATCTTTAAGTTATCATCCATGTTATGGTAGTCTCTTTTCAAGCTAAATCGTGGTGTGTCTTGTTCGCTTTATCTCCCAAGTGGGATAAATGATTTTCGATTCCGTCCAAGTCCGGTTTCGTATATTTGAGTTATCATCCAAGTTATGGTAGTCTCTTTTAAAGCTCACTCGCGTTGTGTCTTGTTCGCTTTATCTCCCAAGTGGGATAAATACTTTTCGATTCCGCCGAGTCCGGTTTCGTTTGTTTGAGTTATCATCGAAGTTATGGTAGTCTCTTTTTAAGCTCACTTACGGTGGGTCTTGTTCGCTTTATCTCCCAAGTGGAATAAATGCTTTTCGATTTCGTCCACGTCCGGTTTCGTATCTTTGAGTTATCATCCAAGTATGATATTCTCTTTTTAAGAACACTTACGATGTGTCTTGTACATTTTATCTCCCTAATGGTATAATTGATTTTCGATTCCATCCAAGTCCAGTTTCGTATCTTTGAGTTATCATCCAAGTTATGATAGTCTTTTTCAAGGTTTATCTCCTAAGTGGGATAAATACTTTTCGATTCCGCTAAATCCGGTTTCGTTTGTTTGAGTTATCATCCAAGTTATGATAGTCTCTATTGTAAGTTTTATCTCCCAAGTGGGAAAATAATTTTCGATTCCGCCAAGTTCGGTTTCGTTTGTTTGAGTTATCATCCAAGTTATGATAGTCTTTTTCAAGTTTATCTCCCAAGTGGAATAAATACTTTTTGATACCACCAAGTCCAATTTCGTTTGTTTGAGTTATCATCCAAGTTATGATAGTATCTTTTCAATTTTTATCTCCCATGTGGGATAAATACTTTTCGATTCCGCCAAGTCCGATTTCGTTTATTTGCGTTATCATCCAACTTATGATAGTCTATTTTCATGTTTTATCTCCCAAGTGGGATAAATACTTTTCGATTCCGCCAAGTCTGGTTTCGTTTGTTTGAGTTATCATCCAAGTTATGATAGTCTCTTTTTCAAGTTTTTTCTCCCAAGTGGGAAACTAATTTTCGATTCCGCCAAGTCCGATTTCGTTTATTTGAGTTATCATCCAAGTTATGATAGTCTTTTTCAAGTTTTATCTCCCAAGTGGAATAAATACTTTTTGATTCCACCAAGTCCAATTTCGTTTGTTTGAGTTATCATCCAAGTTATGATAGTCTCTTTTCAATTTTTATCTCCCATGTGGGATAAATACTTTTCGATTCCGCCAAGTCCGATTTCATTTATTTGCGTTATCATCCAACTTATGATAGTCTATTTTCATGTTTTATCTCCCAAGAGGGATAAATACTTTTCGATTCCGCCAAGTCCGGTTTCGTTTGTTTGAGTTATCATCCAAGTTATGATAGTATTTTTCAAGTTTTATCTCCCAAGTGGGATAAATACTTTTCGATTCCGCCATGTTCAGTTTCGTTTGTTTGAGTTATCATCCAAGTTATGATAGTCTTTTTCAAGTTTTATCTCCCAAGTGGGATACATAATTTTCGATTCTGCCAAGTCTGGTTTCATTTGTTTGAGTTATCATCCAAGTTATCGTAGTCTCTTTTAAAGCTTATTCACGGTGTGTCTTGTTCGCTTTATCTCCCAAGTGGGATAAATGCTTTTCGATTCCTTCCAAGTCCGGTTTTGTATCTTTGAGTTATCATCCAAGTATAATATTTTCTTTTTAAGAACACTCACGGTGTGTCTTGTTCGCTTTATCTCCCAAATGGGATAAATGCTTTTCGATTCCGTCCAAGTCCGATTTCGTTTCTTCGAGTATTCAATAAAGTCATGGTAGTCTCTTTTCAAGCTCACTCACGGTGTGTCTTGTTCGCTTTATCTCCCAAGTGGGATAAATGCTTTTCAATTATGTCTATGTCAAGTTTCATATCTTTAAGTTATCATCCATGTTATGGTAGTCTCTTTTCAAGCTAAATCGTGGTGTGTCTTGTTCGCTTTATCTCCCAAGTGGGATAAATGATTTTCGATTCCGTCCAAGTCCGGTTTCGTATATTTGAGTTATCATCCAAGTTATGGTAGTCTCTTTTAAAGCTCACTCGCGTTGTGTCTTGTTCGCTTTATCTCCCAAGTGGGATAAATACTTTTCGATTCCGCCGAGTCCGGTTTCGTTTGTTTGAGTTATCATCGAAGTTATGGTAGTCTCTTTTTAAGCTCACTTACGGTGGGTCTTGTTCGCTTTATCTCCCAAGTGAAATAAATGCTTTTCGATTTCGTCCACGTCCGGTTTCGTATCTTTGAGTTATCATCCAAGTATGATATTCTCTTTTTAAGAACACTTACGATGTGTCTTGTACATTTTATCTCCCTAATGGTATAATTGATTTTCGATTCCATCCAAGTCCAGTTTCGTATCTTTGAGTTATCATCCAAGTTATGATAGTCTTTTTCAAGGTTTATCTCCTAAGTGGGATAAATACTTTTCGATTCCGCTAAATCCGGTTTCGTTTGTTTGAGTTATCATCCAAGTTATGATAGTCTCTATTGTAAGTTTTATCTCCCAAGTGGGAAAATAATTTTCGATTCCGCCAAGTTCGGTTTCGTTTGTTTGAGTTATCATCCAAGTTATGATAGTCTTTTTCAAGTTTATCTCCCAAGTGGAATAAATACTTTTTGATACCACCAAGTCCAATTTCGTTTGTTTGAGTTA